>CM066032.1:294204502-295602299 GCA_033557465.1 Ichthyophis bannanicus
ATGACATAAAATTATTCAAAGTTGTTAAAATTCAAAAAGATTGAGGACCTTGAAAAATTGGAAGACTGGATGATCAAATGGCAGATGAAATTTAATATGGACAAATGCAAAGTTATGCACCTAGGAAAGAATAACCCAAAGTATGTTTACATGATTCAAGGTACCACCTTAGAAAACATCACCCAGGAAAAAGATTTAGGCATCATCGTGGATAATACATTGAAAACCTCCGCCCAGTGTGGAGTGGCAGCCAAGAAAGCAAATAGAATGCAAGGAATCATAAGGAAAAGAATGGAGAATAAAATAAAAGATATTATCATGCCTCTGTATCGTTCCATGGTGCAACCACACCTTGAATATTGTGTACAATTCTGGTTGCATATCTTAAATAGGATATAGCTGAATTCGAAAAGGTACAAAGAAGAGCGACAAAAATTGTAAAGGGAATGAAAGGATACCCCTATGAGGGGATGCTTAAAAAGTTGGGGCTCTTTAACTTGGAAAAGAGACGGCTGAGGGGGGATATGATAAAGGTCTATAAATTAATGAATGGAGTGGAACAGCTAAAATTAGATCAGTTATTTATGCCTTCAAAAAGTAGAAAGACTAGAGGACACACAATGAAGCCATGATGCAACCCATTTAAGACTAATAAGATAAAATATTTTTTTACGCAACGTGTAATCAAACTCTGTAATTCGTTACCAGAGGATGTAGTAAAATTTGTCAGTGGAGCTGGGTTTAAAAAAGGTTTGGACAAGTTCCTGGAGGAAAGGTCCATAAACCATTATTAAAGAGGATCCAAGGGAATCCATTGCTTGTCCTGGGACAAGCATTTGGGAACCTGCCAGGTACTTGTTGCCTGGATTGACCACAGTTGGAAACAGGATACTGGGCTTAATGGACCTTGGTTTGATCCAGTAAGGTATTTCTTAGGTTCTTAAGTTAATCCAGTTCCTTCCCTGTCACTCATCCTCTCTCCACCTCTAATTCATTCATATGTCATAGCTCCGATCCTGGCTCCCATTTTCATGCTCTCTCACCGCCTTCAAAGACCTGTTGCTTTCCTTTGTCTTTCACCCTCTTCATAGCCCTTTGCCTCTTTCTTCCCTTTCCCTAGCATCCATTGCCCCTGTCTCTCCCCCTCCTTCTCTACCCGCATATCCCCTTCCTGGGCATCTGCCCACCTACCTCCTTTTCCACTATTTATTTATTTATTGACAGTATTTTCTATACTAAACAGTAGGAGAAGGAGGGTTCCGCAAAAGTGAAAGGAAAAAAGAAGCGGAAAACCAAGAACCACGGCCTAACACAGTGGAAGTTTCAAAAGGACTTTATTGGTCTACCAGTATTTTCTATACTGCCAAGGAGCTCCATTATGGTAGGCCATTGTGGTAGTTTACAATAAAATAATCAAGAGAGAGAAAATAAGAAAAAGAAGTGATAAAGAAAGAGCAAAGGAGGGGATTTAAATCAATGTGGAAGAAAGAAGGGGGGAGGGAGAAGAGAAGAGAAGAAGAGGTCTTCTCCAAAGGGAAAGGAGGGGATTATTCAGGAATAGTTTCAGGGAAGGCACAATAGAAAAGCCAAGTCTTGAGTCTTTTTTAAAATTTGAAAAGGAGGGTTCCTGTCTCAGGTCAAGAGGGAGGGAGTTCCAGAGGTGGAGGACCAAAAATGAAGAGGAATATTGTCTGGAGACCTCTAGGTGAAGAGCTGATAGGGGAGTGAGAATGAGAAGGGAGGCTTGAGAGGAGCAGAGACAATGTGAATGCCTAGGGACAACGGACGGCTGCCAGAAAAGGAGGAGCCATTTGGTATACCAGCATGGATACAACACAGAGCAAAGAAGGAATTTCTCATGATGGACTTAATCTGTTCACTGAAGGACAGAGAAAAATAAAAAATGACACCCTGAGTCTTGACAGTCATGATAGGGAAAGTGGGAGGAGAAAAGTACCAGTGGCAGAATAGTAGAATGAATCCTAGGAAAGGGAAAGAAAATAGATTCACATTTAAGAGAGAATGGCAATGATCCAGTAGCCAGCAGTCAATGACTTGAAGATAGTGTTGAGGGAAAATAACAAACCACTTCTTGTGCCCAGCATCTATCCCTCTGCTCTGTCATTTCCACCTTCTTCTGCATATACTTTTTCTTTTCCCTCCTCCCCCAATTTCAGTCCTCTTCTTCATTCTCACTCCCCCAGCATCAACCTCTTCTCTATTGCCACCCACCAACATCTGCCCCTTTCTTCCAACCCCAACCCCTTCTCCCTCTTCAAAAATCATCCCCTTCTCCTAAAATTATCCCCTTCTCCTAACTCAACCCCCAGCTCCAGCATCTGCCAGCATCAGTCCCTTTCCCCCATTTTCAGTCCAAACCCCTGCCCCAATCAGCCCATTTCCAGTCCTATATTAGCCCCAATCAGCCCATTTCCAGTCCTATCTTAGCCCCAATCTGCCCATTTTCAGTCCAAGCCCACCATCAGCCCATTTCCAGTCCAGTTCCCCCATCAGCCATTTCCAGTCCTGTTCTAGCCCCCCTTCAGCCCATTTCCAGTCCAAACCTCCCTATCAGCCCATTTTCAGTCCATGACCCCCATCAGCACATTTCCAATACTAACCCCCCATCAGCCATTTCCAGTCCAAGCCCTCCATCAGCCCATTTCCAGACCAAGCCCCCCATCAGCCCATTTTCAGTCCAAGTCCCCCTCAATCATCCCATTTAAAATCCTATCCAGTCCATTTCCATTCCAACCCGCCCCATGATCCCATTTTAAGTCCATGCCTCCCCATCAGCCCATTTTGTCCTATACTAGCCCACCATCAGCCATTTCCAGACCAAGCCCCCCATCAGCCCATTTCAAATCCTAGCCCCCCATCAGCCATTTCCAGTCCAAGCCCCCCATCAGCCCATTTCCAGACCAAGACCCCCATCAGCCTATTTCCAATCCTAGTACCCCATCAGCCATTTCTAGTCCTATCCTAGCCCCCCATCAGCACATTTTCAGACCAAGCCCCCCATCAGCCCATTCCATTCTAAGCACCCCATCAGCCCATTTCCAATCCTAGCCCCCCATCAGCCATTTCCAGTCCAAGCCCCCATCAGCCCATTTCCAATACTAGCCCCCCATCAGCCAATTTCCAGACCAAGACCCCATCAGCCTATTTCCAATCCTAGCCCCCCATCAACCATTTCTAGTCCTATCCTAGTACCCCATCAGCCCATTTCCAGTCCAAGCCCCCACCCAATCAGCCCATTTCCAGTCCTATCCTAGCCTCCCATCAGTCCATTTCCAGTCCAAACTCCCCCATGATCACATTTTAAGTCCATGCCCCCCATCAACCCATTTCCAGTCTTATAGTAGCCCACCACCAGTCCATTTCCAGACCAAACCTCCCTATCAGCCCATTTTCAGTCCCTGACCCCATCAGCCCATTTCCAATACTAGCCCCCATCAGCCATTTCCAGTCCAAGCCCTCATCATCCCATTTCCAGACCAAGACCCCATCAGCCTATTTCCAACCCTAGCCTCCCATCAGCCATTTCTACTCCTATCCTAGCCCCCATCAGCCCATTTCCAGACCAAATCCCCCATCAGCACTTTTCCAATCCAAGCCCCCGATCAGCCCATTTCCAGACCAAGCCCCCCGTCAGTCTATTTCCAATCGTTGTCCCCTATCAACTATTTCTAGTCCTATCCTAGCCCTCTATCAGCCCATTTCCAGTCCTATCCTAGCCTCCCATCAGTCCATTTCCAGTCCAACCCCCCTATCAACCCATTTCAAATCCTAACATCCCCATCAGCCATTTCCAGTCCTATCTTAGCCCACATTAGTCCAAGCTCATCCCCAATCAGCCCATTTCCAGTCCTCTCCTAAACTCCATTCAGCTCATTTTCAATCCAAGCCCCCCATCATCCCATTTTAAGTCTATGCCCCACACCAGCCCATTTCCAATCCTAGCCCCCCAATAAGCCCATTTCCACTCCTATGTTTGATCCCCCTCAGCCCAATTCCAGTCCTATGCTAGCCCCCATCAGCCCATTTCAATTCCAAGCCCCCCATCAACCCATTTTCAGTCCAAGCCGCTGCCCCAATCAGTCCATTTCCAGTCCTATCCTAGCCTCCATCTGCCCATTTCCAGTCCAAAAATCCCTATCAGCCCATTTTCAGTCCATGACCCCCATCAGCCCATTTTCAGTCCATGACCCCCAGCAGCCCATTTCTAGTCCTAGCCCCCCATCAGCCATTCCCAGTCCTATCCTAGCTCCCATCAGCTCATTTCCAGTCCAAGCTCCCCATCAGCCCATTTCCAGTCCAGGTCCCTGCATCAGCCCATTTCCTATCCTAGTCCCCTATCAGCCATTTCCAGTCCTATTCTAGCCCCCCATTTCTAATCCAAGCCCCCCATCAACCTATTTTTAGTCTATGACCCTCATCAGCCCATTTCCATTCCTAGCTCCCCATCAGCCATTTCCAGTCCTATCTTAGCCTCCCATCAGCCTATTTCTAGTCCAAGCCTCCCATCAGCCCATTTCCAGTCCTAGCCCCCCCCCAAAGAGTTCTGTGCTTTTCTGATTGTCTTCAGAGGGAGACAGGGAGGCTGAAAGCCCTGGCTCACCTCTGCACAGTCACCTGAGTAAAGAGTGGCATGTTCCTTCACTCTGGCAGCTGTATTCTCATGAAGCCTGCTGCAATGAAGGTTAAAGGGCATTTCCTGTTTCCTGGCACTCAGTGTGCTTCACAAGAACACAGTTGCCAGAGTGAAGGAACAGGCTGCTCTTCACTCCAGCAGCTGTGAAGAGGTGAGCCGGAGCCTCAGGCCTCCCCGGCTCCCTCTGAAGTCGGCCCTGCAGATCGACCATCTGCGGAATGAAGTTGGTGTGGGGGCCTGTGTCAACAACATTGTTGCACAATAGACTGGCCGTCCCTGTGTATGATGGTGCTGGCAAAGCTAGGACTGCAATGGTAGCACCCTCCTCCCTAGGATTGATTACTGAGTTGAGGAATTGGGATAGGTACACTGCAGAGAGGAAGACAGGAAGTGTTCACATGCCTATTAAAAGACAGATAAAATGGAAAAATTTCCAGCTTCTCTAGTGCTGAAATATGGAAAGGTATCTGAGAGAAAAGTAAAAGTCAGGCCATTCAGAGAAAAACATTCCTCCCAACCACCAGCTAACTTTCAAAGATCATATACACATTGACTGAGAAAGGGTTCTTTCAGGGGCGGTGTGCCAATGGGTTAGTTTTGTACCTACTACAACAGTACTGAACCTCACTTCTAAGCCAGGGTATGTGGAGTATGATTTCCGTCTATCAGATTTACTGCCAACTCTCACCATAATATTTGCATTGAGCCAAAGACAGTTTTCCACTGGAGTTCATAAGATATAACATGTATAGACAACCTATCAAAGTGTGCTTGAAAATTCCTTTTAATCATGCCTGTGGCACCCAATACGAAGGGAAATATTTCTATATCTTTCTGACACATCATCTTGGTCTCTGATTGCATTGCTTGGTGCTTGAAAATCTTCTTTTTCTCCATTGGATGTATGGAATGATCACTTAGCACTTGGATGCATAGAATAATCACTTGGCTACCTTTAACAGCAACGCTGTTCTCATGTTTGTCTCCATTACCACGATATACAGTTTTCTTGCATCAAGCTTTTTATTAGCTGGAATGGGAATATTCCAGGTAACTATAACCTCTTCACTTTCCATAATTTTTTTAGGATCATAACCCCGATGCTTTGCCAATACAGTGATGTTATAATGTTTGTACAGTTTTCAGTGGATGAGATTTACCATCTTATTGTGTCTTTCTGTATAGTAATTTTCTCCCATCCGAATTGTATAGCCAACTAAGAGATGAATAATACGTCCAGCTCTTTCTTATAAAATTTAAATATGTATGTAAGCTTTGCCAGTTTTTTCTATACTTGCTGTGAATCATCTTGCCCGTAATTCACTGTTGGCTGCAACAATCAATCTCTCTTCCTTATGTTTCAGTTTACCTCTCTTTAAGCATTTTATGTGTGCAGTTTTGATTTGTGCATGATTCCTAGAATAATGCTTTGTATTTCACACTGAATCTGTGCATGTGTCACTTGTTTTTCTTCATTTGCTGATCTAATTCTTTGAAGAGTTTTTTTCTTTTGTTTTGCAATTTCTATTTCATTCTCTATAGGTGCTGCTAGATTTGCACACATCCTTTCTACTTATCATAATGGTTGCCCAGGTTTAATGATGGAGACAGATTCTGGACGTTTACTTTCATATTTCAATAGTTTTTGCAAATTTGGATCTGATAATACTGTTAAGTAGGCTTCAAGGTAGCTCTATATGTATAATATGTTTCTATGAAGTCCATTTCTCCTTTGGCTTGAGGAATGCACAGATTTGGTGTACACTGATTCTTATAAATTATGTTGTGGGCATGGAGAAGTTTTTTTATTTGTACATCTATTTATTTATTTAACAATTCTTTTATATCGCCTTTCAGAGTTATCAAAGCGGTTTACAATTAACTCAACATTTTACATAAAAACAGAATGGCTATTATATTATTATATTACATTGAACAATATAACAGATGGTACAGCTATGATACATTGCTAAAATGTGAACAACTATATTACATTGAAATGTATCTTGGAACTATGTTACATTGCTACAGACTCTTACAATTTCAAGGTAGCTGGTTCACTCTGAGAAAAGCAGATTAGGGCCAGAAAGAGTGTGGGGAACTGTAGCTTGTCAGTGCTCATCGATGTATGAGCCTTTCAGCATGTAGTGCCAAGTCCACTAGGTAGGTGGACCGAAATGCTCTAAGAAAAGCAGTGTCTTCAATTTCTTTTGAAAATCGAAGTTATCTTATATTGCACAGAGCTCAGGTGGCAGTGAGTTCCATAAAGTTGGACCGTACATTAGGAATGCCCTATGGCAGGTTGCTTGTAGGCTTTTGGGCCTTTGAGAGGGAATTGTGGAGAGATTTTGATGTGAATGCTGGAGCTTTCTGTATTAATGAGATGAGACATCCAGCTGCTTGGAGGTATATGGTTTAAAATGTGATCATAAGTGCCTTGTATTTGATGCAGGATGATATTGGTAACCAGTGTAAGCATTTGAGCAATAGGGTGATATGCTCCTGTTGTGCGGCTCCTGTGATTAGTCGAAGCACGGTGTTCTGGGCTAGCTGCAGAGCACAGATAGTGTGCTTGAGGAGTCCTTGAAGGATCAATTACAATAGTCTAGGTGTGGAGTAATTATGGTCTGGCATACAGTGTGGAAATAGCTGTGGTCCAGTAGAGAACTGAGGTTCTGAAGGATTTTCATTTTGTAGTAAGTGGTAGATACCATTTTCTTTATATGCATCTGCATGTTTAGTCGCTGGTCAAGAATCACTCCAAGATAGTTCACTTCCCCTTTTACAGGAATAGATATGTCATTGCATTCAAATGTATCTGGGGGGGGGGGGGCATATGTGCTGTCACAAATGATGGTGAGGACTTCTGATTTATTGCAGTTGATCATCAGGTTTTGCTCCTTTAACCAGTTTATAACTCTATTCAAACAATCTTTTAGTGTGGAGTAATCTGGATTTATTTATTTAACAATTTTTTTTATATACCATTTTTCTGCAGTTCAAAATGGTTTACAATGAACATAAGGTAACAGTGTGTTCACAGCTGTTTTACAAGGAACAATAATGGTTTGAACAATGGTAAAATCTTTTCAACATAACTATTTACAGTGGGAAGTGGGAGGTGGTGGGATAGGAGGAAGAAGGGGGGATCTAATGATTAGGGGGCGGGGTAAAGTATTCACTAAAGAGGAAGGTTTTAAGCTTTTTACGGAATTCCAAATGGTCGGAGCATCCTCTTAGGCCAGGGGGGAGAGCATTCCATATGTGGATTGTGTGCACTTTTTCTTCTGTGATGGTATGTTTAAGATGTTTGTTGTGTTTGATCTACATGGTCTGGTGAAGTTTAGTTTTGAAATGAACGAGTGTAGACAAGGGGCAGATTCATTGTGTAGTACTTTGTGTATTAAGGTGATAGTTTTCAATTTTATCCTGGTCTGTATAGGGAGGCAGTGGAGGTCCTTAAGGACAGGGGTGATGTGGGCCTGTCTGGGTGTGCTGGTTATTAGGTGCGCAATTGTGTTCTGCACCATCTGGAGGGGCTGTAAGCTATGTTTTGGGAGACTGTGGTATATGAGGTTACAATAGTCAAGGGTCAAGTTTGTAAAGGCCTGGCAGAAAGTTTGGAAGGAGTCTGGGTTTAGCAAGGGGTGGAGTTTCCTCAGGGTTTGTATTTTCGAGTAGATAGCATTAGTTGTTCTTTTTATCTGCTCTTGAAAGGTGAGATTTTGGTCTATTATAAAGTCTAGATATTTGACTTTGGTCTTTACTGTGACGGTGTAATCTCTGAGGAAAATAGAAGTCGTGGGAACAAAGGAAGGGTTGGAAAAGATATGGATGGCTTCTGTTTTGGTTGTTTGATTGTAAGGTTGTGTTGGTGGAGCCATTGTCTTAACTTGGTGAAGCAGTTGCTGATATTGGTGAAGTTTGGTATGGAGATGCCGAAGGGGGTGAAGAACATTATATTGTCTGCGTATAGTTGATATTTTATGGATATTCTTGAAAGATTTTGCACATATTTATTTACATTCTCTTATATACTGTGCTATTCTGCATCAGTGTGGTTAACATTGAACAAACTGAAATTACATTGAACAGGGCATTATAACTTGGAGATAACTATTTTACAGGGAACATGGGCTATGGAGGGTTAAGTGGCTTGTCCAAGACCACAAGGAGCACCTGTGAGACTAGAAACCCCAGTCCTTCCAGCCCAAGGTTGCTGTCCTCTAGTGGGATTTGAACCCCCAACCTTCCAGCCTGAAGTACCTTGCCCCAACCACTAGGCCACTCCTCCACTCCATATGCTTCCACTGCAACTATTAACTGACTGTTTCAATGAATTAACAACTTGGTTAGAAGCTCACAACCTTCACATTAATCATTCCAAAACAGACATATTGATTGTAACAAAAAACAAATTGTACACCCCCCTACCCACATCACACTTCAGAAACATGACATTTACATAAAAAATGAGATAAAATACCTAGGGGTGATCTTAGATACACACCTCAGTATGAACACACACATAAGAAATACCACGAAAAAAATATACTTTAAGCTCAAAGTACTAAAACAATTACGCACACTAGTCCACCTGCATGACTTCCTGAGCATAATTCAAGCCATTATTACACCGCACTTCGACTTTGCTAATCTCACGCTACTAGGCACAACTAAGCAAAACATCAAAAGGCTTCAACTGGCCCAAAATGCTGCAGCTAGAACCATAATGAAGGTACACCCTTTTGAGCACATATCACCCTATCTAGCTAAACTACACTGGCTCCCAATTCAATGCAGAATAAACTATGAACTAATAATAGCCACCTTCAAAGCTTTAAATAATACTTCCCCAGCTACTCTAAACAAACTACTCACTAAAGACACACCCCAATCTGCTCAGAGAAGAGGCAACGCCAATAAAATAAGGATTCCAAAAGCGTTCACAAAGACTAAAAAAACTACAAATAAAAAAGCTTTATAATGATAGATCTCAACTACTTATACCTTCCACAGTTCATAGAGTTAATGATCCGAATGTAGTAAATTTTATTACTCAATACTCCCCTTTAAGTTATAAAATCAAGAAGATTGTTTCGAAGCACATCAACGTACTCAATGCTATTCCGGGATTACAATCCAAGTCTATCCGCTGCGTTTGGCGCAGGGGTAGAAATTTGAAAGAACGGCTGAGCCCGGCTGTCTTACGCTCTGTTTTCTCATCGTCTGACCAGGGGGTCCCTTGAGGCCATTATAAATGTGGTCACTGTTCTATCTGCGAGATTACGACTGAACTACAACAATTTACTCATCATGGGAAGCATTGTGTTTTGAAGTATCACATTACCTGTGTATCAACTAATGTAGTATACGTAATAACATGCCCATGCAATTTTTATTATATTGGGAAAACTACTAGACCCTTTAAAATTAGGATGCTTGAACACAAGAGTCATTTGAAACACAAGATACTGGCAGCACCGTTAGTATCACACTGCTAAGAACTGCATCATTGTTTTCAAGACCTTCGCTGTTTTTGTATTGAACAAATACAACATTCCATGTTTGGTAAATCTCTTGATCAAACATTGTTATTTCATGAACAGCGTTGGATATTTTCGTTGCAGACTTTAATGCCCAATGGGCTGAATGCTGAAATTGAATGGGGAGTGTGTTAGGGAATGAGCAAAGTTGATTGGCTCCAGTAAAAGGAGTCACTATAAGGAGAGAAGATTTGATGTGATTGCCCATGCGCGGCGTTTTTTCAACAATTGTTAAATCAATGACCAGAAGTTGTCCACAGGATGAGAAGCTTTTATTACTAACCGTGCATCGACCAAAGCTAATTTTGGGGTATTGTTTTAATTTGAGTGCTTAGATACAATTTTATATTTTGATTTTAATACTTATTGCAACACTGTTTGGTTGAATGTGACTTATGCTGTGTCCCATCATTTTTCAGTTAAAGATTTTAGCTGCTATATAAACTATTCCCCTGAAGAACCTCAAGTTATTGGGAGAAATGCAGTTCAACATTGTATGTGAGGCGTTGGGAACAAGAGAGAATTCCAGAGAAAGAATGAGATCAGATTGAGCTATCGCCATCATTCTGGTGCTCTCGTCTTTATTAAAAGCTAAGTGCATAATTTTATCTTTGAAAACAGGACTGAGAGGTCCAATGTGGCAAACTAAGTTTACATGAAACACTATGGAGAGGGAGGTGTGCAATTTAAAAAGAAAAAAAGAGAAAATTGGACATTCGGCCATTGATGCAAACGGGCACTGATAGACGCTGTGTTTAAAAGTGTCTTTCATTGAATAGCCCACAGGTCTGAGGCCGTTCCGTAGCTATCGTAAAGACTCCCCCTATAGGCAATAAGTTAACACTGGGGCAGCAATTATTTTTCAGGTGAGAGATATACTACAGTTGCTCTATGAAATAGAAACCCATTTCTTCTTGTAGAAATGTTTGTTGTGGCAGGAATCAACCTATCAAAAAACACTTTTCCTTTTTAATCTTTTATAAGGCTACCCTCATTGCCCAAATGTGTTTAAAAGACCCAAATGTGCAAAACACAAACAATGTAAAGTGGATTAGAATAAAGCAATCTCTTAGCTTAAGATGTTATAAGACTCCTCTCATGAGCAAATAGAAATCTTTGGCTCTGCTGGTGAGCTATATAATTGAAGATCCCATCCAATGTCAATGGACACAGTCCTGTGTTTTGATCACATTCAAAATTATATGAGCTCTGCTTCAAGCACTTCATCGATTATGGGCTTCAAGCTCACAAAATGGTGGTAGATGTACTGCTCATAAGCCAAACCCCTATCAAAAGCTATTATAACACCAGAAGGAAATGTTTGATGTCATGACATCATTCAGAAGCTTTCTCACTCCATTGGCTAAAGAAACTGGAAAAAGACTCCAGCAATCTAATTCTAAATACAAACCCCTAGGGGCAAATGATTTCAGCCTAAAAAAATCCAAGATTGTTCCGCAAACTGCAAATGAGATTCACAGACCCTGGCAGCCTGGGTAGAGGGTGTTTGCACACACTGAGGTGGAGGACCAGGTGGTCAGACAGGAGGAATGTCAAGATGTAGAGGTGGAGGTGGTGGAGTATGCCGTAGGAGGGGGATTATGATAAAGAGGGGGCTGATATCCATCTTCTACCACTATCTCCATTTCCTGATGGCCAGGAGTCTGTGGAGGGTACACAGAAGCAGCAGTACAGGAAGAACCTCACATCAATTGGAGAAGCCATCAACTGCTGCGATTTGAAAAGCACCAGCTGCAGTAGAATCACTGGTGATGCACTACTCATCACTGAGGCCTAGGTATTGGGTTCTGGGCCTGAATATCCTCTGATATGGATGCTTCCTGATGGCTCTCTTGTATTCCCTGCAGGCCTCATGCAGCATGGCCTGTGCAAACCATGGGGTATGTTTACTAAACTGCGGTAAAGTCACAGGCGTTAATGGCAGCATTAAGTTGCCTTAAGCCATGTAAGACATTGGGTGGGTAGGGGGCATCCTGGAGTTAGGGCGTCTTGGGTCATTTAACGTGTGCTAACAGGACAACATGCAGTAAGGTGACAAGCATGCACCTTAAGGCGCGGTAAGGTGACAAGGTGCCCTATGGTGGAAAGCATGCACCTTAAGGCACGTATTGGGCTGTAACCCAAATGTTGGATAGAGCACCAAGGAATGTCAATGTAAAGGTGATGGAAGGAAGGACAGTTGGGAGCTGATGGACCTGCCATATCGGTGGGCACCCTGCGTGGCAACTAGCAAAGCAGACGAGCCTGTGGGAGGCAGCTGTACTGATGTACAGAGTGGTGCCAAAGTGCTGCAATGTCAGTGTGTGGCAAAGGATGGGGAAGACGTGTCTTCCAGCGGAGCCAGAAGTGGAGGATGTTTGCAGAGACAGAAAGACAGAGTAGTAGTGGTGATGTGTAGATCAGGCACAGGAGAGGCGAGGATGAAGTGCCAAAATGCGGGAAAGAGTAGCAGTGTAGGTCATGGAGTAGCAGCCTGCATAGGAAGACATAACTACACAGCTGAAAGAGGCAGATAGATGTGCTGAAGGACGAATGGCATATGAAAAAACAAAATAAAGTCATTACCATATGAACCATGAGCTCTAATTCACCATTTCAAAATGATATAAAATATTTTATTGTCGGGAATTACCAGCATGAGAGAGGGAGAGGAAAAAGCTCCCCCCTGCTTGCCGGTCAAGCCCTTTTATTGAAGTGATCAAGATTTATAAAACTTCAAGTGAATCAAGTGAGTGTGAACACACTTATCTGTAAACAGGCGATGTCCATAATTCTCAAGCAAGGGGACTAACATCCAAAACACGACATGCATGTTTCGAGCCCATCACGAGCTCTGTGTCAAGTGTAGCTGTCCAAAAAACGCCCGCAAAATGACGAACTCAACGGTCCGCTTTTCATGAAGTGGAGAACCCCACTGATTGGCTGATGAAATAGCGTCATTAAAAGAAGAAAAGTAGGAGTCAGGGATTATCCTCTCCCTACAATGCTGGCAACAGCGGTCCATTAGATCACACTCCACCAATCGCATTCCAAATTCAAACCCAAAGGCGCAACTGTGTTCAGGCGGAAAATCCAGCGTTGCTCTCATCGCTGAAGTAGCAGCTCCCGATCCCCTCCTCGGGGACCCGCAGGGATCCAATCAATGACTCGCCACTGAAGATCCTCAAACCTGTGATTGTTCAAAATACAGTGTTCCACAATCAGGGCAGAGAGGGACTTGCTGTTCAAACGAGAGGCATGCTCTCCTAAATGGATCCGAACCGGTCGTATAGTCCTGCCAATGTAAGACAAATCACAAGGACAGGTAAGCATGTAAACTACAAATGACGTCTGACAGGTAGAATAACCAGTAAAGGAAAAAGTCCTGCCCGAGAATGAATGTGTCCAGCGGACCCCCTCTTCAGTGGAGCCACAAAATCGACACTGTCCGCAAGGCCAATGACCTTGCAAAGAAACATTCACCGGGGCAGGTGCTGCAGGTAGAATGGCATGTACTAACCAATCCCGTATATTTCTTCCTCTAGTGTATGCCAACCGAAGAGACTTCTGAAAACAGGGATGCACCTGCAGCACCCCCCAATGTTTTCTCAACAGGGCCATAACTTGCGCTGTATGTTGCATAAAAGGGAGCACCCCAGTCACCAGATCAGAATCTTCCCTATCTTGAGGGCTAGAAGAGGATTTAAAACCCCCCAAGAGCCATTCCCTTTGGGAAAAACGCACACGTGTATAAGCTCTCTGAACCACAGACAAAGGGTAACCACGGTCCACAAGACGGGCCCGCAGAATCTTGGCTTGAAGCTTGAAATCCGCCAAGGTAGAGCAGACGCGACGTAGCCGTAAAAATTGGCCAAAAGGAAGACCCCTCCGTAGAGAAGAAGGATGATGGCAATGAAAACGCAGCAAATTGTTTTGCTGGATAGGCTTCCGAAATAAAGTGGTGACTAAAGAACCCCCCTGTTTCCGAAACAAAACATCCAAAAACTCAATTTCTCGCTCATCAGAATGGACCGTGAACTGAATGTTGGGTTTGAGAGTATTAAGCCAAGCAACAAATTGGCAAAGATGTTCCTTAGAAGAGGACCACAATAAAAAGATATCATCCAAGAAGCGAAGCCAAAGGCAAACAAATTGGAAGTCTTGCGCCGGGTAGATAAGCTTCTCCTCCATATCAGCCAAATATAAGGTGGCAATTGAAGGGGCCACAGTGGCACCCATTGCAATGCCCTGACACTGCTGATAGAAGCAGCCTTGAAAAACAAAATAATTCTTTGTCAGTACCAATCTAATAAGGTCCAAAAGAAAAGGTCTCGGAATCCGGGGAGGTGCGGTGGTGAATGCTGACGCCAGAAGAGATAAGACTTCCTCTTGATGAATATTGGTGTAGAGTGCCACCACATCTAATGTGATCAAAACACAATTATCCAATGGTTCAGTAACCTCTGATAAGAGGTTCAAAAAATGTGAAGTGTCCCGTAAGTATGACCGACTACCCGGGCCTCCTGTTTCAAAAAAACCGCTGAATTGAGACAGCGGCTCAAGAATCAAACCCCTACAAGAGACAATGGGACGAATGGCGGCTGAGGAGAGAGTAGTATGGGCTGGCAGCACCAATGTGCAGAGCCCTGAATGTTACAGCCATGAAAATGATCTGAGTAGCAGTCACAAAAAGAACAAGTAGAAATCAAACCCCTTTCCCCTGCTTATGGAGACATCACATTAAGCAGTAGGCTACAACTCCACAGCTCTCTGTACAGCAATGGCTGGATACAAAGAGACTGCAGGCCACTGCCTAAAATGTCTGCTGTGTGTACAGGGTAGCCCCACTAGTACCCATGATGCAGTGCACATGCAGAACAGCAGTCTACAGCTGATCACCAAATGGAGAATGCACTTATCCATCACCTCAGCTCAGTAAGATGCACTGACAGTGTGTGATATAAGCACAGAGCAGCTACAAACTGCTACAGAGCAGTTTCTGCAGTCACCCTGAGAGTGAGGATGGGCACCTAGAACCAGGCCCCCAGTACCTGCAGGTTTGATAAAAAGAAAAAAGAAGAAAAGCTGAGGGGAGCTAAGATAGAGCTCTATAAAATGATGGCTAGAGTGAAATGGGTAAATATAGATCAGTTGTTTACTTCTTCAAAAAGTAGAAAGATTAGGGGACACACCGATGAAGCTACAATGTAGCACATTTAAAACTAATTGAAGAAAATGTTTTTTTCACTCAATGCATAATCAAACTCTTGAATTCATTACCAGAGGATGTAGTAAAAGTTGTTAGTGTAGCTGGGTTTAAAAGAGGTTTGGATAAGTTTCTGGAGGAAAGGTCCATAAAGCATTGTTAAAGAGGACCAGGTAAATCCAATGCCTACCCATGGGATAAGCAGCATGTAATCTGTGTACCTTTTTGGGAATCTGGTAGGTACTTGTGACCTAGATTGGCCACAGGAAACTGGGCTTGATGGAGCCTTAGTCTGACCCAGTATGGCATATCTTATGTTCTTATGTTAAACCAGCCTAGTATCTTTGTTACACAATCCAACAGTTTTAAGCGATTGAAAAATGGCATAATTTTATGTTTGAAATGTATATGAAATATTTAGTAGTATCAGCAGAAGTATACCTCTTCCTCCCCACCCCCACCAATGGTCATCTAACAGAGACATCAAACAGTTCTATGACATGGTCCCTATGAACAATGGATTGGAGGTCCTGCAATTGGGTGATCACAGCTTATCAATGAACTAGATGTAAGCAAGCTTTTAGGATGGATCACATCTAAGGTAGGTTTCTTTAGTTCATGGTGAATAGTGTCCCTTTGAATGAGGATAGGAAAACTCCTCCTAGTAAAGAGATATTTATTATGAAAATTAAGTATTTATTTATTATATTCTCTTATATACTGTGCTATTCTGCATCAGTGTGGTTTACATTGAACAAACTGAAATTACATTGAACAGGGCATTATAACTTGGAGATAACTATTTTACAGGGAACATGGGCTCTGGAGGGTTAATTGGATTGCCCAAGACCACAAGGAGCACCTGTGAGACTAGAAACCCCAGTCCTTCCAGCCCAAGGTTGCTGTCTTCTAGTGGGATTTGAACCCCTGACCTTCTGGCCTGAAGTACCTTGCCCCAACCACTAGGCCACTCCTCTCCTCTCCTCTCCTCCACTCCACTCCACTCCACTCCACACTTTGTGCCCTTAGTGACTATGATGAGCTTAGAAGGGCAAGGATCTGTTGCACATAGAAAGCAATTGAGAGACAAAGAACTCATCCAAGATTCTCCCAAAGTGGAACCACAAAAACCTTCTGAACCTCCCCATTGACCTCCAAAGGCTACCAAAGACATAGAAGTGGCAAAATATGTGTCCATTGCTGACAAGTAAGCTGTGAGTCTTTCCTTTTAGCCAGAGGACCTGCTGTAAGGCTTTTAACCATAGTGAATAACTCATGGAGATCTATATATATATAATAGCGATCTGAATCCTAAAATCAAAGAAGGAATTTTTTTTCAAAATCAAACTCATTATCCAAAAACATCTTGGACTTCTGCCAACAGTACTCAGATCTACCAAGTGTCCTTTTCAAATGGATTAACTCAGTGGAGCACCAAAGTATTACCTGTATAAACAGTGGAAATCTAAGAATTCTAGGGCCGCTGATTCTACTGATATGTTCCAAGTATCTACCACACTGGCAGTATTTCCACTTGGCATCTTGTCCTTGACCTGAAGCCCAAGTTCCTTAAATATTTTGGCTATTCTGAAAACCAGTCTCCGGCCCTTGAAGACTGGCTTTCCACACATCTGCAGTAGATCAACCATAGCACTACTGAAATTTCAGATCAAACATATGCTACTAAACTAAAGCATTGTGCTACATAAGCATCACGTAAACCACAAACAAACAAACTGATTTAAATTGCTATTGTGAAACTAAATGAACATTTGGTTACAACCGCTTCTGTTAACAAAATACTTGCAAGACAAAGAAGCTTGAAATCAGATGTTTTATCCTAATTGGCATAATGACATCAACAAAGTTGCCCTGTTGAGGGTAAGTACAAATCCAAGGAAATGCAGAACTAGAGAAGGCAAATAAGATGTTTGAGATTCCTTCTGTCGTGGAATGTCTTCGTCTCACATTGCCCTTTAGACAACCTGCAAGCTTTCCATTTTAAAGAAGCTGGAGAAAATAGTTTTGTTTTCCACAGATATCAGCAAAAATTGAAGATAAAAGCGTGTGTTTGCAGCTAATGGCTACTTTACCTAACATTCTCCACCTCCCCGGGATTGTAGCATTGGCAGTAAGAGTGCTACTGAGCTATAGGAAGAGCCATCTTGTAAGCAGAGGGCAGCAGCACCAGTTAAAAACCCAGATAGTGCCATGAGAGAGACACAGCAAGGACTGGCAAAGAAGATCCACAGTCATGACAAAAGAGCTATTCTGGGAGGAAGACCATGCAATAGGCAAAGCCAATTTTACTTTATTTACAGTATTTGAATTTAGTTTGCAACTTTCCAGTAGTAGTTCAAGGTGAGCTGCATTCAGGTACAGTAGGTATTTCCTTGTCCCTAGAGGGCTTATAATCTAAAGGGTATGTTTACTAATCGGCGGTAGTGGCTTCCATGCGATCTCGGAGCCGCAGCCCTATTGAAGTCAATGGGGCCGCAACTGATAGCACGTGAAAGCCCCTATTGCCGATTAGTAAACATACCCCTAAGTCTGTACCTGAGGCAATGGAGGATTAAGTGACTTACTCAAGGCCACAAGTTGACTACTTGTCTCCACTGTTTTTTTTACGTGTAGATTTGTAAAGTGGCTCCTCCAGTTGTATGTCAACAAATACACATGCATGTCTCCATGTCCACACATATAGTTTAGGAAAAGTTCCTCATTTGGCTGAGCCTCTTCTAAAATACCACCAGAATTGTGTTCATCCTGACCTCAACATCTCGGTTCCAATCTCCGTGAACTATCTAAAATTTGGCTTCATATATTTGTTTGTTTTTCTTGTAGTGAGTCTCACACAAGTCATTAAGGTTCGCATAAACAAGCACCTACACGTAGCTAAGCAAAAGACTCTTAGGAGATGAGAGTAGTTAAGGATTGTCTTCTATTGCATTTGTAAAGATAGGGAGACAGGCACCCGTGAAGAGTGAAGAAGTTTGCGAAGACCTACTGGAAGGGAGACACATCTGCGATGGAGGATCCAGGAATTATCTGTGCTGCAGCACCTCATCAGAAGGGCCTCAACGAATTGTAAATGCACCATCTGAATTTACTCACTCTTGCATACACTTTGGGGTATTCAGTTTATTCTATTTTGGTTTTAAATTCCAGAGCTAGGGTGGTAAGGGAACGTGATGACACACTGCTAAAAATGTTCCTGATATTTCTGAAAGGTCACAGAAAATGGGAATTTCTAGAAAAAAAAAAGTCAGGGTTTCAAGTTATAAGTATTACCTGAAAGTTAAATTTGTACTTTCCAAACACCATTCTTTTTGTTCAAAGGTTCCTAGAATAATTTGTAATCTGTATGAGAAATATTTTGAAGTGTTATTCTAATACAAGAAGAGTTAATGAAGATGTTGACATCATAAGTTGTTTTTCATGACTGCTAATTTATTATTCTTCAACTACAGTCCACTTTCTGTTCTCTTTGAAGAAGCTTCAAATAAAAATTGTATTTGTTTTGTATCAATCCCAGACTCTTGTCCTTCTATGTTGTAACCAGGTGGGATTAGCCATTGCCCAGTTAGTTGGCAGAGGGGTGAGATTCTGGGAAAGAGCCCCACTGTCCCCAAGCCATGCTATTTAACATTTGAGAAGAGCCACTACACCATCTTTTCATAAAGGCTACCCCTTCAACAGAGCAATGACGGGCGTGGTGATGCTCTGGCTCACCTTAAGGGGGTAGATCACATTTTTTTTTAAAGAGAGAGACTATGAGATGGGAAAGAGTGGGATCAATTTAAGTTGGATTTGTGATGGAAGACCAATTATGCTCCAGTTTCTTGTCTTTTGAACTGTGTAAGATTCCTCATCATTGACAAACAAGGATTTTTTTTCTCTTACTTGAAAGGAAGATGTTGTCTTTGGCAAGTAATATGGAAGTACCCAAAGGAGTTTGCCACCAATATTTTGGACAAATTTGTAGCTAAACAAATGAATAAGAAAAATAGCTTATGAAATTGTTATGTATTTCTTTCTTTCTTTTTTGGATGTGTTTTGCCCAAGCGATAGTGCCTATCAGGGAGGGCTTATCTATCTGTCTGTCTGTTCATCCAACTGCCAAACACATAGGGGTATGTTTACTAAACCGCGGTAATGTTACCCACATTAGGTTCCGCAGTAATGGTACGGATGCCCATATAAAGGAGTGGGCGGTGCATCGTTAAAGCAAGACGTGTGAGGTAACGTGCACTACAAGGTGCCTTATAAGGCACATTACAAGGTGCCTTGTAAAGCGCCTTATAAGGTGCCTTATAAGTAAGGTGCCTTATAAGGTGCCTTGTAAGGTGTCTTGTAAGGTACCCTATAATGTGCCTTCTAAGGTGCCTTGTTAGGTGCCTTATAAGGTGCCTTATCACGTGCCCTATAAGGTGCCTTATAAGGTGCCATGTTACTGTAGATGCCTTATAAGATGCCTTGTAAGGTGCCTCATTAGGCGCTTTGTAAGGCGCCCTATAGGGCTCCCTAGGCTAAGCGCCGTATAAGGCACCCCTGGACAAGGCACCTTAGAAGGCACCCTGGGTTATGGAATCATAGGTTAAGGTGGCCTAACAAGGTTACAGTGCCCTAGGTTAGTGTGCCCTAAGGGATGCAAGGTGCTTCAGAATGACATGCATGACCTGAGAGGCATAGAAACAGATGTAGCCCTAACACTAGATAAAGCACCGAGGAAAGGCAATGAACAGGTGAGTGAAGGAGGGAGAGCTGGGAGCTGCTGGACCTGCCATATCTGCGGGCATCCCATGTGGCTGCCAGTACTGATGACAAACATGTTGGGGGCAACTGTACCACAGCACAGGGTGTTGGCAATGTAAAGTACTAGAAAGACAGTTGGTGGCAGATGATGGGAATACGTGTCCCCCAGTGGAGGCGGAGGTTGCAGGATAGTTACAATGATGCAGATAGATGGACCAAAGGAATGTTGGCAACTGTGGTGAGGGTATTATGGGTTGGCAGCACAGATCTTCAAAAATATGACTGTTACAGGCATGCAAACTATTTGAGTAGGACAGGGATGAAAGGAGAGAACAATGAGGAATTGAACCCATGACGACTGCTGAAAATGGCATTGTACTAACCAGTAGGCTATACCTCCATGGTGTATGTCACAGCAATGGCTGGTTACAGAAGGACTGCAGGTCACCGCACAAACTGTCTTCTCTGAGTGCCAGGATAGGGTAACCCCACCAGTACCCATAATGCAATGCACATGCTGAATAGCTGTCTACAGCTGATCACCAAATGGGGTCTGCACCTCTCCGGTACCTCAGCTTGGAAAGACGAACTGACAGTGCGTGATACTGGCACAGAGTAGCTACAGACCATGCCATTGTGTAGGTTCTGTGTTCACCCTGAGGGATAGGATGGGTGCCCAGCACTAGGTCCACAATACATGTGGTGCTAGAGATAGGTTCTGCTGTATATTCACATTATTACCAGCCTATGACAGGTGTGCCTTGCAATGTGTCTGAAGGTAATTTGGTGTCCATCTGTATTCTGCAGTCATATGGGGTTCTCTGGGACTGGACACCACCCAGATTAGTGCATACCCAGTGTTAGGGCAGAGGGGTTCCTAGACTTGCATGTGGTTTGTGTAGAAGTGCCTCTACAGGTCAAAGTGGTATACACTATATACCCCGAAGGGCCCACAATCACCCATTTTGTAGATAAGGGACAGGTTCCTAAGTCCCAGAGAAGCAACCTCAATCCTGCTCATATAAGACAGCCCTCCAGTGTTGGTGGGCCAGAGCCATACCTGTGACTGGAGCAGACCAGCAGTAATGCTGGGATTAGGTCTGGAAAACCTCAACTGCTTTACACCATGAGTCAGACTGCACATGCAGCACCCTACAAGGTGTTCCAACCATGCACAGACTAACTGCAGACAGTCCACAGTGCATGCTCAAAGAAAAACTATATGCACCAAGCAAGTATCTCAGTGATTGCCCCCCCCCCCCCCATGCAGGCACTGGTCAGGCACTGCAGTGTCCCAGCCATTGTTCCACACCCTGTGAAGATGCATCCTGGCCAATCCGCCCTGTCTGGGACATACCCACAATACCTCGCTCCTCATTATGCACTAATTCAGGCTAACGCTGGTAATAGTGGGACAATGTGGGCCCAGTGAGGTGTGGGCAGCCACAAAACAATGGATAGACATACACACACACACACACTCCTATTGCAGAATTGTGCAACCCTGCCCGCCACACTGGCCCTGATCACAGTGCCAACATTGATAAACTGTGCAGGAGGTAGTAGTAGTGCTCTGGTGATAACTGCAGCTCTGTTCCTGGGGCCAACAGCCTGACTCTCCATACAGCTTTAGATTGTGGAACCTGTGTGAGTGGGTGTTTGTACCCCTGTTTGCCGCTGCTTTGGGCTTCGCACATATTGCTGTTGTATCTGCATTGTAGGGTAAAATGTAAGGACATGCTCTGCAGGATCCACAGCTTGGACTTGAACCTGTGACCCTCTGCTTCTGAACACACTGACTGTGTGTACTGCACCACATATGCATAGTAGTCCCTGGAGCTACAGTTATGTTTCCTCAGCCAGACCTTTTATGTTGCACTGCCCACCACGTACTGGTACAGGGCATGGCCTAGGTCAGCGATGGCGAACCTATGGCACGCGTGCCAGCTGTGGCACGCGAAGGCCTTGCAGCTGGCACGCGGGAAGGTCCGCAATTAGGTTTTTTTTTTTTTTTCAATTTTACTTGTCTGCTGCCGCTGTCGGGGCCGCCGCGGCAAAATCGAGCGTGCCGCGGGGCCCCCCTGTACCCGGCAGAGCCTGCCCTCCCCGTAGCAGCTCTCTCTTTGGAGCTGCAGTCAGACGCGCCGGCTTGCAGAGCGCGAAGGGAAGAGTTTCCCTTTCGCGACTCTGTTAAGCCCGCGGGGGCTGATGGGAACTTCCCATCAGCCCCCGCGGGGTTAACAGAGCAGCGAGGGAGAAACTCTTCCCTCGCGCTCTGCAAGCCGGCGCGTCTGACTGCAGCTCCAAAGAGAGAGCTGCTACGGGGAGGGCAGGCTCTGCCGGATACAGGGGGGCCCCGCGGCACGCTCAATTCTGCCGCGGCGGCCCCGACAGCGGCAACAGACAGGTTTTCTTTTTTTTTTAATTTTCCCTGGGCTGGGGGGGGGGTTAGGAGTGGTGATGTGATGGGCTGGGCTGGGCTGGGGGGGGGTTCGGGGTGGTGCTGGGGTGGTCTGGGGTGGGCTGGGGGGGGGGGTTAGTAGTGGTGATGGGCTGGGCTGGGGGGGTTAGGAGTGGTGATGGGCTGGGCTGGGCTGGGCTGGGGGGGTTTAGGAGTGGTGATGGGCTGGGCTGGGGGGGGTTAGGAGTAGTGATGGGCTGGGCTGGGGGGGTGTTAGGAGTAGTGCTGGGCTGGGGGGATTTAGGAGTGGTGATGGGCGCTGGGCTGGGGGGGGTAGGAGTGGTGATGGACACTGGGCTGGCTGGGGGGGGTTAGGAGTGGTGATGGGCACTGGGCTGGCTGGGGGGGTTAGGAGTGGTGATGGGCGCTGGGCTGGGGGGTTAGGAGTGGTGATGGGCGCTGGGGGGGGCTTAAACTAAAAATTGGGTGATGGGGGATTAGGACTGGAAATGGGCTGGTGGGATTAGGACTGGAAGTGGGTTGATGGGGGGTTAGGACTGGTAATGGGCTATGGGGGGGCTTAAACTGAAAATTGGGTGATGGGGGATTAGGACTGGAAATGGGCTGGTGGGATTAGGACTGGAAGTGGGTTGATGGGGGGTTAGGACTGGTAATGGGCTATGGGGGGGCTTAAACTGAAAATTGGGTGATGGGGGATTAGGACTGGGAGTGGGCTGATGGGGAGGTTAGGACTGGTACTGGGCTATGGGGGGGCTTAAATTGAAAATTGGGTGATGGGGGATTAGGACTGGACATGGGCTGGTGGGATTAGGACTGGGAGTGGGCTATGGGGGGCTAGGACTGGTAATGGGTTGGGGTTGCTAGGACTGGAAATGGGCTGAGGGGAAGGGGGCTTGAACTGCAAATAGCTGTTGGGGTTGGGGCTTGGCATGGAAATGGGCTGAGGGGAAGTGGGGGGCTTGAACTGCAAATAGCTGATGGGGACGGGGCTTGGAATGGAAATGGGCTGAGGGAAGTGGGGGGCTTGAACTGCAAATAGCTAATGGGGAGGGGGACTTGGAATGGAAATGGGCTGAGTGGAAGGGGGCTTGAACTGCAAATAACTGATGGGAAGGGGGGCTTGGAATGGGCTCTTAGGGGAGGGAGCTAGGACAGGAACTGGGCTGATGGATGGGCTAGGATAGAACTGAGAATTGGGTGTTGGGGGAGCTAAGATTGGAAATGGGCTGTGGTGGGGGCTTGGATTGAAATGGACTCATGGAGGGGCTAGAACTGGAGGTAGGCTCATGGGGGGCTTGGATTAGAAATGGGCTGAGTGGAGGGGAGCTAGGATTTAACATGGGCTGATGGTGGGGCTAGGAAAGGACTAGAAATGGGCTGATGGGAGGCTGGTATTTGAAATGAGCTGATGAAGGGACTCGGATAGGACTGGAAATGGATGGGGGAGCTAGGACTGGAAATGGACTGATGAGGGGACTAGAAGGGAGCGGATACTGGGTGGGGCTGGAACTAAAAGGGAGCTGATGTTGGGGGAGATTAGAAGGGGATGGGGCTGGGAGAATGAAATGGAGAGGGGAAAAATATTTTGTGTGTGAGGGAAGAAAAATGTACAATTGGCCGGGTATTGGGAGAGTAAGTGGGGATTGAGGATGGAGGGGTAAAATTTGAGTGGATGAAATAGGAATGAGGAAAGAGCAAAAGGAGAAAGATTAGTATGTTAAAGCGGATGTAGAGAGAGAGAATGGAAAAAAAAACTAGAAGAGAGAAGAAAGGACAAATGGACAGCAGATGATGGAGAGTTAGCAGAAAACATGAAGAAACCAGAAGAAAGTGGCTGGAGCAATTGCAACTGTGTAACTGAGCTGAGGTATTCTGTTTATGTAATTCCTTTTTGACATTGCCACTTGTTCTCTTTCCCCAGTAGGTCATGTATTGTTGTTCTCTGAAATGTATTGGTTTAATATTTGCAGTGTTGCCTTTTGATAGGTATGGTATGGTGCTTTGTGACTCCTGGTAGTGCTGTTAGGATACGGCGAGTTTGCTATTGGTTCTAAATGGGCAGTGTTTGTAGTAGTTCCTAATGTGCCTGGCGGTTGGCACTGGATTATAGTAATGTAGAAATCTTTTAGTCTGTCTTTATCCATACACTCATTAAGAGACATGTTTACTAAAAGTTAGTGTATGTTAGCATTATGCAAATATTTATGCAAATTGACGTGCTGGCACTTTGAGGAAATTCTTTGGTTTTGTGCGGCAGTTTGGGCACTCGGGCTCAAAAAGGTTAGCCATCACTGGCCTAGGTCCATTGCAGAGGAAACCATCCAACGCTAAAGCACAAACACTACGCACTAGCAAGCAACCCAGTCCAAAAATGTGGAGATGAAAGGAAGGATGATCTTTATTATTCAATCAAAAGCCAGTGGGCCAGTGGCTTTTGATTGAATAATAGAGATCATCCTTCCTTTCATCTCCACGTTTTTGGACTGGGTTGCTAGGTCTACTGCAGACAGGTGCCACTGCCCCCTCCAGACCAGGCACACACACCCCTGCCATGCTGACATGACCATATGCTGTCGGTGCTGGTAGTGCGCAGTCCCAGGTCATCCACTGTGTGGGTAGGCGGTCGCCTAGGGAGCGGTGTCTGGGGTGGGGAGGCATACATGGGCATCCTCACATCCCCCCCATCACTGCCTACCAATATTATGTCCCTTCCTCTTGGGGGCGGGTTGGCTGGGGGGATGTCAGATCAGTGCCCTGGCAACTGTTATCTAGGGTGGACCAGGTAGATGTAGGTGGATTGTGTTTGGCCTTTGTCAGCTGCTGTCTTGCTGATTTCTGGTTTCTATGTTCCTATGTGCCACCTAGGTGACTGTCTAGTCTATCCTGTGCCCCTGCTGCCTCCACTGCATGTCCTGCCTGCAGCCCCCTATGCCCCATTTGCACCATCACCATAGTGACCTTTCATACTTGGGCACAATGCTGTTGCTGCAAATGGAGCACTGCTATCACCTTTTTCGGGTTCCCTGCCTATGCTGTACATTGCTGACACCGAGATGGTTTCTCTCTCTTGCAAATGTGTGCTAACGCCATGTTTTCAGTCGCGGTATGATTCAGCCCTTCAGTTCCCCATGTTAGTGTAGAAGGAGCCTCTCCCCGCCCATTCCCCGCCCATTGACCCCTTCTCTCCACCCTCTGCAGGACATAACATGGCCGGTGATGTTCCCGCGTGTTATGTAGCATTAACGCGTGTTAACATTACTTAACGCATGTACCGCAGTTTAGTAAACATACCCCATAGGTTTGATTGCGCTTGTGCAAACAAACTAATGCTTTGCCTTCCAACAAACTCACTCACTGAGGTTGCCATGAAGAACAGCGGCACCTGCCTGTGGGGATTCCATCCCCCACAAGTGGAAAAATTCTGAGAGCCTACATTTAAGGCATTATAATATTCTTGGTTTATTCTCCATTCCTTTAAACCAGAACATAATATATAAGACTGTAAAGTCAATCATTAATTCCCACATCCATGCCAATATCACTGGCATCATCATCACTGGCTCCCCTTCACCCAGCTTGTTCAGTTCCTTACATTAGCCTACAAGGCCCTGACAGGAAAAGCTCCTCTTTATCTTTCTACTCTCATCTCATCTTATGTTCCACTCTACTGCTTGTGGTCCCTTCACGATCACACACTCGTCATTCCTTCCCCTGCCTGCACTAAACTCATATCCACGAGATGCTCCACTTGCTTCTCTCTGGCCCTGTCCTTTTGGAACTGCCTACCTTCCCATATCAGGTCAGAACCTTCTTTCCCCAAATTCAGAACCCTTCTGAAAACATACCTTTTTGAGCAGGCCTTCGGTCCGGACGCTCTCTAGGCTGTGACTATTGGATTGATATTTTGTCTAATCTCTCTCTGGTTTGATTGATCTCTGCTGCTGTATGCTGTGCACTGTCCTCTATCCTATCTTATATTGTATTTCCTTTCTGACTTTTTCTTGTTGTTTTTGTATTATGTAAATGGCTCTGTATGCCCCACAAAGGGCGGTATATCAAATATTGAAAAACGATAAATGATAAAGCATCGCTAAGGCCGAGGCTGGTGATTTCTCAGCATCTTATGAAAAATCTAAGCAAATCAGGTTCAAAGATCAATATTTAACCATGGCATTCAGCATTTTTTTAAAAATGCTAGCTGCCAGGACTGAAATAAATTTGCACCAGTATCGAATTATTGGCCGACGCTGACTAGCTGGATTCAGTGCTGACTGATATGCAGTCTGCTATCTGGATAGCTAACCAGACGGAGTTAGGATAGTCCTTATGCTGTCCTAATTTTATCCAGAAAGTTATCTAGTTAGCGGATTAAATATTGCTGCTAACTGTATAACTCTGGAGATCCCCCATTTCTCTGCCCATGGACAACCCTGGCACAATCTAGATCAGTGGTTCTGAACCAGTCCTCCTTGAACCCCTAGGCCAGTCGGGTGTTCAGGATAGCCCTAATGAATATGCATGAGATATATATGCATTAGAGATATCCTGCCAACCTGACTGGTTTGTGGCCCTCTAGGGCTAGATTTGGAGACCCCTGCCTTATACCTGTCATTTAAGATTGTGAGTGGGCAAGGTGCAGATCACCAAGACATCTAAAAGGTTAGATAGAATTTGTCACATGCCTCTTTGCTTCTCACCACCACCAAAATATTGTCTATTAGACACCTTTTGGTGGTGGTGAGAATTGAGGAGGCATGTGGCACATTCTATCTACCCTTTTGATGTCTAGGACATCTGCAACTTGCCCACTCACAATCTTAAATGACAGAGGTGTAAGGCAGGGGTCTCCAAATCCAGCCCTAGAGGGCCACAAACCAGTCTGGTTGGCAGGATATCTCTAATGCATATATATCTCATGTATATTCATTAGGGCTATCCTGAACACCCGACTGGCCTAGGGGTTCAAGGAGCACTGGTTCAGAACCACTGATCTAGATAGCGCCAGGATGGTCTGCAATGATTTTCAGTGCTATTATCTAGATAATGCTACTGAATCTCAAGGGATGACCCCGGTCATCAGGTAGCAGACTTTGAACATACGAACAAAAGAATCCCACTACCGGGTCACACCAAAGGTTCATCAAACACAGTATCCTGTTTCCAGCAGTGGTCAATCCAGGTCACAAGTACTTGGCAGGATCTCAAAAAGTAGACAGATTCCAGAAGCTTTCCCCACGTCTACCTTAATAACAGTTAAACTTTTCTTCCAGGAATTTGTCTAGATCTTTTTTAAACTCAGCTAAGCTGTTTTTAACACATCCTCTGGCAACAAATTCCAAAGCTTAGCTATGCGTTGAGTGAAAATATAGTTTCTCCTATTTGTTTTAACTCTGTAACTTCATGGCGTGTCCCCTAGTCTTTATATTTTTTGAAAGAGTAATCCACCAATCCATGTTTGCCCATCCACTCCCCTCAGGATTTTATAGACCTCTATCATATCTCCTCTCAGCTGTCCCTTCTCCAAGCTAAAGAGCCCTAATCTCTTTTGCCTTTCCTCATAGAAGAGTCATTCCAGTCCTTTATCATTGTCGTTTCCTTTTCCTGTACTTTCTCTAATACTGCTATATCTTTTTTGAGATGCGGAGACCAGAACTGCACATAATACTGAAGGTATGGTTGCACAAAGGAGCCATACATAGGCATTACAATGTTCTTTATTTTATTCTCTATTTATTTATTTAGAGCGCTTGATTATACTGCTAGAGTGCCAAGGCTATCATAGCGATTTCAAAACAATAAAAAAAGAAGGGGTAAGAGTATAGAAAGAAAAAGAGGGAAAAGTAAAAAAAAAAAAAGAGGGGGGAAATTACAATTCATATACAGGGAGGGAAGCTGAGAGGAAAAAGGAAAGAGAGCAGGCAGTTCTCCAGGAAAGAGAGCAGGGGATTAAGGAAAAGCTTGCAGAAAAAGCAGGGTTTTGAGATTCTTCTTAAAGTAGGGGAAAGAAGGTTTAGTGCAAAGTAAAAGGGAAAGGGAATTCCAAAGAGAGGGACCGGCATAAGAAAAGGAAGAGTTTCTGGAGATGATGAGGTGAACGGCTGAGGGTGAAGGCACGAGATAATGAATTATGCAGTAAATTTAACCAGCAGCATAAAAAGCTAATCTTCTTACTTTATTTCAAACAAATGAAATAATCAAGATCCTTTTAGGATCGTTATATTTCAAAGCTATTTTTTGCCACCGCTGCTGCTGCTTACTAAACAGATTTTAATGCATTGTGCACAGTATTGCCTATATCCTTTTCCTGAATGGTGAATCCTAATGTGGAACCTATCGTTCTGTAGCTATGATTTGAGTTATTCTCTTATGCCCATCACTTTGCACTTGCCCACATTAAGGGGTATGTTTACTAAACTGCGGTAATGTCACCCGCGTTAGGTTGCACAG
The DNA here is from genome assembly GCA_033557465.1 of Ichthyophis bannanicus. NCBI lineage: Eukaryota > Metazoa > Chordata > Amphibia > Gymnophiona > Ichthyophiidae > Ichthyophis > Ichthyophis bannanicus. Next base: position 294,233,533 of record CM066032.1, read on the forward strand.
TAAAGGTACAGATGCCCATATAAAGGCTTGGGCGGTGCATCGTTACAGCAAGCTGTAGCAGCTAACACACCTTACAAGATGCCTTAAACTAACATGCATTACAAGGCGACTTATAAGGTGCCTTGTAAGGTGCCTTATAAGGTGCCTTGTTGGGTGCCCTATAAGGTGCCTTACAAAGTGCCTTGTAAGGTGCTTTGTTAGGTGCCTTATAAGGTGCTTTGTTAGGTGCCTTGTAGGGTGCCTTATAAGGTGCCTTGTTAGGTGCCTTCTAAGGAGACCCATAAGCCTATAGGGCTCCTTAGGCTAAGCGCCGTATTAGGCACCCCTGGACAGTGCACCGTAGAAGGCAGCCTGGGCTATGGAACCATAGGTTAAGGTGGCCTAACAAGGTTACGATGCCCTAGGTTGGTGTACCCTAAGGGCTGCAAGGTGCTTCAGGATGACATGCATGACCTGTGAGGCACAGAGACAGATGTAGCCCTAACACTAGATAGAGCACTGAGGAAAGGCAATGAACAGGTGAGTGAAGGAGGGAGAGCTGGGAGCTGCTGGACCTGCCATATCTGCGGGTATCCCATGTGGCTGCCAGTACTATTGACAAACATGGTGGGGGCAACTGTACCACAGCACAGGGTGCTGGCCATGTAAAGTACTGGAAAGACAGTTGGTGGCAGACGATGGGAATACATGTCCCCCAGTGGAGGCGGAGGTGGCAGGATAGTTGCAATGATGGGTGGTCAGAGGAGTGGTGGTGCCATGCAGATCAGGCACAGGCAAGGCAAGCATGAAGAGGCGCAATGCAGGAAAGGGTACCAGCACAGGACATGGGGTGGCAGCCTGCACAGGAAGACAGGACTCCACAGCTGACAGACACAGAAATATGGACCGAAGGATTGATGGCAACAGTGGTGAGGGTAATATGGACTGGCAGCATGGATCTGCAAAGATATGACTGTTACAGGCATGCATAATATCTGAGTTGGACAGGCATGAAAAGAGGGAACAATGAGGAATCAAAAACATGACCACTTTTTAAAACATCATTGTACTAACCAGTAGGCTATACCTCTATGGCTTGTTGCACAGCAATGGCTGGGTACAGGACTGCTGGTCACTGCACAAACCGTCTGCTCTGTGTGCCAGGATAGGGTAACCCCACCATCACCCATGATGCAATTCACATGCAGAACAGTGATCTACAGCTGATCACCAGATGGGTTCTGCACCTCTCCGGTACTGCAGCGTGGTAGGACAGATTGACAGTGCATGATATTGGCACAGAGTAGCTACAGGCCATGCCATTGTGCAGGTTCTGTGTTCACCCTGAGGGTTAGGATGGGCGCCCAGCACTAGGTCCGCAGTACATGTGGTGCTGCACATCCCCAGCACGGCCAGTGTGTTCCTAGCAGTGCAACTGAAAGTACTTCTGTGTCCTGCAGTCACATATGGCCCTGTGGGGCCAGACACCACCCAGATTAGTACATACCCAGTGTTAGGGCCTGGCTGCCATGGGCACCTGTTATCAGGGCAGAGGGGTGTCTAGACTTGCATGAGGTGGATGTAGAAACATAGAAACATCATGACAGAAAAAGACCACATGGCCTATCTAGTCTGACCTTCCATATCAACAACTACAACAGTCCACTTTTTACCTTTAGAGATCCTCTGTGTTGGTCCCATGCTTTTTTGAATTCAGTTACTGTCCTCATCTCTGCCACCTTCACTGGGAGACTATTCCACGGATCCACTACTCTTTCCGTAAAGAAATATTTCCGCTTATCACTCCTGAATCTATCTCCCTTCACCCTCATCTTATGTCCCCTCGTAGCAGAACTTGCTTTCAATTGAAAGAGGCTCTCTCCCTGAACATTTATGCCACGGAGGTATTTAAACATCTCAATCATATCACCTCTATCCTGCCTTTCCTCTAAGGTGTACATATTAAGATCCTTAAGTCTGTCCTCATATGCTTTATAATGAAGCCCACTAATCATTTTAGTAGCCACCCTCTGCACCGACTCCATCCTGTTCACATCCTTTTGAAGGTGGGGTCTCCAGAATTGCACACTATACTCCAAATGAGGTCGCACCAAAGACTTATACAGAGGCATTATCACCTCCTTTTTTCTGCTAGCCATTCCTCTCCGTATGCACCCAAGCATCCTTCTAGCTTTTGCCGTCACCTTTTCTACCTGTTTAGCTACGTTAAGATCATCAGACACAACCATGCCTAGGTCCCGCTCTTCTTTAGTGGACAAAAGTACTTCACCTCCTATACTGTATTGCTCCCTTGGATTGCTGCAGCCCAAATGCATGACCTTACATTTTTTAACATTAAATCCCAGCTGCCAAATTCTAGACCATTCTTCAAGCTTAACTAGATCCCTCCTCATGTTATCTACACCTTCCTGGGTGTCTACTCTATTGCAGATTTTGGTATCATCTGCAAAGAGGCAAACCTTACCCGACAGCCCTTCCGCTATATCACTAACAAAGATGTTAAAAAGAATTGGACCAAGGACAGATCCCTGGGGCACACCACTGGTAATATCCTTCTCCTCAGAGTGAGCTCCATTTACTTGTACTCTTTGTCGCCTCCCACCCAACCAATTTCTAACCCAAGCAGTAACTTTAGGGTCCATCCCTAGGGTGCTCAGTTTGTTTATAAGTCACCTGTGAGGAACAGTGTCAAAGGCTTTACTGAAATCTAAATACACCACATCTAGAGCTCTCCCTCGGTCCAACTCCCTGGTCACCCAGTCAAAAAAATCATTCAGATTTGTCTGACAAGACCTGGCTCTGGTGAATCCATGCTGCCTCGGATCCTGTAATCCGCTGGACTCCAGAAACCTCACTATTTTCTCTTTCAGCAGCGTTTCCAATAATTTACTCACCACCGAAGTTAAACTAACTGGCCTGTAGTTTTCAACCACATCCTTACTTCCGCTTTTGTGTAAAGGCACCACATGAGCCTCTCTCCAGTCCTTTGGCACCACTCCCGACTCCAACGAGGCATTGAAAAGGTCAGTCAGTGGAGTAGCTAGAACGTCCCCAAGTTCCCTCGGTATTCTAGGGTGTATCCCATCCGGTCCCATCGCTTTGTCTACTTTAAGTTGAGCTAGTTTCTCACGAACACAGTCTTATGAAAATTGTTCAAGATGTCCCTTGCTTTTGTTCCTATTTGTGGGTGTTTTCTGAGGTCCTACTCCTGGTTCTTCATCTGTGAACACAGAACAAAAATATTTGTTAAGCAATTCCGCTTTATCCTTATCAGCTTCTACATATTCCCCCCCTGCACCCTTGAGTCTGAGAATACCACTTTTGCCCTTCCTCTTCTCAGTAATATATCTGAAAAATGTCTTAACCCCCCATTTTATTGCATTGGCTATTTCCTCCTCCTTTTGAATCTTTGCCTTCTTGACTACTTTGCTAGCTTCTCTAAGTTTTTCCAAATACAGATGCCTGTCTTCCTCTCTCTGTGATCTCTTGTATTTCATGAAGGCCTCCCTCTTTTTCTTCACTTTTTCAGCTACTTCCTTAGAAAACCATAGCGGTCTCCTTTTCCTTTTGCCTTTATTTACCATTTTAACAAAAAGGTTGGTTGCCCTTAAAATATCCCCTTTCAGTTTTGCTCACTGTTTTTCTACATCCCCCAGCTGTTCCCATCCCACTAACGACTCCCTGAGGTATTGGCCCATCTTCGCAAAGTTAGTCTTCCTAAAGTCTAAGATCCTCACCTTGGAATGGATTCTAACAGCCCTAGTCCTAATACTGAACCACACCATCTGGTGATCACTGGATGCAAAATGATCTCCCACTACAACATCAGAAACACTTTCACCATTGGTAAGCACCAAATCCAGTATGGTCCCTTCACGTGTGGGGTCTGTTACCAATTGCCTGAATAGTTCTCCCTGTAGAGAATCCAGGATCTCCTTACTTCTAGATGATACTGCAGCAGGAATGTGCCAATCAACATCTGGCATATTGAAATCTCCTATCAGTAGCACTTCCCCTTTCCTAGCAATGCTGCGTATGTCTTCAATTAACTCTCTGTCCACCTCTTCCTCTTGTGAGGGAGGTCTGTATATCACACCAATGCAAATAGATTTCTCTTTCCCTCTTTCTAGTTTAACCCACAATGCCTCCTCTCTCCCTTTTAAGCTCTGTAATTCCAAAGCTTTAATAGTAGTGTTTACATATAGTGCCATTCCTCCTCCCCTTCTTCCTACCCTGTCCTTTCTGAATAAAGTATAGCCAGGTATAGTTACATCCCAGTCATGGTTTTCTATGAACCATGTTTCTGCAACTGCCACTAAATCCAAGTCAGCCACTCCCACCAAAGCTTCAACATCAGGGATCTTATTTCCCATGCTACGGGCATTTATACACACTGCTTTCCATATGTTACCCCTGTTACCCATTTCCATAAAGGTATTTAATGTATCACCTACCTGGGGGCTTTCTTCACCTATCCCCAACGAATCTAGTTTAAAACCCTCTTCAGTAGATTGGCCAGTCTACTACGGGTCAAAGTGGTGTACACTATATACCCCAAAGGACCGACAATCACCCATTTTGTAGGTGAGAGAGTGGAGAAACAGGTGCCTGAGCCCTGATTGTAGGACAAGCAACCACAGTCCTGCTGACAGAGGACAGCCCTCCAGAGCTGGTGGGCCAAAGCCATACCTATGACTAGCTGCAGACAGTCCACTAGCCAATCTATAATGCATGGCTCACTGGGGAACCCTGTGCACACAGAGATGGGATGCACAGACACCAAGCAGATAACTCAGTGATTAAGCCCTAGAACTAGGAACACACAGGTATAACTGAAGACAAGTAGTGTTGAGCATGGTCACTGCTTGATCAGGGTGAGAGTGACCTCACAGCATACCATGCTGTGGCCACCCTGTCCATGCAGGTGGTGGTCGGGCATTACAGTGTCCTAGCCATTGCCCTACACCCTGTACAGATGCATCCTGCCAATCCGCCCTGTCAGGGCCATACCCACAATACCTTACTCCTCATTATGCACATTTGTAGGCTAATGCTGGTATCAGTGGAACACTGTGGGCCCAGAGCTGTGTAGGCAGCCACAAAACAATTGATAGACATACACACACACACACCCCTATTACAGCATTGTACAATGATAGGGGTGGTTGGAAATCCTGCTCGCCACACTGGTCCTGATCACAGTGCTGACATTGCTAAACTGTGCAGGGGGTAGTAGTAATGCTCTGCTGATAACTGCAGCTCCATGCTGGGGCCAACAACCTGACTCTCCATGAAGCTTTGGATAGTGGAGCCTGTGTGAGTGGGTTTTTTGACCCCTGTTCGACGCGGTTTTGTGGTTTGCACCTGTTGATGTTGTATCTGCATTGTAGGGTAAAATGTGGGGAGATGCTCTGTAGGATCCACAACTGGGACTTGAATCTGTGACCCTCTGCTTCTGGATACACTGGCTGTGCGTACTGCACCACACTATTGCCACAGAGGAGTAGCGGTCCCTGGGGCTACCCTTACTTTCCTCAGGCAGACCTTTTCTGTTGCACTGCACACCACGTACTGGGACAGGGTATGGTCTGGGTCCACTGCAGGCAGGTGGCATTGCTCCCTCCAGCACACCCCCTCCCCCCGCCATGCCAACATGGCCATATGCTGTCGATGCTGGTCGTGCGCAGTTCCAGGCCATCCACTGTGCAGGTAGGCGGGTGCCTAGGTTGCAGGGTCTGGGGTGGTGAGGCATACATGGACATCCACACATTCCCCCTATCACTGCCTACCAATGTAATGTCCCTTCCACATTGGGTAGTGATGGCTGGGGGGTTGTCAGGCTGGTGCTCTAGCAAATATTCACTAGGGTAGACCGGGTAGATGTAGGTGGAGTGTGTTGTTACTGCCGACTGTGGACAGGCTAGGGCATGTACCTCAGGTATGGTGCACCCAGTTTGGCCTATCCACTTAACCCTCCATTGCCTCAGGTACACTTAGGGGTATGTTTGCTAAACTGCGGTAATGTAGCAGCGGCTACGTTAAGGCGCATTATGTAACATTAAGGCGCCTTAACGTTACATAACGCGCCTTAATGTTCCCGGCTGCGGTAAGTCCAGAAAAGGGTGGAGAGAGGGCGGAGAAAAGGGGTCAATGGGCGGGGAGTGGGTGGGGAGAGGCCCCTTTCACATTAACGCGGAGAAATTAAGGGCTGAATCCTAATGCAACTGAAAACCTGGGGTTAGCACACATTTGCAAGAGAGAGAAACTATTTCAGTGTCAGCAATGTACAGTATAGGCAAGAAGCCCAAGAAAGGTGATAGTAGTGCTCCATTTGCAGCAACAGCATAGTGCCCAGGTATGAAAGGCCACTATGGTGATGGTGCAAATGGGGCATGGGGGCTGCAGGTGGGACATGCAGTGGGGGCTACTGGGGAACAGGGTGGACTAGGCGGTTGCCGAGGTGGCACATAGGAATGCAGAAAATGGAAACCAGCAAGACAGCAACTGACCAGGGTCAGACATACCCATGAGTCTGTGTCCCACAGTGTCCCATCCAGGAGACATTACCCAGCAGGTATCCCAAGGGGCACATAACATTGACAGGCGGTGCCGGGGGAAGCGTGGACATCTATGTAGACACCCCTACCCCAGAACCCACACCTTAGGCAGCCGCTTACCTGCCCCCTGCATCGCCTGGGATGGCGCACCACCAGCACCGAGAGTATATGGTCATGGTGGCATGGCAGAGGGGGTGGGTGATTGTGCTGGTGGGGGCAGTGGCACCCGCCTGAAGTGGACCTAGGCCATGTCCTGTACCAGTATGTGGTGTGTAGTGCAACAGAAGAGGTCTGGCTGAGGAACGTAAGGGTAGCCCCAGGGACAACTATTCTGCTGTGGCAACAGTGTGGTGCAGTACACCCAGCTAGCATGTTTAAGAGCAGAGGGTCAAAGGTTCAGGCCCCATCTGTGGATCCTGCAGAGCATCTCTCTATAGTTTTAGCCCACAATGCAGCCACAACAATAACATGGGCAAACCCCAACACAGTGGTGCACAGGGGTACGGACACCCACTCACAAGGGCTCCACTATCCACAGCTTCATGGAGTGTCAGGCTGTTAGCCCCAGCACAGAGCTGCAGTTATCACCAGAGCACTACTACTACCCCCTGCACAGATTAGCAATGTCGGCACTGTGATCAGGACCAGTGCGGTGGGTAGGGTTGTCAATCACCTCCATCTCTGCACAATGCTGAGATAGGTGTGGGAGTGTGCGTATGTCTCTCCATTGTTTTGTGTCTGCCAACACCTCACTGAGCCCACATTGTTCACACTGCTTCCAGCATTAGCCTGCAATTGTGCATAATGAGGAGCAAGGTATTGTGGGTATAGCCCAGACAGGGCGGATTGGCCAGGATGCATCTTCACAGGGTGGAGGGCAATGGCTGAGACATTGTAGTGCTCGACCACCACCTGCATGGACAGGGTGACCACAGCATGTCACGCTGGGAGGGGGGGGGTCACTCTTACTCTGACCGAGCAGTGACCATGGCATGTCTATGTTCACCCATAGTGCCACCTATAATTTGTTTCCAATGCTATCTGTGTGTTCTCAGTTCTGGGGCCCACTCACAGGGATACCTACTTGGTGTCTGTGCTGTGCATCCCACTTCTGGGTGCACAGAGTTCCCCTGTAAGCATGCACTATGGACTGGTTAGTGGGCTGTCTGCAGTTCACCTGTGCATGATGGGGACACCTTGTAGGATGCTGCAGGTGCAGTCTGATTGTGCTGTCTGTTGATGAATGGCAGACCGTGGTATGGGGCAGTTGAGCCTACCCCAAGCATCACTGCTGGTCTGTAATGGTCACAGGTATGGCACTGGCCCAGCAGCCCTGGAGGGCTGTCATCTGCCAGCAGGACTGTGGCTGCTGGTACTGCAGCCATTCTGTAGGGTGCAGGCACCTGTCCCCACCACACCCTCCTCATTTACAAAAGGGGTGATTGAGGCCCCTGGGGGTATATAGCACATACCACTTAGACCCAAGGTGGCAGTGCTGCATTGCCCTCATCAAGTCTAGGCAACCCACTGCCCTAATAGGTACCCATGGCAGCCTGACCGTAACACCAGGCATGCATTAATCTAGGTGGTGTCTGGTCCCACAGGGCCACATGTGACTGCAGAACACAGCTGGAACAGATGTACATTCAGATGCACTGCTGGGAACACCTGTCACACACTGGCAGTGCTGGGGATGTTCAGCAGGACTTATTTTTAGCACCACATGTACTGTGGAACTAGTGCTGGGCACCCATCCTATCCCTCAGGGTGAACATGGAGCCTGCACAATGGCATGGTCTGTAGCTACTCTGTGCCAGTATCACGCACTGTCAGTCCGTCTTACCACGCTGCAGTACCGGAGAGGTGCAGACCCCATTTGGTGATCAGCTGTAGGCTGCTGTTCTGCATGTGCAATGCAACATGGGTGCTGGTGGGGTTACCCTATCTTGGCACACAGAGCAGACGGTTTGTGCAGTGACCTGCAGTCCTTCTGTACCCAGCCATTGCTGTGCAACAGGCCATAGAGGTATAGCCTACTGATTAGTACATTGATGTTCTAGGTGGAGGTCATGGGTTCAATTCCTCGTTGTTCCCTCCTGTCCAAGGCAGATATTTTGCTTGCCTGTGACAGTCATATCTTTGCAGATCCATGCTGCCAGCCCATAGTACCCTCACCACAGTTGCCAGCAATCCTTATAAGACGTTATAAGGCTCCTAATTAGGCACATTACAAGGCACCTTATTGGGCACAGTACAAGGCACGTTATAAGGCACGTTATAGGGTACCTTATTGGGCACAGTACAAGGTACATTATAAGGCGCATTATAAGGCACGTTATAAGGCACGTGCCTTGTACTGTGCCTAATAAGGTGCCTTATAACGTGCCTTGTAACATGCTTTATAACGTGCCTTATAACACGCGGTACCTGACATGCTTGCCATAATGATGTCCCACCCACGCCTTTATATGGGCATCTGTACCTTTACCGCGGAACCTAACGCGAATGACATTACTGCAGTTTAGTAAACATAGCCTTTAGATTGTGAGCCCTTCGGGGACAAGGAATAAAAAGTACCTGTTAGTATACATGTAAATCGCACTGATTCTAAATAGCACGGTATAAAAAATAAATAAATAAATAAATAAAATAAATAAATAAATAAATATATATATATATATATATATATATATATATATATATGTTTCTGACAACGTATGGGCACACCCTGCAATGCCTTACTAGGGGCTTCCGTAAAGTGTGTTCATTTAGCTGGGTCTACGAACTGTTTGGGACCCATCCTGGGTGTGGTCTATGGACCCTTGTTAGTGTGGCACCCAGATGTGCACTGCTTGCCCTATTACAGGCATAGTGGTACCTGTGTGACTTTTGGGGTACTTGTTGGGTAATGTCCCCTGGATGGGACACTGTGGAACACGGACTACTGGGCATGTTTGGCCCTTGTCAACTGCTGTCCTGCTGATTTCCAGTTTCTTTGTTCCTATGTGCCACCTGGGTGACAGCCTAGTTCACCCTGTGCCCCAGCTGCCCCCACTGCATGTCCCGCCTGCAGTCCCCCTATGCCCCATTTGCACCATCACCACAGTGGCCTTTCATACTTGGCCACTATACTGTTGCTGCAGATGGAGCACTACTATCACCTTTCTTGGGCTCCCTGCCTAGGCTGTATATTGCTGACACTGAAATGGTTTCTCTCTCCTGAAAATGTGCATCTAACACCAGGTTTTCACTCGTGGTAGTTTCCAGCCCTTCAGTTCCCTGCGTTGGTGTCGTGGGAGCCTCTCCCTGCCCATGGACCCCCTTCTCTACGCCCTCTCTCCACCCTCTGTGGTGTTTACCACGGCTGGGAACGCTAACGCGTGTTAGGTTATGTTAACACACGTTAATGCATGCTAATGTTACCTAACGTGCCTTAACATAGCCGCTGCTACGTTACCGCAGTTTAGTAAACATACCCCTAAATTTCATCTGTTATATGGATCCCCAGTCTCTCAGTCTTGCAAGGTTGTCCTGCAATTTCTCACAATCCATGTGCAATTTAACAATTTTGAATTCTTTATTTAACTAGGCTTATATCCCACCAGTCAAAGCAGTGTACACTCAGGTACTGTATAAATATTTTTCCCGTGTCCTCAAAGCACTTTGCCCAAGAACACAAGGGGCACCTGTGGGACTAGAAACTCCAGTCCTTCCAGCCCAAGGTTGCTGTCTCCTAGCAGGATTTGAACCCCTGGCTCTCCAGCCTGATGTAACTTGCCCCATCCACTAGGCCATACTCCCTCATCTGCAAATTTAATGGCCTTGCTCATTGATCTCATTTCTCAATCACTTATAAATATGTCCCAGTACAAATCCCTGTGATACTCTACTATTCACCTTCTTCCACTGAGAAAATTGGCCATTTAACCCTTCTCTTCTCTCTTTTAACCAGTTCTTTATCCAGAATAGGACATTGCCTCCTATCTCATGGCTTTTTAGTTTCCTCAGGTACTTTATCAAAGGTTCTCTGAAAATCCAGTTACAGCCTGTCAACTGGCTTACCTTTTATCCACATGTTTAATCATGTCTTCAAAAAAATGGAGCAGATTGCTTAGGCAAGATTTCCCATGTTGACTTTGTCCCATTAAACTATGGGGCATGTTTACTAAAGTCCGCAAATCTGCGCGACGCAAAATAGCGCACGGCAACGTGGCATTTAAACGCGCAGAAACGCGTTTAAACGCCCCGCACACGTGCGTGTCACCCCCGCACAGGTACGCGGCACACTAATGGGCCCCGTACAAGTGCGGGCCCGCAAATGTCCGATAGAGGCGTGGAACGGCTAAAAGAGGGCGGAGGAAGGCTCCGGAGGGGCGGAGGGACGGGGTCAATGGGTGGAGAGTGGGAGGGGAGAGGCTCCCCGCACAGTATCGGGCCCGAATTTCCATGTAAAAATTAGCGCGAGTGAAACCCTCGCGGTAGAGGGCATTTAAAGGGAAGAGAAACCATTTCCGTCAGCAATGTACAGGAACACCGGGGAAACCTAAAAAACGTGTGCAGTGTGATATATGTGCACAGAACAAAATTGCAAATAGAACCTGAAAATGACCACAACAAAACTATTATAAATAGTAATCCAGCTGGGGAACAGTTATAGTGATGGGCAAATATACAAAACACACCCAGCAAAGCTCCAGAAAAAAGAGATGAATATTGGAAGGGTCTACGGAGCGGAGACTCTTCCGAAAAACATTTCCGTTTTTTGGAGCTTTCCTCGGAGTGTTTGCTATGGTTGCCCATTAATATCACTGTCGCCCAGCATGGTGATATTTTCTCCCCCATTTCCCGTGGTCATTTCTGGTGTTTATGTGCACGTTTGTCACCAGAAAGGGTGCATATGCCCACAGTAAAAATGAGTAGAGCAGGGTTTGTGACTCCATCCTGCCAGGCTTACTGCCTCCAGGGGCTGCACTGTCTCTGTGGCCAAAGTGTGGTACAGCAGACAGAGTCATTACCTCTAGGACCAGAGGGCAGAGGTTCAAAACCCAGCTGGGGCACCTGCCAGCCCAGTCCCTATATTTTACCCACCACTAAATAAAGATAGCGCAGACACCCCTGTAGTGCAGGGAACATAAGCATGGGGAAAACACCCATATTTTACCCAACACCGCACACACACCACAACAATGGGCATTACCTACAGCCAAGTCCCCCAAATGCAGTCCCGTACTGCCACATTGCAATCAGGTCAACTTTTTTTTCTGAGAGATGTTCATGCCAGCATGTTGGCGGACAAGTACATGTGGTGCAGGGGGCAGTGGCTGCTAACCACAGAAGACAGAGGCCTAGCCATGTCCAGGGAATCCAACGAATCAGTGGCTACACAGTGGTGCAGTGCACACAGACAGTGCATGCAAGAACAGAAGGTCACAGGTTCAAAGCCCAGCTGGGGCTACTGCCAATCCTGCCCACATATTTTTCCCACAACTAAACAGTGATAGTAAGGACACACCTTTCATGGCGGGGACATATGCAATGGTGGTAAGACATCTATCTTTTACCCCACTGAGCACAGACACCATGAACAGGGGCAGTACCTAGAGCAGAATCACCCAAATGCAGTCCTGGTGGGCCACACACCAGTCAGGTTCCATGCTGACACTCATACAAATGCCTGTGCTGTATATCTATGCACCACCCCCATGGCATGTAGATGTAGCCCATGCATATTCATGAGGGATAGCAGGAAAACCCGAACAGTGTGATGCAAACCTGGACTGGAGTTGGGAATCTGTGCCGTAAAGCAGCAGCCATCAAGGGCAGACACACCCACACCCACAGGCCCCATTGGCCAATGTCTCCTGGAAAGGCAGAACATTGGACCGTGCATGCAGCACCCACAACGAGCACTTGCATAACTTACCAATGTCACCCTACACAGCTCTGAGACGTTTGCTAGGAGCACAGGCAGGCAGATATCCATACGTTACGTACATACTGCTAGTTGACCCCATCCAAACAATCTGTTAGGTGTTTGCGGGGCATGCTCCAGGCCTGGCCTCTGACGGTGCTTACCACCCTGGGGAGTGACCACCAGCTGTAATGCGTACCATATCCATGCCTTGCCGTGCTCAGGACCGGTTTGGTGGGCAAGGCTACTTACCCCCTCAATCGTAGCACCATGATGGCAGAGGTGTGGAAGTGTGTGTCTGTCTATACAGTGGGTGTTGGCTGCAAGCCCCTTCAACAGCCCACACTGCCAGCACTGTTGCCAGTATTGGCCAGCCAATGTGCATAATGAGGTGCAAGGTACCATGGGTATAGCCAGGGCAGGGTGGCGTGGCCAGGATGCATCTGCACTGGGCATAGGGCCCTGGCAGGGACATTGGCTGGGATATTGTAGTGTCCGGCCACCACCTACACAGACAGGGTGGCCAAAGCATGTCCTTCTGGGGGATCACGCTCACCCTGACTGTGCAGTGACCACAGCATGGCTAGGCCCCCCCATAGTGCTGTATAGTAGTTCCCTCATGTGATAGATATGGGTTTCTCTTTGGGGCCCAGTCACTGATCTATCTGCTTGCTGTGTATGCAGACAGCCCAGTTCTGGGTGCATGCATCTCCATTGGGAACATGCACTATGGACTAACTAGCAGACTGTTTGTAGCTGGTAAATGTCTTGCAGGGTGCAGTGGCTGTTGGCTTGCTGCAGGGGAATATCTGGTGGTGGAGTGGGCTTATGTCTGTCTGCTATTGTGTTATGGCTGTGTATAGAGCTGCCTGCCTGGGGGGGGGGGGGGGGTGGTGGTGTTCCTCAGCAGGACTGGGGTTGATGTTGCCCTCTACTGCCACCTTTGCAGGGAGGTAGAGTGTGGATCCCTTGATGGGGACCATGTTTGCCACAGGGGGGGGGGGGGTGTGCGCACCTGATGGCGGCAGACAGGGATATCCATGGTGTTTGTGCAGAAACTAGCTATCTGACACATTAACACTGCTTTGGAACGCCCGCTTGGCCTCCATCAGCCATGGCAGGTGTTGTTGACCTGGTCCTGGCCACCTCATTGCACACTCAGGGTGAGCACAGTACCCGCACGATGTAACGGTGTGTGGCTACTCTGTGCCAGTAAAACACCCGGTCAGTGCCCCCTACTAGGCCAAGGTGCTGTGTGGGTGCACCCGGTCACTTCCCCCAACAGGGCCGAGGTGCTGTGGGGGTGCATTCCCCATCTTGTGTCCATCTGCGGACAGCTAATTTGCATGTGCAGTGCATCATGGGTACGGGTGGCCTAACCCTATCCTGTTGACACCAGCAGACTGTCTGTGAGGTGACGTGTAGGCTATCTGCAGCCAGCCAGGGGCCTGCTTACAGCTATGGAGCTGTAGCGCAATGGTTACATCACTGCCTGTGCAGCCAGAGGTCATGGGTTCAAACCCACAGTGGGGCCCTTTGGTAGGGCTGTCCACAGCTTTATTTTTATTTACTGTACATATGTCTATGCCGGCAAGACCACCCTCAGCTTACTATACCCATTAGGTGCCTCTGAGGGTGCTTCATAGGGCGCCCTGTAGGCCACCTTATGGTTGCCATCCCTATAGGGTGCACTATACATTATCCTGTGTCGCAACATACATGCTGCCCTATAGGGGACATTCAAGGGTGCCTTGGCGAACAGTGCACTGTAACATGTGCCTTATGGGCCGCCGTATGTTAACATGCTGGGAGAGTGCGTTTGCTAGTAGTGATAACAAAATAAAATTATACAGCCTCCTACAGCACTCCACAACATAATCCATACTGCCTCAGCAGGCATTTTTCACTGGGCATTGTGAGGAGTTGAACCCCTGATCCCTGCATCATTGGTCAGTGTTTTAACCATTGTGCTGTGGCTCTGTTCCTGTGCTTGTGCATCAGCGCGCCGCCTTGTGCCTATCAGCGCGCCGCCTTCTGCCGCCCAAGGGGACCAGTGCGCCGCCTTCTGCTGCCCAAAAATAACTGTGCGCCGCCTTATGCCGCCCAAAAAGCACTGTGCGCCGCCTTATGCCGCCCAAAAATAACTGTGCGCCGCCTTATGCCGTTCCAAATTAATTTGCCTCCTAAAACAATTTTAATCATTACAGTTACTGCCTCAGCTGACCTTTGTCATTGCGCACACTGGGGGATTGAACCCATGGCCCCTGCACCATTGGTCATTGTCCTCACCATTGTACCACGGCTCTGTTGTTTGTATCGTCAGCAGCGCGCCACTTTGCCTTTCCACGCGCTAATGTCGACCCCCGCACATTAGCGCGACGCGCACACGTCCGGTTGCTTACTACCGTTTTTTTTCTATTTTCTGCCTGAACCGCCCACTCCTTATATGGCACAGGCACACTAGCACGGCCCCGCACATTAGGAATGTTTAGTAAACAGACCCCTATGTCTATCTACTGTATGTGCTCAGTAATTTTGTTCTTTTTATACTTTCTACTATTTTGCCTGGCACTGACTTCAGGCTCACCAGTCTATAGTTTCCTAGATTATCCTTGGATCCCTTTTGAAATACTGGCATTACATTGGCTACCCTCTAATCTTCAGGTATTAAAGATGATTTCAATGAAAAGTCAGATTGCTAATGCTACATCTGCAATTTAATTCTTTTTGCTCTTTCAACACTTCAGAGTGTACCATCTGGTCCAGGTGATTGGCTGTTCTTTAGTTTGTCAATTTGGCCTATTATATCTTCCTGTTTCACTGAGATTTGTTTCTGTTCCTCCAAATCAAATTTCTGACATGGTAGGTAACCCTTACTATGATTTCTTACATATCTGTGCTGAAGCCCCTTTAAGAGCCTGAAAGATCCTCCTTCAATCAATAGGGGGTATGTTTACTAAACTGCAGTAATGTCACTCACGTTAGGTTCCATGGCAAAGGTACAGATGCCCATATAAAGGCGTGGACGGTGCATCATTACAGCAAGCCATATCAGCTAACCTATGTTACAAGGCACCTTAGACTAACATGCGTTACAAGGCACCTTATAAGGCACCTTACAAGGTGCCTTGTAAGGCACCTTATAAGGTACCTTGTAAGGTGCAGTATAAGGTACCTTATAAGGTGCCTTGTAAGGTGCCTCATAAGGTGCCCTATAGGGCTCCTTAGGCTAAGCGCCGTATTAAGCATCCCTGGACAAGGCACCGTAGAAGGCACCCTGGGCTATGGAACCATAGGTTAAGATGGCCTAACAAGGTTATGGTGCCCTAGGTTAGTGGTTCCTAAGGGCTGCAAGGTGTCTCAGGATGACATGCATGACCTGTGAGGAACAGAGACAGATGTAGCCCTAACACTAGATAGAACACTCTGGAAAGGCAATGAACAGGTGAGTGAAGGAGGGAGAGCTGGGAGCCGCTGGACCTGTCATATCTGCAGGCATCCCATGTGGCTGCCAGTACTGATGACAAACATGGTGGGGGCAACTGTACCACAGCACAGGGTATTGGCAATATAAAGTACTGGAAAGACAGTTGGTGGCAGACGATGGGAATACGTGTCCCCCAGTGGAGGCGGAGGTGGCAGGATAGTTACAATGATGGGTGGACAGAGGAGTGGTGGTGCCATGCAGATCAGGCACAGGCGAGGCAAGCCTGAAGAGGTGCAATGCAGGAAAGGGTAGCAGTGACAGCCTGCATAGGCAGACAGGAGTCTACACAGCTGACAGACGCAGATAGATGGACCGAGGGAATGTTGGCAATTGTGGTGAGGGTATTATGGGCTGGCAGCACAAATCTGCAAAAATATGACTGTTACAGGTATGCACACTATTTGAGTAGGATAGGCATGAGAGTAGGGAACAATGAGGAATTGAACCCATGAACACTGCTGAGAATGGCATTGCATTAACCAGTAGGACAGAGCTACCCAAATCCGGTCCTGGAGGTCTGCAGCCCTGCAAGTTTTCGGGATATCCCTAAGGAATATGCAAGAGATGTATATGCATTAGAGATAGCCTGCCAACCTGACTGGTTTGTGGCCCTCCAGGGCTGGATTTGGAGACCCCTGCCTTACACCTCTGTCATTTAAGATTGTGAGTGGGCAAGGTGCAGATGTCCAAGACATCAAAAAGGTTAGATAGAATTTGTCACATTCCTCCTCACTTCTCACCATCACCAAAATATTGTCACAGTGCTTACATTGCTAAACTGTGCAGGAGGTAGTAGTGGTGCTTTGGTGGTAACTGCAGCTCAATGCTGGGGCCAACAGCCTGACTCTCCATGCATCTTTGGATTGTGGAGCCTGTGTGAGTGGGTTTTTATACCTCTGTTTGCTGCTGCTATGGGCTTTGCACATGTTGATGTTGTATCTGCATTGTAGGGTAAAATATAGGGACATGCTCTGCAGGAAACGCAGCTGGGGCTTGAACCTGTGACCCTCTGCTTCTGGACACTCTGGCTGGGTGTACTGCACCACACTGTTGCTACAGAGGCATGGTAGTCCCTGGGGCTACCTGTACTTTTCCTCAGCCAGACCTTTTATGTTGCATTGCAGACCACGTACTGGTACAGGGCATGGCCTAGATCCACTGCAGGCAGGTGCCACTGCCCGTTCCAGCATGGGCACACATGCCCCTGCCATGCTGACATGACCATATGCTGTCAGTGCTGGTAGTGCGCAGTCCCAGGCCATCCACTGTGTGGGTAGGTGGTCGCCTAGGGAGCGGGGTCTGGGGCAGGGGGCATACATGGGCATCCTCACATCCCCCCCATCACTGCCTACCAATAGTATGTCCCTTCCGCTTGGGGGAGGGTTGGCTGGGGGGATGTTAGGTCAGTGCCCTGGCAACTGTTAGCTCGGGTGGACCAGGTAGATGTAGGTGGATTGTGTTTGGCCTTTGTCAGCTGCTGTCAAGATGATTTCCGGTTTCTATGTTCCTATGTGCCACCTAGGCACCCGCCTAGTCCACCCTGTGCCCCAGCTGCCCCCGCTACATGTCCCGACTGTAGCCCCCTGTGCCCCATTTGCACCATCGCCAAAGTGGCCTTTCATACTTGGGCACTATGCTGTTGCTGAAAATGGTAACAAAAAACAAGCCCCAAACAAGGCACTAAATTGGAATAGTCAAAACGATAAGAAAAAAAAAAAAGAAAAAAGGAGGAAAAAAAAGGAAAAAAAAGAAAAGAAAAAAAAAATCACATGAGAACAGAAACCAGCATCCGAAAAGTTTCTTGAACAGGGAGGCAGGGAGGCAACAAACAAAGATGGGAAACAAACTTCAGGCATAAAAGAGGAAAAAAGACCTCAGCAAACCCCCAACCAGTATTCAGGAGGGATCGAGACCTGTTACAGGGCAGAAAATGCCTCTAAAAGTAACGGGACTCTGCTTACATCAGCGGTCAGAAAAAAATCTCTAAGCCCGAAGTAGACGTAATTCCCATGTAGGTGCAGCCCACTCCCTATGTAAGTAAAGCAACCTCAGAAGCATGTAGTAGTGGGAAAACACTTAGCTGGAATGTCGCTATCAATCAGATCAGTGAAGGAACATCAAAAAGTCACAAAGGAATGGGAGCCCCGACATCTGATGTTTCGCCTTGCGGCTTCCTCAGGGAGCTCCAGGGTACACTAGACCTGAAAAACACATAAAAAATCATGCCATGGTTGCAGACTGAAAAGTTCATGTGAAATAGATAAATGAAAAAGAAGAAAACTCCGAGACACAAAAATAAAATTAAAAACAATGGCCAACATAGAGCAGGTCCAAGACGCATACCTGAGGTAATGTAAGAGGGTACAGAAAGCACCAGCACGAAGCAGATAGACAACATATGAACTGTCACAAGTAGTAGAGTGAAATAAAGAAGAGCCTGCCTTTTGCACAGTTTCTCCGCTATCATCGTAATTGTTCAACGGTTTTGGATTATAAGGTCCAGTCATGGACATTGGAGGATTCTTTTTTGGCCCACGGTTATTCTGCCGCTTTGGTTCGTAGAGCTCGGATTAGAGCGCGTTATAAATGATCGACACTGGCTCCTGTACCCCAGCACCCGCTCTACTTCATCGGACTTCTTTTTTGTACATTTTGTAACAAAGTTTAGCCCCTTAAGTTATCGCCTATCTAGAATCATTCAGCGTTATTCTCACATTATTCGAGCGACCCCCGGCCTCGGTCAATATTTCATCAGATCTTTGTACACCAAAGGTTCTAATTTGAAAGATCTTTTCTGTCCTTCGGCGTTTGGGGGATCATCTTTTTCATCGACATCCTTACCCGTGACGTTGGGTCATCAAAGCTGTGGATGCTGTTCAGTCTGTTCTGAAATGGAGATATGTTCTAGTTTTTCTCATAATCACCGGACTTATCATTTATTTCACTCTACTACTTGTGACAGTTCATATGTTGTCTATATGCTTCGTTGCTCCTGTGGCCTTGCCTACATTGGGAAAACCAGTCGGGTATTACGTACGCGACTCATTGAACATCGTAGTCGCCTTCACAATTTTGTTGAGGGAGCACCTCTTGTACAGCATTTTCAATCCTATGGTCATGTGTTTGAGAATTTGAAGTGTCTAGTGATCACACAATGTGCACCATCAGTATATGGTGGTGATCGTGCGCGGCTTCTCAGTCGACTAGAACAACGTTGGATTTTTTCTCTTAACACTGTGACTCCTCATGGATTGAATGATTTTATTGAATGGAAGAGCTGTTTGTGACCACCGTTGTTTTTTGTTCTTCTTTTTGACCTCTGTTTTTGATTATCTGATGTGAGTTTTCTATTGAGGTGGAGCTGTTTTTTCTTTTTATGTTTTTTTCCTGAGTGTGTTTGGGGGTTCTGGCACCTTATTTTGACCTTTGGCATTGGTTTGGTTTGCTAAACAATGACGGGTCATACATTTGAGCTGCAAAAATCCAAGGGAGCAGTGCAATGTAGGGGGCAAAGTACTTCTGTCAATGAAAGAAGAGCGGGACCTGGCCGTGATTGTTTCTAATGATCTTAAAGTGGCTAGACAGGTAGAAAAGGTGACGCAAAAGCTAGAAGGATGCTTGAGTGCACATGGAGAGGAATGTCCAGCAGAAAAAAGAGGTGATAATGCCTCTGTATAAGCCTACGATGTGACCTCATTCGGAGTAATGTGTGCAATTCTGGAGAACACACCCTCAAAAGGACATAAACAGGATGGAGTCGTTGTAGAGGGTGGCTACTAAAATGATTAGTGGTCTTCATTATAAAGCATATGAGGACAGACTTAAGATCTTAATATGTATACATTAGAGGAAAGGTGGGATACATGAGATATCATAGTGATGTTTAAATACCTCCATGGCATAAATGCACAAGAGGAGAGCCTCTTTCGATTAACAGCAAACTCTGCTAGAAGGGGATATAGGATGAGCGTGAAAGGAGATAGACTCAGGAATAATATGCAGAAATGATGCGTTTTTGTGCCCCGCACACGTGTGCGCCGCACTAACGGGTCTGCTCATGTGTGCGGCACGCAAATGAGCGATAGAGGCGTGGAAAGACTCCCGGAGGGCGGAGGAAGGCTCCCCAGGGGCGGAGAGACGGGGTCAATGGGTGGAGAGTGAAAGGGGAGAGGCTCCCCACACAGGAGCGGGGCTGAATTTCGAGTAAAAAAATACCGCGAGTGAAAACCTCGCAGTAGAGCCGATTTAAAGGGAAGAGAAACCATTTCTGTCAGCAATGTACAGCAAAACCAGGGAAACCTACAAAAAGTGAGCAGTGTGATACATGTGCACGGAACAAAAGGGCAAATAAACAGTAAAAATGACCCCAACAAAATATAAAAAAATTATAATCAAGCTGGGCAATAGTGATAGTAATGGGGAACATAAAAAAACACTCCCAAAAAAGCCCCAAAGAATAAATATGAATTTTAGAAGGGTCTACGCTCCGTCCCCATACAAGGTGAATGATCCCACAGTGAAATAGCACTGATCAGGATTTCCCTCTCCATTGGACAGGTTACCTATGGCATGCACATTTCCACAACAGCAGGGCGGGCAGGTCGGAATGGGCAATTGGACAGATGCTGGGAAAGGGGATACAGAGGGCTGCAGGCGGCACATGCTGTGGTGCAGCTGGGGCACAGTGCGGACTAGGCAGATGCCTAGATGGCACCTAGGAATGCTGAAACTGAACAGCAGCCAGACAGCAACTGATGAGGGCCCAACATGGGCACGAGAGTGTTTAGCACAGTGTCACAGGGGATAATACCCAGCAGGTACCCCCAAGGGCACGGAACATTGGCAGGCGGTGATTGGGGGACGTGCGGACAGATATTCAGGCACCCCTACCCCAGAACACGCACCATAGGCAGCCGCCTACCCGCACACAGGATGGCCTGAGACTGCGTACCACCAGCACCACCAGCAGAAGGGCATGTCAGCATGGTGACACAGCGGTACTGGAGGTGGAGGGGGGCAGTGGCAGCTGTGCTTGAGCAGACCATGGCCTAGCCCTGTGTAGGTGGGTGCAATGCACTGCAACAGACAGGCCCTGCCGGACAAACAGTCATGGTATCAGGGAATGCACTGTCTCTGTGGCAACATGGTGGTGCTGTGCACACAAGCAGTGTGTTTGGTGACAGAAGGTCACAGGTTCAAGCCCCAGCTGGGGCTCATGCCAATCCAGTCCCCATATTTTACCCACAACTATATCGTGATAGTAAAGACGAACCTTTATTGCAGAGAACATAAGCATGGCTCAAACACCTCTATTTTACCCTACAGAGCACAGACACCAGAAACATGCACATTACCTAGAGCAGATTACCCCAAATGCAGTCCTGGAGGACCACAAATCCTTCAGGGTTTATGCTGTCTCCAATCTAAAGATGGAGCGGTACTGGTGGTGGAGGTGGCAGCGGCTGGTGGCCACAACAGACCATGGCCTAGCCCTGTCCAGGTAGGTGCCGTGCACTGCAACAAACAGTCCCTGTCGGATGTACAGTCATGGACTCCCCAGGGAATGCAGCATATCTGTGGCAACACGGTGGTGCAGTGCACACAGACAGTGTGTGCAAGAACAGAAGGTCACAGATTCAAAGCCCAGCTGGGGCTACTGCCAATCCAGTCCACATATTTTTCCCACAACTAAACCGTGATAGTAAGGACAAACCTTTATTGCTGAGAACATACGCATGGTTAATATGCCTATATTTTACCCCACTGAGCACAGACACCATAAACAGGCACATTACCTAGAGCAGAGTCTCCCAAATGCAGTCCTGGAGGGCCCCATACCATTCAGGTTCCATGCTGCCTCTAATAAAGATGCCTGTGCTGCATATCTATGCACCACCCCCATGGTATGCAGATGTAGCTCATGCATATTCATGAGGGACAGCATGAAAACCCGAACAGTGTTTGGCACACCAGGACTGGAGTTGGGAACCTCTGCCGTAAAGCAGCAGCCAACAGGGGCAGACACACCCACACCCACAGGCCCCATTGGCCAATGCCTCCTGGAGAGGCAAGACATTGGGCCCTGTGTGCATCTCCCAATACTAGCACTTGCATACCTTAGCAATGCCACCCAACACCTGGGTATACGGTACACAGCTATCAAACATTTCCTATGATTACTGGCAGATAGCAAGTCCTACGTTAAGCACAGTTTGCTCATTGAGCTCCATCATAACAATCTTTCTGATGTCTGCGGTGTGTGCTTCAGGTCTGGTCTCTGACAGTGTTTACCACCCTGGGGAGTGACCCCCAACAGTATTGCGTACCATATCCATGCCTGTACTGTGCCCAGGACTGGTGTGGTGGGCAGGGCTAATAAACTCCTCTATAGTAGCACAATGCTGGCATAGGTGTGGGAGTGTGTGTCTATCTATACAGTGTGTGGTGGCTGCAAACACCTTCCACAGCCCACACTGCCAGCACTGTTGCCAGTATTGGCCTGCCAATGTGCATAATGAGGAGCAAGGTACCATGGGTATAGCCCAGACAGGGTGGCCTGGCCAGGATGCATCTGCACAGGGCATAGGGCACTGGCTGGGACATTTTAGTGCCCGGCCACCACCTACACAGACAGGGTGACCTCAGTATGTCCTGCTGGGAGATCACTCTCACCCTGACTGTGCAGTGACGACAGCATGGCTAGGCACCCCCATAGTGCTATATAGTATTTCTGTCATGTGATATTTATGGGTTTCCTTTTGGGGCCCAGTCACTGCTTTATCTGCTTGTTGTGTATGCTGACATCTGGGTGCATGCATTTCCACCAGGAACATGCACTATGGACTAGCTAGCAGACTGTTTGCAGCTGGTATGTGTCTTGATGGAGCGCCTTGCAGGGTGCAGTGACTGAAGGCTTGCTGCAGGAGAATATCAGATAGTGGTGGGGTGCAGCTTAGCATATCCAGGCCTATTGTCTGTCTGCTATTGTGTTATGGATGTGTACAGAGCTGCATTGACTGCCCTGTAGGGTGTCTGTTCCCCAGCAGGACTGGGGGTTGATGGTTCTCTCTACTGCCACCATTGCAGGGAGGTAGAATGTGGCTCTGTTGATGGGAGACCCTGTTTATCACCCTCAGCCCCTGAGGAGGAAGGGTGGTGGGTACATCATCCTCCTGGGGGTCCATGGGGGCTACACCTGACTGAGACAGACAGATATATCCAAGGTGTTTCTGCAGAAACTACCTATCTCACACATTAACACTGCTTTGGACCTCCAGCATGGCCTATTTCTGCCATGGAAGGTGCTGTGGACCTGGTGCTGGGCGCCTCACCGCACCCTCAGGGTGAGCACAGTACCCGCACAATGTGACGGTGTGTAGCTACTCTTTGTCAGAAAAACACATGGTCAGTACCCCCTACCAGGCCGAGGTGCTGTGTGGGTGCACAAGGACAGTTCCCCCTACCAGGCAGAGCTGCTGTGGGGGTGCATACACCATCTGTGTTTATCTGTGGACAGCTGATTTGCATGTGCAGTGTATCATGGGTACGGGTGTGCTAACCCTATCCTGGTGACCACAGCAGACTGTCTGTGTGGTGACGTGCACTCCCTCTGCAGCCAGCCAGGGGCTTGCTAGCAGCTATAGAGCTATAGCACAATGGTTAACTCACTGCCTGTGGAGCCAGAGGTTGTGGGTTCAAAACCACAGTGGGGTTATTTTATAGGGCTGCCCAAAGCATTATCTATTTTTAATGTACATTATTGCTGCCAGCAAAACCACCCTCATCGTACTGTACCCATAAGGTGCCTCAGAGGGCGCTTTATAGGGCGCCCTATAGGTCACCTTATGGTTACCGTCCATATAAGGTGCACTATACGTTATCCTGTGGAGCAACTTATAGGGTGCCCTATAGGGGACATTTTAGGGTGCCATGGCAGACAGTGCACTTTATAATGTGCTCTATGGAGTGCCTTATAGGGTGCCTTATACGGCACCTTCAATTACGGCAAGTGAGGGCATGTTTGCTGGCAGCAATTAATAAAATACAAATAAAGTGCTGCAGGAAACAATATGTACATTGCAAAGCTGATGCCTCAGCCAGCCTTATGTATTAGGCACACTGGGGAGCAAACTCATGACCCCTGCATCAGCAGTCAGTTCCTTAACCATTGTGCTACACTGCTGCTCCTCCTTGCATGTCAGCGCACCTACCTAAGATTTTCATGCGTTTAAATGCACAGTGCTGCCATCAAACACAGTGCTATGACCTTGCTGTGCCTCATAGGGCACCCTATATGGCGCTCTATAGGCCTTCCTTTCAGCAACATTGTAGGGTGCCGTGGCGGACAGTGCACTTTAAAATGTGCCCTCTGGGGTACCCTATGAGACGCCTTATGCAGCACCTTATGTTACAATACTTTGAGGGTGTGTTTGCTGGCAGCATTAATTAAAATAAAAATAAAATGCCCCCTACAGCAAAATTACCTATAACAGGTAAGGCCTCAGCCAGCCTTCTTCATTGGGCACAGTGGGGGTTTGAACCCATGACTCCTGCATCATTGGTCAGTGTCTTAACCATTGTGCTACACTGCTGCTCCTCCTTGCATATCAGCGCACCTACTTATGATTTTCATTCCTTAAACTGCACAGTGCTGCCATCAAAAACAGTGCTGTGACCTTGCGGTAACTGATACGGCACCCTATAAAGCGCCCTATAAGCAACATTCTAGGGTGCCTTGGCGGACAGTGCACTTTAAAATGTGCCTTATGGGGCGCCTTATGTTACCACGCTTTGAGAGTGCGTTTGCTAGTAGTGATAATTAAAATAAAAATAAAATGCCTCCTAAAGCAATCTTCCCCATAATAAGTAATGCCTCAGCCAGCCTTCTTCATTGGGCACAGTGGGGGATTGAACCAATGATCCCTGCACCATTGGTCAGTGTCTTAACCATTGTACTGTGGCTCTGTTCCTGTGCTTGTGCATCAGCGCGCCACTTCTGCTTCCCGCGCAGCTTTCTCATGCGCTAATATGCGGGGCGCACATGAGCGCAGCGCACATTAGTGCATGATTAATCCCGGTTTTGCTTTTTTCAGCCTGAAACGCCCACTCCTTATATGGCACCCGCACACTAGCGTGCCGCGCACCATAACGGGGTTTTAGTAAACATACCCCTAAATGTTTTGTTTTGGTCTTTACTGAGGAGATGTCAGAAATGGTATTTAATGGTAAAGATTAGGAGGAATTGAAACAAAGATCAGTGAACCTGGAAGATGTAATAAGAGAAATTGAGAAACTAAAGAGTAGCAAATCATCTGGACTGGATTTTATACACCACTAAATACTGAAAGAAGTAAAAAATGAAATTGCAGACCTACTATTAGAAATATGGAACTTATCAATAAAATCATCTCTGGTACCTGAAGACTTGAAGATTCAGAAAAACCCCTCCAGATTGAGAGTGTTCTTGCCTTTATTAGTGCTATAGTTTCTACTTTCTGTTTTTATAATTGGGTGCTTGAAAATTTTGTAAAGCAGGGAACATCTTTACAGTTTCGCAATTCAATTGCTTTTGCTCCCAAGCATTGGCAGAAGAAGGTGTGCTGCTCTGTGTGAACTTTATTTATAGAACACATCCAGTAGCAGTGATTGAAGAGAGGTTGTTGTATCTAAATCTATGTATTCCATAGGGGAATAAGATCCCTGATGTTGAAGCTTTGGTGGGAGTGGCCGACTTGGATTTAGTGGCAGTTACAGAAACATGGTTCACAGAAAATCATGACTGGGATGTAACTATACCTGGCTATACTTTATTCAGAAAGGACAGGGTAGGAAGAAGGGGAGGAGGAGTGGCACTATATGCAAAAAATACTATTAAAGCTTTGGAATTACAGAGCTTAAAAGGGAGAGAGGAGGCAATGTGGGTTAAACTAGAAATAGGGAAAGAGAAATCTATTTGCATTGGCATGATATACAGACCTCCCTCACAAGAGGAAGAGGTGGACAGAGAGTTAATTGAAGATATACGCAGCATTGCTAGGAAAGGGGAAGTGCTACTTATAGGGGATTTCAATATGCCAGATGTTGATTGGCACATTCCTGCTGCAGTATCATCTAGAAGTAAAGAGAACCTGGATTCTCTACAGGGAGAACTATTCAAGCAATTGGTAACAGACCCCACACGTGAAGGGGCCATACTGGACTTGGTGCTTACCAATGGTGAAAGTGTTTCTGATGTTATAGTAGGAGATCATATTGCATCCAGTGATCAGCAGATGGTGTGGTTCAGTATTAGGACTAGGGCTGTTAGAATCCATTCAAAGGTGAGGGTCTTAGACTTTAGGAAGACTAACGTTGCCAAGATGGGCCAATACCTCAGGGAGTCGTTAGCGGGATGGGAACAGCTGGGGGATGCAGAAAAACAGTGGGCAAAACTGAAAAGGGGTATTTTAAGGGCAACCAACCTTTTTGTTAAAATGGTAAATAAAGGTAAAAGGAAAAGGAGACCTCTATGGCTTTCGAAAGAGGTAGCTGAAAAGAAGAAAAAGAGGGAGGCCTTCATGAAATACAAGAGATCACAGAGAGAGGAAGACAGGCATCTATATTTGGAAAAACTTAGAGAATCTAGCAAAGTAGTCAGGAAAACAAAAATTCAAAAAGAGGAGGAAATAGCCAATGCAATAAAATGGGGGGATAAGACATTTTTCAGATATGTTAGTGAGAAGAGGAAGGGCAAAAGTCAGACTCAAGGGTGAAGGGGAGGAATATGTAGAAGCTGATGAGGATAAAGCAGAATTGCTTAACAAATATTTCTGTTCTGTGTTCACAGATGAAGGACCAGGAGCAGGATCTCAGAAAAAATCCACAAACAGGAACAGAAGCGAGGGACATCTTGAACAATTTTCAGAAGACTGTGTTGTTGAGAAACTAGCTCAACATAAAGTAGACAAAGTGATGGGGCTGGATGGGATACACCCTAGAATACTGAGGGAACTTGGGGACGTTCTAGCAGCTCTACTGACTGACCTTTTCAATGCCTCGTTGGAGTCAGGAGTGGTGCCAAAGGACTGGAGAGAGGCTCATGTGGTGCCTTTACACAAAAGCAGAAGTAAGGATGTGGTTGAAAACTACAGGCCAGTTAGTTTAACTTCGGTAGTGAGTAAATTATTGGAAACGCTGCTGAAAGAGAAAATAGTGAGATTTCTGGATTCCAGTGGATTCCAGGATATGAGGCAGCATGGATTCACCACAGGCAGGTCTTGTCAGACAAATCTGATTGATTTCTTTGACTGAGTGACCAGGGAGTTGGACCGAGGGAGAGCCCTAGATGTGGTGTATTTAGATTTCAGTAAAGCCTTTGACACTGTTCCTCACAGACCCTAAAGTTACTGCTTGGGTTAGAAATTGGTTGGGTGGGAGGCGACAAAGAGTACAGGTAAATGGGGCTCACTCTGAGGAGAAGGATGTTACCAGTGGTGTGCCCAGGGCCGGCCCGTCCATTGAGCGAGAAGTTTTTTTGCACAGGGCCCCGCGTTTCAGGGGGCCCCGCGCAAAAAACATTCTGATCTAAAAGTAAAATTTAAAAAAAAAAAAAAAAGCTGTCTGCTGCCGCTGCCGGGGCCGCCGCGGCAGAATTGAGTGTGCCGCAGGGCCCCCCCCTGCCCAGCAGAGCCTGCCCTCCCCTGTATCACCTCTCTCTTTACAGCTGCAGTCACACGCGCCGGCTTTCAGAGTGCGAAGGAACTAGTTTCCCTTTCGCGGCTCTGTTAAGCCCGGAACTTCCCATCAGCCCCCGCGGGCTTAACAGATCAGCGAGGGAGAAACTCTCCCCTCGCGCTCTGAATGCCGGTGCGTGTGACTGCAGCTGTAAAGAGAGAGGTGATACAGGGGAGGGCAGGCTCTGCTGGGCAGGGGGAGCCCCGCGGCACACTCGATTCTGCTGCGGCGGCCCCGGCAGCGGCAGCAGACAGCTTTTTTTAAAAAAAGAATTCCCTAGGCTAGGCTGGGCTGGGCTGGGCTGGGTTGGGGGGGGGGGGGTTAGGAGTGGTGATGGGCTGGGGGGGTTAGGAGTGGTGATGGGCTATGGGGGAGCTAAGTCTGTATATGGGCTGATGGGATTAGGACTGGAAGTGGGTTGAAGGGGGGTTAGGACTGGTAATGGGCTATGGGGGGGCTTAAACTAAAAATTGGGTGATGGGGGATTAGGACTGGAAATGGGCTGGTGGGATTAGGACTGGGAGTGGGCTATGGGGGGCTAGGACTGGAAATGGGCTGGGGGGGTTGCTAGGACTGGAAATGGGCTGGGGGGATTAAGACTGGAGGTGGGCTGATGGGGTTAGGATTGGTAATGGGCTGTGGGCTGTTGGGGGGGTTAGGACTGGTAATGGGCTATGGGGGGCTAGGACAGGAAATGAGCTGATGGGGAGGCGAAAGGACTAGAGCTGGGCTGTTGGGTGGGGTTAGGACTGGTAATGGGCTATGGGGGGCTAGGACTGGAAATGGGCTGATGGGGGGTTAAGACTGGAGGTGGGCTGGTGGGGTTAGGACTGGTACTGGGCTGTGGGCTGTTGGGGGGGGTTAGGTCTGGTAATGGGCTATGGGGGGGCTAGGACTGGAAATGGGCTGATGGGGGGGTTAACACTGGAGGTGTGATGATGGGGTTAGGACTGGTAATGGGCTGTGGGCTGATGGGGGGTTAGGACTGGTAATGGGCTATGGGGGGGGGTTAGGACTGATAATGGGCTATGGGGAGGCTAGGACAGGAAATGGGCTGATGGGGAGGGGTTAGGACTTGAGGTGGGCTGATGGGGTTAGGACTGGTAATGGGCTGTGGGCTGTTGGGGGGGTTAGAACTGGTAATGGGCTATGGGGGGGTTAAGACTGGTAATGGGCTGTTGGCTGATGGGGGCTGTCTGGTAATGGGCTATGGGGGGTTAGGACTGATAATGGGCTATGGGGGGCTAGGACAGGAAATGGGCTGATGGGGAGGGGTTAGGATGAGGTGGGCTGATGGGATTAGGACTGGTAATGGGCTGTGGGCTGAGGGGGGGGTTAGGACTGGCAATGGGTTATAGGGGGGGCTTAAACTGAAAATGGGGTGATGGTGGGTTAGGACTGGAAGTGGGCTGATGGGGGGTTTAGGACTGGTAATGGGTTATGGGGGGGGCTTAAACTGAAAATGGGGTGATGGGGGGTTAGGATTGGAAGTGGGTTGATGGGGGGGGCTAGGACTGGTTTTGGGTTGGGGGGTTGCTAGGACTGGAAATGGGCTGATGGGGGGCTAGGATTGGAAATGGGCTGATGCAGGGACTAGAAGGGAATGGATGCTGGGTGAGGCTGGAACTAGAAGGGAGCTGATGTTGGGGGAGGATTAGAATGGGATGGGGCTGGGAGAGTAAAATGGAGAGGGGAAAAATATTTTGTGTGGGAGGGATAAAAATCTACAATTGGCCGGGTATTGGGAGAGTAAGTGGGGATTGATGATGGAGGGGTAAAATTTGAGTGGATGAAATAGGAATGAGGAAAGAGCAAAAGGAGAAAGATTAGTATGTTAAAGCAGATGTAGAGAGAGAATGGAAAAAAACTAGAAGAAAGAAGAAAGGACAAATGGACAGCAGACGATGGAGAGTTAGCAGAAGACATGAAGAAACCAGAAGAAAGTGGCTGGAGCAATTGCAGCTGAAATAAAATGCACAAAAGGTAGAAAAATATCTCTTTATTTTGAATTTATTAATTGGAATATGTCAGCTCTGGTAAATGTGCATCATTAACGTCTGCGCTTCGTTTAGTACAAGAGCAAATTAATGTATAGTTTTATTTCTACAGTGTTGTACATTCCAAGTTTGGCTTTTGGGATTCCCAGTTTAATTATTGTCTTCCTGTTTCTAAATTGTGATTCCTTGTTTGGTGATGGTCTATGTTTTGCATGTATAACTGAGCTGAGGTATTCTGTTTATGTAATTCCTATTTGACATTGCCACTTGTTCTCTTTCCCCAATAGGTCATGTATTGTTGTTCTCTGAAATGTATTGGTTTAATATTTGCATGTTTCCTTTTGATAGGTAGGGTATGGTGCTTTGTGAGTCCTGGTAGTGCTGTTAGGATACGGCGGGTTTGCTATGGGTTCTAAATGGGCAGTGTTTGTAGTAGTTCCTAATGTGTCTGGTGGTTGGCACTGGATTATAGTAATGTAGAAATCTTTTAGTCTTTCTTTATCCATACACTCATTAAGAGGCATGTTTACTAAAAGTTAGTATATGGTAACATTATGCAAATATTTATGCAAATGAGGCCCCGCACCGAGTCTCCGCACATGGCCCCGCACCCCCCTTGGGCCGCCCCTGGGTGTGCCCCAGGGATCTGTCCTTGGTCCGATTCTTTTTAACATCTTTGTTAGTGATATAGCGGAAGGGCTGTCGGGTAAGGTTTGCTTTTTTGCGGATGATACCAAGATCTGCAATAGAGTAGACACCCAGGAAGGTGTAGATAACATGAGGAGGGATCTAGCTAAGCCTGAAGAATGGTCTAGAATCTGGATGCTGGGATTTAATGTTAAAAAATGTAAGGTCATGCATTTGGGCTGCAGGAATCCAAGGGAGCAATATAGTATAGGGGGTGAAGTACTTTTGCCCACTAAAGAAGAGCGGGACCTGGGCGTGGTTGTGTCTGATGATCTTAAAGTAGCTAAACAGGTAGAAAAGGTGATGGCAAAATCTAGAAGGATGCTTGGGTGCATACAGAGTGGAATGGCTAGCAGAAAAAAGGAGGTGATAGTGCCTCTGTATAAGTCTTTGGTGCGACCTCATTTGGAGTATAGTGTGCAATTCTGGAGACCGCACCTTCAAAAGGATGTGAACAGGATGGAGTTGGTGCAGTGGGTGGCAGTCAAGATAGTGGAGATTAAAGATTTGAGGGACACTCTAGAGGTGGAAACGGGTTATGAGGATGTGAACGCCTGGGTGGAATGGGTTAAATATACCGTAGGAAGTCTCAACCGTAGCAATTGCTAAGCATGTGCCTCTGGGAGGCCCATTGCACAGGTTGTGCCCTTACCCTTGAGGTGGGATACAGATCCCGATGGAGTAAGATGCCTCATATCTCTGTATCAGGAAAAACGGCTTCGGGAAATGAAAGTTGCAAGTCATTGAATTTGCTCTTT
Organism: Ichthyophis bannanicus; assembly: GCA_033557465.1. Lineage (NCBI taxonomy): Eukaryota > Metazoa > Chordata > Amphibia > Gymnophiona > Ichthyophiidae > Ichthyophis > Ichthyophis bannanicus. Next base: position 294,264,642 of record CM066032.1, read on the forward strand.
CCTCCTACAGACTTGAAAGAGGTAAAAGTTCCCCCCACATTTTCAGCAGTGTTTGGAAATCACTCCGCCTGTCTCATTAGGCGGGGGAAGAACTACATGAAGGAAGTGGGGGAACTGAACACCTGCGTTCTAAGCCTAAACCTGACAGGGATGGAAGGAGAAGAGAAAAACTTCTCCAACCTGGTAATCCCTAGGGCAGACCTGTGGTGGTACTGTGGAGGGTGGACGTTGAGACCAACATTGCCCACCCTATGGTCGGGAACATGTGCAATAGTTCAATTGGGAGTCCCTTTCACCTTGGCGTTCACAGAACAGGACAAGGGGCAAATACAAAGGAAAAGGAGGAGTGCCTTGGGAGCCTCATTTGATGACAGGATATACATAGACGCAATAGGAGTTCATTGGGGAGTTCCGGATGAGTATAAAGCACGAAACCAGATTGCAGCTGGATTCGAATCCCTGTTATGGGTAATCACGATTAACAAAAATGTAGATTGGATAAATTATATATATTATAACCAACAGCGGTTTATCAATTATACCTGGGATGCAATAAAGGGGATCGCAGAACAATTGGACGCCACTAGCAGAATGGCCTGGGAGAACAGAATGATTTTAGATATGATGGCGGCTGAAAAAGTGTGTGTAATGTTGGGGGGGGAAATGTTGTATGTTCATCCCCAATAACACGGCCCCTGATGGGACTATCACTAAAGCCCTACGAGGACTACCTTCCTTTGCAGAGGAATTGGCAGAAAATTCAGGTACAGATACCTCTCTCACTGGATGGTTGGAGTCATGGTTTCGGAAGTGGAAAGGGGTGGTAGTATCTATATTTACCTCTGTACTTGTTGTAATTGGAGTATTAATTACAGTGGGGTGTTGCATAATACTGTGTGTAGGAGGGCTAACTCAAAGATTGATAGAGACAGCGAGCACTAAACAAATGATTGTATCACCTCTAGTGCACAAGGATGCAATGTTATTAATGGACAATAAAGGGGAAGAGATAGAGTCAGGAAGGATGTTATCTAAATTAGAAGCTTCCTATGGAACTGTAGAGTAAATGTAAAAAGTAACAAGAAAACTCTAAAACAAAAGAGGGAGGGGTTTGATATAAACAAATGTGATATGTTATTTTTTACAATGTAATATAATTCTTGTATTCCATTCATTTACCACTCTGTAATATAATTTTGTATGCAATGACTTTCTGACTCCCTTTGTTGTATATCTGCATCCTGGAAGGAGAGACTACGTGGCTAGTAATACATAGACTGTCACAGGTGCGGAAGTACAAAGAAGTGGAGTGAGACAGTATTAACCAATGAGTTATAGACATGCTGGAAGAGGGAGAGGACATAGTGTACTATAAAAGAACTGTGAAACAGAGGATAGGTGTGAATGCTTAGTCAAGCATTCACCCTTCCTGCAAGAATGCAATGTGATTAAAGTAACTCTTTGCTTCACTGAGGAATCTGTTATTGTGTAAAAAGTTATGTTTTATTACATACAGGTTTATCAGCTTTAACCCAAAGAATTCCCTTTTTCACCATTTTCATAGCCAAAGCTAAAAGATAAATAAAATGTTAAATAACAGCTAAAAGACAGGCAAGCCATGCTCCCCAGAGTAGGGAATTCAGTCCCAAAGGAGCATTAGCAGTTCAAACACATCCACCCTCTTTCCAATCCTTTGAAGAGTGTCAGCAGGCAGACAGCATAACTGGGCAGTGCAGGGCCTATCCCAGACCAGGCAGACAACCTTGGGCACAGTATCTGAGGCAGTGTACTTGGGGTGATGGTACTCTAGGGTGGTAGGCCTATCGGGTGGAGCAGGACACTAAAAGACAGGCAGTCAATGATCCCAAGAGCTGGGAATCCAGTTCCATAGAAGTATTAGCTAAGCAAACACATCCCCCCTTCTCCGGTCTTTTGAAGAGTGTCAGCAGGCAGACAGGCATTATAACTGGGCACTGCAGGGGACTGTTGTAGTTGTTATGGAAGGACAGACTAGATAGGCCATGTGGTCTTTTTTTGTCATCATTTTTCTATGTTTCTAGGTTTCTAAGATCCTCTTGCAATGTTCAACAATCCTCATGGGTTTTAACAACTTTAAATAGTTTTGTGTCATCTGAAAATTTGATAACCTCACTCGTTATTCCCATTTCCAGGTCATTTATGAATATGTTAAAAAGCAGCGCACCCAGCACAGATCACTGGGGTACTCCACTATTCACCTTTCTCCATTGGGAAAATTGGCCATTTAGCCCTACCCTCTGCTTCCTATCTTTTAACCAGTTCCTGATCCACAATAGTACACTGCCTCCTACCCCATGACTTTTTAGTTTTGCCAAAAGTCTCTGATTAGGGACCTTGTCAAAGGCGTTCTGAAAGTCCAGATACACTATATCAACTGACTCACCTTTGTCTACCTGTTTATTCACATCTTCAAAAAAACATAACAGATTAGTAAGACAAGATCTTCCTTGTCTAAAGCCATGTTGGCTGTCTCCCATTAAGCCATGACTATCGATATGTTCAGTAATTTTGTTCTTTATGATGGTTTCTACCATTTTTCCCGGTACTGACGTCAGACTCACCGGTCTATAGTTTCCCGGATCACCACTGGAACCCTTTTTAAAAATTGGAGTTACATTGGCCATCCTCCAATTTTCAGGTATTACAGATGATTTTAATGACAGTTCATAGATGACTACAATCTCATATTTTAGTTCTTTCAGCACCCTTGGATGTATTCCATCCAGTCCAGGTGATTTGCTACTCTTCAGGTTATCAAATAGTTGTAATACATCTTCTCGGTGTATCGATATTTCTTTCAATTATTCCACAGTATCACCTTTAAATACCACTTCAGTCATGGGTAGCATCCCTACATCTTCCTCAGTAAAGACCGAAGCAAAGAATTCATTCAGTTTCTCCGCTATTGGCTTGTCCCCTCTTAGTGCCCCTTTTAGCCCTCTATCATATAATGGTTCAACTGACTCTCTCACAGGTTTTTTGCTATGAATGTACTTGAAAAAGTCTTTATTACACATTTTTGCTTCCACAGGAAGCTTCTTCTCAAATTCTCTCTTTGCCTGCCTTATCAATGCCTTGCATCTAACTTGCTAGTGCTTGGCTGTTTCCAGTTTTTGCCATTTGGCTCTTTTTTTTCCATTTCCTGAAAGATGCTTTTTTGGCAACAACAGCCTCTCTGACCTCACCTTTAAACCATGCTAGCATTTTTTGGACTTCCTTCCAATTTCTGAGAAAAAAGCAAAATGACTTGGACAGGCTTAATGGCACCCTTCACTAATTTTTGGTTGTCCAACCCTTGGCATTGATGACAGCCTCAAAATATTTCTTGTAGCCATCTATAAGTTTCATACATCTGTCTGCTGGTAGTTTCTCCCACTCTTTAACTGCAATTTGTTCCAGCTTATGAATGTTTCCAGGATTCCTTTTACCAATGGCAGATTTCAGCTCTTTCCAAAGGTTCTCAATTGAAATGAGATCAGGACTCATTGCTGGCCAGTTTAAAACAGTCCATTTGTTCCTTTTTAATCATTCATTTGTACTTTGGATGTATGTTTTGGGTCATTGTCCTGCTGGAGGATCCATGAACTTTGACCTATACCTAGCTTTCATTTCATTTTATTGGGGCAGCAGAGCGGTTTACAAAGATAATATTAAAATTATAAATACATATAGAAAGGAATGCCAATAATAAACAGGAAAGAAGCACAAGACATCAGAGAACAGACTAGAGAGCGTAGCTAGGGAGGGGAAGTAGGTTTATGGGGGGTTCGGTGGAAGGCTATATACTATGGAGAATAAGTGAGTTTTGAGCAATGATTTGAACTTGGGAAATCTGAGAGCATGTTCTGACCTTTCTGACTTCAGGAAGAAACTCAAAACCTTCCTATTCCTGGAACACTTCAACACTGCCACAACTCTGGATCCACGGTCAAGTGTGACCTAATATCATATCTACCTACCATAACCCCTCAAAGACTCATTTCCAATTACTACATCATGAATAGATTGTGATCCATAGATCCCTATTCCACAGTATTCCTCCCCCCCCTTGTATATAGCTCAAGTTACTGTGTGTTGATCATAAGCATTTTGACTGTTTCACTAGTTGTATAATATGGAATGTTCTTGTTCTCTGTCAAAACAGTTACTTTTGTTCTGTTCCATTGTTAGTTTTATGTAAACCATCTTGAATAGTAGAAAGGCAGTATATAAACAACTTTAAATAAATAATCGGGGGCAAGTGGGAGATTATTCCAGAGAAAAGGGCTAAGGAAATAAAAAGCAGAGTGATGCGTGGATTCTAAATGTGCCTTGGGGGGGGGGGGGAGAAAAAGGTCATTCATATAAATAGTGCAGAGGGAACAGTGAGGAGTGTGTGGTATGATGAGGGAAGACAGATATTGCGGAAGATTTTGTGAACATGAGTGAGAATCTTAAACTGGATGCAAAATGAAATTGGGAGGTAATGTAAACGGATGAGCAGGGGAGTGATATGGTCGAAATGTGAAGCATGGAAAATTAGTTGTGCTGCTGTATTTAGATGTGTTGGAGGCAACAAGGTTCGTACTGAGGGAGTCCAGCCAAAGCAGCCAGTAGTCAAGACTAGCAAGCACAAGAGAAACAAGAGGTAGCACATTCTGTTCCAAAATACCTTGATAGCCTTCTGACTTCATGATTCCTTTAATACATTCCAGGCCTCCAGTTCCTGAGGCAGCAAAATAACTTCACAACATTATGGAACCTCTACCATACTGAGCTTTAGGAAGGGTATTTTTTTCCTTATAAGCTTCATTTCTTTGCCTGTAAATGTATCGATTGGCTACATTGTCAAAGAGCTTGTTTGGTTTCATCTATCCACAAAACATTTTGCCAGAAGGATTGTGGTTTATTTATTTAATATCTTTTCTGTACCGTGCTCTTTATAATCAGTGCTGTTTACAGTCAACAAAGTTGTACAGAGCAGGCGGGACCTGTACTGTACTTACAAAGAACAGCTGTTGCAATTGGGATTAACTGGGGTAACTATGTACATGCTGAGCAATCTGGTCATGGATATACACTATTGACCAGGTCTGCTTGGCTACAATTTACAATGTTAAGTAATACAATGTTGAGTAATTATATACAATAACTATATATAATTTGCAATGGTTTCTCAAGGTGGGTTTGGGCAAAGATCAGGTGTGCCTTTTTAAGTCTGCCTTTGAGTAGTGAGGTCCTCCTTGGCCTTTGCCCATGAAGTCCTTCTTTGTTTAGTTTGCAGCGTATGGTGTTGATTGAAACCAGCACTCCAGATTGTTCCAGGTCAGTCTTAAGCTCTTTGAATGTTGTACATGGTGTTTTTCCAACAGTCTGCACTAACCTTTGAAGACTTCTTGGATTAATTTTCCTCTTTCCACCATGTCCTGGGAGGTTCTTGACAGTTCCATGAGCATAAAACCTCTTAATAAAATTGCAAACTGTAGACACAGGAATCCCAAGGTCTTTGGAGATGTCCTTGTACCCCTTTGAAGTTTGATGTTTGGTGATAATGACTTTTCTGACCATCTCAGGCAGCTCTCTTGTCTCCACCATTGTGAAAATGGGTATAAATGTGCCAATTTTACACATTAGAGCCATCATTCACTGGTAGATTCAAGTCATGTGAGTACTGAAATTGATCACAGGTGTGTCTAATTTTACTGCAATGGAAATGTAATTCTTCTGTTCAAATTAATTTGAAATGTTTATAAGGATGCCAATAATCATGTCGTAGCGATGTCCCAGTTTTTATTTCTTTTTTTAACTGGCCTTGTTTTATTTGACTGTTTTATGTGTCATTTATGTGTACATATATAGTCCAAAGCCATTTCACTGGCCACTTTTTTAGGAGATATTAACATTAAGGAATTGAACTGTAAGGGTGCCAATAATGTTGACAACTGTATGTGTGTAAACTTAGGCCCCACCTACACTCTACCCAAGCTGTGCCTTGTGCACACCCAAACCGAAAGTACATGCGAGAAGACGTATACATACAGAATAGCAACCACATAAAGCACTACTGTGCGTAACTTGTGCCTAACTCACCACATGCCCTTTACAGAATTATCCCCATAGTGACTGCCATTGAATATCCAGATTGAGTGGCCTCTAGCAGACTAGGTGCCAGCCTTATCTAGATAGCGGCAATTTTCAGCTGGCACTTATCTGGATAGCAAGGCCTGCTTGTCATGTGGCGTACACTATCCAGATTAGTGCCAGCTGAAAATTGCCGCTATCTGGATAAGGTTGGCACTTATCCAGATAGTGGCTGTACTGCCCTACCTCCGACCCTACAGTAACCAGATAGTGCCAGAGTGATCTGCCGATATAGTTAGCAGAACTATCTGAATAGTGCCATGAATATCTCTCTCAGCACCCTTATCTGGATAGCCCCCCTGTTGGCTGTCCGGATAAGGGCTTTCATTATCGGCTCCTATATATTTTGTAACATCTGGTTGTTTTTTGTACAATTTGGCAGTTCTTTGAGGGTTTCTACCAACTGGTTGGTGCATCAATTTTTGCTTATTTTTGCATACTAATGCCTAAGTTTCAACAGTATACAGTCATAAGATCCTGTTGCTGGACAACCACATTCACCAGACTCCCCTCACCTTGCATTCTTCTTACCTCACACGTTTCCCACCTTTCTTTCCTAGCACACCAGGACTTGCATAGAACAAACCTAATTATACTCAACGATATGAATGGATAAAGCATAAACATGGAACACATTTCATTCTGGAACACACTGTATGATATCTCGCAAACATAAAGCCTTGTTTTTCAATAAGCTTGACCAAGAAAACACTCTATGTTTGCCAGACTCTACTATTTGTATCACACAGAACAGACAATTAACCACCTGAATCATTCTTAAAAGTTGCAGTTTTATTCACTAAGGTTATCTACATTAAAAAAAAAAAGAAATTTTGTGTCTGGTGTGGAATTTCACTGCATGAAGTACTACAATTCTTGTTTTCATTATAAACAGAAGAATGAATGTAGAACAAGTGTACAGAAACATGGCAATAAATTAGAATATAATTTACAAAAGCCAAGAAAGTTTAGTAACAGTGTACCACATGAATACGGAGTATAAAATAATAAGCAACTAATCACAATAATACAAAAGTTATTTCATTCTGTATTATATAGGATATCAATGTGATGTTCACTTGATTAATAAAGTCCATAATGTGATGGATGCAGCCATCCTCCGGGAAACTCAGGTTCTTTTAAAATTTATATTTAAACCTGCCATAACCAATTAATGGTGTTACCAAATGCAAGTCTTGGAATCGGAATCTGCTGTGCATTTGGTGCAATTCTACTTAATTCTAAACAAGACAGACCATTGATTTTGGTCCATCTCATGCAAATAAAATGGTTTATCATGAATATAATATTTTTAGCTTAGATTTGCCTATGGTATGTGGCTACAAAGTAGCAGCAGCAATGTCTTGCACTGGAGAAAGTAAGGATGGAAGGGAGGAGGCAAGTTTTGCATTCAGATCTGTGTCTAAATATAGTTTAATAAAAATAAAAATACAAGCACCATTTGTATTTTTTTCCCTTTAGCATTGCAACCCAATGTTGCTCCAGGGAGTTCCTCAAATTCCAACCTCAGTGCTATTTTACATTGCAGGATAAATATTTCATTCCCCAGTTTTGTAGCACCAGTGAGAGAACAAAAATGGCTGTTGAAGCAGACTTTGCAATATTAAAGTCTTGCATGAGGTAAAGATTTTTTTTTTTTGTAATTTAAAAAACCCTGTGGTTGAAGTGAAATATTAGCTAATAAACACAATCATTCTGTAGAGACAATTAGACTTTGATATAAGGCCTCAGACATGGAAAATACATAGCAACACTTTTCCCTTTATGATATTTAAGCTGCACCTAAGGCATGCTAGCACCAGAGGAGCTAAATGTATTTAGCATTTGTTATCTATTAAGCTATCTGGGAGATAAACCCTATTGGAAATGTATGCGACTGGTTATGGATATGAGGAAATAGAAGCCATTCATTGTTAGATAATATCTTATAGTCATTGATGTTCATCAGGATTATGGCTCTCCCATCTTCCAAGATTTCTCAAATATTAAATGACTGTGTTTTTTCTGTATAGAGCTCTTTCTTCCTTGTTCGTCCTGGAAGCCACCATCTCACACATTCTCTCTATGTGTAAATAGATTAGTGAATAATAGGCACACAGGAGAATATTTCATAAAGTCATTACCATGCATATGTGACAGCTTACACACATTAATGGCTTCTTATAAAATACCAACCAGTGCAGAAGTATGCATGTTAACAAATGGTGCGTAATTTGCTGGTAGGTGTACCTGGGGGCAGGGTCTCGGCAGAACACAGGTGGAATTTGCAAGTATACACCACACATCGATTATAAAATACTTTAATCTAAGTATGTATTTGTGAATTTTATGCGCGTTCATTTGCACCTGCTATAGAACAAGTGTAAATATCTGTGCCTGAATTTAAGGTGCAATCTCTGCCACTTACACAGTATTATATAAAAACAAGTAGGCACCTACTTCTCTTCATAAAGAAAGCTTAAAGTAGGGGTGTTTCAGCTGCCTTAATTTAGGCATCCTGTTATAAAATTATACTCACAATACACAGATACAGAGCTACATTTATTCAATGACCCTGTGTTTGCACTAACCTGTCTTAAAAGCACTTATAAATACATAAAAATAATAGTTTCTCTCTCCCCACTGTTTCACATGAACTCATTATAAGATTCTGAGAAATGATTCTTGTGATTATCTGTACACTGATAGCACCTATTAAATATCTTGGAGTATTAAAACATCAGAACTTTTCTTGAGACTATCAAAGAGAGGACATTGATAAGGATTTTGCCGAGTATATGTTTCTACATGTCTGCAAGAAAGGTAGCTTCTAGGCCACAACAAAGAGAAGCTGCAGGTACAATCCGTTTACTCGGGGCTGAAGCATTAAGTCACCCCTTTGTAAATTTTCAGGATAATATCAAACACGTTAGGCTCCTTTTCCAATGAGTAGCTGGTTACATTTAAACAAACTATTAAGAGGTAGCAGGTGACAGGATTTCTAAGCACTGTATGCTGAACAACATCTATATAGATTGTCAAAATATTTTTTCTTTTGAATAGTAGAAGAGACATAGCACTCTACTTCTCTTTCTAATTCACAATAGTAAATAGAGTATAACACACATTTGGCTTACTGTAATTTTTAAATAAACTAACATTCAGATCTTGTGGCACATGGGCAGTTTTTAACTCAGTGGCTGGTGCTTTCTTAAAACACTAGCCATGTCGTTTAAATAAAATCAGGTTATTTAGCGCTGGTATCTGAATAGTGATTGGAGCTGAATAGCGCTGTACCTAGCCCTATGCGAGTGGTGCAGCTGCACAGGGTGCATTTAGGGATGCCAGCCTCGGCTCCGCCCCCCCCCCCTGCATGCTGCCTGTCCTTGCCCTGCCATCACCATTTTTTGTGTTCCCTTGGTGACAGCGGCAACGGCAGCAGCAGAGCTGACCTGGCCTAATTGGAAAAAAAAATACTCGGGTCTTTCTGATTCCGCATTGAACGCAGGTCTGATTCCTTCTTCAACTGAAGTAGGTTTGCATCAGAGGAGGGATGCAACAGACCAGCCATTCACGCGTGGAGTTGCAAAGACCCGCATTTGAATGGCTGGTCTGGTTCCTCCCTCCTCTGACGTGAACCTACGTCGCAGGAAGGAGGGATCAGATCTGCGTGCAAGTGCGGCGTCGGAAAGCTCTGCATGTTCTTTTTTTTTTTCAATTAGGAGGTCAGGTCTGCTCTGCTGGTGCCGCCACCGAGAAAACACAAAGAGGGGGGAGTGGCAGGTCAAGGGCAGGCAGGGTGGGAGGGGAGACAACTGGACATGGAGGTGTGGGGTAAGATGAGGAGATGCTGAGCATGGGGCAAATGTGATGACAGGGGTGCTCCAGATGTGCAAGTCACACAGGGCGCAATTATGGCTTGGTATGGCCCGGGCGCTGAATAGTGGGATTCAACGCTGGTTGGCTGGTGCTATCCAGACAGCAGTGATTTTCAGCCTGCTCTGTGGACAGATATCCGCATAGCACTTAATACAGCTTTTTTGCTGTATTCGTAGAGTATTACTGGATAGTGTCACTGAAAACTGCCACAATCCAAATAATTTCCCGATTTGCCCCAACTCCACCCCTAGACTTCCCCTAGCACAATTCAAATAGTCTCAAGGTGGTCTATGGTGATATTCAGCGGTGCTATCTGGTCTGTGCTGCTGAATATCATGGTAAGCAAAGGTTAACTGGTTAACAGGTACTGCTAACCAGATTAAGCCCTGCTGAATATTGGGCCAATAGGTCATAAAGCAATTGTTTCATTGAAAGAGTATTTTCTTTTGTTTAAAAGTTCCATTTGATTTTAATGTTATTTGCATGTTGCTGGCAAAAGAATTTAATTGCACTACAATGGAGGCACAATTGGATACAAATGCACATTCATCAAGTCTTCTACAAACTGCAAATTTTCAAGTACAATATTTTAATATCAACATTTCTTCTTTCTTCGCCTCCTTGTTGAGTCTTAATAGGTAGTGTCAGTCGTTAATCTTTATTTGCATTTGGTCCTGTAGTTCAACATTTCTAAATAACCTGGTTTCACATATTCAATATAGAATATGGCCATAAACATCTTTAAGCTAATTTTAAATCTGTTATATGATCTAAAGCCCTCCCACCTCCCAGGATTTTAATGTATTATTCATCTATTCCATAAGTTCACAGAAATTGAAAATGTGCACGCTTAATGCGCACGCATAGATAAACACTTTTGCATGATAAATACCCTCCCAGTACATCATGCCAGATGGGAGCATGTAGAAGTTGGTATTTTAACTATAGTACCTCCTTCTTGGTGATGTTGAATGCCGAAGAAAATAAAACTCAACATGCCTTCAAAGTTAAAGCCAACCCTGGTTGATGATGTGCACAGTGAAGTGCTGAAGTGATAAAATACAAGCTATAGCATCCTATTATACCCAGTGGCAGTAGGCTGCCCCACCTAGTGGTTTTCAGTCATTATTGGACCAGGGATCCAGTGTGATGTTTCCTTCCTTTTAATAGAAATCTCAGCCTCAAGCCATGTGCATGCAACAGGAATCATTAGACCATCTGTCTTCAAGACTTACGACCCAATAGTCCAAGGGACTCCTATGTTTAGCAGCTGTCTTTAAATGTATAAGTCCTCTATCCATGAATTTTCAGGGGCACTATATGGATAGCGCCACTGAATATCCCCTCCAAATGCCCTGGCACTATCTGGATAGTGCCGGGGTGGAGAAAGGGTGTTCTGCCTAATTATACGCATATTGGGGATATCCATATAGCAAAGTGGCATAAGTTGGGCCTACGAAAAAGCAGTCCTCACAAATCACGTAGCTAAATGTCTAGTGGCTGAATATTGCCACCATATGTGTAGCTACTTGCAGCAAACACTTTCTGTATATATCCAGCACCACAACTAGCTGCACAGTGGTGCTGAATATATGTAATTTGTTTAAACACTGCAGGCAGCATTTAAAAAGAAATGCTCACTGCTGGGTCTGAATATTGACCCGTTTGCAGATTTGCAGTTCAAGTTACTAAGCCTTTGCCGGTGTGCAGACACTATCGCTTTATGAGGCTCACAGTATTATTTCTGAAACGGTCAATAAATCTTATGGAAATCAGATGGCACAAAGAACAAAAACCAGTTTTCTTTACTTCTGATATATAATTGCTCCTTAAAAAAACATTCCAAAACCCATTATGTAATTTAAATGTTGGTGCTATTTCGTGAGATAAAATAGTTAATATTAGTTTTAGCTTTGACTCAGAAGAATTTTGACTCTTTACTTCCATGGTAGCCCAAGTCATAACAGCTATAGTTTTAAGATTTTTAAATATAAATGGATTCAGTGTCATTGCTAGTCCATAATAAAATATTATCCTAATGGTCAATAGAGGTACTGTATGTAGACTGTTGGATTTACTCGAATGAGCACAAATGTCCCATAAAAATCATCTATACATGTTGTTCTGATCAATCCAATTTGGCTTTCCCTCCTTATGCTGCGTCCAGCATTTTGAAAGAATAAATCCCACTTCACAGAAGTTAAACGATTGAAATCCTGTCAGCTGAGGCTGACCAGTGGTTATGTTTTCCACAGGGTAATGCATTTGTAAGGGTATCAGTCTCATTCTTCTGTATGCCTCTCTTTGACAGACACATTTCCACAATGGAATAACAAGGTTCTTTCTCAGTTGGTTGGGTCAATGTCCTTGGCAGGTCTTGCAACACATCTGTCTGAAGTATGCTCGGCTACAGAACTTGAACTTCAGAACCAGGGGACAATAAGCCACTTTGTTCACATCTTTGCACTCTGATGAAATAAGGCACAAAATGGAAATTAATTAGATACAAATAAGTAAAAACATAAATCAGCACTATCCACTTACAGACGTGCAAATTTGCTCTCATGAAATCAGCAACATTTGGAAGATCGCAAAACAAGCCTATAGCGTGACAAAATAAGCGCAAGAAGCTAAAATCAGTTTATAATACTTCACTCCCCACTATGTCTCATTAAAATATCCTCTGCAACATTAACAGCCCTCTGCTCCACAACTGGGGGAAAGAACATATTTAAAAATCCTCCTCTTTCCCAACAAAGCCCAAAGCCCCCCAATGCTTTAAGCAAGTATGAATCATGGTGTGCTACAGTCATGCAGGTCTACAGTATGAGAAAAGAAAATAACACGTTTTCCCATTAATGAAACATATATTCTGCTTAATAGCTGAACAGTTCTGCTTGCTAGTTGTTCAAATTGCAAAGGATGCTGTGGGAACTGAGGGAAGGTTACAACTTATAGATCAGTCACAGTAGGGAAAATCTAACCAAGATTTACTTGTCAGCTTTAGCCAGCAATAGAAATGGTTTTGCCAACAGCAGTAAAACAAGAACACAAAATCACAGTTTATCTTCAGATTCCTCAAAGTAAATAATGAAAGAGGATGATTACCAGTGCACTAAAGGTATCTTGCTCTATAGGCAGAGTATTTGCCACAAGCTACAAATTCTACAGCTATGGAAAGTTCTAGATAGCATGCCAGGCATTTTAAGCTTCTCCCCAATTTGTGGGGTGCCTTCAAGACAGCCAGCTACACTCTATTGGCTACTTCTAGCTTTGGCCTACACATTTCCAGCAAAAGATTTAGAAACCTTGGCATGAATTCAGACATTTTGTTTGTCTGTAGAAACAGGTGTCTTTACTTGCTTGATTCCCGTGTTTTAACCCATAAAATTCAGTCTTCAATCCTTTGACAGCTCACAACAACCATGAACAGAAAGTGGAAAATGAAACTTCATTTCCCTCATACATCTGTCACACCTACCATGTAGGACTCCATCAAGAGCATCTCCACCACACCTGTGCTCACACATTATTATTATTATCAATAATAACATTTGTATAGTGCTACCAAGTGTATTCAGTGCTTTACAAATACATATAATAGACAGCTCCTTCTTCCTTAAAGCATAGAATCTGATAAGACAAACAGACAGATAGACAAGACACAAAGATAAAACACGGGGCCTTTACGTTAAAATAGTGGGGCCAATTGCAAGGTGTTAGGCCTTACGAGAGTCCCTCTAGGGGAGCAGCTCAAGGGCAAGAAAAGGAGGAGTTTTAAAGTCTATCCAGGTTTGTTTTCAAGTTGAATTTGAATCTGGCAGGAGAGGGAACATGACATATGTATTCAGGGAAGCTAGTTCATGGATTTAGCACAGCAAGTTGGAAGGCATGGAGCTGAGAGGTAGAGGTAGGGGAAAATGATATGATTAATAGCAGCTTGCCTGCTTGGTGACGTTTGAGAAGTGACTTGAACAGGAGAATGAGAGAGATGGGGTGATGAAGTGCAGTAGTGAGAATAATTTGAAGTCAAGGACAAACAGTTTGGATGAGGGATTAGACAGAGAGCCAATGTAGTAATTCAAGAAGAAGGGTTACATGATTGTATTGGTGATGGCAGAGGACGATGAGTTGTGCTTGTTGAGTTCTTTGCAGATTGCAATGTGAGAGATTCTTCAGCAGCAACTCTGTGAGGAGCATAGGCGTCTGCCTTCATATAAGCTATTCACCTACCAGCCACGCTGAGGCCCAATCGGGGCAGGGCTCCTGCTTTAAAAAGAAGCACGCCTGCATTTCCAGCCCTCTTCAGCTCCAAGCAGCTCCCAGGAGGGAGTTTGCACCAGCGTTGTCCAGCCAGACCTACCAGCCACGCTGAGGCCCAATCGGGGCAGGGCTCCTGCTTTAAAAAGAAGCACGCCTGCATTTCCAGCCCTCTTCAGCTCCAAGCAGCTCCCAGGAGGGAGTTTGCACCAGCGTTGTCCAGCCAGACCTACCAGCCACGCTGAGGCCCAATCGGGGCAGGGCTCCTGCTTTAAAAAGAAGCACGCCTGCATTTCCAGCCCTCTTCAGCTCCAAGCAGCTCCCAGGAGGGAGTTTGCACCAGCGTTGTCCAGCCAGACCTACCAGCCACGCTGAGGCCCAATCGGGGCAGGGCTCCTGCTTTAAAAAGAAGCACGCCTGCATTTCCAGCCCTCTTCAGCTCCAAGCAGCTCCCAGGAGGGAGTTTGCACCAGCGTTGTCCAGCCAGACCTACCAGTCACGCTGAGGCCCAATCGTGGCAGGGCTCCTGCTTTAAAAAGAAGCATGCCTGCATTTCCAGCCCTCTTCAGCTCCAAGCAGCTCCCAGGAGGGAGTTTGCACCAGCGTTGTCCAGCCAGACCTACCAGCCACGCTGACGCCCAATTGGGGCAGGGCTCCTGCTTTTAAAAGAAGCACGCCTGTTGGCGCGCCTGCGCCTTGCGGGCCCGCGCCTGAGGGCCGCGCAAGAGGGCCCTTTGGCACGGCCCTTAGGCAAAGGCACTTCAAGATCTTCAAATCTTCACGAAAACACAAAAGAATTACATCGCAGAGACAAACAGCCTCCTCATAGTGCCGCTGAGCTCCCTCAGGGTCGAGCTCGCGTGGAACCACCGACTTCACACACCAACAACTCGCTGCAAGTATACCCAACCAAATTGCTTTTCTCTCTTAACAGACTTATCTTGAATAGCTAAAGTTTGCCGGACTATACTAAATATTATATCTTAATCTTCCACCTCAGTAACCTAATAACTTGCTGTTGCCAACAATTCCAATCCTTATCTGCATAGAAGCACTAATCATATTATACTGCTTAAATAGACTACAGTAGTCAGTATTACTTATATAGGAACACCTTACTGATGTCAGCATTAATGCATTTAAGCCCTAACATTACCCTATCTGAATTTAGTATTGTGATCTAGCATTCTTAACAATTTATGTATTGCCTTTAACTCACATCAGATCTATTACTGTTGCCAGTAACTCACCTTAGATTTATTACTGCTATCTGTGACTCACTCCAGATTTACTACTGTTGTCAGTAACTCACTTTAGATTTATTCTGCTATCTGTGACTCACTCCAGATTTATTACTGTTGTCAGTAACTCACTTCAGATTTATTACTGTTGCCAGTAACTCACTTCAGATTTATTACTGTTGTCAGTAACTCACTTTAGATTTATTACTGCTATCTGTGACTCACTCCAGATTTACTACTGTTGTCAGTAACTCACTTCAGATTTATTACTGTTGCCAGTAACTCACTTCAGATTTATTACTGTTGTCAGTAACGCACTTTAGATTTATTACTGCTATCTGTGACTCACTCCAGATTTACTACTGTTGTCAGTAACTCACTTCAGATTTATTACTGTTGTCAGTAACTCACTTTAGATTTATTACTGCTATCTGTGACTCACTCCAGATTTACTACTGTTGTCAGTAACTCACTTCAGATTTCTTACTGTTGCCAGTAACTCACCTTAGATTTAGTACTGCTATCTGTGACTCACTCCAGTTTTACTACTGTTGTCAGTAACTCACTTCAGATTTACTACTGTAAACATACCACTGAGTCAGACACCCTAGCTTACATACCACTGAGTCAGATATAGAAAATGCCACACTCTAACATCATGTTTCTAAGAATATCCTACACCTGTATATTATTGGCAATAATAATAATTGACCTATCACTAAGTTTAAACAGCAAAATTCACATGACCATCCCTATAATACACACCCATACCCAAAATGACTACCATATTGGGCACACTCACCCAAACAACTACTCAAAAATAAACTATCATAGACTAATACACAGAAAACAAACAAATTCACATCAAACATGCAAGGAAATCTGCTCCAACAACTCATCCTCCCTATCATGCATCCTTATTAATGCACGATCAATGAAAAACAAACTCCCTATATTTAATGATCTGGTAATAGACTTAAAACCAGACATTTTATGTATCACAGAGACTTGGCTTTCTGAAACGGACACTGTCTACCTAAATCAACTTGATAATGAAAACTATGACATATTCTACAAACATAGATCCAATAAAAAAGGCGGAGGAGTACTAATGATGATGAAAAAGATATTAAATGCCAAACCAATCCAATCAAATATCTCTAATAACATAGACACATTATTGATAAAAATCGGCCTCATGAAAATTTGCTTAATTTATAGACCTCCAGACCAAAGAGCAGATTGCCTGGATTCCCTTATTGAACTCCTTAGCTCATCTACTGAACAAAACCCCGTAATCATGCTAGGCGATTTTAACCTTCCATCACTACCAACACCGAACTCCAAACTATTTCTAGACACTATATCAGATATAGATTATCATCAAATAATAAACACCGCAACACATATAAAAGGAGGAACACTAGATCTGGTTTTTCTTCCTGATACATTCTTCAAGCTAGTCAACTCAAATTCCATAGAATGCACAGAGACGCCTTGGTCTGATCATTATATGATCAAAATAAATCTCACACTCCCTACCACTAGTGTCAAAAACTACACAATAAGTGGCCCTACTTCAAAATTTAAAAAATGTAATGAAACTGAATTCCTTGATTCAACAATCCCCTACCTCTTATCATCCACATCAGATTTAGATCATGCTGTCAACAACTGGTATAAAACCATCAACAATGCAGCTAAAATTAATCACACAAATAAACAGAGGGCACACCCCAAAACAAACAGTTCACCATGGTTTAACAACACACTAAGACAAATGAAAAAAGAACTAAGAAAACACGAAATTAAATGGCGAAAATCTAAGTTGACTATACACAAGGAAATATACAATAACCATCTCACAAAATATAAGGAAACATTAGACAGCACAAAGAAAAATTACTACGCAGCAACCTTATCAAAATCATATAACAGACCTAGAGAGCTATTTTCTATTGTCAGAAATCTAACTAATAATGCTCAAACTTCTAGCAACGAAATCACCGACATCTCAGTACAAACTCTAGCTACACACTATCAAAACAAATCAAAAAATCCTCAAATGTCCTTAGAAACTATTGATACTTTTCACCAGTCTGTAGAAGAATGGTCAGACTTCTACCCCATTTCAAATATGACATTAAAATCTATCATCTCCGGACTCAATACCACAACTTCTTATTTAGACCCATGCCTAGTGTCATGGATAAAAAACACACTGCCAACACTACTATCCTTCATTCTCCCAATAGTCAACCTCTCATTATCCCAAGGTTACCTCCCACCCTCGCTCAAACACGCACAAATATGCCCAATCCTAAAAAATTGCAAACTAGATAAAACATCTCCAGTATCATACAGGCCCATCTCTAGCATACCATTTTTGGCCAAAATAATTGAAAAAGTAGTGCAATTACAGACACAGGAATACATAGACGCATCTTACCCACTCGACGAGCAACAATATGGATTTCGACCATGCCACGGAGTAGAAACACTTCTAACAGTATTATTCGATACTCTCCTAAGAGGAATCGACAATCATAAACAAGCATTCATCCTCCTTTTCATTGACATATCAGCGGCTTTTGATAGTGTACATCACTAAATAATGCTCAACAACCTAAGTCAGATAGGCATAAACTCTACAGTACATAAATGGTTCACCTCTTATTTAAATAACAGAACACAAAATGTAAGAATAGGTAATCAAACTTCCACTACATATAATCAAGAAATAGGTTTACCACAAGGTTCAGCATTATCAGCCCTACTTTTCAATATTTACATAAAACCGGTCTGCAATATCTTTAAAAAATTTGGAGTACAATATCACCTCTATGCAGATGATATTATGATGTACATTCCATTTACGATCCCTAACCTACCGTTACAGCTCCTTTCAGACTGTTACAACGAAATTACAATTTGGCTAAAAACTCAAAACCTCCACATAAATCATGCTAAAACTGAAGTCCTAATTGTAACAAAAAATCAATCATTCATCCCTCCAACTCACATAACACTACAGGACCAAGAAATTAAAATAAAAACCGAAATAAGATATCTAGGTGTTATCTTAGATACACACCTTACAATGGAAACCCACATTAGAAATACTATAAAGAAAATTTATTTCAAACTTAAAATCCTCAAACAACTATGCCCGCTAGTATTTGTTCAAGATTGTATTAATATAATACAGGCTACCATAACCCCTCACTTCGATTTCGCCAACCTAATACTAATGGGCATTTCAAAACAGAACAATAAAAGAATTCAACTAGCCCAAAATGCAACAGCTAGAATTATTTTAAAAATAAACTCACTCCAACACATTACACCAATACTAGCATCCCTTCACTGGTTACCAATACAAAGCAGGATAATATACAAAACAATAATAACCTCATTCAAAGCATTAAATAACATGGCTCCGACTACACTATGTAATCTAATATGCAAAGAACCAACTAAGCCTACTCACAGAAAAGGACAATTAAATAAACTAAAGATTCCGAAAGACTTCAAAAAAGCACATAAATTAACCAACAATAGAGCCTTTTCCCACATAGCTCCAACTATCTGGAATTCCCTACCAGAGGATCTACGATCACTAACAGAGATTATGGAATTCCAAAAAAAATTAAAAACATATCTATTCACAAAACACTATAATACCATGGAAAACCTTGCACTCAACTTAGATAAAGGCTAAACAGGTATCTGACCACAAAGTACGAACCCTCCCACTTAAATGGACAACACACATAGCTGAAACGAATTGACGACCCAATCTCTCATGCCCTAATACCTCCACATGTATATAGTTGTATCTGTTATGTACTGTCTTATGCTTTATAGACACTACATTGTTAGTTAATTGTTATTCACACTGTTCCAGTTTAAATATACTGTTTAGTTTACTAGACTTAGCTTTGTTTAATTTAAGATGTTCTATGTAAAATTTAAGATGTTCTATTTAAAACAAACCTCGCGTTGTTAATTTGTTGTTGATTGTACACCACAACTGATCTCTGGAAGATGCGGTATATAAATGAGTGTTAAATAAAATAAATAAATAAATAAAACTATTCATGCCAGCTTTAGAGGGCCAGGAGTTTGCTGTGTTGTCTTCTAATAATACTCTGTGGAGTTCTATGCAATTTATGATTTCAAGAACTGCAAGATGCCAAGATGCTTAAGGGGAAAGTGGAGGATTTGGAAAGCAAATTAGACTCTTAGCAAGGTTTCCTCGAATTGATGTCTCATGGCATGATCAAACTAAAGAAGCAAATAGAAGAATTTCAAACTTTTAAATCTGCAGTAACAGGCTTGTTCCCCCAAAGCCTCAAACACACGTCCATCAGACCTCTGCTGAAAAACAACAAGCTCGACCCCCAGAAGGCTGACTCATACAGACCCATATCTAGCATACCTCTACTAGCCAAGATAATTGAAAAAGAAGTCCAACGCCAAATACAACTCCACATCAATGACACTGCCCCGCTGGACCCCTGCCAACATGGATTCAGGGAATTCCATGGTGTGGAAACACTCCTCACCACCCTCTTCAAAAACATAATTGCTGGAATCGATAACACCCGTCGTGGGTTTGTCCTCATCTTCATGGATATAGCCACTGCATTTGACTCAGTAAGCCATGAGCTTCTCCTGAGGCGACTTGAAGAGAAGGGTATTTGTGACACGGCACTAAACTGGTGCAAATCATACCTGTCCGACAGATGGCAGCACGTACGAGTCTGCAACATCGGAACTGTTCCACCAGAAACAGGTCGTACCACAGGGTTCCTCCCTCTCTGCCCTGATGTTCAGCATATACATGCAGCCCATCTGTAACCTCATCCGTTCATTCAATGTTGACTGCTTGATATATGCTGACGACGTGCTACTCTATATGCCTTTCTCAACCTACCAGCTTGACCTCTCTCCACTGACAGACTGCTTTGACGCAGTGGCCAATTGGCTCCAGACCCAAAACCTCCAAATACAGCACAAGAAAACAGAAATTCTCTTCATCACGAGGAATCAGAATTTCCTTCAAGATCCTACTGCTGACCTTCAATGCCATCAACGGGCTCTACTCTGCCTCACTCTCAGAGCTTATCCACACTACTCCCCCCAACAGAGCCAGAAGATCTGCAGCAATCAACACACTAGTAACACCGAAAGCAGTAACACAATGCATCCAGGCAACAGCAAGCAGGGCATTTAGGTTCTGCGCACCCAGATGCTGGAATGCCCTTCCACCTAGCATCCGGGCAATCCCTGACCTAACACAATTTAGGAAGGCTTTGAAGCACCACATCTTCCTCAAACACTACCCGGACGATTGCGCACCATTAACTGCTCCCCCTTCTAGTTCCAATGCACTATGAATACTCTTTGATTCGACTTAATGTGATGCCTATATGTAAATAGTTACCCCGATTTTACCCAAGTTTAAGCACCTGTTCTTTGTAAATGCGGAGCAGATTCCGGCACCGTATAAGCTTTCTGTTGTCATGTAAACCGCACTGATGTTGAATAGCGCGGTATAAAAGAGACTGTAAATAAATAAATAAAATAAAATAAAATAAAAAGTATGTTTACAAAGCAGTGGTAGCGGCCTTCATGCAATATTGCACGGAGGCCACTACCGCTGCTTTGTAAACATACCCCTAAGAATCTGTCCGGTTACAGCTCGAGAAGTGAATGTGATACAAAATGTTCTTTGGATAAAGAATATTTGGTTTGTTGAACTTCCAAGATTTCAAGCCATTTTAGATTTGGAACTTTTCAAGAATTACTTGGTGGATTGTCTTCAGATACCTAGAAAATGTTTACCCTTAATATTCAAGGTCTTGTGTCTCTTTTATTTACTTCTCCTTAAGAATAAACTTTTTAATTCAGAAGCTGGAATCGTCAAGAAAAGAAAATTTTTTGGTTATGTTTGTACTGGAGCCACATAAGGAATGAATCATGTTTGAGGTATAAACTTAGGACCTCATTTATTAATATGCGTTACTATAAAATGTGATTTATGTATGTTATTTAACACAAGCCTTATTGTTCTCTATGAGTTTATTTACTAAGTAAGAAGTAATTTTATTTAGCAGGATTAATAGGCTGCCAATCAATAGTTTTTATGTGACGTATACATTTAACATTAATCATAAAACATATGAGAGCCATAAAGCATACAAAATACGACAAAATTAAAAACATAGAAAACACGATAAAAACAGACACTTAAAGCAACTCACCAAATGCCTGTTAAAATAACACTGGTCAACAAATTTTTACAAAAGCCATGTTACTGAAATAAAAATAGTCATTTCTTCTCAATTTTTATATGCTGAACACGAATATGACAGTGAAATTACAAAGTTGGCTCTAGTTTTTTTGTAAGCTACAAGAATTAATGTTTACATCACGAAATGCATGTCAATAGTAAATATAATAGGCCTTCGGTTAAAACCTGTAAAAACCAAGTCATAGATTACTTCTTAGATTTTTTTCGCCTGTCTCTTGTACAGCTGTTCGGGAGTTTCTCTGGGGAGTGTCCAGCAGTAGTCAGCCAGCATTGTAGTGGACCATTTTCCCTGGAATCTTTGCTCCATCGTTGCGATATCCTGGTGAAAACATTCGCCCTGTTCATCACTAACCATACCACAGTTGTCAGGAAAGAAATTGAGATGGGAATCAAGGAAATGGATCTTTAGAGACATATTGCAGCCAAGTTTCTGATACTGCATCAGCATGTCTTCTACTAGTTTCTTGTAATTTTCTGCCCTAACATTCCCGAGAAAGTTTGTTGACACTAGGCGAAAAGCATTCCATGCTTGTTTTGCATCACCCTGCAGCAAGTTGTTGAACCAGTCATCTTTGAAGAGCTCTCGAATCTGAGGACCCACAAAAACTCCCTCTTTAATCTTTGCTTCGCTGAGTCGAGGGAATTTTTCATGCAGGTATCGGAAAGCTGGCAAAGTGCGGTCCATGGCTTTCACAACGTTTTTCATCAAACCTAGTTTGATGTGAAGGGGTGGTAGCAGGATTTTGTGAGCCTCAACCAGAGCTGGGTGCTGGATATTCTTCTCTCCAGCTGTTACATTTTGTCTGTGATTCCATTCCTTACGCAAGTAGTGCAAATCCCTTGCTCGGCTATCCCACTCACATAAGAAACACATGTATTTTATATATCCCTGCTGCAGTCCCATTAAAAGGGCAACTAGCTTCAAGTCACCACAGAGGTGTCAGCTGTACTTGTTATAGTTAATGGAAGTCAGTAGATGCTTTAAGCTATCGAATGCCTCTTTCATGTGGATGGCATGTGCTACTGGAATAGATGGAAGACGGTTTCCATTGTTCAAAAGCACAGCCTTCAGACTCAGTTTCGAAGAGTCTATAAATAGTCTCCAGTCTTGTGGGTCATGAGTGATTTTTAAGGCATTCATGAGGCTTTCAATATCGGAACAGAATACCAGATTCCTTTCTGAAGAAAGGCTCCAACTGCTGTGGCGCTTTCTATGTGAAGTAATGTTGACATCTTCGTCTAGAAGATTCCATAGTTGGAGTCTTGATCCTAGCAATTCTGCCTTGTTCTTGGATAAATCCAAATCATGAACCAGGTCATTTAATTCTTCCTGTGTTATTCTGTGTGGAGTTGATATGCATCCCAGTGAAAATCTGGGTCACTGCATGCTGATGGAACAGAAGAAGAATAGGTCGGCTTACCCTTGTCCTCATCAGATGAATAAAGAGAATATTCTGATGGAGGTTCTGGAATAGGAAGTCCCTCACCATGTGAAACTGGTCTCAATGCAGACGGAATGTTTGGGTAGACTATGCTCGACTTCTTTTGCTTCGTTATTCCGCTGGAAAGAGGAGGAATCAAGCAGAAATAACAGTCATTTATGTGTTTGCTTGGCTCTCTCCACACTATGGGGACTGCAAACGGCATTGATGGTCTTTTGCAATTCAACCACTGTGAAAGCTGTGTTGTACATGTAGCGCTGCATATATGCGGGGCCCAAGGCTTGTCTTGGTCACCAATCTTGCATCCGAAGTAAAGATGATATGCCTTCTTCAGTTGATACTTTTCTTCTGGTTGGCAAATGTCACTTCCCCACAAATGTAGCAGAAATTCTCAACGGTATTAACGTACTTTCGCAGCATTACTGTTCTGTATTGTACCTAAATGGCTAAAATTATATGATTAATAAAAGTTACATGTAACAGTAGCTTAAACTGTCTCGCACACAGTCTGAAATATTTTAAATGTTCCACCTTTCCGACTGCATATAGTACACTGCTGACATCAGATGGCTTCAGCAGCTGTCTGGCAGTAGTATTGCATTGCATCAGAAAATGATGCAATCAACTTTGGATGATGTGTGCATGCTGGTATTATGCAATGTGATGCAATATTACATCATTCAAGGCTTATTTGGGATGTTGTTGATGTCCTACTGGATAAATTTACACAGTGAAACGTAAAAAATGAACTACATGCAATATCTTCAAAACGAGAGCGAATACAATTTTTTTAATGTTATATTCGTGTTCAGCTCACCAAGATACTACAGATTAGGGCCTTTTAATGTCAGTAACGATTTCAATGTTGACCAGTGTAACATAACCTTCAAGCATTTTTGAAATCTTAAATAATCTTGCTCTAACCATAAGGAATGGAGGAGTGGCCTAGTGGTTGGGGCAAAGTACCTCAGGTCAGGGGTTCAAATCCCACTAGAGGAGAACAATCTTGGGCCAGAAGGACTGGGGTTTCTAGTCCCATAGGTGCTCCTTGTGGTCTTGGGCAGGCCACTTAACCCTCCATTGCCTATGTTCCCTGTAAAATAGTTATCTCCAAGTTATAATACCATGTTCAATGTAATTTCAGTTTGTTCAATGTAAACCACCTTGATATCATGAAAGGCAGTATATAAGAAATGTTAAATATTTAAAAATAAAAAATAAGCTCAAAGAAAGATGATTTCAAAGTGTGGAAACAGCACAGGAAAAGGCATGAGGATTTATGAAAAATGTTCAATGTTAATACTTCCTGCAAGTTCTGATTATCAGACTGTAATACTTATATAGGACAGTAACATTACAACACAGACACAAAATAAGCTGGAGAACAACCATGTTTACCTTTGTCATCTATAGCCTGATACAAATCTACCCATTATTAACCGAGGTAGATTGGACTGGTGCTCCAGGCCCCTCCAACCATCCACCCCCGTTCCCCCCTCCTTTTACCCACCAAATACAGACATACAACTGTTCTTGGGAAAACAACTGGTCGCAGCTTTATTAACTTTTATAACATACCGAACATTACAGTCCAAGAATAATCCTCTTAACAATCCAAACAGCGGAACAATGCCTCACCAGCCATGCTATTAGCAAGGTGACACCGCCTCCGCTTCTGCCACTGTCATGCCAAAGGCAATCTTCCTAATCCCCTTTCCACGACCTCGCCATGTAATTAGAAAAAGTTAGCCAGGGGTTGTCTGGGTCGGGGGCAGCCCACCCCCGGCCCAAGTATAGCCTAAGGCTCCGGACCCTGGAAACCTGCGGGATCCCGCTCCCCCCCCCCCCCCCGCTGCGACACCCCTTCAACACCACCCCACATCCCTAAAACAGGGAGGGAGGGAGGGAAGCAGGCACCGGACCCTGAGGAGGAGCAGGAGTGCAGGCAATCGTTGCCGACTCCTTGCTCCTCCCACTCAACGTTGTGCTTCATTCCCCCTCCCAAGCTACCCCACGCTCATGCACGCGGGTGGAGCCCATCGACTCCACAGGCGCGCACCTCATCCTCATGCCTCTGCCCCCGTGCCGATGATGGCCGTGAGCCAGGGTCCCTGCACTGGCCGGACACCCGGTTACGAGCGGCCACCGGGACCCTGCCCCGAAGCCTTGCATATAGCTTTCTATCTCTTTGCTTTGGAATAGATGACGTTAGAAGTGAATCTAGTTGTATTAGGTTCAAGACTCTACTGAAGGCCTACAGTAGTTATCTATTTTTATCTTTTTATTGAGTAATAAATATGAACTACCACCATTGTTACAGAGCTGGAGCTTTCTGGATTTCTCGCCTTTTGTGTCAACTATGTTCTGTGTTAGGTATTAATAATGTATTAGTTGCCTTTTGTGGTTGTCTTGTCTGTAGTCTCCCTAGTTTTTTAAAAAATTTAATTTGTTGTTATTCATTTACATGTTGTTTCAAAAGATGGTCAATCAAATTCATTAAATATTATGAAAGTTATTGTAGAAGCCCTATTGGCCTTTTAAATGCAGCTATGTAGTTCTATACATGTTTTTCGGGGGGGGGGGGGTGTACTGGGGTGTGGCCTCAGTGGCGTCAGCGTTTGCATGTGTATGACGTATTCCACAAAGGCCAGTGACATACAATGTGGAATTTCTAAACATGTGAATTTACATCTGCTATATACTGTGAACAAATACTGGTACATACATGTGTAAACGGCACTGGTGTGTATGATGTATGTCACAAAGGTCGGTGATGTGCCAGGCAGCATTTCTTGTTTTTTTATGAAATTTTACTATATTATAATTGAGATACTCCAGGAAAGGGTAACATCATCAAGAAACAATTCAAATCATATAGTTAAAGAAAAATTCAACTAGTGATTATTCCTAAAGTCCACAACCGAGAAAGCACAGTTATTCACCTGTAGCAGGTGTTCTCCGAGAACAGCAAGAATCAGTTCTCACATATAGTAACAAAGTAACATAGTATACAACGGTAGATAAAGACCAGTATGGTCCATCTAGACTACCCAGTAAGGCAGCAAGAGCAGGTGTACCTGCCGCTCCGTGCAGGTCACCCCTCCTCATGCCTTTGTTTAGGGGTGTACCCACTGCTCTGTATAGGTCATCCCTATTTGTTCAAATATAAGAGATAGTTATGTTTATTTTGATTTTATCTTGTTGCTATAAAGGGATCCACTGTGTCTGTCCCATGCCATTTTGAATTCTGTCACTGTGTTTGCCCCCACCACTTCCATCGGGAGGGCATTCCAAGCATCCACCACCCTTTCAGTGAAAAAGTATTTCCTGACGTTGCCTTTCAGTTTACCCCCTTGCAGCATCATGTTATGCCCTCTAGTTTTATAGCTTCCCCATCTTTGGAAGAGGTTTGTTTGTCCATTAATACTCTTTAAGTATTTAAAGGTCTGAATCATATCTCCCCTGTCCCTCCTCTCCTCCAGAGTGTACATATTTAGGTCTTCAAGTCTCTTCTCATAAGTCTTATGACGCAGGCTACAAATCATTTTGGTCGCCTTCCTCTGAACCGCTTCCAGCCTTTTTATATCCTTTGCGAGATACGATCTTCAAAACTGAACACACTATTCCAAGTGAGGCCTCACCAGCGACTTCTACAGTGGCATTAGTACCTCTTCCTTTCTGTTGGTAATTCCTCTCTGTATGCAACCCAGCATCCTTCTGGCTTTTGCAGCACCTCGTCACACTGTTTCGCCACCTTGAGATTGTCTCCCACCTTCCAAAAGAAGCTTTTGGAATGTACTCCATGCATGTGTGCCAGTCTTTCCGCCTGAAGGAGCCATCTTACTTCAGTATGATGACATAGCTTACTGAAGCCCAAAAAGAAAACAACTCCACAGGGAGGAGGGAAGGTAGTGAGGACTGATTCCCATTGTTCCTGGAGAACATCTGCTACAGGTGTGTAACTATGCTTTCTTCAGGACCAAGCAGGAATTCAGTCCTCACATATGGGACTCCCTAGCTACAAGCTACTGAAAATCCTATAGACAGCCCAATGGGGCAACCAGAAAAAATGAATCGAGTAAGCAGTGGGAAATGCTGAGGTTCTGAGTCAACACCAGCCTCAAGCATCAACCAACAGTAGGCAGCACAGCTAGAAGGGTCATTGCAAGTGGTTGTCAGTAGTAGTGGATGTCCTTGTACAGGACAAACATCTCATCTAGCAGTGCTTCAGAGATCTCTAGCTGTCTCTCAGCCACTGCCAGCAGCTCCTCTTCCATTCTCAGTTGGTGCTCACTGATGGCAAGTATTTTCTTTTGCAGCTCTATTATCCTTGCACACTGAGTCAAGAGGTGCTGGTTCTGCTACAGGAACCACTCTCTATAACTCAACAACTGCTGACTTTTCCGACTGGTGTGAAGTTACACTTTTTTACTGCTCCTGGAGCTGCTTCTACAGCTTCTGGCTCATCATGAAGGGATTTGGTCAGGAAGCTGTAGGTCTGGCACCTCTCTCTCATCCTTGGCCTAATCTAGGATACCACTATAATTCTGTACCTCCTCATTCTGTGCCATCTATTGTCTGGCCACCTAGGGTTCTATCCTGGTTTGTGTCACACCCTCTACCATGGCTTTCTGAGTCTGTGAGGGATCCCCCTCTCCAAGGAATTGGCTGCTATCTCAGCAATGCTGCTCTCACCTGGATCTTTTTTTTTTTAGCCGATTTTTTTTATACTGCATTATCATTTTGGTCTAAGTGGTTTACATTGTAATTTAAACTTGGTGATGCACATTAAAGAGGGACATTAATACACTGGAATTGTCTGAGGCAATAGAGGGTTAAGTGACTTGCTCAAGACCACAGGGAGTGCTAGTGTTTATCAAACCCTGGTCTTTTGGTTCCCAAGCCAGTGCTCTAACCATTAGGCTACTCCTCTACTCAATGTATTGTGGTCCATAGCCTCACCTATAGGTAGGAAATCAAATGTACAGCATCACTATGTGCAAGCCATACCATCACTCATACTGACTAACATAACTTATGCACATTCTACCAAAGATATCCTTTTCTGCCTTAATTTGCACAGTATGTGACTTGAGAATGGCATTCTCACTATTGTCCATGCCTTCTATGGCTACGGCACTGTGTATGCATACTAGCAAAATAAAAATGATAAGTACTAGGATATAGTAGGAACTACTCTGTGAAGGAGCACGGTGTTGTGCCATCTTGTATCACACACTCTACATGTCCACAATACGTGAACTGTATCCTTGAGTACATTTGTTGGGGATGGGGCCAAGCTGGAGGTTAGGGATGTGACCTACCTACATATCTAAATACACATCTAGCTGCATGTGGTGAGGTGCATGAATGGTATGTTGTAAAGATGCACTCTGCACAAAAACACTCGAGTGTGGAAACTGCTATTGGAGAAGAAAAAGATGTACCTGGTGCACAGCGCAGCCACAAAGGGAAGATCTCTGCTTGTGTACAGGTGACTAGCACTTTCCAAACTGCCCTATATATACCACCAAACACCATTCCACCTAAGGCCATCCACCCTTAATGGTTGTAGGTTGCAGCATAGGGAATATCCTCAACTCTGGAGAACATCACAGTGAATAAGAACATAAGACATGCCATACTGGGTTAGACCAAGGTCCATCAAGCCCAGTATCCTGTTTCCAACAGTGGCCAATCTAGGCCAGAAGTACTTAGCAGTTGCCCCAAAAGACACAGGTTTCACAATGCTCATCCTGGGATAAGCAGTGGATAGCCCGGGTCCCCTTTAATAATGGTTTATGGACCTTTCCTCCAGGAACTTGTCCAAACCTTTTTTAAACCTGGCTTCACTAACAGCTTTTACTACATCTTCCGGTAACGAATTCCAGAGTTTGATTACACGTTGAGTGAAAAATATTTTCTCTTATTAATTTTAAATAGGTTACCCTGTAGCTTCATTGCATGTCCCCTAGTCTTTCTATATTCTGATGGCGTAAACAATTGATCTATGTTTATCCGTTCCACTCCATTCATTAATTTATAGACCTCTATCATATCTCCCTTCAACCGTCTCTTTTCCAGGTTGAAGAGCCCTAATCTTTTTAACCTCTCTTCATAGGGGTATTCTTCCATCCCCTTTACCATTTTGGTGGCTCTTCTCTGTACCTTTTCCAATAATGCTATATCCTTTTTAAGATACGACGACCAGAGCTGCACACAAAATTCAAAGTGCAGTCGCACCATGGAACCATGCAGAGGCATTATAATATCCTTTGTTTTATTCTCCATTCCTTTCCTTATGATACGTAGCATTCTATTTGCTCTCTTGGCTGCTGCTGCACACCAGCCAGAGGGTTTCAAGGTGTTATCTATGATGACGCCTAAATCTTTTCCCTGGGTGGTGGTTCCTAATGTGGAACCTTGCATCGTGTAACCGTAGTTTGGGTTGTTTTTTCTTAGGTGCATAACTTTGCACTTGTCCGCATTAAATTTCATCTGGCATTTGGATACCCAGTCTTCTAGTTTATCAAGGTCCTTTTGCAATCCTCATGGGTTTTAACAACTTTGAATAATTTTGTGTCATCTGCAAATTTGATTACCTCACTCATTATTCACATTTCCAGGTCATTTACGAATATTTTAAAAAGCAGCGGACCCAGCACAGATCCCTGGGGCACTCCACTATTCACCTTTCTCCATTGGGAAAATTGGCTATTTAGCCCTACTCTCTGCTTTCTTTTAACCAGTTCCTGATCCACAATAGTATACACCCTCCTATCCCATGATTTTTTAATTTCGCCAAGAGTCTCTCATGAGGGACCTTGTCAAAGGCTTTCTGAAAATCCAGATACACTATATCAATCGCCTCTGCAAACAGAGTGCCACATGGAGGGGACCTCGGCAGGGCAGCTGTCTACCATCACAGCATTACAGTTGCTATGAGGTGAGACCACACCACAGCATGGCAGTAAGACACCAGTATTTGGTAACCAGTGCATACATCTCTCCCATCCTACACATCACTGGAAAGGCATGACACATTTACTTATACCATGGGTGAAGGTAGCAATGATAGGGTGTTGTTGTTGTTAAGTGCCGTCGAGTCGGAGTCGACTCATGGCGACCCTCTGGATAGCTATCCTAAATTGTGTTCAGTTTCAGTTAGGTGGCTCATTGTTGACAGACTGGTACCTGTAGCTGCTGTTATTGTATCGATCCATCTCATTGCTGGCCTTCCTCTTTTGCGTTGACCTTCTATCTTGCCAAGCATGATGTCTTTCTCTAATGATCTCTCTCTCCACATGATGTGTCCAAAGTATGAAAGTCGAAGTCTTGTCATCTGAGCTTCTAAAGAAAGCTTAGGTTTGATCTCCTTTAGTACAGACTGGTTTGTTCTTCGGGCAGTCCATGGTATACACAGTATTCGCCGCC
The DNA here is from genome assembly GCA_033557465.1 of Ichthyophis bannanicus. Taxonomy (NCBI): domain Eukaryota; kingdom Metazoa; phylum Chordata; class Amphibia; order Gymnophiona; family Ichthyophiidae; genus Ichthyophis; species Ichthyophis bannanicus. Next base: position 294,295,376 of record CM066032.1, read on the forward strand.
AGCACCATAGATTCAAAGGCATCAATTTCTTCCTGTCTAAAACCCAATGGATAGTTACAACAAAACAAATTATGCTGTAGTGCTGGAAGATGAGACCCCCAGGTTGGAAGGCACTCAACTAGCTACTGGGGAAGAGCTGAAGACTTTTCAGAGTAAAGCCAGCATTTATGATGTGGTTGGATCAAAGCCCTCGGGACGTCTGACTGCTGATGTAGCTGCACATGAAATGAGAGTCAGAAGCTGTAAAGATGTCTTACACATTGGAACATGGAACGTACGAAGCATGAACCAAGGGAAGTTGGAGGTGGTCAAGAATGAAATGGAACGTCTACAACTTGATCTGTTGGGTGTCAGCGAACTGAAATGGACTGGCATCGGGCACTTTGCATCAGATGATCACATGATAGGGTGATATGCCACTTAATCAGGCCTAGGTACAGAGGGAATGTTAACTATAAGTGTGAAAGCGAGAAGGTAACTGTGGCAATAGAATTCAAGTGTGGTAGACATATCTACTTTTGTCATATGGAGCTCTGAAGGTGTTCAGCTTGCCAACTCCCCTTAGAGACTCCTCATCCACAATGTCCAGCACCTGCCACTCAGGTTCACTCAGGACCCTTGGCTGGCCATCAGGTTCTATCTCATTGGCCTTTTGCTTTGTTTTTCTCCTGACGACATGCCATTTTCTTTTCAGATCCTCAGAAACCACTGTTTCGATGTTAGATGACATTGATCTTCTGGCATATGTGAAGCCATAGCTTTTGCTTCTGAAAAGCATCGACTTTCACTTCAGGATGGCCTAATACAATATGCTGGTGCTTTAGCACTTCTCTAAGCAACAACTCAGCCTCTCCTTGAGCAGAAGCTGTCCTTGCAGCTGAGCTTTCTGCTCTTTGGTGGCATGACTAGCACCCAAGCAGCTCTAATCGCAGCTTTTCTAAAATGGGCAGCTGCAAGTATAAATGCACTTGTAAGTCTATATGTGAAACATAAATATTTTAAATAAATATATTAAATAAATGCAGTTTTATACATGTGCATGGAGTGCTGTTTCCACATCGGCATTTTAGATGTGATTCTTACTGAAATGGCAGGCACCTGTGCACTTGTCTGAGGGATAAACATGGCAGTCATTTTGCAAAAGGGGAAGGCATGTCTATCCTAATTCATATAGTTGATTCCAGAATTACTTGCCCATGAATGGTTATTGTTCTAAGACTGCTACTGCCAAACCTGGTCCTCATGTATCTGTAGGAACTCTGTGAAAAGTTCTATTCTACCCCTATTAACACATGTAGACGGGGAGCACTCTGCTTGGTCTGGGCTGCTTTATCACCTGCATGGGTATCACCTGAATGTATACACATGAAGCTGCCTCCTCTCCTTGTTCAAGCTTTTGGTTGAGAAAGGAAGGCGGGATGTTTAGGACATGGATATGTGTGATCTGCTGTTGGAAGGTACATTCTAACTACTGTTATGTGCTTTTCCCCCTCCTACAGATGCTGCAGCATGTAGATGATGAGAAGATCTTAAAGGAGGAGGAGTAGGAGGGTGGTTTGGGGAAGAGTTTTGAAGTGTTTTTAGTCTTGTAAATAGTTGCTCACCAGGGCCCCACAGCACACTTTAATCTGTACAGAGGTACAGGAGGTCATACCTAGTGCATTGCTGCCTCAACATGTATGCTGTTGGTTCATTGTACTCCCAGAAGTGTACAATGCCACCACACCCTTAATAAAAATGTTAACCTCACTCACATATGGGAGAATACACTACATTTTTAGCTATGCATGTAAGGTGGGATTTGATCTACACTATGGGGTATGTTTACTTAGCTGCGGTAGCGGCTTCCATGCGATAGTGGAGCCGCAGCCCCATGGAATTCAATGGGGCTGTGGCTTCAATACTGCACAGAAGCCGCTACTGCAGCTAAGTAAACATACTCCTATGTGATGGTGAAGCCCCGTGTGCTTCATGTGTTAACATCATCTGGCGGAGGTGGAAGCACTCTCCCTAGCCAAGAGTAGGCCAGAAGGAGCTGAAGACAAAAGCAGCTTGGGCAAGCAGGAGAACCAAACTCAGGATAAATATAGGCATGTTTAGCCATGGCCTCTGTCTGGCATTGGATCCTATTCTATTTAGGGCCTTTTTTGATCCTACTCTCCTATGTTCAGGGGCCTTGATTTGCCACATCTGACTATCAGTAGATGTTGCTGATAATCCATGGGTGCTGACTCAGCCCCTGCACCCTCCAACAGATGATGGAAGGAATCCACTACTACTACTGATCATTTATATAGTGTTACAAGGTGTACACAGCGCTGTACAGATACATGTAAAAGATGATCCCTGCCCTTCAGAGCTTACAGTCTAGTCAAGACAGACAATACAACAGCTGAGGACAAAGATATAATGGAAAGGTAAAGAGACACATAGGAGACTAAGCGGATTAGGATCCAAAAACAGCCTTAAAGAGGCAAGCTTTTAGCATGGATTTGAAAAGAGACAGAGATGAAGCAAGATGTACAGACTAAGGTAGTTTGTTCCAGGCATAAAGAACAGCAAGGTGAAAAGATTGAAGTCTGGAGTAGGTAGTGGAAGAAAAGGGCACAGAGAGAAGCAATCCACCAGAAGAGTGGGGTTCACAAAGAAGGGTGTAGAGAGAGATGAGAGAGGAAAGGTAGTGAGGAGCAGCAGAATGAGAGCATTTATAGGTTAGAAGGAGAAGTTTGAACTGGATACAGAAATGCATGGGAAGACAATGAAGTGACTTGAGAAGAAAGATTACATGAGTACATCGGGGTTGGTGGAAGATTAGCTGCACAGTTGAGTCTTGAACAGATTGAAGGGGAGAGAGATGATTCAGAGGGAAACCAGCAAGGAGGAGGTTGCAATAGCTTAGATGGGAGGTAACTAAAGTGTGGATACTGTAAGTGTCTTAGTAGTGTGTTCAGAAAGAGAGAGGTGAATTTTGCTGAAGTTATAGAAAGAGAAACGGGAGCAGGGGGCTTAGAGCTGTTTGAAGATGAGTAGTATGCATAGCTGCATCATCCAGACAGAAGTTAACATCCAGGTAGGTGAATGTGTACAAGGGCTGCTGTTACCATATACTTTGTGTGAGCAAAGTCTTGGATTAGGAGTTACCGTGTTGCCATGTTTGTGCTAGTGGTTTTGGTGATGGTACCACTTAGTCATACAGAATACATCTCAGGAGCATTGGCTGTGCTTCGAGGGGCACCTTGGGAGCCACATGGCCACCAGTACAGTGTATAGTGTGTTTCAAAAGATGGAAGGCACTCATCCCAGTTGAGGTCATGTTGCTATGAGAGGATGGTGAACTGGGCCTCATGTCTGAGACATAGTATAAATATAAATTTAGTTCCCCATTCACAATTTACATGAAATTCACTGATGGCATTAATATTCATATGGAAGGGCTTTCATTAGAGGCACATCATTGCTAAGAGGTTCTTGGCCATGGCTCCAAGAAACAAGGAGTAGGCAACGGGTAGGGAATAGATGGATAGTGAAGGGAAATTGGCTGATAGGTATGTCTAGTATGGCTGCATCCTTGCCTGAGGCTGTAATACATTATGATGGCATGGAAGAAAAGCATGTGGGATGAGAGAATGAGTACCCAGAGCCCAGCACAAGAGTAAAGCCAGAGGAAACCATACCCTGAGCAGAAGTGCACAGAGAATGGACCCAGCTAAGAAAAGACAGGTCAGGCCTGAACAGATTGAACAGGCCTGAGTAAGTTGGGCAAGCCTGGACAAGTTAAACAGGCCAAGCAAAGCTGGTGATACAAAGTGCTCATAAGCCCTGAAGACTGGTGCCGGAAGCTACAGTGATTAATGAAACAAAGGGAATGGCAGGGTGCAGTCAGAATGACTCAACATTAGCAAGACTAAAAGCCATTAATATGCTAATGAGGGTGGATCCCAAGGAAAGAGCCTCTGCAAAGGTTTGCAGACAGATCTGCAGACTTTTGCAGATGGCTTTAAGTTTTTTGCAGACAGCCCTGCAGACTTTTGCAGACGGCTTTAAGTTTTGCAGATGGCTTTGCAGCCTTTTGCAGACAGCATAGCAAGTTTTGCACACGGAATAAGAATTTGTGCAGAAGTTGCTACAGAGGGTATATAAGACGTGTGATGGCGAAGACAGCCAAAGCCCTATGGAAGTGGAAAAAGTACAGGCAATTTCCCCTAGGCAGAGGGAAAAGGAAAAAAATGCTCAGTTTAAAAGTACAGCTAAGGTTGAAAAAAAGAACCTGTCAAAAGTTGTTGACCAAAAGCCACGCCCCAGCTCCATAGCAACTGAGGGTGGCGATGCAGCACAGCTGGGGGCGGGGTGGAAAGATACCGGCCAGTCACATGTTTATAAGCCCCAGAGAACAGAGAGAGAGAGACTCACAGGATCAAGAAGATTCTCAAGCTTCCCGGGAGAGGAAGGGAGATTAGCAAGGATCCAAAGAGAGGCAAGGAGATTGCCAGGACACGAGAGGAAGAGAGCTGACTCTGTTTCAGAGGAGGAGTCTGAAAGGGAGCCTTACTCAGGACACGAGGTTCATGTCTCCAGGAGAAAGAGAGACGAGAAGGCTGCTTTAACCCAGAGACAGCATGGCCAGGGAAAGAGCAAGGAACCCCTGCTAAGGAAACTCCCAAAAGGTAATGCTGATAAAGCTATTAGCCAGAGGTCTCAGGAAGAGTTCCCAGACTGCCAGCTCCCAGAGTTTAACCAGAAGCAAGGTTACAGGAAGCCTCTCAGCAAGGAAGGGTTAAATGTTTTAAAACTGGTTCAGCGTATGCTGAGAGACCAGGAAGTAATTAGCAGAGAGAAGAATTCTGTGTACCGAGGGAAAGCACAGCTGTTTGTTGACGACGTCACAGAACACTCTTGCTCAGACTGCGAATCTATGGATATCGGGAAAACATTCTTTTAAGTGAGCTGGAGGAGCCAATGGAATGTGAGTTATCCCAGATAGTAAAATAATAGTGTGTGAATATATGTGTTGAAGAAAAACTCCATTTCTTTGCTATGCCTAATGTGTTACAGAGCTGACAAGTTTTAATTAGTATGCTTGCTGCCATGAATGAGACTTGATCAGGAGTGCCGTTAGAAGTCTCAGTACAACTGATTAAAACCAGTAAAAGCTCTGGAACAAAAGGAGAAAAGTTTAACTGCTGGAATTGATTGCATTGAAGATTTCAATGAACATTTTTGTTTGAAGCACTGTGAAGAGAAGCTTTATAGTGAATGGAAAGTTTTGTTTGCTGAAGTAAGCAATTAGTTTTTTTTCTTACCTGAGTTTCCTGTGAATAAGTGTACCCGTGTTATACCAAGCTTCATTGTGAAGTTCCCGCTACTAAGGGAGGCTAATAAAAATATTCCTGCGTTTGCTTTCAAATCTCGGCTCAGCTTTTGCTTTACAACTACACATGCTCTGAACACTACAACTCCCAGAAGCCTTTGCTTTGGAAGTTACTTGAAAGTAACATTCGCTCCCCCTTCACCTCGTCAGGCAGCCGCCTAGGCGGGGGAAGGGCGCGACAGGTGGCGTAGTATTAAGGATCAAGCCTTGGTCACGTGGTCCTAAAAACACCGGATTTACAAGGAAGAAGAAAGAAGAAAAAAAGAAAAGAGGAAAAGTGTTTTTTTTCTCTCTGGGCTGCGATACAAGCTGCTGCTGGAGGAGGCCAGGATCAACAGCTGAGGATCGGAGTGGAGCAGTTCCGGAGGCCGTCCCTGTTGATTGATAAGCCTGAGTCTACACCGGCTTAAGGTAATAGGTATTCATAAGGGAATACAAAAGGATACCAGAGCCGGGTGGGACTGCAGCAGTACAGCGGGGCCAAAAGAGAGAGGGCCTATACATTTGAAGGGCTGCACTTGGTGTTCTTTCTCTGTTTTCTCTCGTTTCAGCTACTACCCAGCATGGAGCAGGCAGAGCTACTAAGATGGATGGCTGAGCGGTTCCAAGAACAACAGGAAATGTCAGCACGGACACTAGAACATACGGCAGCCATGCTCCAAGCACAGCAGAAACCCTTGTTAGAGAAGATGGACGGTTGGCTGGGCATGCAGAAACCGACAGCGGAGACATCAAGGACAGTACCAGGTTACTTGGGTGATATCCCAGGGTTGGGCATATATGGTACTGGGACATTTTCCTTTGGACAGTTAACCAAAGAGGACAATGTAGATGATTTTCTCGCCGCATTTGAGAGAGTAGCCTTGTTATCAGGCTGGGACGAAAAGCAGTGGGCCATACGCCTTGCCACTTCATTAACTGGGGAAGCGCTAGCGCCGTATAGAGCCATGCCCGTAGAGTTAGCTACGAATTACAAAGAGTTGCAAAAGGCGATAAGAGACCGCCTAGGGCTAAGTCCCATGGTCTACCGCCGCCTTTTGAGAAGCGCCAGGTTAAAGCCCGGTGAAACACTGCGTGCGCTATGCCAACGCATTAAGGGGTTAGTGGTAAAATGGCTAATGCCCGAGACACAGACAAAAGAGTCTTTATTGGATAGTGTCATATTGGAGCAGTTTATGGACGCTGTTCCGCGAGAGATGAGGTCCTTCCTGATCCTACAAGACTGCCGGACCACAGAGGCAGCTACCGCACTGGCCGAGCGTTACCTGGAGGCCAGTGTGGCGAGCCCAGTTAAAGTAGGTGGTCTGTCCTCCGCAGTAAATGTAGCATCAGAAAGGAAGGAAAAACATATATGGAAAGAAGATGTGAAAACAATGTCCTTGGCTAAACCTGATTATGTAACCAGGAAATGTTTTGCATGTGGAGAAGAAGGCCATATGAAAAGAAACTGCCGAGCTAGGACAGCATTGATGACCTCCCACTCTGAAGAGAGCGGAGAGGGTTTTCTCCTAGAGGTAGAGGTAGAGGGTGTATCTGTGGAGGCTTTATTGGACTCCGGAGCGGACCAGTCAATGATTTCGAGGAAGCTTTGGAGAGAAATAGCATCCCGGACTGGTCTGACTCTCGAGCCTCAAGAAAGGTCCATAAAGATAAGGTGCATTCATGGGGCAGCCTCATCGTACCCCATTTATACTGTGTCTGTGAAAGGCTTAGGGCGGAGCTGGAAAATACCAGTAGCTGTAGTACCAGGGCTCCCACAAGCGCTAGTCCTAGGAAGAGACTGGCCCCAGTTCAGGCGTGGGATAGCAGAAGGGCTTCAACATAAAACTGGTATGGTGTCCACCAGGGCTCAGGAAAAAGCTAAAGAGGAGGAAGCAGACCCACCTAGTGACCCGATGTGTGGCCTACCCTCACATGATGATTTAGTGACCCCTCCGAGAGAGGAGGATAAAAGGAAAAAGGCTGAGAAACGCAGGGAGAGACAAGATAGGTCTCAAAATAAGGCTAAACTGTTAGCTGGTCAGGAGTTACCTTGGGTTCCGGCCGAGCTAGTGGAAAGGTTTCCCACTTTTCCTGAGGAGCAGCGGACGGATCCCGCACTCAAAAGGGCATTTGAGTATGCCAAAAAGGGGACGAATACCTTACCCCGATTCTTTTTGGATAAAGAGTTACTGTATCGGGAGAGTCTAGATCCTGGAACAGGGATAAGTAGAAAGCAGTTAGTAGTTCCCACTGCGTTTAAAATGTCAGTCCTGCGGCTAGCCCATGACCACCCCATAGGCGGTCACAAAGGGGTACATGGTACCCTGGATCAGATTCTGGCCCGGTTTTACTGGCCAGGTGTCTATAAAGAAACCGCTAGGTTTTGTGAATCCTGTGCCGCTTGTCAGCGGGTAACTATCCACCATCCACCAAAAGTACCAATGAGTCCCATACCTGTGGTATCCAAACCCCTACATAGATTAGCCATGGATATTGTGGGCCCACTTATAAAAACGCCATGTGGGTTCCAATATATCCTGGTAATTGTGGATCAAGCTACCAGATTCCCTTCACAACATATCAGCTAGGAGTATAGCAATTGAGCTGGTAAAATTATTTTGCGAGGTTGGTTTTCCCCGGGAGGTGTTGTCCGATAGGGGAAGTAATTTCATGTCACGCTACCTTGCCCAAGTATGGGATGCCTTTGGCATTCGCCATATTCGAACGGCAGCCTATCATCCCCAATCCAATGGGCTGGTTGAGCGGCAGAACCAGACCCTGAAGAAGATGTTAAGGCGGGGTTTAGAGGGAGACATGAAGGATTGGGACGTTATGCTTCCCTTCGCACTACATGCATGCAGGGAGAGGAAGCAAGCCTCTACGGGCATTGCCCCGTATGAGTTGTTATATGGACGGACCCCTCGTGGTGTCCTGGACATATTGAGAAAACAGTGGGTAGAGCCAAGTATTGAAGAAGTAGGTATACCCCACTTCTTGAAGGATTTAAAAGGGCTGCTACGTCGCACCTCACAAGTGGCTGAGGTAAATATGGCAGCCAGCCAGTTGCGCCAAAAGTCGTATTATGACAGGCGTGCAAAGCCTCGGCAGCTGGAGGTAGGAGAAAAAGTAATCGTTATGGTGGCCGGACCTAGTCCGAAATTTGAGAGTAGATGGAAGGGACCCTACCGCGTGGTAAAACAGGTAGGCCCTGTATCCTATTCCGTACAGGACAGAAGGGGGCATCCGCAAATCTACCACATTAATCTCCTACGCCCTTGGCACGAGCGGATAGCCTTAGCCAGGTTGGCTACAGTACAGGACAGGACAGAAGAAACTTCGATCACACATGAGGCCCTTAGCCGTATTACGTGCTGTGCGGAAGAAAAAGCGCCAGCCCGTAATATCTTAAGTGGGGGGATATGTGATGGCAAAGACAGCCAAAGCCCTATGGAAGTGGAAAAAGTACAGGCAATTTCCCCTAGGCAGAGGGAAAAGGAAAAAAATGCTCAGTTTAAAAGTACAGCTAAGGTTGAAAAAAAGAACCTGTCAAAAGTTGTTGACCAAAAGCCATGCCCCAGCTCCATAGCAACTGAGGGTGGTGATGCAGCACAGCTGGGGATGGGGTGGAAAGATACCGGCCAGTCACATGTTTATAAGCCCCAGAGAACAGGGAGAGAGAGACTCACAGGATCAAGAAGATTCTCAAGCTTCCCGGGAGAGGAAGGGAGATTAGCAAGGATCCAAAGAGAGGCAAGGAGATTGCCAGGACACGAGAGGAAGAGAGCCGACTCTGTTTCAGAGGAGGAGTCTGAAAGGGAGCCTTACTCAGGACACGAGGTTCATGTCTCCAGGAGAAAGAGAGACGAGAAGGCTGCTTTAACCCAGAGACAGCATGGCCAGGGAAAGAGCAAGGAACCCCTGCTAAGGAAACTCCCAAAAGGTAATGCTGATAAAGCTATTAGCCAGAGGTCTCAGGAAGAGTTCCCAGACTGCCAGCTCCCAGAGTTTAACCAGAAGCAAGGTTAAAAGAAGCCTCTCAGCAAGGAAGGGTTAAATGTTTTAAAACTGGTTCAGCGTATGCTGAGAGACCAGGAAGTAATTAGCAGAGAGAAGAATTCTGTGTACCGAGGGAAAGCACAGCTGTTTGTTGACGACGTCACAGAACACTCTTGCTCAGACTGCGAATCTATGGATATCGGGGAAAACATTCTTTTAAGTGAGCTGGAGGAGCCAATGGAATGTGAGTTATCCCAGATAGTAAAATAATAGTGTGTGAATATATGTGTTGAAGAAAAACTCCATTTCTTTGCTATGCCTAATGTGTTACAGAGCTGACAAGTTTTAATTAGTATGCTTGCTGCCATGAATGAGACTTGATCAGGAGTGCCATTAGAAGTCTCAGTACAACTGATTAAAACCAGTAAAAGCTCTGGAACAAAAGGAGAAAAGTTTAACTGCTGGAATTGATTGCATTGAAGATTTCAATGAACATTTTTGTTTGAAGCACTGTGAAGAGAAGCTTTATAGTGAATGGAAAGTTTTGTTTGCTGAAGTAAGCAATTAGTTTTTTTTCTTACCTGAGTTTCCTGTGAATAAGTGTACCCGTATTATACCAAGCTTCATTGTGAAGTTCCCGCTACTAAGGGAGGCTAATAAAAATATTCCTGCGTTTGCTTTCAAATCTCGGCTCAGCTTTTGCTTTACAACTACACATGCTCTGAACACTACAACTCCCAGAAGCCTTTGCTTTGGAAGTTACTTGAAAGTAACATTCGCTCCCCCTTCACCTCGTCAGGCAGCCGCCTAGGCGGGGGAAGGGCGCGACAGACAGCAACTATAGAGAATCGGGGGGCAGTGTTTTTCTCCCCTTGCAGAGAGAATGCTGCCTGTCACCTCTCAGACAGACACTTGCTATCTGCATTTATAAATTATTTTGCTATGCCAAATAAAGAGATTTTGTAGCCAAGCAACTGTTGTCTGAACTATTCATTGGTAATTGGTAATATTTGGGGAACTTTGTGGGGAAACCAGGCCCACAATTGGTGCCGAAACCTTGGGACCCCTAAATTTGAGTTTGGACACTCCTAAATTTTTCTAAATTGCCCAAGGATTCCTCTGACTGCAGTTTTGGCTTGCCTACATTTTTGTCAGAGAGGATACCTCCTGTTTTAAAGACAAACAGGAGATGAGGATACCATCTCAATAGGAGATGAGGATACCTTCTGCTGGTCCAGAAGATGAGGATACCTCCTGCCAGTCCAGGAGATGAGGATACCGTCCTGAGTGATGAAGAGAGAAAAAGAATACCATCCTGAGTGACGATGAAAGAAAAAAGGATACCCTAGGAAGACTCCAGTGGGGAGTATTGTGTTTCCTGTCTGCTCATCAAGGACAGAAGACTTACCCGGTTTGACTGGTGGGTGAGTACCAAATTTACACATATGCATATGTATTTTATGTAATTAATGTTGTTTTGTTGTGTAGAAAACTGTTAAGAGTGTCTCTGTATTGAGTTGTAATATTAGGGAAAGAAAAGTTTGAAAATTTTGTCCAGACATTAGGTCTTTATAGCTCCAGGATTGATTGGTGTATGCATGAGACTGTACGCACCATTGTGTGCGAAGCGACTGTGGCTCCCTATCCGCGGTTCCATACTCTCGCGAGAGGGATGGCCGGGTCTGGACAAAGCGTAAAGATTGCGTGTCTGTATGAGTCCTGGATTTGTAACTTTGCACCTCTGTAGATAAAGATTTTGATTCTCCATCTATAAAAGCGAAGTTACCCACACCTCTGTAGATAAAGAGGTTCGATACTCTATTGGTAAAAGGCGAAGTTATTAACAAATCGCCCCTGTGTCCCCAAACAGTTAAAATACCACGTCTACAGACTATAGGAAGAGGGACAGTTTAGAAAATGTTTAAAAAAGAAATCCAAGAAGGGAGTAGATAATGAAAAAGGGACTGAGTCCAGCCCCAAACCCATAGCTTCTCCTCTAACCTCTGTAAATAAAGAGGAAAGGGACTGTTCCCTGTAAATAAAAGGGGAGTAGGGGGACTCTCCTGTAGATAAAGGGGAGCAGGGTTTACTGTATATAGACTGTTGTACTAGTATAGAAGTGAAGGAAGACAACTGCTTTATTTAATGCATATCCAGTTTCATTACTATGTTTCATGCATAATCAATAGTCAAAGAACCAAATTTTGATCATACCTTTCAGCAGTAAGTAAGGGGTAGTTGAAACTGCTGAGATAGGGGTAGTTGAAACTGTTGAGACAGTTTGCATAACTACAGAAAGATACTGGGAATGAAACTATTGAAACTGTTTGCATGTCTACAAAAAGATACTGGGAGATCAGGGAGTTGTTCTTCTTCTAGCAGATGAATGGAGATCCATTAGAGAGGACAAAAGGACAATTCACCTAGGAGTCTTTCTCCTAGCAAACAAATGGAAATCCATTAAAGAGGACAAAAAGAACAATTCACCTAACCTCCAAACAATCCTCTTGTCATCAATTTTAATTGTAGAGTTTTGAGCTTCTAAAACCATGGGGGGTGTCTCCCTTGAGCATCCTCAGATGTCTGACCAGCATCTTGATTGTATACTATGTGTATGTCACCTAAAGGCTGGGAGCAAACAAAGGCTGGAGAAGGACTGGACAAATTACTATTAGCAAAGATGTATGGGGTGGAGAATATCTGTAGGGCAAAGCTCATGTGTGAGAGCTAGCTGCAACACATTTGTTACAGCCTATAAAAAGAGAGAGAAAATCCTTATAAGATTATGAAGAAATGAAGACTTTTTACTTGTCCTTTTAAGGTCCCTAGTTTTCCCAAGCTGTTGTTAAAGCATGTTGCTTTTCAGAACTACCCAAGGGGGAGGGTTTAGTGAAATTTATCAAGAAAACCTCCTTATTCCAATCAGATAGGCTGCCATACTTAAAGACCAATAGTCTTGTGTTTAAATGTTTTAGTCTACAGTGATGTTCTTAGCAGCTTTGCCAAATAAGGATACGTTAGTATGGTATAAAAAACATGAAAAGGACCTATGTGTGTAGTTGGTGGAATGATGCAAGTGATGAAAAAGTGTTGTGAGGGATGAAGTGGGATATTAAGAGGAAGGACTCTGATGGACAGTAAACTGATGAAGGTAATTTAATGATGTGAAGTGATGTATCTTTGAGGGATGAAGTGGGATATTAAGAGGAAGGACTCTGATGGACAGTAAACTGATGAAGGTAATTTAATGATGTGAAGTGATGTATCTGGCTAATGAATATGTAAACGAAAAAAAAATGATGAGCACTTTATTCAACTATGCCGTCTCCAGAATCTTCAATTTAGGAAGTCATCTAAGCCCCAACACATACTCAACAATTAGAAATAGACACCTGGAGACAGGCTAGGTGCACCTTGCACCCTGATGAGCTTTGGAAAACCCACACTGGCCATGTGGTACTTCCAGATGCTTTTTTGCCTCCTTTTGCCTCTGTATGTCCTGGCCAGGCATGCATGGGCAAAGGGGGATGATTTAATGACAAATTCTCACAAAATTGGTATAATTCTACAAATTCTCACAAAATTGGTATAATTCTACAAATTCTCACAAAATTGGTATAATTCTACAAATTCTCACAAAATTGGTATAATTCTAAAACTTGCCAAAATTGCAGAACACGTGCGTGCAACTTGTCTGATCTGTATGCATGTAAAGATCAGTCAAGGGCATAATGGAGTATTTCTTACCAGGAAATGAATCTCCAGTGATAAAGAGACAAAGAGTTTATCAAACTGAGAGACATAGTTACACCATATGAGATAGTTATGATCTTAAGTAAATATGAATGAAATTAAGTTTGTCACATTGCATTGTCTCATGGCGAAATCTAATCTAGAATATTTAGCCTTTTCATTTAATATTGGTTGCTGCTCTTCTGAAAAAAGCCTGGAGCCATGTCACCAATTGCAATCCAGAGATTCCACCAGAGGAAATTGGCCAGAATCCAGATGGAACAGACCATCCCAAGAACTCCAAACTACACACTGCAGAAATGTGTGAAGGAGTCCCTACCTGGATCCATGCATCACACTGAAAAAAAAATAAGGGGACAAAATATTCGCTTATGAGAATGAGAGGTTCAAATTTTGAGAGAAACAGAACTTAAACTTCAGAGAAAGGTGAAGCACACTATGAAGTCCTGAAGAACTGCTGAGAAGCAGGACCAAATTATCAGAAAACAGGAATAGGACTATTGGACTGATTGGGGGCTTTTGTGAATGATTGTATTGTTATCCTTTTATTATTGTTTTCTTAGAAAGTAACTGAAATCTACAAGCCATTTGGGCTTCAGCAATTGCAATACCCACACCAGCTCAAGTTTTACTGTACTATTCTCAGAGCTTTCTTATTAAGCACTGCCGCTTTTGACATACTTTCATGTTATGTGTTTTCAATATTATTGGGTTGCTGCAAGAAAATGATGTTACAAAGTATCAGTACAATGTATGTTGTCTCTAGGAAGCAGTATGAGAAGTTGCCTCTTGATAACCCCTCTCTGTCTCAAATGGTTGTTGTCCATGCCCCTTAGTGGGATTACCTCTGCCCCATTCACAAGAAAATAAAAATAAAAATTGGGGAATGAAGGGAAATTGGCTGATAGGTATGTCTAGTATGGCTGCATCCTTGTCTGAGGCTGTAATACATTATGATGGCATGGAAGAAAAGCATGTGGGATGAGAGAATGAGTACCCAGAGCCCAACACAACAAGAGTAAAGCCAGAGGAAACCATACCCTGAGCAGAAGTGCATGGAGAATGGACCCAGCTAAGAAAAGACAGGTCAGGCCTGAACAGAATGAACAGGCCTGAGCAAGTTGGGCAAACCTGGACAAGTTAAACAGGCCAAGCAAAGCTGGTGATACAAAGTGCTCATAAACCCTGAAGACTGGTGCCGGAAGCTACAGTGATTAATGAAACAAAGGGAATGGCAGGGTGCAGTCAGAATGACTCAACATTAGCAAGACTAAAAGCCATTAATATGGGGAGCTACCTGCTGGAGTGTGCTGGAGGAGTGTGCACCCTGTTGAGGGCTGGAGGAGTGCTGAGACTGCTCTGCCGTGCTGCCGGACCATCACAGACACTCCGGGGACAGCCTGCTGCTCGAGGGGGCCTTTTTTTCCTCTGTATAAAATTCCAGCCAGCCCTCTCCGTGACCGTGGAGTGCGGCCGTGGGGCGTGTTTGAAGGGGCGTGTCTAAAGGGGCAGGTTCTGCCCCTTAGACGCCCCTTCGACATTACTTCGACGGAGCTGTTGGGGGCAGAGCAGAATAGAAGCCAGGTGAGGGTTGTGAGGGTTGTGTGTGGTTGGCCTGCTCTTTGAGATTTCGTGGGGTGCTTTAATTTCTAAGTTAATATGGGTAAGAGGAAGGCCAAGTCACAGAGCAAAGCCCAATCGGCTGACTCCGGAATTGAGAAACCGGTAGACCCTTTGGATAAACATTTTGCTCCTCTCCCCCTTGCGCAGTCCTCTCCAGAGGGGGCGTCTTTGAGCCCCAGGGGGAGATCTCCCCCTCCCTGTCCTGTTATTGATATTGTTTCTAGTTCTGGGGTTCCCTCTGAGACTGCTGTGAGAGATAAAATTGTTATTAAGATGCCTAATCCGGTTCAGTCAGTGGTGCTGGATATCTCTTTGGAGCTTCCTGCCCTGCCTTCAGAATCTGAAGTTACTTTAAAAGATCTGTGGGGGGCTTTGAAGTGCATAAAGTGCACTTTAAAGTGTCTGCTGTTATTAGTTCTTTTACTGTTTTCTCACAAGAAGCTGCAGTTGCTGTGCAGCAACTTGATGAGAAAATGTCTTTGATTGATAAGGCGGTTGTCAAACTGGAATCCCAGGTGCATTCACTTCAAGCTACAAATGTGACGGGAATCAAGGATTCCTTGATTTTGTATTCAAAGATAGAATCACTTGAGAATTCCACACGGGCATGTAATTTAAGATTCTTGAATTTTCCCTACAGCTCTTTACTATCACCTAAAATTCTTTTTGATAAGTATTGTGGTAAGGAGAGTGCAGCTCAGCATGGAAATAAAAGAGAAAGAAGAACTTTTTCTTCTTTTCGGGGGATGGGTGCACTAGAAAACATACACCGCAGCAAAATCCCTGAGAGAAACCAAGAGGGTAGAGCTAGGTTTAAGCCACTCCCAGACTCCATGACAACCCCAGGTAAGAGTAGGAGGTACAAGTGGGTGGAGTCAGGAAGGGAGGTGCCCTGCTCAACGTTTAAGTTTGAGAAAACAAAGTTGAGAGAAGCAGTCAAGGGAGAAGCAGCCAAGAGAAAGGCAGCCAAGCAAGAAGCAGCCAAGAGAGAAGCAGCCACAAAGAGAGCAGCAGCAGAGACAAGAGCAGCCAGCACTGCAGCCAAGGAAGCTACAGAGAAGGTTCCAGGCAGAGGACCAAACAGACTGGCAAGAGGGAGAGAGAGAAAAGGTTGGCTTTGAGAAGGCTAAGGCAAGAGTGTTTAGACTCCTCTGATGAAGGGTCTGTCTGCAGGCAGCAGAAGCCCCAGGAAGGGAAGTGGATGTCTTACCCTGATTCCCTGTCTAGCTCAGAGGCAGAGAGAGTCACAAGCCACAGAAGCCTCAGCCAGGAAGGTGCCGCAACAAGACTCCAAGGTAGGAGAAAGAAAGCAGTAAAGCCAAAACCCTGTGTTTCTTGCTCTGACTCTGAAGAGAGGTTTAGGCCTGAGAAAACCCGGATTAGGAAGAAGGGGTTTTCAGGAGAAACTGAACAGGAGAAGCCCGTTGAAGTCCTACCTAGAGGAGAAGGGGCCATTCAGTGGAATAGGCTGTTTAACCTGTTAAAGAACATTAAGCATAAAGTGCCTGAGCGTTTTCAAACTTTGCCAAGATACAGCTCAGCAGAAAGCATGGAGGTAGAAGGTAAAGAAAGTGACCTGACTTCAGCTTGTTCTGAGATGGACTGTGATATGTGCATTGTGGCTAAGTAATGAAAGCCTGAGAGCAGTGAGAGAAAGCCTGTGTAAATAATTCTACTACAACACTGGTTGTAAGCTTTGCTTTAATAGGAGAAGATTATCCTTTATTTTCTTTGACTTGAGTGTACAACTGCTTTAAAGATTTGTTACCCGCTTGCCACGGAAGCTAATAAAATTCCTGTGTGCTTTGAAACAACCACTTGGTTCATTTATCTCTATACACAACTACAATCCTTGGTAAAGAGGAATTCAAGATGGCTTCCCGTCCCTACTAGGCAACCGCCTGGTAGGGGCGCGACCACCACAGTATGTAAAAGAAATTCTCGCCATATCTGATGTTTTTGAAGTATTACAGATTTATTATATTTCTTCTGGCACTAAGAAGATAAACTCCACAAATGGTGAATTGTTCCTAATGTAGTAAATCTCACTGATTTTCTTGAGGATTCCTCAGATAATATTAACACTCAATCCACCTTGCTGGTCACCTTGCCTTCTGTTATAGTTAAACAACGTATTTTAAAGGCATTTTTTAAGGTGAAGTCAGCTTTATTTTGTGGTCAGAAAATAAATATCTTTCCAGATGTGTCACGTAGCACCCAGTTTCTATCTTTAAAGCCGCGTGTCGTTGATCTGGGTGCTACTTTTTTCCTAAGATTTCCCTGCAAGTGCCTGATTACATATGAGGGTGCTTCATTTGTTTTCCTTGAGGTTTCGCATTTGGAAAGATTTTTGCTTGACAGGCAGGGTTCAATTGGATCTTGTAGCATTGTTGTTTCCTCCTAGTAAGTGGTCAATTGGCTTGGTTTCTATATTAGTGGTTTCTGTTATTTAGTTAGTGGTTAGCTCCCGTGATGTGGACTGTATGTCTGATGTTTTTTGAATTACCTTTTGGTCATTTTTGTATTGATCTTTGTCCTTTTTACTCTTGTTAAATATCAGCAGTATGTCCTGTACTTATTTGGTTATTGTATATGACTAAAAGACCTCAATAAAAAAAAAGGCCATTAATATGCTAATGAGGGTGGATCCCAAGGAAAGAGCAGATGGCTTTAGGTTTTTTGCAGACAGCCCTGCAGACTTTTGCAGATGGCTTTAAGTTTTGCAGATGGCTTTGCAGCCTTTTGCAGACAGCATAGCAAGTTTTGCACAAGGAATAAGAATTTGTTCAGAAGTTGCTACAGAGGGTATATAAGACGGCAACTATAGAGAATCAGGGGCAGTGTTTTTCTCCCTTTGCAGAGAGAACGCTGCCCGTCACCTCTCAGACAGACACTTGCTATCTGCATTTATAAATTATTTTGCTATGCCAAATAAAGAGTTTTTGTAGCAAAGCAACTGTTGTCTGAACTATTCATTGGTAATTGGTAATATTTGGGGAACTTTGTGGGGAACCAGGCCCACAATAGGTATAATACAAAAGGTATAGAAATAACAAACTATTGTAGACCAGAAATATCTACAAAATAGATAAGAACCAATAGGGCCACCATAATTTTAAAAGTAAAAATAAAAGGAACCCATTAAACAAAGAAAACCCCCTATCTTCTAACAAAGCAAACTGGACAAATGCCTCTTCTCCATGCCTCTTTGGAGCAGGTGGAGCAGAGATATATGACAGCAGCTAATGCATGACTGAGTGAAGTAGTAGCCTAGTGATTAGAGAACAGCCTAGTACCCAAGAGATCAGGGTTAAATTCCCACTTGTATTTTATTTATTTATTTATTTAACAGGTCTTCTATACCGCCTTATCTTATATTCAAAGCGGTTTACATGGAACAGTTATAGCAACAAGCTTTACATTGAACAAGGTTAATCAACTTGGAGGTTACATTGGGGTAAACAGGCAATTAACAATTGCTAACTATATACAGGAACTGTAGTGGTGTCTTATGGTCCAGTTTGTTATCGATCTTCATCTTCATCTTCTGGGGTAGTTCTCCTTCTGACCTTTGGCAAGTCACTTTACTCTCCATTGCCTTGGAGGGAAAGGCCTGGCAATCTACTTCTGGTCATACCTTGCCAAGAAAAGCCAGAGGTTATTGGGTTGCCAGGAGTCATCATTGATTTGATGGCATGTAAAAAAAAATGTATGACCACCAGCATGGTATGCATTTCTGCCTTCAGCCCCTCCAGATGGGTCCTCATGAGACCCATGAAATTTGAGACAGAGTCAAAACCTTGCTGCATGTCCTGTTGCAAGGACATTAGGTGCAGCAGGGCTTTAGGATCCTCAATTTTCAAAAAGACAAACATCTGCCTCCTCCTTCCTCTCTTACTACTACCCACCCCATCTTCCTTTCCCCTACCCCTTTGCACTCCTACTCACCATCCCTCTCCATCCAACTGTGCCCCTTCCTCCTTGGTAAGGGGGGGTCTCCACAGCTTTCCACTCCCTCTCCATCCCATGCAGTCCATGGCCTCTGATGATGACCAGGGGAGACTTCTGCTTGCTCAATGTCCCCGCAGCCTCCTCCCTGGCTGTTGGAAGAGAGGACCAATGCTCCTCTTTCTCGTCCATGTCCTCATCATAGGATTCCTGCTCATTGTCGTCTCTGCCTTTGATGAGGTCCCCTCAGTGCTGCTGATCCCCACCTCTGAGGTGATAGATGACTCCTTGGCTGGAGCATTGGGCTTGGGTGGATCT
The DNA here is from genome assembly GCA_033557465.1 of Ichthyophis bannanicus. Lineage (NCBI taxonomy): Eukaryota > Metazoa > Chordata > Amphibia > Gymnophiona > Ichthyophiidae > Ichthyophis > Ichthyophis bannanicus. Next base: position 294,314,364 of record CM066032.1, read on the forward strand.
GGTGCTGGCGATTTTGCTGCTAGGCAGTGGTTAATGCTGTGGTGCAAGCAGATGGGTTACAAGCAACTACATATGGGAAATGTGATCTTTGTCTTCCAGCATCTCTTCATATTGGTCACCATACCATCGTGTGCACTCTTTTGACCATCTACAGAATCTTCCTGGCGGATGGAAGTGTTCTCATGATGGGATCCATCTAGTCACATGACAGCTGTGTAGGTCAAACTTGCTGCATGTGTGCACACCTTTTAGCAAGATGCAGTGCAAGGTTCTATTGAAACCCACCATACTATCCCCTTTTGGCCTTCTCAGGGTTATGCATGGTGCCAAAGCTATATTGTAGCTCTCGCTTCACAGAATGCACATTTAGTGCCATGACCATCCCATACATATCTGTATCCTGCTGAGGGCACACTTTATCAAACCATTTTTCCCATTCCCTTTAGCCCATCTCTGGTAAATCACTTATTTGCCCCAAAACCACCTTTGCTGCCAATACATGATTACAGCGCAGCTTTGTATAGTTTGCAACACTTCTGGGACTCTTATATACCTTGACCTGCTGCTGCTCATGGCACTCTGCTGGATACAGAGTCCAACAAGAAAGCAATTATCCATGTGCAATGACAAAACCAGACCAAACCGTGGATTGCAATGGAAGGAACGTTTATTCAATTAAAAGAACCATCCAAGGCCCGACACAGGCCATGTTTCGCAACACCTTCTTCAGGGGCTAAATTGGCTAAACACAAAATATGGAACAAAAATACATTAACATAATGTAAATAATTATAAAAAAGGACTGAGAACAATTTATAATGCACAAAAACAAGAAAAATAAATAAATAAATAAGTAAAAAATGGATAAAATATATAAATACCATAAATTAGCACGCTTAAAACACAAATCGGAACTACAGATGAAGAGAATGTAAAATTAAAAACAAACATACAAATAAACTCATAATAAAAATGTGGGTTCTCATAAATAAAATCATACGTACATACACATTTATTGCAATGAATATATAATAAAAAATCATAGTAAAAAAGATATGTATGTGGATAAACCTATGACCTACTAGGAGTGTGACAACAAAATGGCAAGCAAAAGGGCATCCGAACCAAAAAAATGGGACCAAACATATAAACGGACATTATTCATGAATAAAATAATAAATAAATATAAAATGTTTATAATAAACCCCAAAAGGTGATAACCAGTGTGTATTTTAAAAAAAAAGGGGGGGGGGAAATAAAAAAAGGGGAATTAAAAAAGAGAGACGGATAAGAATTGCATTACGTGCTTGTCTTTTGAACCTCTTACTGATATCTTGATGGATGTTCAAGGAGACATAATCCAAGTGATGCAAAATTGCTACCAAACCACGATGTCAGATGATTGGAATAGTAACACCCTAGGGGGTATTATTAAAAAGATTTAATAATTGATAATCCTACAAACAACGTACCATGAAGTACCGTATTTTTCGGACCATAAGACGCACCGGACCATAAGACGCACCTGGTTTTTTGGGGTAGAAAAATAGGAAAAAAAATATTTTGAACCAAAATTTGTTCTACACTCAGCACCCAAACAGTTTCTTTTTAAAAGTTGTTCCCATCTGAAATTGCCATAAATCATGTGAGATTATATCACCAATTTGACTAATCCCACTATTTTAAGAAGAAGTTTACATAAACCAAACTCTCCCCTCCTGATCTACCGTCCTGCTGACTATAGTGTTCCCTTCCAGCAGCCAGTAATATCTGAGAAGACGGGAGCTCCGTAAGCCTCTTGCACTATTTGCAGCTGCCACTGGATGGTAAAGTGGCTCTCGAGCTGGGACAACTCTATGGTTTTTGGACAGTGTCGGGGTCATGGGGTAGGAAGTGGCTCTCGCGTTGCACATCCTTTACACATCTCGCGTTGCACATCCTTTCTCTGGCGTGCAGTGGGGAAAGAATCGCTGCCGGGCATTGAACTCTGTCCTCGCGCTCTCTGCTGCTCGTGAGTCCCCCGATTTCTCTGGCACGTACATTTCCTGTATTTCCGTGCAGGAGGACTGCGCCTTGCTAGTTTTCTACTTCCTTATAAACTGTGTGGGCTAGAGGGAGGTTGGACCTAATCTGAAAGGCTAAGAAGAGATCGAAATTTAGAAGTAAAATGAAACTGAATGGCCATGTAGGCATTTTCCCCCCTTCGGAAGTTAGGCAGTAGGTTTACTTGTATCTTCTGTGCTACGTTTGTTTGCGCTTTGTAGCAAGAGCTGTCCTTGGCCCAGTGTGGGGGATGTATTTGGCAATGTCTGGTTTACGAACCTAGTTTCAGCGTGAGGGACAAACTTGCTCTTTAAAGTGAAAACGTCTTCTATTCGCACCATAAGACGCAGGCACTTTTCCTCCCACTTTTTGGTGAAGAAAAAGTGCGTCTTATGGTCCGAAAAATACGGTACATAACTATGAAAATGATATGAGACTATTAGTAAAAATTAACACATTATAGCTTAATTGGCATATTATTATAAAGGGGACACATAAGTGAATTAGGAATTACAGAAAAACTCAATAACCCCGCTTACAGTAAATGACCATAGTTAAAAATACTCAAATCGCATCTAAGATGCGCAATTATATAATGGTAATCTGAACCGAGGGGAAAACCTTTTATCTAAACTATGAATTAAAATTGTGCGCACCGTGCCGGTATTAAAAATGTCAGTCTGAGAGAACTATCATAGCAGGATGGAAACTACCACACGGTGGGGAGTACCAAAATATATACATGTCAAAATTATGACCAAATGTAAATGATACTAAATAACTGATAGAAAATGCATATGAATTTATGCTCTCTCAAACAGCCGAAGCCGAGGAACCCTAAAATTGTGTACAGACATTGTGCCGGCCGGTTAAACATAATAAATATTAAATCACAATCAGGACGCGTCCAAGAACACCCGTCTGGTAACATATAAAGACAAACCACGAAAACGGGGCATAAAACCACCTATTCTCCTATACTTAAAATCCATACTGAAAAGTGCTATTGCAATTGGGTCAGTGTGTTTAAAGCGAAGGCTTTAAGACGAAATACACGTACATAAAACATATGCAAAATTAATCCATACTCATGGGTTGTGGAAAACAACTTACTAAAAAGCTTATTGCTGTTCACATACAAAGCGGCACAGCAAGCATAGCAATTGCGCTACTTCTTCATTCGATATTAAAAAACGCCAGCGCATGTGCTCAACAACAATTTGTAGTAGCAGTGGACAACGTGAAACCGTAGTATGTAAATGGCCCATGAGACTCAAAAGATGAAACAAACCCAGGTTAATAAATGAGTATATTTATACATTTCAAACTGCCCTTATAAATGCTAAAAATGAAAGTTCAAAATAAAATACCAATAAATAAGATAAGAATAGCTCGGAATGGTACAATACTCATTATGGTACAATACTCATTATGCAAAAATTTATACAATACTCATTATGGTACAATACTCATTATGCCAAAAGGCTATCTGACCACATTACACCAGGGCTCCCCATCACGGCCCGCATTCAATACAAATTATTAGTCACCACATTCAAACTCATCCAGAATGTAGCGCCCTCACATCTCAATAGCCTACTATCCAATCTACCCAACAACAGAAGCAGAAGAACAACAAACCTAAATACCCTCTGCCTCCCAAAGTCCTTCAGAAAGGCTAATGCAGGTACTAGTAACAGGGCTTTCTCTTTTATAGCTCCAGCACTCTGGAACCGATTACCAAGTGAACTGCGTGCGATCTGTGATCTAAAAGACTTCAGGAAAAAACTTAAAACGCACCTTTTCCAATCTCATTTCAATTTAACCACATGAAATTCATTCAGGCAGGTGTAAATATGTTTATAAAGATCCTATGTGAAGTCCTATCAGACTGGCTTGTGTAAATATGTATATAACTACCTTTGTGTAAAGTGTAAATATGTATATAAGCGCCTTGTGTGAAGTCCTAACCTCAATCAACTGTAAATCTGTAACCCTTCTTATGTGTGCTACCCACCTCACTAATCGCATTGTACCTACCCCTAATTACTGGCCAGTACAACCAGCCTTACCTTGTTTTGCAACCGCGGCTGATCACTGGAAGCAGCGGGATACAAATTTGTACGTAAATAAAAATAAAAAAAAATACTCACCATAAATGAAACAATGCTTACAACAGGGGCATATAAATATCAACAAATTAAAACCAGCCTTCATAAGACAGTAGTGGAAAAGATTCAATAGTTAAAAACTTGGGGATTTCCATAAATGGTGGTAACTGAGACTAAAAGGGAAGGTGATTAAGTGTGAAAGTTATCACATGATTGTCAGAGATGGGAAGAACAGAAATAGAGAAAACTGTGGGAGTGAAAACTGTGGTTAGAAGAAATAACTAGGTCAAGACAGTGACCATGCAGGTGAGTGAAGCCTATAGATAGCTGGAGATCAAATAAAGAGTTTAGGTAAGGCGTTTTGAGATATAATGGAGTGACTATTCAGTACTGACACCTAGCCACTGGCGTAGAACTTAAACCTTGGATATTCAATGCCTGGCATTGAATATCCAGGTTCGCTGGATTGCACGAAGCTAACTGGGCAGTGGAGATTTTGAGATGCTGCCCTGTTAGCTAATATGGCCAGAGTTAGGCTAGGGTTATCTGTGCCTGATTTTCATCGCTAACCGGGCAGTGGCTCAATTATCACTGCTGCCCGGTTAGCATTAGGTGCCACCTCCAAAACACCCGATGCCAACCGCTTAGCATTAAGGTGTGTAGCTGTGGCATCCAGGGATATTCAGCGGCACTAACCATGTGAGTACCGTTGAATATCCTAAAGAACAGCATTTCATGGTTTGCAAGTCTGCAAACCAAAATGCCTTTGAAAATGCCTTCTAAAGAGCTTATTATAGCAACAAAACCTAGTATTAATAAACCCATTCTTTCAAAATCATTTTTTGTAACTATTTTTTTGTCGGAAAGGCCAACCAAGCCAAGTTAAGTCTTGATAATTGCAAAAAAGAACCTAAAGTTCAAAACTCAGAGCTTCACTGACACACAAAAAGGTAACACAATCAGCATCGTAAACAAACACATGGCACTCTGCCTAACCTACAGAGCACCCACAGCCTCTCCAGACGAACTAGCCTCAACGCTCGAAGCAGTATGCGCCATCACCGCAACTAACAAACCCACACTACTGCTAGGAGACTTCAACCTCAAGTCCACCAACACCAAAGATGCAGAAGCTTTCCTTCAAGCAATGACTTCACTTCAGTTCACCCAAATAGTCGACGCCCCAACGCACAGACACGGTTCATCCCCAGACCTCATCTTCGCATCCAGCTACCTAACATCGAGAGGTCTAATATCAACACCCAACATCACCCCAGTTCCATGGTCAGACCACTACATAATCAACATAAAGTTGCAACTACAAAAAGACAATCTAAACAAACACTCAGACAACACACCCACACAAAGACGATTCAAGAACTTCGACAGAGACACAGTCCTACAGGACACAATACAACAACTGACCATGGAAACAGACGACTTGGAGGCTCAAATCAGCAACTGGAACAGCACTCTATCTAACGCCACCAAAGCAACAGATGCCAGACCCAAGAAACACCGTCACAACAAGAGACAACACAAGCCGTGGTATTCAACAGCCATACGACAAGAAAAGAGGGAACTCAGAAAGATATTTATTTATTTATTTAAAGTCTTTTCTATACCGCGCTCTTCGAGTCAGCTCGGTTTACATATAACAGAAACATTATCCATAAGTAAGGAGAAACCGTACTGGACTTACATAAAACAGGATATAAGAACTTGGGTTGAACTGGGTAAACTATCTACAACTCTAGGCTAAGGCAGGTTGCTGTCTGTATGCATCTGCTGGGGATAGTGGTTCTATTGTGTGGTGCTGGCGTCGTGTGTGGTGGTTGGGATGAGGTGATTGAGGGTGACAGACTGGTGTCGGTGAGAGGGTAGTTGTTGGGTGGTACCGTAGTGCAGTAAGAAAAGGTGGAGCTTGAGTGCCTTCCTGAACTGGGTGAGGTCTGTGATAGCACGGATGGCAGGTGGAAGTGCGTTCCAGCCTGAGGGAGCATAAAACTTGAAGGCTCTCTTTCTTGTTGTCTGTGAGCATTTTGTGGATTCACTGGGTATAGATAAGGTATTGGCTGTGACTGATCTTCGAGTTCTGTTTGGCGGCGTGGGGTGGATGAGGTCGGTGATGGACGGGGATGTGAGGCTGTTGAAAGCTTTGAAGGTGATGAGGAGGATCTTGAAGGTTAGTCTCGAGTGGACTGGCAGCCAATGAAGGTGCTTCAATATTGGTGTTATGTGGTCAAATAGAACGGAAATGGAGAAAGACCAAGGCTTCTGAAAACCAGCAACTATACCTAACAAAGCAGAAACAATACAATGAACACATCAACCAATCAAAGAGAGAATACCATACAAACATGATAAATACCTCCATAAACAAACCCAGAGAGCTATTCGAAATAGTGAAAATCCTCACAAAAGAGCAAAGGACAGAAGAGGAAGTGCAAATAGACCCGCAAAAATTTGCTGACCACATCAAGGAAAAATTTCACTCTGCAGAACAAACAAGACCTAGCGCACCAACTCGGCCTAACTCACACCCTAAGACCTGGGGCACATTCTGCTCACCATCAACAGAACAGCTCTCCCACATCATCTCCGCAATCAACACAAGCACCGCTCCTACAGACCCTTGCCCAGTGTCATGGATCAAAGCCACCAAATCAAGCTTCATCCACATCATACACAACATGATGCACAACTCCCTCACCCAAGGATTCATACCAGATCAACTAAAGCTAGCCACAGTAAGACCGATACCAAAGAAAACAACCCTCGACAAGAACAACCCAGCAGCATATCGACCAATATCCAGCATACCCTTTCTTGCAAAAATCATCGAAAAAACAGTACAACACCAACTACAAGAACACATTGACAACCATGCACCACTGGATGACAACCAACACGGCTTTCAACCCAACCATGGAGTCGAAACATTGCTGATTTACCTCTTCGACAACATCCTCAGAATCATAGACAACACCAAAAAAGGAATCTTAATGATCTTCATTGACATCTCTTCAGCATTCGACACTGTAGACCAAAAAACTCTCCTGGAAAGACTAAAGAACATTGGGCTACATGGCCCCACCTTAAAATGGTTCCACTCATACCTAACCAACAGGCAGATACAGGTCAAGGTAGGCCACAACACCTCTCAACCCATAAAATTCCTCCAAGGAGTGCCTCAAGGATCTGCCCTCTCAGCACTACTGTTTAACATCTACATCCAACCAATATGCGACATCCTGAAAACGTACAGCATTCAGTATACAATCTATGCAGACGATATCATGATATACACACCTATCTCAGTTGACAACCCGGACTACTCTAAAATAACAGACTGCCTCACACAAATGACAAGATGGTGTCAAGACAACAACCTCGCAATCAACTACAGCAAGACGGAGGCACTAATCATCACTCGCAACCCAAACTTCATCCACCCACCTGACATCAAGGTACAAAACACAACCATACCAATAAAAACGGAAGTAAAATACCTTGGAGTGACCCTGGACAATGAACTGAATCTCAAGCCACACGTCAGCAAAACAATCAAAAATGCATACCACAGGATGAGAATCATCAGAAGACTTAAACCCCTCCTTGCCACTGAACAATTCCGTACCATTTGCCAAGTGCTAATAACACCCTTACTGGATTTCTGCAACCCAATCTACCTTGGACTAGCAAAACAAACACTCAAACCACTACAACTAGCACAAAACACGGCAGCCCGCATAATATCTGGATCAACAAGATATGAACACATTACTCCTGTGCTGAAAGACCTACACTGGCTCCCAATCAGTTCACGCATCAAATACAAAACAATCATAAACATATTTAAGATCAAACAACACACTTCAGCCAACAGCCTGCACACCCTCATACAACCAGACACCAGCACACGCCCAAGAAGAAAAGGAACCTCCAACCGAGTTAACACCCCTAAAGACTTCAGAAAAACACGCAAAGACACCACAGAAAGAGCACTCTCCCTGGCTGCACCAACAATCTGGAACTCTCTACCAGACGAGCTGAGATCGACGACGGACCTCAAAGACTTTCGCAAACAGCTGAAGACAACGCTGTTCATAGAACACTATGGACACGTCACCTGACCTAACTATCATTTCACTCCCCTTCTTGCTCAGCTCCGTTGGCTCCCGTTGTACTATCGCTATCAATACAAGATTCTCACCATCCATACTGGTCAACCCCAGTACCTTGCTGACCTCATCCATATCCACCTCCCCCCCCATGCCCTTCGCTCCATTCACAACAACCATCTGGCCCTTCCTTCCCCTGGCCGGACCCACCTTGAACATACCCGTCACTCTTCTTTTTTCTTTCTCGGCCCAGCTCTGTGGAATTCCCTCCCTGCCACGCTCTGTGCTGAACACTCCTAGCCCAGATTCAAATCCCTATTGAAAGCCCATCTCTTCTGTCAAGCCTTCGACCTACCACCCACCCCTCCTGCTTAAGTATCGCTGTTTTCTGGTTCTATCTGTTCTGTACTTTAGATGTTTGCTCCCTTGCCTTTCCTGTCATACATTTGGCGTTCCTTTCCTCTTCTGCCTGCAGCCTGTTTAGTGATTGTAAACTGCCCTGACACTCCGGCCTGGGCGGTCAAGCAAGCAAAATAATAAAAATAAAGAGAAAGACTGACCCTAGACTCACCTTTGTAAATATTTCAATGATAGAGTACAAATGACTGACACACAGTACTAGAAAAGTAACCCATGCTGATTTTATTGAAATTAATAGGAAGGCTGCTGAAGAGAAGGTTTAGCACTGGATCAGTTATTGTGGTGATTGAACTAAATGGAAATATCTGAGCCATGAACAAAATGCCTTCCTCTTTGAAAGTCTTTCTCCTGAGGAATAGAACTTCTCAGCATATTTACTGGAATATTTTTTCTTCCTTACATTTCTCACCCCTCAAAATATTTTAATAATTCGTGGACACATGTCTTCCCTTCACAAAACTGACCTACACTTTGCACAAAACCACCGTGAATCAAATGTTATACTCTAGTAACAAATAGAAATGAAAAAGTGCTGTCTACAAGCAAAATATCATAAAGATATACTGTACCTACAACAAAGAAACTTAAAACTGCATGAAAGACCTTGGACTGTCTGGACAGAACAGCCACATGCACTTAACTAAACATTCTGAATAATATTTCAAATGCCGCGGTACATTCTATCTGTAATTCACGTGAAGCAGCAAATGTAATCTTACTCTCATCAATGGGGGTTTCTCAGATTCTGGCCTCCATTGTTTTAACTTTCAGCAAAACCTCTTCAGCAAGGAAGAGCTAAAACAGATGTTGAATGTGACCAGGTGAATCTTTTCCTTTTTCTTTTCTGAAACTACCTCTTTATTTGAAATCTTTTTCGGTAATAATGTCAAACCTGGTAAATGGAATTTTCAGAGGTAACCTATCAACTCAGCCACTGCATTTAAACACAGTTTTTCTATGATATCAGTCAGACGATTTAAAAAAAGGAGAAACCAAGTAGTGTCAAAAGTTTGGGTTTTTTAAAATTTCTCGTAAGCCAGTTTCCTCCTGCTCCTTTGAGCTTCCGGCTCATTTGGAACCAATTTCTGTTATCCACTGTTCTTCCCCATTGTATCCTTCTCCCTTCCATTGATTTCAGCCATCACACAGACAGTCCTGGCCCAGGGGCCATAGATAGCTGTTTTCTCTGGAATGCAGCCCATGTGTACTCTTTTTCTAACCTCTGTTCCTTGATGGCTGTGTTATCTTCTCCCCCATAGTTGAACAGAGGAAAATAAATTGAATCAGGGTTTCACTGAGTCATTGAGAAGGCCCAGGACAAGATCATTTTCTAAGGCATCCCTACTTATACATTCCACTTTACTGAATGAAAAAAATAAAATAAATACTGAAATTACTATGTCAACGGATAATATATTTTCTGTGTGGAGTGACATATAGAAACATTTTCTTTACTAAGGGTATTTTTACTAAACCACAGTAAAGGAGCAAATATGCCGTTAGCAAGCATTAACTGCGCATCTGTGACCTTAGGGGTATGTTTACTAAGCAGTCTTAACGTGCGCCCGGTGATAGTGTGCAGGCTGCCATAAAAGGAGTGGGCGTTCCTGTCTTAGCGTAGCAAAACAGGATCATCGTGCGATAACGTGCGCTGCGCACATTATCGTGCGAGAAGCCGCTAAGCACGTTAACGCACAGTAATCATAATTAGGCATGCTGATGTGGAAACAGAGGAGCAGAGGTGTAGCACAATGGTTAATACACTGACTGTGATACAGGGGTCATGGGTTCAATCCCCCAGTGCACCCAATGCATGAGGCATCACTCCTTACATTTAAGTAGTGCTCTATGAGGCCTTTTATTTCTATTTTTAGTATTGCTGCCAGCAAACACACCCTCACAGTGCCATAACCTAAGGTGCCACATAAGGTGCCCTATAGGGCACTCCAGAGGGCACCTCATAAAGGGCAATGTCTGGCAAACACCCTAAAATGTCCCCTACAGTATGCCTTATAAGGTACCTTATAAGGCGCCCTATAAGGCACCCTATAGGGCTCTGTATAAGGTGCCAATAAGGCACCTTATGGGGCACCTTACGAGGTACCTCAAGGTCACAGCACTGTGAGGGTGTTTTAGCTGGCAGCACCAATTTACAGTAAAAACAGACAATGCCTCAGACAGCCCTGTCAAATAACCCCACTGTGGGATCAAACCCATGACCTCTGGCTCTATAGGCAGTGCAGTAACCAGTGGGCTACAGCAGCTAACAAAACCCTGGCTGGCTACAGAAGGACTGCATGTCACCACATAACCATTCTGCTGTGGTTACCAGAATAGGGTCAACCCACCTGTACACATGATGCACAGCACGTGCAAATCAGCAGTCTACAGATGATCACAGGATGGGGTATGCACCCCACAGGCCAAGCCTGGTAGGGGTAACTGACCGAGTGCATCCCCGCAGCACCTCAGCCTGGTAGGGGTTCAGATGGTGTGTGTTAGTGGCACAGAGTAGCTACAGACCGTCACATTGTGTGGGTATTCCGCCCACCCTGATGATGAGGTGGGGCGGCCAGCTCCAGGTCCACAGCACCTTACATGGCTGAATGAGGCCATGTTGCAGGTACCCGTGAGAGTGAGGTGGTTCCTGCAGACCCACCAAAGTACATTAGTGTCCAACTGTAGTTGTCACTCAGGTCTAGAACTATATGGGCTATGATACACCCAGAATAGTGCATATTCTGTTTTGGTGCAATGGTAACATGATGCACGTAACAGGGGGGGGGTGTTTGGACCAATAGGTGGATTATGTACTGCCACCCAACCCACCTTCTGAGGCTCACAGTGGAAGACAGGATACCCCCACCAACAGATCCACATTCTACCTCCCTGCAACGGTGGCAGTAGAGGGGGGCCATCAACCCCAGTCATGCTGGGGAACAGACACCCTACAGGGCAGCCAATGCAGAGCTGTGCACATCCCTAAGGCAATGGCAGGGAGACAGTAGGCCTTGGAATGTTAAGCTGCACCACCATCATCTGACATTCACCAGCAGCAAGCACTGTGAGTCACCAGCCACTGCACCCTGCAAGGTGTTCCAGCCATACACATATAACTGCAGACAGTCTGCTAGCTAGTCCACAGTGCATGATCCTGGAAGAGATGTGTGCACCCAAAAGCTGGGATGTGAGCACACCCACAAAGCAGATAAGTCAGTGATTAGACCCCAGAGAAGAAAACCCATATACTTCACAGGAAAAGAAAAAAAGAAAAACAAAACAAAAACAAGACAGCACTATGGGGGAGCCTAGCCATACCGTGATCACTGCTCAGTCAGGGTGAGGGTGACCTCCCTGCAGGACATGCTGTGGCCACCCTGTCGGTGCAGGTCATGGCCGGGCACTACAATGTCCAAGCCATTGCCCTATGCCCTGTGCTGATGCATCCAGGTCAGGCCACCCTGTCCAGGCTATACCCACAGTACCTTGCTCCTCATTATGCACATTGGCAGGCCAATACTGGCAACAGTGCTAGCAGTGTGGGCTGAGGAAGGTGTTAGCAGCCACCATACATTGGATAGACAGACACACACTCCCCACACCTATGCCAGCATTGTGCAACTATAGAGGTGTTTGGCAGCCCTGGCCAACGCACCAGTCCTGGGCACAGTGCAGGCATGGCTACAGTACGCAATACTGGTGGGGTCACTCCCCAGGGTGGTAAACACTGTCAGACACCAGAACTGAAGCACACTCCACAGACATCAGAAAGGTTGCTAAGGTGCAGCTGAATCAGCAAATTGTGCTTAAGTTAGGAATTGCTATCTGCCAGTAATCATAGCAACCTTTTGATAGAAGTGTACCGTATTCCCAGGTTTATTGTGGCATTGCTAAGATCTGCAAGTGCTAGTATTGGGAGATGCACGCAGGGCCCAACATCCTGCCTCTCCAGGAGGCATTGGATAATGAAGCCTGTGGGTGCAGGTGTGTCTGCCCCTGTTGGCCGCTGCTTTAGGGAAGAGGTTCCCACCTCCAGTCCTGGTGGGCCAAACACTGTTCGGGTTTTCATGCTGTCCCTCATGAATATGCATGAGATACATCTGCATACCATGGGGGCGGCGCATAGACATGCAACACAGGCATCTTTATTAGAGGCAGCATGGAACATGAATGGTGTTTGGCCCTCCAGGACTGCATTTGGGAGACTCTGCTCTAGGTAATGCGCATGTTTATGGTGTCTGTGCTCTGTAGGGTAAAATGTAGGTGTTTTGGGCATGTTTACATCATCTGCAATAAAGGTTCTGTCTGTATTAGCATGTTTTAGTAGTGGGTAAAATATGGGGACTGGGTTGGGGGAACCACAGCTGGGACTTGAACCTGTGACCTTCTGCTTCCAAACACACTGGCTGTGTGCACTGCACCACTGTGTTGCCACAGAGACAGTGCATTCCCTGGTGATACCATGACTGTTCGTCAGACAGGGCCTGTCTGTTGCAGTGCATGGCACCCACCTACACAGGGCTAGGCCATGGTCTGCTCTGGGCAGCTGCCACTGCCCCCTCCACCACCAGTACCCCTCCACCACCATGCTGACATGCTCTTCTGCTGGTGGTGCTGGGGGTGCGCAGTCTCAGGCCATCCAGTGTGCGGGTAGGCGGCTGCCTATGGTGCGGGTTATGGGGTAGGGGTGCCTGCATAGGTGTCCACGCTTCCCCCCAGCACCGCCTGCCAATGTTCTGTGCCCTTGGGGGTACCTGCTGGGTACTATCCCCTGTGACACTGTGGGAAACAAACTCATGCCCATGTTGGGCCTCATCAGTTGCTGTCTGGCTGCTCTTCTGTTTCAGCATTCATATGGGCCACCTAGGCATCACCCTAGTCCACACTGTGGCCCAGCTGCACCACAGCATGTGCCGCCTGCAGCCCTCTGTGTCCCCTTTTCCAGCATCTGTCCAGTTGCCTGTTCCGACATGCCCGCCCTGCTGTTGCGGAACATGTGTATGCCATAGGAAACCTGTCCAATGGAGAGGGGAAACCCTGATCAGCGCAATTTCACTGTGGGCTCATTCACCTTGTATGGGGACGGAGCATTGACCCTTCCAAAATTCATATCTTTTTCTTGGAGCTTTCTTGGGAGTGTTTTTTGATGTTTCCCATTAATATCACTATTGCCCAGCTTGGTTATGGTTTTTTTTACATTTTCTTCTGTTCATTTTCAAGGTTTATTTGCCCTTTTGTTCCGTGCACATGTATCACACTTATCACTTTTTGTAGGTTTCCCTAGTTTTGCTGTACATTGCTGACGGAAATTGTTTCTTTTCCCTTTAAATCAGCTTTAATGCCAGGGTTTCACTGGCGTTAGTTTTGAGCCTCGGATTTCTCAGCGTTAGTGTGCGGGGAGCCTCTCCCCTCCCACTTTCTGCCCATTGACCCTCTTTCTCCGCCCCTGGGGAGCCTTCTTCCACCCTCCATGAGCCTATCTACGCCCTCAGCGCTCATAGAAGACCCAAATGGGTTACACTGTAGACGCATTGCAGGTCCCCTAGTCTGTCCACAGTCTGATGGCGTAAAAAAGCGACCAATGTTTATCAGTTCCACTCCGGTCAATAACTGGATATGATAGACCTCTATCATATCTCCCTTCAGCCGTCTCTTCCCCAGGTTGATGAGCCCTAACCTTTTTAGCCTCTCCACAAAGAGGTATTCTGCCATCTGCAATACTATCTGTGATGTTAGTCATGATCCCATACTGACAGTGGCAGCACCCAGTCCTGCTACTGCTGTGGAAAGGCAATGTGCCACATGGGGCAGTCCAAGGATCCTGGCACCCCAGGCAGAGATCCAGGCTGCCCCCCCGATGCCACAGAACCCAGCTGTGGAGGAAAAGGCTGATAGAGCCAAATGCTGTAGTTCCCCGGGCAGCTGCAACATGCAGGCACCCAGGGGACTACCACAGCAGTGGCTGTCATCCTCCCCCCGAGACGTATCATTGGCAGGTGGTGATGGGGTCCCTGCAGAGGCAGATGGTTGCGGAGGGGCTGTGTGGTCATCAATGTATGCCTCTGCCCACCCCCCCCCCCCATCCAGACCATGCATCCTAGGCACCCGCCAACCTGCATGTTGGATGGGCTGGGCCTGCACACCACCAACACGGACAGCACACAGGTATGTCAGCATGGTGTGGGGTGTTGGCAGAGGGGGCAGTGGCACCCGCCTACAGCAGACCAAAGCCATGCCCTAGTCCTGTGCACAGTGTTCATTGCAACATATGCCAAGTTCTATCTGATGCAAAGTATGTCAGCCCCAGGGAGTGTTGTACCCATATGGCAGCACTGTGGCTCAATGCACACAGTTGGTGTGTATATGAGTGGAGGTCACAGGTATGGGTCCTGGCTGTGGATTGTGCAGTGCATGTCCCTGTGACTGAATTGTAACCCTCAATGCAGGTATAGCACCAACATGCACAACACCCAATGAATCAGCCAGCAAGGGTACTAATACCCATGAGCCACACAGACAGGCTCCATTATCCACAGCTGCATGGAGAGTCAGGCTGATAGTACCAGCACACTGAGTGGGCATTGACATCAGAGCACGCAAGGAGCACAAATTAACAATGCTCAAGCTGATATCAGAACCAAGATGGCAGGCAGGAGTACCAACCATCCCCATTTTTGCACAGCGCGTCATTATGATTGTGTGTGTGTATGTGTATGTCTATCAATTTAGTCATGGCTTTCTACACATCACTGAGCCTTACAGCGCCTAAGCTGTTTCCAGCCTTAGTCTGCAAATATGCATGATAAGGAGCAAAGTATTGTGGGTATAAGCTGAAACAGGGCAGATTGGCCAGGATGGGTCTGCACTGGGGGTAGGTTGAATGGATGAGATGTCTTAGTGCCCGTCTGCCACATGCATGGCTTGGGGGGGCCACAGCATGTCATCCTGGGAGGGCATTCTCACTCTGACCGAACAGTGACCATGGCACAACTATGTATCCACATAGTGCCCTATATGTCTGGTTCAGGTTCTGTGGGTAGACCACCTGTCCTGGGGGTCTGATCACTGAATCAACAGCTGGGTGGTCATACTGTATGTTCCAAACCTGGTTGCACATAGTCACTCTGTGCACATGCACTGTGTACTGGCCAGCAGCCTGTTTGCAGTTAGTATGTGAATGAGTGGAAAACCCAGTGGTGAGCAGCAGGTGTAGTCTGACTGTGCTTGCTGTGGGTGAATGATAGACCTAAGTGGTTGGGATGAGGTGTTTCAGGCCTATGCCCAGTGGTGCTGGCAGGACTCCTATTAACAACCCTGTGTAAGTCTAGATGCCTCCCCCCTCCCCAGGTAATTGGCCACCATGGCATCTGCATTGTAACTCTGGGTACTGAAATGCACTGTTCTAGGTGGGTCCTTGTCCGACAGAGTCAGAGCCAGATGTGACTGGCATATCATACTGCAAACAATACCTGCCATGCACAGGTGGCAGAAACCATTTCTTGCATCGCAAGTACTGGGGACCTGGTGCTGGGTGCCCATCCTCACCCTCAGGGTGACCGCGGAAACTGCTCAGTAGCAGGGTTTGTAGCTGCTCTGTGCTTGTATCACACACTGTCAGTGCATCTTACTGAGCTGAGGAGATGGATAAGTGCATTCTCCATTCGGTGATCAGCTGTAGACCGCTGTTCTGTATGTGCACTGCATCATGGGTACTGGTGGGGCTACCCTATGCTGGTGTACGCAGCAGACATTTTAGGCAGTGACCTGCAGTCTCTTTGTATCCAGCCATTGCTATGCAGAGAGGGTTGGAGGTGTAGCCTACTGGTTAGTGCAAGGTCTCTGTATGCAGGAGGCAGGGGTACAACTCCTACTTGTTCTTTTTGTGACTGTGTAACTCAGATCATTTTCATGCCTGTAACAGTCAGGGCTCTGCAGATCGGTGCTGCCAGCCCAAACCACCCTCTCCTCAGCTGCCATCCATCCTTCAGGCAATCTATCTGCCTCTGTCGACTATGTACAGTCCTGTCTTCTTGTACAGGCTGCTACTCCATGACCTATACTGGTACTCTTTTCTGCATTACCCATCTTATGCCACACACTGATATTGCAGTACTTTATATTGGCACCACCCTGTGCATCAGTACAGCTGCCTCCCACATGCTCATCTGCTTTACTGGCTGCCACATAGGATGTCCACTGATATGGCAGGTCCATCAAATCCCACCTGTCCTCCTTCCATCACCTTTACATTGACATTCCTTGGTACTCTATCCAACCTTAATAAAAACGTTTGGGTTACAGCCATTTTCCTGCCTTAAGGTTCATGCTTTCCACCTTAGGGCACCTTGTCTCTCCTTAGGATGCCTTGTCTCATGTTAGTAAAACCAAAACAATAAAGCACCACCAGGCAACTGAACACCACAAGCCCAGAAATATCAAAGAAAAAACGGTAGGTTCCAAACAAAAAAAGATGACTTCCTTAGAAATGAAGAACTATATATACAGTCCTGTGTTTCGGCGTTGCTTTCATTTGGTGGTAACAAGCAAAAACCTGAAGCAGGGTCTTTAAGCGAGTGACTCGAAACGCAGGACTGTGTCGTTGACCACTTCCACTTGGATTTTGCTACACTGCTATGTCGCAGTTAAGTAATGAATGATTGGAAAATATTGGCTTTTGAATGTTGGATAGCCACAATTGTTTTACTGCAAAATATTGATTAAAATGGACATGGACCTCCGGTTAAAGTTTTTTATTTTACTTTGACTTAGGGTCTAAGGTCCAACAATAAAATATATAGTTCTTCATTTCTAAGGACGTCATCTTTTTTTGTTTGGAACCTACCGTTTTTTCTTTGGGTTGTCTTATGTTAGGGCACCTTATCACATATTAGGACACCTTGTCTCTAGGACACCTTGTCTCATGCGAGGGCACCTTATCACATATTAGGGCACCTTGTCTTATGCTAGGGCACTTTATCTCATGTTAGGGCATCTTGTCTCATGTTAGGGGTGCTTATCACATATTAGGGCACCTTGTCTCTCTTTAGGACACCTTGTATCTCTTTAGGATGCCTTGTCTCTCTTTAGATGCCTTGACTCATGTTAGGTTATATAGGTTGGACTATTCGAAAAATTAAAATCCGCCTTGGTGAACACGCTTCTAGGGTTCGGCAGAAAGTCATGTCGGCTCCCCTTGTTGAGCATTGTGAGTCTCACCATCATCAGTTTCATTCTGATTTTTTCTGGACTGTGTTAGATTTTATTCCCCCAAATCCTCAGGGAGGGAATCGGCTTTTGGCGTTGCAACGACGTGAACAACAGCTGATTTTTGAGCTAAAAGCTGTCCATCCTATGGGGTTAAACAAGGAAGTTGAGTGGTTTAGCTTGCTATGACGTCATCCATGACGCTAAGGGATTCCCCGATGTTAATGGGGTCTCCCGTTTAGCTGATTGGAAGCTCCCTATTGATTGACAACTAGTGTTAGCCAATGAGCATGTTTCCCCTTCTATAACCAGTGGGGTTAGTGATTCTGGAAGTTCTTCAGAGCGGTACATCTAAGGAGCATGAACACTTGAAACAGGGCTTAGGGCCCGAAACGTACGTCGTGGAACTGCTACCTGACCGCTTCATTGAAATGAAGATCTATGGATGTGCAAGAAAACTCCACTGGAACATTTTCATGAGTTAAGTACAGCTTTGTAGTTCACCTAATTATAAAGGAACGGGTTATCTGGTGTGACTGGGCTTTAATCTCAGTCGCCTCCAGCCTCTTCCGACAAAAATAATATTTTAAAATAGGGGGATTATTGATGGGTTTGGTATTTGTCTTTGTGGGATTTTATATTCACTGAACCAAGGATTGAGCTTTTGTTCATTGACTCATGTTAGGGCACCTTATCTCATGTTAGGGCACCTTATCACATATTAGGATGCCTTGTCCTCCTTAGGACATCTTGTCACCTTACTGTACTTGGTCCCATCAGCTCATGTTACATGGCCCAAGGCACCCTAACACCGTCACACCTCCCACCCCCCCCCCACCCCACTACCTTATATGGCTTCAGGCACCTTAACGCTACCCT
Source organism: Ichthyophis bannanicus (assembly GCA_033557465.1). Taxonomy (NCBI): domain Eukaryota; kingdom Metazoa; phylum Chordata; class Amphibia; order Gymnophiona; family Ichthyophiidae; genus Ichthyophis; species Ichthyophis bannanicus. The sequence continues at coordinate 294,333,145 of CM066032.1, forward strand.
TACTGCTGGTGACTTTATCTCAGTTTAGTAAACATACCCCTAAGTGTGCAGAGCTTTTTTTATTAAGGTACATATATATACGCTGTACTTTCCACTCATTCTGAGTTTCTAAAAATAATTTTGTATTTTTCACTGTAGAGGGCTCCATGACAGAATGCTGACTATGTTAGCTCCATGACATTTACAGAATCACGTTAATTTTTCACACTTTTAGAATGGGTCAATATGGAAAATTTGCATTTCCTTTAAGTTGTGCCCCGTTAAGATTTAGGAATATATACAAAAAAGCTCATGCAACTTGTATATTAGTTAGGTCAATGCCTTGGGGCAGGATGGAGAGAGAGACCTGAGACAGGAAAAGAAGGGGGAGAAAAAAGTGAACAGAGCTGAAGGGAGGGCACAGGAACAGGTTGCTGGGAAGGAGGAAGGGGAAGAAAGAAAGAATGAATGGAAAGGAAAAAACAAGAGAAATGGGAAATTAAAGGAAGACAGGCACGGAAGGAATGGTTAGAACAAAGAATTTGGAGAAGGAGGTACTAAGGCTGCTAAAAATGAAAGACTACAAAAAATACAGAAGACGTGGTGGGTATGTGACAGAGAAAGAAAGAAAAAGAAAACAGTAAAAAAATAAAAAAGTTGAAAAGTGTAAGCTTGCAGTGATGCCATTTCAAATTTCTCCCATTTGCAGAATCAGGCATATGGGTGGTGCATGTGTGTTTGCCATGGGGGATGTCAGGGTGTGTGTGTGTGTGTGTGAGTGCATGTCATAGAGGGTGTCAAGGTTGCATGCATGTGTATCATGGAGAATGTTAGCAGGTGTGCATGTGTGTATGTCATGGGGAGTGTTAGTGGGTGCATGTGTGTGTCATGGGAATATTAGCACGTGAGTGTGTGTTTGTGTTTGTCATGGGGAGTGTTAGTAGGTGCATGCAAGCGTGTGTATGTGAGTTGTGTAGAAGCTTTGTGCGTGTGTGTGACATGGGGAGTGTTGGAGGCTGCATGCATATATCTGCATATCATGTGGAGTGTGTGCATGTCATGGGGAGTGTCAGAGTTGTCTGTATGTGTGTGTGCCATAGGCAGTGTCGGGAGCTACATGAGTGTCATGGGCAGTGTGGACATCTATCTGTGTGTGTGTGTCATGGGCAGTGTCAGGATCTGTGTGTGTATGTGTATCATAAGCAGTGTCAGGACCTACGTGTGTATGTCTCTGTCTCTCATGACCCACCTCAGGTTTCCTCCAGTATCTCCCTCATACCCACCCCACCAGTTTTCTCCCAGTCTCTCTCTCTCTTATGATATCCTCCAACCCAGGTTTCTCCCAAACTTTCTCTCTCTCTCTTCCCCCATCCCCAGCTGTTCTTTTACTCATGGATTCTTCCCCCAGCTGCAGCTCCTGACCCTGCACCTCCTCACCTTTCTGCCGCTGCCCGGGCCTGCAATCCCCTGTCCAGTCTGTCGACCCGGGACATACAGGGCTGACCACAGAATCGGCCCTGTATGTCCAGGATCACGGACCACCCATGCCCCGTCCTCACTCCGCCTCAAGAACATCCCCTCCTATCCCCATCTAAGCCTCCCCGTACAAACGCATTGTTCGTACGGGGAGACTTTTGACGGGGCCAGCAGGGGGACGGGTGGCGGGACAGACTAGAAGCCAATATGAGTAAATGAACAAAATCTAGAAGTTTTTTTTATATCACTTTGCTTATAAGCGAAAAGAAATGACAGGGAAATGTGAACTTTTCCTTTGTTGTTTCAAACAAATGCACATCCCTGCAAGCTATGGGGGTTATTTTGGAAACCTTATTCTCAATTTAAACATGTAAATATGATCATTTTCACATGTAAAAGGGCATTTTAGAAAGGGCCCATTTTACTCGTGGATATCCATACTGCATGTGGTCAGGGTGCCACCAAAATCTACACGTGTATTCCAGATTTCATATAGGGGATGCACATGTCAGACTAAACTTGTCCACTTCCAGATTTACACCTGATCCCCGACATGAAAGGAAATAACATGCTCCTTTTGCACTTCCATTTCCAGGAAGGATTAAGGCAGATATCCCCCTTCATCCCCAATGTTTACTTCCTTCTCTTAATCGCAATGAGGGAGGCATAGAGATGTCTGTAGTTAATTAGCGACATCTAAATGTCTAGATTTGCAAGATGCACGTGTAAGTGCTGACATTCACACGTGCCAGTTGTAAAACACACTAAGATGCTTAATATGCTTCCTATTGAACATTCTATACAAATACCTGCAGGTTCTGATGATTTCAAACCTGAAGCAGCATTCAACGTCATGAAGAACAGGTCTAGTGCAAGGACTGGAGGTGCTCTAGGCAGACCCTCCATCCTGCTGCCCCCTGTGGCCCCCCTGCCGCCCCCATTGCCACCGCTGCCGCACATCCACGGAAGTCTGCCTTGGAGGGGGGTAAAAGTGGAAGATACAAAGTAAAAGAATCCATAACACAGTGACAGCATGTGCAAGTTAGTGCTGCGTCATAGTTTGGGGTCCATTGGTGCTGCTGCTGCAGGCCCCAGAGAGCCTGCAATCTAGGCAGCTGCCTAGTTCTCCTAACACTAGGGCCAACCTAATGGAGACCTTTCCAATGTGTGCACTGCCGAGACTGGAAATTGTCAACTGTAGCTGTAGCTGGTCATCTTTCTCCTGAAGCAGTCAGCATTTTCTGAGAAAACTTGAGTCGGAATTTTTGGCCGCTTATTGGGCAGTGTATTTGTAAGTTTTAATTTTTCAAGGTCAAAAATAATAAAGAATAACTTTACAGAGTCAATACCTTCTGTCACCAGGTTTGTGAGTCACACAGGGCACATTTTTAGCTTGTTACGGTCCTGCTGCTGAATATTATCAAAGACCATCCTGGGCGGTCTGGGCAGAGTGGGAAATTAGTCAGACAGCGGCAACATTTAGCACCACTATCCAGCTAGCTATCTGCATAGCTCAGGACAGCAAAACAAAAGCTGTACCGGGCTAACGCCTGGGATATCTGAATAGCAGACTGCAAGTCGCTGCTACACTTATAGCACTGCCACCAATCACTGAATAGGGATAGTCAGTGCCAATCATTATCTAGGTACCAGCACTGAATATCTAGATTCATTTGAATGCCGTATGTGGAGTTTAAATATCGCCCCGATAGTTTTTACTGTAATGTATTACAAAATCCTAGTATAATCCCTTCCTAAGGCGTCAACTCTTGTTATAAGAAAATGCATTTTACTTACAAATACATTTTCATTGAGATTTAATTTAATTTAAACTGGCATTTATCTTCATCTTTTACCCAAAACATTAGGGTTCATTCTTGTACTACCACAGCATGACACAATTGTTATTACTTTAGGATAAAAAATACAAGATCCTTTCACTGCAATAGACATATAAGCTTGCTGTAGTAAAGAGTACCACAGTAATAGCCCAACAAAAAAAGCACAGTCCGCGTACCAACAGCAACCCAGTAAAAACCGTGGAGGCAAGGAAGGAACTATAATACCACCTTTATTTCATAAAGCCAGGCCCGACACAGGCCGTGTTTCGTTTATGCCTTCCTCAGGGGCTTTGGCTATAACAACATATAAAAAATTCATTTAAAACAAACAAATTCATCATAAATATACATATATAAGGCACTCAAAACACTAAAAAATTCATAAAAACTGTAAATAAATAATTAAATAAATAATTAATTAGATACTAACTGCTAAAGTACAGCGAAAGTCTGTGAACCAACAGACAGATAAATAAATAAATAATTAATTAAATGACTGTATACGTATGATACGTGTATAATCACATATATAAGAACTTATAGACACATGGTCACACTAATAAATACTCAATAACTTAATAAATTAGTGACACACAATAAAGTATCTATTTACTCTAAATGAATCCAACTAATAATAATAAATAACATATATATAAAAAGTACATATCATACATATAAAACCATACAGTTATAAAACTCGACTGAAAAAGTTAAATGGCTAAAAAGATCATTAACTAAAAATTGAAAATAAATCAATAAAGATTATTATGTAGTAAATGAACTAAAAAATATATTTTATTAATTAATTAAATCACCCATTTATAAACCTATTTGTGACCAAGAAACAACATAACCCACAATTTGATGTACTGAAAATCATTTATCACATTCTTACCTATATGATTTTCTTGCCACAATGATAACTGAAGGGAAAAGAGGAAAGAAAATAGAAGAGCTAATCCAATTAACTGTACCCTATAAAAATCTTCAATGGTACAAAAATCAATAATAACCATAATTAAAATTATAAAAATAAAAATTATAATAATGAAGAAATAAAACAGAAAACTACACTACTGGAGGAAACGCTGAAGCCAGGAAAACGCAACAGGTAGAGCAAGTGAAGCCTATAATTAATAAACGTACTTAATTGAATATTATCTTATTGTCTTATAGGTTGCATGAAATGATAGTATAAATTTATGGTCCACCACAACTATTTTAACAATTATACGTTTTTTATTTCTTCACCTGAAAGTGTTTTAATTTTGATTAATTAGATTATTCACCAATCTTCCCTCTATAAAATTACATCTATACTTAAAACCATTTTACTCAGAACCATTACAACCCTGCTATCTTCTCTATAATATTATGATATAATATAATAAACACTGCCATGATTCTTGATCAGCTAAAAAACAGAGTTCTTTAAAATCACCTTGTGTCTTTCTATAAAGGCCTTCTCGCTTGCCGGATATATATGCCAATTCTGGCAAAGTGCCAACTTTGCCGTTGTTTGCTTGTCCGACTTTTAAAATCTGCAGATGCGCGGGAAAACGTTGTCATCAGATTCAACATAAATTGCTCACTATCCATACTCTTTTAAAAAAAAAAAAAAAAATTGAACTACTCTATCTCACAAAACCAACTGCCCAGTCATCGGAAACCCTTCCACCATAATCCAACGATATCTGATACACTGACTAATTCAATGATCAAGACCCTTTCAACAGAATCCCTTATTTTTAATATGTGAATCGTGATCCAAACCACACTCCTATTCATTAATGAAATCCTGAAACGCGTTTACACCCGACATTTGAAAATACTGCCTACTGGCCTTTTTAACACAAACTGCTTATATTTAAACCTTCATATCGCCCAACTTGTTACAAACAGTCAAACTTGAATTCCTATTTGTCATAAAAACGTGGCATCTGCATCAGACCCATGTAACACTCACCCAAGATTAGAGGAAGTATTCAAAACGTCCCCGCACTACTCCTTTCTTTTTACGAGTGACACTACAGACGCCCGCAGCTGCGTGAAGCTATTTAATTCTTCAAAAGCGCGGGAAACCTTAGTGACGTCACTGGACGTATCTTATTGGTCACCAACATTCTCAAATACTGCCATCATAGACTATAGTTCATGATATATACCTTAATATCCATAAAAATTACATTATCCACAAAAAATAAGAAATAAAAATAATAATAATAACTTGCACTAATGCCAAAGGCTCTTTCGTATTCAGTCCACAAAACCTAGGTAAAAACCTGGAATGCATTGCTTATATGCACCAACATTCACCAATACTGCCATCATAGACCATAGTTCATGATATATACCTTCATATCCATAAGAATTACACTATCCACAAAAAAGTAAAAGTAATAGCTTGCACTAATGCCAAAGGCTCTTTCATATTCAGTCCACAAGACCTAGGTTAAAACCTGGAATGCATTACTCATATTCACATCATATTTTCTCCAGGGAAGTATACCTCACCTCTATTGTCCACATAAGCTTACACTGTAAAGGAAAAAGTATTTTTTGGAAAAAATTTTTATTTTGCAATATATTATAGAAACACCGACAGATCCTCCTCCATATTCAAACCAGAGGGATGTAGACTATTAAGGTGGAAGATATAACGCTGTTCCAACCGCGCTATAGTCTGTCCTATGTCACCCCCTCGCCAATTTAACTTCACCTTCTTAATTACAAAAAATTTGAGATCTGATGTTTTATGGTTGTGCTCCAACCAATGTGCCACCAATGGTTTGTCTTCTAGCCTCCTATTAATGCAACTTCTATGCTCTATAATCCTCTTGCGGACAGAGCGTGTCGTCATGCCTACATATAATCCGAAAACCCAGGTACGGACTGGATGAGATGCCAATGTTTCTGTAAAATCTTCCTAATATTCTGCGAGCGATGAGAATAAAGTAGAGGACACACCATATTTGATTGGTCTTCTTTTGTATTCCTCTGCAGCAACTTCTCCCGTGGAATCTGACAGGTCTTCTCATATCCTTTTCTAATTTGCTGAGAGGGATAATGTCTTGCATCCAACCGGCTTTTTATAATATCCGCTTGTCGTTCATACTCCTCTGGAGAAGTGCAGATTCTCTTGGCTCTAAGGAACTGTCCATATGGTAGATTATTCTTTAAAGCCATGTTGTGGAAACTACTATAGTGCAGCAATTGGTTTCTGTCTGTAGGCTTCCTATATAGAGTTGTACAGAAGCCCATTACAGTTTTCTCAATCAGCAAGTCCAGATATGGTATTTTATGTGGGTCAGAAACATTGGCATCTCATCCAGTCCGTACCTGGGTTTTCGGATTTCAAATTAACTATTGCATACAAACGTAACGTAAACCTAAGGAATATGCTGGTTCCGTCAGCGTTCACGGAAAGGAAATATCTGTCACAGTACAAAGGACATTACCAATGTGGGAAATGTTCCGTATGTGTACATGTGTTGTCAGTTAAGCATCAATACACACATCCTGACACAAATAGAGTTTTTCATTTAGACGACTATACCAACTGTGCAACGAGCCACGTTGTATACGTGGTCCGTTGCCCATGCCAGAAATTATATGTAGGCATGACGACACGCTCTGTCCGCAAGAGGATTATAGAGCATAGAAGTTGCATTAATAGGAGGCTAGAAGACAAACCATTGGTGGCACATTGGTTGGAGCACAACCATAAAACATCAGATCTCAAATTTTTTGTAATTAAGAAGGTGAAGTTAAATTGGCGAGGGGGTGACATAGGACAGACTATAGCGCGGTTGGAACAGCGTTATATCTTCCAACTTAATAGTCTACATCCCTCTGGTTTGAATATGGAGGAGGATCTGTCGGTGTTTCTATAATATATTGCAAAATAAAAAATTTTTCCAAAAAATACTTTTTCCTTTACAGTGTAAGCTTATGTGGACAATAGAGGTGAGGTATACTTCCCTGGAGAAAATATGATGTGAATATGAGTAATGCATTCCAGGTTTTAACCTAGGTCTTGTGGACTGAATATGAAAGAGCCTTTGGCATTAGTGCAAGCTATTACTTTTACTTTTTGTGGATAGTGTAATTCTTATGGATATGAAGGTATATATCATGAACTATGGTCTATGATGGCAGTATTGGTGAATGTTGGTGCATATAAGCAATGCATTCCAGGTTTTTACCTAGGTTTTGTGGACTGAATACGAAAGAGCCTTTGGCATTAGTGCAAGTTATTATTATTATTTTTATTTCTTATTTTTGTGGATAATGTAATTTTTATGGATATTAAGGTATATATCATGAACTATAGTCTATGATGGCAGTATTTGAGAATGTTGGTGACCAATAAGATACGTCCGGTGACGTCACTAAGGTTTCCCGCGCTTTTGAAGAATTAAATAGCTTCACGCAGCTGCGGGCGTCTGTAGTGTCACTCGTAAAAAGAAAGGAGTAGTGCGGGGACGTTTTGAATACTTCCTCTAATCTTGGGTGAGTGTTACATGGGTCTGATGCAGATGCCACGTTTTTATGACAAATAGGAATTCAAGTTTGACTGTTTGTAACAAGTTGGGCGATATGAAGGTTTAAATATAAGCAGTTTGTGTTAAAAAGGCCAGTAGGCAGTATTTTCAAATGTCGGGTGTAAACGCGTTTCAGGATTTCATTAATGAATAGGAGTGTGGTTTGGATCACGATTCACATATTAAAAATAAGGGATTCTGTTGAAAGGGTCTTGATCATTGAATTAGTCAGTGTATCAGATATCGTTGGATTATGGTGGAAGGGTTTCCGATGACTGGGCAGTTGGTTTTGTGAGATAGAGTAGTTCAATTTTTTTTTTTTTAAAAAAGAGTATGGATAGTGAGCAATTTATGTTGAATCTGATGACAACGTTTTCCCGCGCATCTGCAGATTTTAAAAGTCGGACAAGCAAACAACGGCAAAGTTGGCACTTTGCCAGAATTGGCATATATATCCGGCAAGCGAGAAGGCCTTTATAGAAAGACACAAGGTGATTTTAAAGAACTCTGTTTTTTAGCTGATCAAGAATCATGGCAGTGTTTATTATATTATATCATAATATTATAGAGAAGATAGCAGGGTTGTAATGGTTCTGAGTAAAATGGTTTTAAGTATAGATGTAATTTTATAGAGGGAAGATTGGTGAATAATCTAATTAATCAAAATTAAAACACTTTCAGGTGAAGAAATAAAAAACGTATAATTGTAAAATAGTTGTGGTGGACCATAAATTTATACTATCATTTCATGCAACCTATAAGACAATAAGATAATATTCAATTAAGTACGTTTATTAATTATAGGCTTCACTTGCTCTACCTGTTGCGTTTTCCTGGCTTCAGCGTTTCCTCCAGTAGTGTAGTTTTCTGTTTTATTTCTTCATTATTATAATTTTTATTTTTATAATTTTAATTATGGTTATTATTGATTTTTGTACCATTGAAGATTTTTATAGGGTACAGTTAATTGGATTAGCTCTTCTATTTTCTTTCCTCTTTTCCCTTCAGTTATCATTGTGGCAAGAAAATCATATAGGTAAGAATGTGATAAATGATTTTCAGTACATCAAATTGTGGGTTATGTTGTTTCTTGGTCACAAATAGGTTTATAAATGGGTGATTTAATTAATTAATAAAATATATTTTTTAGTTCATTTACTACATAATAATCTTTATTGATTTATTTTCAATTTTTAGTTAATGATCTTTTTAGCCATTTAACTTTTTCAGTCGAGTTTTATAACTGTATGGTTTTATATGTATGATATGTACTATTTATATATGTTATTTATTATTATTAGTTGGATTCATTTAGAGTAGATAGATACTTTATTGTGTGTCACTAATTTATTAAGTTATTGAGTATTTATTAGTGTGACCATGTGTCTATAAGTTCTTATATATGTGATTATACACGTATCATACGTATACAGTCATTTAATTAATTATTTATTTATTTATCTGTCTGTTGGTTCACAGACTTTCGCTGTACTTTAGCAGTTAGTATCTAATTAATTATTTATTTAATTATTTATTTACAGTTTTTATGAATTTTTTAGTGTTTTGAGTGCCTTATATATGTATATTTATGATGAATTTGTTTGTTTTAAATGAATTTTTTATATGTTGTTATAGCCAAAGCCCCTGAGGAAGGCATAAACGAAACACGGCCTGTGTCGGGCCTGGCTTTATGAAATAAAGGTGGTATTATAGTTCCTTCCTTGCCTCCACGGTTTTTACTGGGTTACCACAGTAATAGCGACACAAGTTTTAGGATATAATGTTTAATGTCACCATGAAGGCTCTATTATCATTTTGTAAATTATTATGCAAAGGAAATAAATAAATAAATACAATATCAAATACATGGTACTCACACATACAATACAAATATACAGGACTATTCTTCCTGTTCTCAGCTAGTATAAACTGATTCTATAATTATCCATTCCTATGGCCACAGAACATCCAAAGGCAAAATTGCCACTGTAGTCTTCAAACCATTTGTGTGACCTTCCATTATAACCAGATATGTCTTGGTGTAGAATTGTGGAGCTTACCTCAGTCCTCAAACTCACCATTTGGCCAGCCTTGTTTTCAAGATATCCCAAATAAATATCTATGTATATTCATTGGGATAGCCTGAAAGTCAGGCTGGCTATGGGGGAATCAGATTAAGTAGCACTGACTGAGAAGCTAGAATAATAGGCTAAGAATAGGAAACCTGAGTTTAGGATGCCATTAGGCATGTGCAGGCACAAAACCTTTGTTTCATTTCATTTTTAATTTTCATTTATTTTCATATTGTATCGCTTCCATTCAATAGAACGACCTGTTGTGCAATAGCATACACTATTGTGCAAGAGCGTGAACTTTATGCGATACTGTGCAATATTACACAATAGCACACACTATTTGCACATGCATGAATAATGTGTACTATTTGCACATACACTAATAATGTGTGCTATTGAGTAATATTGTGCATTGTTGCAAAATAGGGCACACTATTGAACAAAAACCGGAAAACAAAAACAATTGCATCATTTCTCGTTTTGCCCGATTGCTGCTTTCGTTCTAAATGAAAGCACATTCCTAGATGCCATATATATGTTATAAATAGACAAATAAAAATATGTCCACATACAGTAGTCTGGAGACCTGGATCATTAACCGTTTGCTTGTGATCTGTGGACTTCTGGATTGAAATCATTTGATGGCCGGTATTACATTGCTTTCAGATTATTAAGAGTTTTGAAAGAAGGTAAAATCCTTTTATTTTAGATAGGAATTTATTTGAAGGGTTGGGCGTTTTGATCCTTTTGTACTTTTTTGACAACTTTTGTGGCAAGGGGCATTCTGTTGGAGATAGTCCGTCATTTTACCTTGTGTTTGTTTTTGTGTCTCTGGAGTGTCTAAGCTTTAATATCTTTATATTTTACTTGATTATTTTGTTTGCTTATCTGTAAACCGCTGAGATCACCTTAGGATCAGCGGTGTATAAGAATTTCATATATATAAATAAATAAATATTCATGGTTTACTAATTCTCATCTGAATACCAAGTGAGAGATTGCTTCATTATCATGTTTTAACACTTCATTCAGAGTCCACTTCCATCTTCCTTTTCATCTAAGGGCATATGCACTAAGCTGTAAAAGTGGCAATTAACATGTGTTAACAGCTATTGTGGAAAAGGGCAGAGAATGGGTTAGGATTGCAGTTTACAATTAATTCTCAGGAAATTATCGTGCATTACCTGTTTACACAGCAGATAATGCCACTCCGGTGAGTGAGTACTGTCAGAGGAAGTGGCTGTAGGAGTTTCGGCCTAGCAGTTTCTTCCTGCTCCTTGTACTTAAGTTCAATCACAGATAACATCTCACTCTATATTCACTCAGCCAGTCATTGCAGAGACAATCCTCAGGACACAGCCATTCATCAAGCATCTCTCAAAAACCCTGCAATAATGGGCTTTAAATGTGACTAAAGGTTTCCTGTCAGGGGACAAGAAAGCAGCCTGTGGAAATTCCCAGTGAAAAATGAAAATGTTCTGTCATTCGTACATCTCCTAGTTCTTGGTCTCCACTACTTCTCTGCACTGTTATTTACTTTAAAAAAAGAATCCCATCACAATTGAAATCATGCATACTAATGAAACTATGTACAGCACAAAGTCTTCAGATGCTCAATATGCATTCTCAAGGATGATGTACACCTCAAACGCAGAGAGGAGATATCAGTTGTAAAAACCCAAAAACCCAAAATAGTCAATCTAATTTGATGATTTAACATTTTTCAAGGCTCATTTTAGCTCTATGTAAGACATAGGTGCTGACAATGAAAAGATGAATCATATTCTAACCAATTAATAAAGAAATGTGTAGAATCAAAAGCAAGAAAATAGTCAATTGAAAAGGAATTAAAGGTTTCTTGTGACATCATTACTGCATAATTAGGTTTCTCCAAACTACAATCTATAGGATTGAAACTTACCCTCCCCATTGGAAATAGGAGAACTTTCACATTTGCTTTCACACTGCTGCATTGATAGTGGCCGAATTGTTTCTGGGCACTCATTGGATGCTTGCCCAGTGTATGAAAGACACTGCACTGTTCGCATTTGCTGTCCAAGACCGCACTGTGCAGAACACTATGAGGAAGAGAACCAGAGAAAATGAGTGAGTGAGGATGTTTTCACATAATCTGAAAAGAAGACGAATATAATGACATTTTAACTCATTACATAATGCTCACAAATAGTACTAAAGAAGCCCAGCATCACATGGCTAACTCTAGTGTCAGCTTGGGAACCTGAATTGCCCTTTCTGAAAACTGTCCTCCTCAGCTTGGCTAAAAAACACACACATGTTTCCATTCTAGCTGGATTGGAAAGAAGCCTTCCTGGAGGTGTGCTTCAATTGGCGGGGAAGACAGCACATGTACTTGACATTTCCAAAAGTATGCATGATATTCACCTTCTTTGTCTGCCATCACAAAACAGCAAGTATAAAGTAGGCGGGTGCTTTTTAGCACGCATGCTTCATGCTCATTTTCAAAGAGAAACTACCCAGGCAGTATTTCTTTGTAAACTACATGTGCTAAAAGCACCTATCTACTTTGTAACTATGCAAGCTACTGGAAAATTGCCCCTTAACTTTTAATTCTCCACAAATAAATATATGAAAATAAGCATAAACTATCTATAATATATCTAGTATCTACCAACAATATGACTACCACACATCACCCAAAGATCCAGAGGCCGAGATTCAGCAGGGATTATGCAGTTAGCAGCATTTGCTAACACCATAAACACTGCTGACCATGATATCCAGTGGCAGTATCCAGATTATGCTGTGTCAATGTGAAAGAGGAGTCAGGACAAAGCAGGAATTTATCCAGATACCACTGATTTCACAGGTACACTAAAAAAAATTTTTTTTAAACTGCCTCAAATGTTTCGATTGATTTTTACGTTTTTTGGTGCGCTGAATCCAAATCTGGTAACCAATTTGCTCCATCACGTACAGATTTTTTGCTACATTGGGTTAGCAGTTTGAGGTGAACGTTTCAGATTGAGTGCGATCGAGATAAAAGTTTCTTGGATGAATTCTTTATACTAATTGTTTAGTAGTTATTCAAATAAGAATAAAGAAAATTGTAACAAGGCAGCACATAAGAATAGAGTAATGTCAACAAAACACACTGTGATGGTAGCAAAATTGTCTGCACTTAAAACAGCCACATACATGTGCACAAACATTGAGCATATAAGAGCGAGGTTAGACACAAAGCAAAGCAAAGAAATGTGCAAAAAATGTTGTACAGGTATGTATGTAAGAATAGAAAACGCAAACCGCACCATTGCAATACATGAAGACAAACACCCGATGGTGTGAAAATAAAATTCTAATAAATGAGATCCAACACTGTGGTAATAACTAGCAAATTTTTATTTCAAAGTTTAGTAAAAACACGATATTTGTCAACACAGTTTAGATTTTAAAGTCATTCTTGGGTCAATCAATCTCCTGGTGGGCCCGTTTCTTCTTCCCCCGAATGCTTCTCTTGGTGCGCTGCTTGGCGTATTTTTCATCTGGGGTTTCCCGCAGCAGCAACCAGCAGAAATCAGCCATCATAGTGGTGTTCCATCTTCCTTGGTACCTTCTCTCTGCGTCCTTGATGTCCTGGTGAAACCTTTCACCTTGTTCTTCACTGTACGCCCCCAAGTTTTCGGGAAAGTAGTTCACATGGGAGTGCAAGAAATGGACTTTCAGGCTCATGTTACAGCCTTGTTCTTTGAAGGCATTGAGCATCCTGGCAACAATATCCTTATAGTTCTCATCCCGCCTGTTCCCCAAGAATTTGAAAACAACATCCTTGAAGGAATCCCAGCCTTCCTTTTCCTTCTCAGACATCGTTTCAGCGAATGCTCCATCTGAAATGAGTTTCCTTATATCAGGGCCAACAAACACTCCTTCCTTTAGCTTTGCTTCAGAAAGTCGGGGGAACTTTGAGCAAAGGTACCGAAAGCACTCACCATCTTTTGGAAGGGACTTGATGAATTGCTTAATGAGACCCAACTTAATGTGGAGAGGTGGTAATAGAATTTTATCATGAGGTACCAAGCTCTCATGAAGAACATTTTTCTCACCGGGTCTCAAATACTCCCGAATTGGCCAGTCTTTTTTCCCCCAGTGTAGGTCGCGGGCCCGGCTATCCCACAAGCAAAGGAAGCAGGGATATTTGGTGAAACCGGATTGCTGCCCTAATAGCATGGATAGAATTTTAAAGTCTCCACAAATCATCCACTTATGCTCATCATAACGAATCTTCTGAAGAATCAGGGACAAATTCTCGTATTTTTCTTGGAGAATAACAGAGTGAGCAATAGGAACTGAAGCGAATGTGTTGCCATTATGAAGAAGAACACCTTTTATGCTGTCTTTTGACGAATCAATGAACAGCCGCCATTCAGCAGGATCATACTTGAATTTAAACTTTTCCATCACTCCGTATATATCGTTGCAAAATACCAAATCTTCCTCTTTGCTGAAATACTTCAAAAATTGTGTCTCGCGGTTGCGGTACCAATAAAAAGTTGTTCCTGGTGACAATAGATTTTTCTGTTTAAGCCGAGAACCTAGCAGTTGGGCAGCATCTTTTGGGAGTCCTAAATCCCGGACTAAATCATTCAATTCAGCTTGAGAGAAAAGTTCAGGTTTCAGATCTGGTTCAGTTTCAAACTCGGAAGTACTGGACTCATCAGGAAAAGCCATCTGATGAGTCTCATCATGATCAGAACCGTCCACACAAATATGATCCAAGGATTTTGGTGGTTCAGGCACAGGTACTTCGTTGCTATGAGGCATAGGCCTAATTGCTGAGGGAAGGTTGGGGTAACTTATTACGTTCTTATTTTTTAAGTTGTATCCCTTCACAATGCAAGAGCAAAAACAGCAGTCACTGCTGTGGTCTCTTTGTTCACGCCACATCATAGGTATTCCGAAACGAAATGCTTGTTTTTTACCTTTCATCCATAAGCGTAGATCTTCCTCACATGTCTTGCACACTTTGTGAGGAGCCCACGGTTTGTCTTGATCGCCTAACTTCAAACTGAAATAGGCGAAATATACTTTTTTAAATAAATGCAGAAATGTTCCTCTGCCGCTTTTTCACGGTATATTCCCCACAAATAAAACAAAAACTGTCCGGAGAGTTGACGCAACCTCTGGCTCTGTGAGCCATCACAAATACACAGCACTGCAAACTACAACTGTAGTGAACCACTTCGGAATAAAGCTGGATTACGACTGAGCAAACAAAAGGTAATAATGAACTTGCAAGAAACTGAAATTTGACAGGAACTTTCATGTCGCAACCACCGTGTTTGAGCGAGCGAACGAGGCGAGGCGAACAGGAAAGAACATGCGCCAGCGCGAGTACTGGATTTAGCCCCCCGCCTCCCAATTGTCCTGTTAATGTATAAAATGAATACAAAACACTCTAAAATATCATGAGGGAGTGTTTCTAGTTAGTTAACCATTACAACCTCTATTTTGGGCCAAGAAAATAAACTGCAGTCGGCTAAAAAGAAATTATGTGAACATTCCTTATATGGGTAAGAAATCTAATTTTGCAAGAAAACTTGACGTGATGGAACATTTTGGCTATTTGTCCTGGATTCAGCACCCCAAAATCTATAGGAATCAGTTGCAAAACTGGAGGCAGTTTTTTGGTAGTGTACCTGTGTTTTCAGTGCTTCTATCCAGATAGTTATTGGCATATCTGGACAGAGCTGAAAATGGCCTCTATCTGGATAGGGTCGGGCAGCCAGTGCTGAATTTGGATATGTAGCACTGGTTACTACAGAGACACTGGATTTTTTTTTACCTGGGGAGGCTAGCATTTAAAAAAAAATCCTGATCGCTGCAAGCTGAATATTGACCCATTAGAATTTAAATGTATCTATTGCTCTATAAGGGATAGCAAGTAACCTAATGCAGTGATTCCCAGCCTGCAGTCCATGCACACCTGTAGGGGAAAAGAGAAGATAAATAGATACTAGTGCGGATTGGCTGTAGGGAAAGAGAGATTGGTAGAGTCTGGCTGGGGCCAGATAGAGAGATAGAAAGAGAGAGACAAAGAGACTGGAGGAAAATGATTCGAGGGAGGGAGAGACAAGGAGCCAGATTGGTGGAGACTAGCTGGCAGAGAGGAGGAGAGAGAGACTGGAAGGGGAAGGGAGATAAAAAGAGCTAGTGGGGACAGACTTTGTGCTGAGGGAAGGGAATATGGGAAGGATGGTGGGGATGAACTGGGAGTCCCTTAACGTTTTGGAGTTTAAAATGAGTCCACACAATCAAAAAAGTTGAGAACCTTTGACTTAGTGCATGACTAGAGAAAAAGACCAGCTGGCCCATAGCAATCTACTCAGCAGTTCCTGTCAACACTGCTAATAATCTGCCATAGACTGTGACCGCTTGTATTGCTTCTTATCCAAAACAGGTTTTTTTTTTTCATTTTCTTCCTTTGTAATCTACCATCTTGTGTACATGAACATACAAGATCCCCTTTCTAGGGCATATCCAGCACCCCTTCCTTCCCAAGTCGAACCCACCATACCAAAACTGCTGTTGCATAACTATTTGACTTCTTAGAACGCCACCATCTTTCCAGAACATCCTGCACCATTAACAACCTATTGCAACAATCCAACTGGCCTCTAACGAGTTGTACCTGATATTTTCAATAGCCCATGTGTCGCTAGGTAGTATTCATCTCTTCATTTTTGCCAACTAAATATCCTCTGTGCTTATCCCATGTCTTCTTGAATTCTGCTACAATTCTCACCCCCACCCCCCAAAAACAATTTCCTGGCATTACTTCTGCATTTACACCTTTGGAACCCCATATTATGATCTCCTTTCCACTGAAACTGTCAATACCTTTCAGGTGACTGAAAGTCTCCAGCAAATCTCCCATCTCTCCTCTCTCTTAAGATTACATATTTAAGCCTTTTAATCTCATTTCATAGGACTTTTGGTATAAACCCTGTATCATTTTTATGGCTCTTTTCTGGACTAGCTCGCTCTGGGGCATGTTTACTAACAGGCTCTAACCATTAGCCCAGGGTTTGCTGTACAGTAAGCATGCCGCATTAATAACATGGTGCCCCATGCTAAAAATGCAGCATTAACTAGATAGCACATGAATGGGCAGGGACTGAGTTGGTTAGGGGTGCAACGTGGTGTTGACAGCACATTGTGGTTAGCGAGCACCCATAACACCTGTGGTAACTGCAAATGTGCTATTAGTGTGGGTGGCGGTAAGTGCACCAGCTTGCTGGTTAGGGCATTGTGGTGCATTAGCAACATGCTAAAATGGCAGGGGTATGGATGCATGTGCCCCCTAGAGTTAGGACGAGCCTCCACCCTAGTTTCATGGTTCCTATGCATGTTACCAGTGCACTTTAGTAAACATACCCCTCTATCTATAATCCTTCTAGCACTACTTCAAGTCAAGTCTCACCAATGATCTGTATGATAGCATACTCACTTCCTTTTTCTACCAGTTGTGCTTTTCTCTGTGTACTTTAGCATTCCTCCAGATATGGTTGTATCATTTCACTATTTTGAAATCATCACTCATAGGTCTCTTTTCTGCTGGCTAGAGATTAGCATTTCACCTCCTTTTTCTCTGTCCTCTTATCGTGTACAATTCTTTACATTTCTGCACCTCAAATATATAATGCTGCAATTTGTGGCATTAAAATTTAGCTGTTTTTCCCGCTAACCTCCAGATGAGCTTTAGTCCTCCTCAATCAATGATGTTAGCCAGAGGCCTGATACTGGCATCTGCAGCTGGAGCCCTCTAGCTATAGTCAGAGTTGGACAGGGCCTCTAGATTGGCTTTGCTCCCCGTCCCTGCTCATCCACTGATGTCAGCCAGCAATGAGTTGATGATCAAGCTTGACACTGACAGCTGCAACAAGAGCCCTCTATTCCTCAATCAAAGGAGACCCCACACCAGGACTGTTTTGATATACTGCCTTCCTCCATCCTTAACTCGATTCATTGATTGATAAAAAGAAATTTTAAGAAATATCATATGGAATCTATTCTAATTTTATATACAACTAGGTTACAATTAAATTTAACTGAAATCCCCCCTCTATTAACAGAAGCCTAAGGCTTAACTTCCAAGCAAAGGGCTTTTCCTGTTTAGCAACATGTCACAAATGTAGCTAAGAGCAAGAATTTATATATTTATTGTCATACTCCTTGCTTTGGGAGGCAGAAAGTCCAGGTACGTTTCACACCCTTAGGAAAGTTT
This sequence comes from Ichthyophis bannanicus, assembly GCA_033557465.1. Taxonomy (NCBI): domain Eukaryota; kingdom Metazoa; phylum Chordata; class Amphibia; order Gymnophiona; family Ichthyophiidae; genus Ichthyophis; species Ichthyophis bannanicus. Next base: position 294,351,323 of record CM066032.1, read on the forward strand.
TCCAGTAACCAGGTATAATGTTCAATCTGAAAAGCTTTCCAGAATCATCATATTATGTAAGGACATGCTCCATTGCATCGCTGAGAGTGACTCTGCTAGCTTCCAATGAGTAAAACTGCAGGGCCCAATATTCAGTGCCAGCGGCTAGCGGTGCTAATACGGCTAGCCGCCACAGCTGAAACTTAAACGCGGATACTCAACGCTGGGGTCATATCCGGCCCCAGCATTGAATATCCCAGTTTGCTGCATTTGCCATTCGCTAATTGGGCAGCAGCGATATTGAGCTGCTGTCCAGTTAGTGATACACCATGAAAGTTAGACTGTGCCTGGCTTTCATCACATATTGCTAACCAGGTAGAGGCTTACCATTACTGCAGTGCCATCTCTGCTCCACCCCAGAACATCCCTGACACTAACTGGTTAGCATCGGGGCGTGTAGGGCTGGCAGCTGCAGGTATTCAGCGGAACTAACCATGTTAGTGCAGCTGAATATCCTGTTCACGATTAATGCGGTGAGCAACTCTGCTAACTGTGTTAATCACTTTGAATATCAGACCTGAATTGTTTAGCTAATAGAAATACTTTTCTAATAAAAAAATTTCCATAGAATAATTATTCTTACATGACATTTGAATGGTATCAATCTTTGCTGTAAGAAAGTCACTAAGGGGATAATTGTATAAAGAGGAGCCTAGTTTTAGGCACTAACAAAGTGTGTTAATATGGATATTATGGTGATTTACAGGCATATGTGGCCATATATGCATGGAAATGACCACTTCTAAAATACCAACCAGCGTAAGACTGCATGTGTTAATTACATGGTGGTATTTTCACTGTTAGGGTCGAAACAGGGTCGAAATTTGGGTGAAGTGGTGTGTTCATTTACACCGGTTATAGGGTTGATGAAGTGGTCACATCTTTATAAAGTATGTTTAATTTAGCTATATTAAAATGTGCTTTAACTTGATGTCCTGTCATAAAATTACACTCTCCAAGTTTGTGCAGTAAACTCCCTTGAAAGCTGAGCAGATGCCTGAGGTTTTGAGAGATCACTCAAAACCTGAAAAAATGTATTTTGGACCTATTTAAAGAAGATCTCAGTTGAGTGGAAATAAAATCAATGAGAGAGAAGCTTGGGGTCCAGGAAGATCCTGAGTGTGAGAGAACCAGAAGAGATTTCTGCGAGAGGGGAATATGTACTAAACACCTTGTCTGCCATGGAAATTAACTTCAAGAGATGTGTTTTCAACCTGGAGCACAGGGAAGCCTTTTGGAGTTCTCGTCCCAGAGAGACCTCATCAGTGATGCATTCTGACCCCTGAATAGCGAGGTTGGACGTTAGGGATGGATGTCCAACCCTGGAACAGGCCTGGGACCATATTCCAGTCCTCCTGCTCCCCGCACGCACAGGATCTTTGAGCAGGGAGTGCTGGATGGAGGCGGGAGGAGGCAGCACCTGGGCGGAGCAGGGACGGACCGCAGCACCCGAATGTACAGGGCCTATTCAAGTCATGGCCCTGTATGTCAACCGGCAGTGACATGGATGCCTGGGTTATTCCACCTCGGAGTTGGAATAAGTTCTGGGTGGCCCGCCGAGTGCTGCCCGCAGCTCCCCTGCCACAGTGTGCTGCCACTGGAGTGCTCAGGCCGCCCAGCCCTGGCCATGGAGGTCCACACCAAGGGTCAGGCAGTGTGCTGCAGGGGCCACACTGGGATGGGTATTCTGTGCTGCCGGCTGGATGTCCCGGTGCCACGGTGATGGGACGCCATGGCACCGGCATGCCAGCTGGATCACTGTGTTCTTTGGATGGGCAGCACATGGGACGTTCCCCGATTCTGCCATTGCGGGGACATCCAGGCCCCATGGCTGCAGAATCAGGTACAACCCTGGCACGTCCAGGTTTTAGCCAGCCAAAGTGGCCAGACATGCCAGGATTTAAATCGGCCAACCACATGAACAGTGATGCTGAATATCCTGTCTGACCACCTCAGGGCAGTGTATGGGTGGCCCTCAAAGTTATCTGCACAGTGGGCCACAGCACCCAAACATACAGGGCCTATTCAGGTCACAGCCCTGTATGTCCGGTGGGTGGAATAAGTCCTGGAAGCGGCAGCGATTGGGCCTGGCAGCATCCACCAACCCATGGCGTGGATGAAGGTGAATCCCCACAAATTGATCCTGGGCCTGGCAGACCCCATTGAGGGTCAGGCGGTGGGGAAATGCAACATGTTCCGCTGTTGGGCCTGCTTGCTCCTGCTGGGCGTCCCGGTGCCATGGCAATGGGACGCCATGGTACCGGCACACCAGCAGGAGCACTGAACAGTATGCCTCCCCGCTCAGGATACTGTGTGCCCCCGCCCATCTAGGTGTCTGATCCTGCACCTGCAGGAACATTTAATTCCCGTGGTTGCAAAATCAGATACACTTGTGCCCCATCTATAATCTGGCCGTCTGGACAACCCGGATGTGCAGATTATGGAATTGGCCTCCACGTGTTTCTCTGAATCCTGGTTCACAGACAGTGATTCTTTCCTGAAGAACCAACTCTCAGCATCTGGTCTTGATCTATTTCATTGCCCTAGAGAAAACTATAAAGGAGGGGGAGTGCTTATCCTAGCTAAGCAATACCTAATAGAGTACCTACTACAGCAGGTGACCAACTCTCTGCAATATGTTTGTAACATATCCACAAACAGCAAACATGTAATGTTACTAGGTGATCTAAACCTACCAGCGGCTCAGAAAAGCTCCTCCTACTCCTTCATGGAAGCAATTGAAGCCTAGGAATTCCAACAAATTATAAATGAACCCACACATGAAAAAGGAGGGACCCTAGACTTCATTTTTGGTAACACACGCTTCATCCATTCCAACCAACTCCTTCCTCCAACCACATTTGCAGTCCCATAGTCTGATTATAAATTATTAACTTCAGTATCTCTACTGATCACACCCTAATCCAAAACCAGAACCTGCATTCACCTCCAAGGAGATTCAAAAGCTCCACAAGCTCTCGCATTACACTTTCAAAACAAAGTCACAAATACAAATAACATGCATTATGCAATATTGCAGCCTGTGATGACTGTGCCCAACCAACACATCTGGAAAGTATTTAGCCTAACCTCGCAAGACCAACTTGAAAGCATTATTGCTAACCTAAACACAACAGCCTCACAATTAGAACCATGCCCAGTGAGCTGGATAAATATAGCACGCTCTGAACTTGCATCCATTACACTGGTCAAGATGAAAAAAATCATCACAAAAAATTTCAAGTGCATTAGAAAACCTATGATGAACAATGTTCAAAACTGATTTTGTTTTTGTTGTATCACATCAGGTTTGAAAGATGATAGTGCCGGAAGTTTTGCTATACTAGCCAAATTAACATAAAATGTGTCCGTGATTACTCTACCAATATTGATTGGTAGAGTAATCACCCCCAGGTCGGAGGGCATTCAACTAGCTACTGGGGAAGAGCTGAAGACTTTTCAGAGTAAAGCCAGCATTTATGATGTGGTTGGATAAAAGCCCCTGGGACGTCTGACTGCTGATGTAGCTGCGCATGAAATGAGAGTCAGAAGCTGTAAAGATGTCTTACGCATTGGAACATGGAACGTACGAAGCATGAACCAAGGGAAGTTGGAGGTGGTCAAGAATGAAATGGAACGTGTACAACTTGATCTGTTGGGTGTCAGTGAACTGAAATGGACTGGCATCGGGCACTTTGCATCAGATGATCACATGGTCTACTATGCTGGAAATGAAAGACAAAGAAGAAATGGTGTTGCATTTATAATAAAGAAGAAACTTGCAAGAACTGTAATGAAATACAAGGCAGTCAGCAAACGCTTAATCTCTATTTGTCTACGAGGAATGCCTATCAACACAACTGTAATTCAAGTATATGCCCCAACAACAGCTGCAGAAGAGAATGAAATTGAAGAGTTTTATGAACAAGTACAAGCTGAAATTGACAGAACATGCAAACAGGATATCCTGATAGTCATGGGTGACTGGAACGCAAAAGTTGGCAACAAAGAAGAAGGCAAAGTAGTTGGAAAATATGGACTTGGCAACAGAAATGAAGCTGGAGAAAGACTGATAGAATTCTGATCATAAGATCATAAGATTATAAGATATGCCATACTGGGTCAGACCAAGGTCCATCAAGCCCAGTATTCTGTTTCCAACAGTGGCCAATCTAGGTCATACGTACCTAGCAGTTTCCCCAAGGGACACAGGTTCCACAATGCTTGTATTGGTTCAAGCATTGATATCCTGGGTCCCTTCTTAATAATGGTTTATGGACCTTTCCTCCAGGAACTTGTCCAAACCTTTTTTAAACCCAGCTACACTAACAGCCTTTACTACATCCTCCGGTAACAAATTCCAGAGTTTGATTACACGTTGAGTGAAAAAATATTTTCTTTTATTAGTCTTAAATAGTTTACCCTGTAGCTTCATTGCATGTCCCCTAGTCTTTCTATATTCTGATAAGGTAAACAATCGATCTACGTTTACCCGTTCCACTCCGTTCATTAATTTATAGACTTCTATCATATCTCCCCTCAGCCGTCTCTTTTCCAGGTTAAAGAGCCCCAACCTTTTTAGCCTTTCTTCATAGGAGTAGCCTTCCATCCCCTTTACCATTTTGGTGGCTCTTCTCTGAACCTTTTCTAAAATTGCTATATCCTTTTTAAGATATGGCGACCAGAATTGCACACAATATTCAAGGTGCGGTCTCACCATGGAACGATATAGAGGCATTATAATATCTTTTGTTTTATTTTCCATTCCTTTCCTTATCATACCTAGCATTCTATTTGCTCTCTTGGCCGCCGCTGCACACTGGGCCGAGGGTTTTAACATGGTATCCACAAGGACGCCTAAATCTTTTTCTTGGGTGGTGGTTCCTAATGTGGAACTTTGCATCGTGTAACCATAGTTTGGGTTGTTCTTCCCTAGGTGCATAACCTTGCACTTCTCCACATTAAATTTCATCTGCCATTTTGATGCCCAGTCTTCCAATTTATCAAGATCCTCTTGCAATTTTCCACAATCCTCCTGGGTTTTAACAACTTTAAATAGTTTTGTGTCATCAGCAAATTTGATAACCTCACTCGTTATTCCACTTTCCAGGTCATTTATGAATATGTCAAAAAGCAGCGGACCCAGCACAGATCCCTGGGGTACACCACTATTCACCTTTCTCCATTGGGAAAATTGGCCATTTAGCCCTACCCTCTGCTTTCTATCTTTTAACCAGTTCCTGATCCACAGTAGTACACTGCCTCCTATCCCATGACTCTTTAGTTTTGCCAAAAGTCTCTCATGAGGGACCTTGTCAAAGGCTTTCTGAAAGTCCAGATACACAATATCAACCGACTCACCTTTGTCCACCTGTTTATTCACTCCTTCAAAAAAACATAACAGATTAGTAAGACAAGATCTTCCTTGTCTAAAGCCATGTTGGCTGTCTCCCATTAGGTCATGACTATCTATATGCTGAGTAATTTTATTCTTTATGATGGTTTCTACCATTTTTCCCGGTACTGATGTCAGGCTCACCGGTCTGTAGTTTCCCGGATCACCCCTGGAACCCTTTTTAAAAATTGGTGTTACATTGGCGATCCTCCAATCCTCAGGTATTAGAGATGATTTTAATGATAGTTCACAGATTACTGATAGCAGGTCTGCAATCTCAAATTTCAGTTCTTTCAACACCCTTGGATGTATACCATCCGGCCCAGGTGATTTGCTACTCTTCAGTTTATCTAATAGTTGTAGGACATCTTCCCGATGTATCGATATTTCCTTCAATTCTTCCACACCTTTAAATACCACTTCAGTCGTGGGTAACATCCCTACATCTTCCTCAGTAAAGACCGAAGCAAAGAATTCATTCAGTCTCTCCGCTATCGCCTTGTCGCCTCTTAGTGCTCCTTTAACCCCTTTATCATCTAATGGAGCAACTGACTCTCTCACGGGTTTTTTGCTACGAATGTACTTGAAAAGGTCTTTATTTCGCGTTTTTGCTTCCGCAGCAAGCTTCTTCTCAAATTCTCTCTTTGCCTGCCTTATCAATGCCTTGCATTTGACTTGCCAGTGCTTGTGCTGTTTCCAGGTTTCATCATTTGGCTCTTTTTTCCATTTCTTGAAAGATGCTTTTTTGGCAACAACAGCCTCTCTGACCTCAGCTTTAAACCATGCTGGCAATTTTTTGGACTTCCTTCCACTTTTCTTAAAGCGTGGAATACAGCTGGTCTGGGCTTCCAAGATAGTATTTTTCAACAACACCCAAGCTTGATGTACGTCTTTAACCTTTGCAACTGCTCCTTTTAGTTTTTTCTTAACTGTTTTCCTCATTCTATCATAGTCTCCCTTTCGAAAGTTAAAGGGTAGTACTGTGGATTTCCTTACTATCCCTCCTCCACTAATTAAATCAAAGGCGATCATGCTATGATCACTATTGCCAAGTGGCCCCAACACCCTTATCTCTTGCACTACATCTGGTGTTCCACTAAGGACTAGGTCTAATATTGCTTCCCCTCTGGTCGGTTCATGAACCAGCTGCTCCAAGAAGCAGTCATTTATTTCATCTAGGAACTTTATCTCCCTAGCATGTCCTGTTGTGACACTGACCCAGTCGATGCCGGGGTAATTGAAATCACCCATTATTATTACTGCACTGTAACTTTTGCTAGCTTCCTTGATTTCTTTGAGCATTTCATCATCCATTTGTTCATTCTGGCCAGGCGGACGATAGTACACCCCCACTGCCATCGCCTTCCCCTTTTTACATGGAATTTCAATCCATAGAGATTCTACAGCAAATTTTGTTTCTTGCAAAACTTTAATCCTTTCTGACTCAATGCCCTCTCTAACATAGAGCGCAACCCCTCCACCAATTTGATCAGCTCTATCATTTCGATATAGTTTGTACCCAGGTATCACAGTGTCCCACTGGTTGTCCTCCTTCCACCATGTCTCTGATATTCCAATCATATCTAACCTCTCGTTTAGTGCTATATATTCTAACTCTCCCATCTTGTTTTGTAGACTTCTAGCATTTGCATACAAGCATTTTAGAGACTGTATTTTATTCATATTAATTTGGCTATTGGTAGACATGGGTAATTTGGGATCTTTAAGTTCTGTCTGCTCCATACTCGAGGGCATTTGGGCTACTTTACTCTTTTTTGGAACCTCTCTGCTTTTTGTAGTATCCTTCAAGGATACATTCTTCCGAACCATGCGCTCTTGGGCGACTGTCGGCTTTCCCCTATTATCTAGTTTAAAAGCTGCTCTATCTCCTTTTTAAAGGTTAATGCCAGCAGCCTGGTTCCATCCCGGTTAAGGTGAAGCCCATCCCTTCGGAAGAGCCCCTCCTTTCCCCAGAATGTTCCCCAGTTCCTAACAAATCCGAACCCCTCATCTCTGCACCATTGTCTCATCCACGCATTGAGACTCCGGAGCTCTGCCTGCCTATTGGGTCCTGCGCGTGGAACGGGAAGCATTTCGGAGAACGCTACCCTGGAAGTTCTGGATTTCAACTTCCTACCTAAAAGCCTAAATTTAGCTTCCAGAACCTCCCTACCACATTTTCCTATGTCATTGGTACCAACATGTACCAAGACAGCAGACTCCTCCCCAGCACTATCTAAGACCTTATCTAGGTGGCGTGTGAGGTCCGCTACCTTCGCACCAGGCAGGCATGTTACCAGGCGATCCTCACGTCCACCAGCCACCCAGCTATCTACATGCCTAATGATCGAATCACCAACTATAACTGCTGTCCTAACCCTTCCCGCATGGGCACTTGGCCCTGGAGAAACCTCCTCGGTGCGAGAGGGGTTTACATCACCTGGAGGACAGGTCCTAGTTACAGGATCACTTCCTGCCACACCAGGGTGATGCTCTCCTGTCACGTGACCTCTCTCCTCCATGGCAACAGGGATGCTGCCAGACTGGAGGTGGGACTTCAGGACTATATCCCTGTAGGTCTCGTCTATGTACCTCTCTGTCTGTCTTATGTTTTCCAAGTCTGCTACTCTAGCCTCTAGAGAACGGACTTGTTCCCTGAGAGCAGAGAGCTCCTTGCACCTAGTGCACACGTAAGACCTCTCACCAGCTGGGAGAAAATCATACATGTGACACTCAATGCAAAAGACTGGAAAGCCCACATCCCGCTGCTGGACTGCTGTCTGCATCTTAGTTTTAAGTTTGTGTTTAGATCTTTAAGTTCTATATGTACTAAAGGGTGCAATGGATATTTATACCACTAAAACTGTACCTAAGAAGTTTAATATACCTTGTTCACCTGAAGCTTAATTAATCTCAGGTCCTTGGTGTATGACTGATTTGGGTAATGAGCTTCACCTGAGAGCACCTCCTGTCTTTTAAGTTGTGCAAGTACCTATAAAGCTGTGAAATTCCCAGGGGAGGGTGGGTGTGGGGAGGGAGGGAGGGATATAACACTTATTAAAAAAGGGCTGCTACACAGTACCTTGTCCTGTGCTGCTGAGGAAAACTATATTCTGATTTGATTTAAATTATAGCTCTTTGCTGCTACTAGGCTCTAACCTATTATGAAATTTAAACTACAAGCTCTCTGCTGGATTCTAAATTTAACCAGAAAGCTCTCTTCTGTGTTTTAATTTGAAACTAAAAGTACTTTGCTGATGCTAGGCCCTGAGTGACTATGAAATTTAAACTACAGCTGTCTACTGGGTATGAAAGGTAACCAGAAAGTTCTCTTCTGTGTTTTTAAATTGAATCTTAAACTGTTGCTACTAGGCCCTGACTGATTTAACAAAAAAAATAGTGGGTTCACAGATTAATTAGCATTAAAAGAAAAACAATTCCTTTCAGAAAAATTCCCAGAAGTATATACTCACAATTTCAGATTTCTCTCCAGAAGTAACAGCCCCCCTTTCCAGTCCGTCTGCAAGACCAACGATCTATTAATCTCAAACAACTTCTTCCATCAACACAAGTGGCGACTGCACACATGGACATCACCCAATGGATTGTATAAAAAATCTAACTGACTACATCTGTGGAAGTCAACGATGGAAAAGTTCTATAACATCAACAAAGACAAAACCTGGAGCTGACTGTGGTACAGATCATCAACTACTAGTATGCAAACTCAAGCTAAAGTTGAAAAAGAGCAAATCACTCATGAATGCAGCAAAATATGACCTTGAGAATATACCACTGGAATTTAAAGACTGCCTGCAAAATTGATTTGCTGCTTCAGATACAAATGACAGAGCTCCAAAAGGGTTATGGAATGACATCAAGAAGATTATGTTGGAAGAAAGCGAGAAGTCTCTACAAAAGGTGAAAAAGCAAAAACGGCCAAAATGGATGACAGAAGAAACTCTGAAAATTGCCCAGAAACGCAGAGAAGCTAAAGCCAGAGAAGAAAGAAAGACAATAACAGAACTCAACAGAGATTTCCAACGTGCAGCAAGACAGGACAAGGAAAAGTACTACAATGACACATGCAAGGAAATAGAGGCAGAAACTATTAGAGGAAGAACAAGACCGGCTTTCCTAAAGCTACGAGAGTTAAAGAAAACGTTCCCAGCCTCGAATTGGAATGTTACAAGATGCTCAAGGTTCTATGTTGAATGATGTTGAGAAGATCAAGAAAAGGTGGAAGGAATATACAGAGTTTTTATATGATAAAGATTAAGTGGACCAACAGCCGTTTCAACCTGTACCTTATGATCTGGAACCATTGGTGATGAAAGAAGAAGTTGAAGCAGCATTGAAAGCCTTATCAAAGAACAAAGCTCCAGGCATTGATAGCATTCCCATATAAGTATTACAGCAATCTGATGCAGCTGTTGCCGTACTTACAAGGCTCTGCCAAGAAATATGGAAGAAAACATCTTGGCCAACTGACTGTAAAAGATCTGTGTTTATACCAATACTAAAGAAAGGTGATCCAACTGACTGTGGAAATTATCGCACAATCGCTCTGATCCCACATGCCAGCAAGATTCTACTGAAGATTATTCAAAAGAGACTACAACCATACCTGGAACAAGAACTCCCTGAAGTGCAAGCAGGGTTCAGGAAAGGGCGAGGAACGAGAGACATCATTGCAGATGTGAGATGGATCCTTGAAAAGACTAAAGAATACCAAAAGGATATCTATTTGTGCTTTATCGACTATAGCAAGGCTTTTGACTGTGTAAACCATGAGAAACTCTGGGCCACATTAAGAAGCATGGGTATACCAGAACACCTGATCGTACTCTTGCACAATCTGTACATTGATCAAAAAGCAACAGTTCGAACGGAACAAGGAGAAACAGAATGGTTTAAAATAAGCAAAGGTGTAAGACAAGGATGCATACTTTCCCCCTACCTGTTTAATTTATATGCAGAACAAATCATCAGAGAAGCAGAATTGTATGAAGACAACAGAGGTGTGAAGATTGGTGGAAGACTCATCAACAACCTTCGCTATGCTGATGATACCACATTACTGGCTGAAAGTGAAGATGATCTGAAACATTTTCTTCTCACAATCAAAGAACATAGTCTCAAAATGGCCCTGCACTTTAATGTAAAGAAGACAAAGATCATGACAACTGGCATAATCAACAGGTTCATCATTGAAGCAGATGAAATTGAAATCGTGAACAACTTTAACCTACTTGGATCAACGATCAATAAAGAAGCAACAAGCAGTCAATAAATCAGATGATGCATTGCTCTTGGCAGAATGGCTATGAAAGACCTAGATAAGATTCTCAAGAGCAGAGATGTCTCTCTCCATACAAAGATTCGTCTTGTTCAAGCCATGGTATTTTCAATAACATCATATGGATGTGAAAGCTGGACAGTGAAAAAGATAGACAGGAAGAAAATTGATGCCTTTGAATTATGGTGCTGGCGGCGAATGCTGTGTATACCATGGACTGCCCGAAGAACAAACCAGTCAGTACTAGAGGAGATCAAGCCTAAGCTTTCTTTAGAAGCTCAGATGACAAGACTTCGACTTTCATACTTTGGACACATCATGCGAAGAGAGAGATCATTAGAGAAAGACATCATGCTTGGCAAGATAGAAGGTCGACGCAAAAGAGGAAGGCCAGCAATGAGATGGATCAATACAATAACAGCAGCTATGGGTACCAGTCTGTCAACAAAGAGCCGCCTGACTCAAGACCGAACACAATTTAGGATAGCTATCCAGAGGGTCGACTCCGACTCGACGGCACTTAATAACAACAACACAGGTACACTACCAAAAAACTGCCTCCAGTTTTGCAACTGATTCCTATAGATTTTGGGGTGCTGAATCCAGGAAAAATAGCCAAAATGTTCTATCACGTCACGTTTTCTTGCAAAATTAGATTTCTTACCCATATAAGGAATGTTCACATAATTTCTTTTTAGCCGACTGCAGTTTATTTTCTTGGCCCAAAATAGAGGTTGTAATGGTTAACTAACTAGATACACTCCCTCCTGATATTTTAGAGTGTTTTGTATTCATTTTATACATTAACAGGACAATTGGGAGGCGGGGGGCTAAATCCAGTACTCGTACTGGCGCATGTTCTTTCCTGTTCGCCTCGCCTCGTTCGCTCGCTCGCGCTCAAACACGGTGGTTGCGACATGAACGTTCCTGTCAAATTTCAGTTTCTTGCAAGTTCATTATTACCTTTTGTTTGCTCAGTCGTAATCCAGCTTTATTCCGAAGTGGTTCACTACAGTTGTAGTTTGCAGTGCTGTGTATTTGTGATGGCTCACAGAGCCAGAGGTTGCGTCAACTCTCCGGACAGTTTTTGTTTTATTGGTGGGGAATATACCGTGAAAAAGCGGCAGAGGAACATTTCTGCATTTATTAAAAAAGTATATTTCGCCTATTTCGGTTTGAAGTTAGGTGATCAAGACAAACCGTGGGCTCCTCACAAAGTGTGCAAGACATGTGAGGAAGATCTACGCTTATGGATGAAAGGTAAAAAACAAGCTTTTCGTTTCGGAATACCTATGATGTGGTGTGAACAAAGAGACCACAGCAGTGACTGCTATTTTTGCTCTTGCATTGTGAAGGGATACAACTTAAAAAATAAGAACGTAATAAGTTACCCCAACCTTCCCTCAGCAATTAGGCCTATGCCTCATAGCAACGAAGTACCTGTGCCTGAACCACCAAAATCTTTGGATCATATTTGTGTGGACGGTTCTGATCATGATGAGACTCATCAGATGGCTTTTCCCGATGAGTCCAGTACTTCCGAGTTTGAAACTGAACCAGATCCGAAACCTGAACTTTTCTCTCAAGCTGAATTGAATGATTTAGTCCGGGATTTAGGACTTCCAAAAGATGCTGCCCAACTGCTAGGTTCTCGGCTTAAACAGAAAAATCTATTGTCACCAGGAACAACTTTTTATTGGTACCCGCAACCGCGAGACACAATTTTTGAAGTATTTCAGCAAAGAGGAAGATTTGGTATTTTGCAACGATATATACGGAGTGATGGAAAAGTTTAAACTCAAGTATGATCCTGCTGAATGGCGGCTGTTCATTGATTCATCAAAAGACAGCATAAAAGGTGTTGTTCTTCATAATGGCAACACATTCGCTTCAGTTCCTATTGCTCACTCTGTTATTCTCCAAGAAAAATACGAGAATTTGGCCCTGATTCGTCAGAAGATTCGTTATGATGAGCAAAAGTGGATGATTTGTGGAGACTTTAAAATTCTATCCATGCTATTAGGGCAGCAATCCGGTTTCACCAAATATCCCTGCTTCCTTTGCTTGTGGGATAGCCGACTTTCTGAAGCAAAGCTAAAGGAAGGAGTGTTTGTTGGCCCTGATATAAGGAAACTCATTTCAGATGGCACATTCGCTGAAACGATGTCTGAGAAGGAAAAAGAAGCCTGGGATTCCTTCAAGGATGTTGTTCTCAAATTCTAGGGGAACAGGCGGGATGAGAACTATAAGGATATTGTTGCCAGGATGCTCAATGCCTTCAAAGAACAAGGCTGTAACATGAGCCTGAAAGTCCAATTCTTGCACTCCCATGTGAACTACTTTCCCGAAAACTTGGGGGCATACAGTGAAGAACAAGGTGAAAGGTTTCATCAGGGACGCAGAGAGAAGGTACCAAGGAAGATGGAACACCACTATGATGGCTGATTTCTGCTGGTTGCTGCTGCGGGAAACCCCAGATGAAAAATACGCCAAGCAGCGCACCAAGAGAAGCATTCGGGGGAAGAAGAAACGGGCCCACCAGGAGATTGATTGACCCAAGAATGACTTTAAAATCTAAACTGTGTTGACAAATATCGTGTTTTTACTAAACTTTGAAATAAAAATTTGCTAGTTATTACCACAGTGTCGGATCTCATTTATTAGAATTTTATTTTCACACCATCGGGTGTTTGTCTTCATGTATTGCAATGGTGCGGTTTGCGTTTTCTATTCTTACATACATACCTGTACAACATTTTTTGCACATTTCTTTGCTTTGCTTTGTGTCTAACCTCGCTCTTATATGCTCAATGTTTGTGCACATGTATGTGGCTGTTTTAAGTGCAGACAATTTTGCTACCATCACAGTGTGTTTTGTTGACATTACTCTATTCTTATGTGCTGCCTTGTTACAATTTTCTTTATTCTTATTTGAATAACTACTAAACAATTAGTATAAAGAATTCATCCAAGAAACTTTTATCTCGATCGCACTCAATCTGAAACGTTCACCTCAAACTGCTAACCCAATGTAGCAAAAAATCTGTACGTGATGGAGCAAATTGGTTACCAGATTTGGATTCAGCGCACCAAAAAACGTAAAAATCAATCGAAACATTAGAGGCAATTTAAAAAAAAATTTTTTTAGTGTACCTGTGCAATTGATTGGTATTTATTTTGCATTTCAGGTTAATTATTTTGATTACATATTTAGTAATAATAACACTGAAGAAATTATCAGAAAAAAAATAATCATGCCAAGACAGTGTAGAAATCATTCCAATATTTTGTGTTATGTTTGTGGTTCATTTGCTATTCTATCTCAACGTCATACCATAACATCAGGTCTTCACAAAATGTATAAATTATATTTTCGATGCCCACTGGGTGACTGCTTTTGCAAATGGACTATGTGATTGGTTAAATAGATGGAAAATAGTGATGCCATTTGCTGTACCAATGATATAGAGGGAGCTGAGAAGTCATCATGATGACTGCTATCTTTGTCTAGTTATTATCACAGGTTTCTCTGTGAAGAATAAGCACAACTTTGTGTATCTAAATCTTATGTCTGCAATACAACCAGTCCCACATGACAAAACACTTCCAGTTCCTCCACAGGACGGTATGTCTTCTGTACCATACGAAATGGAGTTAAATGAAGGTGCAAGTGGCAGCCAATCTAAAGAGTCAGAAGATGCAGAGAAATTCAGCCAAGAAGAGCTTATTGATCTTATACAAGATTTGACAATCTCAAAAGATAAAGCGGAACTCTTTGCTTCATGGCTGAGGGAAAAGAACTTGATTCAAAAGAATGTTGTCGTTTGCCACTATCACACGCACCATCATAACTTAGCGATTTTCTGTAAAGTAGATGATCCAATGTGTTATTGCAACGATATTGACAGACCTTTTGGAGTACACAGACTGTCAGAATGGTGCTTTTTCATTGATTCTTCAACAAAAAGCATCAAGACCATTCTTATTCATAATGGCAACGTAAAGCCATTTATTCCAATTGCACATTCTGTCCACCTCAAGGAGACATATGATAACCTACAGATATTGCTCCAATCTATATATTATGACAATTACCAATGGAAGATTTGCGGGGGTTCTTAAGGTTATTGGTATGTTGATGGACATGCAAGGTGGATTTACCAAATATTGTTGTTTTCTCTGCCTCTGGGACAGGCTGTCAAAGAGCATTATGCTGTTCACGACTGGCCTTTAAGAACTGCCTATAACACTGGTCAACAAATTTTAACAAAAGTCATGTTACTGAAATTAGAATAGTCATTTCTTATCAATTTTTATATGCTGAACACAAATATGACAGTGAAATTGCAAAGTTGGCTCTAGTTTTTTTGTAATCTACAAGAATTAATGTTTACATCACAAAATGCATGTCAATAGTAAATATAATAGGCCTTCGGTTAATACCTGTAAAAAAACAAGTCATAGACTACTTCTTAGATTTTTTTCGCCTGTCTCTTGTACAGCTGTTCGGGAGCTTCTCTGGGGAGTGTCCAGCAGTAATCAGCAAGCATTGTAGTGGACCATTTTCCCTGGTATCTTTGCTCCATCGTTGCGATATCCTGGTGAAAACGTTCACCCTGTTCATCACTAACTAAACCACAGTTGTCAGGAAAGAAATCGAGATGGGAATCAAGGAAATGGATCTTTAGAGACATATTGCAGCCAAGTTTCTGATACTGCATCAGCATGTCTTCTACTAGTTCCTTGTAGTTTTCTGCCCTAACATTCCCGACAAAGTTTGTTGACACTAGGCGAAAAGCATTCCATGCTTGTTTTGCATCACCCTGCAGCAAGTTGTTGAACCGGTCATCTTTGAAGAGCTCTCGAATCTGAGGACTCCCAAAACTCCCTCTTTAATCTTTGCTTTGCTGAGTCGAGGGAATTTTTCATGCAGGTATCGGAAAGCTGGCTAAGTGCAGTCCATGGCTTTCACAAAGTTTTTCATCAAACCTAGTTTGATGTGAAGGGGTGGTAGCAGGATTTTGTGAGCCTCAACCAGAGCTGGGTGCTGGATATTCTTCTCTCCAACTGTTATATTTTGTCTGCGATTCCATTCCTTCCACAAGTAGTGCCAATCCCTTGCTCGGCTATCCCACTCACATAAGAAGCACATGTATTTTATATATCCCTGCTGCAGTCCCATTAAAAGGGCAACTTCCTTCAAGTCACCACAGAGGTGCCAGCTGTACTTGTTATAGTTAATGGAAGACAGTAGATGTTTTAAGTTATCGTATGTCTCTTTCATGTGGACGGCATGCGCTACTGGAATAGATGGAAGACGGTTTCCATTGTTCAAAAGCACAGCCTTCAGACTCAGTTTCGAAAAGTCTATAAACATTCTCCAGTCTTGTGGGTCATGAGTAATTTTTAAGGCATTCATGATGCTTTCAATATCGAAACAGAATACCAGATTACTTTCCTTTCTGAAGAAAGGATCCAACTGCTGGTGGCACTTTCTATATGAAGTAATGTTGACATCTTCTTCTAGAAGATTCCATTGTTGGAGTCTTGATCCTAGCAATTCTGCCTTGCTCTTGGATAAGTCCAAATCACGAACCAGGTTATTTAGTTCTTCCTGTGTTATTCTGTGATAGTGCATCCCAGTGGAAATCTGTGTCACTGCATGCTGACGGACCAGGAGAAGAATAGGTCGGCTCACCCTTGTCCTCATCAGATGAATCAAGAGAATATTCTGATGGAGGTTCTGGAATAGGAAGTCCCTCACTATGTGGAACTGGTCTCAATGCAGACGGAATGTTTGGGTAGACTATGCTCGACTTCTTTTGCTTCGTTATTCCGCTGGAAAGAGGAGGAATCAAGCAGAAGTAACAGTCATTTATGTGGTTGCTTGGCTCTCTCCACACCATGGGGACTGCAAACGGCATTGATGGTCTTTTGTAATTTAACCACTGTGAAAGCTGTGTTGTACATGTAGCGCAGCATATATGCAGGACCCAAGGCTTGTCTTGGTCACCAATCTTGCATCCGAAGTAAAGATGATATGCCTTCTTCAGTTGAGAAGTGATACTTTTCTTCTGGTTGGCAAATGTCACTTCCTCACAAATATAGCAGAAATTCTCAACGGTATTAACATACTTTCGCGGCATTACTGTTCTGTATTGTACCTAAATGGCTAAAACTGAATGATTAATAAAAGTTACATGTAACAGTAGCTTAAACTGTCTCACACACAGTCGGAAATATTTTAAATGCTCAACCTTTCCGACTGCGTATAGTACACTTCTGACGTCAGATGGCTTCAGCAGCCGTCTGGCAGTAGTATTGCATTGCATCAGAAAATGATGCAATCAACTCTGGATGATGTGTGCATGCTGGTATTAAGCAATGTGATGCAATATTACATCATTCAAGGCTTATTTGGGATGTTGTTGATGCCCTACCGGATAGATTTACACAGTGAAACGTCAAAAATGAACTACATGCAATATCTTCAAAATGAGAGCCAGTAATTTTTTTTATGTCATATTCATGTTCAGCTCACCAAGATACTACAGATTAGGGCCTTTTAAAGTCAGTAACGATTTCAATGTTGACCAGTGTAATCCAGGAAGAAGCAGTGTTAGTCATGTTCCATTAGTCAATCCAGCAAACATTTTGTTTCCTCCTTTGCATATAAAATTGGGTTTAATGAAAACGTTAATGAAAAGAATGGCGCATACAAATTCAAAAGTATTTCACTATCTTGTTTCTAAATTTCGCAATATCACTCCTGCAAAAATGAAAGAAGACATTTTTGTGGGGCCACAAATAAGACAGGTGATGGAGGATGAAGAATTTGAAAAATGCCTGGATGCTTGGGAACTTGAGGCATGGCAAGTCTTCCTGGGTAATTACAAATTGCCAGATTATGTTGATGGAGTACAGAAGTTACTTGACGCATATTGTAAACTTGGTTGCCACATGTGATTGAAAATGCACTTCATGCACTCAGATCTTCACTTCTCTCAATAAAACTTGGGTGAAGTGGGTGACGAACAGGGTGAGAGGTTTCACCAAGACATTCAGGCCATGGAAAAATGTTACCAAGGATTCTGGGATGGGAGCATGATAGCAGATTACTGCTGGATGTTGTATTGTGACAATCCTGACAAACATCATAGCAGAAAGTCTTCTGTAAAACACTTTTTATGTGTTTCTTATATGTAAACATGCCAAATATAGTTATTAGCACATGTGACATCTGACTTTTTCAATGTTTACCATATGTAACATTTTACATAAACGTGTATGGATGACACCTCTAAAACCTCACGTGCTAGAGAAAAACCAATTGCAGATTCAGAAGCAGCATGAAAAACTGCTTTGGGAAAACATGACTTCACTTTTGATCAAGAAAAATAATACTTTGTTGTAAACCAGTGTTATCAGAAGAATCATAAATTTATCCCTCACTGAAGGCTGCCTCCCATCTCTCCTGAAACTTACTTCCATACGGCCAACTCTCAAAAACCAAAATCTAGACCCAACACTACCAATCTCATACTGCCCTATCTCTAGCCTACCATTTCTGGCCAAGATAATAGAAAAAATGGTACAGCTTCAACTTCAGGACCATGTGGATTCACATACCCCCCTTGATCTTCAACAATATGATTTTAGTGCTAACCATAGTGTTGAGTCCCTCAGTACCGCCCTAGTAGACAAATTAATATTGGGCACCCAAAAACCATACCGACGATTCATCCTCCTTTTTCTAGATATAACAGCAGCATTCGACTCAGTTCACATGAAGCACTCCTCCATCGGCTGCAAACAATTAGTCTATGCAACACGACACTCAAGTGGTTTACCTTATAACTACTCCAGTGACAAATAAGGGTAAATGGTACAACCTCTCCCACATCCAAGATCATGCAAGGTGTGCCACAAGGTTCCACTTTATCGGCTCTACTATTCAACATATTTATTCAATCCATCTGTGACATCATCAAAACCCATAAGGTATTATACCATATCTCTGCAGATGACATTATGCTGTATATCCCAGTATCCACCCATAAATCTATATACTCCCCTCTGACTGAGTGCTTTGAAACCATCTCACAATGGCTTAAAATGCACAACCTTGCCATAAACTACCAAAATTTACTTCACCAGTTTGAGAAATGAAAAGCTAAGGGCATGTTTACTAAACTGTGGTAACGTAGCAGCGGCTACGTTAAGGCACGTTATGTAACGTTAAGGTGCGTTAACGTAACATAACATAACGTTAACGTGCCTTAATGTTACATAACGTGCCTTAACGTTCCCGGCTGCAGTAAGTCCCGCAGAGGGTGGAGAGAGGGCGGAGAGAGGGGTCAATGGGCGGGGAGTGGGCGTGGAGAGGCCCCTTCCACACTAACGCGGAGAAATTAAGGGCTGAATCTTAATGCAACTGAAAACCTGGCGTTAGCACACATTTGCAAGAGAGAGAAACCATTTCAGTGTCAGCAATGTACAGCATAGGCAGGGAGCCCAAGAAGGTGATAGTAGTGCTCCATTTGCAGCAACAGCATAGTGCCCTGGTAAGAAAGGCCACTATGGTGATGGCGCAAATGGGGCATGGGGGCTGCAGGTGGAACATGCAGTGGGAGCTACTGGGGCACAGGGCGGACTAGGCGGTTGCCAAGGTGGCACATAGGAATGCAGAAAATGGAAACCAGAAAGACAGCAACTGACCAGGGTCAGACATGCCCATGAGTCTGTGGCCCACAGTGTCCCACCCAGGAGACCCAACAGGCACCCCAAGGGGCACTTAACATTGACAGGCAGTGCCTGGGGAAGTGTGGACATCTATGTAGGCACTCCTACCCCAGAACCCACACCTTAGGCAGCCACCTACCTGCCCCCTAGATGGCCTTGGATGGCGCACCACTGGCACCGACAGCATATGGTCATGGGGGCATGGCAGAGGGAGTGGGTGATTATGCTGGAGGGAGCAGTGGCACCTGCCTGCAGTGGACCTAGGCCATGCCCTGTACCAGAATGTGGTGTGCAGTGCAACAGAAGAGGTCTGGCCGAGGAACGTAAAGATAGCCCCAGGGACCACTATGTTGCTGTGGCAACAGTGTGGTGCAGTACACTCAGCCAGCATCTCCAACAGCAGAGGGGACAGAGGTTCAGGTCCCATCTGTGGATCTTGCAGAGCATCTCCCCATAGCTTTAGCCCACAATGTAGCCACAACACAAACATGGGCAAACCCCAAAGCAGTGTTGCACAGGGGTACAGACACCCACTCACAAGGGCTCCACTATCCACAGCTTCATGGAGTGTCAGGCTGTTGGCCCAAGCACAGAGCTGCAGTTATCACCAGAGCACTACTACTACCCCCGCACATATTAGCAATGTCAGCACTGTGATCAGGACCAGAGCAGCGGGTAGGGTTGTCAACCACCTCCATCTCTGCACAATGCTGAGATAGATGTGGGAGTGTGCCTATGTCTCTCCATTGTTTTGTGTCTGCCAACACCTCACTGAGCCCACATTGCTCACACTGCTTCCAACGTTAGCCTGCAAATGTGCATAATGAGGAGCAAGGTATTGTGGGTATGGCCCAGACAGGGCGGATTGGCCAGGATGCATCTGCACAGGGTGGAGGGCAATGGCTGAGACACTGTAGTACTCGACCACCACCTGCATGGACAGGGTGGCTACAGCATGTCTCACTGGGGGTGGGGGGGGGGGGTCACTCTCACTCTGACCGAGCAGTGACCATGGTATGTCTATGTTCCCACATAGTGCCACTCATTAGTTGTTTCCAGTGATATTTGTGTGTTCCTAGTTTTGGGGCCCAAGCACAGAGATGCCTGCTTGGTGTCTGTGCTGTGCATCCCACCTCTGGGTGTACAGGGTTCCCCTGTGAGCATGCACTATGGACTGGTTAGTGGGCTGTCTGCAGTTTGCCTGTGCATGGTGGGAGCACCTTGTAGGATGCTGCAGGTGCAGTCTGACTGTGCTGTCTGTTGATGAATGACAGACTGTGGTGTGGGGCAGTTGAGCCTACCCCAAGCATCACTGCTGGTCTTCAATGGTCACAGGTATGGCACTGGCCTAGCAGCCCTGGAGGGCTGTCATCCGTCAGCAGGAATGTGGTTGCTGATGCTGCAGGATGCAAGCACCTGTCCCACCACACCCTCATCTACAAAAGGGATGATTGAGGCCCCTTGGGGTATATAAGCACATACCACTTCGACCCATAGTGGCAGTGCTACATCACCCTCATGCGAGTCTAGACACCCCACTGCCTTGATAACAGATACCCATGGCAGCCAGACCTTAACACCAGGTACACAGTAATCTAGTTGGTGTCTGGTCCCACAGGGCCACATGTGACTTCAGAACACAGCTGGAACAGACGCACCTTCAATTGCACTGCTGGGAACACCTGTCACACACTGGCAGTGCTGGGAATGTGCAGTAGGACCTTTCTCTAGCACCACATGTACTGTGGACCTAGTGCTGGGCGCCCATCCTGTCCCTCAGGGTGAACATGGAACCTGCACAATGGCATGGTTTGTAGCTACTCTGTGCCAGTATCATGCACTGTCAGTCCATCTTACCACGCTGCAGTACAGGAGAGGTGCAGACCCCATTTGGTGGTTAGCTGCAGGCCGCTGTTCTGCATGTGCAATGCATCATGGGTGCTGGTGGGGTTACCCTATCCTGGCACACAGAGCAGACGGTTTGTACAGTGACCTGCAGTCCTTCTGTACCCATCCATTGCTGTGCAACAGGCCATAGAGGTATAGCCTACTGGTTAGTACACTGATGTTCTAGGTGGAGGTCATGGGTTCAATTCCTTGTTGTTCCCTCCTGTCCAAGGCAGATATTTTGCTTGCCTGTGACAGTCATATCTTTGCAGATCCGTGCTGCCAGACCATAGTACCCTCACCACAGTTGACAGCAATCCATATAAGGTGTCATAAGGCTCCTAATTAGGCACAGTGGAGTGGAGTGGAGGAGTGGCCTAGTGGTTGGGGCAAGGTACTTCAGGCCGGAAGGTCGGGGGTTCAAATCCCACTAAAGGACAGCAACCTTGGGCCGGAAGGACTGGGGTTTTTAGTCCCATAGGTGCTCCTTGTGGTCTTGGGCAAGCCACTTAACCCTCCATAGCCTATGTTCCCTGTAAAATAGTTATCTCCAAGTTATAATGCCCTGTTCAATGTAATTTCAGTTTGTTCAATGTAAACCACACTGATGCAGAATAGCGCGGTATATAAGAGAATGTAAATAAACAAATAAACAGTACAAGGCACCTTATTGGGCACAGTACAAGGAACGTTACAAGGCACCTTATTAGGCACAGTACAAGGCACGTTATAAGGCGCATTATAAGGTACGTTATAAGGCACCTTAATAGGCACAGTACAAGGCACGTTAAGGCACATGCCTTGTACTGTGCCTAATAAGGTGCCTTATAACTTGCCTTATAACGTGCCTTATAACACGCGTAACCTGACGGCTTGCCATGATGATGCCCCGCCCATACCTTTATATGGGCATCTTTACCTTTACCGCGGAACCTAACGCGAATGACATTACCGTAGTTTAGTAAACATACCCCTTAGTATAGCTGGATTTAAAAGAGGTTTGGACAAGTTCCTGGAGGAAAAATCCATAAACCATTATTAAAGTGGACCAGGGAAATCCACTGCTTACCCATTGGATAAGCAGCATGGAATCTGTATACATTTAGGAAAGCTGGGAAGTACTTGTGACCTGAATTGGCCACTGTTGGAGAGTCCAAAACCAGGGAACTCTCACTCACAGAGAAACACAAAACAGCAACAGGTGAAGAAAAACTCAACCCTTTGATCATGAAGAAGCAACTTTATTAAACCATCCATACACATAGTGTTTTGGCAAGACTGCCTTCCTCAGGGGGTCAAACCTCCAACAGACAAAAAACATAAAAGAAACATTAAAACCATAACCATAAAACATGAATAATAAATAATAAATAAACCATAAATATAATATTAAGACATAAATAATAACAGCCATAGTGGTGTCTGAGATGAAAACATAAGTATTCCAGATGGATAAAGTTAGAGACAACCATTCAAATACAACTGAGAGCACTTATCAGGTGAGGAGATTAGAGGAAGGTGTGCCAGTGAAAAACATTAGAGTAATTTATACAAATCAGACGTACAATATACCCTTTATTATTTATATTGAGGATTAAAGAAACATATCATGTTGCAAGTAATCAAAGAAATGAAAAATAAATAAATAAATAAGTGCAGCAGGTATAAAAGACTACATAAAATAAAACCTAAATAGGTAGAGTGATCAGGCAGGGAAAAGCAAACCAGGAGAGATGGGGGAGAGAAAAGAGGCAGGACTTACTTTGCTGTATGTTCAGTGAGCATAGACAGCATGATAACACTGTTGGGGCTAAATGCACGAAGCAGACCAATGCTTCAACGAGAGTATTCAGTAAATACAGTATTATGACACAAGGGGGCAGAGAGTCACTGCATAGTCAGGTAAAGAGCGCATCCTCTTAAAGATAATATAAAACATTTTAACACATATCGGAAGAACATCCCGCTGTGGATGATGTCAATTTATATAGATCTAAAATACAGGTTCCACAAGTTAAGTTACAGCTAGAAGACTCCTTAACTTTATGTATAAAGAACAGAAAAGGGAAGACTCGGAACAAGATCAAATTGGTCTGAAATACACCATTGAGTATGTTTACTAAAGGACGTTAAGGGAGAAAGTGTGCCGTTAACACCTGTTATCGGCACCCTTGCACCTTGAATGCTGCAAAAAAGCTGCATGAACAAGCGTTAAATGTTCCTGCAGCATTAAGGGAACAGTAGGCGGAGAATGAGCATTAACAGCAAGTGCCCCATTAACGCCTGTTGCATTAGCGCCCTTTAATGCTGGGAACCCTAACACAAAGTAAAACCTCATGGAAAGGGGGTATTTTGAGGGGAGAGACTCTATTTAAACATCTGC
Source organism: Ichthyophis bannanicus (assembly GCA_033557465.1). Classification (NCBI taxonomy): domain Eukaryota; kingdom Metazoa; phylum Chordata; class Amphibia; order Gymnophiona; family Ichthyophiidae; genus Ichthyophis; species Ichthyophis bannanicus. Next base: position 294,375,068 of record CM066032.1, read on the forward strand.
AATCTGATCCACAGACAAGTGAGCCCAAGGGTGATAGTAGTGCTCCATTAGCAGCAACAGCATAGTGCCCAAGTATGAAAGGGCACTATATTGATGGTGCAAATGGGGCAAAAGGGGTGGCACATGGGTTATGCAGTGGGGGTTGCTGGTGCTGAAGGCAGACCAGGCAGCTGCCCAGGTTGCACATCTGCGATGTCTGTCATGATGCCACAGTGACAGTGATGGCACATAAACATGCTGCTGCTGCAAAAAGGTGATGTGCAACATGGGGCGGTCCAAGAGTCCCTGGCACCCTAGGCAAAGTCACAGGCTGCTCCCCCCCCCCCCTGCTGCTGCTGATGACGGCTCCAGAGGAAGAGGCTGGTAGCGCTAGCATCTGAATCTTTATAGGGGGCTGCATAAAGCAATTGCCCAGTGAAATATCACAGCTGCGGCTGTCCGCCACCCCCAAGACGTATCTGCAGCTGGCGGGGATGGAGTTACATTGGTGGCAGTTGTTTGGGGGGGGCAGCATGATCACCCATGTGTGCCTATGCCCCCCATCCAGAACTGGAGCCCTAGGCGCACTCCTAAGCTGCATGGTGGACGGGTCGTGACTGCACCCCACCTCCACTGACAGGAGCATACAGAGACATGGCGACATGCAGACTCGACAACACGTCCCCCTTCAGCACCTGCCAAACACACCTTATCAGACAGGTATGGCACAGGGCATGTAGAGATCACAGCAGACATAGCAAGACTCCTTCTCATTGCCACATTCACCCTGTCAATAACCACAGCTCCACACAGTGATTGCTGAATCCCTATGGCTACTCTGTGATGCAACACAAAAGGCCAATATGTATATTAGTGGAGGGTCATAGGTTCAAGACCTGGCTTTGGATCATTTCTTGCATGTCCCTGTGGGTAAACTTTAGTCTACAGTGCAGGTACAGCACTAGCATATGCAACCCCCAATGAATTGGACAGCAAGTGTCCAAATACCCATCAGCACACACGCAGGCTCCACTATCCACAGCTGGATGGAAAGATAGAATGATAGCACTGACACACTGAGCGAGCGTAAATGTCAGTGTGTGTATGTGAATATGGCTCTCCAGAGTTCTGTGGCCTTCTGCACTGCACTGTGCCACACATTGCCAACATTTCCCAACGTTAGTCTGCAAATGTGCATGATGAGGAGCAGAGGATTGTGGGTATGACCCGAAACAGAGCGGTTTGCTCAGGATGTGTCTGCATTAGAGGTCGGGTCAATGGCTGGGACTTCATAGTAGCCGTCTGCCACATGCATGGCCTGGGTGGCCACAGCAGTTCACGCTGCAAGGGCACTCTCAGTCTGACCAAGCTGTGACCATGGCATAGCTAAGTATCCACATAGTGCTATATAGTGTCTAGCTCCAGTGATATAGGTACTCTCCCTGTCCTGGGAGTCTAAATGCTGGGTGGCCATGCTGTTTTTCCTAAGCCAAGGTGTTCATGGTTGCTCTGTGCACATGCATTGTGTGCTGACCGGCCACAGGTGGTATGTACATGGCTGAAACAGCTCTAGGGTAGGCAATAGGTTTATTGATATTTCCAGCTGGTTGGGACAGCAGTTGTTCCTGGCCTGCTCACTGTGGTATTGGCAGGACCTACAGGAAGGTAGCAGCAGCCCCATGCAAACCTAGAAGCCCCCACTGCGTTTGGCATCCATGGCATCAGCAACTGCAACACTGGGCGCTGACATGCACTTTTCTAGGAGGGTCCCTGTCCAACAGGGGAAGGACACAGGTCCTAGATGTGACAGGTGCCTACAACATGCTGCAATTGTGCTGGAAACAAGGTGACTAGCATACCACACTGCAGACAATACCTGCCACAGACTAGCAGTGATGTGGATTTGCAGCACAGATGGAAGAGACCATCTCTAACAGTGCAAACTCTGGGGGCCAGGTGCTGGGCACCCATCCTCACCTTCAGGGTGACCGCTGAAACAGCTCAGTAGCATGCTTTGTAGCTGTTCTATGCTTGTAGCACACACTGTCAGTGTGTCTTAATGAGAAGAGGGGGGAAGAGGGAAAAAGGAAGGGGGAAGGAGGAACGGAAGATGGATAATGCCTGCTGCCAGGGAGACCAAATATATACTGGAGAAGAGATTTCTAGCCATGCATTCATTTCGCTCGAACATCAAGCTTTGGAAGAGATATATCGATGATGTGCTGATGATCTGGGAGAGAGAGGATAGCCGCCTTCGGAATTTTATGACATGGATTAATTCCCTTGATTGCAATCTTCAATTTGAGTTTTCCATTCATAAAATTAATTTAGATATTTTGAATAAAAAATGAGAGTGGCTTTATAACTGATATTTATAGAAAACCCAACGACAGGAATCAGTTGCTTCACTTTCAGTAGTTTTCACAATCGATCATTAAAACGCAACTTGCCTATCAGCCAGTTCCTTAGAGTCAGGAGGGTATGCTCTCAGGACCAGGATTTCGAGAGACACTCTAAAGATATGAGTAAATGATTCTAGGTAAGAGGATACCCCATTGAATGCTATACAAATATCAGATGCACAATTTTATAAATGCTTAATTTACATGCAGAAATGTCTTTTGACCTTACTATGAATGCTGATACTTTAAATTCTTTGAATTGTTTCTTTGCCATTTCCCTTAATGTCTGCACCAAGGGCTGTGCGAGGGGTGCTGCCGCACAGGGTGCAAGTACAGAACGGGTGCTGATATCATCATTGGGCTTCCAGGAAGCTCAAAAAAGTGAGTTACCGCATGTGGGCACCAGATTCGTTAGTCGCATATGGTGCATTTCTAGCTTGGTATGGTCCTGTGTTTGAGAGCACCCAAGTGAACACAGGAAGATAAAATTTGCCATACTGTGTCAGATCAATGGTCCGGCAAGCTCAGTATCCTGTTCCCAACAGTGACCAATCCAGGTCACAAGTACCTGACAGGATCCAAAAAGAAGACAAATTAAATGCTGCTTATCCCATGGATAAGCAGTGGATTTCCTCCAGTCCATTTTAATAATTGTTGAAGGCCATTAACCCCAGTAACTTGTCCAAACCATTTTTAAACACAGATACACTAATAACTTTTACTACATCCTCTGGCAGCTAATTCCAGTGCTTAATTACGCATGGAGTGAACAAATATTTTCACTGATTAGTCATAATTGTACTATGTTGTACTTCATTGCATGTCCCCTAATTTTTATACTTTTTGGAGGAGTAAACAACCGTTTCAAGTCTACTTGTTCTACCCCTCTCATTATTTTATTGACCTCTAACATATCTTCTCTCAGCCATCTCTCCTCTAAGCTGAAGACTCCTAACCTTTAAAACCTTTCCTCATTTTGGTTATCCCAAATTACCCAATTACTCACATATACTGGATTTGAGTGGTCCACACAATCTACAGCAAAGGAACACAAGTTCAGCCTATGAAGGCCACAAACAGACCAGACTTTTAGGATAGCTCTAATCAATTTGTATTCAATAGGGATCGTATCCCTCACTTGGTTTGCAGCTTGTCGTGCTGTGAGGGCTTGTGTGCATCAGTGATGCTGAGAGCTAAACTATCGGTAGTTTAACTACTGGCAGGGTCTCCCAAGATGGACAGGTCTCAACTAAGATGCCAGACCAAGACAAACCACCCATCTGGGCAGCAGCAGAATGGGATAGTGTTGACGGCGGAGGATCACATTTCTGTGACAACGGCAACAACACCAAACTTAAACTGCGCGGAAGAAAGGCCCGGCAATCTACTTCTGTATCTTGCCATGAAAACCCAATGGATAGTTACAACAAAACAAATTGTGCTGTAGTGCTGGAAGATGAGACCCCCAGGTTGGAAGGCACTCAACTAGCTACTGGGGAAGAGCTGAAGACTTTTTAGAGTAAAGCCAGCATTTATGATGTGGTTGGATCAAAGCCCTCTGGACGTCTGACTGCTGATGTAGCTGCGCATGAAATGAGAGTCAGAAGCTGTAAAGATGTCTTACACATTGGAACATGGAACGTACGAAGCATGAACCAAGGGACGTTGGAGGTGGTCAAGAATGAAATGGAACATGTACAACTTGATTTGTTGGGTGTCAGCGAACTGAAATGGACTGGCATCGGGCACTTTGCATCAGATGATCACATGGTCTACTATGCTGGAAATGAAAGACAAAGAAGAAATGGTGTTGCATTTATAATAAAGAAGAAACTTGCAAGAACTGTAATGAAATACAATGCAGTCAGCGAACGCTTAATCTCTATTCGTCTACGAGGAATGCCTATCAACACAACTATAATTCAAGTATATGCCCCAACAACAGCTGCAGAAGAGAATGAAATTGAAGAGTTCTATGAACAAGTACAAGCTGAAATTGACAGAACATGCAAAAAGGATATCCTGATAGTCATGGGTGATTGGAACGCAAAGGTTGGCAACAAAGAAGAAGACAAAGTAGTTGGAAAATATGGACTTGGCAACAGAAATGAAGCTGGAGAAAGACTGATAGAATTCTGCAAGACCAAAGATCTATTCATCTTGAACACCTTCTTCCAGCAACACAAGCGGCGACTGTACACATGGACTTCACCCAATGGATTGTATAAAAATCAAATTGACTACATCTGTGGAAGTCAACGATGGAAAAGCTCTATAACATCAACAAAGACAAAACCTGGAGCTGACTGTGGTACAGATCATCAACTACTAGTATGCAAACTCAAGCTAAAGCTGAAAAAGAGCAAACCACTCATGAATGCAGCAAAATATGACCTTGAGAATATACCACTGGAATTTAAAGACTGCCTGCAAAATCGATTTGCTGCTTTAGATACAAATGATAGAGTTCCAGAAGAGTTATGGAATGACATCAAGAAGGTTGTGTTGGAAGAAAGCGAGAAGTCTCTACAAAAGGTAAAAAAGAAAAAATGGCCAAAATGGATGACGGAAGAAACTCTGAAAATTGCCCAGAAACGCAGAGAAGCTAAAGCCAGAGGAGAAAGAAAGACAATCACAGAACTCAACAGAGATTTCCAACGTGCAGCAAGACAGGACAAGGAAAAGTACTACAATGACGCATGCAAGGAAATAGAAGCAGAAACTATTAGAGGAAGAACAAGATCAGCTTTCCTAAAGCTACGAGAGTTAAAGAAAAAGTTCCAGCCTCGAATTGGAATGTTACAAGATGCTCAAGATTCTATGTTGAATGATGCTGAGAAGATCAAGAAAAGATGGAAGGAATATACAGAGTTTTTATATGATAAAGATCAAGTGGACCAACAGCCGTTTCAACCTGTACCTTATGATCTGGAACCATTGGTGATGAAAGAAGAAGTTGAAGCAGCACTGAAAGCCTTTTCAAAGAACAAAGCACCAGGCATTGATTGCATTCCCATAGAAGTATTACAGCAATCTGATGCAGCTGTTACCATACTTACAAGGCTCTGCCAAGAAATATGGAAGACAGCATCATGGCCAACTGACTGGAAAAGATCTGTGTTTATACCAATACTAAAGAAAGGTGATCCAACTGACTGTGGAAATTATCGCACAATCGCTCTGATCCCACATGCCAGCAAGATTCTACTGAAGATTATTCAAAAGAGACTACAATCATACCTGGAACAAGAATTACCTGAAGTGCAAGCAGGGTTCAGAAAAGGGCGAGGAACGAGAGACATCATTGCGGATGTGAGATGGATCCTTGAAAAGACTAAAGAATACCAAAAGGATATCTATTTGTGCTTTATCGACTATAGCAAAGCTTTTGACTGTGTAAACCATGAGAAACTCTGGGCCACATTAAGAAGCATGGGTATACCAGAACACCTGATGGTTCTCTTGCACAATCTGTACATTGATCAAGAAGCAACAGTTCGAACAGAACAAGGAGAAACAGAATGGTTTAAAATAAGCAAAGGTGTAAGACAAGGCTGCATACTTTCCCCCTACCTGTTTAATTTATATGCAGAACAAATCATCAGAGAAGCAGGATTGTATGAAGACAACAGAGGTGTGAAGATTGGTGGAAGACTCATCAACAACCTTCGCTATGCTGATGATACCACATTAGTGGCGGAAAGTGAAGATGATCTGAAACATTTGCTTCTCACAATCAAAGAACATAGTCTCAAAATGGGCCTGCAACTTAATGTAAAGGAGACAAAGATCATGACAACTGGCATAATCAACAGGTTCATCGTCGAAGGAGAAGAAATTGAAATCGTGAATAATTTTAACCTACTTGGATCAACTATCAATAAAGAAGCAACAAGCAGCCAAGAAATCAGACGACGCATTGCTCTTGGCAGAATGACTATGAAAGACCTAGATAAGATTCTCAAGAGCAGAGATGTCTCTCTCCATACAAAGATTCGACTTGTTCAAGCCATGGTATTTTCAATAACATCATATGGATGTGAAAGCTGGACAGTGAAAAAGATAGACAGGAAGAAAATTGATGCCTTTGAATTATGGTGCTGGCGGTGAATACTGTGTATACCATGGACTGCCCGAAGAACAAACCAGTCTGTACTAGAGGAGATCAAACCTAAGCTTTCTTTAGAAGCTCAGATGACAAGACTTTGACTTTCATACTTTGGACACATCATGCGGAGAGAGAGAGATCATTAGAGAAAGACATCATGCTTGGCAAGATAGAAGGTCAACGCAAAAGAGGAAGGCCAGCAATGAGATGGATCAATACAATAACAGCAGCTATGGGTACCAGTCTGTCAACAATAAGCCGCCTGACTGAAGACTGAACACAATTTAGGATAGTTATCCAGAGGGTCGCCATGAGTCGACTCCGACTCGACGGCACTTAACAACAACAACAGGGATCATATGCATGCAGTTCTAGCTCATACATATTCATTAGGGAAATCCTGAAACCCCAGTCTGTGTGCAGCTCTTGTGGACCTAATTTGTGCACCTCAGATCTATGATAATACATATATATATATGAAAATCTGAAAACAAAAGGTATATATGCATTCAGGTAATTTCTTACCTTCTTAATAACACAGAAGTCCCCATGGATTTACAGAAATTGCAGAATAGCTACTTAAAGAATATTTAAAAATGAGCAATATAAGGGGACATTTTACTTACCAGTTAATGTCCTTTCTTTGAGTCCCGCTAGATTAGTCTAGACAAGTGGTGGTGGTCTACCAGCACACTGGTGTAGACAAAGAACTAATGAAAAGCCCTGGTTTCAATGACATCACTCCCATGCCTCTATTCACCTTAGCCACCAGAGCATATGAGAGAAAAATGGCAAGTCTCACACAACCTCAACTGTGAGCAACAATGAATGATCAACAGTAGAGAACTATATACAAGAAAGCATAAACATAAGGCTGTCAGTAGACAATGAATCTGCAGAGCCAAGTAGAAAAATCATAGCAGATCTAAGGGTACCGCAGAGAAGAACAGAGCAATACAGTCCCAGGAGCGGGTCCTGGACTGGTCTAGCAGGACTCAAGGAAAGGACATTAACTGGTAAATAAAATGTCACCTTCCATATCATCCTGCTAGACCATCCAAACAAGTGGGATGTACCAAAGCTACATCTCCACGGGGCAGGAAGAAGACACAGCAGCTCACGAAACCCTTGAGCCAAAAGCCGTATCTGCCCTCATGTGGACATCCAAGTGGTAATGCTTGACAAAAGTGGAAAGTGATGCCCATGTTGCTGCCTGACAAATGTCTGTAGGGGCTACCGAGCTCCACTCCACCTACGAGGATGCCTGCCCTCAAATAGAATGAACCAACCTCAAAAACCCCCACCAGTGGAAAAAATTAAGCACATCAAGAAAAATATCCACCAAACATACCAAATCCCACAGTAAATCTTTTTTTACATTTGTCGGAGCCAACCGAGGGAGGGCCGGGATTGTACGCCAACCCCCTCCAGACGGTAAACTCCATTTATTATTTTTTCACCCCAGAAATAGTTGTATTACACAGTCACTTATCTTATCCTTTCCCATAGAGAATTTTATTCAGACCCAAAAAGATAGTCGCCATAAATGAAGCTGCACGACGTGCACGTTTCGGATGAACTCCTGTATCAAGTGCAAGACACCTCTCTTTCTGGCAACAAAAACGCCGTCCTCACAGCTTGGGATCACTTTTTACAAATGGCGGAAAGATGGCACCTGATTCATAAAGGAGGAGTGAACCAATCAGAGGAGAACACCTCACAGGCAGAGGTATCCCCTCCGCTATTGGCCAAAAGTTGTTAAAGGGCAGAGAAAGACATGATCATTACTTCAAAGGATAGTATTCCACTCAATTTCACGGTTTAACCCAGTCGGATGGACAGATTTTAATGTGAATATCCACCGCTGCTCCAGACGTTGCAAACGCAACTCTCGATCACCCCCACGTGGATCATGGGGGACGTGATCAATGACAGTCCATTCCAACATGTCAAAACTGTGTAGCGTGGAAATACAGTGCTCCACCATCGGGGCCGATAACACCCGATTTCGAATCCGCGAAGCATGCTCTGCCAATCGATGTTTCATAGTCCGTATTGTGCGCCCCACATATAAAAGCCGACAGGGACAGATCAAAAAATACACCACATAAGATGTAGAGCAGGTGGTCTTCCAACGACAAACAAATTCCCGATGGGTATAGAATGGGCACACAAACCCTCTGGAACCGGCTGGTTCCATATTAGATATTCCGAGGCAATGGCCTCTTTAAGTCAGCGCCCCACAGCTGACTAAGCCGCTGCATCACCCTTGTGTGGGCCAGAAAACCACACAAAAAGATGGTCAGACTAACAAAAAGAATTCATAACCTCCAAAAGCACCCTCTGGAAATCCACAAGGCGAAGATCCATATTACTACTACTATTTCTGATCATTTGTATAGCACTACAAGGCATACGCAGCACTGTACAGACACATGTAAAAGACTGTCGCTGCTCCTTAGAGCTTACAATCTAGTCAAGACAGACAACACAACAGCTGAGGACAAGGATACATCTAGGAGGATGGTAAGAAAACACATAGGAGACTAGGCGGATCAAGATCCAAAAGTGGCCTCGAAGAGATGAGTTCAAGCCTGGATTTGAAAAGGGCCAGAGATGAAGCCTGACATACAGACTCAGGTAGTTTATTCCACGCATAAGAAGCAGCAAGGTGGAAGGACTGAAGTCTGGAGTTGGCAGTAGAAGAGAAGGGCCCAGATAGAAAGGATCTGCCAGAAGAGTGGAGTTCCTGAGGAGGTGTGTAGGGAGATAAGAGAGGAAAGCAGAATGAGTGCACTTATAGGTCAATAGGAGAAATTTGAAATGGATATGGAAGTAGATAGGGAGCCAATGCAGTGACTTGAGAAGAGGGGTTATATGAGCATATCGAGGTGGGGAAACGTTAGTCGCACAGCCAAGTTCTGAACAGATTGAAGGGGAGAGAGATGATTCAGAGGGAGACCAGCAAGGAGGAGGCTGCAATAGTCTAGACAGGAGGTGACTAAAGAGTGGATAAGTGTCTTAGTAGTATGTTCCAAATGGAAGGGATACATTTTTCTGATTCTATAAAGAAACAACAGGTTTTAGTTATCAGTTGGATGTGAGTGGAGAAGGAGAGGGAGCAGACAAAGATGACCCAAGGTTGCGAGAAGAGGAAACAGGGAGGAGTAGAGCATTATCCACTGAGAATGAGAAAGGAGGAAGGGGGGAGGAACATTTAGGGGGAAAAATAAGAAGTTCTGTTTTGGCCATGCTTAATTTCAAATGGTGGTGAGACATCCAAGCAGCAATATCAGATAGGCAGGCAGAGATTTGAGCCTGGTTTGGCAGAGAGATTTCAGGTGTAGAGAGGTAGATCTGAGAGTCATAATCATAAAGATGGTACTGAAAACCACAGCAGCAGATGAGTGCAACAAGGGACTGGGTATAGAGAGAAAAAAGGAGTAGACCCAAGACAGGCCCTTGGGGTACACCTACTGAGAGCAGGATAGCAGTAGAGGAGGATCTACCAGAATAAACACTGAAAGTGCAGTTGGAGAGAGACGATGAGAATCAGGATAGCACAGATCCCTTAAAATCAAATGAGGACAAGGTTTCAAGGAGAAGGTGGTGGTCAACAGTGTCAAAAACAGCAGAAAGGTCAAGAAGGATGAGGATCGAGTAAAGGCACTTGGATTTTGCCAGAAACAGGTTGCTAGAGACTTTGGCAAGAGCCATTTCAGTAGAATGTAAAGGATGAAAGCCAGATTGTAATGGATCCAGAAGTGCCTGAGAGGAGAGAAAGTCAAGGCAACAGCAGTGAACTGTACGTTCAACTAATTTAGAAATGAAGGGGAGGAGGGAGATGGGTCGATAATTAGAAGGACAGGTAGGATCAAGTGAGGGTTTCTTGAGGAGAGGTGTAACCACAGCATGCTTGAAGGTTGCAGGAAAACAGTTGCAGTGGAATGCAATAGGTTGAAAATATGAGAGTTGGAAGGGATGATAGTGCAGGAGATGGAGTTTAGGAGATGGGTAAGAATAGGCTCAGAGGAGCATGTACTGATTTTGGAGGAGGAAAGAAGATGGGTGGTTTCCTCCTCAGAAATCAATGAAAAGGAAGAAAGAGTAGCAGAGGTTGAGGGGAAGAGTTGGGTGTGATGAGGGGGAAGAGGGGGAAGAGGGGGAAGAGGGGATGGAGCTGACCTCGTGGGGCATTCGAGTGTAATTTTGTGGACTTTGTCAATGAAATAATCAGCCAAAGTTTGGGCAGAAAGGGAAGGAGGGGTTGGGGAAGGTGGCACCTTGAGAGTTGTAAAGAGACAACGAGGATCAGAGGCAAGAAATTTAGTCAAGTGGACATAATAGTCTTGTTTGGTGAGTGTTATAGCTGACTGGAAAGAGGCAAGCATAAATTTGAAGTGTAGAAGGTCCGCAAGGGTGTGAGATTTGAGCCAAATGCACTCAGCTGAGCGAGCACAAGAACATAGGTAGCGGGTAGTCGACGATAGCCAGGGCTGAGGTATAGTACGTCTCACAGGATGTGGCATGGGATGAGCAAGAGCATCCAGAGCAGAGGAGAGTCAGTGTTATAGAAAGTTACTGCTTCATCAACAGATTCAAATGACATCGTGGAAGATAGAAGTGATGAGACAGTAGTGGAGCCGATGGGTCAATAGCGTAATTTTTTTTTTTACACATAGATAAATATAGGTAAATATTGGGAATCGCCAACCCTCCCCTATTTTTTGCTTCGATTTAGCACCACTCGTTGTACCCGAGGATGGCGATTGGACAAAATAAATTGAAAACGTATACAATCAGACACTAGTTGAACAGTTATTATCACTGTTCCAACACATGCATACATCAACTGCAACCATCAGGTAAATAACCTCCCCTCCTCACCCCACCCCCTCATCTTAGTAGCTTTTAAGTAGGAGCCTGGCATGTAGCAAATACCCCCCAAACCTTCTCATGCTTTAGAAGTTTATTAGTACGCAGTGCAGTTAACTGCTTCATTAAACGCACCTGGTGCATTCGAAACCATCACGTATGAAGTGTAGCTTGCTAGCTATCCTTCCAGTGCAAAGCAATCTCACAATGGGCCCCCATAGCAAAAACGTTCAACAGGTGCCCCCACTTCCCTAGCCCCCTGCAGCCTCAACAGGACCTCTGCTGGTGTCAAAGCTATATTGTGAGGCACTAGGTTACTTGCATAGTTTCCTACAGCTTTCCAAAAGGGCTGTATCGCAGGACATATGGAGATAATCCCAATGTTGCCCACACCCTCTCCAACATTGTGGGGTGATCATAACCTTCATTTTCCATAACTGGGCAGGAGTATATTACCAGTGATATAGTACTTTTTAACCATTTTCCACAATTCCTACCGATACTGAGACTCCCCCCACTCGCTTAAAAATTCCCTCCCACTCTTTGAGCTCTAAGCAAATCCCCAAATCACGTTCCCAGGCAAGCTGGAAAGCAGCCTTATCGGATCTCCCACATGACAGTATATGAAAGAGGCAAAATATTGTCTGTGTGTGGGCTGCAGGGCAGCAGCACAATAGCTCAAAATTCATCAGGCCCATTTTACATGCTCGTGCCCAAGTTCAGGATCTCATGTCATACCTGTAAATAGCCATAGAAATCATGGTGTGGGATCCCCCAGGCCTCCTGTAGTTCTGCAGATGATCTCACTTCCCCCTCTGAATAAAACTGCATGAGTGTATCAAGTCCCAGTGCTTCCCACCGGTGAAACAGCAGATCCTATTTGCCCGCGGGAAAATGGGAATTATGTCGGAGGGGTTGGAGCAAGCAGGGCTCCTCCTTAAATCCATGGCTTCTAGCCAAGTGCTGCCACAGGAGACACACATCCTGCCCAAAAGGGTTGGACCTCATATCTTCTTCCCTGCCTACCTAGGGCAAGTGGTGTAGCTGTATCTGGAGGACTGTGGATTGCACGATTTGCACCCATTTCCAAGGTTCCTCCTCCCACCATTCCACTAAAGGTTCCCAACGTCGGTCCTCGGGGAACCCCAGGCCAGTCAGGTTTTCAGAGTATCCACAATGAATATGCATGAGATATATCTGCATACAATGGAAGCAGTGCATGCAGATCTATCTCATGCATATTCATTGTGGGTACTCTGAAAACCTGACTGGCCTGGGGTTCCCCGAGGACTGGGTTGGGAACCACTGCCTATGCTCTTAAATTATGCCGCTAAATAATATAGGTAAATATTGCGGACCGCCAACCCGTCCCTATTTTTGTTTTGATATAGCACCCTTCATTGCACCCGAGGATGGCGACTGGACCAAATAAATTGAAAAATCTTGCACTGCAACAATTCTATCCATCCACTCAGTATCAACACCGCAATGCTTGAAAATGGTATACCACCTGTGGTAAGATCACCATTTTCACACAAGCTATGCGACCCAACCATGAGATAATAAGATTCAACCACCTGTCTAAGTCTACAGAGAGCATTTGCCACAGCACCGGGTAATTCCATTGATACAGCTGAGAAAGATTGGCTCCCACATTAACCCCCAAGTATTTAATATATTTAGTAGCCCACTTAAATTTTTGCATGCTATGCAGAAGGTGCTCCATTTCAGGTGACATGGTTATATTCAGAGCCTCTGACTTGGAGTAATTAACTTGAAAGCCTGAGACAATGCCATTTGGGCAACCACCGCTGGTTTCGAAATTGTGGGGTCTGTCAATATCAGCAAAACATCATCAGTGAATAAAGAGATTTTATGGTCTAACCTTCCTGCCTCCACCCCACGTACCTGTACCAAGGACTGAATCTGCCCCGCAAAGTGTTCCATGGCGAGAGCGAACAGGAGCGGGGATAGTGGGCACACCTGCTGGGTACTCCAGCCTAACGCAAACACGTCTGAATATCCACCATTAACCTTAACATATGCTTCAGCACTGGCATAAAGTTTTTGTATTCCTGACAAAAACTTACCACCAACTCCAACCTTTCCCAGAACTACCCACAGATAGGGCCATGACACATGGTTGAAGGCCTTTTCAGCGTTGATGGATAGAAAAATAGTGTGAGTTTGTGTAAGTTGAGCTATCCATGCCAAATTCAAAGCTCTCTTAATGTTATTTGATGCTTGTCGCCTGCTAATAAAGCCGGTCTGGTCCTTATCTATCAACCGTGGTATTACTGTCGCTAGGCACCATGCTAGGATACATGCCCAAAACTTGACATTGATATTCAAAAGAGAGATCGGGTGACACAATGAGCAATAGCCCTTGACCTTATTGGGTTTAAGGAGTATACTGATACCTGCCTGACGCATTGACGGAGGGGGAAGAACATCCTCCAACAGTCCATTAAACAGCTCCACCAGGGGACCCACGAGGAGCATACTAAAGGTTTTGTAAAATTTAGCTGGGGTCTTGTCATTAACCAGCTGCTTAATTGTATACTGCACCTCCTGCCCTATTATGGGGCATTCCAGAGTCACCACTTCCGCTTCCGTCAAGGTTGGTATGCCACCTCCGGACAAATAGGATGCAATGGCTTCTTCGCTACTGCTCTTCTCCCTAGCATATAGATGACTATAATAAGCCTAGAATGCCTGCCTCACCGATTCATCCCCCACACACCAGTCACCTTCTAGCCCCTGTATTCGGGAAAGAGCAGGGCTGTTCTCATAGTGCTCATGCCAACATTTTCCCGGCTTTATTCCCGCCTTCATAGCATTGCTGCTTCACACACTGCATCTGGAAGCTGATAGCATCCAACTGCAGGGCCTTCAACCTCGTCCATGCCACTTCCAAATCCTTCCATGTTTGGGCCATGCCTCAGCACAAATGCTACTCCTCGAAATGTCGGACCAAGATATATCCAGCCTCCAATTCCCACTCCCTCTCTTTGCATTTCACAGAGGTCCACATAATAAGCTTCCCTCAGATTACAGCTTTTAGACCATTCCAGAGGATCCCCACATCAACCTCTCCATTATCTTTAAATTTAAAGTAATCCGCTATATCTTTCTGCAAGGCCTCAGTGACTCGCTTATAGCATAGTAGACCATCATTTAATCACCAATAATGCCCCCCCGACCCTGACAGCCAAACCAGCCCATGGTTGGACCAGGTGATAGGCTCAATCTCTGCATCAGTCAACACAGTGCATAAATTCTAATCAATCAACAAATAGTGCAGACATGATTGAGTTTGATGGGCAGATGAGTACAATGAAAATCTTTTAGTACCTGGATGCATATAACGCCAACCATCACTTAAATGCCATAGGTTCATCAGCTCATGCAACTCTTCCCTAGACCCCCCTCACACTCTTCCCCCAACTCTCTACATGATTGATCCAAATAGGGATTCAAAGCCACATTTAAGTCGCCACCCAGGATCACTTGCCCTTTGATAAAGGGGGTGAGCTCTAAGCCCACCCTCTCAAAAAAGTTGCCTTGCATTTGATTAGGCACATACATGCTGATTACCGTGACTTGTACCCCTACTCACAAAGCTGTCACCACTATATAGTGCCCTGGGGGTCTTTACACACCTCTTGGGGTTCAAAATCCAGATCCTGGTGCACAAGAATCACTACATCACCACTCTTCCCTGATCCCCTTTGAGAGGCACAAAATTGTGTATATGTACGGTCACGCAACACCTCCTGATCCTGCATGTGCAAGTGTGTCTCCTGTAGCAGGGCTATATCACATTTAAGCTGTTTAAGTTCCTGGCATAGTAATTGCTGCTTTCTGGGAAGGTTGAGGCCCTTAGCATTTAAAGTGCCCACTCTCATTTGAACCATACTACCAGTCTCTATCACCCCTCTCTTCCCCCTTCCTATCTCCCTCTCCACCTCCAACCCCCCACCCCCATCCTCCCAACCCCACTCCCTCCCAGCCCTACCTCACCCTCAACCCTCAACCCCCAACCCCCAACTCTCTCTTCATTCTGCCTCCCCCCCCCCATCTTAAACTATTAGTGACTGCCTTGTCAACTCCAGGCAGTGACTATAGAGGAAGTTCCAAATACACCCTAATTCCCCTCCCCCCTTTATAAAATTGCTACCTGTTGACCCTTATGCCCATCTCCCATCTCAACATTTCCACACCAACATCCGTGTACACTCATCCTGCTCTGACACCCATCACTCTTAGCTTATCCACTCATTCCACCGCACTATCAAAATGCCCCAATTCCCAATTTAGCCCACCCCTCCCAGTTTTCCCCTCTGCAACCCATATTCACAGTACTTTCAAAGTACTGTATCAAATCCCCAAATACACAGGGTTAAAGTCACTCATTAGTGTCCTTGGATGCACAACTCGGGCGATCACTCGAGTGCCTTCTCAGCCGACCACGTCCACTCTCCACTCATTGCCAGCGGATCTGAGATTTGCATGGTTCTGAGAGCTGACAGGGCAGCTCAGCCATCCCCTCTACTCCCAATTCATGCAGTGAAGTCAGGGCCTCCTTCTGTGTCTGAATGCGCACAGTCCTGCCTTCTTTGGTGACTACCAGAGCAAAAGGGAATTGCCAATGATAGCGGTAACCCTCCTCACAAAGCTTACATGTAATGTCTTGTAGTTCCCATCTCCACCTTAGGGTTGCCGGAGCCAAATCCTAAAATATTTCAATGTTGTAGGACTCACAGCGAAGCAGGCCTGCCTTTTGAGCCTGAGTTGCAACACGCTCTTTTATAGAATAGCTGTGGAATCGAACCACGATATCTCAGGGCAAGTTAGCCTGTTGTGGGCCCAATGCTCAATGCGCCCTATCCAGTTCCACTTTGAGTGGCTCCTCACCCATCTGAGATGCTGTCCACAGTTGTTGAATGATCCTTTGCACAATATCTTTGCAGTCCAGATAGTCAGCACTCTTGGGCACACCACAAAAAGGTAGGTTGCTACGCTGAGATCTGTTCTCCATATCCTCTAGCTTATCATTAATGTCCATGTTTGCATGGTCTAAAGCAGCAACTTGCTTTCCAGCCCAGTTAGTGTTTCCCCAGTCTCTTCCACTTGCCTTTCCACGTCTTCTATCTGGCGTCCTATATCTGCCATCTCCCCTCTGAGATCTGCTGCGAGACTCATGAAGTCTGCTCGTACTGAACTTAAGTCGACCGTTAGCTCCTTACTCCACAAGTGAAACTCTGCTAGCACGTGGTTCACCATCTCCTGCCCACTCTAGTCCTGCTTGGCACTTCATGGTGCACCCATTGCCATTTTATTCTCTTCCTGCTGGGGCCCCAGGCTGCTGCTGTAGACGAACGCATGGAAGTCCGTCTGCTTCTTTTTTTGGTCTTTCGCTGCCATAGCTGCACACAGGAAGTGTTAATCTCTCCAATTCACCATTCACTGGGCACGGGTCTACTTACAAGTGCTTTTTAATCACGGGAGATGCAGAACTCTTCTCTACACTGCCATACACCCTGATGATGTCAGCATGATTATTTCTAAAGAGATTGGAGGAGACTGGGTGAGACTGAGGTGGGGGGTGATGAAGAGTGAAGCTTAGGAGGTGATGGTCACATAGGGGAAAAAGTGAGGTACAAAGCTTGAGGGTAAGCAATTGGAGAAAAAGACAAGCTTGAAGCAGTGGTCATGCTGGTGAGTGGAGGCAGTGGAGCAAAGCTGGATGTTGAATGAGGAGGCAAAGGAAAGGAGCTTTAGAAAATAAGAGTCAGAGGGTTTATTAACATGAATGTTAAAATCCCCAAGAATAAGGGAGAGGGAAGACGAATCCAGAAAGAAGGAAAGCCATGAGTCAGTCAGTGAGAAAATTAGAGGTGGACTTGTCAAGGGGTCGATAAATAACAGCTATCCGGAGAGGTAGTGGAGTAAAAAGACAGATGGCATGGACTTCAAAGGAAGGAAAGAAGTGAGACTGAGGCAGAAGAAGGGGTTGAAATTGGCAGGAGTGAGAGAATAGAAGCCCAATAACACCACCATGACCAGAGGGACGAGACATGTGGGAGAAATGGTAGCAGCCATGACAGAGGGCAGCGACTGAAGCTGAGTCTTCTGGGAGGAGCCAGTTCTCGTTAGAACAAGAAGATGGAGAGCATTAGAAACAAAAGGCCCAATATTCGAAAGGTATTTACATGGTTTACAGCCCTGTAAACTGTGTAAATGCCGCTCAGCGGGATATTCAACAGCACTAGCACAGTTAGTGCCACTGAATATCCCCGATTTTTTCCCCTCCATGCCCTGATGCTAAGCATCGGGGTGTGCTGTGGGCATTCCGGGGCATGTCGTGAGCGGCAACAGAGGCTAACCAGTTGCCAGGGTTGGGATTGATATCTCCAGATGAGAGAAGGAGAAGGAGCAGAAGAGTGTGGGGCAGAGAGGAGACAGCATGGTAGAAACGAGAGAGGAGAGGGATGAATGAGAGGAAGAAAAAGATGATAGGGTGGATGACAAGATGGTGGGAGAAATGAGGATGGTAAAGAAGGGATGATAAGGAGAGAGGCCTTGAAGTTGTTAGTATGAAGGGAAAAGATTAGGGAGTATCAACAATAGGAATAGAAAGTGATGTGGAGCAATAATAAGGATGGAGAGGACAGCAGAAGTCAGAAGAAATATGTGAAGATTGGCAGGAGAGAGATCTCAGGGGATTAGGAACCACCTGTGAGTAATAGTGGTAATAAGCAGAACAGCTATAAGAGACTTAGCCAGCAGGTTGTAGGGTGGGAGAGAGAGAGGGATAATAAGGCAGAAGAGGAGCAAGAGACAGACAGATGAAGATAGGGAGCTGAACAATGTTACAGAAAAATACAGGTAAGGTAAAAAGCACACTAACAATGATAAAATATATATATATCAATAGAGACAGACAGCTCAGGACTCACAAAGCAAGCAGTTCAATGGTTGACCCAAGCCAGGAGCTGGGAACAAAGGCTAGTAATCGAGGTGCAAAAAACAGCAGAGCTTCCCCTGACACTGCTCCTTAGACAAGGAGGACAGACTGACCACCTGGTTCATGTGAAAGAGAGAAAGCATCTTAGGCAAGAAGGAAGGCACAGGCTGAATGGAAACTGCCTCCTATGCAAAGGATAGATAAGGATCTCGGCAAGACAGAGCCTGCAGCTCAGAAATCCGCCTTGCAGAACAAACTGTGACCAAGAAGACCATCTTGAGTGTCAAATCCTTCAATAGCACACTTCAGTGACTCAGAGGGCACCGACATCAGGGCCCTTAGCACCAGACACAGGTCCCAGGAAGGGATCACAAACCAGAGGGAAGGATGCAGATGCCAAACCCCCTGGAGAAAGCATAAGATGCAAAGGTGCATCCTATAGAAGGCCAACAGAGATCGCACCTTGGCTGCCTCAGGAGCCAATTGCCGAGCACTACACCATAGCTCAAAGAGGCAACAGATCCACATGTATGCTAGCTTGGTAGACCTCTTCTGGGCTCCAAGCAGAGCAGAAATCACCACTGGGGAGTAGTCCTTACGCACTATCCATCTCCTTTCAAGCCAAGCCGTAAGCAAGAAAAGAATAAATTCCTCTGAGATGATTGATTTCTGCTGCAACAGACCTTGAGAAGGAGACAACCAAAAAGGAGGCACCTGCAGGAGCTGCATCAGGTCTCTGAACCACGCTCTCCTCAGCCAATCTGGTGCCACCAGAAAAATCCTGCCTAGCTGGCATTCTATATGCCAAATAACACACCCCATGATGGGCCATGGAAGAGACACCTAAAGCAGGTGTTGACTTGGACAAAGCTGGGTCAAGGCATCGATGCCCTCAGACTCTGCCTCTGTGTGGCAACTGAAGAAACGGAAAACTTTGGCACTGGAGCAGGTTGCAATCAGATCTATTTCAGAGTGACCAAGGCAGTACAGAATCAACTGAAACACCTCTTGACTCAACTCCTGCTCTCCAGGATCCAGAGAGTGATGGCTGAGGAAGTCCACTTCCATGCTGTCTACCCTGTAATGTGTCACACTCAAAGGACAGATCCCAGAACATCTCCAGAACTACACCAGTACTCCTCATGCTGCTTTGCTGATTGTCATAAGCCACTGCCGTGGTGTTCTCCAAAAATACCCAAACCACCAAGCCCTCGACCAGGTGCTAGAAACGCAGAAGAGCTAATCTGACAGAAATTGCCTCAAGGTGGTTGATGGATCATACCGCTTCCCTGCAGTTCTAATGTCCCTGGGCCATACGGTCAGGAAATGGGCTCCCCAGCCCAAGAGACTGGCATTCATTGTCAGCAGGATCCAGGAGAAATCGTCTAGTGGCACACCTTTCCTCAGATGACAGGGCTGCTGCCACCACCGCAGGCTGGTCTTCACTATCATCAGGAGCCATGGCCTGTGCTCATACTCCTGAGAACTTGGGCACAACCAAGTCACCAAGGAACGCTGGAGAGGCCGCATGTGAGCATGCACCCACAGCACCATCTCTATGATTGCTGCCATCAATCCGAGGAGCTGAAGATAATCCCAGACTCTGGCAGCCTACTGTGCACAGAACAGCACCAGCCAATTCAACATTCTTTGACTTTCTCCTCTGGAAGGAAAAACTCTGCCAACTAGAGTGTCGAAACATGCTCCCAGGAATTCCAGGGACTGGGAAGACAACAGCTGGCTCTTTCCCCGATCAATCACCCAGTTGAGGCTTTCCAAAAAGGACAACACTCCGGACACCATTTGAGATGCCTCTGAAAGGGAATGGGCCCAGAGGAGCCAGTCATCCAGATATGGATGTATACAGATCCCTCAGCATCGCAGCCATGACCACCATGACCTTGGAGAATGTCCTTGGGGTGGTGGAAAGTCCAATAGGGAGGGTGGTGATCTGATAGTGAGAACCAAGCTTGGCAAAATGCAGATACTTTTGCTGATTTGCCTGGATCAGGATATGAAAATACGCCTTGGCCAGATCCAGAGAAGCCAAGAATTCCCTCGATGCACTGCTTGAATCACGGAGTGCAAGGGTTCCATCCAGAAGTGCAGGACATACAAGTGCTCATTGACCCACTTGAGGTCCAGAATAAGCCGGGAGGAAAAATCCTTTTTGGGCACCTCGAAATAGATGGAGTATCTACCCTTTCCCTGCTCATCTGGGGGGCGGGCACCACTGCCCTTAGGCACAACAACTTGTCTAAGGTGGTCTGTATAGCAGCACTTTGATTGCAGACCCACAAGGGTATGTGATAAAGGCATCCGTAATCGACTCTTTGCATTCCAGGACATAGTCAAACTGAAAAGTATCTAGCAACCCAGATCCATTCCTGAAAGAAAAGGCGAGGCCTGCTTCCAACCGGAAGAACCAGGGAATGGGACCCAAATCTTCACTGTGCAGCCTGGGAGGGGCCTCCTCTGGAGGGGACTGAGTCCCTGGGCCCACGCACTCCACAAAAGAACTGGCAATGAGCCTAAAGTCCATATGGGGAAGAAAGGGTCTATAGGCCAGTAGCAATGGAATTCCTGAGACCCTTGGGAATCCAATCAGCACTACTGCGAGGAGCAGGCAGAGGCTGACGGAAAAGGGCCTCCTGCTCACTACATAGGCCCCTTAGACCTGTCCTCCAGAAGGCAGAAGATTTTGTTTTGCCTAGGTCCTTTACCTGCTTCTCCTAATCAGACCCAACAGAAGCTCCTCTCTAAGGCCAGATGGGCAACTGGGCTTTGGAAGAGGAGTCCACTGCTCCATGTCCAAGCCAAGCCAACACCATGTCACCATTGAAAGGGCACAATCCCTGGCCATTAGATGTACCAGGTCATACATAACATCAGAAAGGAAGGCCATAGCTGACTCCAAAAGAGGGGTAGAATCACCCGGTGGAAGAGAGTGAATCCACTGAGGCAGGGCGCAAAACGTCAGGTCTTCACATATCATCAACTGAATGATAGCAGCTGCATTAAACTAGTTCTTCAACACAAATCCACCTTTCAGTTCAGAGCACCTTTCAAGGCCAATCCGCCTTCCACAGGAATGGTAGTCCATCTGGTAACCACTGTGACCTGTGCATCCACCTTGGAAATATCAAACCACACAATGCACTCCCTCTCCGGGAAAGTGTAAATCTTCTTATACACCTTTAGCCCCTTAGGCAGGGAGTTGGTAGAATCCCATTCCAACCGGAACAAGCCCTTGAGCACCTCAAGGAAAAGGAGACAGTAGTGGATTTCCACACCCCTTGCAGGAGTGGATGCCTCTTCGGTTCCTGCTCCGTGTCTGGAGCATCCACCAAGCTCAAGGTGGATAAGATCCTGGGATCAACACCTCCAGTTCCTAGACCTGGAACAGGCGGATAACATCGGCCTCCTCACAAGCCTCTGAAGGTCAGAGTACTTCTTCATCCACATCAAACATCTCAATTGAAGTTACAATCCAAATCTCAGACAGATCCCAATTGATCCCCATCTCCAAGGGGTGTCCTTTGCCAGGGATGTTTAGCCATCAATTGAACAGAGCTTCCACTCTCAGCCTACCCCTCACAAGACTGTGCTCGGGGGAAACCAGAAGCCACAGGGTCTGAATTTCCATGCCAGAATGACCAGCCTGCTGTAAAATAAGAAGAATCCTTGGGAGGACAATCAAGACTCCAGAGGCTCTCCTTGCAGAAATGACTCCACATACTATTTATTTATTTAACATTTCTTATATACCACTTTTCAATTTATCAAAGTGGTTTACAGTGAAACAGAACAAGTCTTACAAGGAATGGTATAAGAACTATTTACATTTAACTGTTTACAACACTATAACTATTTGCAATATATAGATACTAAGCTAGACGACATCTTGTTATGGGGCAGTTATGTAGGGATTTCAATCCGGTGGTTGTGTGCTTCATCTGCTGTTGTTGTGCTTGTTGAAAAGGTAGGCTTTCAGATATTTTCTGAAGTCGGTGATGTCTGTTATATCTCTTAGGTGGTCTGGGAGTGAGCTCCATAGTGAAAGTATATAGTATTTGAATGCTCTGTGAAACAGTTTTGTGAGGAGTTGGACAGTATGGATGTTGTTGAGAGGGTATTTTGGTGGAACTTCCTCCTTGAATGTGTGTTTGGTACTCTTTTGATGATTTTGTTTAAACATTGAGCGGACTGGTTATTTAATGTCTTGTATGTCATCATTATGGCTTTATATTCTATTCTGGATCTGATGGGTAGACAGTGGAGGTCTTTTAAGGCAGGGGTGATATGCTCATGTTTCATTGATCCAGTAATTAATCTAGCAGCAGTATTTTGCGCCAATTGCAGGGTGTGGGTTGGGTTCTTAGGTAGTATCATATTGCTATAGTCTAGCTGTGGGGTGATTATTGCCTGGCACAGTTCTGAAGTGGTTCGGTTCTAATATGGGTCGTAGGTTCTGTATGATCTTAATTTTGTAATAGACTCTGGAGGTGGTTTTGTTGATATGGGTTTGGAAGTTGAGCCTCTGGTCTAGGTGTATTCCCAGATATTTTACCCCATTCTTAATTGGGATTGGACAATTTCCAATTAGTATGTTTTTTGGTGGGTTGAATGAAGTGTTTCTTGTGATTACGAGGGCTTCAGATTTCTTGTAGTTGATTGTTAAATTGCGTTGTGTTAGCCATTCAGTTGCTTCTGTCATGCATGCGGTGATGGAAGAGAAGTCTGGGTTCGTGGTGTTGATAAAAGAGTATATCATAATGTCGTCTGCGTATAGATGGTAGTGTATGTTGTGTTTTTGTATGATCTTGCAGACTTGTTGAATGTATATGTTGAAGAGTAAGACAGATAAGGCTGAGCCTTGAGGTAGGCCTTGATGTAGAGTAAATGGTCTTGATTTGCTATTCTTTATCTTCACTTCTGTTGTTCTGTCAGTTAAATAGGAGTGAAACCAGGTCAGTGGGGTGTCACTTATTCCAATCTCTGCCAGTCTGTCCAGGAGTGAGGAGTGTAATATTGAGTCAAATGCAGCAGAAATAGCAATGAAAATAAGTAAGAAGTCATGTTTTACATTTTCGATCCCCTTAAGGACTGTGTTCATCAGTGATGTGAATAGAGTTTCAACTCCATGGGATTCTTGGTATCCATGCTGCTGTGGGTCAAGGGGGAAGTTTGAATTCACATGGTCCTGTAGTTGATGCTGTACTGTTTTTTTTATTATCTTTGCTAAGAGTGGTATGCTTGATATTGGACGGTATGAAGATGGTGAGCTTGGGTCAGAGGCTGTGCTTTTTATGAAAGGTCTTATTGAAGAGATTTTGAGCTGTGGTGGCATAATTCCTTCTGCAAGGGAAAAGTTTACTATTCTGCATAGCACTGGTGCTAGTTCTTGAGACATAGCTTATCCAGATGATAAGCTTTTTTTGGATGGGCTCCTTATGTGAGTATGGGGCAGGATGGGGCAGGGGTCGAGAGGTGATGTTGTTGTGTTCAGAGCTTTTAATAAATTTGTGCAGCATTCTTCGGAGATTAGTAGAATGCTGTCCAATTCTTCGAGGTATCATGTTTTGATAATGGCGATTCAGGAAGTGAAGGCAGGTTTGTTGAAGTATGGGGGCAATTGAGCTTGCTCTGTAGATAAGTTGCATATGTCTCAGGGGTTAGTAAGTCTGCATTGTTGTTATGGGGTGTTCTGATTCGGTCTTTGAGTATTGCAAAAAGCTCTCTAGCACGGTTGAGTGACTTCATTATGATGTTTGTATGCTGTTGTCTTTTATAGTCCAGTATCAGTTTGTTGTATTGTTGTTGCTTAACTCTGTACTCTTGTCTATCTGTCTGATCTTTAGTTCTTCTCCATTTATATTCCAGTCTTCTTAAAGTGAGTTTGCTCTTCTTATATCGGAGGAGTACCAAGGGGCTTTATAGTCTCTATGAGATGTGTTATTCTTAGATGATGCAAAGGCTGCTGGTGAGATAGTGTCAATCCAGTTAGATATAAGCGCTTGGTGATCTATAGATTCCATGTTTAGAGTTGGAAGGATTTGTTTGAGGAGGGTGTCTTTATTGAATTCTTTGAAGCATTGGCAGGGGCGGCTTAAGGCAATCTGCTGACTGAGGCGAAGTATGAAAATGTGCCCCCCCCACCTTAGAAGGGGGCGGTGTTTATTCAGAAATCCAATCAGAGACTGAACCAAACCAAAAAGCTGATTAGATTATATGGAGGAAATGCAAGATGTTTGCACACAGGGCCATATCGAGCAGCAATCGCACCCCTGTGCGACTTGCAGCTCGGGTGCACGCCCCCCTCTCCCCCCATACCTCTGTCCAGCACTGCCTGCTCTTTCCCTGCTGCTGCCACCCTCCGTTTTTTTCACGACGGCGTCGGCAGCAGGGAAAGAGCAGGCAGCGCTGGACGGAGGTATGGGGGGGAGGAGGGGGGCATGCACCAGATCTGAAAGACACTGGCACTTTAAGCAGATCTGTCCCTCCCTACTCTGACATCGTGTTGGAGGAGGGAGGGACCAGACCTGCTTAAAGTGGTGGCAGGGCAACAGCAGACAACCGAAATGCGCCCACAAGCCTTTCCGCCCTATGCGGATATACCACTTACACAGGGCTAGGTACGGTCCCGTTCGCACACCAAGGAACTAAAATACAGCAAGAACCAATAGCACAGTTTATAAAACTAAATTATAACTCATTTTTATTTTGTTGTTATAAACTGCGTTATGGGTCTTGCTTTTTCTTTTTCAACATATATTTTGCATCCACAGTAGGTGCAGAGCAGAACCGCGACATTCACCCACAGAACTCAATATTTTAAAAAAAAAATCTGATTCTAATCATCTCACTAACAACAACAACAACAACAACCACTATTCTCCAGTACCAGGCATATTGTGAACTAATACAAAACCCTACAACAAAGAGCAAACCTAACATACCATACCATATCAGCACAAATTTCCAAAACTCACATAAGGAGCCCATCCAAAAAAAGCGTCACTGTAAATACTACAGTGGGCCCTGGAACATCCATACACCTAGTTGAAAAGCTGAACAAGTCAAATTACTACAGTACAGTAATATCTTTATGTACATACTCCATGTTAACAGAACACCTGACCTCAGTCACACACTCGCAACATCAACCCTCACCAAGTACAGAATAAGTAATCACAATCTAAAGTAAAAATAAAAATATGTAGACAAAATTTAAATTGAAACCCCAAGAAGCCAGAGTCCACATGCAGTGCAACATCAGATAAATAAGAGATGCAGTTCCCCAATACTGTATAAAATATAAAAATAGAAGAAAGTCCAATCACTAAAATTAAATAAAATTATTTTTTCTACCTTTGTTGTCTGACCATGTTATTCTCTGATCATGCTGGTCCCAATCTGAGGCTTCTGCTTTCCTGTCTCTTAGCTCTCTTTCTGTGGTCTATGGTCCATCTGACATTTCTTATCCCTTCTTTTGTTTTCTTCACTTCCTACCATCAGCCCATTTCCAGTTCCAGTAACCCTCCCCAGTATCAGCCCCCTTTCCAGTCCTTCCCTCCCAGAACCTTCCAATGTCAACCACCTTGCATTCCCACGACTGCAACTGGTGTCCATTCCCTTCCAATCCCCCTCCTTCCCCATTGTCCAGCCCCTTCTATTCCAAATACCATCCCAGATTTCAGCTCACGTCTACTCTCAGTGCCACCCCCCCAGTCAGCTCCCTTCCAGTCACCCTACCCTCTGTCCTTCCCCCTTCCATTGCCATTTGCATGTCAGCTCCCTTCCAGCCTCCTCCCCATTACCCAACCACCTACCACTCCCATCCCCAAGTGTCAGCTCCCTTCCAGTCCCCCTTCAGTGCATCCCAGGTGTCAGCTCCTTTCCAGCCCCCTCCTTCCCCCATGTCAGCTCCCTCCTCCTTCCCCTGGCAGACCCTCTAATTATCTGCTCCCTTCCAGTCCTATTCTACCATCCTCCCACATCAGCCCATTTGTAGCCCTAGCCCCTAGTTTTCTTCCAGGGCCAGCAGCACTCTCCTCCCCTCCCCCATTAGCCCAGTTCTAGTCCCAGCCCATTTGCAGTCCTATCCCCCTTATCATCCCACTCTAGTCCTAGCCCCTCAATCAGCACATTACCAGTCCTAGCTCATTTCAGGTGCTAGTCCCCCATCTGCCCATTACCAGTTCTAACCCCCCCATCAGCCCATTTCCAATTCTAACCCCCCTCCCGATCAGTCTATTTCCATTCTTAACCTCCTATCAGCCCATTTCCAGTTCTAACCCCCCCCCATCAGCCCATTTCCAGTCCTAGCCACCCCGATAGCCCATTATGAGTCTTAGCCCCCCTCCCGATCAGCCCATTTCCAGTTCTAACCCCCCATCAGCCCATTTCCAGTCCTAGCCCCCCATAGCCCATTACCAGTCCTAAACCCCCATCATCCCACCTCCAGTCCCAACCCCCCCATCAGCCCATTTCCAGTCCTAGTCCCCCCCATAGCCCATTACCAGTCCTATCCCCTCCATCAGCCCACTTCATCCTAACCCCCCCATCAGCCCATTTCCAGTCCTAGCCCACCATAGCCCATTACCAGTCCTAACCCCCATCAGTCCACCTCCAGTCCTAACCCTCCCATCAGCCCATTTCCAGTCCTAGCCCCCCCATAGCCCATTAGCAGTCCTACCCCCCCCCCCAGGGAAATAAAAAAAACATGGCTGCTGAAGCCGATGCCGTTGCTGCCGCAGCAGCAGCAGAATGAAGTGCTCTGTGGCTGCCCCGGCAGAGCCCTTCTCTCTCCCTCAGTGTGGCTTTTCAGAGCCGTGAAGGGAGAGTTCCCTTTTCTCGCGGCCCTGTTAAGCCCGCCCGCGCATTTCCTGTTTCCCATCAGCACCGGTGGGTTTAACAGAGCCGCGAGAAAGGGGAACTCTCCCTTCGTGGCTCTGAAAAGCCGTGCTGAGGGAGAGAGGAGGGCTCTGCTGGGGCAGCCGCAGGGCACTTCATTCTGCTGCTGCTGTGGCGGCAGCGGCAGTGGCTCCTCTCCTTGTTTTTTTTTTTTTTTTTTTTTTGAAGGCCGAGTGAGGCGGGCTTTTTGGGGGCAATTTTTGCTGCCCCCAAAAAGTTGCCGCTTGAGGCTACTGCCTCACTCGGCCTCATTATAGAGCCGCCCCTGAGCATCAGGGGCTATTTGAGTAGTTGTGTCTTGGCTGAGTTGGGTTGATTGGTAACTTGAAGGCGATCATATTTTGGATCAGAGTACTGGGGATACATCGTAGTTGATATGAGAATGGAGGTTGGATGGGACGAACACTAAGTCAAGGGTGTTTCCGTTATCATGTGTTTGGATATCAATGATTTGTGTGAAGTCCAAGGAGCTTTAAGGCGTTGATGAATGATGTAGCCTGTGTAGATGCTAGGGAGTTCAAGTTGAAATCACCTAATATTATTGGTTCTTTCACTTTGTTAGAGTATCTTGTAGCAAGTTCGGTTATATTTGAGAAGTCATCAGGATCAGAGGTTGGAGGTCTATAAATTAGGGTTATTATTATTCGCAAGACTTGTATTATTATTTTAGGGTTATCATTATGTTCTTGTTTTCAAGGGTTATAGAGTTTAGAGCTGGATTTGACAGGTTGTCTGTGATCTTCAGGTTTAGTTGCTTGTTGGAGAGGATGAGGTTTACTCCGCCTCTGCATTGAATTCTGGGACAGTGATGGAAGTTCATGATTGCAGGTGTGAGTTGGTTTAGGAGTACATTGTCTGTGTCCGTCAGCCATGATTTGGTTATACATATGATTTCTACTTTGTTATCTTGGATGTAGTCTGATATGGTGTGTATTTTGTTGCGGATAGATCGTGCATTTATTAGGGAGTATTTGATTGTTGTGGTTTGTAGTTTAGGTTGCGAGAGTGTCTGTGTAGTCTCATTTGTTTGTATTTGTATAAGGCAGTGTTGTCTCTTTTGATAGTTGGGATACCATGATTGAGGTGCGAGATATTGTCTGAGTCTGTAGAGGATTGGAATTGGGTTTTTCTATGTGCATGTAGCATCTGATGGCTTTATTAAGATGGTAGCTAGTAGTAAGAGAAGTAGGGTAGCTAGAAGCCCTTCCATTTTTTTAAGTGAGGTTGACTAGTTGTTTGGAGATCTTGGCATGGCTGGATTGGTCTATTTCGTCTTGTGATATGAGAGAGGTTGCTTTCTTTGAGTGATCCTGTTGGATAATAATGCTATCAGTAGTGAGTGAGAGGGTATTTAGTTAGTGGACAGAGCAAGGCTACATCGGTGTGGGAGGTTAATGTTTGTATCACATGTAATCAAAGCATTTATAGGGGATGGGAATGTGTGTCTAGGAGCTGCAGATACAGATAGGTTACTTGCTGTTACAATTGATTAATTAGCACAGATCTGCACTTATGATTAGCTTTGATACATAGTTTATACTTACTATTTTAGCATTTGACAAGTAAAGCCACTTAACCCTCCATTGCCAATGTTCCCTGTAAGTATTAGTGTATGTGTCTCATCCCTGCGTGTTAAATGTATCCCCCAATTGTGTTGTGACCGCTTTGATTGAAGGATAAGGCGGTATACAAAAACTGTCTAAATAAATAAAAAATAAAATAAATAAAGCTATACAGTCAACAAAGGTAAAGGTGAGATATTTACCAAGTCCCTTGCTTGCATACAGTTCAGTGATTTGTTGGCTTCATGTGGATCTGGAGTAATTCTGTTTTGATTGGAGTGTCTTCTGATGTGGTTTGGCCGCCATAGTTCCACACCTAAGGGCCACGCCAAAGGGCCCTCTGGCGATGCCTGCCAGGCAGGGGCATGCCCGATGGCTCTTCAAATTTTAAAAGTCTTCTCTTTGGCCCTGATTGGCTTTGGGCCAGCGAGCAGGGAGGGGTTTGCCTTCCTGCTCCCTCCCGACGCCGGTCAGGGTGCAGTGGTGGTCCAGTGCTCTGCTTTCGCGCTTGATGGCTCTTCAAATTTTAAAAGTCTCTTCTTTGGCCCTGATTGGATTTGGGCCAGTGAGTGGGGAGGGGTTTGCCTTCCTGCTCCCTCACCCAACTAGGGGGCATAGTCGCCTTCGATCCCCTAGAGGATGGGGAGAAGCCCACAGCACGGTTGCCAGAGCATCTGGCTGGCTGAATATCCTTACCCATAACACCATCCGCCACCTCCTGCCCTAAGACAAGCAAGGTCGGACTAACAGCAACCCCCGGCTGACAGAGGGGAAGAGGCTCTCTATTATGACTCAGAAGCAGCTATGCAAGAAGAGCACAATCTAAAGCCAGAGATGAGGCGCCTTGTTTGCCACAGGCCAAACAATGTTTTCTGGAAGAAGACATAGAGAGTTAAGGCAAGTATCACAACAGCAAGTGCTAAGGCTGCAGCGGCCTGAAAGGTGCACGTTAACTGCGCTTTTATTGCAATGCACATTACAGGCGCTAGGGTAGGAACACGCGTTGGAGCTGTTCAAGTGGAACATATGTGACCACCAGGTGCCCAATATTAAAATTGCTACTGGAGCATGTGGAAAATAGTGGGAAACACCATACAACATCAGTGGTTGCCAGCAGTGCACTCTGAATTGCATCTCACACAGACGGAATCGGGAGCCCCGAACAAGGACAATGACGAGGTCAAGCCTTGGTACTCACCCCCTGAGAGGCCCAGGCAGAGGATCTGTGCTGGGCTCAGCTCTACTCCCCTGAAACTGTTTCTCTAGC
This sequence comes from Ichthyophis bannanicus, assembly GCA_033557465.1. NCBI lineage: Eukaryota > Metazoa > Chordata > Amphibia > Gymnophiona > Ichthyophiidae > Ichthyophis > Ichthyophis bannanicus. The sequence continues at coordinate 294,405,147 of CM066032.1, forward strand.
TTGGCAGCACTGTGTTTAAGGTGCCTGGCAGGTATATTCCTCTGAGAGCCTTCTGCAATCTTCGGGAGAGAGCAAGGGGGACAGAGGAAGAGGGAGGGGACGTTGAGGTTGTGTGAGGCTAATTTAATCTTCCATCCTTCCACGTTTCTGGCTGCTGAACAGGTTCTTATCCAGGGTAAGAGTGTATAGCTGAACCAATTTTCCTTCCACCTATGGCTATCGAAAAGACCATAGTCTAGAGGAGCCTCCCATGTTGCGCTCAAGTGAATGAGTCACCCTCAAAGTGGTCTGTCACGAGCATTTTATCAATTTTAATTCTTCAGATTTTCTTCAGAGAGGAGAAAATCCATCCACCATCAGCTGGAGACAAAGAAATACCGAAGGGACCTCTGGTGACAAAGGTGAATAGAGGCATGGGAGTGATGTCATTGAAACCTGGGCTTTTCATTGGTTCTTTGAACCACCGATCTGCTGGTAGGGAAACAAAACCACTTGTCTGGACTGGTCTAGCAGGACAATATGGAATTTTAATTGATACAGAATGGTATTACTGCTTCAGGAATATGACAATATGATACAATATCTGGTGTGCAATTAATGCTAGGCAGAACTCTGTATACCTACATTATACCAATATTTAAATATATTCTAAACTGCAGAATAAAAGATCCCTGCATTTAACAACCTATACATAGATGAAATTGATATTTTTATAGTGCCTCTAAGATCCCATAACCATACAAAAGTTAGCAATGCATTAATGTTCATATGTATGTTCTGTAAGTATCAAAACAAATTTTATAATGGTTTTGAGGTATAACTGTTCAAATAGGAAGAAATATTAAACTATCATAAAGCATGCTTACTGTACCTGTCCCCATTCCCCAGTGACCCAGCGAGGAGGAGGGCAGCGACCCAAACTGCAGCGAATACGAACTGGGGGCTTGTTTTCCTCACTGCAGTGTGTGGCAGGAAAAGTTTTGGAAAGGTCACTGCTCTTGCATTGAACAATGCGGTGCTTGAATCCGGGACCACATTTCGGGGTGCACTGCAAAAATGACAAGTATGAATGAATATAAATGATTACTTATTATAGAAAAATACAATTTTAAATTTAAAAATATTATACGAGTATATACACACATATATAGATAGATATTGATATATAAAATAGACTGCTGTATTTTTTCAGTAATGAAAAATATCGGCCTGCTTAGGCAACTCTTGCTCATTGTTCCCTCATTTGTAGATAATATTTTACCCTTATAAATACAAAAAAACCCTAGAACATAATGGCAGATAAAGACCATAGAGCTTAACCTAACCAGTTCTTTATACAATTCCTTGAATTCTTAAATTGATTCATTACATACAAACAGACACACACACATATACAGTGTATATATATATATATATATATATATATATATATATATATATATATATACACATATATATATATACATAGATTTATAGATATATGTCTAATATGGCAGTTATAAAGCTGAGGGTTGGAGATGCCTTTTTGAACCTTGAACTGGGCCAGATGGAGTGAGTGGGGAAAGCTCAAGTCTGGTCCCACTACACTACCAGGATTCATTCCAGGTAGGCCCAGGAGGGTCTTAGTGGGTGATGGGGTCTGATTCGGAGCATGAGAGAGGTGGGGGTGGTGGTCTTGATTATACCTTGGGATCCAGGGCATGTACCGGGAGGGGAGAATTATTTTGGTAGGGGGCCCTGACTGTTTTATGGTGCCAGGGGTAGGGGACATCCACACTGCTTATTTTTCTTCACACATCTGTCCCCTTTAAGAATGTGGTCTGCAGCATCAGGTCATATGTTAACAGTCCGATGCTCCTGACTGGGAAAAATAATGCCACCTTTGAACTGCATTATTCCTTTATCACAGGAGTCACTGAGTACTGGGTCATCACAGGTTAGGGGCTCCTATGGTAAATTAAGTTGCAGTGAAATGGAAAATTTTTGAGCAGTTTAGTAACTAGCCCCTCTACTATCAACATGGTGGTAAAACAGGGTACTTACATATAATATAGCTAGATGGCCAGAGTAGGAAATGATCTCTTACATAGTAACATAGTATATGACGACAGATAAAGACCAGTATGGTCCATCTAGTCTGCCCAGCAAGGTGGCTAGAGTAGGTGTACCCACCTCTCTGTGCAGATCACTCCCTCTCTGACTTTGTTTAAGGTTGTACCTGCTGCTTCATGCAGGTCCCCCCCCCCAACCTGTTGAAGTATAAGAGATAGTTACGTTTATTTTGATTTTATCCTATTGCTATAAAGGGATCCACTGTGTCTGTCCCATGCCATTTTGAATTCTGTCACTGTATTTGCCCCCACCACCTCCATTGGGAGGGCATTCCAAGCATCCACCACCCTTTCAGTAAAAAGATATTTCCTGACATTGCCTTTAAGTTTATCTCCTTGCAGCTTCATTTTATGCCCTCTAGTTTTACAGCTTCCCCTTCTCTGAAAAAGGTTTGTTTGTTAATTAATATTTTTTAAGTATTTAAACATCTGTATCATATCTTTCCTGTCCTTCCTCTCCTCTAGAGCACAGATATTTAGGTCTTCAAGTCTCTTCTCATACGTCCCCTGGTGCAGACTCCAAATCATTTTGGCCACTTCCTCTGAACCGTTTCAAATCTTTTTATATCCTTTCCGAGATATGGTCTCCAAAACTGAACATAATACTCCAAGTGAGGCCTCACCAATGACTTATACAGGGACATTACAGTTGTACCTCCTCCTTTCTGCTGGTTATTTCTGCTGTATGCAACCCAGCATCCATCTGGCTTTGGCTACCGCCTTGACACAGTTTCGCCACCTTGAGATCCTCAAAAACAATCACTCCAAGATCCTTCTCCTGGTCCGTGCATACCAACCTCTCGCCCCCTATCTCAAACAATTCCTGGATTTCTGCATCCCAAGTGCATGACTGCACTTCTTTGCATTAAATCTTAACTGTCAAGCTTTAGACCATTCTTTCTGCGTTTTCAAATTTTTCCTCATTATCCACTCCCTCAGAAGTGTCCACTCTGTTGCAAATTTTCATGTCATCTGCAAAAAGGCAGACCCTTCCCTTCAATTCAGCAATATCACTCACAAATACATTAAAAAGTGCTGGTTCCAGGACTGATATCTGGGGCACACCAATACTTACCTTCCTTTCTTCTGAGTGAGTTCTGATTACCACCACCTTCTGTCATCTATCAGTCAATCAATTTCTGATCGAGTTCACTACCTTGGGACCCATCCCCAGGCTGCTCCGTTTATTGATAAGCCTCCTATGAGGAACATTATCAAAGGTTTTGCTGAAATCTAGGTAGAACACATCCATTGCATGCTCTTGATCTAGTTCTCTGGTAACCCAGTTTGTTTGCTTGGAGTTGTATATCTTCCTGCAAAGATCCCGTTCCACGTTTGTTTATTTATTTATTTATGTATTTATTTATTTAGCTGGTTTTATATTCCGCCTTATCTCAGTGTCAAAGCGATTTACAAGTAAACAGATTGAATGAAAATCAATGTTAGAAATTATATGGAACAAGAGAAGATAGGAACATAATAACAAATGCTAATCTAACAAGAAGATGGCAGTGTTATAAAACTGGAGTGGACTCCAGATCGTCTATTACCTTGTAGCTGGAAAAGGCAATTAAGAAGTTGCAGTTGCTGAGAACATTTTTTTTAAAGAAATTGAGAGCTGACAGTGTTGCAGCTGCATAGAAACAGCTGAAAGCGCTCAGATACAAATCAGGCTGGTTGATCAAACAGTGACCTGTATCTGCCTCTCACTTCACTTTAACAAACAGCTCAGAGGGCTGCTGAAATTGCCGTGATCTTCATATCTGACTGAAGCAAGGCACAGGAGTTATCTCTGGCAGCAAGCTAATGTAAAATACTAGTTAATATTTGTCTGAAATCTAATTTCTCTTCCCTGTAAGTTATTGAATCTTTTAATCTGTTTGTGTTCATTATTCATCCTTTCTAATTATAAGCTTATTAATTTATTAGCTCTGTATCCGAGACTGATTAGCAACACAAGTGAGACACCATAGGATTTCAATACTTTAAGAACAAATGATATGAATATGTTTCTTCTGAGAACTCTGTGGCCTCAGGTTGTGGTAAGGTTTCAATGTACTGAGAAACTCATGGGGAATAGCTTATGGAGAAGGAACCTTCCCAAGGCAAGCAAGAACCAGTTGGCTGGTTGACCAAGGGGGTTTGCCAATGCAGCATCTCATGTCCAGGTGCAGACGAAGCCTGCAGAGTGCTTGCTGAAACCCTCAGGTGGCCAGAACAGAAAATGATCTCAAACAAGCAGATCCCCAAAAGAAAGTGGGGACCTCAGAATAAGCACGAGGGATCAAACTGTCCATGATTACCTTATTAATATTTGTTGGTGAGAGGGCAGAAGTTAAATCCATCTTGAAATTCTCTTAGAAACAAAGCCACTTGCAGGTTGGCAAAAGAACATCACATATACATGGTAAACATGGCGGTCATTTTGAAAGACTTAATTGTGATTTGAATGTCCAAAAACATGCATGTGAATATCCAAATCATGGAGACATCCCCTGAGCCACTTTACAAATGGCTTTTAAAGACGTCTCTGGATGGCCAAGTAGGCAGGGGCAGTGTGATGGACTTAGATGTCCCCACTTGATTTCAGAAGCAGTGGGGACATCTGCAACACCATCCAAGTTTAGACCTGGATATAGGAAATGTACAATTATATTGACAGTATGTGCATAATAAAATGCTCTAATATTAGCATACTACACAATTAGAACAGCTTCTTTCTCCTATTCTCCTCTTTTCCCAGCATATAGTTAACCTTCTCTTTTCCCTCTTTTTCACTTTTCCCTTTCTGTTCTTCCTCCTCCCCTATACTTTACTGTATTTTAAATCACCTTGAAGACCTTCTGGGCTTCCTGGCAGTATAGTAAATGCCAGAAATAAATAAAATAATATAAATATTTATGTCACTGACCAAGGATGGATGCTTCTTAGACCATGTGCTCAGTGGGAGGACAGAGTCACTCTAAAACAAAAGAGTAATAATTGCAGTGATCCCTTCTGTGAAACCCCAAAAAAATAGAACGGAAACATCCATGATGTCCATGTTAAGCTCTTAGAGAAATCTACATCCCCTTATGTGAGCTAAGAGAAGGTGAGTACACAAGAGCACTGTGGCAATATGGCAGTGCTTTGGAAGGTGATTTAGAATTTTAGTCAAAACTGAAATAAAATAAGTCATGGCAGCGTTGTGCCAGGATCTGATCAATTTTGGGACCATAGAGGAGGAGGTAGAGGCACAAGGAACCCTTGGCGATCCTGCAAAGATAACAAGAAAGCCTTAAGAAAGAGCATGAAATGCTGCACAACAAACTGGACAATTTAGAAAATATGTATATAAGAAATAATCTGCAGATCAAGGTAATTCCCCTTAGCTCCACTTAATGAGAACAACCCATAATTTCTCTGACAAGGATAAAATATGAAAATTAGTGAGGAAAATGGTCAAGATTAAGTGGGAGAATTGCTCTGTAGAAATCTTTAATGATTTCTCCCCAATTATGCTTCAAAAGAGAAGAGACATGCATGAGATGACAAATTTTCTTAAGAAGAAAAATATTAAATACAGGTGGCTCTTTCCTTTTGGACATATTTTTACAATCAGAAGATCCATCAGGAAGGTAAAAACTGTTCAGAAAGCATGGCCAGTTCTGGGAAAAGAAGGCTTGCAGGGCTTTTCTTGTAAAGCTGATGATCATCAAAGGCTGCACAATCTCTCACTGGGATGCAGTGGGCTGTGACCAAGGGACAGTGACTGTGGCATCTCTCAAAAATCCCAGAGCAGGATAGAGCTTGTCAGGAGGAGTGGTGGTTCAGTTGATATGAAAGCATCATCTCTGGGATTGGTGCACATCAACAGCTGAACTGTTCCAGCACTTATCCAGGCTTTAGTATGAATCAGTAGTTGATGTCCTGGAAAGACAGTAAGGGCTTGATTCTGGGATGCAGGTTGCGGGGCTGCCTGTCACAGAGGAAAGTGCAGCCCTGCAAGCCATCTGGGCCCAATTCCCCCACCAGCTCTCCCCATACTTTCTGAGCATCAGGATAGAGCCAGCGGGGAGGGGGGGGGGGGATTTAGGTCACAGCCCTGTACGCCCTGCCAGGCCCATTGGGACGTGCTGCTTATTTCACCTCGAGTAAAGGGAATTATAGGTATTTTCTACCCTTAGCCAGCTCCTTCTCTTATGCCCCACCACGTTCTTTCATGCTACCTCTGTTCCTTTCCTTAAGCTCCACTGCTCACCTACTCCTTCCTTTAAGTTCTCCCTTCATTCAGCATTGACTTTCTTCTCATACTGCAGCCCTGGCACTGTGGCAGAATTAAATGAAGAAGAGAAAGAATCCTTACTTGATGCTGTCGATGCACCGGTAATTCAATCAATGCTACAAGACAAAATAAGACTGATTGAATTACCGAGCACATTGGCAGCATCGGGTAAGTCATCATCCAGCAGCACACACTTCTTCTCTTTTTCATTCAATTACCTTAAAATGATTTGTTTCTTTGAAGCTGCTTGCAGGCAGCCTGGGCAATCCTCTGAGTCATCTGGGAAAGTTCCTCCCGGAGGACACAGACAGCGGATGTATACAGACTGACATACACCACGATGGGACAGATGTAGCTTCTGTGAGAAATGTCAGTACCCAGATAGGTGGGCCTCAGATGCCATAGCCAGAAGGCCCTTCTGGTATACTGGCTTACCTAGCACTTTTCAGGGCATGGGAGGACTAGTATGTGGTCCAGGTTGCAGCAGCTGTCATTTCTCATTGGTATTTATGTCGAGTGTGCATCAGCAAACTACTGTCTGTGATGAGCTGCTTAGGAGATACATGGTTTTCTAAAGGGATAGGGTGTCTGCTGGTACATTGTGGGGACGGGCAGGATCTGAAACGTGTAACATTTCAGAATACAGTGGGCATGGGGACATCCAAAACATTTTGCTGCTTCCGAGGCACAGGGCTGGCTGAATAGTGCTTGCATGTGCCTGCCAAAGACATCTGTCTCCCCAATTATGGACTCGCAGGTACGTCCAGACCCGTGTATGCAGAATTAGGTTCAAAGGGGGCCCATTTTTGTTTTAGACATGTCCACAGGCCGGGTGTGCACATTATGGAATTGGGATCAACGCGTTTAAATCTCTCCTTCCCTACTGCTTCCCCCTTCCCCCTAGCATTGCTATCTTATCTTCACCAAAGCTGACTTAGCAAAAGTAAGAGTATGATGGCAGGCTCTTGGGCACACTTGCTACTCAAAGGCCTACTACTACGCTGCACTTACTTTTGCAAAGTCAGCTTTGGTGGAGATAAGGTAGCAGTGGCAGGGAGAAGGAGGGCACCTGCAGCAGCATGGCCTGTCACCATGCATCTGCTCTGCTGCAGTCATGGCTGTTCTGTACCATGTTCCAGCCGCCACAAGCCTGCTATCATAGGCAGGTGCCTAGTCCAACTGAAGGTGGGGCTCAACCTGATCTGATGCCTCCTGAATAGTCACCCTTGATGCACAGGAGATGTGCACCAGCTGAGCAATCACTGGAGTCAAGGCCCTTCAATGTCTTGATGGTGAATCTTTTGCAGGCAGGCTATGAATCTCAAGGATTGGTTTGATGTCTTGATGCACTGGCCTCGATGCAGTTGAAATAACTGCCTTGTGCCATGCAAAGAAGATCTCCATCTTGTCCTAGAAGCTCTTTGAGAATTGCTCCTTGAGGGCTGCCATTGACAATGATGGAAGATTGATCAGTATTTCTTGAATCTATCTGGGAGTACTGGCAGGCTGGTCTCGGTCCCCTGGAGAGTGGCACAGCTCCTGTGAACCAAGGAGGATAGGAGAGCCTCACGTTGAGGCTGCTTTGAGGGTATCAGCTCTTCTGATAGTTTGATGCTCATGATATCACACTCTGACGAGCTGTGCCACCAATATGATGTTCAGATTCATAGGCTCTCGATGTTGAACCCAAGAATGAATCCTTCCTCTGCATAGGAATCAGTGGATGACCATTCCCAGTGGATCCTATTGATGCTCAAATTTGAGTGGGATCAGTGTCCTCTTGATGTCAATGCATGCCCAGTGTCCAGTTCAGCTCCATGTGCCATAGGAACTAGTGCCATCGATGCCACTGTTGATGTATCTAACTTACTCATGTCAACAATCCTTTTTCATTGTTCTTCATGATCCTTGAGCCTTCTCTTTGTCATTTCTGAAAATAAAAGGCATTGAGTAGGATCATGGTCAGGTCCGAGGCAGTGCAGGCACCAATTATTAATATCCATAATGAATATGTTCCTGTGCACTTTTTAAACCTGCTGGCAGTTTCTGGGACATGTTGCCGAGAAAAATAGTCATAGTGTAAACAAATGGCTTTAATGAAAAATGAAAGCTGGCTGGGATACCTTAGGCCTAAGTATGACCTTTAGTAATGACACGCAAAAAAGAAAGGAAACTTCAAAACACCCCAAAAGCGTAACTAAGGAACTACCAGGTAAAGAGAAATAAATGGCCGCAGTGATAGGGAGAAAGAGAACATAGGGTAGGGGATGGCGGGCAGATGGGGGCAAAATGGGGCAGATAGAGGGCAGCTGCTGGACAGGGGGTAGGGGAGAGGGGGTATGCTGGACATAGAGAGGATAGGATGAGAAAATTGGAGAGGTGCTAGACAGTGAGAGAGGAGGAGACAGAAGATGGCAGGAGAGAAGGGGAGAGATGCTTGACACGGGAAGGGCTTAAGAGAGAAAAAGAAAGGAAACAGACTGGGAATAATTGGCTGGGGAAGGATAGAGAGATAGGGAATGAGAGGGCTGCTTTAAAGGTTGAAAAGTGATAGGAAGATGCAGTTAAATGATTGAGAACCAGATGATGAGAAAGTGAAATAAAATCTGAGTTGATGAAGAAAAATAGAAGAAAGCCAAAAGGAAAAGAACAATGTCAGAGATGGAAGGAAGGCCCAGGGTACGGTCTTGGGACCGGTACTGTTCAATATATTCGTGAATGATATTGCCGAAGGGCTGAATGGAAAAGTCTGTCTTTTTGTAGATGACACCAAAATTTGCAACAGAGTGGCTCCCCTCAGGGACTGGGGAACATGAGGAAAGGTCTACAAAATCTGGAAGAATGGTGTAATGCTTGGAATATTGTGTTCAGTTTTGGAGACCGTATCTCGCAAAGGATATAAAAAGGATGGAAGCGGTTCAGAGGAAGGCGACCAAAATGATTGGAGCCTGCATCAGAAGACTTATGAGAAGAGACTTGAAGATCTAAATATGTGCACTCTGGAGGAGAGTAGGGACAGGGGAGATATGATTCAGACCTTTAAATACTTAAAGAGTATTAATGGACAAACAAACCTCTTCCAAAGACGGGGAAGCTGTAAAACTAGAGGGCATAACATGAAGCTGCAAGGGGGTAAACTGAAAGGCAATGTCAGGAAATACTTTTTCACTGAAAGGGTGTTGGATGCTTGGAATGCCCTTCCAATGGAAGTGGTGGGGGCAAACACAGAGACAGAATTCAAAATGGCATGGGGCAGACATAGCGGATCCCTTTATAGCAACAGGATAAAAATCAAAATAAGCATAACTATCTCCTATATCTGAACAAATAGGGGTGATCTACATGGAGCAGTGGGTACACCTCTAAACAAAGGCTTGGGGAGAGGTGACTTGCACAGAGCAGCAAGTGTACCTGCCCTTGATGCCTTGCTGGGCAGGCTAGATGGACCATACTGGTTTTTATCTGCCGTCATATACTATGTAACTATGTAAGAATGTAAGAGGGGAAAGAAGTTATAGATTGACCAGAAACTCTAGAGCAGAGGTGGTCAACTCCGGTCCTGGTGCACTACAATCTAGCATGGTTTTCATGATGGGCAATGCATGGCTATATTTCCATAAAATGGGAAGCAGTGGATGCAAATATATCTCATGAAAACCACGCTGGATTATGGTGAACCAGGACCAGAGTTGGCCACCCCTGCCCTAGAGGGCGAAACCAGAGACTTGGATCAACACGATTAGAGGATAAAATGCCCAGACAGCAAAAGGTAGAAAATGTTGCTATGTAAGGATTGATAGTAATTCAGCTTGCTTGGCTTTCTGACTATCTGGGTGTGTTAACAAATAACGCAGGGAAATTGTAGATAATGCGGCAATTTTGTACACCATTTGCAGCAACTGTGTTATCTGCAAGAGTGGGCAGGATATGGGTGGAGTGGTGTGTGCAACACACGGTTACCGCAGGCATCAACAGCATGTGGTAATCATCAAAGCTGCAGACAGCATGGGTGCTCATAACCCCACCTCATTGGGTAGCATTATGTGCATTAATGGTGCTGCTGGGGCACGCTCTCTGCAATTTTGGTGCATTATCTGTTAAGGTGATGTGGTGCACACTCCCAACAGATAATACACAGCTTTTGCAGCTAAAGCCATGCTATCTGCACTTTTTTGCCAAGTTAGCTGGAAAAGCCTAAAACACGTTAGTAAACAGACAGAGTGCTGCTCTTTTCCGGGTAGGCTCCTTGTGTGAGTTTTGGAAGTTGACGCTGTTATGGTATTGTAGATTTTCTCTATAGGTCCTGAAAAAGTTTTGTAAGGTTTTATATTACCTCACAGTATGTCCACGACTGGTGAGGGTTTATATTTCTGATACTGAGATGACATCAAAATCAGAAATGATTTTGTGTGTGTTGATAGTGTTCTCCCCAGGACCTTTTGAATGGGTGCGCCACCCGGTTGATTTTACTGACCACCCAGCTAACATAATCTGATGAATTGACATGGCAAAATAATGAGCAGGAATGGAAAAAGGAAAGAAGAATTATCTTGTCTTCTGCCAGCCAGTTTATAATCTGGCCCACTCAGCTAGTCATTTGTGCCAAAATTTCTGGGGAGAACAATGGTTGCATTCTGTGGGGAAATGTCCTCTGCACTGTTATTGGGAGAAGGGTTTCTTTGGATGTAGAATATATGTTCATAAATACACAGCACAGTTTATAACACCAAAATAAAACTAGCTTTAGTTCTTGCTGTTTCATTTTGCTCCTTGGTTTGTGATCACCTGGCATCTCCTTTGTTTTTGCAGAATACACAGTTAAATCTAATAGCATGCCAGTCGAGTGTGCAAAGTCAGTATGTTTTGCATTAGATTCCTAGGCTATATAATTAAGCTGCTACATTTTTTTTGCTGCATAAAAACAGCACAACATAGTTAAAAAAACCCCTTATATAGCCTGGGAATATATTGCTTTCTTCATGGGGCAAACACCTGACTGGTGTTAAGTGAGGGGTTTCTGACTAGGGCTCTGGGGAAGCCCCTCCATTTTGGCTTTGGGGGGGGTGGGGCGCAAGCTCACATCTCGCCTCAGACAGCAGATTGTCTTGAGCTGCCCCTGTTCGTACTCGTGTACCCTGTAGACCATTTAAAAAGGGAAACTGCAAGTCTGGAAGGGTTGCTGATGTTAACACTGGCCTTTCAGGAAGCCTGACAAAAGCGAGTTCCTGCATGCAGCTAGGGGGTAGGGGAGGGGACGCCAGGCTCATGAGTTGCACAGGGTGCATTACTAGCTTGTTATGGTCCTGATCATATCATAAACTCTTTTACCAAAGTTAGAAAGCCTGAGCGTAAATGCTTGAGGACCAGGCTTACGGCAGGTTGTTCAGAGCGCATCTAGAAACCACATAATGTCCCAGCACAATATTTCAGCTTTTGTCTCCAGAAAAATGCAATTGCTCTGAAAGATTAGGGGTGTCAACTAGTGTTCCTAGACTTAAATGAGATCTCTGGCTATGCCTTAGGGAAATGTTTCCAATCCAGATACTGCTAGCTAAACTGCATTACTATTAGTGATGGTTCCCCTTACAGTTTTTTCTGTTGCAAAGAAAAAGCTACACGTATAAAAATTTTAAAAAGTACAGGATATTGTATTCCACTTAATATTTCTTGGAAAGAAAGAACTGTCCCATGCTATTTCTAGGAAGAAACTCTTTCTTCTGACTTGAAAAATAGGCTTCTCTCTCTTACAAAGGACCCTCATGTTATGTTCAGAATGCATTTACAATTAGAAACATGTATGGACAGTTCAGAACCTGGGCAGCGCCCTCATCTGCAGCTGTGGTTTGTTAATAGTCATCTGAACTTTTAAGGGGTCATGTTTAAGAGTGGAGGTCATTATACCAAAGGAAATTATTACTGAAATTGCTTCCCAGCTGTAAACTATAAACGTTTCTTCTGCAAATCATAAAAGAAGTGGTTTCTTTCCTAAAAGAACACATACAGTATAAGCTAAAAGGATGCACACACAGATAATTTTGTTAAATAAAGATGTTTGCCTGTGACTAGAGAGGTACTTGGAGGCCAGCTGTATTATCATGAAGTGCCAAATATAAACAGATGGTTTGAAAAGAAAAAAAAACCCTGATGACATTTATTGCGGTATCTTCTGCTCAGGTGCCAAATGGGTTACAGTTCTCCAATAATCACCAACAGTAATAGATTATTTATGCTCTTTGCTTCTCTGGCACGGCTGCTCTTTTTTTAATGTTGATAGCCCACTTTACTGCAGAGATGAACTTTTTTTTTTACTCCTCCTGTGCTCTGTGACTGTATTCTCCATTATATTATTTTGGAATATGTTTCAATAGTGCTATGCCCTTTCCTTTTTTAAGAACTGTCTACCATGGGCAAGGCCCAAGCATCATTTCTTTGGGCTCAGAACAGACTTGAAGGGGAAGTCCTTCCCATACACACACCATTCCACATACATTAAGGAGCCCTTTTACTAATCCACCTCTTGGAGGCTGCTTTTGGATCCTGATGGTCCTCACTCTCTTCTCCAGTTATGTGCGTCTTACCATTACTCTAGTCCCCAGTTTTGTGATGCTGTTTGTCTTGATTAGATTATAAGCTCTGATGAGCAGGAATTGTTTCTTACATACAAATGATAAGCAGTAACAGTAGTAGTATTAAGGTGGAGTAAGCGGTTACTACAGGGTTCAGTAGGCATTAAACACCATGGTAAGCGCTACCACGCACCAAGTGCAGACAGTGCAGGGGCTTGTGAGATACTGTATGTATCTTCCCTGTGTGTTAAATGCAAGGCAGATGCTGAGCACGCCCCTGCATTCACCGACTGTGTGGTGTTTCTGTCAGAAAACCCACGGTAAGTGCAAAATCTTACTGTACTTTAATAGAAGGGCTCCTAGGTCTCAGGATTCATGAATAAAATTTTGGTTTAAATTCTGAAATTATCTTCTGTATTGCTCTGGAATTTTTTGGTTATTGGACTTAATGCTATTAATCCATCAATGTGTTAAGCTTTTTCTCTTCTAACAGACCAACATGGCTGCAAACATTTTATAAATATACTGAAACACTTTAAAGCTTTGATTTTATGGCCATTTTCATTAATAAAATCATGCTATTTTTTTAGGCTCACACCTTTCCAGTAGTGGTTCAAGGTGAGTTACAATTAGGTACAGTAGCTATTTCTCTGTCTCCAGAGGGCTTACAATCTAAGTTTGTAACTGAGGCAATGGTGGGTTAAGTGATTGCCCAAAGTTACAAACAACCTCAGTGGGATTTGAACCCTGGTTTCTGTGGTTAGAACATAAGAAAAGCCAAGCTGAGTCAGACCAAGGTGAACTGAGCCCAGCATCCTGCCTCCCATAGCAGCAAGTCTGAGTCACAAGTACCTGGCAATTCCCAAAAATAGATCTACTCCCCATTGTTCATTTCCAGGAATGAACAATAGCTCTCCCACATTTACCTGACTAAAAATTTCTTATGGACTTTTCCTCTAGGAACTTGTCCAATCTTCTTTGGAATCCTGCTATATTCATCACCTTGACAACATTCTCTGGCAACAGATTCCACAACTTTCTATGACATGTTTTCACTCTGCTGACCATTAGTTAGTTTTTGTATTGTTCGATAGGTTAAACATAGTTTCCTATTTAACCATTCCACCCCACTCATAATTTTATAAACTTCCATCACATCTCCTTTCAGTTGTCTGAAGATTCCCAGCCCTATGCTTCCAAAACATTTATCCAGTATGACTCCACTTTAACACATAAAATTCACATGATGATGAAAACAAAATAGCAGACCTCCCCTCCCTTATCCATCTCTTCTTCCTCCCATTTAGTCAAAGCATGATGGGAGCAACAATCTAGGCCAGCGATGGCGAACCTATGGCACGCGTGCCAGCTGTGGCACGCGAAGGCCTTGCAGCTGGCACGCGGGAAGGTCCGCTAGGACAGGTGTCTGCCTCCCTTCGTCTGCAGCCGCGGCTCCCTGCCTGTTAGGGAACCGCGGCTGTGCTTGTAAAATCGTTGCGGAGCCCTTCCTGTCTTGACGGGCTCCGTGCAGCATTGTCCCGCCTCTAAAGGAAGTTGTACAACTTCCTTTAGAGGCGGGACAATGCTGCACGGATCCCGTAAAGACAGGAAGGGCTCCGCAACGATTTTACAATCACAGCCGCGGTTCCCTAACAGGCAGGGAGCCGCGGCTGCAGACGAAGGGAGGAAGACATGGGGAGAGGGGGGGGGGCTACCATCGACATGAGGGGGGGGGGGCTACCATCGACATGAGGGGGGGGCTACCATCGACATGGGGAGAGGGGGGCTACCATCGACATGGGGAGAGGGGGCTACCATCGACATGGGGGTGAGGGGGGCTTACATGGAGTGAGGGAGCTGATATGGATGGATGGAAGGAGGGGGGCTTACATGGAGGGAGGGAGCTGATATGGATGGATGGAAGGAGGGGGGCTTACATGGAGGGAGGGAGCTGATATGGATGGATGGAGGGAGGGAGCTGATATGGATGGATAGAAGGAGGGGGGCTTACATGGAAGGAGGGATAGATGGAGGGAGGGGGCTGACATGGACAGAGGGGGGACTGACATGGAGGGAGGCTGACATGGACAGTGGGGCTGACAGGGAGGGAGGGAGCTGACATGGACAGATGGAAGGACGGGGGCTGACATGGAGGGAGGGGGGCTGGCATGCACAAAGGGGAGAGACAGGGACAGACGGGATAAATGCTGGAGAGAGGCGAGAGACATTGCGGCTTAGGATTATAATGGGCTGATGGGGGAGCTAGCACTGGTAATGGGCAGATGGGAGGGGACTAGGACTGGTAATGGGTTGAAGGCTAGGACTGGGAATGGACTGATCAAGGGGGGGGTTGGGACTGGTAATGGGCTGATAGGGGGGTATGACTGATAATGGACTGATGGGGGGCTAGCATTGGAAATGAGCTGATCGGTGAGGTTAGGACTGGAAATGGGCTGATGGGGGATAGGACTGGTGATGGGGGGGTAGGACTGGTGGTATTGGGCTGATTAGGGGAGGCTAGCACTGGTAATGGGGTTGAGGGGGTTTAGCACTGGAAGTGAGCTGATTGGGGGGCTTTGACTGAGAATGGGCTGATTGTGGGGAGGGGAGGATAGAGCTGCTGGCCCTGGAAGAAAACTGGGGGCTAAGGCTACAAATGGGCTGATGCGAGGGGATGGGAGAATGGAACTGGAAGGGAGTGGATCTGAGAGGGGCTGCCATGGTATTTGTACTAGAAGGGACTGGTCAGTGGGGAAGGAGGGGGACTGGAAGGGAATGGACACCAGTGGCAATCATGGGAATGCAAGTTGACATTGGAAGGTACTGGGAGTGAGGACTGGAAAGGGGCTGATACTGGGGAGGGTTACTGGGACTGGAAATAGGCTGATGGAAAGAAGTGAAGAAAACGAAAGAAGAGATAAGAAATGGCAGATGGACCATAGACCACAGAA
Organism: Ichthyophis bannanicus; assembly: GCA_033557465.1. Classification (NCBI taxonomy): domain Eukaryota; kingdom Metazoa; phylum Chordata; class Amphibia; order Gymnophiona; family Ichthyophiidae; genus Ichthyophis; species Ichthyophis bannanicus. Next base: position 294,421,039 of record CM066032.1, read on the forward strand.
ACAGAGCTAAGAGAAGACAGGAAAGCAGAAGCCTCAGATCGGGACCAGCATGATCAGAGAATAAATTGGTCAGACAACAAAGGTAGAAAAAATAATTTTATTTCATATTAGTGATTTGACTACAAAATCATCATAATTTTGAAATCAAATATTGTTACTTGTTGTGATTAATTAACCGTATTTTCCGGCGTATTTTTTTTGGTGTGCGCTGGAAGAGGGGTAGTCTTATACGGCGAGTATAGGCCAAACACCTATATTTTAACAGGAAAAGTAGGGGGTCGTCTTATACGCCCAGTCGTCTTATACGCCGGAAAATACGGTAAGTAAATTTAACGTTTTCTATGAAAAGTAGTTCTGAGGGGGGTCAAAAAATATTAAAAGAAAAGTGACAATAATATAATAATATATTTATAATGTGGATTACATTTGGGCCCTCATATTTACCTCAGGCTATGATTGTGATTGTGATTATGATGGTACACTGTAAGAAACAATATATGCAGTGTTAGATTTGTTTTAAATGTCGCAATGGTTTTGCGGCTCCCAGTTTTTTTTTCCCTTCGGAAACGGGTCCAAGTGGCTCTTTATGTCTTAAAGGTTGCAGACCCCTGTGCTAGGAGAAAGGCCCCAGCCCGGCCCTGCGCTTCCCCTTCCGGTCGGAGATTCTCCGCGCCTCTCGCCGAGAAGCTGCACGCTAGGGCTCGTGCGCCGTCCTCTCGCGAGATTATAGGACCCGCGCGGGAGCTGGGTTCCAAAGAAGAGCAAAACCTACCACTTTCATGATGAATGGGAAATGGACTACTTCTTCATCATGGTTAAAGACAAGTGTTGTGTAATTTGTAATGCCCCAGTATCCTTGCCCAAAATGGGTGATCTGGAACATCATTATAAGGCTCTAAAATATTGTTGTTAAGGTTTAATTGACGTGCTGGCACTTTGAGGAAATTCTTTGGTTTTGTGCGGCAGTTTGGGCACTCGGGCTCAAAAAGGTTAGCCATCACTGATCTAGGCTAACTGGAAGCCCACACCAAAGGAAGGGGAAGGACATAGGAACATTCACTGACTCACAGGCTCCATACAGTCTGCTAGTACTGGGCATAGGTCACAAGGGAAGTACAGAGAGCAGGGAAGCAGCCTTATATTTATGACCCCATCTACAGATGATGTGACCATTTGGGGTCCTGACCCACAGTTTGGGAACCACAACTCTAACCTGTTTAGGCTTTTTTCATAAAGAAGGGGGGGGGGGCATTTTCTCAATTATTTTTGTTGTCCTTCTCTGGACCTTTTTGAGTTGCCCTATATCCTTTTTTAAGATAGAGCAAACAGACCTATACAAAGTATACAAGTTCTGGATGTACCAGGGACCTATACAGAGGCATAATGGTATTTTCAGTTTTGTTCTCCATCCATTTTTGCATAATTTCTAATACAGGTATTCTATTTGCTTTTTTAGCAGCTCTGGCACACTGGGCTGATATTTTCATCATACTGTCCACAATGGCTCCAAGATGTTTTTCCAGGATATTGGAGTCATTGTGGATAATTTATTGAAAATTTCAGTCAAGTGTGCCATAGCTACTCTTCCACTCTAAGTAGCTTGCCCTAAAATCAATTTTTCTTGCAAGTTTATATCTGAAAGACAACATAGCAGATTGGTTTCAACATTCTTTTTCTATAGGAGAATGCTTGTCGTTAATTATGAGTGCTAGAATGCCAAAATATTTTTCACTTTCTGCCACAGTTGCTGACAGGCATAGGGCTAAGCATATTGTGCCGAAACTTACTTGTGATTGTATTTTTTATGCATAGGGTTATTTTTTATTTTTCTGCATATAACTAAAGCCTATATTTACTCATCATTTTTCCAGAGACACACAAGATAGGACAGTCAATCAAAAAGGAGAAGGAAACTTCAAGAAAGTAAGAAGAAAACAAATGGAGGTAAACAACAGCTACAGAAATGACCAACTCAAATTTTTTTTGGAGGAGATCTGACTCAGCTGAGTTTCAGCAAACTAGCCTGCATCAGAGGTCATGACGGATGATCGGCACAGAACTTAAAAAAATATATATATATGTGAAAGTTGTTCACACAAAAAACCTGGGTCAACCCTTCAACCACAAGATAGAACACCTTTAAATGAACATTTTAGATAGGCTGTAGAGATAAGAATTCAGATGTCAAGATTAGATATACTCAATTCTGCAAATTTTAGGAATAGCTCTGCTAAACATGGAGCTGTTTCTGAAATACACATCCACGTGAGTGGGAAGTGCCATTTCGGAAATATACATATGAGAAAAATTGATTGGGGGAAACCCAGGAACTTACATGTGTAAATGTTGGCATTTTAGAATGAACACATGTAAATGTCAGCACTTACATATGTATCTTAGCCATTTTGTAAACCTACACGTACAGATGCTTTTAATTACAGAGGACTCTATCTTGATCCTTTTTCATTTTGAAGGGGGAAATAAATATTAAGAGATTAAGGATCAAAATGAGCACTTTGGAAATGCTTATTTGTGTCTGGAAGCAGCTATATATCCAGACAAGGAAATTACTCACCTGTAGCAGGTGTTCTCCATGGACAGCAGGAATAAATCCTCACATATGGGTGATGTCATCCGACTGAGCCCATGCGGGAATGCTCCCCAGCTACTAGGGGAAGCTTTTGGGAGGTTCCACCACTCATGTGTGTCATCTTCCCACCTGCTGCCGCAGTGCCATTTTAGGACAGTCTGCTACTATAGCTATAGAAGAAAACATTTTCCAAGGAAGGTGGGAGGGTTGTGAGGACTTATTCCTGCTGTCCACGGAGAACATCTGCTACAGGTGAATAACTACCTTTTCTCCATGGATAAGCAGGAATGAAGTCCTCACGTATGGGACTCCATAGCTACAGAGTGGAGTAGTAGCCTAATGGTTAGGGTACTTGCTTAGGGACCAGGTTCAATTCCCACTAGTACTCCTTGTGGCCTTGGGCAAGTCACTTAATCCTCCATTGCCACAGAAAAAATCCAAGTTATCAATGTCCTGTTTAAAGTACAGTCCCAAGTTTAAAATTACAATGTAAACTGCTTTGACTGAAATGATAAAGCAGCATAACAAACCTGTTAAATAAATAAAGCCAATGAGAATGCAGACAAACCCAAAAGGGGCAACAAGTCCATCTGCTTAATGGCAACAGGCCTTAGCAAGTCAAGATACATAACTATGTACAATAGAATATGCAAAAGAGCCGCAGTCTGCCAGCCAAACCGAAAGAGAGCATTTGGAGACAGCAGCCCCTAGTATGCTAGGGTCAAAAGAAACAAAAAGCTGGATGGACTTTCTATGGACTTTTGTCCGTTCCAAGTAGAAAGCTACGGCTCGTTTGCAGTCCAACATGTGCAACGCAGCTTCCCCTTTGTGCGCATAAGGTTTTGGGAAAATGTTGGAAGAACAAGCGTAGTTACTCACCTGTAACAGGTATTCTCCAGGGACAGCAGGAATAAGTCCTCACATATGGGTGACATCAGCACCGACAGAGCCCTCACGGAAGCATCCCTCAGCTTTCAAAGAAAGCTTTTGGGAAATGCCACCACGCATGCGTGGTTCCCTTCCCGCCCAAGGGTACCATCTAGCTCAGTCAGATGACATAGCTAAAAGATGGCAAAAACAAGATGGTAAGGGCCCGATTCTGATCGCGACATACAATTCCTTTGTATGTCTGGGCAGACCCTTATGTACAAAGGAGTTCGCAATTCTGATCCAAAGGGGCACATTTAACCGCGCAGAATCAGAATTGTGGACAGGCCTGAACATACAGGCAGGGCCGGCAATTCAGTCCCGGCCTGCACATACAGCAATAGTCTGGCTAACTCAGCCTGGGCTTTTAAATGGAGCCACAGCACCATGGCACTGTGGCTCCATTTAAAAGCCATGATGCCGGCCGCTGCCCAGCAAATTTAATTCCACGCAGCCCAACCCCAGATTCGGCCTCCTAAGGCCTGGGTTGGGCTGTGGGGCATTAACTTTACCCCCCCCCCCAACCCCTTCTGCGCAATGACTCCACCAAAAAAAAACCATCCAGGGGAGTTATTCCACCTTGGAGGTAGAATAACTTCCCCGGTCAATTTGCCGGCCCTGGACGTACAGGGCTGACATCAGAATCGGCCCTGTACATCCAGGGTCAGCGACCACTCACTGCCCGCCCACTCTCCACCCCCATGCCACCTCTTCCCCACCCCCATCTAACCTCCCCGCATAACCAGCGGGGAAGTTATACAGGGGCAGGAATCAGCACGAATAGCAGGGATGGACATCCTGTTGGGATGTCCATCCCTGCTATTCGTGCCTCGGAATGACTCTCTAGAGGAGCAACTCCAAGGGGAGGTGGGAGGGTCGTGAGGAATGATTCCTGCTGTCCCTGGCAAACACCTGTTACAGGTGAGCAACTATGCTTTCCCTGCAAACAAGCAGGAAGTCAGTCCTCACATATGGGACTCACCAGCTCCAGACTACTGAAAGCCCATAGCAAAAATAGGGGCTCCCTCAAGGGGAGCTGCAAACATTAGCAAAAGAGTCCGTGTCCACAGACCAGAGTAGGACCCCTGTATACGATGAAACCAGCACTCCGGTAGCCTGAACACAGAAGGGTCCGAGGGTAGGCATTTCCTAAACCCCAAAAAGGTTACGGAGCACAGCCTGGCCGAAGGCACAGTCCCGTCGGGATGCTCTTTCCAGGCAGTAATGAGCTGTGAAGGTATGGACTGAACACCAAGTGGCAGCCTGGCAGATGTCCACCATCGGGACAGGTGTGCCGTGATGCCGCCTTCCAGCGCGAGCCCCGCCTGCTCATAGGCGAGGGCGATACAGTCTGCCACCCAGGTGGAGGGCGAACGGTCACCGCCTCCCCTAGCCTACTGGAGTCGTAGGAGATGAAAAGCTGAGGAGCTTTGTGGTGGCCCTGAGTGCATTGGATATAGAAGGACAAAACCCTCTTACAGTTCAAGGTGTGAAGGACTCTCTCTGCCGCACTGGAGTGAGGTCTTGGAAAGAAGGTAGGGAGCACCACTTCCTGGTTGAGATGGAAGGGTGATACTACCTTCGGCAGGAATTTGGGGTGCATGTGAAGCATCGCTCTGTTCTTGTAGAACCTGGTATGGCACCTCCGCCACAAGGGCCTGAAGCTCACTAACTCTGCAAGTGGAGGTAAGCGCAACCAGGAAAACCACTTTCCAAGAGAGGTAGCGAAGGTGGCAGGTAGCCAGAGGCTCAAAGGGTAGGTGAGTGAGCTGCCCCAACACTACATTGAGGTCCCATTCGGTTGCTAGAGTGCAAACTAGGGGCTTCAATAAGAGCAGGCCCCGAAGAAAAAGCGTCACCAAAGGATGGACAGAGAGGAGCTTACCATCCACCGGATGGTGGTGCGCCAGGGCACTAAGGTGCACTTGGACGGAGTTAGACGAGTTCGGATTGAGAGAAATGGAGAAATACTGTAACACCAGTCCCACCGGGCAGGAGAATGGGTCAGCCCTGTGCTTGGCGCACAAAGCCGAGAACCTGCACCATTTGAGGGTGTAAGCCTTCCTAATACATGCCTTATGAGAGGACAGCAGAATCTCCTCCACCTCAACCGAAAGGTTGAAAGGGGTCAGAGTCACCCTCTCAGCAGCCACGCTGTCAGCAACAGGGACCCCAGGTTGGGGTGCAGAAGAGAGCCCCCCTCCTGAGACAGGAGTCCCGGGGCGGTGGTCAAGGGGATGGGGGTCTCCACCGTCAACCGGAGGAGCAGTGGGAACCACAGTTACCTGAGCCACCGAGGAACTATCAGGATGAGTGAGGCCCTGTCGCAGAGGGTTCTGAACAAGGTCTTCGTGATCAGCAGCATGGGAGGGAAGGCATACATGAGGCCTTCAGACCATAAGATAAGGAACGCATCTGCTGCCACCCTGGAGAGGTGGCCTTCCTGGGAACAGAAGCAGGGCAATTATAATTTGTCCAGGCTGGCGAACAGGTCCATCATGGGTTCCTCCCAGAGCTGGAAAAGCTGACTAGTTACCCTGGGGTCCAACTGCCACTCATGTAGCTGGAGTACTCTGCTTAGCCTGTCGGCCAGAAGGTTGTCCTGGCCTGGCAGGTACACTGCCCGCAGGAGGATACCCTGTTGTATTGCATACGAGCAGAGGACCAGTGCCTCCTGACATAGGGTACGGGACCCTGTACTCCCCTTGTTTGTTCACATAGAACATCGCCAGCTGGTTGTCCATCTGGACTAGCACTGGCTGGTGACCATCACTGGCTGGTGACTCAGGTGGTGGCAAAAGACTTGCAGGGCTAAGTATCAGGCAACAAAAAATAGAGCCTTTGTGTTCTACGCACCTACTTGCTGGAATACCCTCCCAACCAACATCCGAGCCATTACTGACCTTGCCCAATTTAGGAAGGCACTAAAGCACCATCTTTTCCTTCTACATAACTCCCACACCAGCAATACATCACAACTGAGCATACCCCCCACCCACCATGACGACACCACCAGCACACTCACGTCATGTTGACGCAACCACATCCATTAATACAACTGTCCAACCTGTAAATAATTGTCCAGCCTGTAAATAGTTGTCAGAGCATGTCTTGTCGCAACAACATATCCAGGACATAATTGCTCAATTTGTACACAGTTATCCCCGTTTGAAACCCAAGTTACCATACCTGTTCTATGTAAGTACAATGCATGTTTCAGTCTGCATTGTACAAATTAATGTTACCTGTAAACCACACTGATTCTAAAAAGCGCGGTATAGAAAAGATTTTAAATAAATAAATAAATATGGCTCGGAGCTCCAGGAGGTTGATCTGCTCGGTGCTCTTGTCTGGCGACCAGTTGCCATGAGTGCGGAAATCCCCACAGTGAGCTCCTTACCCAAGCAGGGAGGCGTCCGTAGTGAGGACCCTTAAGGGGCTCAGGGTCTGAAAAGGCATATCCACCACGAGATGCTGGAGAGACTGCTACCAGACCAAGGAGTCCGCCAGTTGGCGGGTTACAGAGACTCTCTCGGAGGCAACCCGCGGCCTGAGACCACTGGTCCCAGAGACACCACTGGCCCTTCATCTATGAATACAGAATATAAATATTTATTAAGCAATTTTGCATTATCCTCATCAGCTGCTACATATTCCTCCCCTTCACCCTTGAGTTTGACAATGCCAATTTTGCCCTTCCTCCTCTCACTAACATATCTGAAAAATTCCTTATCCCGCCCATTTTATTGCATGCAAATATGGATGCCTGTCTTCCTCTCTCTGTGATCTCTTGTAGTTCATGAAGGCCTCCCCCTTTTTCTTCACCTTTTCAGCTACTTCTTTTGAGAACCATAGTAGCCTCATTTTCCTTTTACCTTTATTTATCATTTTAACAAAAAAGGCCCTTAAAATATCCTCTTTCAGTTTTGCTCACTGTTTTTCTACATCCCCCAGCAAGTCCCATTCTGCTAATGGCTCCTTGAGGTATCTTGGCAAAGTTAGTTTTCCTTAAGTCTAAGATCTCATCTTGGCAAAGTTAGTTTTCCTTAAGTCTAAGATCCTTGCTTTTGAATGGATTTTATCAGCCCTAGTCCTAATATTGAACCACACCATCTGGTGATCACTTGATGTGAGATGATCTCCCACTATAACATCAGAAACACATTCACTATTGATAAACACGAAGTCCAGTATGGCTACTTCACGTGTGGGTTCTGTTACCAGTTCTCCCTGTAGCGAATCCAGGATCTCCATACTTCTAGATGACACCACAGCAGGGATGTACCAATCAACATCCAGCATATTGAAATCACTTATCAGTAGCACTTCCCCTTTCCTGGCAATGCTGTTTATGTCTTCTATTAAATCTCCATCCACTTCTTCTCCCTGTGAGGGGGTCTGTATATCATGCCAATGCAAATGGATTTCTCTTTCCCTCTTTCTATTTTAACCCACAGTGCCTCCTCTCTACCTTTTAAGCCATGTAATTCTATAGCTTTAATATTATTTTTTACATATAGTGCCACTCCTCCTCCCCTTCTTCCTATCCTGTCCTTTCTGAATAAAGTATAGCCTGGAAAAATTACATCTCAATCATGGTTCTCCATGAACCATGTCTCCATAACTGCCACTAAATCCAAGTCAGCCTCTTCCATTAAAGCCTCAACATCTGGGATCTTATTTCCCATGCTACAGGCATTTATACACACCACTTTCCAGATGTTGCCCCTTTTACCGATTTCTATAGAGGAATTTAATGTTTCACTTACCTGGGGGCTTTTGTCACCCATCCCCAATGAATCTAGTTTAAAGCCTTCCAGTAGGTTAGACAGTCTGCTACTGAGATATGTCTACCCTTCTTGGACAGATGGATGCCATCACTGCTCTGCAGCCCTTGGATCATCATCCCATGGTCCAGGAAACCAAAATACTCTCGGTGACACCATCCACACAGCCATGCATTTATCTCCAGGATGCAAGCTTCTCTGCCTTGGACTTTACCCTCAACAGGGAGGATTGAAGAGAACACCACCTGCACCACTATCTGCTTCACCCTCTGTCCCAGAGCCATAAAGTCACTTTTGATATGCTCAGAGGGATACCTGGCGGTATCATTTGTGCCAACATGGATGAGCAATATCGGATAATAGTCAGTAGGCTTGATGAGTCTCGGCACCTGGCAGACAGCAGACCTCTCTGGCCATCAAGTCTGGTCAACAGATGGATGCCTCAGTACCTCTCAAAAGAGAGTCACCAACCACCACTACCCTTCGCTTCCTTGTGGTCACTGATTCTGCAACTTTGGGGTTCTTGAGCTTTGGTTCTTCCCTTCCCCAAGATGCTTTCACCTCCTCCACTTTCAGGGCTGCATAATGGATTTTCTATTCAAGGGTTGGAGGAGTTGGACTAGTGATTCTGCAGACCCTGATAACTCATGTGCAACTTTCATCATTTTGTAGGCTCCCATTTTCACCTCTGTTGAAGAGCTTGGATGTTTCAAGAAGCATCTCATCAATGTACTTCTCACTGTCTTGAATGCTCCTCAGCCTTGCACTTCTTTTCTGAGCTCCTCCACTTGTTGATATGGAAGTCAGACTAGATAGTCCATATAGTCTTTTTCTGCCGTCATCTTTCTATGTTTCTCACAAGACCAGAGTCAGAGTTCCTATACCCCATGGCATATTTAGACAGAAATAGAGATAACAACAGTTATAGCTTCAAGATATTAAGTGTCTGTATGTATGTGTTATGCAACAGTGATATGCCTGTCTGTGCATGGAAGGAGATTTGGTAGATGCCTTTGTGGTGGGAGGGGGGGTATAGGGCTGCAGTGCATGTATGTGTGTGTGGTGCAGAGGTGAGACTTGAGAACACGAGACCAGCGTGAGAGACAATGAGGCAGGGAGGAGGAGGTCATAAGCACTGGCTCCTAAGATTTTGGCCTGGCTCCTACATCCACACAAAATTTGTCGATGCCTGCAATAGAGGCACAGCACATTTGAAATTTTGGCGCCAGCTATAGGCTGCACAGCTGCACAAGTAACGCCCCGTCACCATGTGCATCTCTTTGCTATCTGCTGCTTTTACATTTGCTGAGCAGTAACATGAGACACAGTTTTCTCTAATCTCACATGTAGGCAACACTGCCTGTCCTCATGGTCTGCCCCTTCTGGCGATCCTGGTGATTCTTTTTCAGAGATGGACTGCGGGGAAAGCCAGCACTGCACCCAATCAGTGACATGCCCGACTCTGAGCAAATGGCATTGAGAAAGACAGAGGGGGAAGACTATGGGATGAGGCTGCACCGCCTGCATGTGGGATCAGAGAGGCCTATTCATCTCATGTTATTGCTCAGCAAAGGTGAGATAAAGTGTCGCCTGCCTCCTCTATTTCTTGTGTTACACTGCACGCAGAGCCTGGCTTGTTGGAGTTTCAATTTAATTTCTACTTTGAGTTTATTATAATTTATTCTGTACTTAATGAGGGTCTAATTGTGTTTTGCCTGTGTGACTGAGACCAAGGGGCAGGTTCATTAAAGGTTAATGCATGTTAAGTAAAGTTAATGTGTATTAAGTGCTGCCACTGCCCATTCATTTCTATGGGCCGTGGCAGCACTGAATGTGTGTTAATTTTCATTAACATGTGTTAAACTGTTGTAAACACTTGAAGGACTACAAAAAGGGACTGCTACTTCTGGAGAGAGATCAGCAATTATAAGTATTTACTTCTGGGAATTTTTCTAAATCTTGGTAAAAAAGGAAGTTGAAATCCAGAACTTCCAGGGTAGTATTCTTCGAAATGCTTCCAGTTCCATGCGCAGGACCCAAAAGGCAGGTAGAGCTCCGGAGTCTCAATGCATGGATGAGACAATTGTCCAAGTATGAGGGTTTTGGATTTTATAGGAACTGGGAAACATTCTGGGGAAAGGAGGGGCTCTTCTGAAGGGATGGGCTCCACCTTAACTGGAACGGAACCAGGCTGCTGGCATTAACCTTTAAAAAGGAGATAGAGCAGCTTTTAAACTAGATAATAGTGGAAAGCCGACAGTCGTCCAAAAGTGCATGGTTCGGAACAATGTATCCTTGAAGGATACTAGCAAAAGATTGAAGTTAGTGCATATTAGTACAGATGTTCCAATAAAGATACAAAGTAGCCCAAATGCCCTTAAGTATAGAGCAGACAGAGCTTAAAGATTCCAAACACAGAGGAGTGGTCTAGTGGTTAGGACACAGTACCTCAGGCTGGGGGCTGAGGGTTCAATTCCTATAGACACACCTTATGGCCTTGGGCAAGCTGCTTAACCCTCTGTTGCCTCAGATACACATAGATTGTGAACCCTTTCAGGACAAGGGAATGTATCCAGTACCTGTTTGTAGTGATTACATAATGTAAATTGCTTTGATTGAAGGATAAGATGGTATAGAAAATTGGTTAAAAAAAAATAAATTACACCTGACAGCCAGATTAATATGTCTAAAATGCAAATTCTAGAAGTCTAAAAAATAAGATGGGCGAGTTAGATTATATAGCACTAAATGAGAGGTTAGATATTTATTTATTTCAACAGTTTTGTATCCTGCCTTTTCCTTCAATCAAAGCGGTCACAATACAATACAAGGTTATACAAAGGTGAGGGAAACATGTACTACTTTATCATTACATCAAAGTGGTAGCCAATGGGAGTACATAACACAGGGACTACATTACATTACATACACAACATTACCACTTTATCATTACATCAAAGTGGTAGCCAATGGGAGTACATAACACAGGGACTACATTACATTACATACACAACATTACATATGAGTTACAGTAGGCATACCGGCAGCCAGAACCATTTCCACTTTGGCTCTCATGTGTGGGCCTGCAAGGCTCGGGTGCATCCCCGCAGTGGTGGTTATGTGATCTGTCTTCATGTCCTTGTGATATGTTGGAGGGTCTGTAGAATCGCCGGTGTGGAGTGTAGGCCTCTTCATTTTAGGGCTTTGCCTGGACATAGGCTGGCGGGCCCGCGCCTAAGGGCCACGCCAAAGGGCCCTCTGGCGAGGCCCTCAGGCGCAGGCCTGCCAGGCGCGGGTGCGCCTGATGGTGCTCCATTGTTTAAAGGTCTTTCCTTGTGGCCCTGATTGGTCTTGGGCCAGTGGCGGGGAGGGGCTTGCTTTCCTGCCGCCTCACCCAACGCCAATCGGCTCATTGGTGGGTCTGGCGCAGATATGATTAGTATCTCAGAAACATGGTGGAAGGGAGGACAACCAGTGGGGCACTGTGATACCTGCATATAAACTATATCGTAATGATAGAGCAGATCAAATTGGTGGAGGGGTTGTGATCTATGTTAGGGAGGGCATTGAGTCACAAAGGATTAAAGTTTTGCAGGAAACAAAATTCACTGGATTGAAATTCCTTGTAAAAAGGGGAAGGGAAAGGAGATAGCACTGGGGGTGTACTATTGACTGCCTGGCCAGAATGAACAAATGAATGATGAAATGCTCAAAGAAATCAGGGAAGCTAACAAAAGTTACAACACAGTAATAATAATGGGTGATTTCAGTTATCCCAGTATCGACTGGGTCAGTGTCACGGCAGGACATGCTAGGGAGATAAAGTTTCTAAATGAAATAAATGACTGCTTCTTGGAGCAGCTGGTTCATGAACCGATCAGAGGGAAAGCCATTTTGGACCTAGCCCTTAGTGGAACACAAGATCTGATGCAAGAAACAAGGAGGTATGTTTACTAAACCGTCTTAACGTCGCAGCGGTGGTATTATCGCGTGATAAGTGATGTTATTGCACGATAATGTAACATTATTGCATGATAACGTCACTTAGCGCGCGATAACGTGGCTGCGACGTTAAGGCACACTAACGCTGTGAAATCCGGCACTGAAGGGTGGAGTAAGGCTTCCCAGAGGGCGAAGAGAAGGGGTCAATGGGCGGAGAGTGGGAGGGGAGAGGCTACAGGCACACTAATGCTGTGAAATCTGGGTCTGAACACTAACGCCAGTGAAACCCTCGCGTTAAGGCACATTTGCAGGAAAGAGAAACCATTTAAGTCAGCAATGTACAGCAAAGCCAGGGAAACCCAAAAACGTGATAGTAGTGATACACGTGCACGGAACAAAAAGGCAAATAAACATAGAAAATGACCTGAACCACATTTAAAATCCCAATAACCAGGCTGGCCAAAAGTGATATTAATGATAAACATAAAGCAACACCACTGACAAAGCTCAAAAAATAAGGTATCATGTTTGGAAGGGTCTATTCTCTGTCCCCCTACAAAGTGAATGATCCCACATTGAAATAGTGCTGATCAGGGTTTATTCACGTCTATATTGGGCAGGTTTGTTATGGCGTGCACATGTGCAGTAACAGCAGAATGGGCACGTAGGAAAGGGCAACTGTACTGATGCTGTAAATGGGATATAGAGGGCTGCAGGTGGCAATGCTGTGGTCCAGCTGGGGCACAGTGCGTGTTAGGCAGATGCCTAGGTGGCACATAGGGATGCCGAAACTGTAAAGCAGCAAGATAGCAACTGACGAGGGTCCAACATGGGCACGAGTGTGTGTCCCACAGTGTCACAGGGGAGATTATCCAGCAGGTACCCACAAGGGCACATAACATTGGCAGGCAGTGGGGGGGGGGGGGGGGGGAAGCACGCATGTCCATGTAGGCACCCCTACCCAAGAACTCACACCATAGGCAGCTGCCTACCGGCATACTGGATGGCCTGGGATTGCGCACCACCAGTACCACCGGCATAATGGCATGGCAGCATGTTGGCGGAGGGGTGCTGGTGGCAGAGGGGGCAGTGGCATCTGCCCACAGCAGACCATGGCCTAGCCCCGTGTAGGTGGGTGCCGTGCACTGCAACAGACAGGGTATGTCTGACGAACAGTCATGGTATCCCCAGGGAATAAACTGTCCCTGTGGCTACAGTGTGGTGCAGTACACACAGCCAGTGTGTTCAGGAGCAGAAGGGCACAAGTTCAAGTCCCAGCTGTGGCTCCTGCCAACCCTTTCCCCATATTTTACCCAGTACTAAACCGTAGTAATAAAGACGGAACCTTTATTGCAGATAACATAAACATGCCTGAAACACCTATATTTTACCCTACAGAGCACAGACACCATAAACATGTGCAATACCTAGAGCAGAGTTTCCCAACTGCAGTCCTGGAGGGCCAAACACCATTCAGGTTTCATGCTGTCCCTAATAAATATGCCTGTGCTGCATTTGTATGCGCCGTCCCAATGGTATGCAAATGTATCTCATGCATATTCATTAGGGACAGCATGAAAACCCGAACAGTATTTGGCCCACCAGGACCGGAGTTGGGAACCTCTGCCCTAGAGCAGCGGCCAACAGGGGCATAAACACCCACACCCTCAGGCTCCACTATCCGAAGCCTCATGGAGAGTCAGGCTGTTGGGCCCTGCGCGCAGCAGCATCTCCCAATACTAGCACTTGCATACCTTAGCAATGCCGCCCTAAACTTGGGGATACGTTACACATATATCAAAGGGTTGCTATGATTAATGGCAGATAACAATTCCTAAGTTAATCACAATTTGCTGATAGAGCTGCATCATAGCAACCTTTCTGATATCTGTGGAGTGTGTTTCAGTTTTGGTTTCTGACAGTGTTTACCACCCCGGGGAGTGACCCCAACAGTATTGCGTACCATAGCCATGCCTGCACTGTGCCCAGGACTGGTGTGGTTGCTAGGGCTGCTAAAAGCCTCTATATTTGCACAATGCTGGCATAGGTGTGGGAGTGTGTGTCTGTCCATCCAGTGTGCTGTGGCTGCCTACACCTTACTCAGCCCACACTGCTTGCACTATTTCCAGTGTTAGCCTGCCAATGTGCATAATGAGGAGCAAGGTACTATGGGTATGGCCCGGACAGGGTGGCCTGGGCAGGATGCATCTGCACAGGGCATCGGGCAATGGCTGGGACATTGTAGTGCCCGGCCACAGCATGTCTAATGGGAGGTCACTCTCACCCTGACTGATCAGTGACCACGGCATGGCTAGGTTCCCCCATAGTGCTATACAGTGTTTTTCTCAAGTGATATTTATGGGCTCTCTTTTCTGGGGCCCAATCACTGATTTATATGCTTGGTGTGTGTGCTCACATCCCAGTTTTGGGTGCAGACATCTCTCCAGGCACATGCACTATGAGCTAGCTAGCAGGCTGTCTGCAGTTAGTATGTGTGTGGCTGAAATACCTTGCAGGGTGCAGTGGCTGGAGACTCACTGTGCTTGCTGTTTGAGAATGGGGGGGGGGGGGCAGCTGAGCATTTCCAGGCCTACTGTCTGTCTGCCATTGCCTTATGGATGCATACAGATCTGCATTGACTGCCCTGTAGGGTGCACGTTCCCCAGCAGGACTGGGGTTGATGGTCCCCTCTACTGCCACCATTGCAGGGATGTAGAATGTTTATCTGTTGGGGGGGAGATCCTGTCCCCCACCCAGAGACCGGGTTGGGTGGTGCTACATCATCCACCTATGAGTCCAAACAACCCCCCCTTCACTTAAATCATGTGACCATGGCACCCACACAGGATATGCACTATTCTGGGTGCATCATAGTCCACAAGGGCTAGAAGTGACTGGTAAATACAGATGGACACAGGTGCATCCTAGGTGTATCTGCAAGGACTACCTATCACACACTGGCACCACTGTTCCCTCTAAGCTGTGCGTGTGTGCACGCGCACACACCTCACCGAGTGAGCGCACATACTTTACAACAGAGCGCACAAAAATTACGGTTCTGATTCTGATAGAAAACAACACAGACGTTCTTAAAATTGAAAAGTTGTTGTGTATTTATGGTTTTCAAAAGTTCTACAATATTTTCTAGTGCAATCAATGTGGTGTACATACTGTATTCTGACGTGTAGTCAAATTTTAAAGTATATAACTCAGAGTGTCGTTATGTGGCGCACAAAAATTTAACCTTCCTTCAAAAGCTGCACAGCTGATATTTTATGTGCACACAGCCTACAGAAAATTAGAGGGAACATTGACTGGCACTGATGGCAACCTGCAGCATAGTCTATCTCAGCTAAGCCAGGTGCTTCAGACATGGTGCTGGGCACCCCACCTCACCCTCAGGGTGAGCACAGCACTCACACAATGTGACGGTCTGTAGCTACTCTGTGCCAGTAACACACACGGTCAGTTCCCCCTACCAGGCCGAGGTGCTGTGGGGGTGCATACCCCATCTTGTGATCATCTGTAGACTGCTTATCTGCATGTGCAGTGCATCATGGGTACGGGTGGGTTAACCCTATCCTGGTAACCACAGCAGACAGTTTGTGTGGTGACCTGCAGTCCTTCTGTAGCCAGCCAGGGGTTTGCTAATAGCTGTAGAGATGTAGTCCACTGGTTGCTTCACTGACCGTGGAGGCAGAGGACATGGGTTTGATACCACAGTGGTGTTATTTGATAGGGCTGTCTGAGGCATTTCCCTTTTTAATTTAAATTAGTGCTGCAGGAAAAACACCTTCACAGTGCTGTAACCTTAAGGTGCCTCATAAGGCGCCCTATAAAGCGCCTTATAAGGTGCCCTATAGGGAACATTATAAGGTGCCTTGGCAGACAGTTCACTTTTTAATGTGCCCTCTGGAGTGCCTTATAGGGCACCTTTTGCGACACCTTAGGTTACAGCACTGTGAGGGTGTGTTTGCTGGCAGCACTAATTTAAATTAAAAAAGAAAATGCCACAGACAGCACTGATTTAAAGTAAAGGGTAATGCCTCAGACAGCCTTACTCATTAAGCCAACTGGGGGGATCAAACTCATGACCCCTGTTTCCACAGTCATCGTATTAACCATTGTGCTACACCTCTGTTGTTGTGCTTGCAGGTCAGCGCGCCTAATAAAGGCTAACACGCGTTAACGTGAAGGCTCCCTCTATCGCGCGATAACGGACTTTATTGCTCGATATCCCGAAATGCTTCCTTAAGACCGGAATGCCCACTACCTTATATGGCATTCGTCACAGTAAGACTGCAACTAACGCCGGTAACATTAAGAAGGTTTAGTAAACATACCCCTAGGTTTATCAGAGAAAGAAATGTACCTGACAACATCATTCATTATTTAACAAAAGTACCTAGAACCCCTGCTGTTTTTGGCATTAGGTACCAATAAGGTGCTTGATAGGGTCAAGTGGCTCTATCTTTTTCAACTCCTTTTCCATCCTAATTTTGGGCCAGGGTTTATTGGGGCAATTTCAGCATTACATGATGCGCCATCAGCTTGACTGAAAATAAAGGGCACCATGACTAGACCTTTCCATTTGAGGAGAGGCAGTAGGCAGCGGTAACCGCTTTCTCCCTAGCTTTCTGCTCTGGCTTCAGAGCCTATAACCCAGTTAATCATGCTATCTACAGATACTGCAGGGTTAGATGTTTGGGATGATACCTTAATCTTTACTGAGAAATCTTTCTTTCTCCTTCCTGTCTATATGAGAGAGTGGCAAGAGTATAGCTTCATTTTGGGGTATATGCTCAATGTAGATTAATCTATACTGATGCTTTTTAAACCAATGGATGATATAGTGGATAGAATATAGCCATACATTCCCTTTCCTAGGGGCTTGCTTTCACGCCGCCTCGCTCGATGCCGATCAGCTCGTTGGTGGATCCAGCGCAGAGTGCTGTGCGCCCGATGGCGCTCTGTTATTTAAAGGTCTTTCTTTGTGGCCCTGATTGGTCTTGGGCTGGTGGCGAGGAGGGGCTTGCTTTCCCGCCACCTCGCCCGACGCCGATCGGCTCGTTCGTGGGTCTGGCGCAGAGTGCTGTGCGCCCGATGGTGCTCCGTTGTTTAAAGGTCTTTCTTTGTCACCGTGATTGGTCTTGGCTGGTGGCAGGGAGGGGCTTGCTTTCCTGCCGCCTCACCCGACACCGATCGGCTCATTGGTGGGTCTGGCGCAGATATGATTAGTATCTCAGAAACATTATTTGATAGGGCTGTCTGAGGCATTTCCCTTTTTAATTTAAATTAGTGCTGCCAGAAAAAACACCCTAACAGTGCTGTAACCTTAAGGTGCCTCATAAGGTGCCCTATAAAGCGCCTTATAAGGCGCCCTATAGGGAACATTATAAGGTGCCTTGGCGGACAGTGCTCTTTCTAATGTGCCCTCTGGAGTGCCTTATAGGGCGCCTTATGCGGCACCTTAGGTTACAGCACTGTGAGGGTGTTTTTGCAGGCAGCACTAATTTAAATTTAAAAAGAAAATGCCACAGACAGCACTGATTTAAAGTAAAGGGTAATGCCTTAGACAACCTTACTTATTAAGCCAACTGGGGGGATCAAACTCATGACCCCTGTTTCCACAGTCATTGTATTAACCATTGTGCTACACCTCTGTTGTTGTGCTTGCAGGTCAGCGCGCCTAATAAAGGCTAACATGCGTTAACGTGCCACGGCTCCCTCTATCACGCGATAACGGATTTTATCGCGCGATAACCCGAAATGCTACCTTAAGACCGGAACGCCCACTACCTTATATGGCATTCATCACAGTAAGACTGCAACTAACACCGGTAACATTAAGACGGTTTAGTAAACATACCCCTAGGTTTATCAGAGAAAGAAATGTACCTGACAACATCATTCATTATTTAACAAAAGTACCTAGAACCCCTGCTGTTTTTGGCATTAGGTACCAATAAGTTGCTTAATAGGGTCAAGTGGCTCTATCTTTTTTAACTCCTTTTCAATCCTAATTTTGGGTCAGGGTTTATTGGGGCAATTTCAGCATTACATGATGTGCCATCAGCTTGACTGAAAATAAAGGGCACCATGACTAGACCTTTCCATTTGAGGAGAGGCAGTAGGCAGCGGTAACCGCTTTCTCCCTAGCTTTCTGCTCTGGCTTCAGAGCCTATAATCCAGTTAATCATGCTATCTACAGATACTGCAGGGTTAGATGTTTGGGATGATACCTTAATCTTTACTGAGAAATCTTTCTTTCCCCTTCCTGTCTATATGAGAGAGTGGCAAGAGTATAGCTTCATTTTGGGGTATAAGCTCAATGTAGATTAATCTATACTGATGCTTTTTAAACCAATGGATGATATAGTGGATAGAATATAGCCATACTTTCCCTTTCAGTGGAATTTTAGGAAAAGGAATTATTTAGGAATAATCATTCCAATACATTTGGAATATTTTGCATTATCCTCCTAAGCTGAGGTGTTTCAGGGAAAATCTAAGTAAATGGAAGCATACAGAAGGATCCTTGTTGACTAGAATTAATGCTATAAAAATGAATATAGCTCCGCAGTTAATTTAGTTTGATTCCAGAAGGTTTTTAGGGACCTCGATGGGATAGTAAGCATCCTAGGGTTGCAGTGGTTTTACTCTGTAGACCATAGGAGGTGTGGGAAGGGGCTCTTATTAACAAATTTCAAACTATATTACCAAATGGCTAAATTGCTAGTGGTAGCTAATTGGTATGGGATGAATCCGGATCTGTACTAGGTAGAATTGGAGGCAGTGCCTGCTAGACCATGGCCCCTAGATGCACTTTTGTTTATGGAGGCAGAGAGGTAAGGAAAGGAAATCCAGTCTCACCCAGTGTTGGCTCTGGCTCAGAACATTTGAGGGGAGAGTTCTCAAGAAAATTTGGAGATACCTGGAGTGTTCCCTGCTGATGCCATTTTGTAGTAAGAAACCTTCCCTTGACCCTACTTGTCCTTCTAATTATCGACCCATCTCCCTCCGTCCCTTCATTTCTAAACTACTTGAACATGCAGTTCACTGCCGCAGTCTTGACTCTCTCCTCTCAAGCCCTTCTGGACCCATTGCAATCTGGCTTTTGTCCTTTACATTCTACTGAAATGACTCTTGCCAAAGTCTCTAGCAACTTGTTCCTATCTAAATCCAAGGGCCTTTACTCAGTCATCATTCTTCTTGACCTTTCTGCTGCTGTTGACACTGTTGACCACCACTTTCTCTTCAACACTTTGTCCTCGCTTGGTTTTAAGGGCTCTGTGCTATCCTGGTTCTCTTCTTATCTCTTTCATCGCTCTTTCAATGTTTGTTCTGGTGGATCCTCCTCTACTGCTATCCTACTCTCAGATGGTGTACCCCAGGGTTCTGTTCAGGGCTAACTCCTGTTCTCTCTCTCTTGGTGCTCTCATTTTCTCCCATGGTTTACAATACCACTTCTAGGCTGATGCCTCTCAGATCTCTCTCTCTGGCACTCCAGGCCCAAATCTCTGCCTGCCTATCTGACATTGCTGCCTGGATTTCTCACCACCGATTGAAATTGAACATGGCCAAAACTCTTCCCCCTAGACCAACCTCCCCCCTTCCTCCTTTTGCTCTCTCTGTGGATAACACTCTTTTACTCCCTGTCTCCTCAGCCTACAACCTTGGGGTCATCTTTGACTCCTCCCTCTCCTTCTCCACACACATCCAACTGATAGCTAAAACTTGTCGTATCTTTCTCTATGATATCAGCAAAATCCGCCCCTTCCTTTCGGAATACACTACTAAGACACTTATCCACTCTTTAGTTATCTCTCTTTTAGACTAGTGCAACCTCCTCCTTGCTTATCTCCCTCTGAATCATCTCTCTCCCCTTCAATCTATCCAAATCTCAGCTGAATAGCTAATCTTCCGCCAGTCCCGATATGCTCATATAACACCTCTTCTCAAGTCATTTCAATGGCTCCCCTTCCGTTTCCATATCTAGTTCAAACTTCTCCTTCTGATATGTAAATGCATTCATTCTGCTGCTCCTCATTACCTTTCCTTTCTTATCTCTCCTTATACGTCTCCTCGTGAACTCTGCTCTTCTGGTGGATTGCTTCTCTCTGTCCCCATATCTTCCACTACCAGTTCCAGACTTTGATCCTTTCACTTCACTGCTACTTATGCTTGGAACAAACTATCTGTGTCTGTCTTTGACCCTTTTCAAATTCATGCTAAATGCTCACCTCTTTGAGGCTGTTTTTGGATCCCGATTCGCTTGACTCCTATATGTCTCCTTATCTCTCCCTAGTTGTATTTTTGTCCTCAGCTATTGTATTGTCTATCTTGACTAGATTGTAAGCTCTGATGAGCAAGGACTGTCTTGATATGTATCTGTATAGCACTGCGTATGCCTTGCAGCACTATATAAATTTTGTGTTCAATTTTGGTCGCCATATCTTAAAAAAGATATAGCAAAATTAGAAAAGAGCCACCAAAATGATAAAGGGAATGGAGGATATCCCTATGAGGAAAAGCTTAAAAGGTTAGAGCTCTTCAACTTGGAAAAGAAACGGCTGAGGGGAGATATGATAGAGGTCTATAAATTAATAAATGGAGTAGAACGGATAAACATAGATAGATTGTTTACTCCATCAAAAAGCAGAAAGACTAGGGGGCATGCAATGAAGCTACAAATGTAACCCATTTAAGAGTAATAAGAGAAAACATTTTTTTACTCAATACGTAATCAAATTCTGGATTTCATTACCGGAGGATGTAACAAAAGCTTTTAGTGTACTGGGTTTAAAAAAGGTTTGGACAAGTTCCTGGAGGAAAGGTCCATAAACCATTATCAAAGAGGATCCGGGAAATCCATTGCTTACCCCAGAATAATAACCTATGTACCTTTTTTGGAACATGCTGAGTACTTGTAATCTGGATTGGCCACTGTTAGAAACAGGATACTGGGCTTGATGGACCTTAGTTCTTATCCTGCTTTTAAAATTATATAGGTAAGGTATATGTTCCTGCAGTAATTCTAGAACTATGGTGCCTTGCAGGTAGAAGGAAACTAGGCAAGGGAGGGACATATAAACAGGAAAAAAACTGCAATAGTTAATGTATGGAATGTGATGCAAGCCATAGGTAGTTTTAGTTATGATAATTTGTCTAAAATATGTTACTGTACTTTTGATTACAAGGGTTTTTTAAAGTGTTAATACTTGAGGGTAGTAATTATTTATTTATTTATTTTATTTATCTATTTTCTTTTATACCGCCCCTTCCAGAGATCAAGGGCGGATTACATGGAACAATTTAACAATCTTGTACACTTCTGTATACATTTACATTTAACAGTAAAATTCAACTTTGTACAGGTAATAATGCAAAACAACTGTCAAACTATTTACATTGGCTATTTACAAAGGCTATGTATAGTGTGTTACAGGGTTGGATAGTTGATGGGCATGTATAGGTATTGGAATTTATTTCCTTTTTATCGTAAGTCAGGATTGTGAGTGGCGGAGGTCTGTCGGGAGTTAGTTAATTGTAGTTTCGGGGGTTTTGTGTTTGTGTGACTGTGGTTGCTGTGGGGCTGGATTTGGGGGGCAGGGCCGGCCCGTCCATTGAGCGAGAATGTTTTTTGCACAGGGCCCCGCGTTTCAGGGGGCCCCGCGCAAAAAACATTCTTTTTGAAAAGTAAAATTGAAAAGAAAAAAAACAAACCTGTCTGCTGCCGCGGTCGGGGCCGCCGCGGCAGAATCGAGCGTGCCGCGGGGCCCCCCTGTGCACGGCAGAGCCTGCCCTCCTTGTAGCAGCTCTCTCTTTGGAGCTGAAGTCAGGCGCGCCGGCTTGCAGAGCGCGAGGGAAGAGTTTCTCCCTCGCTGCTCTGTTAAGCCCGCGGGGGCTGATGGGAAGTTCCCATCAGCCCCCGCGGGCTTAACAGAGCAGCGAGGGAGAAACTCTTCCCTCGCGCTCTGCTCTGCAAGCCGGCGCGTCTGACTTTTCAGCTCCAAAGAGAGCTGCTACAAGGAGGGCAGGCTCTGCCGTGCACAGGGGGGCCCCGCGGCACGCTCGATTCTGCCGCGGCGGCCCCGACCGCGGCAGCAGACAGGTTTTCTTTTCTTTTAATTTTCGCTGGGCTGGGCTGGGCTGGGGGGGGGTTTAGGAGTGTTGCTGGGCTGGGCTGGGGGGGGGGTTGAGGAGTGTTGCTGGGCGGGGGTGGGGGGGGGGGGGTTAGGTGTGTTGAAGGGCTGTGGTGGGCTGGGGGGGGGGGGTTAGGAGTGGTGATGGGCTGGGGGGGGTAGGAGTGGTGATGGGCTTGGGGGGGTTTAGGAGTGGTGATGGGCTATGGGTGAGCTAAATCTGTATATGGGCTGATGGGATTAGGACTGAAAGTGGGTTGATGGGGGGTTAGGACTGGTAATGGGCTATGGGGGGGCTTAAACTAAAAATTGGGTGATGGGGGATTAGGACTGGAAATGGGCTGGTGGGATTAGGACTGGGAGTGGGCTGATGGGGAGGTTAGGACTGGTAATGGGTTGGGGGGGGTTGCTAGGACTGGAAATGGGCTGAGTGGAAGGGGGCTTGAACTGCAAATAGCTGATGGGGAGGGGGGCTTGGAATGGGCTCTTAGGGGAAGGAGCTAGGACAGGAAATGGGCTGATGGAGGGGCTAGGATAGGACTGGGAATTGGGTGTTGGGGGAGCTAAGATTGGAAATGGGCTGTGGTGGGGGCTTGGATTGAAATGGACTCATGGAGGGGCTAGAACTGGAAGTAGGTTCATGGGGGGCTTGGATTAGAAATGGGCTGAGTGGAGGGGAGCTAGGATTTAACATGGGCTGATGGTGGGGCTAGGAAAGGACTAGAAATGGGCTGATGGGAGGCTGGTATTGGAAATGAGCTGATGAAGGGACTCGGATAGGACTGGAAATGGATGGGGGAGCTAGGACTGGAAATGGGCTGATGTGGGGACTAGAAGGGAGCGGATACTGGGTGGGGCTGCAACTAAAAGGGAGCTGATGTTGGGGGAGATTAGAAGGGGATGGGGCTGGGAGAGTGAAATGGAGAGGGGAAGAATATTTTGTGTGGGAGGGAAGAAAAATCTACAATTGGCCGGGTATTGGGAGACTAAGGTGCTTGTGTCCACACCAGCGGTATTGGTTCGCGCTCGCAGCCGCGGCCCCATTGAAATCAATGGGGCCGCTGCTCCGATTACGATCGCAAACCGCTACCGCGGCTTTGTAAACAAGCCCCTAAGTGGGGATTGAGGATGGAGGGGTAAAATTTGAGTGGATGAAATAGGAATGAGGAAAGAGCAAAAGGAGAAAGATTATTATGTTAAAGCAGATGTAGAGAGAGAATGGAAAAAAACTAGAGGAGAGAAGAAAGGACAAATGGACAGCAGACGATGGAGAGTTAGCAGAAGACACAAATAAACCAGAAGAAAGTGACTGGAACAATTGCAACTGAAAAAAAAAATGCACAAAAGGTACAAAGATATCTCTTTATTTTGAATTTATTAACTGGAATATGTCAGTTCTGGGAAATGTGCATCATTAATGTCGGTGCTTTGTTTAGTACAAGAGGAAATTAATTTATAGTTTTATTTCAACATTGTTGTACATTCCAAGTTTGGCTTTTAGGGTTCCCAGTTTAATTATTGTCTTCCTGTTTCTAAATTGTGATTACTTGTTTGGTGATGGTCTATGTTCTGCATGTGTAACTGAGCTGAGGTGTTCTGTTTATATAATTCCTATTTGACATTGCCACTTGTTCTCTTTCCCCAGTAGGTCATGTATTGTTATTCTCTGAAATGTATTGGTTTAATATTTGCAGTGTTGCCTTTTGATAGGTAGGGTATGGTGCTTTATGAGTCTTGGTAGTGCTGTTAGGATACGGTGGGTTTGCTATGGGTTCTAAATGGGCAGTGTTTGTAGTAGTTCCTAATGTGCCTGGCGGTTGGCACTGGATTATAGTAATGTAGAAATCTTTGTCTTTCTTTATCCATACACTCATGAAGAGGCATGTTTACTAAAAGTTAGTGTATGGTAACATTATGCAAATATTTATGCAAATGAGGCCCCTTATGCAAATGAGGCCCCGCACCGAGTCTCCGCACATGGCCCCGCACCCCCCTTGGGCCGCCCCTGTTGGGGGGTAGGGGATTTCGAAGTGTTCGGAGAATAGGTAAGTTTTTAGTTCTTTCCTGAATTGAGAGAGGTCTTT
This sequence comes from Ichthyophis bannanicus, assembly GCA_033557465.1. Taxonomy (NCBI): domain Eukaryota; kingdom Metazoa; phylum Chordata; class Amphibia; order Gymnophiona; family Ichthyophiidae; genus Ichthyophis; species Ichthyophis bannanicus. Next base: position 294,445,514 of record CM066032.1, read on the forward strand.
TATGATGCGAAGGTCTATTGGGAGGTCGTTCCAGAGCGTAGGGGCAGCAAATGTGAACGCTCTGGAGCTTGTAGTTTTCTTAGACTTCCTGAAGGCTTTTGGTGTGTTAAGGGAGTGGGCTGCGTTTTGTCTGTGAGTTCTCATTTCAGTTGGAGCGTGCAGCAGTGTGGATAGATGTGAGGGGGCGATGCCGTTTATGAATTTGAAGGTTGTTAGGATTATTTTATATCTGATTCGGCTGTTTATAGGGAGCCAGTGTAATTCCAGCAGTATTGGGGTTACGTGGTCTGTTAGATGAGCTTTAGCAATTACTTTTGCACAGATGTTCTGGGCTCTTTGAAGCAGGTATGTGTTTTTTTGTGGAAGGCCAATTAAGAGACTATTGCAATAGTCGAAGTGGGGGGTGATAAGTGTACTGACTACAGATCTAAAGTCATGTGTTTCAAGGAGAGGCCGTAGGTGTTGTATAGTTTTAAGTTTGTAGAATATGGTTTTTACTGTCTGTTTTATGTGCGGTAACATGGTGAGAGTGTAGTCTATTATTACGCCTAGGTATTTGACCTCTTTTCTAACAGGTATGGTTGTTTTGTTGATTTTGATTGTTGTTGGGTAAGTGTCCTCAGTCATAGGTGTCCTTGTTATGAACATTGCTTCCATTTTTTTAAGATTGATGCTGAGGTAGTTGGTTTCCATCCAAGAGGTAGCCTCAGCCATGCATTCGGATAAGGTGTCATATGTGGGGTTTTTAGTGATTATTGGGATAGCGAGCATGATGTCGTCAGTGTAGATAAAATGGTTAATCCTGTGTTTTTTAAATATGTTTGTAATAGGTTGTAGGTACAAGTTGAAAAGGAGGGCGGAGGAAAAGAGCTGATCCTTGGGGTATTCCCTGTCCTTGGGGGAATGTTTCTGATGCTTCTTGGTCTATTTGGACGCGTATTAGTCTGTGTGTGATGTAAGATTTGAACCATTTGAGGACAGTCCCACCTATTCCTAAGTTTTCTAGCCTATTGATCAGTGTAAGGTGGTTGATGTTGTCGAAGGCGGCAGAAATGTCTATAAAGAGGAGTAGGAAGCCTTGGCTGTAGTCATTTGTACCTCTGATGAGGAAGTCCATCAGTGTGGTTAAGAGAGTTTCTACTCCATGGAAAGGGCGGAATCCAAACTAGTGTGAGTCAAGGGGCTTGTGCTCATCAATGTGTTCTTGTAATTGTAGTTGAATTGTTTTTTCTATTATTTTAGCAATAAATGGAATGCTGGCTATGGGTCTGTATGAGTTCGGGTCTTTTGAGTCGAGCTTACTATTCTTTATTATTGGGCAAAGCGTTGTGAGTTTTAAGGCATCAGGCATGATGCCTTGGGAAAGGGATTGGTTCACTATGTGTTGTAAGTTTTCAGCCAGTTCTTCCTTTGCACACTTAATCCATGACACAGGGCATGGGTCGAGTGGGGAGGTTGTGGTATTGATCATTGTTATGATCTTAAGGAGGTAATTAGACCCGAATTCCAGAATAGGCATCATAGGCAACTATCTAGGGCACTAAATATGGAAGGCGACAAATATTTAGGACATTTAGTTTAAGACCAATGTATAATCTGCCTATCAACTTTCTTCTAGGCAAAAACACTTTACAGCAATAATATCTGGTCTTCCTCTGCTCCTCTTCTGGGTCATAGAAACATAGAAAAATGATGACAGAAAAAGACCACATGGCCTATCTAGTCTGTCCTTCCATATCAACAACTACAACAGTCCCCTTTTTTCCTTTAGAGGGTCACTAATCTCTGATACCCTCCCTTTCTGGGATCTGATATCTGATCTTGCCTATGGACACCAAAATCTTAAATCCAGCCCTGGTACTAATATTGTGTACAAAGTGGTGGTTGTGATATGACAAAGGTTAAAAATAAAATGCAAAACAAAACTGACATGGAGAGGGGCCACGCATGACTGACAAAGGTAATAAGGGGAATGGAGTAGATGTAACACCATTCATGGAAGAAGATATTTACGGACAGCTTGCAAAACTGAAAGTGGACAAGGTCATGGGATTGGATCAGATACATCCGAGGATATTGAAGGAGCTCAGGGAGGTTTTGGCAGGACCTTTAAAACATGTGTTTAATAGCTCCCTCGAAACTGAGGAGGTACCAGGGGTCTGGAGAAGTGCTGATGTGGTCTCTCTTCACAAAAGTGCCAACAGAAAAGAGGTGACAAGCTACAGGCCGGTAAGTCTTACCTCTGTGTTGGGAAAAGTAATGGAGATGCTACTGAAAGAAAGGATAGTGGTTTCTCTAGAAACCAATGGGTTGCAAGATCCAAAGCAACATGGCTTGGCAAGGGAAGATCGTGCCAAACAAATCTGATTGACTGGGTGACCAGAGAACTAGATCAAGGACATGCGATGGATGTGGGTTTACTTAATTAAAGTGCCTTTGATATTGTTCCTCAAAGGAGGCTTGTGAATAAACTGAGCAGCCTAGGGATGGATCCCTAGGTGGCGAACTGGATTGACTGACAGACTACAGAGGGTACTGGTGAATGGAACTCACTCTGAAGAAAAAGAGGTGAGTAATGGAGCACCTCAGGGATCGATCCTGGGACTGCTACTGTTCATTGTCTTTGTGGGTGATATTACTGAAGGGTTAAAAGGAAAAGTTGGCCCTTTTGCAGATGATATAAAAATGCATAACAGAGTGGACATTTCAGAGGGAGTAGACAACATGAGAAAAGGTCTACAAAAATTAGAAGAATGGTGAAAAGCTTTGCAATTGGGATTTAATGAAAAGAAGTGCAGAGTGATACACTTGGGATACAGAAACCCAAAGGAGCTGTACACGATAGAGGATGAGAGGTTGGTATTAAAGACCAAGAATGACAGTGTCTGAGGATCTCAAGGTGACAAAGCAGTATGATAAGGCAGTGGCCAAAGCCAGAAGGATGTTAGGCTGCATACAGAGAGGAATAACCAGCAGGAAGAAGGAGGTATTAGTGCTTCTGTACAGGTCGTTGGTGAGGTCTCACTTGGAGTATTGAATTCAGTTTTGGAGACCGCACCTTATAAAGGATATCAAAAGACTTGAAATGGTTCAGAGGAAGGTGACCAAGATGATATAGGGCCTGCACCAGAATGCATATGGGAAAAGACTTGAAGACCAAGATATGTATACGCTAGAGGAGAGAAGAGACAGAGGGAATATGATATAGACCTTTAAATACTGAAAGGGTATTAATGAACAAACAAACCTGTTTTCAAAGACAGAGAAGCTGTAGAACTAGAAGTCATTGAAATGAAGCTGCAAGGAGGTAAACTTAAAAACAAAATCAGAAAATACCTTTTCATGAAAAGGGTGGTGGAAGCTTGGAATGCCTTCCTGAAGGAGTTGGTGGAAGCAAAAGCTGTGATGGACAAAAGGCATGGGACAGACACACATCACTACATAGCAAGAGGATGGAATCAAAGCAAACATAAATTACTTTGTAAATAGAGAGGGGTATGACGTAACAGTCAGCTGAGCTTTTTCAAACTTAATCCCTGACTATTTAAAGATAACGCATGCGCGGCGTCCCTCACTCTTGTTCAGCAGTTCAGCAGTTGTATGTGATGGGAACGCTAGCAGGACATTAAAAAAGTGAGTAGATGAAGTTTCCTGTGTTTTGAATGGAGACGGTTTATAATTTTGAGAAAGTGGTATCTAATTGAACTACATTTTGCATTTTAGTAGCTTAGCATTTCCCCTGAGGAACCCTGAGTGGCGAAACGCCTAGCGCTGGTTAGCGTCGGGAACAACAAGTGGCGAGAATCATTGGGAAGAAACGATAACACCATTTGCAACAGATCGAAGTTGAAGCTTGATCAATACAAGCTAAGCAAAAAAAATTTTTGGATTACCTTATGTTGTTGGAGAGAGTTTTTAAGAAACATAGTTGAAAAATTGGTTGCTATGAAAGTGTGGTCGTTGATGTTAAGTCCGTGACAGTGAATTAGAAACATTTCTTTCCTGTCTACAAATACTGAGACCACGTTAGCTTCCAATGTAGAATGTTGCCTTTTGAATACTCGATCCATTAAGGTTTCTAGTCTACATGAAAATTTACCAATCTTTCTAATTAATACAGAGTTGAGTTGCTTTTATTACAGATTTTTACTCTGTACAAGCTGTGACCATATAATAATTTGTGAATAGAGAGGGGTAACCTGCCTGGAGTAGCAGGTACAACCTTAAGCAAAGGCATAGATGGGGGTAATCTGCACAGAGTGGCAGGTGCAGCTCTACAACTCTAGCCACCTTACTGGGCAGATTAGATGGACCATGCTGGTTTTCATCTGCCATCATTTACTATGTTACTAGAATTTTTAATGCATGTAAATCAATTTTGCATGTGCTAAGGCATAGGTTAACACATGCTAAATAGATTTTCCACACATTATGTTTCCTAAGGTGCGCTATCAAATCAAATGTGTGTTGATGAATGCACATCCCTATTGAAGCTGGGAGGGGGGAGGGTGTTGGGATAAGATGGTGTATGAAGCATGTTGTATTTCTTTCTGTGTGTTATTCATCAATAAAATACTTTAAAAAATGGTTTGAGCGATACTGTTGCTGTCATACTTTGTTCATCTTCCTGGGTTCTTGTCATAAACTAAATATTTTTCAAGAACTGAGAACAAGCTATGGCTCTTTTCATTACAGCAGCATGGTTCTCATTTGTATAGGTTCATGCTCGGTGCAACAGTAGCACTAGACATGCCAGGGAAAGAGAGTTAAAATCAGTGTTAAAACAAGCAATTAAAAGCAGGAAATTCTTCTTACATCTGACCAATCCAGAGCAACCCACTGAGGTGGACACGACTGATTGTAACAGGATTCTTTTTCTATGGGGCGGTGGGTTAGACAATTGCTGTCATCCAATGATTCCTCTTCAGAAGGTCCAATCTTCCTAATACAAAGAACTGTTCTTGTTCGCATACCTCCATCACAGGTCTTGCTGCATTCTGACCAGTCACCTATAAACCACCTGGACAGAAAAAGGAAATATCACTAATTCATTTAGTAATAAATATTTGCCAGTCATATATGGTATCATCAGTGTATATCAGGGGTTCTTAATCCAGTCGCCAGGACACACTTAGACAGTCAGGTTTTCAGGATATCCACAATGAATAAGCATGAGAGAGATTTGCATACAATGGAGGCAGTGCATACAAATCTATCTCATACATGTTCATTGTGGTTATCCCTAAAACCTGACTGGCTATAGTAGAGGTGTCCCAGGGGCTGGATTGAGAACTACTGGGTATATGATATTGTATTTAAGTGATTTGCTCAAGGCCATTCACAAGTGAATAGAGGGCATATAGAGAAGCCTATGGAATACATTTTAACATGTACATTAAGATAGATCTTGACAAACCCCAAGCGCCAGGTCGCCATGTTGACTGAAAATGCAGGCCGAGCACCTGGAGTTCAGAGCACATGTGGGTCAGTGCCCAGGAGCTGAGCTAGATTGTGGCAGAGATTGGCAAAATCCACTTAGAAGGGCTGTGAGATTGGCAGAGTCTGCCCATGGGAGATGGGATCCTTGCAAGCAGATAGCCCAGTCTCAGCTGCAAAAGACTGCTATTGTGGCAGAGATTGGCAGTCTGCCTGTGAGAATCCCATTTCCTGTGGACAGCAGGGCTGCTGATCACAGCCAAGATTGGCAGAGTCTGCCCATGTGATCCCATCTCCCACGGGCAGACTCCTCCAGTCTCAGCCACGATCAGCAGCCCTTCTGCCTGCGGGAGATGGGATCCCCACAGGCAGAAGGGCTGAAAAAGGCCTAAGTGCTGCTGGAGCCTGCAAAAAAAAAATATAGGGATGGGGATTTTTCTGCACAGATAGCTAAAAAAATTTAAAGGGGCAGCAGGTTTTCTTTAAATAAAGAGTGTGGGCCCCACCTGCAAACCATGTAAATGCCACTCTGGGGCTGTTCAGCGGCACTAACATGGTTAGTGCCACTGAATATCTGTGGGTGCCACCGCTACACACCCTGGTTAGACTGGGCGGCACCATCGCTAATTGAACAGCGGCAATATTGAGCCGCTGCCCTGTTAGTGACACGCAGTGAAAGTCAGGCGCAGGAAACACTGGCCTAACTCTCTTGCAGATGATAACCAGGCAGCAGCAGAATATCGCTGCTGCCCAGTTAGCTTTGCAGTAATCTGGGCAACCCAAATATTCAATGCTGGAGCCCAGATACGGCACTGACACTGAATATCGGAGTTTAAAGTTCAGCGCTAGCCCTGTGTGTGTGTGTGTGTATGGGGGGGGGGGGGTGTTTGGAGGGCAGGAAGTGAGTGCATGGGGGGAAGGAGAAAGGGAGAGAGTCTTGGAAGGAAAACAGAGATGGGGATGGGGAAGGGACAGCAGGAGAGGGGTTGGAATGGGAGGGAGGGAATAGTGCAAGCAGTTGGAGCGTGAAGAGATGAACGCATGGGAAGTAAAGAGCACTATGTGTATGTGCAAAAGGTGCACCCCTCTTCCACCATACACATGCAGGCAACCTACCTCCTAACCCCCCCCCCCCCACCAACACAGGAACCCCATCTTCGCACCCCCATACACACACACACGTGTAGCTTAAAGAGTCAGTGGTGGTAGTGGGGAGGGAAGAGGCGTGGCGACATTGCCTTCTGCTGGCACTATGCAGTGGCCCATTAAAAGCCTGATTTATTAAGCTTTTCCCCGTAGAAAATGAGAAAACAATAAATCAGGCCCTAACACCTAAAACAGTAACTGCAATATACCTTTTTGGGGGGTGGGGCATGCATTGTGACCTAAATTTCAGCAGCCAGCTCCTAGATTTTTAGGCTGGGTTCTTAGATTCTAAGAAAATTTGTCAAGGCCTGCATTAAAGCCCTCTTGTGCATGCTAAAAGTAACATACTATGCAACAAAGCCTTTCTGTGCACAGATGTTAGTGTGAACATGCTAAAATTAATTGGCCCGCTATTCACAAGCCCTTATCCCCATATGGAGACAGTGGATAGTGGATAGTGACACTGAGAATTCTTACAAATTGCCCTGACACTATCTGGACACTGCTGAGGTGGAGCAAGGAAGGACTGTAGGCATTGTTCTTTACTCTATGGATAGTCAGTGATATTCAACCATTATCGTGCTATGGTGCCCCTTGAGCAATTCTGGTAAACCCATCTCAAAAAATATATATTGGAATTAGAAAAGGCACAAGAAGGGCAATGAAAATGATAAAGGAGATGGAATGACTCCTTTGAGGAAAGGCTAAAGATTTTAGGGCTCTTTAGCTTAGAGAAGAGATGGCCAACTCCATAAAATCTTGAGTGGAGTGGAATGGGTAAAAAAAAGACCGATCGAATCACCAACTATAACGGCTGTCCTAACCCTTCCCCTCATGGGCACATGGCCCTGGAGAAACTTCCTCGGTGCGAGAGGGTTTTACATCACCTGGAGGACAGGTCCTAGTTACAGGATCACATCCTGCGCCAATTTAAAACAAATCGGAGAAAATATGTTTTCTCTCAACGTTTAATTAACCCTTTGAACTCATTGTCGAAAGAAGTGGTAGAAGAAGTTAGCATAGTTGGGTATAAATAAAAGATTTGGACAAATTCCTGGAGAAAAAGATCATAAACCATCATTAAGATAGACATAGGGAGGGGGGGCGGAGCTAGCCGCGGTGCAGAATGGACGCATGAGTCTGAAGCTCCCGTTGTTGCTATTGAATCCTGAGCTTTTCTGTGCGATAATTGAGCCCGTCATTTCTCCTTTTGGAGTGCTAATTAAAGAGCAGTGATTGAGGATGTCTACCTTAAAACCGGCGCGCCTTGAATTCCAGTCGGGCGCTGGGTCGGCAGCGAAGCGCTCAAAATCGGAGACTGGATCCCCACAGAAAATGGCCGCTGGGGAGAAGGAGAGCACAGGGGAAGGCCTGCGGGAAGTTCTTGCCGAGCTGAAGTGCGTAAAGGAAATGATAGCTACAAACGCAGTGGCACTGACTACGATTCAAGAAGATCTGAACGAAGTAAAGGGAAAAATGACTGAGATGAGTTCACGCTTGCACATGGCTGAAGAGAAAATTCAGCGACATGAAAATATTCTTGGTCAACTGGGCCCCCTGACTAGATGGGTCAAACGAGTGGAAGACCTGATAGAGGATCAGAACAATCGAGCCAGACGTAATAACATCAGGTTAGTGGGTGTTCCAGAGGGAGCAGAAGGCTCAGACCCGGTGGCCTTTTTAGAGAAAATTATTCCGGAGATGTTGCAACTTACTTTTGGGAGACCATTTGAGATAGAGCGCACTCACCGCGTTCCTATGCATAGGGCAGAGAACGTCAAGTATCCTCGACCTATCATCCTAAAAGTGCTCCGCTACCCACAGGTCTTGCAGATATTGCAAGCGGCTAAAAAGAGTGCATCATTATTGCTGCAGGGCCAAAAAGTTGCTTTTTATCCGGATCTCAGTAAGCAAACTATGGATCATAGGAGAGAGTTGCTAGCCTGCAGGCCCATGTTACAGAGCGCGGAAGCCAGATATGGACTCTATTACCCGGGAACCATGCGAGTGACATTGAACAATACAACGAGGAACTTTGTAGAACCTGACAAGCTGCGAGCCTTCATACAGGAACATACTGGCATGGATACCTAAGAAACTGTGTTTTCCCTTTTCTCTCTATGGACTGCCTTCTGTGAGTAGTGGAAGTGTACTGCTGCGATTGGATCATAGGGATTCTATGGACTCTGTCAGCAGGTATTCCAGCTCATGGGTTTGGTTGCGGAGTCACTGTTAAAATTTACTGTTTTAAATGCTTTTTGCGGCTCACTCAGCTCTGTGTGTCACTTAGACAATATTTGGGAAAAGATTGTGTTTTCTCCTTTTGTCTCTTCTTCTCTTTTCCCTTTTGCTTTCTTTCCTGCTCTCTGCGTTTGTTATTGCACAGATGTAACTCTCATTCTACATAGTGAAGGGCAACAACGGGGGTGGTGGTGGATTTTGGTTTTCTGGCACAGGGTGTGGTTTTCACCTTGAAATGTTTTTGTACAAAGTTTAGCTGTTTGTTAAGGCCATTCCAACCCTGGGGCACGCTAGCGCTGTCAGCGGCAATAGCTCAGAAGTCAGTCGACCTCCTGTATAATGATACTACTCACTACTGGTGATGGCAACTGATCTGGTTATACTCACTCTGAACGTAAAGGGGATTACAGACCCAATAAAACGTAAGAAAATACTATCTTATTGTCAACAGAAAAGAGCAGATGTTGTGTATCTGCAGAAGACACATCTCTCAGAGAAAGAATCGTGGAAGGTCACATCAAAAATGTACAGGGTGATAGTTGTTGCCCCAGCTACAGGACGGAAAGGAGGAGTGCTAATATTAGTTCGAGGGACGCTCTACCCTGCGCTCAAAGATGTGAAAGCAGATCCTAGTGGTAGATGGGCTAGGGCTACAATGCAAATAGATCAGACTCCTTTTACGTTCCTGAACATCTACGCGCCAACTGTTGAAGATCCCGGTTTCTTTAAAAGTATTGCCATGGAGTTAACAGAGGCGGTCAATACAAATATAGTATTGGGCGGTGATTTTAATATAATTCTAGATCCACTGCTAGATAGAACACCATATAAAGCAATCGCCAAAGCAAGATCACATGCAGTATTGCTGGGAATGATGGAGGAGCTGTCTCTAGTAGAACCGTGGTGACTCCTTCATCCCACAGACAGGGAATATACATTCTATTCCGCACCACATAATACTCAAACTAGAATTGATTACTTTTTGCTTTCAGCGGGTCTACTTAAGCGAGTGGCTGCTGTAACAATACACGCAAGTACAGTGTCTGATCATGCTGTGGTTTCCCTGACCCTAGAAACGGGACACTCGCAGAAGATACCCTCAAGGTGGACCTTTGATAAATCGCTGCTACTGGAAGAGTCCTTCGAGGTTTACATAAATAAAGTGATTGAGACGTACCTTCAATGCAATGATCCTGCTGATACCTCTATATGGGGTTGGTGGGAGGGGTTTAAGGCGATGCTCCGTGCTCATATTACTTCATATGCTATACGAAGAAATAAATGTAAAAAACTGGAACGGGAAGCATTGGAAGTACAAATAAAAGCTGGAGAGCGACTACTGGCGAAGAAAACTGACTCGATGGTACTGATCAGACTGCAAAGACTGCGGTACAAATACAATACCATGCTCTATAAGGAAGCTCACCTCGCAGTTCGTGCCCAACAAAGTACATATTATCATGAGAGTAATCGGGCTGGTACGTTGTTAGCTAATTTGCTTAAAGCACGGAGGAATATGACACGTATAGCTGGGCTACAAGATAGCAAGGGAATCTTCTGGTCCGGGAGGAACAAATACTGGAACGTTGCAAAGAATTTTATGAAGAATTATATCGTTCAGACGTGAATTGCAGTGATGAAGCTTTTTCGGCCTTTGTTTCTAACATAACTGGACCCAAACTTCAGGCAAGTCAGATCCAGGAGTTAGAGCAGGAAATGTCCGCTGCGGAGATACACAAAGCAATTCGACAGATGGCTCGGGGGAAGGCCTCCGGACCCGATGGTCTGCCATTGGAATTGTATCATAAGTGTCAGCGGCTAATAGTACCAATGCTGCAGACCTATTATAACGGCCTGTACGAGTCAGATCCAGAGGTTGGGGCCTTGGCCGAAGCCACTGTAGTTATTCATCCGAAGCCGGGAAGAGATCCGCTGAAAATAGAAAATTACAGGCCCATATCGCTATTAAACGCAGATTATAAGATATATGCTAAGGTATTGGCTAATCGACTGAATCTGGTCCTGGCTGACCTGATACATACTGATCAGTGTGGCTTTGTACAAGGAAGGTCTACTACAGATAACGGGAGATTACTGGCCCATGTTTTGCTCAAAGCCCAAGAGCTGTCTGAACCTCTCATTGGATTATCGCTAGATGCCGAAAAGGCATTTGATAGGCTGGAATGGTCATACCTTTTCCGATCTCTGTGCTGGTTTGGGATTGGAGAGAAGTGTCTTAAAAGAATAGCGATATTGTACGCTAAACCAGTGGCACGCATTGCAGCTAATTCTGGTCTCTCGGCTCCCTTTGAATTACAACGAGGAACTCGCCAAGGATGCCCCCTATCACCCTTTCTTTTTAATCTGGCATTAGAGTTGCTTGCAATTGCGATTCGGCAGCACAACAGTATCGCAGGTGTGGAACTTGCCGATGGCCAATGCAAGTTATCTGCATATGCAGATGATCTTCTGCTTTTTCTGAAGCCGGACTCTTTGCCAGCAGTTCTACAACTTATTGATAACTGTTCAGCTATATCGGGATATAAAGTAAACTTAGCAAAGACAACAATAATACCTCTGAATTCCCATGTACATAGGAAGGGACTACAAGACTATCCTTTTCAATATGCACAGTCATCATTTAAATATCTGGGGGTTGAATACGGTTTTACCATTCAGGAAACCATTACTCTCAATATGCATACATGCAAAACAACGGTCCATGATTGTATCAATAAGTGGACCCCCTTGCACTTAACCTGGTGGGGCAGGTTGGAAACTATAAAAATGATGTTGGTTCCCAAAATCAGTTATATCCTGAGTATGATCCCTGTGTTATTCTCTTCTAGTTTTTACAAGCAAATCAACAGTATGATAGTGTCTTTCTTGTGGGGTAATAGAGTCCCACGGATAGCGGCATGGAAGTTAAGATTGCCCAAGGATAAAGGCGGTGTACATTTGCCAGATGTGGAATGGTTGCATTTGGCCTCCTTATTACGACAAGGCTCGCAATGGACTACCGTGGAGAATTTGGACAGTGCAGCTCGGTGGCTGGCGGTTGAACAAGCTCTCCATACCCCATTGCAGACAAGGCTGCTGATTGGGATGACGCACGACCCGCGAAAGCCGCCAAACATGGTGGTAGGGGCAACACAACAAGCGTGTCGATGGCTTGCAAAATGCCTTGATGATGGTGAAGACTTTGCAATGGACATGCCCATATGGATGAATACTCGTCTCCGCATAGATGGGAAACCCGTGAGATGGAAGACATGGATAGAGCGGGGAATTGAGACACTAGGGCAACTGATGTTAGGGACGGAATTCAAGACTTTTGGAATGTTGAAAACGGAGTTCGGATTGCCACCTACCAGTTACTTTCAATGGTGTCAGCTTCGACACTGTCTGAGTAGAGCGGGGGTATCACCGATGTTGCTGAGACCGGGATGGCCACTGGGACAAAAGCTTCAGGAGATACAGGCAGGTACACGGGCTGTCTCGAAGCTCCTCATGATACTTCGCTCACGAGGGGAGAAAGAATGTATGAAAGTACAGTCGACATGGCTCGCTGACACAGGAGATTGTTTGCCAGTGGAGCACCTTTTGGGGGCCCCAAATACGAGTCACCAAATCTGCATCCCTCACGCAATCTTTGTATTTTCTGGCACATCGGGCCTACCTCACCCCATTAAAGAAGATGAAATGGGCAGGACAGGAGGGGAATCGGTGCTGGTCCTGTCATACAGCTATTGGTACATTTGCACATATGCTCTTCTACTGTGAACATCTACGGATATTCTGGCTTACAGTTTGGCAGCGGATATCGAGTATACTGAACATTCAAACTCCGATTACTTATCCGATAATAGTTTTCAAATCCCTGATGATATGGCCGAAGCTGCCTAAACAGGATAGTCGCCTATTAGATTTAATGATAAGTCTGGCTTTAAAGGTCATACTGCTTCATTGGAAGAATTTGGAGAAGGTGCATTTTGAACTGTGGTGGAACCTGCTGTGTTTGCATAGGAGTTACGAAAAAATATATGCAGAACGGCATCCCCATGCCGGCAAATGGTCCGAGAAGGGGGACGCTCTGAGCAGATATATCCAAGGACAAAAACAATAAAATACGTAGCTGCTGCTGCTGGCGGTGGGGCGGGTCGCGGGTCGCGGGGTTGGAATGGTCATGGCATATTTTCTTTCAATTTACATTTGTGTTGGTTACCTTTTGTTCTGTGATGAAGTTATTGATGATTAGAATGCAGATTACTGTATTAGATATGACAGTAAAGTTCTCACTGGCTGTATTTATGTTTTGAAATTTGAATAAAGAGATATTATAAAAAAAAAAAAAAAAAGATAGACATGGGGAAAGCCCTGATGTAAGCGGCATGGAATATGGCTATTTTGCAACATGCCAGGTACTTGGAACCTGGAATGCCACCAGGATGGATGGACCTTTGGTCTGACCCAGTATGGAATTCTTATGTTCTTATCTATATAGCTATGTGGATTAACTTAAACCAAAATGCTGTATGGATAGCAGTTGAATATCGTTGATATCTGTAGAGCCAGCAGCAGTCACTGTTTCCCATATAAATGCAGCACCACTCAGTGTCCTGAAAGATGTGCTGAATATATGTAAAATATTAACATGCTGCGGCCAGTGCTTAAAAAAACAACAACGCTGACTGTGATGTTTCAAGATTGATCTGAATGTGTCTTCAAATGTACATAAAGGAAAGTTGAATGCAAATGAGGTATTAATGTGTATAAGATAAACAACATGGCATTTGCTGAGTGCTCACTAACAATACTCTAATACCCGCCATGGATCAGGTGATGCGCACACTGCTGAGCAGCTGAGCTAACTGTAAAGAGAGAGCCTGAAAAATGAAGGCAATGTATAGGAGATGATACCATAAAAACTGTACCCTAGCCTCTTGAGGAGGAATACATTTGATCACACTTCTTTTTTCCAAACCAAAACAAAGCTTTTTAACAGAAATTCTCACATATGGAGAAATTTTACTTACCGTTAATTTCCTTTCCTGGAATACTGCTAGACCAGTCCAGACAAACGGGTTATGCACCCCTGCCAGCAGATCTTGGAGACAGAGAATTCTACCAGAGCTTTGATAGGCTGGAGCCTGGTGATATAATCCTACCCCTAGGGGTCACCCTCAGTTACGTCCACAAGCTAATGCAACATGAACTGTAACATCACCCCAAAGGGTCCCAAGTGAACTATATACAAGGGAGCCGAAGAACTCCCTAGAGCTGAAAACAGTATCCACCTACGAACCCATGGACTGCCCAGGGCGAGGCATACCGGCAAAGAGAAGAACCGCGGTCGGCGGCTGCACCGCACCAGCGGCATTCCAACCAACAGCAGGGCAGGTCCTGGACTGGTCTAGCAGTATTCCAGGAAAGGAAATTAACAGTAAGTGAAATTTCTCCTTCCAGTTCATACTGCTAGACCAGTCCAGACAAACGGGCAGTACCCAAGCTACCTGCTTTCAAGGGGGGACAAGGCCGCCGACAGCTCAGCAACTCCAAAACGGACTTCCTGACGGGCATGAACGTCCAACCTATAATGACCGACAAAGGTGGACAGCGACGACCAAGTCGCCGCCCGGCGAATATCGAGAGGAACTACATGAGACCTCCCGGCCTACAAAGTTGCTTGCGCCCGAGAGGAGTGAGCACGGAGTCCCGGTGGAGCTTGTTCTCCCTGAAGAAGGTACGCCGCCTCAATGGCCTCCGTAACCCATCTAGAAATGGTAGATTCGGAGGCTGCGGATCCCCGACGAGAACCCGCGAACAAGACAAAAGAGGAACAGTCATATGGAAGGGTCTGGCGACCCCCAGATACCGAAAAAGAACCTTCTAAAGGTCCACCGCCCGCAACGGAGACCGACCACTGTCACACTGCGTCTTTGGAAAAGACGGAAAGGAAAGAGGCTGGTCAACAGCGAATGGCGTCAGCACTTTGGGCAACAAAGGAAGGGACAGTTCTCAGAGAAACGCCTTCGGAGGAAAACGAGAGATAGGGATCTTGACACAGAGAGCCTGGAGCTCTGAAAAACGGTGTGCCGAAGATATGGCCACCAAGAAGACTGCCTTTAGAGTCCAATCTAGAAGAGAACAGGCCCTCAGAGGCTCAAAGGGAGGAGCAACGAGGGCACAGAGGACAAGCACGAGAGCCCACGCCGGCACAGGCGAACGCAGAGGAGGCCGGAAGGCCCTAACTCCGCGGAGGAACCGAGACACGTCCAAATACGAAGCTATCGATCGCCCCGGTATAGGACCCCGAAAACAAGTTAAAGCGACCATTTGTACTCGCAAGGAATTGAGCGCTAATCCCTTATCCACTCCGGCCTGTAAAAAGGACAGGATGTCCGGAACACTGCAACGCCAGGGTGTGAGGTTATTTCACGAACACTAACCATCAAGAGACGCCAAACCCGAGCGTAAGTCAGCGTCGTGGAAGACCGCCGCGCCGTGAGAAGCGCCACGACCACGCTAGGCGAAGAGCCGTAGTGAGCAAACTGGCAGCGGTTAATAGCCAGGCCGAAAGCGAGTAAGGAGCCGGGTCTTCCATCTCCACCGGTCCATGAATCAGAAGGCCGAGAAACGCCTCGAGGCGGAGCAGCCACGCCCAAGACAGACGGAAGAGATCCGCATACCATGGTCCGCGAGCCCAATTCGGAGCCAGCAGGAGTACAGGGCCGCGACGGTCTCGGAGCCGCCGGAGAACTATGCATATCACGGATCAGGGAGGGAAAACACACAGGAGAAGATGAGCCAGCCACGGTTGAGAGAGAGCATCTATGCCATGCGCTCCCTCGTCCCTCCATTGGCCGAAGTACAGCGAAGCCTTGGCAGTCTGCGCCGTAGCCATTAGATCCATGGTCGGCAGTGCCCACAGGTGAACAATGGACCGGAACGCATCCGGCTGCAGAGCCCAGCCCCCGGGCTCCAGAGAGTGCCGGCTGAGAAAATTGGCTTACACATTGTTCACGCCTGCGATGTGCTGCGCTGATAGCCTGAAGATGTTCCTCCGCCCACGGGAGGAGCAAACGCCTCTCCTGTGAGACATCCGGACATTGCGCGCCACCTAGGCGGCTTAGGTAAGCAACCGTCGTGGCGTCGGACAGGATCCGAACCGCACGCCGCCGCAGAAGATGCTGAAACTGAAGAAGGGCGAAGCGCACTTTCCGCGTCTCGAGACGATTGATAGACCCTTGAGCTGCGCGAGGTGACCATCTCCCCTGCGCCGAGGCCAAGCCGCAAGGCGCTCCCCAACCGGAGAGGTCGGCGACTGGCGTCACCAAGATCCAGTGCAGAGACTCCAGAGGGACCCCCCGTAGAAGATTGTGTGCCTGAAGCCACAGCGGAGGCTGCGGTGCACCGGCAGAAGCAAAGGTAACCGGATTAGATAACTGTCCGATACCGGTGACCAACGAGATAGAAGCGCCGTCGGCAAGCAGCGCATGTGCGCTCCTGCCCACGGAACGAGGGCTATCGTTGCTGCCAAGGACCCCAAGAGTTGAAGGTAGCCCCCAAGGCCGAGGTGCCGCTTGATCCAAGCAGCGGTGGAGCTGAAGAGAGATCTTCTGAAAACGTTCCTGAGGTAGAAACACCCGCCTCCGACGAGTGTCGCACCCAGCCCCTAGAAGATCCAGGACCTGAAGCATCCCAAAATAGACAGAGTAACGGCCCAGTCCTCCTTCCAACGGTGGACCGGGACGAATGGCATCTAAATGCTGGAGCCTGTAAATGAAGCAACATCCGCTGCCCATTGCCGCAGGCTGAGCCATCTCCGAGCTACCGACACCGGTGCTAGGAAGCGAGCTGAGCCGCAAGAGATCACAGAATGCCTCTGCCCGAAATGCAGCGATGGATTCGAAATGAACCAACTCGGGAACACCTGGAAGCTGCTGAATCCAGCGAAGGGAGGCCCGAGCTGCTAGACCTCTGCACACCCCTGCAAGAAGGAAATAGCGGGTGAAGGAAAACCCGTCTTCAGCAGCCTCCCAACTCTTTAGGTCTTGCTGGTCGCGGAGCGCCACTCCGCCCTCAACCGGAAGAGTGGTATGCCTGATGACCCTGGTCAGAATGCATCAACTGTCGGGTATGTCAGCCAACGGTCCAAGTGAAAGGGAGACCAAGGGTATAACTGACCAATACCGCGTGCCGTACGAATGCCCTGGAAAATGGGATCCGGCTGCAACCGGAATTGAGAATCCGGAGGATCAGGCGTGTCAGCTAGGGGGAGCGACTCCATCACCTGTGTGATTAGAGCCGGCAACTCCTCTTTCTGAAAAAGGCTGAGAACCGTCAGCGAAGAAAACAGATGGAGAATATTCCCCATCTCCGTACTCCAACGAGTCAGGGCTGACCTCCGAAGATTTAAAGTCTTCTTGAATATCCATAGTACCCCGCAAGGCACATGCAACGCTCCAAGGAGGACGTACTGCTCTAAGGTCTGAGGACTTATGGGACCACTTGCGAAACCACAGCCATATGCTTGCCTGCTACTGGGCAGGTGTAGGAGATATTCCAAAAGACTCCAAAAGTCACAGGCGTCATGCCAGATGGAAGAGTGTGAGGAAGGCACTGTCAGTCAAGGCTGCTGTGGCCTCCAGCGGCTGTGGAAGCGAAATGGGAGCTGACTGAATCGTTTCCTGCAGGAAGATCCTGCAGCAGGGGCTCTGAGGAGGGAGGAGATAAGGTGCTGATGAACCCATCTAGCAGCGCAGTGGGAATGGGGAAAGAGTCTCCGGGATGCAGCATGCAGGTGGAACACAAGCAATCTATTAATTCCCCATTCGGCTGATTACTTATTACATATAATACAGCCAGAGAAACAAGCATTGTAGAGACTTAAACCACCTTTCCTCTTTTTTTCCCTGTTTTTTTTTTTTTTTTGGCATTTAAAACAAAAATCAAGGGAAACCAAAGACTCTTCAAAGAAAAGGATTTTGAAACTCTCTGTGCCTCCACAGCATGTTTAAATGTGTGGAAACTGCTGTCTAGAGCTGTCCCCTCCAAAAAGAAACACTGAAGAGAAAAACAAAATGGCCGCTGGCACAGAAAAACTGTCAGGTATTCACTGAGCTGAGAAGGGAACTGTCAGTCATTCACTGTGCTGGTACAGAGAAACTTTCAAAGTCAGGGTAAGGCAATTACAGTGACTGAAAGCAGGGAAATTAGAGTTTGATCCCTCCGCAGCCACTCAGACCTCCATGGTAGGGGCTGAAAGGTGTTTCTGGGGAGGGATGTAGAAGCTCAAACCCAGCCGTACGGAAGATGACAGTGAGTATGTTTAATTAGGTAGAGCCCAAAACAGTCAGGATCCAAAACACTGACTTAAAATTCCAATCAAATGGCATATTGAAAAAGACAGGTACAATATTCCAGTAAGACGTACAAAGTAACCCGGCTGCAGTTTGTGGATTAAAAATTTTAAAGTAGGAACTTCAAAACTCAGAGGCAGCCGGTCCGGGAGCTGTAGCTGAGGCAAGTAAGAAAAAAACAGGCTACTCACAGTTTCCTTTCAGGAATTGATACCTGAACTTCCTGGGGATGTCCGTGGCAAAGACTCAGCGCAGCGTAAAGCCAATGGAGAGCACCACTGAAGCCAGGCTCAGGAGTTCCCAAGTTTATCTGGGGAATCAAGACGCTGGGGGAAGAGCACAGTTGATTCTTGAGGTCCCTGTGTGTCTTCTGACAGCCTATGCAGCGTAGACCTGAATAAGGCATAGGGAGAACTAAAAAAAACAAAAAACCTCTGCCCCGGAGGAACAGGCATTTAACAATATTCCCCATACTATGCAATGCCTCAGCCAGCCTTCTTTGTTGGGCACAGTGGGGGATGGAACCCATGAGCCCTGCACCAGTGGTCAGTGTCATAGCATTGTACTGTGGCTCTGAATTGCATCCGGTTCTCTAATCATGCCTTCCGTACTTTTTATTCATTATGTTAATACATAGGCAGAGAAAAAATGAACCCCCACACAACTCACAGCTAGCAAGTGTTGTGGAAAAATTTAAACAGCAATTTTTTTTTTTTTTGGTGCTAGAAGCCAGCAAAGAGAGAAGGAATCTGGCTTCCCACCAAAAACCAGGGCTCATTAGCTATTCAAAGTGGCTGCCGGCAAAAATAAACCTCAAAAAGAGTGAATTAAAGCCCCCAAAAGCTAAGGAATTAACTTAAAAAGTCAAATGACAAGGTGGGGGGGGGGGGGGGGTTGCAGGCATGACAGAAATGCCTAAAATCGCTGAAAAATCAAGAAAAATAAATCCAGTCACCACAGAGTTGCAGACAGCAGTGGGAGAAAGACAGGTTTTGTACTCACAGTACCGAAAGTGCAGAGAAGCCACGGACCACTGCTGAGAGCACTGCCAGCTGCCTCACCACTAAAATCAGCCCCAGGGACTGGATTTTAGGAGGCTTACCATCCAGCTAAATAGTCTTCTTGACTAGTGCTGGGAAGTCTGCACATCAGCGATCTCTACTGTGACCTGCAGGACACAGGAGCTCAGCTGGAATTCATCCTGGTGCCCAGATAAGTACACTGGCAACTCCCAGAGAAATCACAAAGAAATAAAGCATCTTAAATTTTTTTGAAGGAGCAAAAAAAAAGCATCCGGATCTGCTGGAGACAGAGAAAAACTGAGGGTGACCCCTAGGGGTAGGATTATATCACCAAGCTCCAGCCTATCAGAGCTCTGGTAGAATTCTCTGTCTCCAAGATCTGCTGGCAGAGGTGCATAACCCGTTTGTCTGGACTGGTCTAGCAGTATGAACTGGAAATACATATTTACATCACAAATATGTCTTCTCAAACAAAACAGTTACACATTGGCAAAGGCTCTTCAAGCATTGCTTCACATCTTACAATGTACAAGTATAGAGGTTTCATATCAGTGTGTAAAGAGTTTCCAAGATATAGCCATAAGTTCTAAAAATGTCAAAGATTAAGGTTTTTTTTTACTAGAAGTTAATGTGCAGTTTGCGATGTAGTGGAGCAGTTGTGGGGCTATAGTTTTTTTTGAGGTAGGGCAATCTGCAGGTTTGTGAGGCAGTTGTGCAGAGTACTTTCTTCATGGTGGTTGCATATGGGGGACTGGTAGGCAGTTGTGAGGGAGTATTTTTTGGGGGGTAGGGAAAGTGTGTGGGGTAGTGGGGAAATTGTGGGGGACAGTTTTGGTGGTGGGGCAGTTTGGGGGATTGGGAGAGTAGAGAACAGGAAGCGGATGTTTGAAAGGAGCAATTCCCTTACAGCTGAATTTCACTGTTTGTAAGTTTCTATGTTACAGAAGCTGGAACTGCTTCTCCCAATGAAAAACGTAGTTACTCACCTGGAACAGGTGATCTCCAGGAACAGCAGGAATAAGTCCACATATGATGATGTCAGCATCGATGGAGCCTGGGGCTGGAACGCTCCCCAGCATCCAATAGGAATACTTTTGGGAGTATCACTCCACGTATGTGTGTCTGCCTTCCCAACAGTTCTCCTCAGCCAGGTATAAAGCGGAAAGAAAAAATCTTGTAAGAGAAAAAAATAAGGCCAGGAAAAGAAGTGTGTATGGACAACTCTGAGGGGAGGTGGATGGGTTATGAAGAGTGATTCTTGTTGTTCCCGGAGTAACTACTCTATTTCCAGCAACAAGCAGGAATGCAATCTTCACTATGGGACTCCCTAGCCCACGACTAACCAGCAGGAGGGAGGAGACTGGAACTACAAGCAGAGATCTGTCAAACTCAGCCCCTTGGGCACACTTCTCCTGGGGTAATCAGAGATGGACAGTGGGTGGAGTTGTTCTAAACCTGAAAAAGGTTTCTTAAGACGGCTTCTCCAAATTGTGCATCTCAACCAGAGTCCTTGTAAAGGCAATAATGGGCAGCAAATGTATGTAGAGAAGATCATGTGGTTGCTTGGCAAATCTCGGAGATGGATACAGAATGGAGGATGGCTATGGTAGTGGCCATAGCCCGGACATTGTGGGCTGTGACATATCCTTCTAGGGGCAGACCGGCTTGCTCATATGTGAAAGATATGCAGTCATCAATCCAGTTGGAAAGGGTCCTTTTGGAAACTGGGAGACCAAGGTGACTATGGTCAAAAGCCACAAAAAGCTGTGAGGATTGGCAATGCCCCTTAGTTTGATCAAGATTGAACGCAAGTGCTCTTTTGCAATTGGGAGTTTGCAATCTTGCTTCCGCCTTAGAAGTATGAGGTCTAGGAAAAAAGGTTGGAAGAGATAATTTTTGGTTAAGTTGGAAAGGAATAACTACCTTTAGAAGGAATTTAGAGTGAGTCCAGAGGACTACCTTATCATGATGAAAGTGAGTGTATGGGGCATAGTCCATCAGAGCTTGTAACTCACTGACCCTATGGGCACAGGTTAGAGCAATGAGAAAAACAAGCTTCCAAGTTAGGAATTTGAGGGGAGCCGTTGTAAAAGGCTCAAAAGGAGGTCTCAATAATTGTGCGAGGACAACTTTGAGATCCCATGCTATGACAGGGGTGCAGATTGGTGACTTTGTTAAAAGGAGCCCCTGCATAAAACATGCCGCAAGAAGATGGGGGGGGGGGGGGGGTATGTGGTAATATGCAATTGGGCAATGAAAGGCCAAGATCGCACTCAAGTGGACTAGGATGGAATTAGTTTTCAGCCCAGATGAAGAGAGATGAAGAAGGTACTGTAGTAAGTGCTCCACTGCACAAGTAAATGGATTGAGAGTTCTCTGGGAACACCAGAGGGAGAATCTGCATCATTTAAAAATGTAGATTCGCCTAGTAGAATCCTTTCTGGAAGTCAGTAAGACTTGAGTCACATCTTCTGGAAGCCCTAGGTCAGAGAGGATGAAGCATTCAGCAGCCACACCATCAGCTGCAGGGCCCTGAGGTTGGGATAAAGCAGCATTCCATGGTCCTGCGAGAGCAAGTTGGGTGCGCAGCCTAATCGGAGAGGTTGCCCCTGATTCAGATGAAGTAAGAGGGGAAACCATGGCTGAAGAGGCCAGATAGGGGTGATGAGAATAATTTTTCCCCAGTCCAATTGTAACTTGAAGAGTGTTTTCAGGATGAGAGGAATTGGCCCCAATGAAGGAGGAAAGCATCTGAGCTCTCCCTGTGTGGCATGGGCATGCTTGAACAGAAACGAGGGAGCTGGGCATTCCCTGGAGCAGCAAAGAGGTTGATTATGGGCATCCCCCATAAGTGGAATAAGTGTTGCACCATCCTGTGATGGAGCATCTACTCATGTGGGCGAAGGACCCGGCTGAGCTTGTCGGCTAACTGATTCTGTTCCCTCAGGAGACAAACAGCTTGGAGAAGAATCTGATCAGCTATCGCGAAATTCCAAAGATGGACTGCCTCATTACAGAGGAGGCAAGAGCCCATACCCCCTTCTTGTTGACAAAGAACATGGCCATCTGATTGTCTGTCTGAATCAGCAGAGTCTGTCCCGATAGCTGCGGACAAAAACCCAGAGGGCATTTGCGATTGCTCTGAGCTCCAAGAAGTTTATGTGATGAAAAGCTTCTTGAGGGGTTGACTGGCCCTATGTGGTGAGGCCGTGGAGTTATGCACCACAGCAGTGCTTGGATGCATCAATGGTCAGGGTATACTGCGGTGTAGACTTTTGAAAAAGTTACCCAACGAGAAGGGTTTGGGCTGTACACCACCACTGGAAGGAGTTCACCAGCTGAGAGAAGATGGTGATCTTGTTGGAGAGGTAACCTGTAGACCCATCCACTGTTCTGTTGAGACAGGCATATGGAAAACATGTACTGTGGAGGCCATTTGGCCGAGGAGATGTAGCATTTCTCTAGCAGTGAGGGTGTCTTGATGTTGACAGTGGGTTGCCAGAGAGACGAGACAGTGAAGGCGTTCCTCTGGTAAATAGGCCCGAGCCATCGTTGTATCCAGACGAGCTCCTAAGAACTCCAAAGTTTGAATTGGAGTTAGGTGCGATTTTGGATAATTGACAACAAACCTCAGCTTCTACAGAACCAAGATGGTATTATTTATTTATTTATTTAACAGTTTTTATATACCGCCTTTTCATATAATCAAGGCGGTTTACATTAACTTCAACTTTTACATAGAACTTGCAATTGTAAACCGTAACATCAAAACTTCAAAACTTAAACAATCTCTTGTAAATGATGAATGTATGATGAAGCAATGTGGAGACCATCTGAAGGGTATCTCCTTTAATGAGCCAGTCATCTAAATAAGGGAAGACAAAAACTCCCAAGGTGCGCAGATAGGCTGCTATGACTGTGTGACACTTCATGAAGACCCTTGGAGCCAAAGCCAGACCAAAGGGGAGAACACGATATCGATAATGGTGTCTTTGGAAGACAAATCTGAGATATTTTCTGTACAGGGAGTGAATGAGGATGTGTGTATAACCATCCTTGAGATCTAGACAGAAGACCTGTCTTTCTCCTGAAGACAGGGGGGAAGTGTTCCTAGTGAGATCATCTTGAACTTTTCTCTCACTAGGGATTTGTTGAGGTTTCTCAGATCGAGGATAGGCCTGAATCCCACTTTGGGATAAGAAAGTAGCGGGAATAGAACCCTAGACCTTGCTGAGGTAGAGGGACTTCCTCGACAGCTCTCTAAGCTGTAAGAGTGCTGATCTCCTGCTATAGCAGAGTGGAGTATAGGAGATCCATATGGGACTTGGCCACAAAGGAAGTGGAAGGCAGAGCCTTGAAAATGAGTTGATAGCCCACACTGACCAGCTGCAGGGTCCAGGATTCTTAAGTAATGAGGGACCATCAGTGGGCAAAGAGAGTCAATCTTCATGGAATGTGTGAGGGCAAGGGATTTGTGAGAGGTTGACTGGCTATGCCCTCCAAGAAGCACTCAAAAGCTAGTCAGAGGCTAAGGTTGTGGAGCTGGCTAGGCCTTAAGAGTTTTAGGCTTTCTGGGTTGACAAGTGCCTAGTTGCTTTTGCTGGGACTGCTGAGGCTGATAGGAAGAATAGGAGGAATAGGAGGGGTAAGACGGATAATATCTCCTCTTTTTGGGGTAGAAGGGCTTCTTGGCAGAAGTCTTCTGTTTGGCTGGATCAGCTGTCTTTCTGGACAAGTGCTTCATGGGGAAATCATCTGTTTCAATCTCACCTGCTTTTTCATGCCAGCCCTTTCCAAAAAGATTTTACCCATTGCAAGGGTTGTTCATTAGCTTGTCTTGCACCGACTGCTGTCTGCCTCACTCCAATGCAGGCTGTTGCTCTTCTTCTTGTAGCCTCAAAGGCATTGAAAGCTGCCATAGTAAGAAACGTAGAGGTGTTCTGAGCATGAGCATCAAGAGCCTCATGAAAGGCCTGCTTATCTGCTGGGAGAAGAGAGCTGAATTCAGATAAGTCACTGGAGACATCCCTTAAAAACATGCCCATGTAGAGCATATAGGAATTGATCCTGAACCATAACATAACAGCCTGAAATGTTTTCATGTCAAAAGCATCGAGGGTTCTGGCATCCTTGCCTGGAGGAACTAATGAATGGTTCTTAGTACTTTTAATCCTCCTCATGGCCGATTCCACTACCATAGAGTGGTATGGTAGTCGTGGTTTTTGGAAGCCTGGGCAAGAAGAAACCCAATACGGGATATCCAACCTTTTGCTGATGGCCGGAGTTGAGAGTGGTGCTTCCCACATCTGAAGCATCAAGTTTTTTAGGATGTTGTTGATGGGAAAGGTAACCACTTCCTTCAGTGCTGAGGGATACTGCAGGATTAACTCCTCTGCCCTTGGTTCCGCCTTTGTGGTCACCGAGACTGAGAGGGCCGCTGCTATGTCCTTGAAAGGACATGCCTTTGGGTGGAGACTGATGCCTTTCATGAGGTGGAGATGGATTGGATGGAATATCTCTGAGGTGCTCAGATTCGATAGACTTGGTTCAAAATCGAAAGAAACTGAATCCAATTCCAGAAGGAAATTGAAGTAATGCCTGTCGATACCTCAGTACCGACAATGCTCCATCCCGAAGTCGAAGCTCGATGCCCATGACATGCAATATCGGAACAGGAGTGTGCAGTGCGTGATGCTGCAGGATGAACCAGGGTTGGTGGAGCTTTCAAGTATGGTGGGATTGATACCCCAAGAAGCCCTCCAGAAGCACTGGGTGCGTCAACATTGAGGGATTGTGTCAGAGCAGTGAGCTCAGATATAGAACCTGAGGGCCTCAAAGGCCACAGAACAATAGCTGCCAGGATTATGGCCAGACTATGCTTGAAGGCCTGGACATGCTCATCGAGGGTGACTGGAAAGGACTGGGTGACTTCTGGCCCAGAGGCCCGACCTACTGTCCCCGAACAAGATATCGGGGGCTCCACCAAGGACATGGTCCTGTGAGTGTCCCTGAGACCCTCTGAGACTTTGGAGGGGGTAACCTCCCGCCATGGCTGTTTGGCCAGTTGATCCAACTCTGGATCCATGGATGAGTGTCAGTGCCGATGTCAAGCATTGGAGTCCGAAGCTGACACCGAGGATCGGGAGCCCTTTGTTGCTGATGCCAAGGTCGTAAATACTTTATCTGCGTGTGGCACCGATCAATGCTTCTTACTATGTTTAGAAGTTAAAGATGAATGTGAAGCATTCAACAACTTTGACGGTGTGGAGGCCTCTGAGGAGTGTGCCGAAGGGGCTGAGTCTGACCCAAACAGCTTAACCTGCTGCTGTTCTCGGTTCTTAAACCCCTGGGCCATCACATATTTACAAATGGGAATATGAAGAAATGTTGTGGTCGGGGCCTAAACATTTTAAGCACCAGTCATGCTGGTCAGTTGCCGAGATGGTACTGTGGCACTTAGTACATTTTCTGAAACCACTGTGTGGTTTCTCCATCATCTAGTCTGTCCTTCCATATAAACAACTACAACAGTCCCCTTTTTTCCTTTAGAGATCCTCTGTGTTTGTCCCATGCTTTTTTGAATTCAGATACTGTCCTCATCTCTACCACCACCACTGGGAAACTATTCCATGGATCCACCACTCTTTCCGTAAAGAAATATTTCCGCATATCACTCCTGAATCTATCCCCCCTCACCCTCATCCCATGTCCCCTCATAGCAGAACTTGCTTTCAATTGAAGGAGGCTCTCCCCCTGTACATTTATGCCATGGAGGTATTTAAACATCTCAATCATATCACCTCTATCCCGCCTTTCCTCTAAGGTGTACATATTAAGATCATGAGGGAGTCAACGGGAGACCCACACCATATCTGTCCCACAATCTGGGTGTGCTGAAAAAAGAGTACCTGGGTATCATTAGGCAGGTTTACTTAGTCAAAGGCATTAAGACCTATTTGAACTTTGAGCATCAACACGTTGCAAGAGCACAGGTGTTGTCCTGCGCATGGAAGAATGGGCCGCCTCTGGCCATGCAAGGAGTAGTCTTGGGCCTGAGATTCATGGCAGGTTTACACTGTCAATCTCCCAGTGTGTACAAGGGCTGATTGCACTGATGCGTGTTAATTAGTGCCCATCCCCACAGTCTCAGCCAGGAACTCTCGAACTGCCTTTGCAGGGGTATTAATACCTCCTCCATTCTGCTGGTCATTCTGCGCCCCATTGCATTGCCTCGCTACCTTGAGATCTTCAGAAATAACCACCCCAAGGTCCCTCTCCTGTTCTGTGCACACCAACCTCTCACCCCCTATCGCATACAACAGCCCGGACCTCTACATCCCCAGTGCACGACCCTGCACCTCTTCATATTAAATCTCAACTGCCAAGAATTAGACCATTTTTCCAGCTTTTGTAGATATTTCCTCATGTTGTCCACTCCCTCAGAGTCTACTCTGTTGCAAATTTGTGTGTTATCTGCAAAATGGCATTATTTTCCTTCGATCCTTCAGCAATATCATTCACAAATACATTGAACAGTAAAATTCCCAAAATTGATCCCTGGGGCACACCTTTCTTTCTTCCAAGTGAGTTAAACTAAACAAGAATGCTGAAGAAATGTGCTATTGTCCAAAGATCTCTTAGAAACATAGAAAAATGACAACAGAAAAAGAAAACATGGCCTATCTAGTCTGTCCTTCCATACTAACCACTACAACAGTCCCCTTTTTTCCTTTAGAGATCCTCTGTGTTTGTCCCATGCTTTTTTTGAATTCAGAAACTGTCCTCATCTCTAACACCTCCACTTGGAGACTATTCCATGGATCCACCACTCTTTCCGTAAAGAAATATTTCCGCATATCACTCCTGAATCTATCTCCCTTCACCCTCATCCCATGTCCCCTCGTAGCAGAACTTGCTTTCAATTGAAAGAGGCTCTCCCCCTGAACATTTATGCCACGGAGGTATTTAAACATTTCAATCATATTACCTCTATCCCTCCTTTCCTCTAAGGTGTACATATTAAGATCCTTAAGTCTGTCCACATATGCTTTATAATGAAGACCACTAACCATTTTAGTAGCCAACCTCTGTACTGACTCCATCCTGTTTATATCCTTTTGAAAATGCGGTCTCCAGAATTGCACACACTACTCCAAATGAGGTCGCACCAAAGACTTATACAGAGGCACTATCACCTCCTTTTTTCTGCTGGCCATTCCTCTCCCTATGCACCCAAGCATCCTTCTAGCTCTTCTGTCGCCTTTTCTACCTGTTTAGCTACTTTAAGATCATCAGACACAATCACGCCTAGGTTCCGCTCTTCTTTAGTGGACAAAAGTACTTCACCCCCTATACTATATCGCTCCCTTGGATTGCTGCAGTCCAAATGCATGACCTTGCATTTTTTAACATTAAATCTCAGCTGCCAAATTCTAGACCATTCTTCAAGCTTAGCTCCTCATATTACCTACACCTTCCTGGGTGTCTACTCTATTGCAGATTTTGGTATCGTCCGCAAAGAGGCAAATCTTACCCGACAGCCCTTCTGCTATATCACTAACAAAGATGTTAAAAAGAATCCGACCAAGGACAGATCCCTGGGGCACAACACTGGTAACCTCCTTCTCCTCAGAGTGAGCTCCATTTACCTGTACCCTTTGTCGACTCCCACTCAACCAATTTCCAACCCAAGCATTAACTAGGGTTCATCCCTAGGGTGCTCAGTTTGTTTATAAGTTGTCTGTGAGGAACGGTGTCAAAGGCTTTACTGAAATCTAAATACAACACATCTAGGGCTCTCCCTCAGTCCAACTCCCTGGTAACCAAGTGAAAGAAATCAATCAGATTTGTCTGACAAGACCTGCCTCTTATGAATCCATGCTGCCTCGGATCCTGTAATCCGCTGGACTCCAGAAACCTCACTATTTTCTCTTTCAGCAGCGTTTCCAATAATTTACTCACCACAGAAGTTAAACTAACCAGCCTGTACTTTTCAACTACATCCTTACTTTCGCTTTTGTGTAAAGGGATGACATGAGCATCTCTCCAGTCCTTTGGCACCACTCCCGACTCCAAAGAGGCATTGCATCTGCTAGAATGTCCCCAAGTTCTCTCAGTATTCTAGGGTGTATCCCATCTGGTCCCATGATTTTGTTTACTTGAGTTTAGCTAGTTTCTCACAAACACAGTCTTCTAAAAATTGATCAGGATGCCCCTCACTTCTGTTCCTGTTCATGGGTGTTTTCTGAGGTCCTGCTCCTGATTCTTCATCTGTGAACACAGAACAGAAATATTTGTTAAGCAATTCCGCTTTATCCTCATCAGCTTCTACATATTCCTCCCCTTCACCCTTGAGTCTGACAATACCACTTTTGCCCTTCCTCTTCTCACTAACATATCTGAAAAATGTCTTAGCCCACCATTTTATTGCATTGACTATTTCCTCCTTTTTTGAATCTTTACTTTCCTGACTTCTTTGCTAGCTTCTCTAAGTCTTTCCAAATATAGATGCCTGTCTTCCTCTCTCTGTGATCTCTTGTATTTCATGAAGACCTCCCTTTTTTTCTTCACCTCTTCAGCTACTTCTTTCAAAAACCATAGTGGTCTCCTTTTCCTTTTACCTTTATTTACCATTCTAACAAAAAGGATGGTTGCCCTTAAAATATCCCCTTTCAGTTTTGCCCACTGTTTTTCTACATCCCCCAGCTGTTCCCATCCCGCTAATGACTCCCTGAGGTATTCACCCATCTTGGCAAAGTAAGTTTTCCTAAAGTCTAAGACCCTTGTTTTTGAATGGATTCTAACAGCCTTAGTCCTAATATTGAACCACACCATCTGATGATCACTGGATGCAAAATGATCTCCCACTATAACATCAGAAACACTTTCACCATTGGTAAGCACCAAGTTCATTATGGCCCTTCACGTGTGGGTTCGGTTACCAATTGCCTGAATAGTTTTCCCTGTAGAGAATCCAGGATCTCCTTACTTCCAGATGATTCTGCAGCCGGAATGTGCCAATCAACATTTGGCATATTGAAATCCCTTATCAGTATCACTTCCCCTTTCCTAGTAATGCTGCATATGTCTTCAATTAACTCTCCATCCACCTCTTTCTCCTGTGAGGGAGGTCTGTATATCACACCAATGCAAATAGATTTCTCTTTCCCTCTTTCTAGTTTAACCCACAGTGCCTCCTCTCTCCATTTTAAGCTCTGTAGTTCCAAAGCTTTAATATTTAGTTTTACATATAGTGCCACTCCTCCTCCCCTTCTTCCTACCCTGTCCTTTCTGAATAAAGTATAGCCTGGTATAGTTACATCCCAGTCATGGTTTCTGTGAACCATGTTTCTGTAACTGCCACTAAATCCAAGTCAGCCTCTCCCATTAAAGCTTCAACATCTGTGATCTTATTTTCCATGCTATGGGCATTTATGGACACCGCTTTCCATATATTGCCCCTTTTACTCATTTCTATAAAGGAATTTAATGTTTCACTTACCTGGGGGCTTTTTTCACCCATCCCCAATTAATCTAGTTTAAAGCCCTCTTCAGTAGATTAGCCAGTCTCCTATTGAAGACACGTCAACCTTTCTTTGACAGATGAATGCCATCTCTGCTCTGCAACCCTTGGAACAGCATCCCATGGCCCAGGACACCAAAACGCTCTCAGTGTCACCATCCACGCAGCCATGCATTCATCTTCAGAATGCGAGCTTCTCTGCCTTGGCCTTTATCCTCAACAGGGAGGATTGAAGAGAATATTACCTGCGCCCCTATCTGCTTCACCCTCTGTCCCAGAGCCATGAAGTCACTTTTGATACACTCAGAGTGATACCTGGCAGTATTATTTGCGCCAACATGGATTAGCAACATTGGGTAATAGTCAGTGGGCTTGATGAGGCTCGGCAAACTCTCCATAACATCTCACAGTTTGGCACCTGGCAGACAGCATACCTCTCTGGACATTGTCTGGTATGCAGATGGATGCCTCAGTACCCCTCAGAAGAGAGTCACCAACCACCACTACCCTTTGCTTCCTTGTTGTCACTGATTCTGCAACTTTGCGGTACTTGAGCGCTTGTTCTTCTCTTTCCACCTCCTCCACTTCCAGGGCTGCATAATGGTTCTTCAATTCAAGGGCTAGAGAAGTTGGATTTGTGATTCTGCAGACCCTGGTGACTTGTGTCCAACCTTCATCATTCTGCAGGCACCCATCCTCTCCTCTGCTGGAGAGTTTGGATGTTGCAAGAAGCATTCATCAATGTACTTCTCACTGTCTTGAATGTTCCTAGCCTCACCACCTCCTCTCTGAGTTCTTCCACTTGTTTCCTGAGAGCTCAGCATGCAGGTATCCTGCACATTGAACTGGTCCTGCAACTAGCACTGGGACCTCTGTCTGGACAGAGGCAGAAACTGTAATGGGGCAACAGCTTTAGCAATATGATTTTTCCCAGCAATTGTTCAGTTCGTGGAGCTTAGGTATCTGTTAAAGCAAAAGAGAGAGAGATTTACCAGCCTGTTTCCCAGCTGTCCTTTCAGAGAAAAAGCAGTTAAATCTCTTTAAGTGTGTTCAAAATGTGCTGTTCCCTGTGTGTAGTTAATTGGCGAGGTGCCCTATAAAGAAAGATTGCTCACTAGGGGTGGGTGGGAGTTGGGGGGGTAGGGAGGGAACTAACACCTGATGAGGTGTCAGTAACTTCAAAGAGCTTAGAAAGATACTAAAGCAGAGTTTTAAACCTACCCCACTAAACAAAATATTTCCCCTTTTAAACTAAAGCACCAAAAAGAATGTAACTTTGTTTTCAAAACGTACCAAAACCCTTTTAAGAACACACAAACAGAGAGCTAGTAATTTAAAAAGCCACAAACTCTTACCTTTGCTTGAAATGTATAGCCCTTGTTAGGAATGCCTCAACAGTGCAGGGCTCTGAAGCCTTTTATGCAGGCTTGAACTGCTCTCAGTTCTTTCACAGGCTAATCAGGCCCACTAACTCCTGATAAGGTGTCAGTAACTTCAAAGAGCTGAGAAATATACTAAAGCAGAGTTTTAAACCTACCCCACTAAACAAAATATTTCCCCTTTTAAACTAAAGCACCAAAATAACTTTGTTTTAAAAATGTACCAAAACCCTTTTAAGAGCTCCCAAACAGAGAGCTAGTAATTTAAAAAGCCACAAACTCTTACCTTTGCTTGAAATGTCCAGTCCCTGTATATATATATATCTAGGGAGTCATTTTATTTATTTAACTAGGCTTATATACTGCTTTTCTACCAGTCAAAGCAATGTACATTCAGGTACTGCATATATATATTTTCCCCTTTTCCTTGAAGGACTCAGAATCTATGCTTTTGTACCAGAGGCAATGGAGAGTTAAGTGGCTTGCCCAAGCCCACAAGGAGTATCCGTGGGGCTAGAAACCCCAGTCCTTCCTGCCCAAAGTTGCAGTCCTATAGTAGGATTTGAACCCCTGACTTTCCAACCTGAGAATATTGCCCCAACCTCTATTCATGCTTTGAACATCTGAAAAGGGGTACACATATGTCCAGTGCATGGAGTCCATTTTACAAATCGGCTTTGGAAATGTCCCAGGTACGGGAAAATCTATCTAGCACATGAGCGTGTCTGGGGCATTCCAAAGATCATAGACATACACGCCTGATTTTAGAAATGGCTAGTACATCCCCACCCCCATCCAAGTCTATACCTGCTCCAAGGGTTGATATTGGGGTACCTGTTTTGTGATTTTCATATTGCCGAATGTCTGCATTGCAAAATGGCTGCCTGAGATGCATCCCCTGTCTGGAATACTGTTATAGAGATGTTTAGCCATCCCCAGCGAAGTGCGTATTGAGTATGTCCACATTTCTGAAATTGTGCCAGAACCTGGATACAGATGGCCTTTTTGGACAATTTTTACATTGACATCTCAGATTGCACCTGGATATCATTTTACAGACAGAGCTTAAAGATTGCAAATTACCCATCTACTAATAACCAGATTAATATGAATAAAATGCAGCCTCTAAAATCCTTGTATGCAATTGCTAGAAGTCTAAAAAATAAGATGGGAAAGTTAGAATATATAGCACTAAATGAGAGGTTAGATATGATTGGTATCTCAGAGACATTGTAGAAGGAGGATAACCAGTGAGACACTGTGATACCTGGGCACAAACTATACTGTAATGATAGAGCAGATCAAATTGGTGGACGGGTTACACTCTATGTTAGAGAGGGCATTGAGTTGCAAAGGATTAATGTTTTGCAGGAAACAAAATTCACTGTAGAATCTCTATGGATTGAAATTCCATGTGAAAACGGGAAGGGGAATGCGATGGCAGTGGGGGTGTAATATCGACCTCCTGGCCAGAATGAACAAATGGATGAAGACATGCTCAAAGAAATCAGTGAAGCTAACAAAAGTTTCAGCACAGTAATAATAATGGGTGATTTCAATTACCCCAGTATCGACTGGGTCAGTGTCATGGCAGGACATACTAGGAAGATAAAGTTTCTAGATGAAATAAATGACTGCTACTTGGAGCAGCTGGTTCATGAACCGACAAGAGGGGAAGCCATTTTGGACTTAGTCCTTAGTGGAACACAAGATCTGATGCAAGAGATAAGGGTGTTGGGGCCATTTGGTAATACTGATCATAGCATGATCACATCTAGAAGCCCCAAAGTGCATCAATTGACGCAAATGCATCTTCAAAGGTTTATACCAGCGCCACTGCTAGAACCATGTCAGTTATGTAATGATGTCACATACTGCACGTAGTAAACAAATAAGTAACTTCAGATTAATTCACATCTGCATTTCATGCTCAATGCAGTCGTTGTGATAATGCGTCAATTGACGCACTTTGGGATTTCTAGGTAAAATGCCTTTTTTGGGCTTCTAGTGTTAATAAAGGAGGAAGGGCAGTAAAGAAATCCACAGTACTACCTTTTAACCTTCAAAAGAGAGACTATGATAAAATGAGGAAAATAGTTAAGAAACAACTACAAGGAGCAGTTGCAAAGGTTAAAGATTTACATCAAGCTTGCGTGTTTAAAAATACTATCTTGGAAGCCCAGACAGCTGTATTCCATGCTTTAAGAAAAGTGGAAGGAAGTCCA
Source organism: Ichthyophis bannanicus (assembly GCA_033557465.1). Lineage (NCBI taxonomy): Eukaryota > Metazoa > Chordata > Amphibia > Gymnophiona > Ichthyophiidae > Ichthyophis > Ichthyophis bannanicus. The sequence goes on from CM066032.1 coordinate 294,478,847, forward strand.
AAAAACTGCCAGCATGGTTTAAAGGTGAGGTCGGAGAGGCTGTTGTTGCCAAAAAACATCTTTCAGGAAATGGAAAAAGGAGCCAAATGATAAAAACTGGAAAACACACAAGCACTGGCAAGTTAGATGTAAGGCATTGATAAGGCAGGCAAAGAGAGAATTTGAGAAGAAGCTTGCTGTGGAAGCAAAAATGCATAATAAAGACTTTTTCAAGTACATTCGTAGCAAGACACTTGTGACAGAGTCAGTTAGACCATTAGATGATAGAGTAGTAAAAGGGGCACTAAGAGGGGACAAGGCTATAGCGCAGAGACTAAATGAATTCTTTGCTTCAGTCTTTACTGAGGAAGATGTAGGGATGTTACTCATGACTGAAATGGTATTTAAAAGTGATGCTGCAGAAGAATTGAAAAAATATCAATAAACCGAGGAAGATGTATTACAACTATTTGATAAAATGAAGAGTAGCAAATCACCTGGACTGGATGGTATACATCCAAGGGTGTTGAAATAACTGAAATATGAGATTGCAGACCTGCTACTATTAATCTGTGAACTATCTTTAAAATCATCTGTAATACCTGGAGATTGGAAGATGGCCAATGTAACACCAATTTTTGAAAAGGGTTCCAGGGGTGATCCAGGAAATAACAAACCAGTGAACCTGACGTAAGTACCAGGAAAAATGGTAGAAACCATTATAAAGAACAAAATTACTGACCATGTAGATAGTCATGGCTTAATGCGAGATAGCCAACATGGCTTTAGCCAAGGAAGGTCTTTTCTTACTAATCTGTTATTTTTTTTGAAGGGGTGAATAAACAGGTAGATAAAAGAGAGTCAGATGATATAGTATATCAGGATTTTCTGAAAGCCTTTGACACGGTTCCTCATGACAGACTCTTGGCAAAATTAAAAAGTCATGGGAAAGGAGGCAGTGTACTACTGTGGATCAGGAACTGGTTAAAAGATAGAAAGCAGAGGGTAGGGCTAAATGGCCAATTTTCCCAATGGAGAAAGGTGAATAGTGGAGTACCCCAGGGATCTGTACTGGGTCCGCTGCTTTTTAACATATTCATAAATGACTTGGAAATCGGAATAACGAGTGAGGTAATCAGATTTGCAAATGACACAAAATTATTCAAAGTTGTTAAAACCCATGAGAATTGTGAAAAATTGCAAGAGGACCTTGATAAACTGGAAGACAGGACATCCAAATGGCAGATGAAATTTAATGTGCACAAATGCAAAGTTATGCACCTAGGAAAGACCAACCCAAACTATGGTTACATAATGCAAAAGGAAAAAGATTTAGGTGTCATCGTGGATAACATGTTGAAATCCTCCGCCCAGTGTGCAGCAGCAGCCAAGAGAGAAAATAGAATGCTAGGTATCATAATGAAAGGAAGGGAGAATAAAACAAAGGATATTATACTGCCTCTGTATCATTCAATGGTGTGACCGCACCTTGAATATTGTGTGCAATTCTGGTCACCGTATCTTAAAAAGGATATAGCGTTATTAGAAAAGGTACAGAGAAGAGCCAACAAAATGGTAAAGGGGATGGAAGGATACTCCTATCAAGAGAGGCTAAAAATGTTAGGGTTCTTCAACCTGGAAAAGAGACGGCTGAGGGGAGATATGATAGAGATCTATAAATTAATGAATGGAGTGGAACAGATAAACGTAGATCGATTGTTTACGCCATCAAAATATAGAAAGACTAGAGGACATGCAATGAAACTACTGGGTAGCCTATTTAAGACTAATAAGAGAAAGTATTTTTTCACTCAACATGTAATCAAATTCTGGAATTGTTACCGGAGGAAGTAGTAAAAACTATTCATGTAGCCGGGTTTAAAAAGGTTTGGAGAAGTTCCTGGAGAAAAGGTCCATAAATCATTATTAAAAGGGACCTGGGATATCCACTGCTTGCACCAATACAAGCATTGTGGAACCTGTGTCTTTTGGGGAAACTGCTAGGTACTTGTGACCTAGATTGGCCACTGTTGGAAACAGGATACTGGGCTTGTTGGACCTTTGTCTGACCCAGTATGGCAGTGATGGCTAACCTTTTTGAGCCCGAGTGCCCAAACTGCCGCACAAAACCAAAGAATTTCCTCAAAGTGCCAGCACGTCAATTAAACCTTAACAACAATATTTTAGAGCCTTATAATGATGTTCCAGATCACCCATTTTGGGCAAGGATACTGGGGCGTTACAAATTACACAACACTTGTCTTTCACCATGATGAAGAAGTAGTCCATTTCCCATTCATCATGAAAGTGGTAGGTTTTGCTCTTCTTTGGAACCCAGCTCCCGCGCGGGTCCTATAATCTCGCGAGAGGACGGCGCACGAGCTCTAGCGTGCAGCTTCTCGGCGAGAGGCGCGCAGAAGCTCCGACCGGAAGGGGAAGCGCGGGGCCGGGCTGGGGCCTTTCTCCTAGCACAGGGGTCTGCAACCTTTAAGACATAAAGAGCCACTTGGACCCGTTTCCGAAGGGAAAAAAAAAACTGGGAGCCGCAAAACCATTGCGACATTTAAAACAAATCTAACACTGCATATATTGTTTCTTACAGTGTACCATCATAATCACAATCACAATCATAGCCTGAGGTAAATATGAGGGCCCAAATGTAATCCACATTATAAATATATTATTATATTATTGTCACTTTTCTTTTAATATTTTTTTGACCCCCCTCAGAACTACTTTTCATAGAAAACGTTAAATTTACTTACCGTATTTTCCGGCGTATAAGACGACTGGGCGTATAAGACGACCCCCTACTTTTCCTGTTAAAATATAGGTGTTTGGCCTATACTCGCCGTATAAGACTACCCCTCTTCCAGCGCACACCGAAAAAAATACGCCGGAAAATACGGTTAATTAATCACAACAAGTAACAATATTTGATTTCAAAATTATGATGATTTTGTAGTCAAATCACTAATATGAAATAAAATTATTTTTTCTACCTTTGTTGTCTGACCAATTTATTCTCTGATCATGCTGGTCCCGATCTGAGGCTTCTGCTTTCCTGTCTTCTCTTAGCTCTGTTTCTGTGGTCTATGGTCCATCTGCCATTTCTTATCTCTTCTTTCGTTTTCTTCACTTCTTTCCATCAGCCTATTTCCAGTCCCAGTAACCCTCCCCAGTATCAGCCCCTTTCCAGTCCTCACTCCCAGTACCTTCCAATGTCAACTTGCATTCCCATGATTGCCACTGGTGTCCATTCCCTTCCAGTCCCCCTCCTTCCCCACTGACCAGTCCCTTCTAGTACAAATACCATGGCAGCCCCTCTCAGATCCACTCCCTTCCAGTTCCATTCTCCCATCCCCTCGCATCAGCCCATTTGTAGCCTTAGCCCCCAGTTTTCTTCCAGGGCCAGCAGCTCTATCCTCCCCTCCCCACAATCAGCCCATTCTCAGTCAAAGCCCCCCAATCAGCTCACTTCCAGTGCTAATCCCCCCTCAACCCCATTACCAGTGCTAGCCTCCCCTAATCAGCCCAATACCACCAGTCCTACCCCCCCCATCACCAGTCCTATCCCCCCATCAGCCCATTTCCAGTCCTAACCTCACCGATCAGCTCATTTCCAATGCTAGCCCCCCATCAGTCCATTATCAGTCATACCCCCCTATCAGCCCATTACCAGTCCCAACCCCCCCCCCTTGATCAGTCCATTCCCAGTCCTAGCCTTCAACCCATTACCAGTCCTAGTCCCCTCCCATCTGCCCATTACCAGTGCTAGCTCCCCCATCAGCCCATTATAATCCTAAGCCGCAATGTCTCTCGCCTCTCTCCAGCATTTATCCCGTCTGTCCAGTATGTCCCTGTCTCTCCCCTTTGTGCATGCCAGGCCCCCTCCCTCCATGTCAGCCCCCGTCCTTCCATCTGTCCATGTCAGCTCCCTCCCTCCCTCCCTGTCAGCCCCACTGTCCATGTCAGCCTCCCTCCATGTCAGTCCCCCCTCTGTCCATGTCAGCCCCCTCCCTCCATCTATCCCTCCTTCCATGTAAGCCCCCCTCCTTCCATCCATCCATATCAGCTCCCTCCCTCCATGTAAGCCCCCCTCCTTCCATCCATCCATATCAGCTCCCTCCCTCCATGTAAGCCCCCCGCCGGCCAACCCTCCATATCAGCTCCCTCCCTCCATGTAAGCCCCCCTCCCCCCCCATGTCGATGGTAGCCCCCCTCTCCCCATGTCGATGGTAGCCCCCCCCTCCCAAGGTCGATGGTAGCCCCCCCCTCTCCCCATGTCGATGGTAGCCCCCCCCCCTCCCCATGTCTTCCTCCCTTCGTCTGCAGCCGCGGCTCCCTGCCTGTTAGGGAACCGCGGCTGTGCTTGTAAAATCGTTGCGGAGCCCTTCCTGTCTTGACGGGCTCCGTGCAGCATTGTCCCGCCTCTAAAGGAAGTACTTACAACTTCCTTTAGAGGCGGGACAATGCTGCATGGAGCCCGTCAAGACAGGAAGGGCTCCGCAACGATTTTACAAGCACAGCCGCGGTTCCCTAACAGGCAGGGAGCCGCGGCTGCAGACGAAGGGAGGCAGACACCTGTTTTAGCGGACCTTCCCACGTGCCAGCTGCAAGGCCTTCGCGTGCCACAGCTGGCACGCGTGCCATAGGTTCGCCATCGCTGCAGTATGGCATATCTTATGTTCTTATCTTATGTTCTTAGGATGAACCTCCCGTTCTTCTCCCCCCCCCTCCATTCAAGTTTTGATACAGTTTATGAGAGAATGAATGGATGGCACCTAAGCAATTATGTCAATGGGTGGAGGACGGAAAATGAGAGATGGACGGCTGATGGTACTGCAAATAAAAGATAATTGTGGGCAGGGCCTGTAGCAGCATAGGGTATCTGGGTGGGCTAGGTTGAAGGATGAATGTTGTGGTGATGAGAATAATTGCATATGAATGAAGGATGAATGTGGGGGTTAAGGTTGGGGATTGGGGTCTTCAGACTAATGAAATCAGCATGCAGATATGTGTGACATATCAGCAAGAAATTGTTGGGGGTTATATTGTTTGGTAATGGAACATGACTGATAAGATTTTGTATCACTTTCTTATGTTGGAATCTGTATGTTCACTTATAAATAAAGGAATGCCTCTACTCATCATGAGTAAAATGGTATTACTCACATACTTTTGCCCACATATGCTCCAGGCAATTTTATATCGTGCCATTTCTGTCTATAAGTCTCCATTTTATGCATACAAATGGATTTTAAAATGATCTTCTATGTCTTATTATATATTGAATTCTTTTGCAAGTGCATGCTAAGCTATTTTAGTATGACTTTTATTATGTAGGCCCCATTGTGAGGTTGTAAGGTTCAAGACACCATGCCTTAATCACTTTTCCGCATTGCAGTTCACGAATGCAGCACAGCTGGAACAAAATGCTTCTAAACTCAAATCATGTGTTCAGTAGAGCTATTCTATTATTAAAAATACATATAAACATAGATGGGACCACGGTTTCCTGATCAAAACACATGGGCAATGGATTTGGTGTGCACTTAAATATACAGAAAAAGGATTTTCTTGCTAGGTTTGACATAGGTAGAATTCAAACTAAATTGATTTCAACTTTCAAATCTCTAAATTATAGTATATTCGGTTTAATATGGTTTAGGGATCATAAGAGCCAAAACCAACACTTCAATTTCTGCTCTATCAACCAGAGAAAGTAGCCCATTGCTTAGAGACCATTGTCCCATCTGAGTTGCTTTAATTTTTTTTTTTTTTTTTTTTAAATACCCACAAAATAAAATTTTTGATAGTAGCTGGAATTGCACATCCTCTTAGCTTTGCTTCAGAGTCACTAATAATGTGTGGCTTATTCTGTTAATCTATAATGCAAAGAGCCCTTTTTATTAGATAGTCCATTTGGATTTGGCATCATTAATTCCACTGCAAAAAGCTGAGTGACTGGCACAATACTGATTTTCACTGTAGTTTGCTTGAAGTATTAGGACAGTCTAGGAGCACAGCAAGCATTCCTTCATGTACCAGTGTAATAAAGCAGTGCTGGTAAATGAAACTTTGAGATTCAAAATGTAGCCTTTTAGGGTGGGCCTTCCCAAGTTTTTATCCAATATGATCCCATTCTGACACTTAGAGGCATGTTTGCTAAGCCCCAGTGCTACCTGCCCCGTGTGGTTAGTGCGGGTTGCCATGGTAATGGGAGTAACAAGTGCCACCCATTGAGGTAGCATTAGTTGCACCTGTGTTACCTGCACTGAATGCTGGTAGCACGCGCTTCAAACACCCACGCTACCAGTGCTGTGGTGGGAATGCCCTCATCCTGCCCAGTTGCCTCCTAGATATGTGCTACTCGGGTAGCATGGCGGTTTTAGCACAGGACCCTGGCTACTTTTTAGTGTGGCGCTGATACCATGTGCTAATCCTGACAAAAATGGTAAAGGGGATGGAAGGATACTCCTATCAAGAGAGGCTAAAAAGGTTAGGGTTCTTCAACCTGGAAAAGAGACGGCTGAGGGGAGATATAATAGAGGTCTATAAATTAATGAATGGAGTGGAATGGGTAAATGTAGATCAGTTGTTTACACCATCAAAAAGTAGAAAGATTAGAGGACACACAATTAAACTACAATGTAATCCATTTAAGACTAATCAGAGAAAATATTTTTTACTCAACGCGTAATCAAACTCTGGAATTTGTTTCCAGAGGATGTAGTAAAAGCTGTTAGTGTAGCTGGGTTTAAAAAAGGTTTGGACAAATTCTTGGAGGAAAAGTCCATTAACCATTATTAAAGAGGACCCGGGAAATCCACTGCTTGCCCCAGGACAAGCACTGTGGAACCTGTGTGTCTCTTTGTGCCAGGAAACATGATACTGGGTTGATGAACCTTGGTGTGACCCAGTAAGGCATTTCTTATGTTCTTATTTTCTTACCTGACTAGTGCACTTTAGTAAACTTACCCCTTAAATATTCATGTGATCTTAAATGATAATGAAAACAAAATAGCACACCTCCATGTGCATCTGCTCTCTTATCCACTCCCTCCTCCCCCACCTCTCAACCTCAGGATATTTTCCCTGGTGGCCATATTGATGCCCCAAATCTCCCAATCCCCCTTGACTACCAAACCACCACTCACCTGCCTCCGGTGCTACCATCTTCCAAAATGGTGGCCTTTGATCCCTAGAAGTGCATCACAACACACTATTAGGAGTCAGTCTGCCAAACACCACCAAAAATTGAATGGAGCCTGTAAGTTCGTTCATGCGCATCACTCAGTGCATTGATGGTCCTGCCACTCAGAAACAGGAAGTTTACATCGAAAGGGGCAGGACTGGCAGAGCCTTGAGCAATGTCCATGGATGAACCTTTAGACGCCACTCAGTTTTTGGTCTCGGCATCAGGCCTCGGCAGCAGCGGCAGAGATGGGGCACTGGTGCGGAGATGGAGCTAGACAATGGTTCAGGTCCTGGCAGCGGTGGTAGAGCTACAGAGGTGGGCACTGGTGGGAGGAGGGAGCTAGACAGTGGTGCAGGTCCTGATAGCAGCGGTAGAGGTGGGCATTGGTGGGGAAGGGAGCTAGACAGTGGTACAGGTTCTGGCAGTGGCAACAGAACTGTAGAGGTGGGCACTTGTGGGGGGAGGAGGCTAGACAGTGTCATGGGGAAGACGAGAGGTTTGATAGGGGAGTGGGAGGAGAAGGTGGACATGGGAGAGACACTGATTGAGAGGGGATATTCTAACTTAGCCTTGGGGGGGGAGGAAGAATGGGGATACAATTAGGAGGTGATGTTGCAAATGGGGGGGGGGGGGGTTGCTGAATAGATAGGAAACAGGGTGAGGGGAGGAGATGTTGAACATAAGTGAATAGGGTCACAGGGGGGATCAATCAATGCTGAACATGGAGGGGGAGGGTACTGGAAGATGCTGGCACCTGCAGCTGGAAGAGGGGGTTACAGAGACACAGAGAGAAAATGCAAAACACATGGGAGGGGAATAGGGTGACAAGGCAGATGCTGGATGCAGGGAGGAGTAGGAACACACAGAGGGGAGTTGTTGGACATAAAAGGGGGGATAGGGGAACATAGGATGGATGATGGACATGGGGGAGATGGATTAGAAATATAGAGGGAAGATGCTGTGCACAGGAGGAGGGATAAGGATACAAACGGGATTATGGGAGTAAGTAGGAAGACAGCTGGAAGATAACCACAGAGATGGGGAGAGAGAGAAGAGATGTTGAATGAAGTGGGGAGAGAGTAAGAGGAGATGCTGGAAGGAGAGGGAGAGAGTGAGAAGAAATTCTGGATGGAGAGGAAAAGAGGAGATGCTGGGGGAGACTGGGGAATAAGGTGGTGGGGAATGGGAGGGCAAGGGTGAAAGAAAGAGATGGACAGTTGTACATAGATGGAGTAAAAAGATTGAAGACTGGATTTTAAGGAGTAAAATCTGAGTGGATAGACAGAAAAATAAATGGAAGAAAGTTGAAATGAACAGATCAACATCAGAGATGGATATAAAAGAGAAAATGAAGACAGGAGAAGAGAGAAGTGGTCAACATCAGAGATGGATATAAAAGAGATGGATATAAAAGAGAAAATGAAGACAGGAGAAGAGAGAAGTGGTCAGAATTTCACCCTATAGCCAAAGCATCATTAAAAAATACCATACTCAACCTTAACACCACTACCTCTTACCTTGATCCTTGCCCAGTAACCTGGATAAAAAACACACTTCCAACTCTCATCTCATTCTTACTCCCCATTGTCAATCTCTCACTACTCCAAGGTTACCTCCCACCCACACTTAAGCACGTACAAATCAGACCAATTCTTAAGAACGGCACACTTGATAAAACTTCACCTAAATCATATAGACCCATCTCAAGTATACCATTCTTAGCAAAAGTAATAGAAAAAACAGTACAAATACAGACACAGGAGTATCTAGATTCATCCTACCCTCTTGACGAACAGCAATATGGGTTTCGTCCCAAACACGGAGTGGAAACACTTCTCACAGTCTTAACGGATGCTCTTTTAAGGGGAATTGACAATCACAAACAAGCATTCATCCTCTTATTCATCGATATTTCAGCTGCTTTTGATAGCGTTCACCACACCATAATGCTTAACAACCTGACACAAATAGGTATAAATGCCACAGTTCATAAATGGTTCTCTTCCTATCTAAACAATAGAACCCAAAATGTAAGAATAGACAATCAAACTTCTGATTCATACAAACTAGAAACAGGATTACCACAAGGATCAGCGCTATCAGCACTCCTATTTAACATATATATAAAACCAGTTTGCAATATCTTTAAAAAATATGGCGTACTCTATCATCTATATGCAGATGATATTATGATGTACATTCCATTCACAATCCCCAATTTACCGTTGCAACTCCTATCAGATTGCTTCAATGAAGCCACATCCTGGCTAAATGCCAACAATCTCCAAATAAACCACGCTAAAACCAAAGTGCTAATTGTTACTAAAAATCAATCCTATACTCCCCCAACACACATAACGCTTCAAAACCAAGAAATTAAAATAAAAAACGAAGTAAGATATCTAGGAGTCATTCTAGATAAACATCTTACTTTGGATACCCATATTAGAAATATCACAAAGAAAATCTACTTCAAACTTAAAATCCTTAAACAACTAAGACCCCTTGTATACATACAAGATTTTATCAGCATAATTCAAGCCACCATAACCCCCCACTTTAATTTCTCTAATCTACTTTTATTAGGTACAACAAAACAAAACATTAAAAGAATTCAAATAGCACAGGATGCAGCAGCTCGAGTAATAACAAAAGTATACTCACATCAACATATAACACCAATACTGGAATCCCTTCACTGGCTCCCAATTCAAAGTAGGATAGTATACAAAACATTAACAACCACTTTCAAAACTCTAAATGATATGGCCCCTGTCACCCTAAGTAACTTAATCAGTAAAGAGCATCCAAAAACTACTCAAAGAAAACCACAAGTAAATAAACTAAAAACTCCCAAAGACTTCATAAAAGCAAATAAAATCACAAACAACAGAGCTTTTTCACATGCAGCCCCAACAATCTGGAATTCTCTCCCAGATGATCTAAGAATGTTACCCGAGATCATTGAATTCCCAAAAAATTGAAAACTTATCTATTTACTAAGCATTACAACAACACAAATCATCCCTCAATAGATTTAGATAAAGGCTAACCAGTTTTGTCTAATATCCCAATGACCTAAACATACAATCTTATAGCCGAAACTGTACTTGCTCAATGCTAAAGCCCTACATAATATGTATCTGTAAATACTGTATATAGTTTGCACTGTTCCGTGCTGTTCAACCCTAACATTGTTGTTTATCTACTTTATTGTTTTGGTTATATGATGTTATATGTAAAACAAACTTTGATTTGTTAATTGTTGTTTATTGTGAACCGCACCTGATCTTTGGAAGATGCGATATATAAATGACTGTTAAATAAATAAATAAATGGGCTGAAGACCCTGGAGAGAAAGTTAAGAGAATTGAGAGGAAAGCAAAATCCAGAAACTGGGGATCAACATGACTAGAAAAATAAAATGACCAAACAGCAAAGGTAGAAAAAATATATTTTTAATTTAGTGATTGGACTATATCAGTTTTTGGAATTTATATCATCTGCTATTTTAATATTTGGCACAGTATAGTAAATGCATTGCAGTTTCTATTTCTCTGGTGTTGCACTGCATACATTCTGGCTTTCTGGCATTTCAGATTAATTTTTGTCTACATATTTCTGCTGTCAGTCTGTGGTAATTTGTTCTGTACTTGATGAGGGTCTCTCTATGTTTAGAATGTGTGACTAAGGCCAAATATTCTGTTAGCAGTGAGTATCTGTGGATCTGTAGTAATGCAACTTGTTTAGTGTTCTCAATCGGTGGTCCGGTTGTATTTACAGTGTTGCCTTTTTCTAGGTAGGTCCTCATTGGTGATGTAATGGAATGGTAGATTTGTTCTATCCAGACCAACCTTTGTAGGGTTTTGTCTTACTTCATAATACACCTGATACTGGAGAAGGTTTATGTTGTTGTTACTGTCAGACTTTCTTTTTTTATATGGTGAGTTCTCAAGGGAATGTCCTACTTCTGTTCTTGAGGGAATGAATGAAAAGTTGCAAGCTAAAATAAAACCATAGAAAGCTAAATATCTTAATTTTGTGGTGCTCCTTTGATTTGCAAAGCAATACAACCTGCAGATCTTTTCAAATTTTTACCGCGAATGCGCCGTGAGAAAATCCTCAGTCATTGGCCTTCAATCTCACTCATTGGAGAGGTAAATCTCACTCTTTGGAATAGGCCACCCTTGGCATCTCTGCTACTGGGCACAGACCACAATGGAGGTCCAAGGCGGGGTGTTGGGGGGAGCAGTCATGTTTCTATGACCCTACTAATGATATGACTCTATGTAAGGTCCTGACCCGCAGTTTGGGAACTACTGTTTTAGATGATACTTTGGAACTTCCAATTAAGTATATTCATTGACCTTGTCCCTATTTTTCAGAGAGAAATTACACAATGAATGACTGTATGATAGTATAATGGCTTCCTTATTTCTGCAAGTTATACCACCTTTCATGTACTCTAGCATCTCTCCGACTCCAGCTACCACCTTGTTTTGCTAGCCTGAAATCAAAACCTCTTTCCTGTTTCGTAGACAGTAGCATCTCAAAGTCCATCATGTCTACGCAATAAAGCCTTCTTTATAGCTATTGCATGGGAAAAATCTCTCTACTTATTAATTGCGAGCAAAGACTGAGAGTCGGCTGAGCAAAGTTTGGCTTTTAGATTAACAATGAATTCAGATTGTTATTGCTTGTATGTATTTTACTTTTTTGTCAATGCATTTTATTGAATTAAAGCAAACAGAACTACTACTACTAGTAATGATTTGTATAGCATTACAAGGAATAGGCAGTGCTGTGCAGAGACATGTAAGAGACAGGCCCTGCAATATACAGCTTACAGTCTAGTGAAAATAGGCAACATAACTGGGGACTAGGATATATCTAGGGGAATGGAAAGGAAACAAATAAGTGGTGAAGAGGAGACTAAGTGGATCAGGATCGAAAAGCAGCTTTGAAGAGGTGATTTTTTTAGTCTGGATTTGAAAAGGGACAGAGCAACACAAAAACATTATATATCATCAAACAGAAAGGTTTAGGATGATACACAGCCACAATAGCACTGGCAGCTCCACTACCTACTACTGTTACCATCAGCAGTTGCATGTTGTTGTTGTTAAGTGCCGTCGAGTCGGAGTTGACTCATGGCGACCCTCTGGATAGCTATCCTAAATTGTGTTCGGTCTTGAGTAAGGCGTCTCATTGTTGACAGACTGGTACCCGTAGCTGTTGTTATTGTATCGATCCATCTCATTGCTTGCCTTCCTCTTTTGCGCTGACCTTCTATCTTGTCAAGCATGCTATCTTTCTCTAATGATCTCTCTCTTCGCATGATGTGCCCAAAGTATGAAAGTCGAAGTCTTGTCATCTGAGCTTCTAAAGAAAGCTTAGGTTTGATCTCCTCTAGTACCGACTGGTTTGTTCTTCGGGCAGTCCATGGTATACACAGTATTCGCCGCCAGCACCATAATTCAAAGGCATCAATTTTCTTCCTGTCTATCTTTTTCACTGTCCAGCTTTCACATCCATATGATGTTATTGAAAATACCATGGCTTGAACAAGTCGAATCTTTGTATGGAGAGAGACATCTCTGCTCTTGAGGATCTTATCTAGGTCTTTCATAGCCATTCTGCCAAGAGCAATGCGTCATTCTGATTTCTTGACTGCTTGTTGCTTCTTTATTGATAGTTGATCCAAGTAGGTTAAAGTTGTTCACGATTTCAATTTCTTCTCCTTCAACGATGAACCTGTTGATTATGCTAGTTGTCATGATCTTTGTCTTCTTTACATTAAGGTGCAGGCCCATTTTGAGACTATATTCTTTGATTGTGAGAAGCAAATGTTTCAGATCGTCTTCACTTTCAGCCAATAATGTGGTATCATCAGCATAGCGAAGGTTGTTGATGAGTCTTCCACCAATCTTCACACCTCTGTTGTCTTCATACAATCCTGCTTCTCTGATGATTTGTTCTGCATATAAATTAAACAGGTAGGGGGAAAGTATGCATCCTTGTCTTACAACTTTGCTTATTTTAAACCATTCTGTTTCTCCTTGTTCCGTTCGAACTGCTGCTTCTTGATCAATGTACAGATTATGTGGCTTAGAGTTTCTCATGGTTTACACAGTCAAAAGCCTTGCTATAGTCGATAAAGCACAAATAGATATCCTTTTGGTATTCTTTAGTCTTTTCAAGGATCCATCTCACATCCGCAATGATGTCTCTCGTTCCTTGCCCTTTCCTGAACCCTGCTTGCACTTCAGGTAGTTCTTCTTCCAGGTATGGTTGTAGTCTCTTTTGAATAATCTTCAGTAGAATTTTGCTGGCATGTGGGATCAGAGCGATTGTGCAATAATTTCCACAGTCAGTTGGATCACCTTTCTTTAGTATTGGTATAAACACAGATCTTTTCCAGTCAGTTGGCCATGATGTTCTCTTCCATATTTCTTGGCAGAGCCTTGTAAGTACAGTAACAGCTGCGTCAGATTGCTGTAATACATCTATGGGAATGCTATCAATGCCTGGTTCTTTGTTCTTTGATAAGGCTTTCAATGCTGCTTTAACTTCTTCTTTCATCACCAATGGTTCCTGATCATAAGGTACAGGTTGAAATGGCTGTTGGCCACTTGATCTTTATCATATAAAAACTCTGTATATTCCTTCCACCTTTTCTTGATCTTCTCAGCATCATTCAACATAGAACATTGAGCATCTTGTAACATTCCAATTCAAGGCTGGAACTTTTTCTTTAACTCTCGTAGCTTTAGGAAAGCCAATCTTGTTCTTCCTCTAATAGTTTCTGCTTCTATTTCCTTGCATGCATCGTTGTAGTACTTTTCCTTGTCCTGTCTTGCTGCAGGTTGGAAATCTCTGTTGAGTTCTGTTATTGTCTTTCTTTCTCCTCTGGCTTTAGCTTCTCTGCGTTTCTGGGCAATTTTCAGAGTTTCTTCTGTCATCCATTTTGGCCATTTTTGCTTTTTCACCTTTTGTAGAGACTTCTCGCTTTCTTCCAACACAACCTTCCTGATGTCATTCCATAACTCTTCTGGAGCTCTGTCATTTGTATCTAAAGCAGCAAATCGATTTTGCAGGCAGTCTTTAAATTCCAGTGGTATATTCTCAAGGTTGTATTTTGCTGCATTCATGAGTGGTTTGCTCTTTTTCAACTTTAGCTTGAGTTTGCATACTAGTAGTTGATGATCTGTACCACAGTCAGCTCCAGGTTTTGTCTTTGTTGATATTATAGAACTTTTCCATCGTTGACTTCCACAGATGTAGTCAATTTGATTTTTATACAATCCATTGGGTGAAGTCCATGTGTACAGTCGCCGCTTTTGTTGCTGGAAGAAGGTGTTTGAGATGAATAGATCGTTGGTCTTGCAGAATTCTATCAGTCTTTCTCCAGCTTCATTTCTGTTGCCAAGTCCTTATTTTCCAACTACTTTGCCTTCTTCTTTGTTGCCAACTTTTGCATTCCAGTCACCCGTGACTATCAGGATATCCTGTTTGCATGTTCTGTCAATTTCAGCTTGAACTTGTTCATAGAACTCTTCGATTTCATTCTCTTCTGCAGCTGTTGTTGGGGCATATACTTGAATTAAAGTTGTGTTGATAGGCATTCCTCGTAGACGAATAGAGATTAAGCGTTCACTGACTGCATTGTATTTCATTACAGTTCTTGCAAGTTTCTTCTTTATTATAAATGCAACACCATTTCTTCTTTGTCTTTCATTTCCAGCATAGTAGACCATGTGATCATCTGATGCAAAGTGCCCGATGCCAGTCCATTTCAGTTCGCTGACACCCAACAGATCAAGTTGTACACGTTCCATTTCATTCTTGACCACCTCCAACTTCCCTTGGTTCATGCTTTGTACGTTCCATGTTCCAATGCGTAAGACATCTTACAGCTTCTGACTCTCATTTCATGCGCAGCTACATCACAGTCAGACGTCCCGAGGGCTTTGATCCAACCACATCATAAATGCTGGCTTTACTCTGAGAAGTCTTCAGCTCTTCCCCAGTAACTAGTTGAGTGCCTTCCAACCTGGGGGTCTCATCTTCCAGCACTATAGCACAATTTGTTTTGTTGTAACTATCCATTGGGTTTTCATGGCAAGATACAGAAGTAGATTGCCGGGCCTTTCTTCTGCGCAGTTTAAGTTGAGAACTGTCCATCTTGGGAGACCCTGCCAGTAGTTAAACTACCGATAATTTAGCTCTCAGCATCACTGATGCACACAAGCCCTCACAGCACGACATGCTGCAAACCAAGTGAGGGAGCAGTTGCATACTAACTACTAAAACACAGGAGATACTGTTTTACTGGCATCTAAATAAAGCACATGGCATAACTATTTCTCATTTTGTCTGTCATAGCCATTTCCAACTTCTGGAACTGCAATAACAAATTCCACCAGAAATGTTCATTCAAAAGTCTATTATCCTTTCAGTTGCTCAAATCATCTTAAGCGCTACAGACAATAAGATGTCATATAATTTTGCCTAGGAAGGAGGATTTCACAGAATTTCAGCACTATTATAACCTTCTATTGCATCAGGTACAAACTTAGATTGTAAGCACTCTGGGGATAGAGAAACACCGAGGTATCTGAATGTAACTCACCTTGAACTACCACTGGAAAGGCATGAGCTAAATACTAATAAATAAATAAATATGTACTGTAAGGCCCGATATTCATTTGTGACAGCTCTGCGCCTCTACGTCACATAGAAGTTGCCGACAATATTCAGTGGCAATATTCAGTGGTGCCTAACTTTCGCCACTGAGGGATAACCGGGCAGCAGCTGAATATCGCTGCTGTATCGTTATCCCTGGGTACAACCCCCAACACACCCCGATGCTAAGAAGTTAGCATCAGGGTGTATTGCAGCATTATTAGAGGGAGGAATGGCCTAGTGGTTAGGTTGGGGGTTCAATTCCCACCTGGGAACAAGTTCAGGCCGGAGGTACTGGGGTTTCTAGTTCTATAGGCACTCCTTGTGGCCTTGGCAAGCCTCCATTACCTCAGGTTGCACATATATTGTGAACCCTTTGGGGACAAGGGAATATATCCAGTACCTGTTTGTAGTGATTGCATAATGTAAACTGCTTTGATTGAAGGATAAGGTGGAATAGAAAACGGGTTAAATAAATTATTTGGGGATATTCAGCAGCACTAAACATGCCTCTGAATATCCAACTTAGGGGCATTTACATGGTTTACAGCTCTGTAAACCATGTGAATGCCTTTGAATATCAGGCCCATAATTTCAGAGTGAAAACTAAAAATCAAAGAAATAATTCCCCACACCTCCTTCCAAAGCTTAAAAACTCTAGGACAATAAAACACGCATATGTGACAGTGCACCACTTTCCTGCTTACACAATCAACATAGAGGTGAAGGGGATAACTTTGCAATAAGCATTTTCATTGGAATCCATAGGGCCCTATGGCTGATAAACTATATAACTACTGAGTAATGCTGGCAAACCTTAGGGCTCTATTGGTCTGTGACCAGAAACATCTCCAAATGTCCTCTGATATCTGATAACTAAGATCTGACGACCATGCCCCTTCAACCCCTTTCCCTTTAGCAGGGAACTTAGTTCTCTACATTTAAAACAGATGGACAACTACACACTCCAAGGACAAAACTTGCTCAGTCAGCCCCAAAAGTATAGGTTGCTTCTCAAGTTTAGCAGGAATACTACTCCATACCATACATTCTTTCAACTACAGCCATTTGAAATATTGGCTGGAAGGAAGATGGAACTCCCGAGCCAAGGTTTGAAAAGTTAAAAACTGATCCTGCTGTATGAAATGATATACACTCCATAGATTGTTTTCTTGCCAAAGCTTCCAGCAGACCGTACTACCATTAATCAGAAATTGAGGGTTATACCAAAGAGGTGCCTGCTTTGATTTCCTCCAGGGTACTTCCAAGTCCTTTTAGCTATGTTGTTTGTTTCGGCAGCAGTCACAGTTTCCTTTTTAATTAACAAAATTGCTCCAAAATGAAAATGTAGGAAAACAAAACAAAACTAAACAACCAGAAAATGACACAGGAAAACTAAACAAAATGATTTTTTTGCCTGTATACCCTTAGCATCTTTAAAGACATCAGCAGAGTGTCAGTATCCAGCCTTATTACATAGAACGGATATAAATTGTTATCTCACTTCTGTTAAGTTGTGTTGGAGGAGATGTGGTCAATTTGGGGACTTTTATTATATGTGATAGTTATATCTGGAAATCCAGGAGTTTTGGCAAGCAGTAGAAAATGCTGTTAGAGTCAGTGAAAGGGGGCTTTATGTTGGATTCCAAAGGCGCTTTATTAGGGTGGATTGCATCAGAGTAGAAGAAAATTTGATCAGGTTGTGTGTGATCGGGCCACATATTAAATAGCCTTAATATAGAAGATGGAGGATGGAAGGTGACATGAGTACTTGTGCTGTACCACAGAGAGATCTCTGGGAGTTCTTCCTGGTGTGCAAGTACCATCTGCAGCATGACACGGTTCTTGCTGACATCTTTTTGGGAACCTCAAAAAGCATAAAAGCAAGGTCTGAGTAGTCATCGCCTTTTTGAGGGCAGAAGGAGAATTCATTGCCTGTGCTGGGTTGCAGAGAACTCCAGACTGTGTCGTTGACCACTTTCATTGTACTTTGCTTCGCCGGTATTCTGCAGTTAAGTACTGAACAATTAAAAGTTTTTGGCTTTCAAGTCTGATTAGCCACTATTGTTTTAGTGCAAAATGTTGATTAAAATGGACATGATTTTCCTACTAAAGTCTAAATAATTTGCTTTGGTATGGAGACGGAAGTCCAACATTAACTTTGTACCATGTGTGCTAAGGAAGTTTTTCTCTTTTTTGTTTGGAATCCTCCTCTAAAGCATGTCATCCAAAAACTTAGCTGAAGTAGTCTCCATGGCATATTCAAATCTCAAAGGCTTCAAACTGTATATCCCGACGCCAACAATCCTGTCGACTAAGCATTTCACATAGCGCTTTCTCAGTGGGTCCCAATAAACATGAAAATGCTGTAGAAGAGAGCAAAAAGAACACAAAAACCTGTGTAAAAAAGCTTCTAGACAGACCAAAACCATTCCATCAACAGAGCAACAGGTTGAAAAACAGCCGGATATCTATTAAACATCCCACCTTCCAAAAGAGGAAGAAGATAAATGGACCTGCTAGGAACCAAAAGCATTACACTCCCCCCAGCTGACTGCCACTACCGCTCGGCATGCTCGATGGCTTAAACCGGCTGAAAACGTCGTGCATGAGCAGTATTTAATGGAAAACCAGCATGAATCTGATTGACTCAGAATGCACCAAATAAATACCACGTCTACAGAAAAGCAAACAGAGAGGCAAACAGAGACCCCGTCACGCAACCGACCTCTGTTACCAGCATCCCAAACACTCCATTTATTCAAAAATCCATAAAGCGATAACAAAACAATATCTCCCTCCCACCCATCTAAACACATAAAAATGCCAGTCTATTTGAGAATTAAGACCTTTTGGACATCCATTTTTGTTCCCTAAAAAGCAGAGATTGTTCTCTTATACATTCACCTACGCCTGTCCATATCTGATCAATGCAGAAACACCTAAGGTCTGCAAACAGATGACACTTCTCTTTACAGTGCTGAACTATAGGGGCCTCTAATCTCCCACACTGCAAACGACTTTTATGTTTGCCCATGCACAGGCTAAAGGACCGAGTGGTCTGCCCAATATATAGCATATCACATGGGCATCTGATAACATAAACTACAGAACAGGAATCACACGAGGCATTATAACGCAACCAATAATTATGCCCTCTATAGTTAAACATGCTAATCATTTCTGTAATCTCACAAACTGGTTTATGCCCAAAAGAAGCCTCTACAACCCCACCTGACCTTCTCAGTACACTAGGACTAAACAGATCTCTCAAATTCCGATTGCGAGACCAAACACGAGGAGTGATATTTCTTAAACCTGGGGTCACTCTTATCACCTGAAAACAGCACTGAATGATCCGCTGTATCCGATAACTAAGTGGAGAGAAATTGGTTATAAAATGTACATATTCACCATCTTCTCTGTGGCATTTATTCCCCGTAGACAACAATCATTCCCTGTTATTAGATTTAGCCCATCTAAATGCCCTATCCACAATTTCACCGGGATAGCCTCTTGTTAAAAAGGCTTTCCTCAACGGCCTAGACTGACCAACAAAATTGGCCAAATCTGAACAGTTGTGACGATATCGAATAAATTGAGAAAAGGGAGGTCCCTCTCGCATTCTTTGAGGATGGGCACTAGAATAATGTAAATAGGTGTTTCTGTCGGTTTTCTTTCTATACACTGAAGTACCCCACCCATAATCCTGTCTAACCACCCAAACATCTAAAAATACAATTTTACTCACATGAAAATTGAGGGTAAACTGGATATTGGGATGAAGGTGATTCAGCCATTGATGGAACTCTAGCAACCTTTCAGAAGACCTCTCCCAGATCAAAAAAACATTGTCTATAAAACTATGCCATATTTTGACATGGGAAGAGAATGGGGAAACTATTAGCCATCACTGCTCAAAATGTCCCATAAACAAATTTCAACAGAAGGAGCAAAAGTAGCTCCCATCGCAACAGCTGAGACCTGTTGGTAAATAGTACCTTCAAACTCAAAAAAAAATTTTGTCATCGCTATCTCCACTAAGTTCATTAAAAATCCCACCCTGGCTTCTGAAAGATCACCCCGTTGAATAAGAACGTCCCGTATGATCAATAAGACTTCCTTCTGAGGAATACTAGTGTACAAAGTGGCTAGAAGAACACTGGGGTTTGTAGATAAATACCCTGCATCCTGTAAAACATTAAAAAAATGAGTAGTGTCTTTCAAATAGGATGGAATCCCTGGTAAAAGGGGACATAGAAAAGAATCCACGAAGACCGATAGTGGCTCCAAGAGAGTACCTCTTGAACTGTAGACACGATCAGCCTCCCTGGTGAATTCACCAAACTCTTATGTATTGCTCTTGAATTTTACGGACTGCAGTAAAGTGCAGGCAGACCCGTGTATGTTTTTTCGGCCATGATATGAAGTGAAGGCAGACACGTTTTACTTTCGACAACCAAAGGAAAGGTGCAGGTCGAAACGTTTATGTTTTTTATTTCCTGATGGCTTAAAAATCAAGCTGCTGAAAGAAAACAATAGCGGAAACAATCCAGTGTGAGAACTGAATGAGGGAAATGCCAAAAACCGTGAAAAAAAGTAAAAATGCAGGCAAAAATGAAGAGAGAGGGAGACCCATGCAGGCTTCTGCTCAGTGAGAGAAAAAAACGGATTCTCTCAACACAGGCAGGCAGGAGGCGGGCACGCATGCTCAGTGAAGCATCAAAGCTTCTCTGAGCTGTGGGAGATCCACTTAAGGCTCAGTCCGGGGACTTCACCATTGTGTGTGACTGTATCCTCCTGCTTGTTTCCAGAGAATGGCAATTAGCTTGGTTGAATATAACAATTCTATAGATGGCGTTAAAGTGCACCCACATTAATTGTACCATACATTAACTATTGGGAAAATGCTGGCCATGCCCCAACCGTTACCACAGTGGCTGTTCACTTGCCACCCGTTAGTTTTAGCTCTAAACATGTGTTAAGTGCCAAACCCTAACAGGCTTTAGTAAAAGGGCCCTTTTGTTTCATGGTTTTGCAGCCAGTCAGCACGTGGAGGGTAATTTTATAACAAGGTGTCATGGACAGTAGCCCTCTTAAGCCCCTACATAGGTGCACCTAAGAAAGCACCTGCAGGGCTGTAACTGTAAACCATGTAAATACATTTAGAATATTGGGCCCTTTGTTCTTTATAATAGTTTCTACGATTTTCTACTGCGTAAAGTACTTGACTTTTATAAAATTACCCCATAATGGATATAACTTATTGTCATCTTATTTATTTATTTTAAAAGGTTTCTGTTCTGCACATCAAAATTCTGAGCGGATAACAAAAGTAACATACATAATCAAAAGATCACTGATTAAGCACAGACAAAACAAACACACAAATATATAAACTACAATAATTATGAAGAAAAACTGGTCACATAAGGCACATAGCTACAATCACACCCCACCTAAATCAGGCACAATAATCACTCTCTCATCAATCACCCAAGATTAACACTAGAAGCCCCAAATACGTCAATTGACGCAAATGCATCTTCGAAGTGGTATACCAGCGCCACTCCTAGAACCATGTCAGTTATGTTCCATGACTTTGTTAGCGAGGTCAAGATGTTCAAATATGTGCATCGAAAATTAATGACAGATGCGCCACCTAGCGGGAAAATGAATTTATACCTAGAAGCCCCAAAGTACGTCAATTGGCGCAACCAAGAAAATTGAGTGGTTTTCACAAGTTTTCTTACAACGGCTAACATAAGAACAGTATTAACTAAATTTAAAAGTAACTGCACATTCAAAAGTAACTGCAAAGTCCATGTCAGTTAACAAACGAACAGGATAAGCATGTACGGTTTGCTATTGTACATTTAGGGGTATGTTTACTAAACCGGGCTAACGGTTAACCCGGGCTATCTGCCACTAGGTCCCATATTATTCAATGGGACCTAGTTGCAGATAGCCCAGGTTAACTGTTAGCCTGGTTTAGTAAACATACCCCTTAGAGTCTATGCGTAACTGACGCAGATTGTCGACAGACACTGTCCGCAAACTGTACGCTTGCATTTATCGCACAGCGTGACAGTTCGATTTCATTTGCAGTTGGCCTTGACTGCACATATTACTCGCTTTGCCAGTTTGTTTGTCGCAACAGTGGCTGGCATTGACTCGGAGTATGAACGTTGAGCAGCATAAGTTTGTCGCAGCTGCTCCGTCAGTGTGTGAAGAAACTGTCTCCTTGGCATGGTGACACCAGTTTGCTTGCAGAAAATAATCCAGGCATTGATGGCCGCCAAGTCTAGAATATTGAAGAAAACGGCTAGTGTCCATCTACGACATGCAGATTTGGTGGACATTTGATGGCACATTGAGTCCAGCATGTCGACACCATATTTATTCTTGTTGTAGTACAACACACTTTCAGGCTTCAGCTTGCCGCTGGTTTCACATATCGCACCTTTGTGCAAAGTTGACAAAACGGCAACAGTCTTCTTCAGTTTCGTCTGGTACTGTACTACGGTCATTGATCCATTGGTGTAGAACTTGGATTGGTACAGTTCGAGTTTTGTAAGTGATGGTAGTTCTCTGAGATTGAGACGAATGGTTCCGACCAATGAAGTGCGCTTCTCCAATAGTTTCTCAGTGAGGTCACAGCTCGTAAAAAAATTATCGACCATAACGTATCCTCGCTGATAATATGGCTGCATTAGAATCATGACCACATGTGTTCCTAAATTGCCAACTCTTTCATCATCTTTCCCAGTATACGGTTTCACATTCAAACAGTATTTGGACTGCAATTCTGCCAAGATCCAGAACTTTATTCCAAATTTATCTGGCTTATTTGGCATGTACTGCGTGAATTTGCATCTGCTTTTCGTTGGAAATAGTTGTTCATCTACAGTAAGTGATTATTCTGGTACGTAACACTTTTGACTGTTATCAACAAATCTGGATAACACCCATGTTATTAGGCCAAATTTGTCACACTTCACTCTTTCCTGCCGTGAAGCTCTGACATCAAATCGCATGAATTTCTTTACTTCTTCGTATCTGTTTCATGACATTGTTTGCCTAAATGCTGCACAGCCATAAGTTTCAGACCGCATCAAATCAATTGGAAAGTTTTTGGCATTCATGAAACATCTTAGATATGCCAGTCCCAGAAACGCTTCTATTTCATCTTCGGCTACATCCCATGATGGGTCTGATAAAC
The DNA here is from genome assembly GCA_033557465.1 of Ichthyophis bannanicus. Classification (NCBI taxonomy): domain Eukaryota; kingdom Metazoa; phylum Chordata; class Amphibia; order Gymnophiona; family Ichthyophiidae; genus Ichthyophis; species Ichthyophis bannanicus. The sequence continues at coordinate 294,501,934 of CM066032.1, forward strand.
GGGCATACTCCACAGTGCAGCTCCTGATGTGACTCACCAAACCGGGGTCAATGATCAATCTAAATGCATCCACTGGTGTTTCAACATTACGACAATATGCAGTAACCCCACTTTTAGCAGTGAATATATTTTGGGCCTGCAATCTGCCACTGCTTTCACCTTGTGACATGATCTTCCATTCAGTCCGATCTTTTGCTACCACTGTTGACCCTGTCGTCCTGCTTTTGCTTTCAGCCATTATTGGATAATGAGAATGAGCATCATCATCATCATCACTTTCCTCAGTGTTTCTGCTGTAGTCTGAACCAGTCAAATCCTCTATGCCTGCACAACCTGTAACATGTAGGTCAACATTTGAATCTGATTCAGTCGAATCAGGGCCACTGTCAATTTCCAAAATATCTTGCAGCTTGGCAAGTGCTTGTGCTGCTGTCATGCGCTGCAGACGAGTTTCTCTCGTTTTCTGCGTTGAAGCGGTAGCCGCAACTGGCAACAGATCAACTGATTTTGCACCAGCACATCTAGGCACTGCTGTCTTCTTACGAGGTCTCGGCATTCTGTACATAGAATCATAGAAAAAAAATGAATAAAATTTCAGGGAGGAAGCGATATGCTAAACGTTCTGAGGAGTGTCGACCTGTTCTAGGGCATGTTCGAAAGTCACGACATTGTACATACCTGTGTGACAGTAAATTTCGGTTTTAAATCAATCACTGTTTCCAGTTTTACTCCGAAATTACAAACCAATAAACACATGATGACATCATGTAATGACGTCACATACTGCACGTATTAAACAAATAAGTAACTTCAAATTAATTCACATCTGCATTTCATGCTAAATGCAGTCGTCGTGATAATGCTTCAATTGACATACTTTGGGGTTTCTAGGTAAAATGCCTTTTGGGGCTTCTAGTGTTAAGCATGATAATCATTGTCTCACCACTCACCTAAAATAAAGTTAACATGGGTATGGTTGCTATTCAAACCAAACGCTAAAGCAGGGTCTTGAAATATTTCCACTTTAGTATTTACTCTTCCTTACTTCTCTCTATCTGCTTCTTTGGAGTTTAAAACTACAAATGATTTCAGAGTCCGTGGAACATTATCCTGCAATCAAACCAATTCTCAACTTTATCCTTATTAAGGTTTGGAAATGTTACTTATCTTCTGGATAAACTGCAGTAACAGGCCGATGCAAAAAGACCAATGCACCCTTTGCATGAAAATATCGGAATGTATAAGCACAAGTTCCAACAGGCCAAACACAGAAAAGGGAATGACAAGTGTAAACAGCAAAGGAAAAGCAAGCACACACGGTAATGCTAAGCATATTTAAATAATAGGTAAATGAGCTGCAAATGTTATCTGTGCCCGATGCAGAGAAAGGAGTAGAGGATTTTGTAACCAGCTGAAGCACCAATTCTCTACGCCTGGGTCTGAAGTGGCTTAAATGTCCTGCACATGCCTCCGACAGCATTTTGATAGCATCGGGGGCTTTCCTTGATGCCTGGATCATCTGAGGGGAAGTGTCAGGAAAGCCCCAGATGTCATCTAAATTCTGTCAGGGGGTCAGTGCCCTCGAGAGAAAACAAATCCCTAATGGCCCAGCAGCCCCGATCCCCAGATCACCTGAGGGGAAGTGTCAGGGAAAGCCTCCAATGCCATCTAAATACTGTCATCTGGTGCCCCCGACAAAAATCAAATCCCTGGTGGCCCAGCAGCCCCAATCCCCCTACCTACCAATTAAAAATAAGCCTGGTGGCCCAGCGCCCCTGAACCCCCCACCCCCTCCCAGTACCTTTACAATGGAGCGAAAGGGTTGCCCATGTGCTCTCACTCCTGTGCCGACATCTTGAAAAATGGAGGCACCTGGCCCCATGTGGTGCATCCTGGGATGCACCAGGCAGGGTCAAACTGCCATATAAGCACATAGTATTTACGTATGTGAGCCTTATCCCCTCCTGTTAAATGTATCCCTTCAATTGTGTTGTGACCACTTTTATTGAAGAATAAGCTGGTATACAAAACTGTCTAAATAAATAAAATACCCACTAAGAAATACGCCAAACCATTGCCCCAGCTCTGAAATGAAACCAAAAATTCAACACATTCTCTAAACAAGAGAAACAAGCGCCCAAATCCCTGAAGACTGACCACACCAGCATCATTCCCCTGCAGACAAAGGATGTATGACATTGGTAGTGCACAGGGCAGAGTACATACGGAAAGTGAAACAACTACAACAGGACACATCAACTTACCGGCTCACCAACAACAACCTGATTGTGAAGCTTACCAACAGGATCAACAAAACCCTAATGAAACTTGAACAATTGAACCAGATCACAAGAGAAGAACGCTGGCGAATGAGAGTAACCAAGTCCAACATCGCATAGTTCTACAGACTTCCAAAAGTGCAGGTGCACCACTAGCTGATCATCTCACTCCTAGGCACACCTACTTATAATCTAGCCAAAGACACGCCTCAAACATCTGACCTACGGGTCACAACACTCTATAAACAATGCCCAGCAGTTTCTGAACCAACTAAAAGACCATCGGATTGAAAAGATGAAGAGATTGTATAGTTCGACGTCACAGCATTATTTACATCCACCGACCAAAAATTGGCAGTCAGTATAATCGCAGACCTACTCACTGACCTCCTCACTTGGTTTGCAGCTTGTCATGCTGTGAGGGCTTGCGTGTATCAGTGAATGCTGAGGGCTAAACTATCGGTAGTTTAACTACTGGCAGGGTCTCCCAAGATGGACAGGTCTCAGCTGAGGTGCCAGACCAAGACAAACCACCCATCTGGGCAGCAGCAGAATGGGATGGTGTTGGCGGTGGAAGATCACATTTCTGTGACAATGGCAACAACAATAAACTTAAACTGCGCGGAAGAAAGGCCTGGCAATCTACTTCCATATCTTGTTATGAAAACCCAATGGATAGTCACAACAAAACAAATTAGTGGAGGAGTGGCCTAGTGGTTGGGGCAAGGTACTTCAGGCCAGAAGGTCAGGGGTTCATATCCCACTAGAGGACAGCAACCTTGGGCGAGAAGGACTGGGGTTTCTAGTCCCACAGGTGCTCCTTGTGGTCTTGGGCAAGCCACTTAACCCTCCATAGCCCATGTTCCCTGTAAAATAGTTATCTCCAAGTTATAATGCCCTGTTCAATGTAATTTCAGTTTGTTCAATGTAAACCGCACTGATGCAGAATAGCGCGGTATATAAGAGAATGTAAATAAATAAATAAATAAATAAATTGCACTATAGTGCTGGAAGATATGACCCCCATGTCAGAAGGCACTCAACTGGCTACTGGGGAGGAGCTGAAGACTTTTCAGAGTAAAGCCAGCATTTACGATGTGGTTGGATCAAAGCCCTCGGGACATCTGACTGCTGATGTAACTGCGCATGAAATGAGAGTCAGAAGCTGCAAAGATGTCTTACATATTGGGACATAGAACGTATGAAGCATGAAACAAGGGAAGTAGGAGGTGGTAAAGAATGAAATGGAACGTGTACAACTTGATCTGTTAGGTGTCAGCAAACTGAAATTGACTGGTATCGGGCACTTTGCATCAGATGATCACATGGTCTACTATGCTGGAAATGAAAGACAAAGAAGAAATGGTTTTACATTTATAATTAAGAAGAAACTTGCAAGAACTGTAATGAAATACAATGCAGTCAGTGAACTCTTAATCTCTGTTCGTCTACGAGGAATGCCTATCAACACAACAATAATTCAAGTATATGCCCCAACAACAGCTGCAGAAGAGGATGAAGTTGATGAGTTCTATGAACAAGTACAAGCTGAAATTGACAGAACATGCAAACAGGATATCCTGATAGCCATGGGTGACTGGAAGGCAAAGGTTGGCAACAAAGAAGAAGGCAAAATGGTTGGAAAATATGGACTTGGCAACAGAAATGAAGTTGGAGAAAGACTGATAGAATTCTGCAAGACCAATGATCTATTCATCTGAAACACCTTCTTTCAGCAATACAAACGGTGACTGTACACATGGACTTCACTCAATTGATTGTACAAAAATCTAATTGACTACATCTGTGGAAGTCAACAATGGAAAAGCTCTATAACATCAACAAAGACAAAACCTGGAGCTGACTGTGGTACAGACCACCAACTATTAGTATGCAAACTCAAGCTAAAGTTGAAAAAGAATAAGCCACTCATGAATGTAGCAAAATATGACCTTGAGAATATTCACAGTTTCCAGCTCTTTCTTACAAAGTCACATATGTCTGTTTTGCCAGTTTTTTCAATGCTCGCTGTAAACCATCTCATCTGTAATCCACTGTTCTAGGCTGCAACTATCAATCTTTCATCCTTCGGTTTCAGTTCACCTCTCCTTAACCATTCATGTGTCTGTTCTTGATTGACCAAAGAGTTTCTGGAGTAACACTCTGTATTTCCCACAGTATTTGTGTATTTGTCACCTGTTTTTCCTCGTTTGCTGATTTAATTCTTTGAAGAGTTTTTTTTCTCTTGTTTTGCAAATTCTGTTGCTTCCTTTCCTGTGCATGCCTGTGGATTCTCACTCATTTCTTCTAGTCTTCACTCTATGTTAGAGTTTGGATGGCCTTTGAGAGATGATGTTCCATGCAGTTCATGAAAGCTAGGAAAGTGGATATAAGGGCCATCTTGTCCTTCATGCAGGTGGACCTGGATTAGAGGTTGGCCCTCAAATCTCGGTGGTAGCACAGGTATGCTACTTGGGCATTTTCATACCACTTGAATTTAAGGACTGCCTGCAAAATCAATTTGTTGCTTTACATACAAATGACAGAGCTCCAGAAGAGTTATGGAATGATATCAAGAAGGTTATGTTGGAAGAAATCAAGAAATCTCTACAAAGGGTAAAAAAGTAAAAAGGGCCAAAATGGATGACGGAAGAAACTCTGAAAATTGCCCCGAAATGCAGAAAAGCTAAAGCTAGAGGAGAAAGATGCAATCACAGAAATCAACAGAGATTTCCAATGTGCAGCAAGACAGGACAAGGAAAAGTACTACAATGATGCATGCAAGGAAACAGAAGCAGAAACTATTATAGGAGGAACAAGATTGGCTTTCCTAAAGCTACAAGAGTTAAAGAAAAAATTCCAGTCTCAAAATTGGAATGTTACAAGATGCTAAAGGATCTATGTTGAAAGATGCTGAGAAGATCAAAAAAAGGTGGAAAGAATATACAGTTTTTATATGATAAAGATCAAGAGGACCAACAGCCATTTCAACCAGTACCTTATGAATTGGAACCATTGGTGATGAAAGAAGTCGAAGCAGCATTGAAAGCCTTATCAAAGAACAAAGCACCAGGCATTGATGACATTTCAATATAAGTATTACAGCAATCTGATGCAGCTGTTACCATACTTACAAGGCTCTGCCAGGAAATTTGGAAGACAACATCATGGTCAACTGACAGGAAAAGATCTGTCTTTATACCAATACTAAAGAAAGGTGATCCAACTGACTGTGGAAATTATTGCACAAATCGCTCTGATCCCACATGCCAGCAAGAATCTACTGAATATTATTCAACAGAGACTACAACCATACCTGGAACAAGAACTACCTGAAGTGCAAGCAGGGTTCAGGAAAGGGCGAGGGATGAGAGACATCATCGCGGATGTGAAATGGATCCTTGAAAAGATTAAAGAATACCAAAAAGATATCTATTTGTGCTTTATTGACTACATCAAGGCATTTGACTGTGTAAGCCATGAAAACCTCTGGGCCACAATAAGAAGCATGGGTATACCAGAACACCTGATCATTCTCTTGCACAATCTGTATATTGATCAAGAAGCAACAGTTCAAACGGAACAAGGAGAAACAGAATGGTTTAAAATCAGCAAAGGTGTATGACAAGGCTGCATACTTTCCCCCTACCTGTTTAATTTATATGCAGAACAAATAATCAGAGAAGGAGGATTGTATGAAGACAACAGAAGTATGAAGATTGGTAGAAGACTCATCAACAACCTTCGCTATGCTGATGATACCACATTACTGGCTGAAAGTGTAAGCTCTGATGGGCAGGGACTGTCTCTTACATGTCTGTACAGTGCTGAGTACTGGTAGTGGTTTACAAATGCTTAGTAGTAGTAGTAGTAGAAAGTGAAGATGATCTGAAACATTTGCTTCTCAAGATCAAGGAACATAGTCTTAAAATGGGTCTGCACCTTAATGTAAAGAAGACAAAGATCATGACAACTGGTAAAATCAATCAGTTCATCGTTGACGGAGAAGACATTGAAATCATGGACAACTTTAACCTACTTGGATCATCTATCAATACAGAAACAACAAGCAGCTAAGAAATTCGATGACACATTGCTCTTGGTTGAATTGTTATGAAGGACCTAGACAAGATTCTCAAGAGCAGAGATGTCTCTCTCCATACAAAGATTTGACTCGTTCAAGCCATGGTATTTTTAATAACATCATATGGATGCGAAAGTTGGACAGTGAAAAAGATAGGAAGAAAATTGATGCCTTTGAATTATGGTGAATACTGCATATATCATGGACTGCCCGAAGAACAAACCAGTCAGTACTAGAGGAGATCAAACCTAAGCTTTCTTTAGAAGCTCAGATGACAAGACTTCGACTTTCATACTTTGGATGCATCATGCAAAGAGAGAGATCATTAGAGAAAGACATCATGCTTGGCAAGGTAGAAGGTCAATGCAAAAGAGGAAGGCAAGCAATGAGATGGATCGATACAATAACAGCAGTTACACGTGCCAGTCTGTCAACAATAAGCCGTCTGACTGAAGACTGAACACAATTTAGAACAAATATCCAGAGGGTCGCCTTGAGTCGATACCGACTTGACGGCACTTAACAACAACAACTCACTGACCAACGATGCAAACAGGGTCATTCATAACACAAAGCATATATTAACTCCTTGAGCTGTGTCAATCAGCTTCCTTTGAATTCAATGGGCAAATTTATGAACAACTGAAAGGATCACCAATGGGATTCTCCATATCAGGCCTAGTTGCTGAGATTATGATTCAAAAGCTCGAAAGCATCGTACTCCCACAAGTAAACCCAAAACAGTGGGTACAGTACATCGATGGCACCTTCATCATAATAAATGCAACCAAATCGAAGAAACATTCCAACTACTCAAAAGCATCTTCGATGACATCCGGTTCAGAATGGAAATGGCCAAGGACAACAAAGTCTCATTCCTAGATGTTCTTGTCACAAGAACCAAAACTGGCGAATTTCATACATCAATCTACAGAAAAGCAATACAAATCCTGAACTACAGCAACCACCCGTAGTGCTACAAACAAAGCTGCATAAAAACAATATTCAGAAGAGTAGAATCCTACTGCAACATGATAGAAGCTAAAAAGGAAGAAGAGAAACACCTATACAAGGCGTTAACAAGGAACAGATACTCACAGAATGTCATCCACAGATGCCTGCAGCCAAAAAGCCCCGACCTCCAGACCGAAAGTGTATTCCAACAATTCACCCTCCCTTATATCAAGAACACCTCCGAAATGACCGCAAGACTACTAAGAGACCACAGCATTACAATAGCCCATAAACCAACTGTGACTCTGAAAAGAATCCTATCAAAACTGAAAAGACAACCAGAGAAAAATCATAGGACAAACATCATGTACAAAATTCAATTTGGTGACTGAGACAAGAAGTATGTCAGCCAAACAGGAAGAAAACTATCCACCAGACTATATGAACACCAACTAGCCAGCAAAAGGCATGACTCACTCTCCCTGTATCAATCCACGAAAACGCGGAGGTCACAAATTCAACTGGAATACAACTGAAATAATAGCACAAGCACAAACAAAAAGAGAAAGAGAATTTAAGGAAGTTTGGTTTTCCACCATAAAATCGATAAACAGACATATTGGCATATACCCAATCTACCAATCCCTGTGGACCAAAGAGCTGAGGCACCACCAATGCCCAGGAACAACAACTACACCCCAGCAACCTTCAGGGAAACCAATCAATCAATCAATCAATCAATCAATCCCTGTGGATCAAAGAACCGAGTCACCACCAACAAGACCCAGGAACAGCAACCACACCCCAGCAACCTTCAGGGAAACCAACCAATCAATCCATGTGGACCAAAAAGTTGAGTCATCACCAACAAGGCTCATAAATAGCAACCAGACCCCAGCAACCCTCAGGGAAACCAACCAATCAATCAATCCCTGTGAACCAAAGAGCTCAGTCACCACCAACTGCAATATAAGTACAAAAGCAAGCATTCAAGCACATTGCCATCTGGAACCCCACACTGATGATGTTCCCTCAAATGGTGACAAAACATCTGCAATCAAACTATCAAGCTCGGAGAACAATCCAACATCATGTTACTGGATCTCTACAGCTCTAGGGTTGACTGGCATTACCAGTTCTGGCATCGTCTGTTGGGTAGGAATTTCACTATGGCTGAGTCGTGCACTATTCATTGGAGAGGATAATGTTGCATTCATAATGTTCACTGCCGGCAGACCCAGTATCAGCTTCTAATGCAAGCTTATCTTACCCCAGTACATTTGAACCATCTTGGTTTATGAGCGGAGAATGACTGCTGGATGAAGTGCAGGCAGAAAGGTACCTTTTATAATATGTGGTGAGACTGCTCTGAAATTCAACAGATCTGGAGGGCAGTATTCTCATCAATTAATAGTATTATTGGAGGTTGGTTCTTGGCCTCCCTTACTAGCTGTTTTCTGGGCTTTCTGGATGCTGATCTGGGAATCCCAGTGAACTGGCGATGGCTGACAGACTTGTTGTTACGTGGAATGGTAATTGCAATGATAATTGCACGTTGTTGGAAAAATGTTGATGGCCCCACAGTCTCGACTTGGAGGCTGAGGATCAATGACCTGATGAATATGGATCATTTGGCCTTTCTGACCGATGTCAGTTTGACAAGCATTCCACCTTTGGGTACCTTACTTGGCTTGGACTCAAGTGAGATTTCTCTGTGTCCGCACCTAATTTGGTGTCTCTACGACTTCTCAGACTTGCCTATAACATGCACTGTGACTTACTTTGATAACATATGCCATTTTTCCAGCCACCCTTTTGGAGGGGGGGGGGGTGGGATACATTGCTTTTCTTTGGATGTTCTTATAAGATGAGTATATATGGATAGTTGCATTTGATACCTTTTGGTTTGTAATCCTTGATCTTTATAAATAAAAAATGTTATAAAATAAAAAAGGAAATAGTATAAGAATTGGGACACTGCCAGAAGATGATTATTGGCACCTTATAAACAATTCAAATCAGTTTGAACAGAAGAACCACATTCCCATTGCAGTAAAATTAGACACACCTGTGATCAATTGTCAGTAGTCACATGACTTGAATCAACCAATGAATAATGGCAGTAATGTTTAAAAATGAGCAATTCAAAGGGGTACAAGGCCATCTCCAAAGATCTTGGGATTCCTGTGTCTACAATTCGCAATGTAATTAAGACGTTTTCTGCTCATGGAACTGTCAAGAACTTCCCAGGGCATGGTGGGAAGAGGAAAATGAATCCAAGAAATCTTCAAAGGTTAGTACGAATTGTTGGAATAACACCACATACAACATCCAAAGAGCAATCTGGAGTAGTGGTTTCAACCCGCAACATATGCTGCACACTAAACAAATAAGGACTTCATGGGTGAAGGCCAAGGAGGTCCCCACTGCTCAAAGACGGACATAAAAAGGCATGTCTGCTCTTTGCCCAAACCCACCTAGAGAAATCACAATCCTTCTGAGAAAATGTTCTGTGGACAGATGAAATCAAACTTGAGCTCTTTGGCAAGGCAGACCTGTAAATGTAGTGACATTTACAGGCAAAGAAATGAAGCTTATAATGAAAAAAACACCCTTCCTACAGTTAAATATGGTGGAGGTTCCATAATGTTGTGCGGCTGCCTCAGGAACTGGAGGCCTGGTGATGTATTATAGGAATCATGAAGTTAGAGGATTACCAAGGTATTTTGGAGCAAAATATGCTACCTAGTATCAGAAATCTAGGTCTGGGTTGAAGGTCATGGGTCCTCCAGCAGGATAATGACCCAAAACATACATCCAGAAATACAAAAAAATAATTAAAAAGGAACAAATGGACTGTTTTAAACTGGCCAGCAATAAGTCCTGATCTCAGTCCAATCAAGAACCTTTGGAAAGAACTGAAAACTGTTATTGGTAAAAGGAATCCCGGAAACATTCATGAGCTGGAACAAATCGCAGTTGAAGAGTGGGAGAAACTACCAGTAGACAGATGTACGAAACTTATAGATGGCTACAAGAAATGTTTGGAGGCTGTCATCACTGCCAAAGGTTGTGCAACCAAATATGAATGAAGGGTGCCATTAATCCTCTCCAGGTCATATTTTGTTTTTTTTCTCAGAAATTACTACGTCTAAGTTGCACAGACATCTTTTTTTTGTTGTATACTTTTGAACATATTATTAAAATATTATAATGACATATAGTTGGAATATTTCCAATTATTTCTCAAGATATTATACACAATATACCTAAAATTAGGGGGGGGGGCAACAATCCTGACTACAACTGTACAACTTCATTCAAGACACCAGACATTTTGAACCAGCTAAAAACCTTCGATCAACTATTGCCTGACACTTTCTCAGTCACAACATTCCCACATACAGATGAAATAACTGCGTTTGGAAAGTTTCTTAAAGCATCTACCCTGGACCACCAATATTCACCGGAAGCTATTACAAAACTGATATAATTCATTCTAACTCATGACTACTTCAGCCTCAATCATGAGAGCTACCTACAAATCATGGGCATGATTATGTGTACCAGGATACCCTCTCATTATGCCAACCTTTTCATGGAGAACCGGAAGACATTTTGAAGAAATATCAGACCAAACCCCTTATATATTATTGGTATATTGATGACATTTTTATGATTTGGATTGAGGAAGAAGGATCTCTCAAACAATTTCTCAAAAAAATTTTTTTTTTTAATTTAATATTTAAACAGTTTCCCATTTTACAAACACAAAAAATATTTGGAACATACTACTCGAAAAATACACAACAAAATAAACATCAAACTCAATACTCAGTAGATAAGTTCCATTAACTTAGTCCCCAATATTAATACCACTATAAGGTTCCAAACAAGTAATCATATTAAGAAAAATATACATCAATTGAGCAAAGATATAACACATGGCTGCCAGTACAGGAATTATCCCACCTCCCCCCCTCCCACCTCCCTCACCTGAAGAAATTTAAGCAGTTGTAAGGGTTCAAAGAACAAGAAATGCTTAGACTGATACAATAAAGCACACTTACAAGGAAACCTCAATTTAAATTGGGCACCCAAAGCAGTAGCTCTCTGGCGTAAAGCCAGAAACTCCTTCCACCGTTTTTGGGTGTCTCTTGACAAATCAGGAAATAACATTACCTTTGAGCCCATAAACTGAGACAATGACATCCTAGTGAAACATAACCTAAGCACGGTATTGCGATCAGACTCAAAGGCAAAGGAAACTAACAATGTGGCTTTGCCAGTAACCACCTCCAGGGAACTCTCCAGGAAATCCGTTAGTTCCAACTGGACCGGCTCAGGAGCACCCACATCCCCTCCCTTCGCCTCAGACCCAGAAGACAGAATATACTGAACTCTAACAATAGGTGGCAAATTGTCCGATGGCATCAGGAGGACATCCGTAAGGTACTTCCGAACCAGTCCCAGTGGTTCCAATAATGGTGATCTCGGGAAATTCAGGAAACGCAACGTATTTCTACGCATAGCGTTATCCATATATTCCAATCGTCGCAAAGATATCAAACGCTCCTTGGCAGAAGCCTCCCCCACATTCTGTAACTCCTCCACCTTAGCTTCCAGCACTGCCATCTTATCAGCTTGCTCCACACACTTGGACTCAACCGCCACACACCGGCCCTTCACAAGTAAAAATTCCTGCGACAATGCTCTCACTACCGGAGCGAGGGAGTTCTGGAGCGAGGAGATAGCTTCCCATAAGCTATCTAAAGTTACCTTAGCTGGTTTCTTCAAACCGCAAATCACCCGCATTGCTGGAGGTCCTGACGGCTCGGTGGTCATTTGAACCCTACCGGGTCCCTCGACTGGAAAACACTCCACTGCCACTGCTCCTCCCAACTGCACAGCAGGGCTCCTGGGCGGCTGAGAGGAAGCGCCCCCACACAAGGCTGGATCCTCCTGACCCGGAGGTAAATCCACACTCTCTACCTCCTCTCGCCGACCTCTGGGCTGCGGTGGCAACAGCTGACTGACGGGGCTAAGATCCACCCCGTTGCTGCTCAGATCCCCCGACACTTCCGAGGGATCTGCTGAAGCCATGGTGACCGTCCGAGGGGCACAGAAGGAAGCAATTGAGGTTTGTACTGAGCCCCCAATAGGGGTAGAAGAAGTCGGGGGGGGGGGGGGCTGTGTTGACTTTTGCTTCCGCTTTCTCCCCATCGGAGCCGAGTCCACCTCTCTGCTATCCTGAGCTCCGACTGACGGCGTCTACTCCTCCGCCATCTTGGAGTTCTCAAAACTTTTAATATATCCCATCCCTCAATCAGATTCAACTTCCTGGGTATCAGTTTCCACTAACAATGGCAATATACTGTATATATATTAGGGTGGTCCATAAAAATGAATTCCTGAATTCCTTTGCTCCCTGGCCTGATTCTGGTTCCATTTAGGTAGAAAACACTGTGTACAAAGTTTGAAGCCAATCAAATAATATTTAGGGGTGGCTCAACAAGTCTTGAGATTTCCCCCTGGGAGCAGATGACGAAATGTTGCATCATTTTGTATCATCCACTCAATTCCACGCTGATTACATTTGATTGCGTCATATTTGAGCTAATCTCGTCTCTGAGAGGTGGCAAAGACATTGTACTATTATCTTTGTATCTTTATTCTTTTCAGATGGCGAAAAAACGTGGTTTTTATCTCATTGAAGAAATGTCCACCACAATTCTGGGGGCCAAGCTCCCCAGCAAGGAGCAAATGTTAAGTGTATTTTTACATCACCATATGACATTAAACAAAGGCATTAGTGAAAGTGCATCTATTGTAACAAGTGAAGTAGAAGCTTACTGGGAAAAGGCCAGGCTTCCTGTTCAAAGAAATGACAAAATTCAAGAAAAAGTAAAGAAATTGTTCAATCAGTGGAAACTTTTGAAGAAAAACAAAGGGAGAGGAGGGAAACAAGAGGCAAATGAAAAAGAATTCCAGGTTGCAATGAAAAACCTATTTGATGTGGCGCATGCCAATGCAATGTCTTTAATTCATATTCAAGAAGACAAAGAATTCTTAATAGCGCAACGAGAACCAGGGCGCCGCGGCTCAATGTGTGCGATGGACAAGAAACTGGCCAACACGGAAGCAAGATCGCAACAGCGAGAAGAAGAACTGAAAAGGCGCAGACAAAAACATGTTGCCGAAGCCGAGGCAACTACAAGCCAAGTTCAGCTGGAAGGATCTTCTTCCTCAGCAGAGTCAGGTGAAGACTCGTCGACATCTGCGACGGGCGAGAATCAAGCTGCAGCAGTTTATGAACTGTTACAGGAATGGTGTTTGGATGAAGAGGTTGCAGGCTTCTGCTTTGATACAACTGCATCGAACACGGGACGTCGATCAGGAGCGTTCATTCTTCTAGAACAGAGACTCCATCGCACAGTCCTTCATTTGGCATGCCGCCATCACATTTACGAAATAATTCTTGGTGCAGTATTCTCTACATGCTCTGGAGCTTCATCAGGTCCCGATGTCCAACTCTTTCGCCGGTTCCAAAAGAATTGGGGCTCCCTTGACAAGTCCAACTATCAAACTGGAAAAGACTTGGAGGTGCTGCAAACTGACAGGGATCACATCATGAAGTTTGCGGAATCCAAGTTGGCACAGGGCAATCACCGAGATGATTACCTGGAATTCTTGGAGTTAACGATTGTCTGCCTTGGAAGGAATCTTCCTAGTTTCAATTTCAAGAAACTCGGAGCTTTCCATCATGCCAGATAGATGGCAAAAGTCTTGTACTGTCTCAAGATTTGGATGTTCCGTGGACAACTCAAAGATCTTACCCAATGGGAGGAGTCCTGTGTTCGTGATGTGAGCATTTTCTCCATCCTGATTCATGTGGAAGCCTGGTTTTCTACCCCTGATGCCGCAGTTGCTCCTCGAACAGATTTGGAGATGCTGAAGAAACTACACTCTTACCACAATGACCGTGTTGGAAGAGCGGCCAGAGACAAACTGCAACAGCATCTGTGGTATGTCTCAGAGGAGCTTGTGGCACTGTCACTGTTCGATGAAGCTGTTTCAGCACCGACAAAGCGGGCCATAGTGTCGGCCATGATCCCGGCAGAATCAGATGAAAGCGATGAGGATGATGATGAAGACAAAGATCCCCCAAAGTGGGTCGAATTGAAAAGTTCCATGATTCCACCACTTGAATCTTTTGCAACTCGCAAGTCAATCCGTTTCCTGAAACACCTCGACATCAACAGTGATTTTCTTAATGCAGACCCAGAAGACTGGGAAGAGAATGCATCATTCAAAGACGGTCTGAAGAAAGTAAAAAATCTTCCAGTGATCAACGATGTGGCTGAGCGAGGGGTCAAACTCATTGAGGAGTTCAACGGCCGACAAACCACAAAAGAAGAGCAACTCCAGTTCCTTCTGGGTGTTGTCTCGCAACACCGTAAGATGTTCCCCACATCGTCAAAGTCCTTACTAGCATCTGGACCACATTGAGTGCTTGGCAAGCATGATACCCCCGTCTATGAGCGGATAATACCCAGTGGTCTGACGAACCCTGGGGGGGATCCAGGGGCCTGATAGATAGGGACCTTGAGCCACCCCTAAATATTATTTGATTGGCTTCAAACTTTGCACACATTGTTTTCTACATAAATGGAACCAGAATCAGGCCAGGGAGCAAAGAAATTCCTACTTTTATTTTTTCCCCTATGGCAGTGGACCACCCTAAATATATTTTTTAAGTGCCATCAAGTCAGTGCTGACTCCTGGCAACCCAACAGCCTCTGAGTTTTCTTGGCAATGTATATCTGGAAGTAGATTGCTAGGTCTTTTCTTCCGAGGCAATGGAGGGTTAAGAGACTTGCCCAATGTCACAAGGAGCACCAGTTACTAAGCAGTTGCTCTAACCATTAGGCTACTACTCCACTAGGGGCAATATATAGACATTTGTATACAAGAAACCAACTGACAGATGCAGCTACCTTCACAATTCTTGTTTTCACCCTTCCCATACAAAAAAAATAAGTCTATCATACACGGCCAAGCAACATGATATCACAATGACCCAAAAGACAGGGATAAATATCTTCAAATCTGGTTGAGCCCTTCAAACAAAAAGGCTACAGTCCCAAAATCATCTCCAAGATGAATGCCATTTCACTCAAAACACACAGAGACAACTTACAAAAATACAGAAAAAAGAGAGTCCTCCTTGTAGTGACATATAATCCAGAACTGGAAAAACTGAGAAATATCAAACAACTTAAAACTACTACTCCAAGCAAATGAATTACTGAGAGACATATTCTCTGCTGCACCAATATTGGCATTTAGACAACCAACAGACTCCCAACAGAGGCTCAATAAGATGAGAATAGAACAAGCCCCTGTGATATACTAAGCTGCAAATTATGCCAACACATTCACAGGACCCCACAGTTACCCACATCGGAAAAACATTCAACATATGGAGATCCTATACATGCTGTTCCTTTAATGTGGTTTACATGATTCAACGCAGGAAATATACAAAGAGCTGCTACGTTGGTGAGACAAGCCAAATTGTAAAGAAGAGACTAAATTAATATATTTCCTCAGGTCAGGACATTATGAGCAACAGATGTTGACACCATAATATATAGGGGGATCAATACAGCATTCCATTGACCGGGGGGGGGGGGGAGAGAGATGGAAGGCTGATCAGACAGTGAGCAGGCTGCAAATATTTATAGTTTATAAGAACATAAGAACATAAGATATGCCATACTGGGTCAGACCAAGGTCCATCAAGCCCAGTATCCTGTTTCCAACATTGGCCAATCTAGGTCATAAATACCTAGTAGTCTCCCCAAAAGACACAGGTTCCTCAATGCTTGTATTGGGTCAAGCAGTGATATCCTGGGTCCCTTTTAATAATGGTTTATGGACCTTTCCTCCAGGAATTTGTCCAAACCATTTTTAAACCCAGCTACACCAACAGCCCTTACTACATCCTCTGGTAACAAATTCCAGAGTTTGATTACACATTGAGTGAAAAAATATTTTCTCTTATTAGTCTTAAATAGGTTACCCTGTAGCTTCATTGCATGTCCCCTAGTCTTTTAATATTCTGATGACGTAAACAATCGATCTATGTTTACTTGTTCCACTCCATTTATTAGTTAATAGACTTCTATCATATTTCCCCTCAGCCGTCTCTTTTCCAGGTTGAAGAGCCCTAACCTTTTCAGCCTCTCTTCATAGGAGTATCCCGCCATCCCCTTTACCACTTTGGTGGCTCTTCTCTGTACCCCCTCTAATAACGCTATATCCTTTTTAAGATACGGCGACCAGAATTGCACACAATATTCAAGGTGCAGTCGTACCATGGAATGATACAGAGGCATTATAATATCCTTTGTTTTATTCTCCATTCCTTTCCTTGCGATACCTAGCATTCCAATTGCTCTCTTGGCCGCCGCTGTACACTGGGTGGAGGGTTTCAACGTGTTATCCATGACGACGCCTAAATATTTTTCCTGAGTGGTGGTTCCTAATGTGGAACCTTGCATCATGTAACCATAGGTCGGGTTGTTCTTTCCTAGGTGCATAACTTTATACTTGTCCACATTAAATTTCATCTGCCATTTGGATGCCCAATCTTCCAATTTATCCTCTTGCAATTTTCCACAATCCTAATGGGTTTTAACAACTTTGAATAATTTTGTGTCATCTGCAAATTTGATTACCTCGTTATTTCCATTTCCAGGTCATTTACGAATATGTTTAAAAGCAGAGGACCTAGCAGAGATCCCTGGGGTACACTGTTCACATTTCTCCATTGGAGAAATTGGCATTTAGCCCTACTCCCTGCTTTCTATCTTTTAACCAGTTCCTGATCCACAAATGTACACTGCCTCCTATCCCATGACTTTTTTAATTTTGTCAAAAGTCTCTTATGAGGGACCTTTTCAAAGGCTTTCTGAAAATACAGATACACTATTGTCTACTAGTTTATTCACACCTTCAAAAAAACATAACAGGTTAGTAAGACAAGACAAGACCTTCCTTGGTTAAATCCATGTTGGCTGTCTCCCATTAAACTATGACTGTCTACATGTTTAGTAATTTTGTTCTTTATAATGGTTTCTACCATTTTTCCCGGTACAATGTGAGAAAACGTGCATGTCTTTGTTAGGTTCTGTTAGTGACCAGGCTATAAATATTTAGGGGGGGGGAGACTCAAAGGCATTTACACAATTTGTAGACCTGCAAACTGTGTAAATGCCAGTTAGCGGGTTATTCAGTGGCACTAACATAAGTAGTGCCTCTGGATATCTGCAGGGGCTGCCACCAAGTGCCCCAATGCTATGCGATTACCATCGGGGTATTCCGGGGCAGAGTGGAGGCAGTACCCATTGCTAACTGGGCAGCAGTGATACTGAGCCACTGCCCGGTTAGCGATCCATGGATAACGTAAGGCTCAGCAAAGGCTGGCCTAGTTTTACCTGTAGAAGCTATGCACCCAGCGCCTCAATATCGCTGCTGCTTGGTTAGCTTCCGGCTTCTGTGGTGACCCAGATATGGCCCCAGCATTGAATATCTGGGGTTAGTTTTCAGTGGTGATGGCTAGCCAGGTTAACAGCACTGGCCGCCGCCACTGAATATCCATCCCCTTATAGTTTATAATGTGACAGGAAGCTCATGTCTTTATTGAGTCCTGTCTGGTCTGATTGAAAGTATCTTATCTACATTTCAAAGGTTTTTCAGTCCTAGATTTAAATTTTCCCTTCAAGACCCTCAGCATAAAATTGTCTATGCTGTGCTCTGGCTCTGTGAAGTGCTGTCCAAGAGCGCAGGGAGGGGTGGCTAAAGTCACACCTTGGTCTGCTCTGTTCTGCATTATCATATGTCTGTTTCTGTTCTCTTCTCTAGACCACTTGTCCTACTTTTCTGCTCTCTACCCTATTGACTTAACACTGTAATTTCAAATGTTCCAAGAAAGTTGAGTAACTTTAGATACCATTTTCTATTGTGGTTTTCTAACATTTAAACTTTATTGTTGGATTTTACATTTTCTATTTCTGGTTATGGTCAGGAAAATATTGTTGCTATCTCAAATAAATCTTGAACACTATATTCCATTTCATATTCAAGAATCTCATTCACTAAGGTTGATCAGTTCCAAGTCCTGCCTGCCAAACACATACAAGAGCAAATAAACATCCTTTAGATAGTTATTCAACACACATTAGAAGGAAAAAGCTTACCAAGTCATAAATTTAAGGTAAATCTTGTTTCCTTATTTTTATGGGTTTTAAATTAGCTGACCTATATGGACAATTTAATATATTTCTTTGCTTAATTTGCTTTTTTATGGAGGACCAGTTTGTATTTACACTATTACATTTTAATATGACAATGGGCTTATGAGTATGTGCCAATTAAGTGATCTTTCCAGAGGCGCCAACATAGAGGGTAATTTTATAAAACATTTTCTGCTTGTAAAGCATGTTTTTACAAATTGAAAATGTCACAATATACACAGGCACATTTTTGAAATGAGGCCTTGCTGCAATCTGGGATGCGCATGTCAAAACATATAAGAAAAGGCTGTCCATATGTAAGTTTTGACCCAATTTCAGAAACTTGCATGTGCCCAAACCGGACACCAGAAACCACAAGCACATAGATGTCCCCGTGACAAAATTTGAGAATACAGACATCTATCCTATGCTGCATACACATCCCTACCAGCTAATTTGCAAGCAGAGATGTACAGCAGTGTGCCGACTAGAAAACAAGTGCCTGTGTTTCCCCTCAGTTGTCTTTATGATCATGAAAAGTATTGCGGATTATCAGAGTACCTTCTTCTCTACTCCCCCCAGGTGTTTTGGTGACAGAACAAGAGCTTTTGTGATGCCTATTTGTGTCCTGAATCAAGAATAGACGTGGAATTTACAGCTGGTGGTTTTAGGCATGCTCACCATTTCTGAAATCAAGTGTGCATTGGTATCTTTTTTGGAACACCCCAGACACATCTCTGCTATGTCCCCATGTGAAATGGACATGTTCATCCTGGAGATGTCCATATACCTGGCTTTCTAAAGTGGTTCCTGGGCCATCTTCATGATTTGCACTTCTATATGCCCTTTTCAGACATACAACTTAAGAATAGGGCTTCTAAAATAACCCCCAGAGAGTACAAGCACATGTTTACAACTTTTTAGAAGTGGTGGCCTATACTGAATTTATAAAATAGGGCATTTTTTGAACATTTCACGATGGTATATGTTATGAAATAACCCTTATAAATGATAAATTTTATAACAGGATGCCTATGTGTGAAGGCCAAGTAGATATCTATTTGAGGCTCTTTATAAAATACTAGGGGCAAAGCAGAAGAAATTGCACCTAGACCAAAACAACAGACAATTATGCCTGCTCAGGAACACATGTAAATGTTCATCATGTACACATATATTTTACAAACAATGTGCATACATTCTGACTGTACCTGTGCCCTGTCTAAACTCCACCCTGAAAACACTTTTGGGAACCTGCATTACCTGTGACCTGGATTGGCCACTGTTGGAAATGGGATACTATGCTTGATGGACCTTAGTACTGACCCAGTATGGCAATTCTTATGTTCACATCTTCATGTCACAAAATGTACTTTTACATGCATAACCCCTGGGGTAATTTTGTAATTGTATAAAAGCACTATGGAGGGGGGGCGGAGCCTGATGTCCAGCGGGTAAGACGCTTCGCGCTGAAGCTCCCGAGAGGCCTACTTAGAATCCTGACTTAATACCTATACAAACTTACTATTTCGCTCCGGGCTGACCGGGGTACCTCGGGGGGGATGGCGGCCCATAAACCAGCGCGCTTGGACTTCGGGTCTCCTTCTTCTTCTCACAGAAAACGCTCCAAAACAGAAGTGTCCTCCCCACAGAAGATGGCTCCATTTCGGGAAAACCCCGAAATGCACCTGGAGATTTTGGAGGAAGTACGCGGCGTGAAGGAATTGGTGCAGTCCAATGGAGAAGCGCTTCGAGCCCTGCGAGAAGACTTTGGAGTGCTCCAGGACCGACTTGAAAGTCTCTCATCACGGCAGGACAATATGGCGGGGGTCCTCGACTCGCACGCGGTGCGCTTGGGCAAACTGGACAAGGCTGAGCGCCAGATACAGAATCTTCAAAAGGAGTTAGAAGATAGCAATAATCGAGCCCGTCGCAACAATGTGAGGCTCATTGGAATACCGGAGGGGGTGGAAGCAGGAGATATGAGAGAATTCCTGCTCAAAACTCTTCCCTCCTTGCTGAAGATCACTTTTCATAGAGAACTGGAAATCGATCGTGCACACCGTGTTCCTACCCACATGGCGCTCAACCGAACGACCCCCCGGCCTATTATCTTTCGCTTGCTACGATATCAACAAGTGGAACAAATTTTAAATGCTGCCCGGGCGAATCATCATCTGGAATTTGAAGGTCATAAAGTCTCCTTCTTCCCTGATTTGGCGAAGCCCACCGTAGACCGTCGGAAGAGACTCCTTGCTTTTCGCCCTCGACTTCAACAACTACAGGCTCGCTTTGGCCTGTTGTATCCAGCGAAGCTCCGAGTGACTCTCCACAACCAAACCAGGACATTCGAAGATCCTGATCTACTATCAACATTTTTAGACTCCAAAGAAGCAGAGCAGATGCGCTAATCCAAAGACTTGGACTTTTATTTGCCGACTCTGTCCGCCATTTTGAAGGGCCCGAGGCGGCGGTCATAGTCAAGCACAGAGACTACCTGGACTTTCTTTCTTTCTCTATATGACCTTTTGTTTTTTGGTCTCCTATCCCTCCATGATGTGTGCCTCGGTCGGATTCGGAGCACGCACAGTCCTACAGGTTATGTGTTTTTTTCAATTTCGGCCTTCTCTGGGGTTTCTCCCCGCAGACACATGGTCGCCAGTAATTTCTGGGGTTCTGCTTCTTCTCTACCGCACTGCGGTCTTTCTTTTTTAATGTGGGGCGCTTCATTGTATTATATTAGCTTATTTTCTTTTATGCCATGTGTACAGCCAGATACAGTCAATATGAGGGACATTGTGAAATTATGTGCGCTATCATGCTCAGAATTTTTAACTTTTCTGAATGGCCTTATGTAAAATCTTATCACTCAACGTAAAAGGCATTAATAGTCCAATCAAAAGAAAGAAAATCCTTAGCTATCTTAGCCATGAGCATGCTGATTTAGCGTTTCTTCAGGAAACGCACCTCAACTCTGCTGAAACACTGAAGCTCAATGCTAAGCCTTACATGGTGGCTGCCTATTCTCCCGCCGTTTCCAAACGGTGCGGGGTAGCCATTCTGGTTAAGAAATCTTTGCAAGCTACTGTAATTGATACTAGCGCTGACAAGGAGGGTAGATGGGCCCGTGTACACCTTAAGGTTGGAGATAGTGAATTCACGTGTATTTGCATTTATGCCCCGAATGTGGACAACCCTGCTTACTATGCAAGTATTGCGCAGTTGGCACAGGCCTCTGCCAATGCTCCATTAATACTTGGTGGTGATTTTAATCAAGTGTTAGACCCTCTGATAGATAGACAGCCGCCTAGAACGAGTAGTCCCCCCAAGAGTCTTGCTACCCTTACAGCTCTGATGCAAGATCTTGCGCTGGTAGATATATGGAGGCTGCTTCACCCCTCCGACTTAGAGTTTACTTTCTTTTCTGCCCCCCATCACTCCCAATCTAGAATAGATTTCTTTCTCATTTCCAAAGCACTGATTTCTCAAGTGGACACGGCTAGGACTCATCCTCTCCATATTTCCGATCATGCTGCCATATCTTTATCATTACATGTCACTGCGCGGGACGATTCTCCCCGAGCTTGGTTTTTTGATAGATCCCTGCTAGGTCAGAAAGATTTTCAGGTTGATATAAAGGCCGCTATCCAAGATTATTTTCATTTTAACTCACCCCATGACACAGCGAGCTGGGCTTGGTGGGAGGGTTTTAAAGCATCTATTCGCGCAACTATAACTAGCTATCAAATTCGGCAGGGGAAACAAAGAAAGCAACACTTACTGATTCTAGAACAGCAGATACAAGCTGGGGAGCGTCTCCTCACGTCCCGTACTGACCCATGTATTTTACTCCGTTTACAACGCTTGCGTTTTCAATACAATCAGCTTTTGTACACTGCTGCTGTTAAAAATATTGAATCACAACAAGGGCTATATTATCGGGAAAATAACCGTGCTGGCAAATTATTAGCAAATGCCCTAAAAGGTCAAAAAGAAGCCAAGCGTGTTACCGCCCTCCGTAATCCGTCGGGGGGGGGCTTGGTCACTAAAGATACAGAAATCTTAGAACTCTTTCGTGATTTTTATACTCGGCTTTATCAATCTGAATGTGATTTTGAGCCAGAAGTATTTGAACGCTTACTTTCAGGGGTACAAAGACCGACCCTATCTGACGAAGATAGAGTGGCCATGGACACACCATTTACTGTCTCAGAAATTCATTCTGCTATCAAGAAATGTGCCTCAGGTCGAGCCGCAGGCCCAGACGGTCTCCCTGCTGAATTCTACAAAACCTTTCACGCTGACTTAGCTCCAGTTTTGAAACTTTATTTTTCTGCTCTGGCCGAGGAGGGTTCTCCTTCTGGGTCCTTTTCAATGGCAAATGTAGTAGTTTTTGAGAAAGAGGGGAGAGACCCGCAACTCACAGCTAATTATCGTCCAATTTCCCTCCTAAACGCGGACTATAAAATATTTGCCACCATTCTCTCCACCCGGCTCTCTGATAGGATGTCTACCTTAATACACCCAGATCAATGCGGTTTCATTCCTGGTAGATCAACTGCTGACAATGCTCGGACTCTATGCCATGTACTGACTACCGCAGTTCATCTTGATCGCCCATTTGTTGGCCTCTCACTTGATGCTGAGAAGGCCTTTGATCGTTTAGAGTGGCCCTTCCTGTTTGTAGTCCTCCGCTGGTACGGATTCGGGGAAGGTTTTCTCCGTTGTCTTCGCACCATGTACGCACAGCCTACAGCCAGTATATGTGCCAATGCTTTAAAGTCTCAGCCTTTTCCCCTTCAACGCGGTACTCGCCAGGGATGCCCACTGTCTCCACTTCTTTTCGATCTTGCACTCGAACCCTTGGCTTTACTAATCCGGCAATCGGAGGAGATTCACGGAGTCCCCTTCTCCCATAGGGAAATCAAAATTTCAGCGTATGCTGATGACCTTATGCTTTTTGTCTCTATAGACTCAGTACCGGCTGTCCTAGAGCAAATTGGTAAATACTCACAACTGTCCGGTTATAAGATAAATTGGACCAAGTCGGTAGCCTTTCCATTAAATCCTTTGCTTCATCAGGCAGATATGCAACCCTTCCCCTTTTTATGGCAACCTCGCATGGTCAAATACCTTGGGGTTCACTATTGTTCTCCTTTGGAAGACACTATCTCCTTCAATGCCAAAGACTTAACCTCTAAAGTCCGGGCGCTTACTCACCGTTGGACTCCTTTAACACTTACCTGGTGGGGTCGCTTAGAAACCATAAAAATGATGATTGTTCCGAAAGTGAATTATATTTTAGAAATGTTGCCCTGTCTCTTACCTCGACGTACATATAAAGATATAGAGGGCCTTCTGACTAGATACTTGTGGCAAAACAAGACACCTAGGATAGCGAAACATAAGCTGCAAGCAGATAAGGAAAATGGGGGTGTCAGATTCCCTGATTTCCTGAAGTACCATCAATCTTTTCTTCTCAAACAAGGCGCTCGTTGGCTGGAAGATCCAGTACCGAATAGACCTGTGTGGCTAGACATAGAAGAGGACCTTTGCAAACCGATTCCTCTTACTTTTCTCCCTGGTATGACTTTCCCATCAGACTCCCACTATCCACCAATGCTTTTAGACACTTTAGGTGCCTTTAATACTCTTATGCAATCTTTAGACTCCCGACTCTGTCCGTTAGACAGGCTCCCGCTTTGGTACAATACTCGATTTCGAATACAAAATCAGCCGATGGCGTGGAGCCCCTGGTACACTAGGGGCATTTGGATTCCTAGCCAGTTGTTCCATGAAGGTCGCTGGAAAACTTTTAGTGAATTGCAAATTGAATTTGGTCTCCCAGCGAAACACTATTTTCAGTTGGTGCAACTTCAGCATTGCCTTCGGAGTGCTAAGGTGCTCCCGTCATCGGCATCCCCTACACAAGGTTGGTCGGAGACTATCCGATCTATCGGTAGTTCACCGGGTGTAGCATCCAATTTTTACAAAACCTTATGTAATGCTATAACTAGAGATACCCCTATAGCGCAGAAAGCATGGGAGAGAGAATTGCATGTGACTTTGACCCCGGAGCAATGGAGCCTTGTCTGGAGTAGAGTGACACGGGTCTCCCGATCCGCCTCACTCACTCAGACACTCTTCTTTCTAGCCCACCGGTGTTTTTACACTCCTGACAGATTAGCCAAATGGAACACTACTCAGGGCAATAGTTGTTGGACATGCCATGCGGCCATTGGTTCACTACCTCATGTTATGTATGAATGTCCCGCACTACAGTATTACTGGCGTCGGGTCTGGGGTCGTATCCAGTCTATTTTGCACTTTCAAGAGCCCCTTTCTTGGAGGATAGTGGGACTTCGCTCAGCTGCGGGGATCCCCTCTCTTCCAAAAACGGCTTACTTCCTTTTGGACTTTATGCTAGGCATTGCTATTTCCCTAATTACGAAATACTGGAAAAATAGCTCCCATCTGAGCCCCAATGAATGGTGGAATCATGTCTGTCTTTACAGTAAATATGAACAAATACCTCGTGTGTTTGCTTCCCCCATTCAGACTCCTCATCATCGGTCTAAATGGAAGATGCTCAATGACTATGTCCATTCTGCTAAATGCTCTCATCTGACTGTCTAAATTTGTATATATCTCTGTCCCATGATCATTCTGTATCGCAGATACTCTTTTGATCGTTTTGATGTATAATCATTGTTGTTTGGAAGCGCTCACATGCTGACATAATCAGCTAGAGAAGAAGCATGGGGGTGGGGGGTAATTGGGTTTACTTTTCCTTATTGTATACTTGTTTTGTCTCCTTTGGTGTGTTGTTTCTTTTGTTTGTTGCAAAATGAAAATAAAAGTTTAAAAAAAAAAAAAAGCACTATGGAGGCTAATTCTACAATGTATGTATAGTTAACACGCTTGTCTGTACATATTTCACTCATATTTTATAAAGTGCAGGTGCATTTTATAAAATAGGGTTGTAAGTGGGCAAAATGCATGATAAATCTAGGTGCAATCAGTTACACCAGCCCTATGGTGGTATAAAGCCCAATCTCAATTTGTTTGCTCTGCCCTGCCCATGCTGGACTCAAACTCTGCCCATGTTTACGCCCACAATGAAAGTGATGTACATGCCATCGGGTTTATGCATGTACTTACAGAATAGCGAATGGCTGAAGTATGCATGTAAAGACTTATTAATTTGTGCAGAAGGCTGCTGAGAATAATATCTTTCAGATATGATCCGTATAGTTTATGGGTCCGATATTCATCTGGGCTATGCGCTGCTATGGCGCATAGCCATTTGCGCCAACCCTTAATCCCAGATATTCAATGGCAGGGTAATAAGTGGCCCCGACATTGAATATCCAGGTTTGCCGCACAGCCTCCCAGCTGCATTAGCTAACCAGGCAGCAGCACTATTGCATGCTGCTCAGTTAGTTCCCGTGTCTAAAGGATAGGCGGTCTTTTGCTTTGCCTATCTTTTAGTCACACGTTGCTAACTGGGCAGCAAGCATCACTACCTGCTTATCAACTGTTGCCACCTCCGTTCCTCCATGGAACACCCACGACACACTCTGATGCTAAGTGGTTAGCATCGGGGGTATAAAGGGGAGAAGATCGGGGATGTTCAGTGGCATTAACTATGTTAGTGTTGTTGAATATCCCGGTTAGAGGCATTTACATGGTTTACAGGGCTATATATTTTATAGAAATTTGGAGGGTAGTTTTATAAGAGGCACATAATTGAAGCATGTGTTTAATGCATGTGTTTAATGCATTTAAGCCTGTTTTGCAAAGACAAGAAGGCACCTACTTGTCTGTATAAACACTAAAAGGCATAACAGGAGTCTATATTACAGGCACAGACATTTACACTAGATCTAGAGTTAGAGTAAATATTTGCACCTATATTTTTCAAGTAATCACATAAATTATAATATGTTATAATTTATGTATGTACTTGCACACTCAGTCCACACTCTGCCCATGTGCATGTCCACCAGCAAACTAGAGCTCTGATGCCAAAGCCAGGTATTGTTAAAACGGTCAGTATTGAATAAGAGGTCATTTATGCACATATCTGGGCACATATGCATGGGAAATGCACACCAACTAGGCACGATCACTTATACCAACTCTATGCCTAGCGTAAATGACCATGTCTTCCTTACACGCGTAAACCCACATTTTAGAAAGTACACAGATAAGTGTGTGCTCCACCCAAGTACGTGCCACTGCCCTAACATGCATACTTATAGAACAGTGACTGTCTTAAGTATACATGTATGTCAATGAAAACACGCAATTTACACACATAGATGAACTGCAACTATCTGCGGATTCTTATACTACTACCATTACTACTAATAATCATTTATAAAGCGCTATAAGGCGTTCACAGCGCTGTACAAACATAGATAGAGATGGCCCCTGCTCATGAGAGCTTGCAATCTAATTAAGACAGACAAGACAAAGGATAAGAATAAGGGGAAAAGGAGGATAAGGAGTCACAAGGAAAAAAGGGGGTCAGGATCCAAAAGCAGCTTCAAAGAGGTGAGTCTTTAACATGGACTTGAAAAGGGACAGAGATGAAGCCTGACGTACAGACTCAGGGAGTTTGTTCCAGGCATAAGGAGCAGCAAGGTGAAAGGTCCGAAGTCTGGAGTTGGCAGTGGAAGAAAAGGGCAAAGAGAGAAGCAAGCCAGAAGAAGAGCGGAGTTCATAAGGATGGGTGTAGGAGAGATGAGAGATGAAAGGTAGAAATGAGCATAAGAGTGATTGCCACTTATAGGTCAGAAGGAGAAGCTTGAATTGAATACTGAAATAGAAGTACACCAATGCAGTGATTTGAGAATAAGGGTTATATGAAAATATCAAGGCTGGTGAAAAATTAGTTGCGCAGCAGAATTCTGAACAGATTGAAGGGGAGAAAGGTGGCTAAGAGGGGGATAAGCAAGAAGGAGGTTGAAATAGTCGAGACGGGAAGTAATTAGAGAGCGAACAAGTGTTTTAGGGGTGAATTTTGTTAATGTTATAGAGAAAGAAACAACAGGTTTTAGCTATCTGTTGCATATGTGAGGAGAAGGAAAGGGAGGTGTAAAAGATGACCCCAAGGAATTCGAGAGTTTGATCATGCATTGAGTGAAAAAATATTTTCTCTTATTAGTCTTAAATAGGTTACATTGTAGCTTCATTGCATGTCCCCTAGTCTTTCTATATTTTATTTTATTTTTATTTAACGGATATTTCTATTCCACCTTATCCTTCAATCAAGGCGGTAACACATCAAACAATCAGTGGCAATGGTGTGCTTAGGTGGGAATATGTACAGTGAGGGTGCATGGGTGCAGGTGTGCTGATTAGTGTGAGCTATTTACAGTGTGTGCTCTTTACATCTATATACATAAGTTCGTTGGGTCTGTTGCTGGTTGGGGTTGGATTTTAATTGAGTCTGGGTTGGTCCAAGTCTGTAGATATAGGCTAGGCGCTTGGGCCGTAGTGCTCAGTGAAGAGTACAGTCTTTAGTTGTTTCTGGAAGTCCTTCAAGTCTTCAGTTGATCGTGGGTCGTGTGGGAGTGTGTTCCAGATATTTTGATGGCGTAAACAACACAGGTACACTACCAAAAAACTGCCTCCAGTTTTGCAACTGATTCCTATAGATTTTGGGGTGCTGAATCCAGGAAAAATAGCCAAAATGTTCCATCACGTCACATTTTCTTGCAAAATTAGATTTCTTACCCATATAAGGAATGTTCACATAATTTCTTTTTAGCCGACTGCAGTTTATTTTCTTGGCCCAAAATAGAGGTTGTAATGGTTAACTAACTAGAAACACTCCCTCATGATATTTTAGAGTGTTTTGTATTCATTTTATACATTAACAGGACAATTGGGAGGCGGGGGGCTAAATCCAGTACTCGCGCTGGCGCATGTTCTTTCCTGTTCGCCTCGCCTCGTTCGCTCGCTCAAACACGGTGGTTGCGACATGAACGTTCCTGTCAAATTTCAGTTTCTTGCAAGTTCATTATTACCTTTTGTTTGCTCAGTCGTAATCCAGCTTTATTCTGAAGTGGTTCACTACAGTTGTAGTTTGCAGTGCTGTGTATTTGTGATGGCTCACAGAGCCAGAGGTTGCGTCAACTCTCCGGACAGTTTTTGTTTATTTTTGGGGAATATACCGTGAAAAAGCAGCAGAGGAACATTTCGGCATTTATTAAAAAAGTATATTTCGCCTATTTCGGTTTGAAGTTAGGCGATCAAGACAAACCGTGGGCTCCTCACAAAGTGTGCAAGACATGTGAGGAAGATCTACGCTTATGGATGAAAGGTAAAAAACAAGCATTTCGTTTCAGAATACCTATGATGTGGCGTGAACAAAGAGACCACAGCAGTGACTGCTATTTTTGCTCTTGCATTGTGAAGGGATACAACTTAAAAAATAAGAACGTAATAAGTTACCCCAACCTTCCCTCAGCAATTAGGCCTATGCCTCATAGCAACGAAGTACCTGTGCCTGAACCACCAAAATCTTTGGATCATATTTGTGTGGACGGTTCTGATCATGATGAGACTCATTAGATGGCTTTTCCCGATGAGTCCAGTACTTCCGAGTTTGAAACTGAACCAGATCCGAAACCTGAACTTTTCTCTCAAGCTGAATTGAATGATTTAGTCCGGGATTTAGGACTCCCAAAAGATGCTGCCCTACTGCTAGGTTCTCGGCTTAAACAGAAAAATCTATTGTCACCAGGAACAACTTTTTATTGGTACCGCAACCGCGAGACACAATTTTTGAAGTATTTCAGCAAAGAGGAAGATTTGGTATTTTGCAACGATATATACGGAGTGATGGAAAAGTTTAAACTCAAGTATGATCCTGCTGAATGGCGGCTGTTCATTGATTTGTCAAAAGACAGCATAAAAGGTGTTCTTCTTCATAATGGCAACACATTCGCTTCAGTTCCTATTGCTCACTCTGTTATTCTCCAAGAAAAATACGAGAATTTGGCCCTGATTCTTCAGAAGATTCGTTATGATGAGCATAAGTGGATGATTTGTGGAGACTTTAAAATTCTATCCATGCTATTAGGGCAGCAATCCGGTTTCACCAAATATCCCTGCTTCCTTTGCTTGTGGGATAGCCGGGCCCGCGACCTACACTGGGGGAAAAAAGACTGGTCAATTCGGGAGTATTTGAAACCCGGTGAGAAAAATGTTCTTCATGAGAGCTTGGTACCTCGTGATAAAATTCTATTACCACCTCTCCACATTAAGTTGGGTCTCATTAAGCAATTCATCAAGTCCCTTCCAAAAGATGGTGAGTGCTTTCGGTACCTTTGCTCAAAGTTCCCGCGACTTTCTGAAGCAAAGCTAAAGAAAGGAGTGTTTGTTGGCCCTGATATAAGGAAACTCATTTCAGATGGAGCATTCGCTGAAACGATGTCTGAGAAGGAAAAAGAAGCCTGGGATTCCTTCAAGGATGTTGTTCTCAAATTCTTGGGGAACAGGCGGGATGAGAACTATAAGGATATTGTTGCCAGGATGCTCAATGCCTTCAAAGAACAAGGCTGTAACATTTTTATTTATTTTATTTATTTATTTATTTATTTATCTATATTTTTCTATACCGCCCCTTCCAGCGATCAAGGGCGGTTTACAAGGAACATTTTAACAATTGTACACAGATGTATACATTTACATTGAACAATCAGATTCAACTATTTACAATGAACGGTTAAGTTTAACTATTTACATTGAACAAAACTTCAACTTCAAGATGTATTAGTAATACAAACAACCATTAAATTATTTACATTGGATATTTACAGTGGTTGTGTGTTGTGTATATTTTGGAATTTATTTCCTTTTATGACGTAAATCGGGGGTGTGTATGGGGTTTCAGACAGGGGGGGTGAGTTATTTAGTTTTGAGTAAATATTTAGTTTTGAGTTATTTAGTTTTGAGTAACATGAGCCTGAAAGTCCATTTCTTGCACTCCCATGTGAACTACTTTCCCGAAAACTTGGGGGCGTACAGTGAAGAACAAGGTGAAAGGTTTCACCAGGACATCAAGGACGCAGAGAGAAGGTACCAAGGAAGATGGAACACCACTATGATGGCTGATTTCTGCTGGTTGCTGCTGCGGGAAACCCCAGATGAAAAATACGCCAAGCAGCGCACCAAGAGAAGCATTCGGGGGAAGAAGAAACGGGCCCACCAGGAGATTGATTGACCCAAGAATGACTTTAAAATCTAAACTGTGTTGACAAATATCGTGTTTTTACTAAACTTTGAAATAAAAATTTGCTAGTTATTACCACAGTGTCGGATCTCATTTATTAGAATTTTATTTTCACACCATCGGGTGTTTGTCTTCATGTATTGCAATGGTGCGGTTTGCGTTTTCTATTCTTACATACATACCTGTACAACATTTTTTGCACATTTCTTTGCTTTGCTTTGTGTCTAACCTCGCTCTTATATGCTCAATGTTTGTGCACATGTATGTGGCTGTTTTAAGTGCAGACAATTTTGCTACCATCACAGTGTGTTTTGTTGACATTATGTGCTGCCTTGTTACAATTTTCTTTATTCTTATTTGAATAACTACTAAACAATTAGTATAAAGAATTCATCCAAGAAACTTTTATCTCGATCGCACTCAATCTGAAACGTTCACCTCAAACTGCTAACCCAATGTAGCAAAAAATCTGTACGTGATGGAGCAAATTGGTTACCAGATTTGGATTCAGCGCACCAAAAAACGTAAAAATCAATCGAAACATTAGAGGCAGTTTAAAAAAAATTTTTTTTAGTGTACCTGTGCAATCGATCTATGTTTACCCGTTCCACTCCATTCATTAATTTATAGACCTCTATCATGTTTCCCCTCAGCTATTTCTTTTCTAGGTTGAAGAGCACTAACCTTTTAAGCCTTTCCTCATAGGGGTATCCTTCCATTCCCTTTACCATTTTGGTGGCTCTTCTCTGTACCTTTTCTAATAATGCTATACCCTTTTTAAGATACGGAGACCAGAATTGCACACAATATTCAAAGTGCAGTCGCACCGTGGAATGATACAGAGGCATTATAATATCCTTGGTTTTATTCTTCATTCCTTTCCTTATGATACCTACCATTCTATTTGCTCTCTTGGCTGCCACTGCACAGTTGGTGGAGGGTTTTAACATGCTATCCACGATGACACCTAAATCTTTTTCCTGGGTGGTGGTTCCCAATGTGGAACCTTGCATCATGTAACCATAGTTTGGGCTGTTCTTTCCTAGGTGCATAACTTTGCAGTTGTCCACATTAAATTTCTTCTGCCATTTGAATGCCCAGTCTTCCAATTTATCAAGGTCCTCTTGAACTTTTCACAATCCTCATGGGTTTTAACAACTTTCAATAATTTTGTGTCATCACTTTTTAACTCTACAAGAAGCTCCAATCACTGACTTAATTCATGTCAGTTTCTAACCGATTCTCCCAAACTAAACTAGATATTAAAGAGAATTAAAATGGTAAAATGTTAGTACGTTGCTACCTTTGAGCACCACTAAAACAAGAAGGTTTTTTTTGGCTGAACAATGGACTAGACAGCTTCAGCTAAGAAAAACTCTTAAAACTAAAGCCAGGTAGCATAATAACTTAATTGGTTTTAAAAATATTAGAGGGCCTGTCCAGTGGTCAGTGGTAGTGCTGTGAACTGTCACATAGGAGAACTGGGTTTAATAACAGCCTAGTTGGCCAGGGCTTGATAGCCCAAGTACTTATGAATGTTCATGCATCCCAGGAGAAACTTGATTAAGCTGAACTATATAATAAAATAAATGTAGAACACTGGATACCAAAAACCTCCAATTAGCCTCCAAACTGATACAGCAGAGGCAGAAGTAATATAAATTCTGTTGTTTCCCTGCCAGCGTGCATCAACACTGCTCTGAAGAGACACTCCATCTAAGGCAATAGGTCTCAACCTATTTTCTGCTATGGCACACTTGATGGACAGTACTCATGTGTGCAACATTTAGAGACACTGGTGAGAGGGGGAGGGCGGAGAGCCGAAAAGTCCTCCTATGATGAAATTGGCCAGTCCTTTCTCATATACACTATCACACTTTCTCAAACACCTCCTCAAGCTCACCTCTTCCTCCTTTCAAATCTCAATCTCTTTTTAAAATGATTCTTGCTCTTCAACCAGCAGTGGCAGCGATTGTAGCCATGGGGGAGGGAGCAAGACCCAACAATCCAAGCTTAAATTGGTAGGGAAGCAGCAAAGAGAAGTGACAAAGATTTTTTGAGGGTCTGGTTTTCCGTCAACACGGGCATATGAGGCCTTTTTGGAAGCTGAAGGACTGCTGTCTATGTCAGATTTTGAGTGACTCATCTCTCAGTCCTGACAGCCTAGTTGAGAACCACCGCTCTAAGGGGTAATCAAATAATTTGGTTCCCGTGTAGTTTATGGCCGGGCTCCGGAACCTGTCAATACTGCCAAATTGCTAGGGCAATTTTTAGTGAAGTGGATACTTGTCTACAGGCTGAGAGCATCAACTCATTTTGACTTTGAGACAGTAATGATTTTTGGTTACTTTCAACATAAGTGGGGCATAAATGGGTATCCAACTTCCTGAGCCATCCAGTGACTTGTGATTAAGAGCTATTCTGCAGATGTATACTATCTGCATAATGTGCAGTCTTTTAGAGGGATTGTCAGCTTGACTGAAAATACCCAGATAGCAGAGTTACATATTCACGAGCTGCCGGTGAACATGTAACTCCATTTGAAAATCAGCCCATCAGTTTTTATGCAATGGACAATCATCATGGGGGTCATTCTGAACCATGAATAAGTTGCCTGTATGTGCAGGATAGACATGTATCTCGCAAAAATATCTAAAACTGTATCCTGCATACTAGCGGCCCTGCACATACGTGGCACATAAACGGGGATCCCAGATCGTGGGCAGGAAGGGGCGTAACAGAGGCGTGGCCTGCCACAGAGACATATAAAGAGTATTCTGGTGCTACCCGTATATGTCCACAGTACTTCCCACAGACATCCAGGTTATACCTCCTGAAAGGTGGAATAACGATAGGACTTAGAGATATTTCTGCCCTGCACCTCAATGCAGCCCATAGTGGTGAATGGATGTGTAACCTATGCAGTGCGCTGTTGTGTCTGCAGGCTGGAAAACCACAGCCTGCAGTGTTCCTGATCAGAAAGCAGAGGAGAGGGAGGTTTGAGGTCGCAGTAACAAAAACAAACACCCCCACAAATGTATGGGGAAGAGCACAGGTGTGCTTACCAGCTATACTGGCATTTGCAGAGTGAGCTAAAGGGGTATAGAGTGGGTCCCCTAACAATGCCCACGTCCTCAAAATGATATCAGTGACGGAGTCCTAGGACTCCATATGAAAATGTAAGCCCAGCCATCGGTGCCATGTGCAGCACCCTGCCAGCTGGAGTGTTGCGCTCCACATAGCGGACCTTTACAAAATGTCTGATGTAATGTGTACAGTCCCCGGATGCTGACAAGGTCAGATGTAAACCTATCGGAGCACTGAGCCGCGGAGAAGAGATGGCCGCTTAGTTCGTAGCTCCCTCCCGATATAACAGAATCCGGAGATTCTCCCTGTACCGGGCTGCCAGTACTCTGCTATTTTTAGCGGAGTCGAATCCTAGAATATGGCTGCTTTGAAACCGGCAAGATTGGAGTTTCAGTCGACGCCAAGTCAAACCAATAAGCGAGCGAAACAAGAGCCTCCCTCTCCTCAAAAAATGGCGGCAGAAAAAGCTACAGCCGATGGGGTGCGCGAAATATTACAAGAACTGCGCATGGTTAAAGAGATGATCTCCACTAATTCGGCGACGCTGGTTCAGGTGCAAGAAGACCTTCATGAGGTAAAGGAGAGGCTGGGGGACATGGCGAAACATATGGACGACGTCGAAGCAGAACTAGACAGGCAATCTACCATGATAGCGCAGGTGGGCCCGCTGGTGAAACGGGTGACAGCCTTGGAGGCTCAAATGGAAGATCAATCCAACCGTGCCCGGAGGAATAATTTGCGAATCATGGGAATCCCGGAAGGCCGTGAGGGGATGGATCCGGTGGGCTACCTGGAGAAATTAATTCCGGAGCTTTTAGAAATTACCTTCGCGCGCCCGTTGGAGCTGGAAAGGGCCCATCGGACTCCGTCACAAGCTAAGCACTCCTCGCAACGACCACGTCTGTTCGTAGTTAAAGTCCTCCGATACCAGCACGTCTTGCAGATCATGCAGGCAGCCAAGCGGCGAACGGGGTTGCAAATCGACGGCCAGAAGGTTGCCTTCTTCCCCGATCTTTGTAAGCAGACAGTTACACGTCGACAGGAACTTTTGGCGTGTAGGCCGATGTTGCAGCAAGTGCAGGCCCGATATGGGCTCTTCTACCCTGCGTGTATGCGCGTGACTTTGGATAACCAAACTAGAACCTTTGCAGACAGGCAAGCCCTTCGATCCTTCCTTCAAGAGCGCTCACGTATGGAGATGGGAACTTGAGTTGGACTAGGCCTGTATGCATTGTAATGCTTAAATGCTGCTTACTCACTGTTGCGTCATAAAGAGATGTTCTGTGGTAAGAAGGGGTAGATATTGCACATTACAGATCTGCTCTTATATTTCATCTGTCTGTGCTCATATTGGATACACAGTAACCCCTGAGCTATGTGTTTGTCACAATAATGTCGACAGGGTCAGATAACTCTGAAGATGTTTTTGGTTTTGTTTGAACTATGTTAAGCCCGGCTACTGAGGGAATGCTCATAGAATTTAATCCTTGTGTTTAGAACTTAGGGGGGGGCGGGTTGGTCGGGATAAGATGGGCGGTGGAGGCTTCACCGTATATGTTCCGGAAGTTAATGGCATGGGACAGGTAGGGGGTTATATCCTTGATTTAGAAAATTGTTTATGTTTGTATCTGGGGCGACTGACTGCGAGTGCTACTATTCATGGGCTGTACAAAGCCGAATATGGCTGATTTCAAATTGCGGGTGTTATCCCTAAATGTTCAAGGCATCTCCAACCCGATTAAGAGAAAGAAAATATTGACTTACTGTAAACACCAAAAAGCTGATGTTATTTACTTGCAAGAAACCCACCTCTCACTTTCTGAATCTTGTAAAGTCACTGATACCATTTACCGAAATATATTGTCAGCTCCTGCTCTCAGAAAGAAGGGGGGGGGGGGTCATTATCTTGGTCAGGAAGACCCTTCCGATAATAATTCAAGAGACCAAAATAGATCCAAATGGGCGGTGGGCCAGAGTACTTGCACGATTCCAGGAGGGTGAATTAACTTTTATGACGCTATATGGCCCTAACTCTGATGACCCGCAATTCTATGCGCAGATCACCCAAGAATTAATGGAAGTGGGTTCATCACCAGTAGTGCTGGGAGGAGACTTCAACCTCATACAAGATCCGTTATTGGACCGGACTCCATATAAGCCACAACATAAACCTATGTCCTGTAAGACATTGCGGGATATGGTGGAAACACTGGGACTGGTAGACCCTTGGAGGCTCCTCTATCCTAAGGGTAGAGAATATTCTTTCTACTCCCTACCCCATAACACGCAAACACGTATTGATTATTTTTTGGTCTCTAAGATGTTGATACCCAAGATACTCAAGGTTGACATGCAGGCCAGAACGGTCTCGGATCACTCAGCAATGACCTTGGAGTTTGCAGCCGGATCGTCAAAGAGCACTCAGCAGAGCTGGTACTTTGATAGGCACTGGCTAGAGGATGAAGAATTTTGTAAAGATGTTGGGGGGGCCATCAGAGAATACTTTGCCCATAACAAGTTCAAAGACACCCCCACATGGGCTTGGTGGGAGGCCTTTAAGGCCAATATTCGGGGTCATATAACGTCCTTTCGGATCCGCAAGAACAAAGCCGATGCCCAGTGCAAGATAGAGTTGGACCGGGAGATTCACGCTGGTGAGCGTCTTTTAGCGAGGTGGGCTGATTCGATGATTTTGGTCCGGCTACAGAAGCTCCGATTTCAATATAACGCTCTCTTGTATGAGGAAGTCAACAAGGCTGTTAAAGCGCAACAGGGACGGTATTATCATGAAAGTAATCGGGCGAGTACTCTGCTTGACAACATGTTGAAAACCAAAAGAGCGGTGACCCGGATAGCCGGGTTGAAGGACCCTGCGGGTCAGTTGAAGGTGGCAGATGACGATATATTGGCATTGTGCGAAGCATTCTACTCTAAGCTATACCAATCGGAGGTTGATTGTGAAGAGATGGCCTTTAGTAATTTCGTATCCAATGTCGCTGGGCCTAAACTTGCAGAACATCAATGGCGTACACTGGAGGCAGCCTTTACTTGCAAGGAGATTAGAACTGCCATGCAGCAATTAGCGAAAGGGAAGGCCAGTGGCCCAGATGGCTTGCCTGTCGAATTCTATGAGACCTTCTCGGCGCAGTTACTGCCCGAACTACTGCTATACTACTCGGGACTTCATGAGGAAAGCCCGGCGATAGGGGCTCTTGCGGCTGCTACGATTGTAATCCACCCGAAACCTGGTAGGGACCCGCAAAGGGTCGAGAATTACAGACCGATTTCCTTGTTGAATGCGGATTATAAAATCTATGCCAAGATATTGGCCAATCGTCTGGCGCAAGTTATGGGGACCCTAATCCACCCGGATCAATGCGGATTCATGCCCGGTAGGTCGACGGTTGACAACGGTCGTCTGCTGGCCCACGTCCTCCGAAGAGCACAACATCTAGACCAACCTATTGTCGGCCTCGTGTTGGATGCAGAGAAGGCATTTGACAGAGTGGAGCTGTCATATCTCTTTCACGCTATGCGCTGGTTCGGTATACCGGACAGTTTCTTGCAGAGTGTTCAACTGCTCTATACCAAGCCGACAGCGAGGGTGCTGGCAAATGGCACACTATCGCAAGAATTTCGGCTCACACGGGGCACCAGACAGGGTTGCCCCCTGTCCCCCCTGTTGTTCAATCTAGCTTTGGAACCCCTCATCTTAAAAATTCGTCAGCAGCAGGATATTTGCGGAATTCAACTAGAGGGATATCACTGTAAGTTATCAGCTTACGCTGATGACCTCCTGTTATTCCTGGAGCTCGACTCAGTGGGTCCAGCATTGCAAGTTATCAAGGATTATTCAAGCATCTCGGGATACAAATTGAATTTGTCAAAAACCACAAGTATTCTCCTTACGGCTTCTGTGGCAGATAAGGATCTGTCACAGTATCCGTTCCTTGTGGAAAAATCATCCTTCAAATATCTGGGAGTCACTTATGGAGTCACACTACCGGACACCATAACTCTTAATATAGCCTGCTGTAATAAAGTGCTCCAAGAGTATGTGAATAAATGGTCCCCGCTGAATCTGACCTGGTGGGGCAGGTTGGAAACAATAAAAATGGTCATTGTGCCCAAGATAACCTATATCTTAAATATGATCCCACTATTGTTTGATCGGAAGTTCTATGCTGCCATGGAGAAAGTCTTGTTAGCTTTCTTGTGGGGGAAGAAAACCCCAAGAATAGCGTCTTGGAAGTTGAAGCTCCCTAAAGCTCGGGGAGGGGTACACTTTCCAGATTTCTATTGGTACCATCTTGCCGCGTTAATGAAGCAAGGCTCCTGGTGGTCAGAGGAGACGTTGACATCTGAGGCCCCGGTCTGGCTACTAATAGAAGGTAAAGTAAGTGAGCCGATCCCGCTTAGATTGCATATCGGTGCTGATGATACGCATGTTGCGACGGACCCGATTCTCAAGGCCACTCAACAAGCTTTTGCATA
Organism: Ichthyophis bannanicus; assembly: GCA_033557465.1. Lineage (NCBI taxonomy): Eukaryota > Metazoa > Chordata > Amphibia > Gymnophiona > Ichthyophiidae > Ichthyophis > Ichthyophis bannanicus. Next base: position 294,540,379 of record CM066032.1, read on the forward strand.
TGTCCTACCTCTAATGAAGATCGACCTGAACTACACGACGAGTACCCAGCTATGGCTTAATCCGCGCTTTAAAATTGGTGGAAAGAGTGTGGTCTGGCCCACGTGGCTGCAGCATGGTGTCTACTACTTGGGTCAGCTGATTCATGGACGGCAATTTAAATCTTTCCCGGAACTGCAACAAGAATATCAGCTCCCCCCAACGCTGTCTCTTTCAATGGTGTCAGCTGCGGAATTGTTTATCCAAGGCGGGAGTTTCGCCAATATCTCTCGGGACTGGACAACCAATACATATCCAAATACTGGAATTCAGATCCGGAACTCGGTTAGTATCGAAACTTGTGGAAGCTATTCGGCGTGCAGGGGACCATCGGCCTAAAGGAGCTCAATTGGTCTGGGAGTCTGAAGTCGGAACTTTAGTAACTACAGAGTTGTGGAACACTTTCTGGGATTCACAGATACGGATTACGAGAGCTGCTTCTCTCACGCAGATGTCCTATTTCCTTGCCCATAGAGCATATCTGACACCTGTAAAGATAGCCAAATGGCAGGTGCAGGAGAGGGATAGCTGTTGGTCTTGTGGAACCAGTGCTGGAACCTTGGCGCATATGCTTTACTACTGCCCCCTGCTACAGAAGTTCTGGCAGCAGGTTTGGGAGCGGCTAACCCAGTTACTTCAGATGAACTCACCTCTAACATACCGCATAGTCATATACAAGTCGCTGGCTGGGGTCCCAGATCTGGACAGGAGATTTCATGCAATTTTCGATCTTCTATTAAGCATAGCACTGAAAGCAATATTGAGTCACTGGAAAACCTTTGGCTCCCTAAATGTGGAATATTGGTGGAACCTGGTGTGTTATCATCACTCCTGTGAACTGGCATATGTGAAGCAGAATCCCAACTTACGCAAACTCCTGAATAAATGGGATACCCTAGTATTGTCTTAAATCACGCCACGCCTTGTGGCAGCCCGGCGCTCTGGAGAGGTAGCACTCGCGGTCGCACCCCTTCCCCCTCTAGATTTATAATCTTTCTTACTTGACATGATTTCTGTTAACCTGTCTCTGCTATCTTGTTCCTGATTTTATTGAATGTTTGGTTTAATGGTTGTTGTTTGAAAACTGACAAATAAAGACTTAAAAAAAAAAAAAAAAAAACTATCGGAGCACAATAATGGGGAAAGTCTACGCCAACGGCCCTATGACACATATCGTGTACACTGGTCACTGTTGCAGTTGGTTACATATGTGGGCCTATGATTTGCAATGTGAATACGAGGTCTGACCCTTGAGACTGATATACTTGCTGGGCTGTTTTGGCCTAAAGAAGCTCTGTGACTGTTTGAGGTCTACTTGTGTAGGTATCATGTATGTCTGTATGCATCTTGAAATGTAGTGATCAGGTATGATGATGGGTTGAAAGTGCTGATATTCATGGTTTCCATTCCATCAGCTATGTTATTCAGTGCAGGGCATGCTGTTGGCAGACGTCTGCTTCTGTGGCACTGCAAGTAAAAGTGTGTGCATGTGTGTGGTTGGAGAGATGCATGGGGGGATCTGGATTGCTCATCCACATATCTGGGGGGGGGACAGGTATGCTTGGCAGGTACCTGGACTGTAGGGCTGACTGCAGCATCATCAGGTGCAAGTGAGAACAGGCTGGAGTTAGCAGGACAGGTCCACATTCACGTACCTGTCCATACACTTCTCTGTAACTAATAAGGGGACCTCAGCAGGAGGGTGTGGAACACTATACGCTATGCCAAGGTGCACTAGCATTGCTCGCACAATGTGCATAGTTGTAGGGAGTGACGTTGGTGTCTCTGGGCATGTTTGTGTGGTGCTTGCACTGCTGATTGCTGTCATTCCACTGGCCCTTTATTAGTGATAGGGAAATGTTTGGCTGGTTCACTATGTGGGGCCTGTTCTGCTGGGTTCATGTGCTTACTTAGCATTTTATAGATGTGCTTCTGAGACGTCCACACCATGCATACCTGGGGAGGTCGTCTATTGCCATGTATTGAGTGCTGCACTGCTACTTGCGCCAGATGGATCACTCTCTGCCTGATTTCATGCTACATTACAGTGCACTGTGAATGCTTTGTAGTGTTGTGGGCATGCCACAAACTACTTTCTATCATATACCTTGCATCCTCCTATGGGTATCGTCAACTTACATTGTAATTCTGCCTCATAACAGCACTGTCCGTGGCCATAGCTGCTTAAAAGCTGCATGTTCTGAAGGGGGACGTGGCCGTTTGCAGGTATATCACGGAGACGGGCAGAGTCGTAGATGTACATTTTCGAATACGGTGAGCATGGGGATGTATAATGCCATTGTGGATGTATACCTGTCTTCGTACAACATAAGACTGTGTGCAGGCCGCGCCTAGCACGTCTATGTGGGTGATTCTGTGCACACGGCTACGTCTACCTCTGCATGATGCAAAATCTGGCTCTATTTTTACATGTTTCCATTTGGACATTCCCGCTGCCTGGACGTGCACGTTTTCAAAATTGGCCTCCATGTGTTTTGTTTACCTGATGCAAATTTTAGCAACGGGTCACATATTAAAAACACCCCACAGTGAATTCACAGGGGAAGGAAATGACATCTGTAATCATCAAACTCTTATTTTAACTTACTGTACACTGCTTTAAATCCTTTGATGTTGGGTAGTATATCACATGAAAATATTTATTTAATATCTTTTCTATATCGCACTCTTTATCATCAGTGCGGTTTACAGGTAACCAGTAGCCTGTACAGTGTGGTGGGGGCCTGCACTGTACCTTACAATAAACAAGTAGTGTAACTTGGGGACTAACATGGGTAACTATATACAGGCTGGGCACACGGGTCACAGATACAGTAGTGACCAAAGCTGCTTAGCAACTATTTACAGAGTAGATAGCTATATACATTTTGCTATTTACAGGTTATACAGTTGTTCAAGTGGCGCTGCATCAGTGGGGCGTGGGTGTGCAGGGGGTTCTGTTCTGGTGGTTGGGTATGTCTGATTGTGGCTTGTCACTTGCCTGGGAGTAATGTAGGAGGAAGAGATGGTGCTTCAGTGCTTTCCTAAACTGTGCAAGGTCCATAATGGACCGGATGGTGGTTGGTAGAGCGTTCCAGCTTGTGGGTGCATAGAACACGAAGGCTCTGTTCTTTGTTGCTTGCGAGCATTTTGTGATTGCATTTGGGATTATCAGCGTGTTGGCGGCGAATGACCTTATGGATCTGTTGGGGGGAGTGGGGCGGGCGAGGTCGGTGAGTGAGGCGGATGAGCAATTGTTGATGGCTTTGAAGGTTAGTATTAGTATTCTGAAGGAGAGTCGGCAGTGGACAGGCAGCCAGTGGAGGTGTTTCAAGATTGGGGTTATGTGATCCCTCCTTGAAGCTCCATGTAGTATTCTGGCGGCGGCGTTCATTGCCAGCTGAAGTGGGTTCAGTGGGTTCTTCGGGAGTCCATGTAGAATTGAGTTGGTGTAGTTGAAGTGGGGGATTATGAGTGCTTGATAAATTGTCCTAAAGTCATCTGGCTCCAGTAGGGGACGTAGGTGCCGAATTGTCCGTATCTTGTGGTAGACTGCTTTGACCATGTTATTTATATGGGCTTTCATGTCCAGATCTTGGTCTAGTGTGACTCCTAGATAGCAGATCGTGGGTTTGCTTAGGAGCTCAGCGTCTCTTACTTTTAATGATGTGGGAGGTGTAATCATTTGGCTCCTGGTTATGAATAGGGCGTCCATTTTTTTGAAGTTTATTCTGAGGTTTTGGGTGTGGAGCCAGTCAATGACAGCATCGAAGCAGATTGTTAGCGGTGAAAAATCTGGCTGGTCGGTTGAGAACGGCATGTAGAGCAGTACATCATCGGCATATACCAGGCAGGCGACGTTGAATGAGCGGATGAGTGAACAGATGGGTTGCATGTATATATTGAACAGCAGGGCCGAGAGCGAGGATCCCTGTGGTACACCTTATTTTAGCTGGAAAGGTTTGGAGGTCGTGGAGCCTGTTCTTACATGTTGCCATCTGTCTGCAATGTATGACTTACATCAGTTTAGAGCTGTGGCATGGATTCCCTTTCCCTTGAGGCGCCCCATGAGTAGATCATGATTGACAGAGTCAAATGCTGCGGCAATATCCAAGAAAATTAGTGCAAATCCTTGCCTGATGTTGTCCATTCCGGTGATTAGGGTACTGAAGAGGGTGATCAGGAGAGTCTCGATACCATGTGATTCTCTGAATCCGTGTTGACATGGGTCGAGAGGAGCGATGGTCTCGATGTGGTGTTGGATTTGGCATTGGACAACCTTTTCAATTATTTTGGCCAGTAGTGGAATGCTTGAGATTGGTCTGTATGAATCCACCTTCTGGGAGTCTAGCTTGTGAATCTTTAGAAGTGGCCTGATGGATGTTTCTTTCAGGCTTTGTGGGAACATCCCTGTTGAGAAGGAAAGGTCCATGAGTTTGGATAGGAATGGGCTGAATTCCACGCGCAATGACTTTATCCAGAAGGCTGGGCAAGGGTCTTTTGGAGCTGTGGTGGTATTGATGGCGGTGATGATATCCTCTGTGCCTTTCTCTGATGGGGTTGAGAAGACGGTCAGTGGTGTTGGATGGTGTGACTTGTCTAAAGGAATAGAGTTTGTGGTTATGTTGTTCTGGCCTGTTTTGGATTATAGGTAATCTGCGAATTCCTGTCGTTGTATCATGCTTGGTTGGGTGGTGGAAGGTTCCTTTGTTAGGGTCTTCACTAGGTTAAACAGGTCATATGGTTTGTTTAAGGAGCACTGCAGGAGCTCTGTATGATATTGCCTCATTTTCTCCGTGACTGCTTCGCGGTGTTTCTTTAGGTAGGAAGTGTATGCTCTCTGGTCGTCAGTGGAGCGTGTGCAATGCCATCGCCTTTCAAGCTTCCTTAGGTGGAGGAGTGACGTTCGTAGCTCAGTAGAGTACCATGGAGCGGTTTTTCTTTTCCTTGGTGCTTTGTTTGGTTTATTTGAGGCTGGTAGGTGAGCGATGGAACCAAGGCTATTGTTCCAGGTGGAGATCATTTCCTCGAGGTTAGGGGCTGACAGGTTGAAGAGTGGGAGGGTTTTGTTGAGGATCTCTTCTTTATCAAAGGGTCGGAAACATCCTGTTGGTGCTGTAGAGGCCTCGGCTGAAGTGTGGGAACTTTTGTTATCAGGATGCGAGGGCATTTGAAATCTGATCAGACTGTGGTCGGACCATGGTACTAGGGTGATAGATATGACGAGGTTGTGAATCAGGCCTATGGCTGATCTTGGGGCGAAGACCAGGTCCAGCTTGTTTCCTCTTAGATGAGTGGGAGCACTTATTACTTGTTTGTAGCCCAACTCATTAAGCGCCTTGAGGAAGGCTTTGGAGTGGGTGTCTTGTAGAGCAGGCAGGTTGAAATCGCCCATTATCCAGTTTGGTGTGCGCGGGTTCTTGACGTTGCAGGCAATTTCAATTATTGTTGAGAGGTCATCAGGGGAGGGCGATGGGGATCTGTAAATCAGGTTGATGGAGCTGTACTTGTTGGCTATGGTGATTGAGTCGAGGTGCATTGTGCTAGTGGCAGTGATCATCTGAAACTGGAGTTCCGTTTTGGTAAGGATGAGTGCTCCTCCACCCCTACGGTCCGCTCTGTGGAAGGTGTGAATTGCGAAGTTGGGTGGGATGAGCTGGTTGAGTAGGACCGTGTCTGAGTTGGACAGCCACATCTTGGTGACTATTAGGATGTCCAGGTCATGTTTGGATATCAGGTCGGAAATGGCTGGCCATTTCTTACGGATTGAGCGTGCATTTATAAGGGTGCATTTCAGATTGTGGGGGCGTGGATGTTTCTCTAGCTGAAGCTTTTTCATGTGTTGAAATGAGACTTAGAGTAGGTGTGGGTGTAAGGTGTGCTTTGCTTCCGTATCTGGTTGATGGGAGGTACCCGACCAATTCCTCCTTGAGCTTTGTAGGACAGGTATGGGATTGTGGGCGGTGGTGAGGGCAAGGGTGCAGTGAAGTAGACCACTGAGGAGGTAACCGCTGATTAGGGGTAAGTAAATAAATAAAAAGACATTTGGTCCTTTAGGTGGTAATTCTATAAAGGACGCGCAGAAAGGTATGCACTAAAAATATGCATAAACCCCTATTCTAAAGGGCACTTGCGCATGAATGGATATTAATGTACATGCTTTAGTTGTTCTGTAAGCATGCGTGTTAAGTCCCATCGCATGTATCTTTGGTTAGGGTGTGCAAAGAGATGGAGCTTGGGCAGATATAGGCAGGGCCTACATTTACATGCATAAGTTACAGAACAGTTTAACGTTTGCTGAATCTAGACACAGGCATTTACACTTGCTCCAGAGCAGGCATAACTGCTGCAACTGGGCTCAGATGCATCAGCGCACTACTATTCTATAGAGTACGCCTGTACTTTACTTTATAGAATAGGCCCTACTATACACATAGCAACATGCATTAACTGCACAGGAGTTTATAAAATTACCCTCCACAAGTCAAAGTAGCTATATTTCCTTGGATCTGATCTGTTTACAACATTTTTTTAAATATAATAATCACCAGAGTCACATTCATTTTCTTGATTTTGGTTAATTCGTTATACTATGTTGGAAAAATGTCCTGTGCTGAATGTGTGTTTTCAACAGGTGTCAGCTGCAGTTGTATAGCTCATGTTGAAAAGTGTCCAGATCACATGATCTTCTCCCAGCAGCTTACCACTTGCTCCATCTCTCCATCTCTTCCCTGGCTAATAGTTTTCAAGAAACAGAGTAACCAGATTTGTAACTGCCTTCAAGAAAAGCAGCTTCTAAAGGGTTTATTTTCTGTCAGCTTGATATTTCTGTTTTAGTGAGACAGCTTAACTGGTTTTGAGATTCCAAAGTTTATAATTCAAATTTTGAAGTGATTTGCACTGTATATGAGGAAAAGTCTTTATTATTTAAATGTTAAACTCTTTTTTAAACAAGAGTCCTGTTTACTAAAGGATTTTCCCATTTTGTGTCTATGCGGAAAATGTTTAGTAAACAGGGCCCATATTCTCAGCAGTGATTTACCAAAGCTTTGCCTTGAATATATTTCAAAGTCTGTATTATCTTTGTTTTGAGTTGGCAAATACTTTGAACAATATTTAATTTGAAATTGATGCACTGGGCTAATGGCATAGTGGACACCCACGCAGGCTTCACAATGAAGAGGGAGAAGACCTGAAAATGTAGGCGTCCACGACAGCATACAAAGGATCCAAACATACAAACATAAGATAAGCCATGCTGAATCAGACCAAAATCCATCAAGCTGAACATCTTGTTTTCGACAAAAGCCAGTCCAGGTCACAAGTATGCATAAGATCCCAAAAAGCAGATCAATTTCTCAAAGTTCATTCTCCAGAAACTGTCCAAACCTCTTTTGAACTCCGCTGTTGGTGTACTTAGATTTCCAAAAGGCTTTTGACAAAAACCCTCATGAGCAACTTCTCAGGAAATTAGTCATGGGATAGGAGACAATGCCTGGGGGATTAGAAACTGACTAAAAGATAAGCGAGAACAGAACTAAGCACCACACAAAGGGGGATGTTTACTAAAAGGTGTTAGCTGTCATTGTGGCACTAATGTGGAAAAGATTAAACTGCAATGACAGCTAACGCTAATGCTGTAAAAATGGAGCTATCGGTAGAGGAGGAGGAGACTAGATCAGGACGGAGAAAAAAATGGCGATAGGAGGCAGCCAGCACACAAACAATTGTCATGCATTGGTTGCCAAAATCACTACTATCATGGTTGCAGATAACGTCACCTGAAGAGATGGCATTATCTGCAGCTGAGCCATTGGGGTTACTTTGTGGTGGTTGTCAATTGGCAGTGTCTGCAACATGGCTTCCCCGCAGCCCCCCTCCTCTGATCCATGACATCGACGCCAGCTCAGGTGCCCCCTCTTCAGCACCCACCCCCCAGACAGCTGCCAACCTCTAAGGGATACTGTCTTCGGGCCACCCCCCCCCCCCCAAATTCCACAAGCCCAGCTAATCATTTGGACCCCTCCCTCCCTCCCCTTAAGAAACAACAAGCCCAGCTACCCAGTTGCATAACCCCCCCCCCCCCCCCAACCTGTACCTTTAGTATCTCTGGTGGTCTATCAGGAAGGAGGCAGGCCTGGTTCTACCCTGCTCCTACCCACGTCTCCTGCATCATACAAAATGGTGCTGTTCTTGTGGTGCTGTCTCCTAGCGATACATTTTTGCATTTAAGTAAATATTAATGTGTGGTGTGCAAAGGCAATGCACTATTGGGGGCATAGCCAGCATGTCCCCTACAGGTACTATATGGAAAGTCCCCTACCATACATAGGTTCATTTGCAATTAATGAGAATGAAGTTAATGCCTCCTCTTGAGAAAGTGTTAAGTGCACTTGTGTTAACCGCAAAATTGACAGCATATGGTATCTATCATGCACTAACCATAATGTACACCTATTCTTGGCCCAAAGCTACCCAGTCTCCATCCCATCATGTGCTAAGCAATTAGCATGGGATTTTTACTGTACTGGTTGTTTTTAGCAGACAGTAACTATTAGTGCAGGCTGTTAGCATGCATTAAAACATGCATTAATGGTTAGTGCATGTTAGTAAACGTGTCCCTAAATATTCAGTCTAGAAGACAGTACATGACATATTAAAAATATAGGTTCCTTTTTTGAAAGGCCAAGCTAAGTTACACTACCATGTACCATCACACTATTAAATTATACCACTTGTATTAAATTATCAATTTTAAATGCACTACTTATATAAATCTTCTCTGGCACAGCTTTTCTGAAAATATCCATATAAAGTAGAAAACAAAAATGCTCATATTATCACAATATCATTCTGCCACTGTCCACCTCAATTCACTTGGATATCTTCTTTGAAAACTCTGTCAGATTACATTTAGCCTTACACTAAATTGAGAAAAAGCTATAAGAAACATATCTATCTTGAGTCATATTTTCCCCTGTGGGATTTCTGAGCATACAGATAAGCAAATGCTTTTCAGCAGTGGGTCACCGCCGTGCTAGATCAGTGTGAAGTTTCTCCTGCGACACAGACTTCCAAGTGTTCCAAACTGAGCTGAACTCTGTGGGGAAAGGATTGGTATGTGGACTGCTTTCCAGTGGTTTACCAAACTGATTCCTCTAAAACCAACTGAATGAGTAACAGCCTACAAAGTTGGACTTGAACCAAATGTCCCAGAATCATGCAACCTCAGTGAAACATTACTTATCTGCCTTTTTGAACAGTTCGTCACTCAAGCTTGCATATAATTTATATTAATCTTGCATTCCAACTGAAAATCTATTAAAATGAAGATAATGCTAAAGAAAAGTCAGGAAGTAGAAGCATGTCCTTTCCCCCTAAAGACATTTGGCATCCATTACATGATTGTAAGTGGGTCAACAGTAACTGAAGGGTTTTTTTTGTTTGCTTTTACTATAGCAATTTGCAATTTATTAGCAGGCATCAACACCAGAAGCTTCCATTTATTGTGCTAATTTACAGAATTGACAGATGTTAACGAGAACAAGTTAAAAAGGAAAGTCAAACAGAATGAAACAAGACCACAGACATTAACACTAGAATACACAATATCTGTCTAGAAGAAGATCAGCACTATATTTAAGGGTGTATCTCTAAAAAGACTGTATGAAACATCAACTTGTCTATTTTAGAGCTTTGAGGGTAATTCTATAATGGCACACCGGAGATGTGTGCCGATTCTACAGAGTAAAGCCTGTGCATGCCCCATGGCAGGTATAAATACCCACACACAGAGTTTAAAGACACATGCATAGGTTATAGTACTATTAATCTATGTGAATTCCTGCGCTATGCCTCTGTTCTTCTCCTGTGCATGCCCATCCCATAGGTATGCACAATGGCACACATATATCCGTGTACTTACAGAATAGCAAGCAGCCAATCTGATCTGATCTGAGCTGATCTGTGAACTCAAATCACTAGAATACCATGACTTACACACGTGGATGGCGTGTACATTTGGGTGCCCTCTTTATGGAATTACTCCCCATATATCTTTCTCTTATATTATTCTTAAATCTTTTATTTTCTGTTTGCCTTCATACTTGATTTTCTAAATTCATCTTTTCTTGGAATAAAAATTGTGAATCTCCAGGAACAAGCAGGAATGAGTCTTCACATATGGGTACGTTGGTACCGACGGAGCCTGTGTGGGAACGCTCCCCAGCATACAGGAAAGAAAGCTTTTGGGAGCATCCCACGTGCATGCGCGCTGCCTTCCCGCCCATTTACTTCCCTCTCATCAATTTTCCGTTTTCCGCAGAGCCGGCAGGACGTATTCCTGTCACCGCAGAAAATTGTTCTTTTTATTCTTAGTTTTTTGTGGTTGCGTCTGCCTTCCCCCGACGCCACCAGTACCGCCGGTGCTTTTCTTTCTTTTTTCTAAAAGAATTTCTTCTTTCTTCAGAAATTTTTTCCCTTTTAGTGTCTGACGGTTTGCAAGGCCACTGGGCCTCTATTTTTTCTGTTATGGAAAAGCCAGCCACTATCCTTAAAAAATGTTCTAAGTGTGGCGGTACCAATATTTTTTCAGACACCCATACTTGGTGTCTTAAATGTTTGGGTCCTGACCACTGCTCACTGGAGTGTCTTTCCTGCTGGACCTCAAACAAAAGAAATCTTCAGAATCGAGATCAACTCGATACTCAGTTCACATCGCTCTCGATGTCACCAGCTAGAATATCTCCACAGGATCAGGTAACCAAACAAAAGTCTGTAAAGACTAGCCAGTCCTCGAGTGGTAGATCTCCTTTCCAGTATCGAGATGGCTCCGGCCTTGCCCTCGAGGACATCTTGGCAATAAAACCCCGGCGGGAGTCTTCGGGCTCCAAAGCATTAATGGGGTTTCAGGTTGTTCCCGGGGTTCCTACCTCGGAGAACATACCTGGGCCATGCTCGGTGGTTATGGCCGTTTCAGGCAGTACCGACACCCCGGCATCGGCTATGGTGATGGATGAAATACTCCTCACTGATGAACGTAGTCTAGCGCTCTCGGTTACCTTGGTACCGCTGGAGTTGCTGCAGACCGTTCCTCCAGTATCGGTATCGGCTTTGGTACCAGTACCGGTATCGACATCGGCGTCGGTACCGTCCATGCTTGTTTCGACAGACTCGCTTCCTTCGATGCCGAGCCTGGAATCCATATCTAGCATGGAGGATTCGGTACCGACTCGTCTCGGTATTGACTTTGGGTATCGAAAACATCGCTTTAAAGAAAATCTGATGCTTCATCCTTTCAAGTCTTCTGATCCCGATGACTGCAATGAATCCATCGGTACCAAGGCTGAGTTTTCCACAAATCTAGCCTTTACCCCTCATTTTAGAGGATCCTCCTCAGGGGAGATTTCTTTTCAAGCTTTTTTGCTTGATATGGCAAAATTACTTGCCATTTCTATACCTGGTAATGAGTCCTTGCCAGGGGATTCAGAGACCCTGCAAACCCCCTGTATTCCAAAGGAGATCATTATGCTTCCTTTGCATCAGATCTTACAAGATCTCCTTTTAAGAATGTGGAAAACTCCTTTAACGGTATCACCACATTCTAAGACACTTGACTCATAGAAACAGAAATATGACGACAGAAAAAGACCACATGGCCTAACTAGTCTGTCCTTCCATAACAACTACAACAGTCCCTTTTTTACCTTTAGAGATCCTCTGTGTTTGTCCCATGCTTTTTTGAATTCAGTTACTGTCCTCATCTCTACCACCTCCACTGGGAGACTATTCCACGGACCCACTACTCTTTCCGTAAAGAAATATTTCCACATATCACTCCTGAATCTATCTCCCTTCACCCTCATCCCATGTCCCCTCGTAGCAGAACGTGCTTTCAATTGAAAGAGGCTCTCTCCCTAAACATTTATGCCATGGAGGTATTTAAACATCTCAATCATATCACCTCTATCCCGCCTTTCCTTTAAGGTGTACATATTAAGATCCTTCAGTCTGTCCTCATATGCTTTATAATGAAGACCACTAATCATTTTAGTAGCCACCCTCTGCACCGACTCCATCCTGTTCACATCCTTTTGAAGGTGCGGTCTCCAGAATTGCACACTATACTCCAAATGAGGTCGCACCAAAGACTTATACAGAGGCATTATCACCTCCTTTTTTCTGCTAGCCATTCCTCTCCGTATGCACCCAAGCATCCTTCTAGCTTTTGCCGTCGCCTTTTCTACCTGTTTAGCTACTTTAAGATCATCAGACACAACCACGCCTAGGTCCCGCTCTTTTTTAGTGGACAAAAGTACTTCACCCCCTATACTATATTGCTCCCTTGGATTGCTGCAGCCCAAATGCATGACCTTACATTTTTTAACATTAAATCCCAGCTGCCAAATTCTATACCATTCTTAAAGCTTAGCTAGATCCCTCCTCATGTTATCTACCCCTTCCTGGGTGTCTACTCTATTGCAGATTTAGGTATCATCCGCAAAGAGGCAAACCTTACCTGAAAGCCCTTCCGCTATATCACTAACAAAGATGTTAAAAAGAATCGGACCAAGGAGAGATCCCTGGGGCACACCACTGATAACATCCTTCTCCTCAGAGTGAGCTCCATTTACTTGTACTCTTTGTCGCCTCCCACCCAACCAATTTCTAACCCAAGCAGTAACTTTAGAGTACATCCCTAGGGTGCTCAGTTTGTTTATAAGTCGCCTATGAGGAACAGTGTCAAAGGCTTTACTGAAATCTAAATACACCACATCTAGGGCTCTCCCTCGGTCCAACTCCCTGGTCACCCAATCAAAGAAATCAATCAGATTTGTCTGACAAGACCTGCCTCTGGTGAATCCATGCTGCCTCGGATCCTGTAATCCGCTGGACTCCAGAAACCTCACTATTTTCTCTTTCAGCAGCGTTTCCAATAATTTACTCACCACCAAAGTTAAACTAACCGGCCTGTAGTTTTCAACCACATCCTTACTTCCACTTTTGTGTAAAGGCACAACATGAGCCTCTCTCCAGTCCTTTGGCACCACTCCCAACTCCAACGAGGCATTGAAAAGGTCAGTCAGTGGAGCTGCTAGAACGTCCCCAAGTTCCCTCAGTATTCTCGGGTGTATCCCATCCGGTCCCATCGCTTTGTCTACTTTAAGTTGAGATAGTTTCTCACGAACACAGTCTTTTGAAAATTGTTCAAGATGTCCTTTGCTTCTGTTCCTATTTGTGGGTGTTTTCTGAGGTCCTGCTCCTGGTTCTTCATCTGTGAACACAGAACAAAAATATTTGTTAAGCAATTCCGCTTTATCCTTATCAGCTTCCACATATTCCTCCCCTCCACCCTTGAGTCTGACAATACCACTCTTGCCCTTCCTCTTCTCACTAATATATCTGAAAAATGTCTTATCCCCCCATTTTATTGCATTGGCTATTTCCTCCTCCTTTTGAATCTTTGCCTTCTTGACTACTTTGCTAGCTTCTCTAAGTTTTTCCAAATACAGATGCCTGTCTTCCTCTCTCTGTGATCTCTTGTATTTCATGAAGGCCTCCCTCTTTTTCTTCACTTTTTCAGCTACTTCTTTCGAAAACCATAGCAGTCTCCTTTTCCTTTTACCTTTATTTACCATTTTAACAAAAAGGTTGGTTGCCCTTAAAATATCCCCTTTCAGTTTTTCCCACTGTTTTTCTACATCCCTCAGCTGTTCCCATCCAACTAACGACTCCCTGAGGTATTGGCCCATCTTCGCAAAGTTAGTCTTCCTAAAGTCTAAGATCCTCGCCTTTGAATGGATTCTAACAGCCCTAGTCCTAATACTGAACCACACCATCTGGTGATCACTGGATGCAAAATGATCTCCCACTACAACATCAGAAACACTTTCACCATTGGTAAGCACCAAGTCCAGTATGGCCCCTTCACGTGTGGGGTCTGTTACCAATTGCCTGAATAGTTCTCCCTGTAGAGAATCCAGGATCTCCTTACTTCTAGATGATACTGCAGCAGGAATGCGCCAATCAACATCTGGCATATTGAAATCTCCTATCAGTAGCACTTCCCCTTTCCTAGCACATGTCTGCACATGTCTTCAATTAACTCTCTGTCCACCTCTTCCTCTTGTGAGGGAGGTCTGTATATCACACCAATGTAAATAGATTTATCTTTCCCTCTTTCTAGTTTAACCCACAATGCCTCCCCTCTCCCTTTTAAGCTCTGTAATTCCAAAGCTTTAATAGTAGTTTTTACATATAGTGCCACTCCTCCTCCCCTACTTCCTACCCTGTCCTTTCTGAATAAAGTATAGCCAGGTATAGTTATATCCGAATCATGGTTTTCTGTGAACCATGTTTCTGTAACTGCCACTAAATCCAAGTCAGCCACTCCCACCAAAGCTTCAACATCAGGGATCTTATTTCCCATGGTACGGGCATTTATACACACTGCTTTCCATATGTTACCCCTGTTACCTATTTCCATAAAGTTATTTAATGTATCACCTACCTGGGGGCTTTCACTTACCTGGGGACTTTCTTCACCCATCCCCAACTAATCTAGTTTAAAGCCCTCTTCAGTAGATTAGCCAGTCTACTACTGAAGACGCGTTGACCTTTCTTGGACAGATGGATGCCATCTCTGCTCTGCAACCCTTGGAACAGCATCCCATGGTCTAGGAAACCAAAACGCTCTCGATGACACCATCCACTCCATTTACAAGGTGCCACCTTCTCCAGGTTTTCAAAAGACTCAACTTCCTCATCATTCTATTGTTGTAGAATCAGCAATGAGGCGTATTAAGAGTGCAAAAAAAGCACTCTTGTTATCCGCCAGGTCGTGAGTCTAGAACTTTAGATGCCTTTGGACATCGATGCTTCCAGGCATCCATGCTTTCAGCAAGAATTATCTCATATATTTTCTATATGGGATTGTCTCTTGAAGAGGTTACAAAGAGCTTAAAGCTTTTGAACCCTTCTTTTCAAGAGCATAAAAGAGCAGACTATTTCTTACTAGTCAATCATGCTCAAAATATCTCTAGGTTCCTTAATCGTGCTTCCCTGGACTGTTTTGAGTCTTTAGCAGAACTTCTGCTATAGCCATAGGAGCACGATGCATGGCCTGGCTCCAAGCTTCAGACTTGGACAGATGGGTACAAGAAAGACTGGGAAATACTCTTTGTACTGGTGAAAATCTCTTTAACAAGGATGCTTTATTTCAAGCTAATCAGTTAAACACTGATGATATTACTTTCAGATGATTGTCAAAACTTTCCTCTATCCCAGCTAATGAAAAATCTCCTAAAAAGCTTTATACCCCTAAGGGAAAAAACGTTTTATCCATCTTCTACCCATTATGCAGGTGTTTCCAAAGATGGGCAACATCACACCAGGCTAAGAAAATCAAAACCACAACAGGCTCAGCAAACCCAGCAGTCGCAGGGTTTCTGATGTTTTATTCACTTTTCTGTGTAAGGTTTAGAACTTTTGAGCATACTTCTTTTCCACAGAAGTATCTAAAATTCATCTCATCCATTCTGAGATATCAGTCATACATTAACTCAGTCCTCGACTCTGGGCATGAATCTCTTGCTACAAGAAAAATCTATCCTTTTAGCTCTAAGAGCTTTTAAGGACTATCATACCCCAGAGATAACAGGTTTCTCCTTTTGAAACAAAAGCAGCACTAACAACTAACAACAAGGTGACCTCTACCCTTCAACTTGACAGTTTCCTGTACGAGGATATCTCATACTTTTAACTGCAAGGGGACCCTATCTCTTCAAAGACTTACCAAATTGTAAGTCTTCTCAACTCTGTATTACCTTCTATCCCTCTTAGCCCAGACATTCAGTCTCTAAGAGTACTACTAAACAACTGGAGGGCTTATTCTCTAAGACAAACAAAGGAGCGAGCAGGATAAAGGTCACTGGTTGTTCATTAATAAAGTGCCAGTGACCTTTATCCTGCTCGCTCCTTTGTTTGTCTTGGACTCTCTGAGAGTTTGGTGCTCTCTCTTTGTGTCCTTGGGCTTATTCTCTAAGCCATAGGATTTTCTCAATACCTACTCCAGTAAGTAATTTCCATACAGAGTTTTTTCTCCCCCTTTGCGGTTCATCTTTTCTCTGTGTATCGTTGAGCTAACCTTCTCAGATACTTTTTTAAGGCAGCTTTTCCGACAGAAATTGGGTATCACTACTCCAAATTATGTCTGCCAGTCCTCTCCAATCTATAGGACCTAACTTTTTATGCTGCCTTAATAACAGATAATTCCAAAAGAGGTCCAGAACCCATTTGGACTATTTATTGTTGCAGGCATCAGGCCTGTCTTCTATTCTTAGCCATCTTCAATTTTCTTTGGCTCTAACAGAATAGATTAGGTTGCACACTGGCAATTCAACAGCCAGATCTAAGCAACCTACAACATGCTCTGTGCCATTATACAACAAAGCTCTGCAACTGTGGGCCTTTGCCAGACAGCTTCAGAGCTACTTCTAGTAGGTAGCTTCCAGATGGTTAAGAAGGGCTTCAGCTGATGGACTCTGCCAGTCATGCTCCTACATGACTGTTTTTTTCCTACTCTTACCATATTCCTTAAAATTTCCTTTTAAGGAAAAGTAATCAGGGTTTAGACCACGTGAAAGCGTAGAAAATTGCACAATTCCCTGGTTCGTTCCACATCTCACTGGAACTTCCACAACAGGGATGCATTTTTTTCAGTACAGTTGGTCCTTTTTCACTACTTTCCTTCTAATTTCCTATACTTCATGGTAGCTATAATGAACAACAGAACGCATGATACTCATATTGCCCTCATAGAGAGGCAAACATGGTATCCCCTTATATTGTGTCTTTTTCTCCAGCTACTATTTGAAGTTATAGAAGGATCCAGACTTGCTGTCTTAAGACTAAGGATCTCCTCTGCACTCATTCACGTACGTCTCGAGACCTGATTATTCAGGGGCTAGATCTTTTCAAGAAGTCTAGTCCTATCCCTGTAAGTGAAGAACATAATACCAGTTCTCACTAAACTTTTTCTATTAGTTCTTCCATATTTAACCAAACAGAGATTCTCCATCAATATTCTCAAGTAGGTCTTAATCCTTCTTGTTATTGTGTCAATCTCTACACAACATCTGACTTGAAAGATTGGTTTACTGTCCATATTAATGCTGCCCCAGCATACCATAACACTCAATGGACAACCAATTTCTATGGTAAATTAGGAATTACCTTTCTATTACATTTTAGGTTACGTCACATCTGAAGCTCTACATGTAAGGTCATCATCATAAGTGACATCACTTATGAAAGACTTTACTGATCTTCAAGAAATTAGAGGCTCAACGCCTAGTACAAATGTCTTTGTCTTTCATTGGAATAAAGGGGGTCTAAAAGACCTATCCCCCTTTTTTCTGCAAAGGGTATTTCTACCTTTTTCCTCCAAACCAGTCAGAGTATCTCCACTCTTTCCTAGGACCTTATTCTGCTCCAAGGACAAGAAGTTCAATTTTTTGGACTTTACAGAAGCTTTAGCTATTTTCTCCAAAGTCCAACCTCATTGAACTCCCCCAGTACTTCTTCTGGGGTTAGTTCTGGCCATTAAGGCTTCTCATCTCTTCCTGTATTGCAAAATTTATTTTTTTCCCTCTACTTCACATTGAGGGAATTTCTTTGAGGACAATGTGCTGGCTCTCAACCACAGACCCATATTACCCTCAACAAATATTTTTGCAATATTTTTTGAGTGAGATTCACATTAGAAAATTGGGACCCAATATTTTTTCTAATATTTATAATTTACGCAAGGTCTCCCCTCTGGATACCTTGTTTAGTCAAGCTGTTCCACATCATCTCTTTTCTAGTTTATCTCCTACCCTCCATCCCTTGGATGCCTGAGGTTTGAGGGATAAGCATTGCCCATCTTACATTGCAACATGCTTGAGCCTCCTCCAGGCATCTTAGCTTGGGAGTCCCCATATGTGAAGACTCATTCCTGCTTGTTCCTGGAGATAGCCCAGTTACTTACCTGTAACAGGTGATCTCTGGGAACAGCAGGAATAAGTCTTCACAACCCACCCACCTCCCCTAGGAGTTGCTCTCTCTCTCTCTCTCTTTCTCTCTAATTTGTCTACTTCCCTCCTTCGGTCTCAGCTACAAACCCAACTGATGAGAGGGAAGTAAATGGGCGGGAAGGCAGCGCGCATGCGCGTGGGATGCTCCCAAAAGCTTTCTTTCCTGGACGCTGGGGAGCGTTCCCGCGGAGGCTCCATCGGTACCGACGTACCCATATGTGAAGACTTATTCCTGCTGTTCCCAGAGATCACCTGTTACAGGTAAATAACTGTGCTATATTTTACTATGGAATCACGAGCCTCTTTCTAAGTGGTACCAAAGAGGGTTAATCTTGATCCAGAAAAAGGAAAACATTACTGACTATATCAAATCTGCCCTTATTAGACAATTTTTTTGAAAACCTGTGGACCAATATTCAGTTGCTGTGCTCAGCATTTTTTTTTAAATGTCAGCCATGGTGGCAAAAAATTCCAGATATTTAGCATCTGGATTTTTTTATTTTTGTAGTAGTATTTAACTTGTGCCTTTCCAGGGGAAGATCAAGGTGACTTCCATTCAGGCACAGTATGCATTTCCCTGTCCCCAAACAGCTCACAATCTGTTTGTACCTGAGACAATGGAGGGTTAGTGGTTTGCCCAGGGCCACAAGGAGTACCAGTGGATTTGAACTCTGGCCTGTTCTGGCTGTAGGCTGCTGCCCTAACAACTATGCCACTCCTCCACACCAACAAATACTTGAATATCCAGACTGAGCAATGAGCACCACCAATAACTAGATAGTGACAATATCTATCCAGACTGCCATCCATATAAAGTTAGAATAGATAGCTATCCGGATAACAGACTGAATTATCGCTACTGTTTGGATAATTCGCTGCTATGCCCTGGTTTTGTCCACAGGCTGCCCTAGCATTATCTGGATTGTGTCGAAGCAGTCTATAAGATATTAATCAGGACTATTTGGATAGTGCCTCTGAATATCACCAGATAGCCTTGGCCAGTGGCACTTACCCAGACAGCAAGTGCTGCTATGAACAACTGTTGGCATATGTTGCCAAGAAAAACTGGCTCCATTCATCACAGCTGAGATTCCATAGGCAGTAGTACAGTGCTATTCCTTTTAGGGCTAATAAATTACATTTTGTTGCAGGTATATAGGGGTAATGATTTGCTGTTAGTGCAATTAGAATTAATGCCAGCTTCAACACCCTGCTGGGATGTACTCATGAGAGTGTTATTATCTCCTCCAAATTTTGATCTCCTGCATGCGTGGAAATGTAGGCCCTTCTGTTTTCTTTGAAACAAACAACAACAACAACAAAAAATAACATAAACAAAAAAATAAAGTACAAATCAATCACCATAAACGATGAAAACCATATCAGCTAACAATCCTCTTCAAGGAACACTATGGACCAGATGACAATACCTAACCACAGCCCCTACATACTATCATGAACAATGAACAGTTAATCTTAACTACCCTCCACATTTAGCCTACCTTTCAAAAGTCTCCTACCCCTACCCATTTTGCTGCCCATCCTTAACCTCCTCCCCTTCCTCCCATTCTTGTTGTTGTTAACCCCATTTTCTCTCCAAGTTATTTCTCCCTGTTCATTATAAAACGAATCCACGAGATTAGTATGTTGTTCGATGTAAATTGTTTTGGACAAAAGCGGTATAGAAAAACCTGTTAAATAAATAAATCCCTAGCCCAAGTCACAATATCAACCTTTAGCAGGTCTTTCTTCAGGCCAAACTCTGAAAGCACTCACCTATGCAGTTCATTTTGCAGTTTCCCTAGTAGTTATATTGTCCTCCACAAAGCTGGAATTTTTGTAGTCCCCTTTTTTTACTCTTAAAAAGATATTGGAATAGATGAACTTTCGAGACCTCATAGACATGAAGACATCTGAACAGTTCTATATGATCTTGAAAGCTCATGTATCCCATCAGGGCCGGCCCAAGGGTTTCTGCCACCCTAGGCAGAAACCCTGGCCTCGACACCCCTTTCCAGCTGCTGCTGCCCCCCCCCAGCTGTATCTGCCGCCACCACCCCCCAGCTGCTGCCGATTCCATCTTGGGAACGGGAGGTGGGCAGCGGCAGCATTTCCAAAAGCAGCGGCTTTTTGCTGCTGCTTTTGTAAATACTGTCACTGCTGCTGCCCGCCTCCTCCCCCAAACAGAATCAGCAGCAGCTGGGGGAGGGGGGTGGCACGGCCGCCAATGTGTGCTGCTGCCACCGCCACCACTGCCCATGTGTGCCGCTATAACTGCCCACCCAGGGAAAGCTGCCTAGCTCACCTAGTGGATGGGCTGGCCCTGTATCCCATCATGGTCTATATGCATAGCTCCACCATACAAAGCATTAGAGACCACGATATAAAATATATTAACAACAGAAATGAAAAAAATCTAGTGTTATTATAAAAGCCCTGAACCAAATTAGAGCTGCAGGCTGAGAGCCAGGGAAGCATAGTTCAAACCCTACTGTTACTCCTTGTGATTTTGAGCAAGTCACTCCATTGGCTCAGGTACAATTCAGGAAGGCATTTTCAACTGCAGCAGCCAGCACATTTAAAGTGGCTGGTCATTGCTACTTTAATTTTGACCTGGATAGTCAATGCTAGTGCTATATCTGGCCACTGGCAGTAGAGTACTGCAATTCGATATACCAAGGTCTCTCAAATTGCTCCATATATCCCCACCAATTGACACAAAATACAGCTGCCCGTTTGATCACTGGAAGTTTCAAACAAGATCACATAACCCCCATACTTAACCAACTGGGATTTCTAGTTCCACAGGTGTTCCTTGCGGTCTTGGGCAAAACACTTAACCCTCCATTGCCCATGTTCCCTGTAAGTATTAGTGTATGTGTCTCATATCCCCTCATGTTAAATGTATCCCCCAATTGTGCTGTGACCACTTTGATTGAAGGATAAGGTGGTATACAAAACTGTCTAAATAAATAAATAAATAAATAAAATAAATTATACTGGCTTCCAATACAATCCCGGTCCAAATTCAAGACAATCTTCATAATTTTCAAAATCCTACACCACTCCTCTGCAGATATCCTACAAGAACTAATTTCTCGAGTCACCAGCACCCATCCCAGGAGAGTTAACAATAAAAGTTTGATTGCTACCCCATCTGAATTCAAGAAATCCAAGCAGACAACATCAACAAGGGCAATTTTCCTCTCTTTCCCAGCATTATGGAACTCTCTGCCGGAAGATATTAGAACCACAACAGACATCAAGGACATCTGTAAAAAGCTAGATGCACCTTTACACTGATCGCTTCGGACATATTACCCGCTGATCCTGCGATTGTAGCTCACATCATACCTGGTTATCTCCAATCTGATCTCTCATAGCCTAATGCCCGCCCTCATTTACTGTATATAAGTTCTTCTGAATATAAAAGTTCCACATTGTTTCATCGTTTGTTAATAATTTTGTTTCTGTTTCTGTAACGATTTATTACTACACTTCACTCGATATACTGTATGTTTCATGTTTAATGTAAACCGCTTTGATTGAAGGATAAGGTGGTATAAAAAATGGTTAAATAAAATAAATACATAAAATTGAATATCCAGGTTGCCCCATTAGCTCCAGGTTGCTGGTTAGCCAATTAGCTAACCGGTCAGCAGCAATATTGAGCGGTTGGCTGGATAACTAAACTGGCTAAAGTTAGGCCAGCCTTTTTTTGGCCTGACTTTATCTGGTTAGGGCTAACCAGCCAAGGGCTCAATACTGCAGCTAACTGGCTAACCCCCAGTGCCACTTCCGGAACACCCTGACACTAAGTGGTTAGCTTCGGGGCGTACAAATCGGGTAGAAAAGACTATTCAGTAGTACTAAATAGTTTAGTGCTACTGAATGTCTTGCTGACCACAGTTTCACCAGTTAGCAGGTCTGGTAAATCGTTTTGAAAATGCCCCCTTAGATTTTAAGCCCTCCAAGGGATAGGAAAATACCTAATGTATTTGAATGTAACTCACCTTGAGCAACTCACAAAAAAGGCATGAGCTATATCCCCCCTAAAAAAATCTGTTTTACTAGTAGTATTTGTACTAATGTTCTAAGGCAGTGTAATGCTTGTACTGCTGCCTATTCTAAGGTGGGGTTCTGGCTGTATGAATCATAAGAATTAGTACTTCTTTTTTTTTTTTTTAAACTTTTATTTTCATTTTGCAACAAACAAAAGAAACAACACACCAAAGGAGACAAAACAAGTATACAATAAAGAAAAGTAAACCCAATTACCCCCCACCCCCACGCTTCTTCTCTAGCTGATTATGTCAGCATGTGAGCGCTTCCAAACAACAGTGATTATACATCAAAACAATCAAAAGAGTATCTGCGATACAGAATAATCATGGGACAAAGATATATACAAATTTAGACAGTCAGATGAGAGCATTGAGCAGAATGTACATAGTCATTGAGCATCTTCCATTTAGACCGATGATGAGGAGTCTGAGTGGGGGAAGCAAACATACGAGGTATTTGTTCATATTTACTGTAGAGACAGACATGATTCCACCATTCATTGGGGCTCAGCTGGGAGCTATTTTTCCAGTATTTCGTAATTAGGGAAATAGCAATGCCAAGCATAAAGTCCAAAAGGAAGTAAGCCGTTTTTGGAAGAGAGGGGATCCCCGCAGCTGAGCGAAGTCCCACTATCTTCCAAGAAAGGGGCTCTTGGAAGTGCAAAATAGACTGGATACGACCCCAGACCCGACGCCAGTAATACTGTAGTGCGGGACATTCATACATAACATGAGGTAGTGAACCAATGGCCGCATGACATGTCCAACAACTATTGCCCTGAGTAGTGTTCCATTTGGCTAATCTGTCAGGAGTGTAAAAACATCGGTGGGCTAGAAAGAAGAGTGTCTGAGTGAGTGAGGCGGATCGGGAGACCCGTGTCACTCTACTCCAGACAAGGCTCCATTGCTCCGGGGTCAAAGTCACATGCAATTCTCTCTCCCATGCTTTCTGCGCTATAGGGGTATCTCTAGTTATAGCATTACATAAGGTTTTGTAAAAGTTGGATGCTACACCCGGTGAACTACCGATAGATCGGATAGTCTCCAACCAACCTGGTGTAGGGGAGGCCGATGGCGGGAGCACCTTAGCACTCCGAAGGCAATGCTGAAGTTGCACCAACTGAAAGTAGTGTTTCGCTGGGAGACCAAATTCAATTTGCAATTCACTGAAAGTTTTCCAGCGACCTTCATGGAACAACTGACTAGGAATCCAAATGCCCCTAGTGTACCAGGGGCTCCACGCCATCGGCTTATTTTGTATTCGAAATCGAGTATTGTACCAAAGTGGGAGCTTGTCTAACGGACAGAGTCGGGAGTCCAAAGATTGCATAAGATTATTAAAGGCACCTAAGGTGTCTAAAAGCATTGGTGGAAAGTGGGAGTCTGATGGGAGAGTCATACCAGGGAGAAAAGTAAGAGGAATCGGTTTGCAAAGGTCCTCTTCTATGTCTAGCCACACAGGTCTACTCGGTACTGGGGCTTCCAGCCAACGAGCGCCTTGTTTGAGAAGAAAAGATTGATGATACTTCAGGAAATCAGGGAATCTGACACCCCCATTTTCCTTATCTGCTTGCAGCTTATGTTTCGCTATCCTAGGTGTCTTGTTTTGCCACAAGTATCTAGTCAGAAGGCCCTCTATATCTTTATATATACGTCGAGGTAAGAGACAGGGCAACATTTCTAAGATATAATTCACTTTCGGAACAATCATCATTTTTATGGTTTCTAATCGACCCCACCAGGTAAGTGTTAAAGGGGTCCAGCGGTGAGTAAGCGCCCGGACTTTAGAGGTTAAGTCTTTGGCATTGAAGGAGATAGTGTCTTCCAAAGGAGAACAATAGTGAACCCCAAGGTATTTGACCATGCGAGGTTGCCATAAAAAGGGGAAGGGTTGCATATCTGCCTGATGAAGCAAAGGATTTAAGGGAAAGGCTACCGACTTGGTCCAATTTATCTTATAACCGGACAGTTGTGAGTATTTACCAATTTGCTCTAGGACAGCCGGTACTGAGTCTATAGAGACAAAAGCATAAGGTCATCAGCATACGCTGAAATTTTGATTTCCCTATGGGTGAAGGGGACTCCATGAATCTCCTCCGATTGCCGGATTAGTAAAGCCAAGGGTTCGAGTGCAAGATCGAAGAGAAGTGGAGACAGTGGGCATCCCTGGCGAGTGCCGCGTTGAAGGGGAAAAGGCTGAGACTTTAAAGCATTGGCACAGATACTGGCTGTAGGCTGTGCGTACATGGTGCGAAGACAACGGAGAAAACCTTCCCCGAATCCGTACCAGCGGAGGACTGCAAACAGGAAGGGCCACTCTAAGCGATCAAAGGCCTTCTCAGCATCAAGTGAGAGGCCAACAAATGGGCGATCAAGATTAACTGCGGTAGTCAGTACATGGCATAGAGTCCGAGCATTGTCAGCAGTGGATCTACCAGGAATGAAACCGCATTGATCTGGGTGTATTAAGGTAGGCATCCTATCAGAGAGCCGGGTAGAGAGAATGGTGGCAAATATTTTATAGTCCGCGTTTAGGAGGGAAATTGGACGATAATTAGCTGTTAGTTGCGGGTCTCTCCCCTCTTTCTCAAAAACTACTACATTTGCCATTGAAAAGGACCCAGAAGGAGAACCCTCCTCGGCCAGAGCAGAAAAATAAAGTTTCAAAACTGGAGCTAAGTCAGCGTGAAAGGTTTTGTAGAATTCAGCAGGGAGACCGTCTGGGCCTGCGGCTCGACCTGAGGCACATTTCTTGATAGCAGAATGAATTTCTGAGACAGTAAATGGTGTGTCCAAGGCCACTCTATCTTCATCAGATAGGGTCGGTCTTTGTACCCCTGAAAGTAAGCGTTCAAATACATCTGGCTCAAAATCACATTCAGATTGATAAAGCCGAGTATAAAAATCACGAAAGAGTTCTAAGATGTCGGTATCTTTAGTGACCAAACCCCCCCCCGACGGATTACAGAGGGCGGTAAACACGCTTGGCTTCTTTTTGACCTTTTAGGGCATTTGCTAATAATTTGCCAGCACGATTATTTTCCCGATAATATAGCCCTTGTTGTGATTCAATATTTTTAACAGCAGCAGTGTACAAAAGCTGATTGTATTGAAAACGCAAGCGTTGTAAACGGAGTAAAATACATGGATCAGTACGGGACGTGAGGAGACGCTCCCCAGCTTGTATCTGCTGCTCTAGAATCAGTAAATGCTGCTTTCTTTGTTTCCCCTGCCGAATTTGATAGCTAGTTATAGTTGCGCGGATAGATGCTTTAAAACCCTCCCACCAAGCCCAGCTCGCTGTGTCATGGGGTGAGTTAAAATGAAAATAATCTTGGATAGCGGCTTTTATAGCAACCTGAAAATCTTTTTGACCCAGTAAGGATCTATCAAAAAACCAAGCTCGGGGAGAATCGTCCCGCGCAGTGACATGTAATGATAAAGATATGGCAGCATGATCTGAAATATGGAGAGGATGAGTCCTAGTCGTGTCTACTTGAGAAATCAGTGCTTTGGAAATGAGAAAGAAATCTATTCTAGATTGGGAGTGATGGGGGGCAGAAAAGAAAGTGAACTCTAAGTCGGAGGGGTGAAGCAGCCTCCATATATCTACCAGCGCAAGATCTTGCATCAGAGCTGAAAGGGTAGCAAGACTCTTGGGTGGACTACTCGTTCTAGGCGGCTGTCTATCTATCAGAGGGTCTAACACTTGATTAAAATCACCACCAAGTATTAATGGAGTATTGGCAGAGGCCTGTGCCAACTGCGCAATACTTGCATAGTAAGCAGGGTTGTCCACATTCGGGGCATAAATGCAAATACATGTAAATTCACTATCTCCTACCTTAAGATGTACTCGGGCCCATCTACCCTCCTTGTCAGCGCTAGTATCAATTACAGTAGCTTGCAAAGATTTCTTAACCAGAATGGCTACCCCGCACCGTTTGGAAACGGCGGGAGAATAGGCAGCCACCATGTAAGGCTTAACATTGAGTTTCAGTGTTTCAGCAGAGTTTAAGTGCGTTTCCTGAAGAAATGCTACATCAGCATGCTCATGGCTAAGATAGCTAAGGATTTTCTTTCTTTTGATTGGACTATTAATGCCCTTTACGTTGAGTGATAAGATTTTACATAAGGCCATTCAGACAAGTTAAAAATTCTGAGCATGATAGCGCATATAATTTCACAATGTCCCTCATATTGACTGCATCTAGCTGTACATATGGCATAAAAGAAAATAAGCTTAGATAATACAATGAAGCGCCCCACATTAATAAAGAAAAACCGCAGCGCGGTAGAGAAGAAGCAAAACCCCAAAAATTACTGGCGACCATGTGTCTGCGGGGAGAAGCCCCAGAGAAGGCCGAAATTGAAAAAACACATAACCTGTAGGACCGTGCATGCTCCGAATCCGACCGAGGCACACATCATGGAGGGATAGGAGACCAAAAAACAAAAAAGTCATAGAAAGAGAGAGAGAAAGTCCAGGTAGTCTCTGTGCTTGACTATGACCGCCGCATCGGGCCCTTCAAAATGGCGGACAGAGCCGGCAAATAAAAGTCCAAGTCGTTGGATTAGCGCATCTGCTCTGCTTCTTTGGAGTCTAAAAATGTTGATAGTAGATCAGGATCTTCGAATGTCCTGGTTTGGTTGTGGAGAGTCACTCGGAGCTTCGCGGGATACAACAGGCCAAAGCGAGCCTGTAGCTGTTGAAGTCGAGGGCGAAAAGCAAGGAGCTTCTTCCGTCGGTCAACGGTAGGCTTTGCCAAATCAGGGAAGAAGGAGACTTTGTGGCCTTCAAATTCCAAATGATGGTTCGCCCGGGCAGCATTTAAAATTTGTTCCACTTGTTGATATCGTAGCAAGCGAAAAATAATAGGCCGGGGGGTCGTTCGGTTGAGCGCCATGTGGGTAGGAACACGGTGTGCACGATCGATTTCCAGTTCTTTATGGAAGGTGATCTTCAGCAAGGAGGGAAGAGTTTTGAGCAGGAATTCTCTCATATCTCCCGCTTCCACCCCCTCCGGTATTCCAATGAGCCTCACATTGTTGCGACGGGCTCGATTATTGCTATCTTCTAACTCCTTTTGAAGATTCTGTATCTGGTGCTCAGCCTTGTCCAGTGTGCCCAAACGCACCGCGTGCGAGTCGAGGACCCCCGCCATATTGTCCTGCCGTAATGAAAGACTTTCAAGTCGGTCCTGGAGCACTCCAAAGTCTTCTCGCATGGCTCTAAGCGCTTCTCCATTGGACTGCACCAATTCCTTCACACCGCGTATTTCCTCTAAAATCTCCAGGTGCATTTCGGGGTTTTCCCGAAATGGAACCATCTTCTGTGGGGAGGACACCTCTGTTTTGGAGCGTTTTCCGTGAGAAGAAGAAGGAGACCCGAAGTCCAAGCGCGCTGGTTTATGGGCCGCCATCCCCCCCGAGGTACCCCGGTCAGCCCGGAGCGAAATGATAAGTTTGTATAGGTATTAAGTCAGGATTCTAAGTAGGCCTCTCGGGAGCTTCAGCGCGAAGCGTCTTACCCGCTGGACATCAGGCTCCGCCCCCCAAGAATTAGTACTTCTATGGTATGGCAGGTTTACTATATGTGTGTGAAATGAGGATAATTTTCAGGTTTGGTATTATTTCACAATGGGCCCGATTCCATCCTGCACGTAGATCCCCTCTGTGTGTCCTGCCTGAACCAGAAGCACAGAGGGGATCGCAATTTTGCTCCTATGGGGCATGTCGAACCCCACGGGATCAGAATCATAAACAGTCCTGCACCATGCAGGCCAGGACTGCGATTTAGTCTGGCCTGCACATGCATCACTGCCTCTGGCTAACTAAGTCAAGGCTTCTCAATGGAGCCGCGGTGCCATGACATCATGGTGCCATTGCACCCCGGCTCCATTGAAGAGCCGCAATGCCGGCCGCCTGAAAAAAGGGGTTTATTCCCTGCAAGCCGACCTCCCAATCTGGCCTCCTAAGGCCAGGGTTGGGCTGCAGGGAATGTCCCCTGGCCTCCCCTGTCCCATCCACGCCCCGGCATTAAAACTAAGACACATCCAGGGAAGTTATTCCATCTCGGAGGTGGAATAACGTCCCCACTCATTCCACTGGCCCTGGAAGTGCAGGGCTGGCATTAGAATCGGCCCTGTACGTTGTGATGAGGAGAGCCCTGCTGAACCAATGGAAATAGGAAAAGATAGTGAATATAACTTTAAGGAAAGAGACATTATTGAAATTCACAGGTTCCAGACTGCAGTCAAAGAAAGAAAGCACGGAGTTGATAGAGCCAGTTTGCCACACCCAAGCTCTGCTGACATAAGTGCAAGCTTAGGGGGTAATAGCAAACACCTGTGCAGAGACAGAGAAAGGCTAGCTAAGAAGCAGCCTTATAAACCCTGCTCAGAAGGGGAGAAGGGGGTTCAGGATCAGGTTGCGGGTCAAACTGTTTGTGTTCCAGTTCCAGTCCAGAAACGTGGGCAGGTTCAGAGAGTTCAGCGTGTTTCAGCTGTTCCAGGAGTTCAGGGAGTGAAACTCAGAGGAGGAAACAACAGGGGAAGGAGAAGGTCGTGGAAGGAGCCTGAGAGCCAAGAAACCACATGTGCGTTGCTTAGAGAAAGAAAGCAGGGACGTCTTCTACCTCGGGTCTCGGACCGAAGGTTTCAAGCTGCTCAAAGGTGGGTGAACAAGGCTATAGCTAGAAGTAACCAGAACCCAGCCTGGAGCAAAGAACCATGGCTGAACAGCAGAGAGGAACCAAGGCAACTGAACCAGTGAGAGATATCCCATACTAGAGGTACAGACATTCCTTACCGGGGAAACCAGTGCTGGAGGGAGGTCCAGGGATTTCCCCAGAGCATTCACCGAGGAGCAGATTGTGAGAGTTCAGAGCCAGACGTACATGCTTTAGAACAACAGGATATGCAAGTGGACTGTGCGGAGCAAAACTCCATATCAGGTGAATTGCCAATGGATTGTACATTATGCTAGACAGAAGCTATGAAAGTCTGTTGATAAGAAATGCTTGATAAAGAAAGGTCTTGAGAAGCAGTGTGAATGAACCTAGTTTTGGTTGGCTAAGAAATACCTACTAACTCAAGAGAACGTTGCCAGCTTCTACATTTTTGTGTTTAAAGGAGCAGAAGGTAAATGAGGACATTTAACTTTGCTTAAACAGAGCAGCTGTATTTTGTTTTGCTGATTACCTTATGAAAACAACTGCACATGTTTTAAAAGCCTATAAAGCTTCCTCAGTTCCAGCTTATGTATAATTTCTGAAGTATTGCTTGGAGAAGAATATCCTGACGTTGCGTGTTTGAACCTTAGTGCTTTTTGGGGAAAAATAAACTTTTGTCTTTGCCTTTAACCCTTGGCTTACACGACTATCCTTGAACGAGGAAAAACTACAAGTCCCAGAATGCCTCCCTGTGGACAAGAATAGTGTTTAATTCCTTTATTAGAGGACTAAAATTGGCAGCCCTATGCCTCTAGGCCCTCGGCCGGGGCTGGGGTCACGACAACATCCAGGGCCAGTGACCGCCCACTGCCCACCCAGACTCCGCCCCTGGGCCGCCCATTCCCCACCCCCATCTAACTTCCCCACACAATCATTGGAAAAGTTAATCGGGGGCAGGAGCCGGCACAAACAGCGGGAATGGATGTCCCATTGGGCCATCCATCCCCGCTATTCATAGCACAGAATAACCCCCAATGTGTCTAATAATAGAGAGATTTAAGTTGCAGTTACTCTGATGACATGAGAATCAAAATATTTTTGTATGGTGACTTCCATGGAGAAATGTCCTAGTTCTGATCTGCCCCTTTTGTTGGGGGAGGTATGTTTTTTGTTTCATGCAGAGCGTGTTTATATGTAACTCAGAAGAACCACTACACAGCATCAGATCAAAGGTCTGTGAGGACCATGTGTGCAGTGTATCACACATGCAAGGTTGAGAACCACTGCCTTAGACCAATACTGATGAAAAGAGGTCCCCCGGACACTTTATGAAATCCTCTTTTTTTTTCCATTGCTTGGGAAGGAATTAAATTCTATCATCTATCCATTCTCTCTCGTTCAACCCTTCACTTTCTCACCTTTTTAAATCACTCCTCTATCTGTCTTTCTTCACTTTTCCCTCCATCTCCTTCCTTCTTTTCCTCTCCTACAAGTCTTATAATTGGATGTATTCATCTCTTCTCTGTGCTTTTAGGATCCAGGCTACAGCCCACCTCACTTCTGCAATGATAAATCCAGCTCCAGTCCTTCACCTCATCTCTCTGCTTCTAGTCTTCCACAGGCCTGCCTCTTCCTAAAAGCCATATGGCCGCCTGCTTTCTAGTGATTAGAACACAGAACTTAAAAGGAGAGCGTTTCCAGACATATACAAAGCCACCTGTGCTATCATCTGTCTAAGTGGCCTTTTATAATTGAATTCTTAACTAAGAGGATCATTTACTAATGGTCAATGACCACTAACACCATTAAAACATGCTAATTGTTAGTTAATGACCTCTTAAATGAATACGGGTAACCATAGCAATATTAATGTTTTTTTTCTTTTTAAAATAACATCATGGGTCTAGTACAGTGGTTCCCAAACTTGGGGTTGGGACCCCAAATTGGGTCACATCATCAGTGGATGGGGGTCACAGAAATATGCAGAACCAGCACAAGAACAGCACTAGCCACTCGTGACTAAGCTATAACAAAAACCAAGGGAGCGGCAGGTTCAACACCCAACACCTTTATTGTAACAAATTAAGTGGCCTAAACCCAACACAGGACCGTGTTTCGTATGTCACTTCATCAGGGGTTATCAGGGCACACTAAAAAAACATATAAATCATAAAATTACATTGTGGAATAAATATAATTAAAATTAAAACATTTAGAACAATAAACTATAAAACAGGGCTAAAACAATAAATATATACATAGAAAAATAATGTTAAAACATTAAAAAGACTACATCTAAACTACACCATAAACGTCTTAGGTCTCAAATGAAACCCAAAATGTCACTAAAAACTTCTTATGTCACAACAATTTATATAGGACTCAAGAATACAAGAATATAATTAAGATACATTAAAAATTAAAATCATAATTAAAATGCAACATCTGTACATGCATATATCTAAAATATTGTGTCACATCAAACAAATACTAAATGCAAGAGTGAATAAGATTGCAATGGAAATACAATTAAAATTACAATGAGAATTAAAATGAGAATTAAAAGGAGGGTCAAAAGAATAAATAAACCATATATATACCTCAACACTTATAAACGAAACCCATAAAAAAGAGGACTGAAGGGATGAGGAGACCGATTAAAAGGAGAGAAGTGAGTGTAATAAAGCAATAAAAGGACACATAATAAAATATAGAATCAAGCATACCTGATTGGTGTATGGTGATAACTGACTTCACATTACTCAGAAAGTTACATTGAAGTCACTAATATCATAAAAAACCTTCTGTGAAAAAGGAACATAAATTTAAGAATATAGAAACTTTATGCTACCCCAGCCAATTAAATTATCCATTATGAAGTGAAAAAATGATAGTAGAATGATCAGGCTTTCATCTACCAACCTCTATAACACATTTTAATTAAAAGTTTTATGGGATGAAAATGGCAAACGGGAGGCCCTGTAAAAATGTTCTGTACAAAGGACATGAGGATCTGAAAATTTGTACAAAAGTTTAATGACACCCCAAACAGTTGAATCCATTGTGAAAAAAGGTAAATACTAGGAAGATCAAACACTCGTCTATTGACTCTAATGTCACACTTTGATTGAAAGTGTAATGTCATAAGGACGGCAAACGGGAAACCTTATAAAACCCTAAAAATATGAATGAAACTCAACACCCCGATGTGCATAACCATTTATGAAACATCTTTCTTAAAATAATTTGGGGCATAGAATTGAATAGAAAGCTGAGGAACACCTGGCATAATTATATAAAATACACAATGAATGAGGGGAATTGAAACACTTTCTAATACAAAAAACTATGACGCTGTGTATACATCACTGAGGGACTTCATATGAACTTAACAAAAATTCAAGAACGCCCGGCATTATTCTGCAAAATGCTCAATAGATAAGAAAAATTATTAAAACACTTTCTAATACAGAGAATTATAACTCTGTGAATACACCACCGAGGGACTTCATATGAACTTTATAAAAATTTGAGAACCACTAACTGGTGTTTATTTAAAAACCAACACGCATTGTTAAGAACCTTCAAAGTTGAACCATATGAAAAAGAGGGCAAATAAAAAACAGTGCCAATGTGTCATATATTCAGATTTGAACCAGTATACCAATACCGCTAATTCGGCTAACCACAAGACAGTAGATGTTAAAAGTGTAAGCATTTCTTAGAAAATCTACGCTAATGTGTAAACAAAAGTTGAGTGATTTAATGTGACCAAAGTGTTTTACCAGTTTTAGGAATACCAGAGGCGCGACTGCAACCGTGTATTATTCCTTCAAACGTTCACAAAACGCCAACGCATGCGTATTAAAGGAAAACGAAACCGGAAGTGTTTAAAATATGTGCTGATACGTCGCGTGATAAGAATCTACCATCATGAACCGGAGAAAAACTACCTTTAATCTAACTTTAAAAACCAGGGCACATGGTTAAAATTCAATAAGTTAAAAGGAGCTTGTACACGTGAACAGCCATGAATAAAGATTAATCGCCGTATATGGATTAAACAATTTTCAGAACAGGTTGAATGAGTGAGTTGAGCTTGTACACGTGAACAGCCATGAATAAAGATTAATCGCCGTATATGGATTAAACAATTTTCAGAACAGGTTGAATGAATGAGTTGATACCAATCATGGCTGAATACGTAATTAACCCCCTAAGATCGTGTTAAATCTTAAAAATTTGTTACCAAAGGGAGAAAGCCATAATAAATTAGCACTAACATAATCAAGCTATATAGAATGGAAACAAAATATCAAATGAAGGACCATGATAATAAAAAATAGAGAGTCAGTCATTATGAAATATTAAAAAGGGAATCATGATGATAATTATAGATAATGAAAATTCATTCATTAATATAATAAAACCAAATAAATAATATAAAAACATATCGGCTCAAAATTTAAAGGGAACTTGAAAGCACCCAGCTTGTGCCTGCCTTTGACTTTCATCTTAAATATATGAACCAATGAAAAATCTTTAGAGAAACGGTTGTGGTTACAAAATCTTGTTGCTATAATGTCCAACAACAAACACATTGTATACATCAAGGGTAAAAAAGAAAAATTGTAGCCAATTGCCAACCACCAAATGAGATCTTTTGGAAAAGAGAAACTGACAGCTACCAAAAATACTACTGAAATGAATGTGAATGTGTGAACTAATTTGAAAAGGGGAACATATTAAAGAAAAACGGACAAGTCTCTTTCTAAATTTAAACCACGGGGGAATAAAGTATCCATCAAAAAAATGTACTTTTGTTCAAGTCTTAATAGAGTTTTGTCATTGTCTCCACCTCTCCAATTGCGTATCACCTTCTTAATCACAAAAAAGCGTAAATCAGATATTTTGTGGTCCTTCTCAAGCCAATGTTGGACTAAAGGTTTATCTTCTAATTTTCTCCTGATACTACTCTTGTGTTCAACTATTCTGACGCGTATATTGCGTTTGGTCTTTCCAACGTATAACATCTTGCATGGACACATGATGATATAAATCACATTTGTTGTCTCACAATTGGAGAAATCATGAATATAGTACTTTTTATGTGTAATGGGATGTGTGAAAAACTTCCGGATTGGGAGGATATGTGTACACACGGAACAGTGTCCACATTGGTATTGGCCTTTATACGCAGAGAGAGGTTTCCTCTCGGTGAGAGCTGAGGAAACAAGAAGGTCTCGGAGATTGACATTTCTTTTGTGTGCTATCATTAACTCTATCTTTTCAAAACCTGGAATGGCTTGTATCAAATGCCACTCTTTTTTCAAGATGTTAATAATTCTATAAGATTCCAAGGAATACTTTAAAGGACAAACAAGTTTATCTGTGTTGGGTTTAGGCCACTTAATTTGTTACAATAAAGGTGTTGGGTGTTAAACCTGCCGCTCCCTTGGTTTTTGGTCACAGAAATATGGCCATTTCCCCATCTCTCTAGAATTTCACTGTGACCTATACCAAGTTACCAGTCAGCATGTGACCTCTGAACCAGTGAACATTCATAGGCCCTTGCCCCCTCCTGGGTAAGCTTCCTGTTAGGCTGGAAACCCATGCTGAGTACTAAGGTATGTAAGCACATATTGCATACTGACACAAGGGATTGCTGCTGCATTCCTGCTTTAGATGAGTGGAGGGATAGGAAGGAGGCTGACGTTCTGCCAGTTTGATTTCATCATCATCTGGGGGTCATGTGAATTTTCAGTTGTTACAATGGGGTCATGCAGGATAAAAGTTTGAAAAGCACTGGTCTAGAATCTCTGCTACTACTACTAATAATAATGCAGATTCCAGAAATGTACTTCCAAGCACTCTATGTCACAGATGTATACATATATGATCTGAAGTTATATAGCTGTAATTTCTATTCTGACATTAGCACATGAAAAACATCAAATTTATAGTTACTGGTTTAATCAGAGTGGGTTCTCCTTTCATAGGTTTCCCCCAAAAAAGATATTGCAACCCTAAAAATACCCCGAAACGTTCTGTAAACATAGCTATTTCCTGCCTTGGTAATTAAGGAATAAATTACACTTCCTGTGCAGGTACTTACTCGGGAGGACACGGCTCAGTGTTGCATGCTCTTTGGTTTTCTGGTGGCTTACTTTCAAGGTCACAGTAATTGTTCTGCACAAGGGAGCTGTCATCCAGCCTTTTGCATACCACTTCTTGCTTCTGCATACCTTAAAAAGAAGTTAGAATGATGTTAATTAACAGTGCAACTGATTGCTTAACGTTCTGATCTTGTATATCTCATCTTCATTATAAAAGTCATTCATCCTTCCTATGCCTCAGGTTCAAACTTAGATTGTAAGCCCTCTGATGACAGGGAAATACTTAGAGAATCTGTCTGTAAATAAAAGTACGTGCGCGGAGTCGAGAAGGACGACGGTAACCGGGCGGTCGCCCCGGTCCCGGTCCGTGCTTCCGGCTTCGGGGTAAGAGGAGGGAGGGGGAGCAAGCGAGAGGGAGTGGATAACGCCGGCAGCGTCATTTGAATTGATTGGCTCCGCAGGGTGTGTGGAGCGGAGCCAATTAGAGCTGCCGGCGTGGGAGCTGCCATAAAAGTGGGGCCACGGTCTTTGCCCCCCCCCCTTTTTCCGGCGGCGGTATTGCGGTGTAAAGGCTTGTTGGGAGACTGCTCCGTTAGGCCTGCTGTGTTGGGAGCCGTGGCTTGGCGCTGCACGGTAAGCCCGTTTTTTGCTGCAAGTCTGATTTGGGGTGCAGGGTAGTAATTTAGGCTTAGCATTTTACCTGAAGGAGGCAGCTCCGTTAGGCCGGCTGCTTCGGAGAGCCGTGGCTTGGCGCTTCCCGGTAACCCCGCTTTTCTGAAGACTGATTGGGTGTGCAGGGCGAGAATTCTAGGTGTAGAATTCCCACGACGGCTGTGATCTGCGGGAGGGGATTTCGAGGCGTCTAGCTTTGTTCGGGTGAGGCGCGGGAGGGAATCCCGGGGGGGGGGGGAGATCCAAAGCCTTGTTTGGCATAATTTCCTGCCTTCACTATTGTTAGGGTCCTGTGTTTTCTGGGAGGATGGCTCGGGGAGGATCGAGGGCCGGGGCAGGGAGACATGACAGGAGTTTTACTGCACGGGGGGCTCAAGGTGCAAGTAGGGGCAGGACTAATGAAAGGGGGAGTAGGGGTGGGGGGCGGGGGCGGGGGCAGCGCGGAACTTCCAGCAGAAGTCTGCCCCGTGAAAAGGTGTCTCAGCGGGGGCGGGGGGGGGGGGGGTCCAAGGGTAAGGGGAAAGGGGGTATCAGGGCCCAGGGTGCGGGGCAAATCAGGCATGGCCAGCCTCAAGTAAGGGGTGGGGGGCTAATTCTGGGTCGGTGCCTGCGGTTCTTCCAGAGCACGGAACTTTGGGGGAAGGGGGGGCTTTGGAAGGGGGTGGGATGGAGCAGGAGCAGGGGGCTGTAGCTCGAGAGGGGTGGGGCTCTGGGAATTTAGGGAGGGGCCCTATGGTGGCGCCTCCGGAAACACCTTACCTGCATCCTAGGATCATGGCGTCCTGGGATAGTGCGCCGTGGGGCCACTGTAACTACGGGGCGTGGAGTGGCCCTTCTCAATGGAGGCACTGGTTGGGGGGTGGTCAGGGCCCATCTCGAGTGGAATGGTTGGAAGCATGGCAGCCAGGGTGGCCCTCTGCTGTTCCCCCCCCCTCTTGTTCCTATTTTGTCTTCACAGGTCCCAACGCCTATACCAGGAGGAGCTGACTTGGGACGCCTGCAAGCGGAGCACGGGGATACAAATTCTGTTAGGCATCGGGGGATGTCCAGTGGAGGTGCGGTGCGAGAAGAAGGAGGTCAGGGGCAGGACGGGGCGTCCAGCATGGCGGATGTTAGCCCTGCGGAGGTGGTGGCGTCTGCGGCAAGTGTTTCGGGTGAGTTACCTGCAGAATCTGGTGAGAGGAGTAGGGAGGGGGAAAAAAGGAAAGGAAAAAGGTTACAGAAGAGGAAGCATTCCTGTCGGAGTCGTCGCAGTTCGAGCTCTTCGTCAGTATCATCCTCGGTTTCGTACTCCTCGTCGTCTTCATCGGAAGATAGCATGGGTCGTCAGAGGAGGAGTGAGAAAGGGGGTTGGGAAAGGGACAGGCGGGAGGTTTGCCTTCAGCAGTGGTTATTTCGGAGTTATGGGAGGGAGTTCCGAGGAAATTACGGCATAGAATTAAAAAGCGTCGTTATATTGATATTTTCCGTCTGCTAGAAGGCCGTAAGCGTTCGGGTGAAAGTAAGAAAAAACGTAAAGAGGATGAAAAGGCTGGGCGCGTTAAGAAAGTTTCGCGGAATGTGGTCAATTGGACCCGAGCTTTTCTGCGTTTGGCCAGTGTTTGGGGACAGCATTATCCGGGACAATACGAGATGCTTTTATCGTATGCTGATTCAATATTGGAAGCTTCACAGACGCACGAAGGGTGGTCATGGTTAAACTATGACGAGAAATTTAGGGACAAGATGGAAGAGAATAGACTTGTGTCGTGGGGTACGCAGGACATTAATTTGTGGTTGACACAGATGTCAGCCAGGGTGAGTGGGGGAGGAGGGGGAGGGGCAAAGGGTGCAGCTGGGATCTCGGCTGGAACGGGACGGTCCTTTCGCGGGGGAGGGAGTTTCGGGCAACAGCGTGCAGGGGAAAATGGGGCAGGCGATGTTTGCTGGAGGTTTAACAAGACGTCGTGCCCTTTTCCAGACTGCAAATTCAGGCACATCTGTTCCATTTGTGGGGGAGCCCATTCTGCAGTCAAATGTGTTAAAAAAGGGGTCTCTCAGCCCACTACCCCTGGCACAAAGTAATGAAAGGATATTTTGCCGCGCTCCCACGCCAGTTAGAGTGGAGGTACTGAATGTCTGGCTTGGCCAGTACCCTAGAAAAAAGGATAGGGAAGTTTTGTATTTTGGTTTTAATTTTGGTTTTGTAATCCCAGTGTCTGGGCGGGTGGGGGGGAAGGCGGTGAGGAATTCCGTGTCAGTTAGGCGCTTCGCGTCGGTAGTAAAAGAAAAGTTGGAAGGTGAATTGAGGCTGGGGAGAGTGGCGGGCCCATTTTCGATACAACCATTTGCAAGAATGATAATTTCTCCATTGGGGATAATACCAAAAAAGGAGTCGGGGAAATTCCGCTTGATACATAATTTGTCCAGTCCCTTAGGTGCATCGGTTAATAACTCTATCCCGTGGGAACTGTGCTCGGTGAGGTATGCGTCGTTTGATAAGGCTGCGAGCCTTGTGCGGTCAGCCGGGCATGGGGCGCAAATGGCAAAGGTAGATGTTGAATCGTCTTTCCGGCTGCTTCCGGTGCACCCTTCCTCCTTCTATTTATTGGGCTTTCGCTTTGAAGATGGAATTTATTTTGATAAATGCATGCCCATGGGCTGTTCAGTATCTTGTTCATACTTCGAAAAGTTCAGTACCTTTCTGCAGTGGGCGGTCGAGTGTAAGGTAGGTATAGCAAAGGTAGTGCACTACTTGGATGATTTTTTATTTGTCGGGTCGGCGCAATTGGATGAATGCCGTTTATTGCTTGAAGGTTTTGTAGAATTGTCGCTGGAATTGGGAGTGCCTCTGGCAAACGAAAAGACGGAAGGTCCGACCACGCGGATCACGTTTCTGGGAGTGGAGCTGGATTCAGAGTTAATGGTGGCACGTCTTCCTCAGGACAAAATTGGCAGCTTGCGTGTATTGGTGGCTAATGTGCTTGCATCTTCGACGTTAACGCTGCGGGAGATGCAAGCTTTGATAGGATCGTTAAACTTCGCCTGTCGCGTGATCCCAATGGGCAGGGTATTTTTGCGTCGTTTGTCTGCAGCTACGGCTGGGGTGCTTAGGCCTCATCATCATTTGAGGGTCTCAAAGTCAATTAGGGCTGATTTGCGGATCTGGCAGGTCTTTTTGGAGGAGTTTAATGGGACCACAGTTTTAATGGAGCCGGAGCTCAGCAGTGCAGACTTGCAATTGTATACAGATGCGGCGGGAGGCATAGGCTTGGGTATTTACTTCGGTGGGGCATGGTGCGCTGAGCGTTGGCCGCAGTCCTGGCATGAGTCGCGTATCACCAGTAACATAACGTTCTTAGAATTGTTTCCCATACTAGTAGCATTGGAGTTGTGGCCAGACAGGTTTCGTAACAAAAAGGTTCTTTGGTGGTGTGATAATGAGGCAGTGGTGAGTCTGGTGAACCATTATTCGCCGCGCTGTGTCGTGGTGGCTAATTTGATGAGGGAAGTAATTTTAGCATGTTTACGGTTGAACGTCTACCTTAGGGCCCGTCATATACCCGGGTATGCTAATGCGATCGCTGATTCTCTTTCCCGTTTCAAGTTGGATCACTTTCGACGACTGGCACCACAAGCGGAGGCAGAAGGTGCCGAGGTCCCTTGGAAGTTATGGAGTCTTGGCCACCCGGGATGAAGGATTTGCTGCAGAGTTCCGTAGCTGCTGGGACATGGGCGGCGTATCTGCGAGGCTGTCAGAAAGTGGTGGCGTTTCTGGAAAGCTGTGGTTGGCAGTTTGTGCCGGTTTCTGCTCAGTTACTGGGACAATATGTAGTCTGGGCTAAAGAGAACGGAGTGACTCGCTCGTCAGTGCGTAGTCACTTGGCGGGTTTTGAATTTTTTGTGAAAGCTGTCGGCTGGGACTTCCCGTCAGGGGGTTCTTTAGCCCGCCGGCTCTTGCAAGGGTGGGGTCGAGCAACACCTGCGCATCCTGATGCTCGTCGGCCGATCACCCATCAGTTATTAGAGAGGTTATGCATGTCTTTACCGGAGGTGGCCTCGTCTCAGTACGAGGCTGTGCTCTTCCGGGCGGTTTTTAGTCTGGCATTTTTTGGTGCCTTTCGCATGGGGGAACTGGTCTCGAAATCAAGCAGGGCTGGAGCAGTGGGGATTCTACAGCGGCAACATGTTTACTTTGAGAAGGGGCAGTTGAGAGTTTTGTTGACAAAATCTAAGACGGATCCACAAGGCAAGGGTTTGTGGGTGCGCCTGAGCGTGATTCCGGGCTTTACCACGTGCCCGGTGGGAGCAATGCGGGAGTATTTACGGGTGCGCCCTGCGGGGGATGGGGGGTTGTTTCTGCATGCGGACGGGCGGCTGCTTACGCGTTTTCAGGTTGTGGCAGTACTGCGGTTGGCATTGCAATTAGTAGGTGAATGCCCTGAGCATTATGCAGCTCATTCCTTTCGCATCGGCGCGGCTACCAGCGCTGCGGCCACAGGATTGTCATAGCAGGACATTCAGAGTATTGGGAGGTGGCGGTCTCAGGCTTTTCGGGGTTATGTTCGTCTGTGATTGGTGGGGGGGGGGAGCCTATGGTAGGGATTGATTCTTATTTTCTTTTACAGTTGGAGACACGAAGGCCCAACGCTGTTGGATGATAGGGCACTCTTTCATGTTTTGGGCCGGTCGGCGAGCGGCTGTGCGACCAATTGGGCCTAACCTGGGGCTGGATCCTGCTCAGGTGTCGCTTCTATGGCTGGGTGAGAGAGGGTTGAGTTGGTCCCAACTCCTGCCCTTGCTTCGGCACCACGAGCGAGTGAAGGGCAAGCCGAGCCTGCTACTTTTACATCTAGGTGGCAACGACCTGGTAGCCTGGACTTGTAAGCAGCTTATCAAAAATGTCATAAAAGATGTAGCTTTGATATTGCGTATGTTCCCAGGGGTTCTGTTAATTTGGTCAGACATTATTGCAAGGCCTGCTTGCGCGGCCCAGCGGCGCTGGTCGCGGGGTCTCACAAAAATAAATCGACAAATAGGGCGGTGGGTAACTGGAAAGGGTGGGATTCAAGTTTTACACCCGTGGGTGGAGGTGGCTTGTACTGGGTTGTACAGGCTCGATGGAGTTCATTTGTCCCCTGTGGGTGTCGATTTACTTTTAAATGATTGGCAAGAGGCCTTGGAAGGTGTTCTCCAAAGGGGGTCTGACCGGTCGCAGCAGGGCAGTGGGGGGGCAGCACAGGGGCATTACTATGCCTGTGCCGGTGGCGGGATCCCGGAGGTTTCCGGGGTCCGGAGCCTTTAGGATATACTTGGGCGGGGGCGGGGTGCCCCTGACCCGGATAAGCCCTGCTGGCCTTTGCTAGTCACATGGCGAGGTCGGGGAAAGGGCGCTAGGAAATTGGCCGGTGGTCGGACACGGCCGGAGCGGATGCGACCCCACTTTGCTAATTATGGCTGGTGGGGCATCACTCCGCTAGGGGTGAGATTGTTAGCAGAACTGTTTTTGGTATGTAAAGTTAATTGTTTAAATATAATAAAGCTGCGACCGGTTGGTACTTCCAATAAAGAAAATGGTTGTCTGTGAATTTTGTATGGTTGGGGCAAGGGAGGGGGGAGTGAGAAGGAGGGGGGGGTATGGAAAGGATGGGCATAGGGCACCGGATGCGGCCTGCCACGGTTAATAAAAGTATGAGCGCGGAGTCGAGAAGGACGACGGTAACTGGGCGATCGCGCCGGTCCCGGTCAGTGCTTCCGGCTTCGGGGTAAGAGGAGGGAGGGGGAGCAAGCGAGAGGGAGTGGATAACGCCGGCAGCGTCATTTGAATTGATTGGCTCCGCAGGGTGCGTGGAGCGGAGCCAATTAGAGCTGCCGGCGTGGGAGCTGCCATAAAAGTGGGGCCGTGGTCTTCGCCCCCCTCCTTTTTCCGGCGGCGGTATTGCGGTGTGAAGGCTTCCCGCCCTCCCTCCCCTCAGCATGATATGGAGTTGGGGGTTGTTTTTCAGGGTGTCGCAGTTGGGGGGGTGCAAAGCGGGATCCCGGAGGTTTCCGGGGTCCGGAGCCTTTAGGATATACTTGGGCGGGGGCGGGGTGCCCCTGACCCGGATAAGCCCTGCTGGCCTTTGCTAGTCACATGGCGAGGTCGGGGAAAGGGCGCTAGGAAATTGGCCGGTGGTCGGACACGGCCGGAGCGGATGCGACCCCACTTTGCTAATTATGGCTGGTGGGGCATCGCTCCGCTAGGGGTGAGATTGTTAGCAG
Organism: Ichthyophis bannanicus; assembly: GCA_033557465.1. Classification (NCBI taxonomy): domain Eukaryota; kingdom Metazoa; phylum Chordata; class Amphibia; order Gymnophiona; family Ichthyophiidae; genus Ichthyophis; species Ichthyophis bannanicus. The sequence goes on from CM066032.1 coordinate 294,582,255, forward strand.
AACTGTTTTTGGTATGTAAAGTTAATTGTTTAAATATAATAAAGCTGCGACCGGTTGGTACTTCCAATAAAGAAAATGGTTGTCTGTGAATTTTGTATGGTTGGGGCAAGGGAGGGGGGAGTGAGAAGGAGGGGGGGGGGTATGGAAAGGATGGGCATAGGGCACCGGATGCGGCCTGCCACGGTTACTCCCCATGAACTAATACTGGAAAGGCATGAACTAAATATATAGAAATAAAAATGTTAAAAAAACATTACTGAAAATATTATGAACAGATCAATGCTTTATGGTCCTGCTATAAGATTATAAGTAACAACTGCATACTGATCCCACTTATGGTTATAATGGTTCTGGGAGGTTACATGGCACAATGAGAGAGGAATACGAGAAATGAGCTGAGAAGTGAAAGGCTGATGTGGTACCTCTTCAGAAAAGTGGTAATAGAGAAGAGGCAACAAACTAAAGGCTGGTAAGCCTTAACTCTGTGGTGGGAAAAGTAATGGAAGTGCTCTTGAAAGAAAGAATACTGGACTTTCTGGAAACCAACAGATTGCATGACTCGAGGCAACATGGTTTTACAAGGGGAAGATCATGCAAACAAATTTGATCGAGTTTTTTGACTGGGTGACCAGAAAACTTGATCAAGGGCATGCGATGGATGCGATAAACCTAGATTTCAGCAAAGCCTTTGATACTGTTCCTCAAAGTATCTTTTATACTTAATAAATATTACTGCTACTATTATTATTAATAATTTATATAGCATTCCAAGGTGTACACAGCACTGTACATATAAATACAAAAGACAGTCCCTGCTCATCAGCGGTTACAATCTAATTAAGACAAACAATACAATAAATGAGAATAAGAATACAAATAGTGAAAGGTAAGGAGACACAAGGAAAACAAGGGATCAGGATCCAAAAGCAGCCTCAAAGAAGTGAGTCCTCAACATGGACATGAAAAGGGGTAGAGATGAAGTCTGACGTACAGACTTGGGTAGTTTGTCCCAGGTATAAGGAGCAGCAAGGTGAAGGGATCGACGTCTGTAGTTGGTAGTAGAAGAAAAGGGCATAGAGAGAAGCAGCAAGGTAAAGGGATCGAAGTCTGGAGTTGGTAGTGGAAGAACGGAGCTCATGAGGAGGGGTGTAGGGAGAGAGGAGAGAGGAAAGGTAGTGAGGAGCAGTAGAATGAATGCATTTATAGGTCAGAAGGAGGAGTCTGAAATGGATATGGAAACGCAAGGGGAGCCAATGAAGTGACATGAGAAGAGGGGTTATATGAGTATATTGGGGTTGACAGAAAATTAGCCATGCAGCAGAGTTCTGACCAGAGTGAAGGGGAGAGAGGTGATTCAGAGGGAGACCAGCAAGGAGGAGGTTGCAATAGTTGAGAGGGGAGATGATTAAAGAGTAGATAAGTGTTTTAGTAGTAGGAAAAGATGAGAGCACAAAGGGACTGGGTATAAAAAGAGAAAAAGAGAGGGCCCAGAACAACCCTTGGGGTACACCAACTGACAGTGGGATAGCAGTAGAGGAGGAACCACCAGAAGAAACACTGAAATAGCAATGGGAGAGATAGACGAGAACCAGGACAGGACAGAGCCCCTAAAACCAAGTGAGGACAATGTATCAAGGAGAAGATGGTAGTCCACAGTGTCAAAAGCAGCAGAAAGGTCAAGAAGAATGAAGACTGAGTAAAGGCCTTTTGATTTAGCCAAATAGAAGGGGGCTGACCTGCACCAAGCAGCAGGTACAACCCTAAACATAGAGGGAGGTGACCTGTATGGAGAACCACTCTAGCCACCTTGCTGATCCCTCCCTCCCTCCCCACACCCACCCTCCCCTGGGAAAATCACAGCTTTATAGGTACTTGCACAACTTAAAAGACAGGAGGTGCTCTCAGGTGAAGCTCATTACCCAAATCAGTCATACACCAAGGACCTGAAATTAATTAAGCTTCAGGTGAACAAGGTATATTAAACTTCTTAGGTACAGTTTTAGTGGTATAAATATCCATTGCACCCTTTAGTACATATAGAACTTAAAGATCTAAACACAAACTTAAAACTAAGATGCAGACAGCAGTCCAGCAGCGGGATGTGGGCTTTCCAGTCTTTTGCATTGAGTGTCACATGTATGATTTTCTCCCAGCTGGTGAGAGGTCTTACGTGTGCACTAGGTGCAAGGAGCTCTCTGCTCTCAGGGAACGAGTCCGTTCTCTAGAGGCTAGAGTAGCAGACTTGGAAAACATAAGACAGACAGAGAGGTACATAGACGAGACCTACAGGGATATAGTCCTGAAGTCCCACCTCCAGTCTGGCAGCATCCCTGTTGCCATGGAGGAGAGAGGTCACGTGACAGGAGAGCATCACCCTGGTGTGGCAGGAAGTGATCCTGTAACTAGGACCTGTCCTCCAGGTGATGTAAACCCCTCTCGCACCGAGGAGGTTTCTCCAGGGCCAAGTGCCCATGCGGGAAGGGTTAGGACAGCAGTTATAGTTGGTGATTCGATCATTAGGCATGTAGATAGCTGGGTGGCTGGTGGACGTGAGGATCGCCTGGTAACATGCCTGCCTGGTGCGAAGGTAGCGGACCTCACACGCCACCTAGATAAGGTCTTAGATAGTGCTGGGGAGGAGTCTGCTGTCTTGGTACATGTTGGTACCAATGACATAGGAAAATGTGGTAGGGAGGTTCTGGAAGCTAAATTTAGGCTTTTAGGTAGGAAGTTGAAATCCAGAACTTCCAGGGTAGCGTTCTCCGAAATGCTTCCCGTTCCACGCGCAGGACCCAATAGGCAGGCAGAGCTCCGGAGTCTCAATGCGTGGATGAGACAATGGTGCAGAGATGAGGGGTTCGGATTTGTTAGGAACTGGGGAACATTCAGGGGAAAGGAGGGGCTCTTCCGAAGGGATGGGCTTCACCTTAACCGGGATGGAACCAGGCTGCTGGCTTTAACCTTTAAAAAGGAGATAGAGCAGCTTTTAAACTAGATAATAGGGGAAAGCCGACAGTCGCCCAAGAGCGCATGGTTCGGAAGAATGTATCCTTGAAGGATACTACAAAAAGCAGAGAGGTTCAAAAAAAGAGTAAAGTAGCCCAAATGCCCTCGAGTATGGAGCAGACAGAACTTAAAGATCCCAAATTACCCATGTCTACCAATAGCCAAATTAATATGAATAAAATACAGTCTCTAAAATGCTTGTATGCAAATGCTAGAAGTCTACAAAACAAGATGGGAGAGTTAGAATATATAGCACTAAACGAGAGGTTAGATATGATTGGAATATCAGAGACATGGTGGAAGGAGGACAACCAGTGGGACACTGTGATACCTGGGTACAAACTATATCGAAATGATAGAGCTGATCAAATTGGTGGAGGGGTTGCGCTCTATGTTAGAGAGGGCATTGAGTCAGAAAGGATTAAAGTTTTGCAAGAAACAAAATTTGCTGTAGAATCTCTATGGATTGAAATTCCATGTAAAAAGGGGAAGGCGATGGCAGTGGGGGTGTACTATCGTCCGCCTGGCCAGAATGAACAAATGGATGATGAAATGCTCAAAGAAATCAAGGAAGCTAGCAAAAGTTACAGTGCAGTAATAATAATGGGTGATTTCAATTACCCCGGCATCGACTGGGTCAGTGTCACAACAGGACATGCTAGGGAGATAAAGTTCCTAGATGAAATAAATGACTGCTTCTTGGAGCAGCTGGTTCATGAACCGACCAGAGGGGAAGCAATATTAGACCTAGTCCTTAGTGGAACACCAGATGTAGTGCAAGAGATAAGGGTGTTGGGGCCACTTGGCAATAGTGATCATAGCATGATCGCCTTTGATTTAATTAGTGGAGGAGGGATAGTAAGGAAATCCACAGTACTACCCTTTAACTTTCGAAAGGGAGACTATGATAGAATGAGGAAAACAGTTAAGAAAAAACTAAAAGGAGCAGTTGCAAAGGTTAAAGACGTACATCAAGCTTGGGTGTTGTTGAAAAATACTATCTTGGAAGCCCAGACCAGCTGTATTCCACGCTTTAAGAAAAGTGGAAGGAAGTCCAAAAAATTGCCAGCATGGTTTAAAGCTGAGGTCAGAGAGGCTGTTGTTGCCAAAAAAGCATCTTTCAAGAAATGGAAAAAAGAGCCAAATGATGAAACCTGGAAACAGCACAAGCACTGGCAAGTCAAATGCAAGGCATTGATAAGGCAGGCAAAGAGAGAATTTGAGAAGAAGCTTGCGGCGAAATAAAGACCTTTTCAAGTACATTAGTAGCAAAAAACCCGTGAGAGAGTCAGTTGGTCCATTAGATGATAAAGGGGTTAAAGGAGCACTAAGAGGCGACAAGGCGATAGCGGAGAGACTGAATGAATTCTTTGCTTCGGTCTTTACTGAGGAAGATGTAGGGATGTTACCCACGACTGAAGTGGTATTTAAAGGTGTGGAAGAATTGAAGGAAATATCGATACATCGGGAAAATGTCCTACAACTATTAGATAAACTGAAGAGTAGCAAATCACCTGGGCCGGATGGTATACATCCAAGGGTGTTGAAAGAACTGAAATTTGAGATTGCAGACCTGATATCAGTAATCTGTGAACTATCATTAAAATCATCTCTAATACCTGAGGATTGGAGGATCGCCAATGTAACACCAATTTTTAAAAAGGGTTCGAGGGGTGATCCGGGAAACTACAGACCGGTGAGCCTGACATCAGTACCGGGGAAAAATGGTAGAAACCATCATAAAGAATAAAATTACTCAGCATATAGATAGTCATGACCTAATGGGAGACAGCCAACATGGCTTTAGACAAGGAAGATCTTGTCTTACTAATCTGTTATGTTTTTTTGAAGGAGTGAATAAACAGGTGGACAAAGGTGAGTCGGTTGATATTGTGTATCTGGACTTTCAGAAAGCCTTTGACAAGGTCCCTCATGAGAGACTTTTGGCAAAACTAAAGAGTCATGGGATAGGAGGCAGTGTACTACTGTGGATCAGGAACTGGTTAAAAGATAGAAAGCAGAGGGTAGGGCTAAATGGCCAATTTTCCCAATGGAGAAAGGTGAATAGTGGTGTACCCCAGGGATCTGTGCTGGGTCCGCTGCTTTTTGACATATTCATAAATGACCTGGAAAGTGGAATAACGAGTGAGGTTATCAAATTTGCTGATGACACAAAACTATTTAAAGTTGTTAAAACCCAGGAGGATTGTGGAAAATTGCAAGAGGATCTTGATAAATTGGAAGACTGGGCATCAAAATGGCAGATGAAATTTAATGTGGAGAAGTGCAAGGTTATGCACCTAGGGAAGAACAACCCAAACTAAGGTTACACGATGCAAGGTTCCACATTAGGAACCACCACCCAAGAAAAAGATTTAGGCGTCCTTGTGGATACCATGTTAAAACCCTCGGCCCAGTGTGCAGCGGCGGCCAAGAGAGCAAATAGAATGCTAGGTATGATAAGGAAAGGAATGGGAAATAAAACAAAAGATATTATAATGCCTCTATATCGTTCCATGGTGAGACCGCACCTTGAATATTGTGTGCAATTCTGGTCGCCATATCTTAAAAAGGATATAGCAATTTTAGAAAAGGTTCAGAGAAGAGCCACCAAAATGGTAAAGGGGATGGAAGGCTACTCCTATGAAGAAAGGCTAAAAGGTTGGGGCTCTTTAACCTGGAAAAGAGACGGCTGAGGGGAGATATGATAGAAGTCTATAAATTAATGAACGGAGTGGAACGGGTAAACGTAGATCGATTGTTTACCTTATCAGAATATAGAAAGACTAGGGGACATGCAATGAAGCTACAGGGTAAACTATTTAAGACTAATAAAAGAAAATATTTTTTCACTCAACGTGTAATCAAACTCTGGAATTTGTTACCGGAGGATGTAGTAAAGGCTGTTAGTGTAGCTGGGTTTAAAAAAGGTTTGGACAAGTTCCTGGAGGAAAGGTCCATAAACCATTATTAAGAAGGGACCCAGGATATCAATGCTTGAACCAATACAAGCATTGTGGAACCTGTGTCCCTTGGGGAAACTGCTAGGTACGTATGACCTAGATTGGCCACTGTTGGAAACAGAATACTGGGCTTGATGGACCTTGGTCTGACCCAGTATGGCATATCTTATGTTCTTATGTTCTTATGACTAGATAGACCATACTGGTTATTATTTGCCATCATATACTATGTATGTTAGGTCTCTAGGTGCAAAACTACAAGCAAATCTCTGTGGAACACTGACAGCCCTACTGCTCAAAATATTGCTCTGGAGGTGCTCCTGCCTGAAATTCTGTTCTCTGGTTTTAGGAACAGCACTAAGGCTAGTTGCCCATTCTCAAGGGGGTGATTCTGCATGGCAGTGTTAACAGGAGAGGTCACTGAAGGGCCAGCAGGGCATCTTGGTTCATTTGATGAAACAACCAGAGCAAGTGTGGAGAGAAAGAGAGATGGATAATGTCCCACTGCTAATATGCCACTACAGAAATGACCTTTCGATTGCTTGCATGCAGCTGTGCTGTGACATGCAGCTCCTAGCTGTTCAATACATTAATTCCCTACACTAAGAGTGGCATCTTGTACTTCATAGGCTCATTGATAACTGATGTAAGACACTAACAGCTAGAGTTTCTAATGTGCCCTACCAGTAGCACACATTATTTTATGGCAGGTCCTGCTTTTTAAGCAATGGAAATTAGTTACTAATGCTAGAGTTTATTTTAGAAACCTTATTCACAATTTACACAGGTATAATCAGTCATATATACATGTAAATCACATCCACATATAAATGGCCATTTTAGAAAGGGTCCACTTTACATGTGGATATCCTTAGCATGTGGAAGTTTTAAGGCGGCATGGTCTTGGCATGGCTTCTGCAGCATGAAAAGCTACACATGTATAGGGAATGCATGTATAAGCCCAAAATTCTCCATGCTGGGATTTACACTTACTCCCTGGCACCTGTACGTTTTTAGATAGTACGTTTCAGCCAGTCCTTTACAGGAGGGATTAAGGGGCTTATCCTCCTTAAATCCCCTTAGTTTATTTTGCCTTCCAAACTGAAATGATTTAAAGATAGCATCCTCTGTAGTTAACTAGAGGTATCTATATGTCTTTTTGTGGAGTTGCTGATATGCATGTGTACAGGGTGCCCCAAAAAAGTGAGAACATCTCATAGCATATAAGTTATTTAAAAATTCAAAAAGACAGATGTAAATGATTGACAAATTTAAAAAAAAAGATGGCGACCGGAAATTGTTGAAATAAAGACTTTATATAGCTAAAAAAGGTAAATAAGTAAACTATTTAAGCTTTTAATTTACGAGATGTTCTCACTGTTTTTTGGGCCACCCTGTATGTGTCAATATTTACGTGCATGTTGTGAAATGCTGGCACTTACACATGTAAGTTGCCAGGTTAATTTTATTTATTTAAGTTTTTATATACCGCCTTTCATATTATCAAAGTGGTTTACATTGAACTTCAAGGATATATTGAACAGCGAACAATCAGGTGAACAGTGAACAGCGATAACATGTACAACAGTAACTACTGTTTGTGTAACAGAAGTAGAGGGTTTTTCTTGGTGAGAGTCATCTGTTAGAGTGTGATGGGATAGAACGTTTTGGTCAGATTCCAGGGCCAAAGTACTCCTGGAATGGAAAAGTCTATAGTTATTTTTGGAATTCTCACAGTCTTTGGTATCCCTCAGAGAGTTCCATAATATGGGTCCATATATTGAGAATGCTCTTTGGCAAGTTACTTAGATACTCTTCCTTTTGTGAGTTGGTATGCTGAGTAAACTCTGGTTTTGTGTTCTTCGTGCTCTCAAGTTTGAGGGTGTTTGGATGAGCTTACGAAGGCAGTCTGCAGTTTGGTTATGCATGGTCTTGTGGGTGAACATAATTGCCTTATATTTAATGCAGGCCTGTATGGAGAGCTAGTGTAGACTCCTAAGGACAGGGGTTATGTGTTTATGCCTTGGAGATCCTGTTATAAATCGTGCTATGGTGTTTTGTGCTAGTTGCAGAGGAAGTAGGGTCAGCTTTGGTAGCCCTTGAAAGATGGAGTTGCATTAATCTAGCTGTGGTGTGATAATGGCCTGACAGACTGTACGGAAGTAGTTTGGGTCTAGGAGTGGTCCGAGGTTATATCAGCTTTTTATTTTGTAGTATGCTGAGGTTGTAATTCTTTTGATATGTGATCGCATGTTTAGTTGTTGGTCTAAAGTGACTCCAAGGTATTTGATTTCATGTTTAATTGGGATGGTGTTATTGTTTATTATAATCTCTTTTGGGGTAGAGAATAAGGGATTACAGGTTATGATCATTGTTTTTTTTATAGTTGATGGAGAGGTTATTCTTGTTTAGCTATTCTGTCATATCATTGAAGCCTGATTGTATTAGTGAGTATTCAGGATTGCATGTAGAGATGAGTGTGCAGAGCATTAGATCGGCTGCATATATGTGGTACAGGATTTTGTGCCTTTGAAAGATATTACAGATTGGTGATATGTAGAGATTGAACAGTAATGCAGAGAGAAATTATCCTTTTTATATACCTCTATGCAATTTGAAAGGTTTTGATGTGTCATCTTTCATCTCTGCCTGTTTAGTGCGCTCTGACAAATAGGAGTGGAACCACTTCAGTGAGGTGTTGCTTATGCCCAGGTCCATCAGGCATTCTAAGATGGTATTATGACTCACTGAATCAAAGGTGGAAGATATATCAAGGAATATAAGGATAAATCCCTGTTTGGAGTGTTCGATGCCTTTGAGTAGTGTGTTTATCAGTGTGGTAAGTAGAGTCTCTACACCATGGTAGGATCTGAACCCATGTTGCTGGGGGTCAAGTGGAACAAATAAGTCGATGAAGTCCTGATGTTGCAGTTGTACCATTTTTTCTATTAACTTGGCTAAAACGGTATGCTGGAGATCAGTCTGTAAGAGTTCAGTAGATTAGGGTCAGCAGTTGGGCCTTTTAAGATGGATCTGATTGAGGAAGATTTTAGGTTAGAGGGGATACGTCCTTAGGTAAGAGAGAGGTTTATAATTTTGACTAGTATTTGTGAGAATTCATTCCTAGCCATCTTAATTCATGATACAGGGCATGAGTCAAGAGGAGAAGTGGTTGTGTTGATCATCTGAAGTATTTGTTCAAGACATTTTTCCGACATTGATTCAAATGCAGTCCATCACTGCAAACATCTTGGAGTCTCTTGGTGTAACCATATGTCTGTTATATTATCTGGGCAGGTGTAGAGCTTATTCTGCAAGTAGGAGGTGAACTCTTGTTCTTTTATTGTAGGGTCCTTCTGAGTCGGTGGATCCTTTGTGAGGGATATGACCAGGTTGAACAGTTCTCTTGGTTGATTTAAGGCTTTTAGGATGAGGTTGGTGTGGTATTCTTTTTTGTGCATCCAGATAAGGTGATTGTATTCTTCTTGTTTGATTAAGAATTCCTTCTAGAGGAGTGGGTCCTTAGTTTGACTCTATCTGCATTTGATTCATCTCAGCTTGAGTTTAGCTTCCTTTATTTCTCGAGAGTACCATGGTACAGTTGCTTTGTGAGTAGGCAGTGTCTTCTGTGGGACTTGAGTATGTGTTGCAATGGTATGATTCCATATGTCCACAATTGTGGTAAGGTCAGTTGTTTCAAGTTCTAGAACTGGCTGGGTGTGGACCAATAGGTCATTCTTGTTAAATTCCTTGAATCTGCGAGGTCTTTTAGGCTCTTTTGGAGTCAGCTATTTGATTGTGTCAGAAGTAGGCTAAACAATACCATGTGATGGTCTGACCAAGGGCAGTTTGGTTGGTGTCATTTTGGAGTTTCTTAGGTACAAATAGGAGATCTAGAGTATTACCTCCTCTATGTGTAGGAATAGTTATAATTTGTGCAAAGTCTAGTGACTCCATTGCCTCCAGGAAGGAGGTGGCATGTGTTGCAGGAGCAGTGTTCAGATTGATGTCTCCAAGCAGAATGAATGGCTTCTTCTTATTTGTGTGTGCATGTGTAATTTCTAGTATTGTTGAAATGTCCTCCGAGTTTGTGTCGGGATCTGTAGACTAGACAGATAGCTACTTGCTTGTTTTCTACTACCATTATGTTTATGGTGTCAGTGACTGTAGTTCTTATTACAGTTAAGTTAGGTTGCTTGCGAGATAGTATGAATATCCCTCCTCCTCATTTAGATGGGCAATTGTGTAGTGTTATCCCTGGGGTGATTAATTGGTTTATGAGGGCATTGTCTGTACCAGTGAACCACGATTAAGTGACAAGCATGATGTCAAGGTTGTGATCATCAAAATAGTCTGTTATGGTGTGTATTTTATTCCGGGCAGAGTGGGCATTGACAAGTCCACATTTTAAATACTGGATATCTGTTGTGATACGCTGAAGTGGTATTGTGGTAATGGTCAGATAAATGTTCATAAGTCTATGTTGTCTTCTGTGAGATTGTGGGTATGGTGTATTCTAGTTTGTGAGTCCTCTTTATCTGTGAAGTTCTGGAATTGGAGCGTGCAGCAGATTTGTGAGGCTGGCTTGCATTAGTGTGAAGCAGATGTATTGCTACATTTTCTCTGAATGAATCTTGGTTGTTCAACAGTTCTGGGTTGATGGTGGTTTGATCTGCATGTGATGTGAGGAATGGCTAGCAGAAAAAAGGAGGTGATAATGCCTCTGTATAAGTCTTTGGTGTGACCTCATTTGGAGTATGGTGTGCAATTCTGGAGACCGCACCTTCAAAAGGATGTGAACAGGATGGAGTCGGTGCAGAGGGTTGCTACTAAAATGATTAATGGGCTTCATTATAAAGCATATGAGGACAGACTTAAGGATCTTAATATGTACACCTTAGAGGAAAGGCGGGATAGAGGTGATATGATTGAGATGTTTAAATACCTCCGTGGCATAAATGTTCAGGGAGAGAGCCTCTTTCAATTGAAAGCAAGTTCTGCGACGAGGGGACATGGGATGAGGGTGAAGGGAGATAGATTCAGGAGTGATATGCGGAAATATTTCTTTACAGAAAGAGTAGTGGATCCGTGGAATAGTCTCCCAGTGGAGGTGGTAGAGATGAGGACAGTAACTGAATTCAAAAAAGCATGGGACCAACACAGAGGATCTCTAAAGGTAGAAAGTGAACTGTTGTAGTTGTTGTTATGGAAGGACAGACTAGATGGGCCTTGTGGTCTTTTTCTGTCATCATGTTTCTATGTTTCTATGTTTCTATGATATGGAGCAACTTAACTTTTAAGTAGGAAAGCAATTTAAGGGGTTTAGTAACTCGGTGTGGATGTATTTTGGTTAGGGCATTTTTGTGTGTAATACTCTTATAATCCCTACAACATACAGCAACAGCTCCAAATGGATATAAATCCACGTTTGTTTCTTTACTTTCTATGCATTTTAGAAACAGCTTTATGTGTAGCAAAGCTGTTTCTACAATATCGTCAAAACGGAGTATGTCCCAACTTCAATGCCTCAATTCCCATCTCTACGTACTATCTAAAATGTGCCTTCACTTGTGTTGACAGCGTTAATGCACTCTAACATAGCATAGGAATGGGCAGAGCAAAAAATTTCATTTTGGTTCATATGGGTTTTTTAAAAAAATTTTCATCTTTCGTTTTTTTTTTTTTTAAGAGTGCACCCTATTCTGCAAGAGGGTGCCCTATTTAACTCATGAATTTTCCGCTTCCATACTTTTGAGTCCCATGGACTGAATCAAGCAATTGACTGGACAATATTTATTTGACATTGATTTGATCTGATCCCAATTGCCTTTCACTGAGTGTGATCAGTATATTTAATGTTTGAGCGCTACTTTGGTGGATGTTTGCGAATTGCTATTGGAGACTGATTTCATGTGAATTATGCCATCTTCTTTTTCTAAAGTCATACTGGGGAGCCATGGTGACCCATCTGTGCCTATCGTGTTCTCTAAGAGCATGATTTGTCTGTTAAGAAGATGGATCTATGAAGTGAATGAACCTTTGGACTGAGAACCTTTTGCTGCTAATCCCTGATGCAGATAAGGCTGACACAAAATATTGTGTTGGATATGAATATAGTTAGTTACAGTTTGTGTTTATTTGATATACCGTCTAAGGCAGGGGTGGGCAAACCTTTTGACTCGAGGGCCGCAATGGGTTCATATATTGGACCTGGGGGCCGGACCAAGAGTAGATGGACGGTGTGTATGTGTGAATTAATATAAATTAAATTTAAATTTGTAACATTAAATGTTTAGATTAATTTAAGGTAGAAAAGCATAAAAAGAGTTATTTTACAAAACTTTTATGCAATGTATTTCTTTCATAAAATAGTACCTTCAATTTTAGTGGCCGTAGTTTGCCCATCCCTGCACTAGACCATGCCTCCCTACTTCCTTCTGTGGGTGGGTCTTTTGGTTTCTGAAGTGTGGTAGCCAAAGTGGGGGCTGTCCCACCCACTTCATCCGAAAAGATGGGGTGGGCAAGATATGAGCGAGATTTAAGATTCTGAATCACCTCACATGAATCTGCAGTTATTGCGTGCCGAAGCGTCAGGAAGTGGGATATCCAGATCCTCCCAAGTGACCAGCCCATTTCCTGTCCTAGCCCCCCCATAGCCCATTACCAGTCCTAACCCCCCAAAGCCCATTACCAGTCCTAACCCCCCCATCACCCCATTTCCAGACAGCCCCCATCAGACCACAGCCCATTGCCAGTCTTAACCCCCCCCATAGCCCATTACCAGTCCTAACCCCCCAAAGCCCATTACCAGTCCTAACCCCCCATAACTCCATTTCTAGACAGCCCCCATCAGCCCACAGCCCATTGCCAGTCTTAACCCCCTCATAGCCCATTACCAGTCCTAACCCCCCCAACAGCCCACAGCCCATTACCAGTCCTAAACCCCCCATCAGCCAACAGCCCATTGCCAGTCTTAACCCCCCCATAGCCCATTACCAGTCCTAACCCCCCATCACCCCATTTCCAGATAGCCCCCATCAGCCCACAGCCCATTGCCAGTATTAACACCCCCATAGCCCATTACAAGTCATTCACCCCTTCTCCCCATTTCCAGACAGCCCCAATCAGCCCACAGCCCATTGCCAGTCTTAACCCCCCCCCCCATAGCCCATTACCAGTCCCAACCCCCCCCCCCTCAGCCCACACCCCACTGCCCGACCCAACCCCCCCCCCCCACCGGCACACAACCCACTGCCAGTCCTAAACCCCCCCCCCCCATCGGCTCATGGAAATTTTTTTTAAAAAAAAAAGCTGGCCGCTGCCGCCGTGGCAGCATGGAGTGTCCCGCGGGGCCCCCTCTGCCCGGCTGAACTCTCCCGGCACGGCTGAAGCCCTCTGCTCCGGCTTGCAGATACGCAAAGGGAGAGTGTCTCCCTCACGTCTCTGTTAAGCCCGCAGGGGCTGATGGGAAGCAGGGGCTGATGGGAAATTTCCCATCTGCCCCTGCGGGCTTAACAGAGACACGAGGGAGACACTCTCCCTTCGCGTATCTGCAAGCCGGAGCAGAGGGCTTCAGCCGCGCCGGGAGAGTTCAGCCGGGCAGAGGGGGCCGGATTAAAAGGTCTGGCGGGCCGTAGTTTGCCCATCCCTGGTCTAAGGCCAAAGGCAGCTAGGCAGGTAACAATAGCAAAATATAATTATATAATTATTTGATGTTAAAGGACTTTATATTTGGACTGTATATGAACTCTATTGGACCTTAAAAGATAGTAATGAAACCATTTTTTACAGCTCTTGGTAATAATGTATCCCCCAATTGTGTTGTGACCGCTTTGATTGAAGGATAAGGCGGTATACAAAACTGTCTAAATAAATATGAGCTCGTTTTTTTTCTGTTTCATCAAGTTCAGTGGCCTCTGGGTTTTCTTGGCAACGTTATCACCAGAAGTACATTGCCAGTCCTTTTCTTCTGAGGCAATGGAGGGTAAAGTGACCTGCCCAAGGTCACAAGGAATGCCAGTAAACCCTTGATCTGCTGGGTACTAGGCATTTGCTCTAACCACTAGGCTACTCCTCCCTCCTAGATAATAAAAAAAAGTGGCTTGGCAGCCTTGAGTTTCTCTAGGCTCTCTGTATGGTGGGAGCTGTATAGATCTGTTTATTTGGGTCCATTTAAATAATTTTTAAGGTGATATTGGGGTTTATGTTGGAATGTGCATGGTTATGTAGTACCCCTATTTCTACACCACAATATTCTTGGCTATTGCAAAAAAGGGCACACTACTGCCACTTTTGTTTCAAAATGAAAATACATCCTAAGATAGTACAACAAATAAGTAATTCTAGCTGTCAGAGGCTGATGCACTATGCTGGTGATATTTTAACAGCAGGGGCACTACACATGAAAAACTGCAAAATATAGCAAAAACATGCAAAAAGACCAGTGCTGTGGCCTTTGTATGTTTTTTCGCTTGAAATACCCCCACTGCAAAAAAATTTGAAACAATAAAAGTAGGATTTTAGAAAGGATATCTAGGCTGAATCTGGGACATCCCGAGCAGAACAGTCAAAAATCAGGGGGAATGACAGTAGTGATGGGAGGCACACATAAGTGCCTTCTGAAATCGCTCCGTTTCCACCTCAAAAAATGAATGTAACTGGTTATGGAAACAGGCCCATGCAGACTGTAAGTCTAAGTACATGAACAGGTGTAGACCATTTCACAAATGTGGACGTCCCCAAATTGCATGGCCTCAGAACATTGTACTTGGATATGTCAGCAGGAGTATTTCAGAAGGGGAGAGATTATGTAATGAGACTTGCAAATTACAGCCTGACATTTCAGATAATCTTATGTGTAGTGACAGACCAGTAATATGCTTGGAGTATGGATTTATGGCCAGGAAATACTAACCATGGCAATGAAAGCACATTTTTTCTTCCCCCTGAAAGCACTGCATACATGAAACGAGCACTGTTTTGCACCTTATTTGTGGTCAGGAAAAGGTATAGGCATGGACGCTTCACCAGCCTGGGCCAGATGTCCTTGTGCCACTCTGAAATCGTAACCTGACATGCTTCTCTGTTGCTCCACCCAGACCACGCCACCACTACACTTCCATTCTACATGGACGTACTTCTGCCAGGAACATCTAAATACCTGGCTTTCTAAACAGGTCCAGGGATGTCTCTGTTATTTGCACATCTGAATACCCGTTTTAAGACATCCATATCCTGAACAGAGCTTCTAAATACACCTCTAAGTGTTTTTTGTAGTAAACAAATATTCTTGTGTAGAATATTTAAATTGTATATTAAAGGGCTGCCAAGAGGATAACATGGCAGTTTTCAGAAGATCTTGGAAAGCTTGATTTTTATAACAGGAAACCTATCTGCGAAGTCCCTTAGAAATATATGGTGTGAAGGTGCCTACTTTATAAAGGCAATGTAGACATGCATGCAGTTTTTTAAAATATGCTCCCAAAGTCAGCCGCAATAGTGTACAAATGCTGATGCAACAATTTACACCTGCTTTGAAAAAGGAGAAATTAGGTCTTACCTGCTAATTGTCTTTCCTTGAGTTCTCTCCGGGCCAGTCCAGGGAACGGTAGGGTTGTCAATCCCCTTCAGCAGCTGAGGACTGAAAACTGCAAGTTTTTGCTGATAGCCTAAGCCACTCCCCCTGGTGCCCGTGCTCCAGTCTCCTCTTGCCAAAGCAGCTTAACATACAGCCCAGAAAGAGCAATCAAAGAACAAAAACAAAACCAACACTGATAACAATAAAAACTGCGTATACATCCCCAGCAGAGAAGCTCACCTGCCAAACACGCAACGTGGCCCTCTCTTTCCTGTCTCTCTCTTTAATTTATTTCACTTCTGTTTGTTTGTTTGTTTTTTTAATAGATTAAACTCCCCCCAGAGGACTCCGAGGAAGCCCCAAAAAGCCAAGCCAACTAGAAACAAGCACGCCTTCGTAACTACTCTTGCACTCAGGTAGGCGAAAAATATATCCGAAACCA
The DNA here is from genome assembly GCA_033557465.1 of Ichthyophis bannanicus. Taxonomy (NCBI): domain Eukaryota; kingdom Metazoa; phylum Chordata; class Amphibia; order Gymnophiona; family Ichthyophiidae; genus Ichthyophis; species Ichthyophis bannanicus. The sequence continues at coordinate 294,598,243 of CM066032.1, forward strand.
CTGTCCCTGAGCAAACACTGGGTGGGCCCTGGACTGGCTTGGAGAGAACTCAAGGAAAGACAATTAGCAGGTAAAACCTAATTTCTCCTTCCTTATCGTTTCTGCAGGCCAGTCCAGGGAACGGTAGGGCAGTACCAAAGCAGTACCTAAACTTGGGAGGGACCCGCGAGCCCCACCACAATGGCAGAGCCCCCGACTTTCGCATCCCCTCTGGCATGAACATCCAACCTATAGTGCTTAGTGAAGGTATGCAGTGAGGACCAAGTTGCGGCCTTACAGATATCCACCGGAGGGACCAAAGCATACTCCGCCCAAGACGTGGCTTGGCTTCGCGTGGAATGAGCCTTAAGCCCCTCTGGTGGCAACTTCCCCACAGCATTGTATGCCGCCACTATCGCGCGCTTTACCCACCTGGCAATCGCCGCTCTCGTCGCTGCTTTACCCTTACGTGGGCCCGCGAAAAGCACAAAGAGCCTATCGGACTTGCGAAAAGACTTAGTGGCTTTGAGGTACCTCTTCAACACTCGTCCTAGATCCAACTTCTTGAGAGACCGATCCATCTGAGATCCCGTCAGATCTGAGAAAATTGGCAACACCACGGACTGATTTATATGAAACGATGACACCACTTTAGGAAGAAAGGAGGGAACCGTCCGCAAAACTACTTTTTCCACCAAAAATTGAAGGTACGGCTCCCGACAAGACAGCGCCTGTAGATCCAAAATCCTTCTAGCTGAACACAATGCTACCAGAAACGCTGTTTTCCAAGACAGCTCCCTCAAACTCACCGATGATGCCGACTGAAACGGAGGCCACGTTAAAGCCTCTAGCACCATGTTCAGATCCCACGGAGGTACCACCTGCCGTATCGGAGGCCTGATAAGCCTGGCCGCCCTAAAAAACCATTGCACATCAACATGAGCTGTCAATCTGCGACCCTGCACGGAACTTCTATAGCAGGCCAAGGCCGCCAAATGAACTTTGAGAGTGCTGAGAGCTAATCCTTTCTCCAGACCGACCTGCAGAAAAGACAACAGCTCTGGTAACGCTGCTGAAAAGGGACTAATGCTACGCTGCGCACACCAAGATTCAAAAACCCGCCAGACTCGAATATATGCAATAGAAGTCGACGATTTCTTAGACTGCAGCATCGTGGCTACCACTGACACAGGATATACTTTGCGTCTCAACCTGTCCCCTTCAAGATCCAAGCTGTAAGCAAGAAGCGATCCACCTGCGGCATCAGCACGGGACCCTGAGCCAACAGATTGAGACGGACGGGCAGTTGCCAAGGTGTATCTATCAATAGCCACACCAGATCCGCATACCAAAGCCTTCTGGGCCAATCCAGAGCAATGAGAATCACCGTTCCCCTGTGACCCCCTATCCGCTGAATGACCCAGCCAATTATCGGCCAAGGAGGAAACACGTATAGCAGCTTGCCTAACGGCCATGGCTGAACCAGAGCATCCAGCCCTTCTGACATGTGTTCCCTGCGCCTGCTGTAAAAACGAGACACTTTTGCACTGCCGAGAGTAGCCATCAGATCCATCACCGGCTGCCCCCAATGCTCCATAATGTCGTGAAACACCACTGCGTTCAGTTCCCATTCTCCGGGATCGAGAACATGTCGACTGAGATAATCGGCCTGAACATTTTCTTTTCCCACTACATGTGCCGCCGACAAAGAAATGAGATGAGTTTCCGCCCAGAGCATCAACTCCTGGCTCTCCTCCGGCAAAGGCACACTGCCTGTACCCCCCTGCCAATTGATATAAGAGACCATCACCACATTGTCGGAGAAAACTCGAACCGCTGTCCCTTCGAGCAATGCCTTGAAATGTAGAAGCACGAGACGAACCGCTCTGAGCTCCAAGCGATTGATCGACCATGAGCTCTCCACCGCGGACCAGATTCCCTGCATCATGCGAGACAGGCAATGAGCTCCCCAGCCCGAAAGACTGGCGTCTGTGGTCACTAGCACCCACTCCGGGTCCTGCAAGGGAACACCTGCCCGAAGATGAGTCGCATCCAGCCACCAGAGCAGACTGCTGCGAACCCTCTCCGGACAGACCAACCTCTGCGTGAGCGGCTGAAGCTGCGGAGATCATCTGGAAAGCAATACCTGTTGAAGAGGACGCATATGTGCCCTGGCCCACGGAACCAAATCCAAGGTTGCCACCATGGAACCCAAGAGCTGCAGGTACTTCCATGCCGAAGGAGCTGGTAGCTGCAAAAACGCTTGCACTTGACTCAAGATCTTCACCACTCTGCACTTGGGCAGAAACACGGATCCCACTTCTGTGTCGAATAAGGCCCCGAGGTAGGTAATCAGTTTCAGTGGTTGCAAGTGACTCTTTGCCCTGTTGATAACCCAACCGAGTCGTTCTAGGAGCTGAACCACTCGAGAGGTTGCCGCGACAGAGTCTGGCAGGGAACCGGCTCTGATCAACCAATCATCTAGATAAGGATGAACCCGGACCCCTTCCTTCAATAACGCTGCCGCAATTACTACCATAACCTTCATAAAGGTCCGAGGAGCCGTCGCCAGGCCGAAGGGCAACGCCCGAAACTGAAAATGCCCCATGGGTACGGCAAACCTCAAAAACTGTTGATGATCCGCTCTGATCGGAATGTGCAGATAAGCCTCTGTGAGATCTATAGATGAGAGCAGCTCTCCTGGTCGGACTGCTTGAATAACTGATCTTAGCGTCTCCATCCGAAAATGAGATACTCTCAATGATCGATTTACGTGCTTGAGATCGAGAATTGGACGAAAAGATCCTTCTTTTTTGGGCACTACAAAATAAATCGAGTATCGACCTAATCCGTACTGGTCGCGGGGTACCGGAACCACCACCTGTAGCCGTAACAAATGCAAAAGGGTGTCTGCTATTGCTTGCTGCTTTGGTCCCAGACCACACGGAGATACCATGAAGGCTTCTCTCAATGGATGAGCGAATTCCAGCGCATAGCCATCTTGAACGATCTCTAGAACCCATTTGTCCGTAGTTATCGTGGTCCAGGCTGAAAGGAACCCCTGTAAGCGGCCTCCCAAAGGCACTTCCACCTGGACCAGTGGACCTTCATTGTGTCTTTTTAATGGAGTTCTGTTGGGCATTGAAATAATTTCTACCGAACTCCCTAGCACCGCGAAAGGGCTGCCCCCGAGGTCCAAAGCGACCTCTGGGATAGGGAGCAAACCAAGCCCCTCGGAACCTCCGAGAATCTCTCCCTTGCCCCCGATGCACTGCTCCACCTCTGGGTGCCTTTGGCCGATCTTCCGGTAGACGACCACCCTTTGAGTCTCTGAGATCCTTAACAATCTTTTCCAATGCTTCCCCAAAAAGCAGTTTGCCTTTATAGGGGAGCTTACTCAGACGTGATTTTGAAGAGGTATCGGCTGCCCAATTCCATAGCCAAAGGAAGCGTTGAGCTGTGATTAGCGAAGCCATGGACTTCGCCAAAATCCTAACCAAATCATAGAAGGCATCCGCTAGGTAAGCCGCCGCTGATTCCAACTTAGCTCCCTCAGCGGAGGAGCCTTCTCCCTCAGCCGCATTGGCCTCACCTTGGAGCCACCAGATTGAAGCCCTTGATACATAGGCTCCACAAATGGAAGCCTGCAGGGAAAGCGCACTAGAATCAAAAGCCTGCTTTAGGAGCACCTCTAGCTTACGATCCTGCAGATCCTTAAGCGCCGCTCCCCCTTCCACAGGTATTGTGGTCTTCTTCATCACAACATCTACCTTAGGCATTTTCAACAATTCTCTCTCCTCTTGTGGAACAGGGTAGAGGCGGCCAAGGGCTCGGCTACCCCATAGAGTAGCCTCTGGGAACTCCCACTCTGACTCAATCATTTTCTTTATCACACGGTGCACCGGGAAACTGCGGTGCTCCATTTTAAATCCTTGTAATAAAGGATCCTCCAGTGGTTCCTGTGATACTGTGGGCATAAGAATGTTCAACGCCACCAAAGACTGTTTGATAAGAGCTCCTAGTTCCTCTTTGCAAAAAACCCTAAACACATTAGGGTCCTCGCCCTGCGCAATCTCCCCATCTTCTAGCTCCCTAGGCCAAGGGTCTAAACCTGCCTCTGAGAGGATCTCCCCGTCCTCTCCCACCTGAGGCTCTGGGACCTGAGGCTCGGAGCTTTCAAAGCCAGGTTCCGTTGTTGCAGCCTTGTGGGAAGAACCCTCATTAGGGTCTAGCCCACTGACGTCCTGATGCCCTTCACCCAAGAACTGAGAATTCGAGGAGACACTGAATACTTGAGAGGCTTTTAACAAATAGACCTTATGAAGGGCTAATATAAAATCTGGAGAAAATAAGGAAGAAAACCCTTCCTGAGCTTCAGGCAACTTCTTAGGAGCTTTAATAACAGAAGGAGAATCTTTACTAGATTTTGCTTTTCTCTTCCCCTGCTTGTGCTGGCCCTCGGGATGAACGGCCGGCTCCACTAAGATGGCCGATGTTCCAGTCTTTTCTGTAGAAATCTGAGGCCTTTCTAAATCTGTTGAAGCCTTTCCATCCATTTCTGGGAAAGGCGCCAAACGCTAAGAAAAACCGCGGTCCCCGAAACGGTCCTCTACCGATCTGCAAATCCTGTGGCAAAAGTAGGCATGCCACCGCCTCTCCGGCCTCAAGAAACACAACCTCCGATGACGCGTGTAACCGGCGAACCAACTAAGGCCTCAGAAATTAAACCAACACCCACCTGAGAGAAGAGATTCGCTGCCGCGTTCCCGCTTCCCCGCTGCTAGCGGTAGACGGAAATCGCTGCTGTTGAAAAAGGCGGGTAGTTTCTGGGGCTCCCAGGACCAATCCCCCTTTAAAGTAGACTGGTACCTGAAGAAAGCAGGCTCTGCCTTCCCCGCTGCTTTTCAAAGTGCAGCTATGGGCCGTCTACATCAATATTCTTATTTGGAACTTGATTATACTGCACCAGGGAAATATCGCAGAGTTACAGCTCAGCTAGAGCAAATCTGCCGTTGTAATGTAATCAAAGAAATTCTTCACAGATTTTTCTGAGAGAGACTGTCAGCTTCGATGTCCTTTTCAGCTGCTGAGGACTGAAAGACTGGAGCACGGGCACCAGGAGGCGTGGCTTAGGCTGTCAGCAAAAACTTGCAGTTTTCAGTCCTCAACTGCTGAAGGGGATTGACAACCCTACCATTCCCTGGACTGGCCCGGAGAAACGATAAGGAAGGTATACATTTCTGTGTGTACTCTATGGGGTAATTTTATAAGGAGCTGCCTAGATTTAGACAGCAAGAACATGCAGATGGGAGTATTTTAGTAATTTATGCGCATACAAGTGTGTGCCCCGTTCTATATAAATGCGTGGTAACATGACGATGCGTACTTTCACTTTGGACGTACAAAGTTCTGCACATAAATCATAAAATACTATCATTTATATGTGTTCTTTAGAAAGCTAGGCACGAGCATTTACCTCAGTGTTAGGGCTGGTATAAGTGATCACATCTTAAAGTAATGTGCATTTCACGGGACTGGAGGAGTAGCCTAGGGATTAGAGCAAAAGTCTAGCACCCAAGAGTCCAGGGTTTATTTATTTAACAGGTTTTTTATACTGCTTTATCATTTCAGTCAAAGCGGTTTACATTGTAACTTAAACTTGATAATGTACATTAAACCGGGAGATTGATGACTTGGATTTTTCTAAGGCAATGGACTTGTTAAGTGACTTGTCCAAGGCAACAAGGAGTGCTAGAAGGAATTGAACCCTGGTTTCCCCAAGTCAGTGCTCTAATCATTAGGCTACTCCTCCAGTGGGTTTGGCTCCTACTGGCACTCCTTGTGACCTTGGGTAAGTCACTTTCCCTTCCACTGCCTCCAAAGAAAAGGCCTGGCAATCTACTTCCAGTCATCCTTTGCCAAGAAAGCCCAGAGGCTGCTGAGTCAGCATTGATGACAGCACTTTAAAAAAAAACACCAGTATTTTATAAAGAAAAGTAGGAGCTTAGTTTGTTTTACAAAATAGCACTTAAATAAGGCATCCATTTTCAGGCATTAAGTAGGTGGCTCCCTCATAATGTGAATTTTTATGTGTGTGTTTCATGCCTGTTTTATAAAGTCAAATACAGGACTTGTATTCTTGTCTTTATAAAATACTAATATAAATGGCTCAAAAATGCACATTAATTTAAGGCACAATCACTTACATCAGCCCTAGGGATGATGTAAATACTCGTGCCTAAAATGGCAAAAATGTATATAAATTATAGCAGTTTATAATTAACAGTATGTGTGTACTTGTGCGCTCTGCTCATGCTCTGTCCAAACTCTGCTTTTGTGCAAGCGAACCATAAAAGTGAGCAAGATTGCACTGACGCATGTAGTTACCATGTTAGATATACATGTCAACACCCATTTATGTACACAGAATATATGACTAAAATACATAGATTACTTTAGGAGGCAATTTTATAAGGAGTGTGTGGAAAGTTACACACTAGTAACACAAGTCCCTATTGTAAAGGACTTACACACATGAATCGACACTTCAGCACACACATTAGGCTTTCGCTATTCTACAAGCATATGCATAAGTCCCATTGCATGCACTTTTAGTTTGGGTGTGCACAGAGGCGGAGGCTCAGTGGAGCACATGGGGGGCCTAAATTTATTCAGGCAAGTTATAAAATGAATGATCTAGGCACATCATTCGCCCTTACAATATAAAGTAGAGTATGTGCAAACTTCACTTCATAAGATAGGTTTCACATATGCTCATGATAATGTGCTTTAAATGCACAGGAAATTCTAAAATTGCACTCTCAGGAGGTGATTTTACAAGGGAGCCATGGAAAGATCCACAGCTCCTAGGCACCCAAGTCTACATTTTCCCAGATTTGCGTACATGTATGGGCACTAACTACCATGCATGTTTTGGTCAGGCAGAATTCCATCAGCACATGCAGACGTCTCCTCCATGCCGATATGAACCTGGGGTGTGCATGGGGGAATGGCATTGGCAAAACACAGGCACAGCTCAAGGAACACAGGTACATTATAGTATACTATGACATATGTGCAGGGCCATGCCAAGCCATAAATGCACCCTGTGCAACTTGCAAACCTCACATGTCCCCCCCCCCCTCGACATCACATGTTTGTCATCTGCCTCATCCTCCCATGCCCAGCATCTCCCCATTTTACCCCACAACATTTCGTGTCCAGCTGGCTCCCACACGTACTGCGTGCCCTGCCTGCCCTTGCCCCACCACGTCTTTTCATATTCCAGCAGCGGCAGCAGTGGTGGCGGCAGAGGAGCGGACCTCTAATTTAAAAAATAAAATGCAGATGTTTCTGACTCCATGCTTGCATGGCTGATCTGATCTCTCCCTGCATCAGAAGAGGGAAGGATCAGCCATTTAAACACAGAGTCGGAAAGACCTGTGTGTTTTTTTTTTCAATTGGAGGTCCACTCTGCTGCTGCTGCCACTGCCAAGGGAACAGGAAAAGCGGGGCGTGGCAAGGGCAGGAAGCAGCAGCGTGGACCTCCAAATGTAAAAACCCCACACAGGTCTTTCCGACTCCGCCGAGCATCCAGCATATGGCACGTCGGTATGCAGCTATCTTATAAAATGAGCCATGTGTGTGCCTCACTTTATAAAACCAATCATCTTGAAACTATTCAGATAGTGGGGCAGTCCATCGGCAGAGCAAAGGTGGGAGTGACAAATTATCCAGATAATGGCGATATTCAGCCTGCTGTCCGACTGTCTATCAGCATAAAGTTAGGACAGTCAAAAGGCTATCTTGCAGCTAGCCAGATAGTGCTTTATCTGGATATTCAGAGCCACCCATTATGCGGAAACCAGCACTAAATAGCCAAATTATTTTGGAGAGGGCAGCATGAGTCCATTTATTCTTTCAACAAGCCTTTAAATAGCTGTAGGTTTTAGGCGGTTTGTCATTTTTATTTGTTTATAAAGGGCTGGATTGTCAGTCAGCAAGGTCAGTGGATTAAATTAAGTGCTGGTGCTTAACTTACAGTTGTGGTCAACATTATTGGCACCCTTGAGTTCTACCCCTTAATGTCCAATATCTAAAAAAAAAAAGGTCGCCAGGTGAAATGGCTTTAGACTATATATGCACACATATTTGACACATAAAAGAATCAAATAAAACAAGACCAATTAAAAAAGGAAATAGTAGGAAATAGTATAAATCTGGGTCATTGCCAGGACATGATTAGGGCAGATATAGATAAGACATATTTATCTCTTTGATAGACTACTATAGGACATGATTATTGGCACCACTTCAAATCAATTTGAACAGAAGAACTACATTTCCATTGCAGTAAAATTAAATGCACCTCAGTACTCACATGACTTGAATCAACCAATGAATGATGGCTCTAATGTTTAAAATGGCTACATTCACTCCCTGTTCCATTTTCACAATGGTGAAGACAAGAGAGCTGCCTGAAACCATCAGAAAAGCCATTATCACCAAACATCAAATTTCAAAGGGGTACAAAGACATCTCCAAAGACTTTGGCATTTCTGTGACTACAGTTGACAATGTTATTAAGAAGTTTTCTGCTCGGGGGGCGGAGCTTGCCGGCGCAGGGAATGGACGCTTGATTTATACTGCTCCGACCTAGCCCGCAGAATCCTGTCTCTTCCCCCTGTCTATTGCCTCCGGAGCGGGTAATAATAAGCTACTTACGTCGCCTAAGATGTCGACTTTAAAACCGGCCCGCCTAGATTTCCAGTCGGCGGCTGGTTTAGCGGCTAAACGCTCGAAGCAGGAATCGGCCTCCCCACAAAAGATGGCGCCGGATAAAGAAATCTCGGCCGGAGAAAGAGAGATTTTGCAGGAGCTGAGAGCAGTAAAAGATATGGTCACTTCTAGCAGCGCGGCAATCATACAAGTGCAAACGGACCTGCAAGATGTGAAAGATGCGTTGACAGAGGTAACCGGCCGCCTCCACACGGTGGAATTAGAAGCAGATCGTTGGCGGAGTTCCGTGGCGCAGTTGGGCCCACTTGCAAACCGGGTGAAGATCTTGGAGACTCAGATGGAGGAGCAAAGTAATCGGGCAAGGCGTAATAATATTCGAATCACTGGAATACCGGAGGGGAGAGAGGGGCTCGATATGATCAAGTATGTTGAACACCTGATCCCGGATGTATTGCAGCTTACCTTTGTCCCTCCACTAGAAATTGAACGTGCCCATCGGGTTCCCTCCCGCACCAACACCGGTACACCGCACCCGAGACCCGTGGTATTGAAAGTACTACGGTACCAACAGGCATTGCGGATTCTGCAGGCTGCTAAAGTGAAAACGGCACTCCAGATTGACGGGAACAAGATTGCGTTCTATCCGGATCTGTGCAAGGCTACGGTTGAGAAGCGCAAGGATCTGTTAGCATGCAGGCCTCTCCTCCAGAAAGTCAATGCCCGATACGGCCTTTTTTATCCGGCTAGGATGCGGGTGACATTAAATAACACGACAAGATCGTTTGACAAGGGTGAAGACCTGAGATCGTTTCTCCGGGAGCAAGCACACATGGAAATTGAGACCTGATAGTCTACTGGGACTTTTACTGGTACCGTTGGTTTGGGGATATGATCAATGTATGTAAATGATGATGAGAGTATGGGGTTCTGAGAAAGTTCTGTTTTCCTTTTTTTTTTTTTTTTTTTTTTCTTTCTTATTTTCCTCTTGTCTTTCTGTTTACCCCTATTGCCTCTTCATTTTTGTAATTTGTACACTTGCATCGTAGGGTAACAATATTGTTCTCCATTGATAGAAGGGGGGAGAGAATAATGAGACTACTAAACAGAGCTCTTAAGTAGGGCTAGGGAGAGGGGAGGGAGCGGGTAACATATGACTCAAATTGCGGGATGAGCTACACCAAACAGGTTAATGGAAGTTTTACACTGTGGTTGTCAAATAATGATGCGTACATTGTTAATCCTGTGGTTCTGCAGGGGAAGGAGAGGGTGACGAGTGCTATTGTATATGAAGTATATGATTGGTTCCATGGCTAATACTAAACTGAAGTTTTTAACTCTTAATGTGCAGGGTATTACCAACCCAATCAAGCGCACGAAAATACTAAATTATTGTAAGAAGCAGCGAGCGGACGTAGTATATTTACAGGAGACTCACCTCTCCCTACACGAATCACTGAAAGTAAAAGGAGAATACTATCAAAACATTGTGTCTTCCCCTGCACTGAAGAAAAAGGGGGGAGTAATAATCTTAATTCGGAAGGCATTGAAGCCGGTAGTTGCGGAAACAGCGATTGATCCAGAAGGTAGATGGGCCAAAGTGGTAACCCAGATACATGATGATAGATATACCTCGATGTCTGTCTATGGCCCGAATCTAGATGAGCCACAATTCTATGAATCAGTAGCACTCGAGCTCCTGTCGGCGGCATCTACCACAATTGTTCTCGGCGGCGATTTCAATCTCATTAGAGACCCATTAATTGATAGAACCCCATATAAGCCTCAACATAAACCGAGGGCTGCTAGAATGCTGATAAGCATAATGGAATCCATTGGCTTGATAGACCCATGGCGGTTGTTGGCGCCTTCAGCGCGAGAATATACCTACTACTCAATGCCTCATAACACGTAAACGCGTATAGATTATTTTCTAATATCCAAGACCTTGCTGAATAAGATTACGGATGCGCGGCATTTGGCTAAAGCTGTCTCGGACCACGCTGCGGTGCTGTTCGAATTGGATACGGGCATCGCCGCAGCACCGCAGGTGAGGTGGCATTTTGACCGGGCTTGGCTAGCGGATAAGGAGTTCCGGAGTACCATTGAAGCCGCAATTGCCAAATACTTTACGTGTAACCAAAGTTCTGATACGACAGCGTGGGCCTGGTGGGAAGGCTTCAAAGCATGTATACGAGGGCGCATGACGTCATATAGTATACAAAAGAAAAAAGGAGATAAAACAGCGATTGATCGACTTGGAACAGGAGATACGCGCAGGAGAGCGCCTGCTCACGAAACGGACTGACTCAATGATATTGCTCAGGTTGCAAAAATTGAGATATCAATACAATGTCATATTGAATTCAGAGGCAGACCTCCAGATCAAAGCTCAAAGAGGGTTGTATTACCATGAGAGTAATCGCTCGAGTACGCTGTTGGCACGCATGCTCCGTGCGAAGAAGGCTGCAACAAGAGTCGCGGGTTTGAAGGATACTCAGGATCAATTACGGATCAGAGATGAAGAGATACAAGCTATTTGTGAAGGTTTTTATGCGAAACTATACCAGGCGGAGACTGATAGTAGTACGGACTCGTTCTCTACCTTTGTGGCGTCTCTCACAGGTCCCAGGCTATCTTTGGCGCAGAAGCATACTTTAGGAGAAGATATAACTTCCATGGAGATTGAATGTGCAATGAAACAAATAGCTAAAGGGAAGGCTAGTGGCCCGGACGGCCTACCTGTTGAGTTTTACTCCACCTTCTCAAAAGGATTGCTTCCAGAGATGCAGTACTACTTCTCCAGGCTCCTAGATGAAAGTCCTGCTGTTGGGGGATTCGCTTCGGCCACGATTGTAATACATCCCAAACCGGGTAGGGATCCTCAGCGGGTAGAAAACTACCGACCTATCTCGCTATTAAATGCTGACTACAAAATCTATGCCAAGCTCTTAGCTAATCGGTTTAGTGAAAGTAATCTCGGTGCTGATACACCCAGATCAGTGTGGCTTCATGCCGGGGCGGTCGACCACGGACAACGGACGCCTAATGGCGCATATATTGACGAAGGCCCAGCAGCATCCCAAACCGGTGGTGGGCCTCGCACTGGACGCGGAAAAAGCCTTTGATAGAGTGGAGCTTCCGTATCTCTTTGCCACGATGCGATGGTTGGACATCCCTGAGGCATATATAAAGAAAGTGGAGCTATTATATGCAGCGCCGACGGCTCGAATAGCCGTAAATGGCGGACTCTCCGCTGCGTTCCACCTCTCCAGGGGAACCAGACAGGGCTGCCCGCTCTCACCAATGCTCTTCAATATAGCGTTAGAACCCTTATTGATAAAATTGCGACAACAGGTTGACATCTCTGGAATTAGCTTCAAAGATTATCATTGCAAAATATCTGCGTATGCCGATGACTTATTTCTGGTGCTGGAGACCAGTTCATTACCTGCCGCTTTAAACACTATAGAGGAATACTCACTGGTATCTGGGTATAAGTTGAACATGTCTAAAACGACAATTATTCCTCTTCACCCTAAGGTACCGGAGACGGTTCTTAGTCAATACTCGTTCATAGTGGAACGTGTATCCTTTAAATATTTGGGCGTCACTTATGGCATCACAGTACAAGAAACTTTGAAGCAAAATAGGGCAATATGTGAAGGTATCCTCACTGAATATGTCAGTCAATGGTCCCCGCTACATCTGTCCTGGTGGGGCAGATTAGAAACTATCAAAATGGCTATAATGCCTAAATTGAACTACATATTGAGTATGATACCGGTTCTATATGAAAGGAAATTTTACGATAAGCTCGAGAAAATTCTGGGTAGATTCTTGTGGCGAAACAAAACCCCTCGGGTAGCAATGTGGAAACTTAAGCTACCTAAACGATGGGGTGGAGTACACTTCCCGGATTTCCATCATTATCATAGCGCGTCTCTACTGAAACAAGGAACTTGGTGGTGCGAGAGAGAGGATGAGCCTGACAGACCCACCTGGGTCTGTATTGAAGCCATATTGAGTAGTCCAGTGCCCTTATGGATGCGGATTGGATCCGAATCTCCCTCGTCGTTGAAGGGGGACGAAATTATCGAGAATACTGTGACTGCTTTTCGATTCCTTTCTCATAAAATTGGAGAGTTCCAGGACTACACCAGGTCTACTAATATCTGGCTCAACCCGAGATTTAAGATTGCTGGATGTTGTTTCCTATGGGTCCCCTGGTTAATACGAGGCATCACAAACTTGGGTCACCTTATTCATAATAGAACGTTCAAATCCTTCCTGACCCTCCGACAGGAGTATGATATGTCGCCTTCCTGCTTTTTTCAATGGTGCCAGCTGCGGCATTGCCTGGCCGCGGCCGGAGTCCCCCCGCTCTCATTCAAGAGGGCCCAACAATGTATCATAAAATCAAAGAGCTGGCGGAAGAACAGCGATTGATCTCCAAATATACGAAACTCATCAGAGAAGGGGGGCAAAGAAGATGCAAAGGTGCACAATTAGTCTGGGAATCCGAAGTGGGCGAACAGATTGACCCAGAAATGTGGAATGCTTTCTGGAGCTCTCAGATTAGGATTTCGAGAGCGTCCTCTCTTACACAAACGCTATACTTTGTGGCTCACCGAGCATACTTGACGCCTGTTAAGGTTGCTAAATGGCAGAAACACCAAAGTTCGAAATGCTGGTCATGTGACCTAGAGGAAGGAACGTTGGCGCACATGCTGTACTACTGTGTGCATTTACAGAGCTTTTGGGGACAAGTATGGGAGCGCATCACGCGTCTTCTTAAATTTTGGACGCCTCTAACATATAGAATAGTGATCTATAAATCGCTGGCCATCCCGATGACAACGGAGAAACCTGCGGATGACATGCTAAACCTGCTGCTCAGTCTGGCACTAAAAGCGATTCTCAGTCATTGGAAGAATTTTGCAGGTTTACAGGTAGACTGGTGGTGGAATCTGGTATGCTATCACCGGTCTAGTGAACAGGCCTATGTGATCCGGCAACCGTCCTGTCGCAACATACTTCAGAAATGGGATACCCTAGATCAACAAATGTTATAAATAACGGTTCTTTCCTGAAAATAGCACTCGTCACCAACAGAGGCACTCTATGATACTCGGTAATGCAGACTACTAACGGGGCTGATATTGGCCCAAAGTGGACTAACCACAGTGTACAGTTCGGTGTTTAGTTCTGTTATTGTTGTAGTGTTAGTGTGAATTGTTATGATTCATAGACAGGGGGAGCAGTTGGAATATGATATATATTGTAATAACAGATATTATGCTCTTCGTAAATGTGTGTATATTGTTTGAAAACTTAAATAAAGAATTTAAAAAAAAAAAAAAAGAAGTTTTCTGCTCATGGAACTGTCAAGAACCTCCCAGGACATGGTGGGAAGAGGAAAATTAATCAAAGAAGTCTTCGAAGGTTAGTGGAAACTGTTGGAAAAACACCTCATACAACATCCAAAGAGTTTAAGGCTGACCTGGAGCAATCTGGAGTGATGGTTTCAATCCACACCATACACCGCGCACTAAACAAAGAAGGACGTCATCGACAAAGGCAAAGGAAAACCCCACTGTTCAAAGACAGACGTAACAAGGCACACCCGATCTTTACCCAAACCCACCTTCAAATACCACAATCCTTCTGGGAAAATGTTCTGTGGACAGATGAAATCAACTTGAGCTCTTTGGCAATGCAGACCAGCGACACATTTACGGGCAAAGAAATGAAGCTAATAAAGAAAACAAAACACTCTTCCTACAGTTAAATATGGAGGAGGTTGCATAATGTTGTGGGGCTGTTTTGCTGCCTCAGAAACTGGAGGCCTGGAACATATTAAAGGAATCATGAAGCCAAAGGACTATCAAGGTATTGTGGAGTGAAATGTGCTACTTAGTGTCAGAAAGCTAGGTCTGGGTTGATGGTCATGGATCCTCCAGCAAGAAAATGACCTACAATATATATCCAAAAGTACAAAAGAATGGTTAAAAATGAAAAGAAAAATAGACTGCTTTAAACTGGCCAGCAATGAGTCCTAATCTTTAGTCCAATCGAGAACCTTTGGAAAGAGCTGAGATCTACCATTGGTAAAAGGAATCCTGGAAACATTCATGAGCTGGAACAAATTACAGGTGAAGAGTGGGAGAAACTACCAGCAGACAGAGGCAAGAAACGTTTGGAGGCTGACATCACTGCCAAGGGCTATCCAACCAAATATTAGTGAAGGGTGCCATTAATCCTGTATGGATCATATTTTTTTTTGTCTCAGAAATTACTAAGTTGCACAGACATCTTTTTTTTGTTGTATACCATTTAACATACTATTAAAATATTATGATGACATACCGTTGGAATATTTCCAGTTATTTCTCAAGATATTGTACACAACATACCTAAAATGCAATGGTGCCAATAATGTTGACCACAACTGTAATTCATGTATTCAGGGCCAGTATTTTTATACAACCAAATAACCCCTGCTGCCATGCACTTAAGAACATATGAACCTAAGATATACCATACTGGGTGAGACCAAAGGTCCATCCAGTCCAGTATCCTATTTCCAACAATGTCCAATCCAGGTTTCCAAGTGCATGTCACGTTCCCAAAAGGTAGACTTTATTAAGCAGCATGGAATCTGTCTACCTTTAGATTCCATGCTGCTTATCCCATGGGTTAGCAATAGATTTCCCCAGTCCACTTGTGATGTGCTAGGGTGAGCACACAGATTTTTCCACCCACTAAGGGCTAATGGGAGCTCAGACAGAGGGCTGAGTGCACACACATTGAGAAACTGCAGGGGGAGCTCAAATACTCCTGGTAGGCAAGAAGGGTATGGACCTTCTTTAAACCAAATTAAAAGATTGAGAGTTGTAGAAGCAGAGAGGACCCCAGAGAGAAAGGTCTACCTGCTCTCTGTTGTGAGTAAGTAAGACAAGCTAAGGTAAGCTGGGCCAGATAGTGGATAGGAATCCCATTAAGCTGGGATGGGTAGCCTGAAGGAAAGGTCAGGTTCCTAGTAGTATTGTAATACTCACTGGGAGAGTGAAAGGTAGCTGGCAGTAGCCAAAGCTGGTAAGTCTCACTGGTAGAGAAAGATAAGTAGCAGGCTGTGGCTAGGGTTAGTCATTCTTACTGAGAGACAGTAAGAGAGAGCTGGCTGTGGCCAGGAGAATAGGTTGGGAACCTGTGGAATTGGGTCTTACAGTGACTGAAAGTGGGAGAGTAGCTGGCAAAGGTCAGTATACTGAAAGTAGGTCAGTCTGTTGCAGCAGCATTAAAGAGTGCTTGTCTGGGTTGTTCTTCAAGTGGGGAAAAGTTCTGAATGCAATTAAAGAAATGTTAACAATGAAAGTAAAGAGCACAATGCTGAACTGAGAAGTCAGGAAGCTTGAAGAAAAGGTTTCACTTACCTTTGTAATGCACCAACTGAGCTGAACAAGAGGAAGGAGTTTGTTTTTCTTTCTCTCATTAAACACTGAGACCATAGTGTGAGCCTAGCAGGGCTGGCTATAAGGTCTGGTGTGGAGCAGCCTGCTGAGGATAATTAGGTGAGATGTAGAACTAGTGCTGTTGAGTGGAAAGTGTCTCTATCTTACTTGTATCATTCAGGCTGATGCAGAAAGACGGCGCTGAAGTTGGGCGCTATCAATTTTTCACACCGATCTGTGCACAACGATACTGCGTAACTTTAATGCTGACATGTAGAAGGGAGCTCATATGCAAATTATCAACATGTTAGCCATTCGTTACACTGTGCGCAAACGGCAGTGTTAAACTGGGAGAGTAAGCCTAACACATGCACACCGAAGTTGGATCAAATTTGGAATGCTATCCCAGAGAAACAGGGGCACCATGTGGCTAATCTGCATATGAGCCTCAACAGTATTTTGATGCCATTGGGGTCTTCTCCGATGCCTGGATCATCTTCTTACTTCTATTAATTCATTGTACCTGTATAAGTTAACATCTACATCAAAGTCTATTTTCATGTAATCATTTATATTCCTTGTAAACTGCTTTGATTTGAGGAAAAGGTGGTATATAAAACTTTTAAAGCTAACAAAGCACAAACAGCAAGGTGTAAATAAGTGGTCACAGGTGCTTTATTAAAGAAACCCTTACACGTTTTGCCAAATGCCTTCCTCAGGGGGTATAAGCAAAGCCACACTGTGTGTAGAATTATGTGCACAATTGTATCTTGGTCAGTAAAGTTGAAGTGTGTTGCAGTGCTGCAGTAATTTCTCAAGAGTATCAATAATGCTGCCAGAACACTCATCCCAGCTGTTCCCCTTCTTGAGTGAGGTTCTAATACTGGAAATGCTTAGTGCCTCTATAAGCCGCTCCGTGAGTATAGAATGTTGGGATACTCTCATATGCACATATGCTTTTACAAAGTTTACCTTTACTTTTTAATCAATTATAAATTATTTTTCTATTTCCTAAAACCAGGATTTGTACTTATGATGACAGATGCATAGTTTTTTAGTGGTGCACGGCGGGTTCCATCTGCCAATAAATTGATACTGCGGCTTTTTCCTTCCTTTTTGAGTGCTCCTTAGATGAATGTTTTTCGCTATGTTTTTTAACAATGTTATGTGATTGAACTTGGCTTTGCACCCCCCTTTTTTTTAAATTAATATATTTACTCTGGCCATCACTTCAGGGTTTGATCCTTGACTCCTCTTGGTGGGAAACACTGGTCTTTTAAAAAGAAGGCTGGAACGCATCTCCAGCCAAATAGCTGTCTTGATTTCTCTGCAGCATTACTTTGTACACTTGGGATTTAAGAATAAGACAAGTTCTTTACCATCATCTGATCCTATTAAATTGACTAACAAGATTGATTAGGTCCTCAGACCATACATGCAGTTTACTTATATTTGATGGGTCTTTTGTTCTGCTTTTTTTGATGCTGTGTTTTTAATATAATTATAATGGCATACTTCTATGTATCTCAATACTGTAGAGAGCAGGGGTGGCTCAAGGCAATCTGCTGCCTGAGGCGAAGTATGAAATGGCGCCCCCCCCCCCTCCACCTTAGAGGGGGCGGGGCTTTTTCAGAAATCCAATCAGAGACTGAACCAAACAAAAAAGCCGATTAGATTATATGGAGGAAATACAAGATGTTTGCACACAGGGCCGTATCGAGCTGCAATCGCACCCTGTGCGACTTGCAGCTCGGGCGCACGTCCCCCCTCTCCCCCCATACCTCCGTCCAGCACTGCCTGCTCTTTCCCTGCTGCTATTGCCCTCTTGTTTTTTTCACGGCAGCGCCGGCAGCAGGGAAAGAGCAGGCAGTGCTGGACGGAGGTATGGGGAGGAGGAGGGGAGCATGCACCCGATCTGAAAGGCACCAGCACTTTAAGCAGATCTGTCCCTCCCTACTCTGGCATCGCGTCGGAGGAGGGAGGGACCAGACCTGCTTAAAGTGCTGCGAAAAGGCTTGGGAGCACATTTCGGCTGCCTGCTATTGTCCTGCCCGCGGCGGCAGGGCAACAGCAGACAGCCGAAATGTGCCCCCCCCCCCCAAGCCTTTCCACCCTGTGCGGCTGCACCGCTTGCACAGGTCTAGGTACGGTCCCATTTGCACACCAAGGAACTAAAAGACAGCAAGAACTAACAGCACAGTTTATAAAACTAAATTATAACTCATTTTTATTTTGTTGTTATAAACTGCGTTATGGTTCTTGCTTTTTCTTTTTCAACATATATTTTGCATCCACAGTAGGTGCAGAGCAGAACCAGGACATTCACCCACAGAACTCAATATTTAAAAAAAAAAAAATCTGATTCTGATCATCTCACTAACAACAACAACAACAACAACCACTATTCTCCAGTACCAGGCATATTGTGAACTAATACAAAACCCTACAGCAAAGAGCAAACCTACCATGCCATACCATATCAGCACAAACTTCCAAAACTCACATAAGGAGCCCATCCAAAAAAAGCGTTACTGTAAATACTACAGTGGGCCCTGGAACATCCATACACCTAGTTGAAAAGCTGAACAAGTCAAATTACTACAGTACAGTATAGATCTTTATGTACAAACTCCATGTTAACAGAACACCTGACCTCAGTTACACACTCACATCGACCCTCACCAAGTACAGAATAAGTTACAACAATCTAAAGTAAAAATAAAAATATGTAGACAAAATTTAAATTGAAACTCCAAGAAGCCAGAGTCCACATGCAGTGCAACATCAGATAAATAAGAGATGCAGTTCCCCAATACTGTGTAAAATATAAAAATAGCACAAAGTCCAATCACTAAAATTAAGTAAAATTATTTTTTCTACCTTTGTTGTCTGACCATTTTATTCTCTGATTATGCTGGACCCGATCTGAGGCTTCTGCTTTCCTGTCTTCTCTTAGCTCTCTTTCTGTGGTCTATGGTCCATGGGCCATCTGCCATTTCTTATCTCTTCTTTTGTTTTCTTCACTTCCTTCCATCAGCCCATTTCCAGTTCCAGTAACCCTCCCCAGTATCAGCCCCCTTTCCAGTCCTTCCCTCCCAGTACCTTACAATGTCAACCGCCTTGCATTCACATGACTGCCACTAGTGTCCATTCCCTTCCAGTCCCCCTCCTCTCCCACTGTCTCGCCCCTTCTAGTCCAAATACCATGCCAGATATCAGCTCATGTCCACTCTCAGTGCCATCCCCCCCCCAGTCAGCTCCCTTCCAGTCGCCCTACCCTCTGTTCATCCCCCTTCCAGTGCCATTTGCATGTCAACTCCCTTCCAGCCTCCTCCCCATTATCCAACCACCTACCACTCCCATCCCCAAGTGTCAGCTCCCTTCCAGTCCCCCTTCAGTACATTCCAGGTGTCAGCTCCCTTCCTGCCCCCTCCTTCCCCTGGCAGACGCTCTCATTATCCACTCCCTTCCAGTCCTATTCTACCATCCTCCCACATCAGCCCATTTGTAGCCCTAGCCCCTAGTTTTCTTCCAGGGCCAGCAGTACTCTCCTCCCCTCCCCCATTAGCACATTTCCAATCCCAGCCCATTTCCAGTCCTATACCCCTTATCAGCCCACTCTAGTCCTAGTCCCCCAATCAGCCCATTACCAGTCCTAGCTCATTTCAAGTGCTAGCCCACCATCTGCCCATTATCAGTCCTAACCCCCCCAATAAGTCCATTTCCAGTCCTAGCCCCCCAATCAGCCATTTCCTGTCCTAGCTCCCCTAATCAGCCCATTTATAGGCTAATCCCACCAATAAGCCCATTACCAGTGCTAGCCCCCTCCTGATCAGCCCATTTCCAGTTCTAACCCTCCATCAGACCATTTCCAGTTCTAACCCCCCATCAGCCCATTTCCAGTCCTAGCCCCCCTCCCGATCAGCACATTCCAGTTCTAACCCCCCCCATCAGCCCATTTCCAGTCCTAGCCACCCCCAATAGCCCATTACCAGTCCTAGCCCCCCCATCAGCCCACTTCCAGTCCTAACCCCCCCACCCGCCCTTTTCCAAGCCTAGCCCCCCCCCCCCCCCTAGGGAAATTGAAAAAAAAAACCCTGGCTGTTGAAGCCACTGCCGCAGCAGCAGAAAGAAGTGTCCCACGGCGTCCCCAGCAGAGCCCTCCTATCTCCCTCAGTGCCGGCTTTTCAGAGCCGTGAAGGGTGAGTTTCCCTTTCTTGTGACTCTGTTAAGCTCGCCGGCGCTGTTTCCCATCAGTGCTGGCGGCCTTAACAGAGCTGCGAGAAAGGGAAACTCTCCATTCACGGCTCTGAAAAGCTGGCACTGAGGTAGATAGGATCATAGGAGGGCTCTGCCGGGGAGGCTACGGACACTTCATTCTGCTGCTGTTGCGGCGGCAGCGGCAGCGGCTCTTCTCATTGTTTTTTTTGTTTTTTTAAGGCAGGGTGAGGCAGGCTTTTTGGGGGCAATTATAGAGCCACGCCTGGTAGAGAGATTGCTACACGACACATTCACTGCACTCTCTCCCTGACTGTGTGGTCTAACTTTAGATTGTTAATATGGATTTACTTTATCTTCCTGCTGTAGCCATTGTTCTCTCCACAGAATTACTTTGTGGTCAGGATTTTGCACATAGTGCTGCTTTACAACTAGTTTGGATTTTTGAGCTGTTTGTTCTCTTCATCTCCTGTTTTCCTCTCATAGGCGATTTTATTGTGTCTAAGGTACATTTGTTTTTTACTGTGTCCTTTTGTTTTTACTGAGCCTCTTGTGTTCTTATAAGTCATATACTCAGCCTTATTTTGTTTTATATTTTTATTGTTTTTTGTTTATGTTTTTAATAACATATTTTGTTTTCAATTTATTGTATTAGATTATAGAGTTTCATTACGTTATTTATGTTTTTAACTAGTTTTAATTGTTTTTTATTTATTATTTTTTGAGGCTTACCCCACTGAGGAAGGTTTTTGCTGAAAGGCATGAGTTGTTTTGTTAATAAAGTGCCTGTGACCACATTTTTCAATCTGGTTTCTGAGTTTGTCTTCCTTTCTGCGAGTGTGCTTTGCTCTACTTGGGACTCAATTATATCTTGGTCAGTAAAGTTGAAGTGCATTGCAGCGCTGCAGAAATTTCTCAAGAGTATTCTTGAGAAATTTCTGCAGCACTGCAACATGCATCAACTTTGCTGACCAAGATACAATTGCACACAAAATTCTACACACAGTGTGGCTTTGCTTATAAACCCTGAGGAAGGCATTTGCCAAAACAAGTAGGGGTTTCTTTAATAAAACACCTGTGAACACTTACCTACACCTCGCTGCTTGTGCCTGTTTTTGCAAGCATGCTTGTTCTGTTTGGGCATTATAAAACTTTTAAATAAATAAAATGTCAAACTCCCCTCAGATGATCCAGGCATCGGAGAAAGCCCCTAATGCCATCAAAATACTGTCAAAGGCCAATGCCCCTAACAGATAGTGAATCCCTGGTGGCCCAATGGCCCCAATCTCCCCATCTTCCTCCCAAATAAAAAGAGACCTGGTGGTCCAGCGGCCCCAAACCCCACACCCCCAACACCCAACTAAAAATAAACCTGGTAGCCAGGTGGCCCTGAACCTCCCACCCGCTCAACAAAAAATAACCCTGGTGGCCCAGCAGCCCTGAACCCCTGCTCTCTTCTCCCCCTTACTGGTACTTTTACAAATGAGGAGTACCACCCATGCGCTCCTGCTCCACCATCTTGAAAAATGGCTGCACCTGGCCCCGCACGGTGCATGCTGGGATGCAGCAGATGGGGGAAGGCTGCCATATAAGGTGTTTTCTATATGGCAGTCTGACCACGCCCAGGTATATTCAGGAGACGAGAACTCAAAAGTGCCGGGAATAGATTTGTGGAAAGTGACATTGAAAAAGCGAAAATGCTAAACCAATACTTCTATTTTGTTTTTACTAAAGAAAATCCTGGAGAAGGACCACCTGCGATTGACAAATATACAAATGGGAATGGAGTAGATACCACACTATTCACAGAAGATGATGTATTAGAACAGCTTGTGAAACTGAAAGTGGACAAGGCCATGGGAACGGATGGGATACATCCCAGGATACTGAAAGAGCTCAGAGAGGTCCTTGCAGGGCCGTTAAAGGATGTTTTTAATAGATCCTTAGAGACAGGACTGGAGAAGGGCTGATGTGGTACCTCTTCACAAAAGCGGTAATAAGGAAGAAGTGACAAACTACAAGTCAGTAAGACTTACCTCGGTGGTGGGAAATGTAATGGAGGCACTCCTGAAAGAGCAAATAGTGGACTTTCTCAAAACCAACAGGTTGCATGATCTGAGGCAACATGGCTTTACCAAAAGACGATCTTGCCAAACAAATCTGATTGAGTTCTTTGACTGGGTGACCAGAGAACTAGATCAAGGACATGCAATAGATGTGATCTACCTAGATTTCAGCAAAGCCTTTGATACTGGTGTTTGATACATGTTGCCTCAGATCATGCAACCTGTGGGCATCAGCGATCATGCACCACAGCCCCACATATCACATTCCATCGGCCCAGCAGGGCCCCTACAGCCATGATCTGGGCCATTGGGCCTTCTGTGCAGCCTGGACCATGCTCTGCAGGGCCAGTGGTGGCCATGGTATTCTGAGCCATCCGGTGGACAGCTTGTTGCCATAGTCCTAGAATGCTGCAGCTCTTCGTACATTGATTTCCTCAACATGCGGGGAGCATCCGGACATCTATGTCCCCAATTCTGCCATTGCGGGTATGTCCAGGCCCTGTGGTGGTAGAATGGGATATATCCCCAGCACATCCAGGTTTTGGCCAGGCACTGTGGCCAAATGTGTGTGGACCTGAATCGGCCTCATAATGTGTTGTAGAGAGAGCATTCCTGGGTTAGGAAGGGGAAGGCATTGATAGGTAAAGATGCCAAATGCTTGAAGTTGTTTATTGGAATGTACCAGGGAGGTTCTGCAATACTAATGAGATTGAACCAGTGCTAATTCTGATGCTGATAGTTGCAGGATGGCTTATGGCTGCCTCGTGTATGTACAAACTGATGGTTTGAGTTTTACTGTAATCATGTATTTGGACAGCCCAAGCACCGACCAGATTGTGCTCTACAGCACTCTCTGTCTGTGACAGCACTTTAATAATGGTTTATGGACTTTTCCTCCAGCAATTTTTCCAAATCTCTTTTAAACTCACAGTGGCATAAGTTAGAATGAGGGGCCCCCTAGCAAACCTTTGCTGAGGGTCCCCATGTGGCGGTGGTAAACTTACTTCATTGTGTTTTCTGCACTATCTCCACTCTTGTAAATTTGCTGCAGGCCTGTCAGATGTTCCTCGCCATGCCAAAGTCTCATGGTGTGGCTATTATCACAAGACTTTGGCCCGGTAAGGAACAGCCACCGGGCCCACAGCAGACTTACAATAGTGGAGGCAGCGCAACAAACATGATAAAGTAAGTTTGCTGTGCCGCCGCCACTGTGTGGGCCACATTTCTACCCAGCCCTCCCCTCCTGCTTGGGCAGAATTTATGCCACTTAAAAGCCAGCTACACTAACAGCTTTTACTATATTCTCTAGCAAGGAATTCCAGTTTGATTATACGTTCAGTGAAAAATATTTTCTACAATTAGTCTTAAATTTTAGCATTATTATGTGTCCCCTAGTCTTTCTACTTCTTGAAGAAGTAAACAATCAATTTATGCTTACCCATTCCACTCTACTCATTATTTTACAGACTTCTATCATATCTCCCTTCAGCTGTCTCTTTTCCAAGCTGAAAAGTCCTAAATTTTTAATCCTTTCCTCATGGGGGTATCCTTCCATCTGCTTTATAATTTTGGTTGCTCTTCTCTGTCCCTTTTCTAATTTCCGCTATATCCTTTTTAAGATATGGTGACCAGAGTGCACACAATATTCGAGGTGCAGTTGCACCATGGAGCAATGTAGAAGCATTATAATATCCTTGGTTTTATTCTCCATTCCTTTTTTTATAATTACTAGCATTCTATTTGTTTACTGGCCTTGGCTGCACACTGGGCAGAGGATTTTAGAAACATAGAAACATAGAAATATGACGACAGAAAAAGACCACATGGCCTATCTAGTCTGCCCTTCCATATCAACAACTAAAACAGTCCCCTTTTTACCTTTAGAAATCCTCTGTGTTTGTCCCATGCTTTTTTGAATTCAGTTACTGTCCTCATCTCTACCACCTCTACTATTCCACGGATCCACTACTCTTTCTGTAAAGAAATATTTCCGCATATCACTCATGAATCTATCTCCCTTCACCCTCATCCCATGTCCCCTCGTAGCAGAACTTGCTTTCAATTGAAAGAGGCTCTCTCCCTGAACATTTATGCCACAGAGGTATTTAAACATCTCAATCATATCACCTCTATCCTGCCTTTCCTCTAAGGTGTACATATTAAGATCCTTCAGTCTGTCCTCATATGCTTTATAATGAAGACCACTAATCATTTTAGTAGCCACCCTCTACACCGACTCCATCCTGTTCACATCCTTTTGAAGGTGCAGTCTCCAGAATTGCACACTATACTCCAAATAAGCAAAGGTGTAAGACAAAGCTGCATACTTTCCCCCTACCTGTTTAATTTATATGCAGAACAAATCATCAGAGAAGCAGGATTGTATGAAGACAACAGAGGTGTGAAGATTGGTGGAAGACTCATCAACAACCTTCGCTATGCTGATGATACCACATTACTGGCGGAAAGTGAAGATGATCTTAAACATTTGCTTCTCACAATCAAAGAACATAGTCTCAAAATGGGCCTGCACCTTAATGTAAAGAAGACAAAGATCATGACAACTGGCATAATCAACAGGTTCATCATCAAAGGAGAAGAAATTGAAATCGTGAATAACTTTAACCTACTTGGATCAACTATCAATTATAGAAGCAACAAGCAGTCAAGAAATCAGACGACGCATTGCTCTTGGCAGAATGGCTATGAAAGACCTAATAAGATTCTCAAGAGCAGAGATGTCTCTCTCCATACAAAGATTCGACTTGTTCAAGCCATGGTATTTTCAATAACATCATATGGATGTGAAAGCTGGACAGTGAAAAAGATAGACAGGAAGAAAATTGATGCCTTTGAATTATGGTGCTGGCGGCGAATACTGTGTATACCATGGACTGCCCGAAGAACAAACCAGTCTATACTACAGGAGATCAAACCTAAGCTTTCTTTAGAAGCTCAGATGACAAGACTTCGACTTTCATACTTTGGACACATCATGCGGAGAGAGAGATCATTAGAGAAAGACATCATGCTTGGCAAGATAGAAGGTCAACGCAAAAGAGGAAGGCCAGCAATGAGATGGATCGATACAATAACAGCAGCTATGGGTACCAGTCTGTCAACAATAAGCCGCCTGACTGAAGACCGAACACAATTTAGGATAGCTATCCAGAGGGTCGCCATGAGTCGACTCCGACTCGACGGCACTTAACAACAACAACACTCCAAATGAGGTCGCACCAAAGACTTATACAGAGGCATTATCACCTCCTTTTTTCTGCTAGCCATTCCTCTCTGTATGCACCCAAGCATCCTTCTAATTTTTGCTGTCACCTTTTCTACCTGTTTAGCTACTTTAAGATCATCAGACACAACCACGCCTAGGTCCCGCTCTTCTTTAGTGGACAAAAGTACTTCACCCCCTATACTATATTGCTCCCTTGGATTGCTGCAGCCCAAATGCAAGACCTTACATTTTTTAACATTAAATCCCAGCTGCCAGATTCTAGACCATTCTTCAAGCTTAGCTAGATTCCTCCTCATGTTATCTACACCTTCCTGGGTGTCTACTCTATTGCAGATTTTGGTATCATCTGCAAACAGGCAAACCTTACCCGACAGCCCTTCCTCTATATAACACAGGTACACTAAAAAATTTTTTTTTTAAACTGCCTCTAATGTTTCGATTGATTTTTACGTTTTTTGGTGCGCTGAATCCAAATCTGGTAACCAATTTGCTCCATCACGTACAGATTTTTTGCTACATTGGGTTAGCAGTTTGAGGTGAACGTTTCAGATTGAGTGCGATCGAGATAAAAGTTTCTTGGATGAATTCTTTATACTAATTGTTTAGTAGTTATTCAAAGAAGAATAAAGAAAATTGTAACAAGGCAGCACATAAGAATAGAGTAATGTCAACAAAACACACTGTGATGGTAGCAAAATTGTCTGCACTTAAAACAGCCACATACATGTGCACAAACATTGAGCATATAAAGAGTGAGGTTAGACACAAAGCAAAGCAAAGAAATGTGCAAAAAATGTTGTACAGGTATGTATGTAAGAATAGAAAACGCAAACCGCACCATTGCAATACATGAAGACAAACACCCGATGGTGTGAAAATAAAATTCTAATAAATGAGATCCGACACTGTGGTAATAACTAGCAAATTTTTATTTCAAAGTTTAGTAAAAACACGATATTTGTCAACACAGTTTAGATTTTAAAGTCATTCTTGGGTCAATCAATCTCCTGGTGGGCCCGTTTCTTCTTCCCCCGAATGCTTCTCTTGGTGCGCTGCTTGGCGTATTTTTCATCTGGGGTTTCCCGCAGCAGCAACCAGCAGAAATCAGCCATCATAGTGGTGTTCCATCTTCCTTGGTACCTTCTCTCTGCGTCCTTGATGTCCTGGTGAAACCTTTCACCTTGTTCTTCACTGTACGCCCCCAGGTTTTCGGGAAAGTAGTTCACATGGGAGTGCAAGAAATGGACTTTCAGGCTCATGTTACAGCCTTGTTCTTTGAAGGCATTGAGCATCCTGGCAACAATATCCTTATAGTTCTCATCCCGCCTGTTCCCCAAGAATTTGAGAACAACATCCTTGAAGGAATCCCAGGCTTCTTTTTCCTTCTCAGACATCGTTTCAGCGAATGCTCCATCTGAAATGAGTTTCCTTATATCAGGTCCAACAAACACTCCTTCCTTTAGCTTTGCTTCAGAAAGTCGGGGGAACTTTGAGCAAAGGTACCGAAAGCACTCACCATCTTTTGGAAGGGACTTGATGAATTGCTTAATGAGACCCAACTTAATGTGGAGAGGTGGTAATAGAATTTTATCACGAGGTACCAAGCTCTCATGAAGAACATTTTTCTCACCGGGTCTCAAATACTCCCGAATTGGCCAGTCTTTTTTCCCCCAGTGTAGGTCGCAGGCCCGGCTATCCCACAAGCAAAGGAAGCAGGGATATTTGGTGAAACCGGATTGCTGCCCTAATAGCATGGATAGAATTTTAAAGTCTCCACAAATCATCCACTTATGCTCATCATAATGAATCTTCTGAAGAATCAGGGCCAAATTCTCGTATTTTTCTTGGAGAATAACAGAGTGAACAATAGGAACTGAAGCGAATGTGTTGCCATTATGAAGAAGAACACCTTTTATGCTGTCTTTTGACAAATCAATGAACAGCCGCCATTCAGCAGGATCATACTTGAGTTTAAACTTTTCCATCACTCCGTATATATCATTGCAAAATACCAAATCTTCCTCTTTGCTGAAATACTTCAAAAATTGTGTCTCGCGGTTGCGGTACCAATAAAAGTTGTTCCTGGTGACAATAGATTTTTCTGTTTAAGCCGAGAACCTAGCAGTTGGGCAGCATCTTTTGGGAGTCCTAAATCCCGGACTAAATCATTCAATTCAGCTTGAGAGAAAAGTTCAGGTTTCGGATCTGGTTCAGTTTCAAACTCGGAAGTACTGGACACATCGGGAAAAGCCATCTGATGAGTCTCATCATGATCAGAACCGTCCACACAAATATGATCCAAAGATTTTGGTGGTTCAGGCACAGGTACTTCGTTGCTATGAGGCATAGGCCTAATTGCTGAGGGAAGGTTGGGGTAACTTATTACGTTCTTATTTTTTAAGTTGTATCCCTTCACAATGCAAGAGCAAAAATAGCAGTCACTGCTGTGGTCTCTTTGTTCACGCCACATCATAGGTATTCCGAAACGAAATGCTTGTTTTTTACCTTTCATCCATAAGCGTAGATCTTCCTCACATGTCTTGCACACTTTGTGAGGAGCCCACGGTTTGTCTTGATCGCCTAACTTCAAACCGAAATAGGCGAAATATACTTTTTTAATAAATGCAGAAATGTTCCTCTGCCGCTTTTTCACGGTATATTCCCCACAAATAAAACAAAAACTGTCCGGAGAGTTGACGCAACCTCTGGCTCTGTGAGCCATCACAAATACACAGCACTGCAAACTACAACTGTAGTGAACCACTTCGGAATAAAGCTGGATTACGACTGAGCAAACAAAAGGTAATAATGAACTTGCAAGAAACTGAAATTTGACAGGAACGTTCATGTCGCAACCACCGTGTTTGAGCGAACGAGGCGAGGCGAACAGGAAAGAACATGCGCCAGCGCGAGTACTGGATTTAGCCCCCCGCCTCCCAATTGTCCTGTTAATGTATAAAATGAATACAAAACACTCTAAAATATCATGAGGGAGTGTTTCTAGTTAGTTAACCATTACAACCTCTATTTTGGGACAAGAAAATAAACTGCAGTCGGCTAAAAAGAAATTATGTGAACATTCCTTATATGGGTAAGAAATCTAATTTTGCAAGAAAACGTGACGTGATGGAACATTTTGGCTATTTTTCCTGGATTCAGCACCCCAAAATCTATAGGAATCAGTTGCAAAACTGGAGGCAGTTTTTTGGTAGTGTACCTGTGTAATCCATGCTAACGCCCAGATCCTTTTCCTATGTGATTCCTAATGTGGAACCTTGCATCGTGTAGCTGTGATTTGGGTTGTTCTTCCCTAAGTACATAATTTTGCACTTGTACACATGAAAAGGCATGTTTAGTAAAGATCTTAATGTGTGTTAATGAAATTAACATGTGTTAAGTACTCACAGCCCTTTTATTTCTGTGGGTGCAGTGGCACTTAATACGTGTTAATTTCATTAACACACGTTAATGTTTAGTAAACATGCCCCTAAATTTCCTTTGCCATTTGGATGCCTGGTCTTCCAATTTCTCAAGGTCTTCTTGCAATTTTTCACAATCTTCTTGTATTTTAACAACTTTGAAAAATGCTGTGTCATCTGCAAATTTGATCACCTCACTCGTTGTTCCCATTTCCAAGTCCAGGGGTACTCCACTCCTTCCTCCATTGAGAAAATTGGCCATTTAACACTACTCGCTGTTTTCTATTTTTTAACCAGTTCCCAGTCCACAATAGTACATTGCCTCCTATCCCATGACTTTTTAATTTCCTCAAAAGTCTCTCATGAGGGACCTTGTCAAATGCTTTTTGAAAATCCAGATACACTCTATCAACCAGGTCACCTTTATCTACTTGCTTATTCACACCTTCAAAAAATATGAGAGATTAGTGAGACAAGGCTTTCCTTGGCTAAATCCATGTTGGCTTTCTGCCATTAAACCATTTCTAATGCTGTTAGCTGTATTCTTAGTTGCTAGTTTTATGTATACACTCCTCTGTTCAATGTAAACCAAGCTACTGTTCGATGTAAAGCACCTTGATATGTTGAAAGGCGGTATATAAAATGGTTTAAATAAATAGATAAATAAATAAATAAATAAATGTTTAGTAATTTTGTTTTTTCTAATTGCTTCTATCATTTTGCCAGGTACTGATATCAGGCTGACTGGTATTTAGCTTCCTGGATCACCCTTGGATCCCTTTTTAAAAACGCTCCAATCTTCAGGTACTACAGATGATTTCTGCAGTGTTGCACAGTTAATTGAATATATATCTAGTGGCTTGTTAATTGTCTTTTGTACATAGTTCTGATGTAACTGTTCCCTCTAAAACTTTGAGTTCATTGTAAACCGTCTTGATAATCCTGAAAGGCGGTATATAAGAAATGTTAAATAAATGATAGTTCACAGATTACTAATAGTAGGTCTGTAGTCTCATTTTTGAGTTCTTTCAGCACCCTAAGATGTATACCATACAATCCAGATGATTTGCTACTCTCTTTAGACTATCAAATTGCTATATGATATCTTCCAGGTTTATTGAGATTTGTTTCACTTCCTCTGATACATCACCTTTAAATATAATTTCTGATATGGGTATCTTCCCTATGGCCTCTTCAGTAAAGACTGAAGTAAAGAATTCATTCAATTTCTCTTCTATGGCCTTGTCCTCCTGTACTGCCCCATTTACTTCTCTAATGGTCCAACCAACTCTTTCATAGTTTTTTGCTACAAATTATATTGTGAGTTTTTCCTTCCACAGCAAGCTTCTTTTCCAATTCTCTCTTTGCCTGCTTCACCAATGTCTTGCATTTAACTTGCCAGTGCTTATCTTGTTTCCTGTTTTTGCCATTTGGCTCTTTTTCCATTTTCTGAAAAATTTTCTTTTAGCTAGATCAGCCTCTTTGACCTCACCTTTAAGCAAAGCTGGCTGTCATTTGGCTTTCCTCCCACCTGTCTTAAAGTGTAGAATATATCTGGTCTGGGCTTCCAGATAGTATTTTTAAAGAACGCCGAGGCTTGATGTAAAACTTTAACCTTTTTCAGCTGTTCTTTTTAGTTTTTTCTTAACCATTTTCCTCATTTTATGGTAGTCTCCCTATTGCCTAGTGACCTCAACACCATTATCTCTTGCACCAGATCCTGCATTCTACTAAGGATTAGTCTAAAATAGCTTCCCCTTGTGCTGGTTCCTGAAGCAGTCATTCATTTCATTTAGAAACTTTCTCTCCCTTGCATGTCCTGATATGACATTGACCCAGTCAATATCTGAATAATTGAAATTATCTATTATTACTGTGTTGTAGCTTTTGTTAGCTTTCCTAATTTCTTTGAGTATTTCATCACCCATATGTTCATTCTGGCCAGGTGGATGATGGTATAACCCCACTGCCATTCTTTCCCCCTTTTTACATGGAATTTCTATTCATAGAGATTTTACTGTGTATTTTTGTTTCCTGCAAAACTTTTATCCTGTTTGACTGAATGCCCTCTTTAACATATAACCCAATCCCTCCACAAATTTGATTTGCCCTATCATTGCAATATAATTTGTACCCAGGTTTCACATTGCTAAGGTATGCAAGTGCTAGTATGGGGAGATGCATGCAGGGCCCAACATCCTGCCTCTCCAGGAGGCTTGGGATAATGGAGCCTGTGGGTGCGGGTGTGTCTGCCCCTGTTGGCCGCTGCTCTAGGGCAGAGGTTCCCAACTCCAGTCCCGGAGGGCCAAACACTGTTCGGGTTTTCATGCTGTCCCTAATGAATATACATGAGATACATCTGCATACCATGGGGGCGGTGCATAGCAATGCAACACAGCCACATTTATTAGAGGCAGCATGGAACCTGGATGGTGTTTGGCCCTCCAGGACTGCATTTGGGAGACTCTGCTCTAGGTAATGCGCATGTTTATGGTGTCTGTGCTCTGTAGGGTAAAATGTAGGTGTTTTGGGCATGTCTCTGTCATCTGCACTACAGGTTCTGTCTGTATTAGCACGTTGTAGTAGTGGGTAAAATAGGGGGGCTGGGTTGGCAGGAACTTGAACCTATGACCTTCTGCTCCTGAACACACTGGCTGTGTGCACTGCACCACTGTGTTGCCACAGAGACAGTGCATTCCCTGGGGATACCATGACTGTTCGTCAGACAGAGCCTGTCTGTTGCAGTGCATGGCACCCACCTACACAGGGCTAGGCCACGGTCTGATCTGGGCAGCTGCCACTGCCCCCTCCACCACCAGTACCCCTCTGCCACCCTGCTGACATGCCCGTCTGCTGGTGATGCTGGTGGAGCGTAGTCTCAGGCCATCCATTGTGTGGGTAGGCAGCTGCCTATGGTGCAGGTTCTGGGGTAGGGGTGCCTGCATAGATGTCCACGCTTCCCCCCAGCACCGCCTGCCAATGTTCTGTGCCCTTGAGGTTACCTGCTGGGTACTATCCCCTGTGACACTGTGGGAAGCACACTCGTGCCCATGCTGGGCCCTCATCAGTTGCTGTCTGGCTGCTCTACTGTTTCAGCATTCCTATGGGCCACCTAGGCATCACCCTAGTCCGCACTGTGGCCCAGCTGCAGCACAGTATGTGCCGTCTGCAGCCCTCTGTGTCCCCTTTCCCAGCATCTGTCCAGTTGCCCATTCCGACATGCCCGCCCTGCTGTTGTGGAACATGTGCACGCCATAAGAAACCTGTCCAATGGAGAGGGAAACTCTGATCAGCACTATTTCACTGTGGGATCATTCACTTTGTATGGGGACGGAGCGTAGACCCTTCCAAAATTCATATCCTTTTTTTGGAGCTTTCTTGGGAGTGTTTTTCAACGTTTCCCATTAATATCACTATTGCCCAGCTTGGTTATGTTTTTTTTATATTTTGTTGGGGTCATTTTCAATGTTTATTTGCACTTTTGTTCCATGCACATGTATCACATTTATCACTTTTTTGTAGGGTTTCCCTGATTTTGCTGTACATTGCTGACAGAAATAGTTTCTCTTCACTTTAAATCAGCTCTAACATCAGGGTTTCACTGGCGTTAGTTTACAGCCTCGGATTTCACAGCGTTAGTGTGCAAAGAGCCTCTCCCCTCCCACTCTCCACCCATTGACCCCTTCTCTCTGCCCCTGGGGAGCCTTCCTCCGCCCTCCGGGAGCCTTTCCCCGCCTTCAGTGCTCGTTTGCGCCGCTGCGCGTGTTATCACGCGATAAGGTACCTGTGCGCCTGAAAAAGCGCCATTATCGCGTGATAAGGTACCTTATCGCGCGATAACGTCACAGAGCGCACATTAAGACGGTTTAGTAAACATACCCCTTAGTCTCTCTCTCTTTTTCTTTTTCCCCCTCTCCTACTTCCCTCCTTTTCCTCTTCCCCTCTTCCCTCTTCCCCCTTCCTCTTCCCCCTTCCCTCTCTTCCCCCCTTCCTCCACCTACACCCCCCCTTTCCCCTTCCCCTTCCCCCTCCCCCTCCCCTCCCCAATTTTACCTAATTTACCTATTTTACCTGTTTTGTTGAATATTAACATATCTGAAATTATCATGTTATTTGTTAATGTTTAATATATTTATTAGTTCTTAATATATTTATTTTTATTTTTTTATTTCTACTTCTTTGCCCATAATTTTAATGTATTACTTGTTTTCTTAAGTATTTTAATATACATCCTGTACAACGCTTTGTAGGAGTTTAACCACACAGATGACATTTGTAAGTACTTATTTTATATATTTTCATTCACAATTTTCCCAAGCCAATTTGTTCGCTTTCTCAACATCACGCCTGCCCTGCTGCCCTGTGTTTGTTTTATTTTTGTTTTATCAGAGTTTCATTTATATAGTTTCATAATTTTATGATTGTTTCTCTTATATATTACCATGTTTCTTGTTTTAAATGTATGTTTAATATTGACAATTGATGTTTTATATGTGCTTTCTATATGTATAACACATCTATGCCATGTTATTTTTAACCTTTAATTTTTAATTTTTATCTTGTTGTCAAGCGGCATGCCCCCTGAGGAAGGCGTTTGCCGAAATGCGTTAGAGTCTTTACCAATAAAGTCATCTGCAACCAACATATGTATGTCTTTTGCTCCTTGTGTTCTGATTGATGTGACTTGTCCAAGACCACAAGGAGAGTCAGCAGGATTTGAACCCTGGTCTTTTTGATGTCAGATTGCTGGGCTAACCACTAGGCTACTTCTCCATTCTGAGAGATTATTGACCAGATTTGATATACCGCCATTCAGAAGACCATCAAGGAGGTTTATAATAACCAGCAAAAATTCCTGAAACATGATATAGCACACCACAAGACACAAAAGAAAGGGCTGACTAGCACAACAATAAGCAAACCAAACACAATGAACCAAAATGGTGAAAAAAAGGAAACTAATGAAAAAGAAAAAGCATGCGCCAAAGCCACACACAATGAAAGGCCCCACCAAATGCCCTCTCCAAAAACAATCTCTAAGGCCCAACTTAAACTTCAAAAATAACCCCCAAGGCCTAATAACTTGCTGATGAAGATAACATGTTATAAGTTTCTTTGTACAATATGTTCCCTGTAAATAGTTAATACCACTGTTCCATGTAAAAGTTGTTCAATTGTTAACTGTAAACCGCCCTTGATCTCTGTAAGGGGCAGTATAGAAGAAATGTATAAATAAAATAAATAAATAAATAAACATGTTAAACCTGAAGGTGAATAAGATACCTCCTATCACTTAACTGGTCTAAGATCCTATAAATAAAAGACTTCCTGGAGTGAGTGGGAGCCAGGGTGAGTGGGTGACAGCTGGAGTGGGTAGGTGGGAAATAAACACAAACTGAAAGTTAGCTTGTTACACTTTGCCCTAACTGACTTTAAACTGAAAATTAGCTTGTTACACTATGCTCCAACTGACTTAATAAAAAACAGAATTTTAAATAGATACAGATTTTATCAGCTTATACCCAAAGAATTCACTTTTCCCCAAGATTTTGAGAATTGCCTAGCAGGTAAATACTTATAAGTGTAGATTCCTTCCCAGCACTCGCTGCTGCTCTCTCAGCAGCCCTATCCTCTCAAGCAATGATGACAAAGCACCCCAGGAATATCTCCATGGCACTCTTTCCCCACAACCCTCCAATAACTTACCCCAAAAGTAGTTGGTCAGTAGGGGATAGGAAAGATCCCCACTGACCAACAACCTGTCTTGCTGTCCTTTCTTGGTAAATGGTGCCATCTGACTTTTTGTGCTCTTTTAGTGTCTGGTAGTTGGGCCTTTATGGAGCTTCACTAGCTAATTATTTTTAAGAGGGCTTGGCTCACGAAGAGGCAGAGTTTGACAGCAAAAGTTATTTGTTTGAAATTTGGAGCCAAATACAGGCAGGGATGAGGACTATACTTGAGCTACTGACTCACCAAGGATTAGGTCCCTGGGGGAACGGTTTGATACTGGGACCATGCAACCAGTTAAATGCAGGCCAGCTGTCTGCAGCTGGGCTACTATTGTTTGTTGCTATGACCTGTGGCAAAATTTCCTGAAAAATGGTAATTACCTTGCGTTAGTTTAGTGGCCTTCAGGAGAACTATGCCATAATATTTATTTATTTATTTATTTATTTAACATTTTTTATATACCGAAAGATATATACACAAATATACACAAATATACACAAATATACACAAAGAGCAGAAGCCTGGACTTTGTAAATGCATTTTCATCATGCAACAAATTTGTACAAATGCATGTCTATGTATTAAATTAGGTATATGACAGCTAGCAATCGTGCCATAGGAACACAAAAAGAATCTGTAAGTCTTACTTTTAGACTGAAGATCTGACAGAAACCTATTGGGCAACAGATACAAGGTGGTGAATTTTGCAACCTGATTGTCTGATTCTGCTTATGAAACCTGAGATCTGTAGCCACACAAATCATTACAAATAGCCTAAGTGACTCATTGCCAATGGGACACTTTATAAAAGATGTCACAATGACACCCGAGGAATGTATTGTGGTTATCACTATAGGATATTTGAATACATAGAAACAGGGTTGACGCTATTATTGCATGAGTGTTTTATTTATATATGGCTATGATTTTCAGCCTGGTTTTTTAGTCCCTACTGACTTATGCAAATGAGGCCCAACAATAAATCTCTGTACAAGGTCCAGCATCCTTCTGAATCTCCTATGCCCTACCTCCCAGGTTGAAATAAGGGAGAACAAACAAGTTGTAGCCAATAGAGTTTTACTGAACTAACTTAACGCATCTATAACTAGCTTCTGAGAGCTACTGTGTATGCTCCCTTCATCGATCAGAAAAGAAACAGCATTCCATGAGGTATATATTTGTCAGAGAAAGATGACTCCTTTAACTGCTTCATAATTAGTGTACTCAAAAGAGAATTTTAGCAGTATACAGGAACACAAAATGGCTGAGGGGAGATATAAAATAATGAATGGAGTGGAACAGGTAAACATAGATCCAGGCCACATAGATCGGTTGTTTACTTTTTTAAAAAGTAGAAAGACTAGGGAAAACAATGAAGCTACAAAATTGCCCATTCAAGACAAATAGGAGAAAATATTTTTTCACTCAAAGCGTAATCAAACTCTGGAATTCGTTACCAGAGGATGTAGCAAAAGCTATTAGTATACAGCAGCTGGGTTTAAAAAAGGTTTGGGCAAGTTTCCGGAGGAAAAGTCAATAAACCATTACTAAAGAGGATCAGGGAAATCCACTGCTTACCCTTGAATAAGCAATGTGGAATCTGTGTACTTTTTTGGAAACCTGACAGGTACTTGTAGCCTGGATTGGCCGCTGTTGGAAAGAGGATGCTGGGCTTGATGGCCCTGGGTCTGACCCAGTTTGGCATATCTTATATTCTTAAGTTCTTGTGTACAAATATAAAGAGGTCCATATTCTAAAAACACTTATGCATTTGACAATGTCACCAAAAGCATAAGTGTTTTTTTTAACTTCTCCAGGGTTGAATGGATAATTCTGGATGTATATATTGTTGTATGTCCAAAATATTTAATCTAAAAAGGGGGTGGGATTAGTGGCATTCTGGGGACTGTGCTACTTAGACGTCTAACTTATATGTCTAAATGATGATTTACAGTTGCTAAGAGAATGATTCCATAACATTCATGTCCAGGCCATGGGCACATCCAAATTAGAGACAGGGACGTTTTATACCCGATTCCTGTATGGACGCACCTGTGTGCGTATTAAACACTTGGACATTCCTGCCCTCGTGATATTCTGAAAAGATGGACTTCTATGATGCCGCCTGTCTCTGCCTTCCCTGTTAAAACGTGCATCCCCTAAGCTGCTCCTCTCACTGACAGTGTTGTGTTCATGCAAATAACACATGAATACCAATCATACCTAAATGTGAATGCCAACAAAACTAAATATACTAGTCTTTTGGATGCCCAGAATACTGCAAAGTAAGCTCAGTGCAGTCATTGATATAATAACAGCAAGTCTAATGTGATATGTTTGACCTGAAATAACTGCCATCAGAGCATACATGGCAGTAGATGAACTCCTCGCCAGAGGATGAGCTCCTCCCTACGCCACCGATCCACCAACTGGTGTCCTCTTTCCGCCTGCAAGAACTTTAAATTTGAAGCACCAGAAGACATGGGAAGAGCAAGCGGCCATGCCGGAGAGTGAGGGGATGAGCTCCTCCCCACTCCACTGATCCACCAACTGGTACCCTCCTTTTGCCCGCAGGAACTTTGAATTTGAAGCGCCGGGAGGTGCACCTGTGCCTGACAAGCCTTGCCAAAGGGCCCTTAGGAATGGCTCTTAGAGTGGCCCACAACAAGCCACAGCTGTAACTGCACTACCAGCTCTCTTTACTGACCAGCTCTCCATACTCACTTAGCCTCCAGTAACCTGAGGAGCTACTGACAATGCGTGCCAGAGACTTATGTAAGTACCCTTCAGAATCACAACCCATAATCCCACTCAGATGGCTACCCTGCCCATCTGCATTAACTTTGGCCCGGATCATTTATTTATTTATTTTATTGCTTTTATATACCACACTCTTTAAAATCAGTGCGGTTTACAGATAACAGTTTTGTGCAGAACAAGGGAACTGTTATGCACTTACATTGAACGGGTGATACAACTTGGTTTTCAGCTGGGGAAACTATCTACAGCTATCTACAACTATCTACAATATAAACATGAGTTGACTGTCTAAATAAGAGTTGTCTGTAATTTACAATTGTCTAGCAGGGTGTATGGTGGGTGAATGTGTGTTGCTGGTTTGTGAGTAGTGAGTGAATTTGAGTTGCTGGGTTGTGAGTAGTGTAGAAGAGGTGGTGCTTTAGGGCTTTTCTGAATTGGGCAAGATCCATGATCGCTTGGATGGTGGTTGGGAGCGCGTTCCAGCAGCTGGGAGCATAGAACTTGAAGGCTCGGTTCTTTGTTGCCTGGGTGCATTTTGTTATTTCGTTAGGGGTTTGTAGGGTATTGGGGGCGAATGTTCTCCTTGCTCTATTTGCTGGAGTGTGGCAGAGTAGGTCCATTAGGGAGGCGGAGGATAATTTTTTGATGGCTTTGAAGGTCATCAGGACTACTTTATAGGTGAACTGGCAGTAGATTGGTAGCCAGTGTAAGTCCTTTAGAATTAGTCTACAGAATCATCATACTGTAGACTAAACCCCTGTAGACCTTCCGGCTCTCATACCTTGCTCTCATATACTTCATTCCAACCCGCTCCAACCCCCTCGCCCAAACAATTGGCAACAAGGATCCCCTTCACTCCAATAATGCATGAACTCCAATAATCTCAGTCATCATGCTCCACCTCTCTCCATACATCATTATCCTGCTCCTGGCCTGTTACACAATCATACAAACATCAGCTCTCACCACCTCCTCCAGTATTCCTATCATACATCACCCATACAACTGCAGACTCCAACCTCTCATCCTCAAGCCTGAAAAAATAAACACCTATAACCTCATCAAGATTCAGCCATCTCCCGGGCCTTGCACTTCTCCCACCGACTCTCCCACCATCCAACCGCTCAAGTGTGTCCTCATAAATACCAGATCCATCTGCAACAATATACCCATCCTGGTCAACTATATCAAGGAAAATCACATTGTATAATGCAGGGGTGGGCAATTCTGGCCCTCGTGCACCACAACCCAGCCTGGTTTTCATGATGTCCCTAATAAATATTCATGGACCTATTTCCATACAATGGAAGGCAGTGGATGCAAATAGATCTCATGAATATTCATTAGGGACATCATGAAAACCAGGCTGGATTGTGGTGCCCAATTGCCCACCCCTGGTATAATGGAATCATGGCTCAAGGAGTCTGACAATGTCCTCTTAAACCAACTCACCATCACTTCTTACCATCTCTTTAACTGCCCCAGAACACATAAAAGAGGAGGAGGGGTACTTATAGTAGCTAAGGAGGATCTCCAATTCAAAACTACCAACTCCAGTTCCACCAATGACTTGGACATCATTACCATATCCAACTCTCACCTATCAGTCTGCCTAGCATACAGACCACCAATAGCAGGGTTCAGTGACCTCTCTCCACTAATTGAGGAGGCATGCTCCAAGTACCACAAGAACAAATGGTTCATTCTTCTGGGAGACCTTAACCTACCAACCTTATCTAACAAACACACCACTCCTTTCCTCCAAGCAATGGAAGCACTCCAGCTCAACCAGATCATCTCAGAAGCAATGCACAACAGAGGAGGAATCCTTGACCTCATTTTTACATCAGTCAGATGACCACACCAAAACCTTTCCTCTATGGCCCAAATCACTTCAGTTCCCTGGTCCGACCATAATCTTCTCACCTTCTTCCTCCCAAGCACCTCCAGTGCATCTACCCTCAAGCCTCCCCCATCTCACAAACAGAGGTTTCAGACATTTGACAAAAACTCATCCATCAGCAACCTTCCACCCCTGACACAAGATGATCCAACCAGTCTTGACATTCTAATATCCGAATGGAACACACGCATATCATCCTATGCTACTAAGTTCAACAGCCCATCCAGGATAAAAAGAGCACACCATGTACTTTGGTTCACACCTGAGCTCAAAACCCAAAAAATAGACAGCTAGAGCACAAATGGAGGTGCCACAGGAATCCATCCAACTTTTCAGCATACACAAGCGCCTAGGCCAACTACAACTCACTCACTCTTCTAAAGAAAAAAGAATATCATACCAACCTATTCAACTCTTCTTTCAACCGCCCCAGAGAGCTATTCAACATAGCCTTGAATCTGCTCAAGAGCCCAACCGCTACAAAGTCTAATACCACTCTCTCTCCGAATGATATGGCACAAATCCTACAATCCAAACAATCACACATGACAACACTATCCCAACCCCCCAATGACTCAGACAACACCCCAAGCATAAATACCTGGTCAACAATCAACCCCCTTTTCTGCTCAGCAACTGGAAAATATTATATCAAGCCTCAACAGCACCACCTCCTCACTTGACCCTTGCCCATTCTCTTAGATCAAAATGGACAAGCAAGAGCTATTCCCAACCATTCTTCACATAGTTCAGTCTTCACTATCACTGAGGTACATGCCGACTGCCCTCAAGCAAGCATCCATCAGGTCTTTACTAAAAAATCAATCAGCCGACACATCAGCACCATCTTCTTTCAGATCCATCTCAAGTATCCTTTCCCTCATCAAAATCATTGAAAAGGCAGGACAACTTCAGATACAGGATTTTGTGGACCCTTATGCCCCTCCTCAATAAACACCAGCATGGCTTCAAGCCTCTTCATAGCACCGAAACTCTACTGGCCTCCCTCAGCCACATTGATCAAAGGCACAGAAAAAAGACACAAGGTTTCATCCTTATTTTTCTCGACATCTCCGCAGCCTTTGACTCGGTCATCCATGCCCACCTCATCTCACGCCTCTATGCAATTGGCCTTAGGGTTACTACACCACAGTGGTTTCAGTCCTACCTATCCATCCGATCCCAGCAAGTCAAAATTGGATCGGAAACCTCCAAACCATTCAAGCTACTTCAAGGTTTACTGCAGGACTCCGCATTATCCTCCATGCTGTTTAACATTTCCATCCAACTCCTATGCAGAATAATCCAGAGTCACAAGATCCTCTATCATCTATAGGCTGACATTTTAATTTACACATCATTCTTCACCAGCAACTTTGACTACTCCATAATCAGCCAATGCCTTTAAGCAGTCATCCAATGGCTCAGCTACCACAATATGCACATCAATCCCAATAAAACAGAAGTCCTTCATATAACCAAGCACCCCAACTTTTCTCTACCAACCACAGTCAACTTGGCCAACTTAACATTACAAATAAAAGAGCAAGTAAAATACCTTGCCATAATACTGGACTAAGACATGAACTTCCATGCCCACATTAAGCAAGTCACCAGAGCTGCATACTTCTTAATGAAGACAGTCTGAAACCTTTGACCCCCCACTGGACCAAGACTTCAGAAACATTTGTCAAACCCTCATCACTCCATACTTGATTATGCAAACATAATCTACCAGGGGCTCCCCAACTCCACCCTAATTCCATTGCAGCTTGCGTAGAATAAGGCAGCCAGAATAATCATAGGCACGTGTCAGCGTACACACCTCACCTGTATACTGAAACAGTAACACTGGCTTTCCATCCACACCAAGGTTAAATACAAAGTCTCGCTGACCAACTTTAAGACCATCCACTACCTTTCAGCAGACATTCTTCATCCTCTCCTTCTCCAGCCCCTCAATAAGAGAGCAAGGAGAAAAGCTAAGCACAACCTCCTCTCAGTACCAGCATCAGTTACCTGCACTAATACCTCCATCTCTAGCAGAGCCTTCTCCCTCTATGCACCCACCATCTGGAATTTCCTCACTCCAGAGATACGATACCTTACAGATGGAAAATTGTTCCGCAAGCTAAAAACCTTCCTCTTCCTAAAACACTTTTAGATCTATCACCTAACCACCCCCCTATTTTCAACATCTTCCCAAGCTCTTACAACGTTTTGCTGTTTCAGTTGCAGCTCACCCATTGAACAGAACCATGTATTATATATCCCCCCCCCATAAACTAAGTTTAAACTCATCTCAACCTAATTCACTCCCCATGGACGTTCAATTACACAGGTACACTACCAAAAAACTGCCTCCAGTTTTGCAACTGATTCCTATAGATTTTGGGGTGCTGAATCCAGGAAAAATAACCAAAATGTTCCATCACGTCACGTTTTCTTGCAAAATTAGATTTCTTACCCATATAAGGAATGTTCACATAATTTCTTTTTAGCCGACTGCAGTTTATTTTCTTGGCCCAAAATAGAGGTTGTAATGGTTAACTAACTAGAAACACTCCCTCATGATATTTTAGAGTGTTTTGTATTCATTTTATACATTAACAGGACAATTGGGAGGCGGGGGGCTAAATCCAGTACTCGCGCTGGCGCATGTTCTTTCCTGTTCGCCTCGCCTCGTTCGCTCGCTCAAACACGGTGGTTGCGACATGAACGTTCCTGTCAAATTTCAGTTTCTTGCAAGTTCATTATTACCTTTTGTTTGCTCAGTCGTAATCCAGCTTTATTCCGAAGTGGTTCACTACAGTTGTAGTTTGCAGTGCTGTGTATTTGTGATGGCTCACAGAGCCAGAGGTTGCGTCAACTCTCCGGACAGTTTTTGTTTTATTTGTGGGGAATATACCGTGAAAAAGCGGCAGAGGAACATTTCTGCATTTATTAAAAAAGTATATTTTGCCTATTTCGGTTTGAAGTTAGGCGATCAAGACAAACCGTGGGCTCCTCACAAAGTGTGCAAGACATGTGAGGAAGATCTACGCTTATGGATGAAAGGTAAAAAACAAGCATTTCGTTTCGGAATACCTATGATGTGGCGTGAACAAAGAGACCACAGCAGTGACTGCTATTTTTGCTCTTGCATTGTGAAGGGATACAACTTTAAAAAATAAGAACGTAATAAGTTACCCCAACCTTCCCTCAGCAATTAGGCCTATGCCTCATAGCAACGAAGTACCTGTGCCTGAACCACCAAAATCTTTGGATCATATTTGTGTGGACGGTTCTGATCATGATGAGACTCATCAGATGGCTTTTCCCGATGAGTCCAGTACTTCCGAGTTTGAAACTGAACCAGATCCGAAACCTGAACTTTTCTTTCAAGCTGAATTGAATGATTTAGTCCGGGA
Organism: Ichthyophis bannanicus; assembly: GCA_033557465.1. NCBI lineage: Eukaryota > Metazoa > Chordata > Amphibia > Gymnophiona > Ichthyophiidae > Ichthyophis > Ichthyophis bannanicus. The sequence continues at coordinate 294,641,165 of CM066032.1, forward strand.
TTTAGGACTCCCAAAAGATGCTGCCCAACTGCTAGGTTCTCGGCTTAAACAGAAAAATCTATTGTCACCAGGAACAACTTTTTATTGGTACTGCAACCGCGAGACACAATTTTTGAAGTATTTCAGCAAAGAGGAAGATTTGGTATTTTGCAACGATATATACGGAGTGATGGAAAAGTTTAAACTCAAGTATGATCCTGCTGAATGGCGGCTGTTCATTGATTCGTCAAAAGACAGCATAAAAGGTGTTCTTCTTCATAATGGCAACACATTCGCTTCAGTTCCTATTGCTCACTCTGTTATTCTCCAAGAAAAATACGAGAATTTGGCCCTGATTCTTCAGAAGATTCGTTATGATGAGCATAAGTGGATGATTTGTGGAGGCTTTAAAATTCTATCCATGCTATTAGGGCAGCAATCCGGTTTCACCAAATATCCCTGCTTCCTTTGCTTGTGGGATAGCCGGGCCCGCGACCTACACTGGGGGAAAAAAGACTGGCCAATTCGGGGGTATTTGAGACCCGGTGAGAAAAATGTTCTTCATGAGAGCTTGGTACCTCGTGATAAAATTCTATTACCACCTCTCCACATTAAGTTGGGTCTCATTAAGCAATTCATCTAGTCCCTTCCAAAAGATGGTGAGTGCTTTCGATACCTTTGCTCAAAGTTCCCCCGACTTTCTGAAGCAAAGCTAAAGGAAGGAGTGTTTGTTGGCCCTGATATAAGGAAACTCATTTCATATGGAGCATTCGCTGAAACGATGTCTGAGAAGGAAAAAGAAGCCTGGGATTCCTTCAAGGATGTTGTTCTCAAATTCTTGGGGAACAGGCGGGATGAGAACTATAAGGATATTGTTGCCAGGATGCTCAATGCCTTCAAAGAACAAGGCTGTAACATGAGCCTGAAAGTCCATTTCTTGCACTCCCATGTGAACTACTTTCCCGAAAACTTGGGGGCGTACAGTGAAGAACAAGGTGAAAGGTTTCACCAGGACATCAAGGACGCAGAGAGAAGGTACCAAGGAAGATGGAACACCACTATGATGGCTGATTTCTGCTGGTTGCTGCTGCGGGAAACCCCAGATGAAAAATACACCAAGCAGCGCACCAAGAGAAGCATTCGGGGGAAGAAGAAACGGGCCCACCAGGAAATTGATTGACCCAAGAATGACTTTAAAATCTAAACTGTGTTGACAAATATCGTGTTTTTACTAAACTTTGAAATAAAAATTTGCTAGTTATTACCACAGTGTCGGATCTCATTTATTAGAATTTTATTTTCACACCATCGGGTGTTTGTCTTCATGTATTGCAATGGTGCGGTTTGCGTTTTCTATTCTTACATACATACCTGTACAACATTTTTTGCACATTTCTTTGCTTTGCTTTGTGTCTAACCTCGCTCTTATATGCTCAATGTTTGTGCACATGTATGTGGCTGTTTTAAGTGCAGACAATTTTGCTACCATCACAGTGTGTTTTGTTGACATTACTCTATTCTTATGTGCTGCCTTGTTACAATTTTCTTTATTTTATTTGAATAACTACTAAACAATTAGTATAAAGAATTCATCCAAGAAACTTTTATCTCGATCGCACTCAATCTGAAACGTTCACCTCAAACTGCTAACCCAATGTAGCAAAAAATCTGTACGTGATGGAGCAAATTGGTTACCAGATTTGGATTCAGCGCACCAAAAAACGTAAAAATCAATCGAAACATTAGAGGCAGTTTAAAAAAAATTTTTTTTAGTGTACCTGTGTTATCGGTTAGCATAGCTTGTTTTCTAGTTATATCAATTAGTTATTGTTAAGTTTGATAAACAATGTTTGCCATTATTCTATGTAATGTTACTTGTTCTAAATGTTTCCTGTACACTGCCATGACTGGTAGATACAGCGGTATAAAATAGTTGCTAAATAAATAAAACAAATCTCTGACAACAGTCTGTACAATGCTAATTATGGACCAGTAGAAATAAGAAAAGAGTCTCTATAGCAAAATGTGCAAACATATCCCTGTTAAGAATGAGGGACCAGTAAAACAAAATGCCAAAACGGGGTAAAACATCAACTTGCCTTAGAGTACAGTGTTCCCTTCATATCTCATAGCTGATGCCTAAAAGAAGAGAGTACTTTGCTCTAGGGCAGGTGGATATTTTGACCCCATTTTTGGCTTTTTGTTGTACTGGTCCCTTATTTCTGACAGGAATATGTTTTCACATTTTGCTGTAGAGAACTTTTGCTGAATTTTCTGACCCCATCACACTGGCACCTGGTGATGCAGTGGTTATCTCTATGGTCCAGGTACACCTTGGCATTCATGTCCCCCAAGAATTGCAGCAGAGCACACAGATCCTCCAGTGCAACCCTCACACCACACACAAATACACTCTGACTTACTCTCACATAAACATACTTCTGCCAAAATGATCCCCTGCACCTATAAATATCAGCTGGTGTAACATTCTAGCATGGTGTCCCACTCGAACAAGAATCTTTTCCATGCTCAGTCATATTCTAGTCCTACATCAACAGTCCCATTTTCCAGAACATAGGACATCATAGAGAACCCTAGAATAGCTCCATTGGCACAAATAGCAATTGTCAGCATAGCCAGAATAAACACACTTACTCCTCTCGATGTTTCTGTAGGGGTGTTTAATATTGTTTCTATACCTTAAATCTTCCCTCATTTCTGCTTTCTTTTCTTTCTTTTATTTATTTCATGTTTTTTCTATACCGTGCTATTCATCATCAGTGCGGTTCACATCATCAGTGCGGTTCTTTACACCTGCATCGTGTCCCTCCAAACTGCAGACACAATAGTTCAAGGCATACTTGTCACAACCGTTCTTCAATACGAGGTGCTTTGAGCAGAGCAGAAATGTTTCTAAGTCCTGCCTTCATTACATTTTTCTGCAGGAATAACATGGACATCTGTGGGAAACACTGAAGATGTACATGGGCCTCTCCTGAATGTGCTTTATACGTCTCCAATGCTGGCCACGCCCCTGTTCTGCCCCCGCTCCGCTCTCCCGCCCACGTTCTGAGATCCCCATACTAGCACCATGTTCCTAGAAAAATGTCTACACTGCACATCTAAATCCCTTATTCATGTTCTGGAATTACCCCAAGCATAAAAAATAAATGGCCAAGCAGATTGTTTTGGCTTATATATGGATATTCCATAGAACTACATAACTGCATAGTGCTGCTGCATTCAGATATAATTTGAAACTAAGTTAAATATTTCACATTATGCATTATACTTACAGCTGAATACTTACTTAAACATATTTGACATTGTTTCAGGATGTTTACTCATCCTAATTAAATCACAAAACATCTTACTAAGAATATTTTCTCTAATCCATTATCAGATATAGGCCCTTTGAACTATAGAGGGTTACTGTCACAGACATGTCTGTCAACCCTCCACAATCTGCCTACCCTGCCTTTTACCTGTGCGGCTAATTTTCCACCAGCCTCAAAATGCTCACATAACCCCTCTTCTCAAGTCACTTCATTGGCTCCCTATCCACTTCCATATCCAGTTCAAATTTCTTCTACTAACCTATGTATAGGTGCACTCATTCTGCTGCTCCTCACTACCTTTCCTCTCTTATCTCTCCCTACACCCCTCCTTGGGAACTCCGCTCTTCTGGAAGATCCCTTCTATCTGTGCCTTTCTCTTCTACTGCCAAGTCCAGACTTCGATCCTTCCACCTTGCTGCTCCTTATATCTGGAACAAACTGCCTGAGTCTGTACGTCAGGCTTCATCTCTGGCCCTTTTCAAATCCAGGCTGAAAACTCACCTCTTTGAGGTCTCAAACTCAAAGAGTCAAAAAGAGAAATAAAGATAGCAAAATCAAAGGCAGAGGAAAAGATGACTAAAGATGTTAAGGGTCGCGACAAAACTTTCTTCAGGTATATTCGGGAAAGGAAGAAGATCAGAGTTGTAATTGCAGGACTCAGAAGTGCTGGGAAAGAACTCATGGAAAGTGACATAAAAAAAGCGAAATTGCTAAACAAATACTTCTGCTCTGTTTTTTTTCTAAAGAAAATCCTTGAGATGGACCAGCTGTGACTCCCAAATATAAAAATGGGAATGAAGTAAATACCACGCCATTCACAGAAGATGAGGTGTTGGAACAACTTGCTAAACTGAAAGTGGACAAAGCCATGGGACCAGATGGGATACATCCCAGGATACTGAAAGAGCTCAGAGAGGTTCTTGCAGGGCCGTTAAAGGATGTATTCAACAGATCCTTGGAAACAGGAGAGGTTCCTCAGGACTGGAGAATGGCTGATGTCGTACCTATACACAAAAGTGATGACAGGGAAGAAGTGTCAAACTACAGACCCTTGAGCCTTACCTCGGTGGCAGGAAAAGTAATGGAGACGCTCCTGAAAGAGCAAATAGTGAACTTTCTCAAAACCAACAGGTTGCAAGATCCAAGGCAACATGGTTTTACTGAAGGACGGTCTTGCCAAACAAATCTGATTGAGTTCTTTGACTGGGTGACCAAGGAACTAGATCGGGGCATGCGATGGATGTCATCTACCTGGATTTCAGCAAAGCCTTTGATACTGTTCCTCATAGGAGGCTTGTCAATAAACTCAGTAGCTTGGGGATGGGTCCCAAGATGGTAAACTGGATTAGAAATTGGTTGACTGACAGATGACAGAAGGTGATGGTACATGGAGCTCACTCGGATGAAAGGAAGCTGATTAGCGGGGTGCCCCAGGGTTCGGTCCTGGGCCCGGCACTGTTCAGTGTATTTGTGAGTGATATTGCTGAAGGACTGAATGGAAAGGTCTGTCTTTTTGCAGATGACACAAAAATTTGCAACAGAGTGGACTCCCCCAAGGGAGTGGATAACATGAGGAAATATCTACAAAAGCTGGAAGAATGGTCTAATGCTTGGCAATTACGATTTAATGTGAAAAAGTGCAGTGTCATGCACTTAGGTAGCAGAAATCCAAGGGAAATGTACGCGATAAGGGGCGAGAGATTGGTGTGCATGGTTCAGGAGAAAGACCTTGGTGTGATTATCTCTGATGATCTCAAGGTGGCAAAACAGTGCGACAAGGCGGTGGCTAAAGCCAGGAGGATGTTGGACTGCATACAAAGAGGGATTACCAGCAGAAAGGAGGAGGTACTTATGCCACTGTACAGGTCGCTGGTGAGGCCTCACTTGGAGTACTGTGTTCAGTTTTGGAGACCATATCTTGCAAAAGATGTAAAAAGACTGGAAACTGTTCAGAGGAAGGTGGCCAAAATGATTTGGAGCCTGCGTAAGAAACCTTATGAGAAGAGACTTGAAGACCTAAATATGTACACTTTGGAGGAGAGGAGGGATAGGGGAGATATGATTCAGACCTTTAAATATTTAAAGAGGAATGATGAACAAACAAACCTCTTCCAAAGATGGGAAGCTGCAAAACTAGAGGGCATAACATGAAGTTGCAAGGTGGAAAATTGAAAGGCAAGGTCAGGAAATATTTTTTCCCTGAAAGGGTGGTGGATGCTTGGAATGCTCTCCCGATGGAAGTGGTGGCGGCAAACACGGTGACGGAATTCAAAACAGCATGGGACAAGCACAGCGGATCCCTTTACAGAAACAGGATAAAAACAAAATAAACTGAACCATCGAACTTCTCAACAAATAGGGGTATCCTACATGGAGTGGTGGGTCCACCCCTAGACAGAGACATGGGGAGGGGTGGCCTGCACAGAGCGACAGGTGCACCTACTCTTGCCGTATTGCTGGGCAGACTGGATGGACCATGCTGGTCTTTATCTGCCCTCATTTACTATGTTACTATGTTACTATATCTCTTTTGGATCCTAATCTACCTAGTCTCCTATGTGTTTCCTTACCATTCCCATAGATGTATCCTTGCCCTCAGCTGTTATGCTGTCTGTCTTGACTAGATTATAAGCTCCAATGAGCAGGAACTGACTCTTACATGTGTCTGTACAGCACTGCGTACGCATCATAGCACTATATAAATGATCAGTAGTAGTAATAGTAGTACTGGTACCTTGTATTCACATAGGGGCTCATGCAAAAAATCTTACCACAGCATTTTTCTGGTGATTTGCCCATGCTAGACTTGCAGAAAGCAAGCTGGCACGTGAAAATCACCAGAAAAGCCACTGTGCTGAACTTCGGCACAGTGGGCATGGAAAGCGCAGCTTTTTACATAACTTTTAATGCTTGATCTTTCACCAGCTTTGGACAAGTGTAAAGATCCACCCGAGGGCAAAGGATCATCTGAGGTGAAATTTGACAGCACTGTACCAAGGGCTGTGTGACAATATGGCCGCACAGGGTGCAAGCATACAAGGGGGTGCTGCTATCATCACTGGATTTCCAAGAAGCTCAAAAAGAGGGAGTTACTGAACGTGGCTCAGTGGAGGGGGGCACCAGATTCATTGGTTGCACAGGGTGCATTTCTAGCTTGGTATGGTCCTGACCTCAGATGATCAAGGCATTGGGAATTGTCATCAGCACAGCATCGAGGAGCCCGTGCTCCCTCCCAGACACTGACCCTCCTGACCAGAAGCAAATTGATTGGTGGCCTCATAAAAATCATTGGTGGCCTGTGGGGCCCATCTCTAATCCACCTCACCCCCACCTCATTAAAATCATTGGTCATCTGTGGGGCTCTATTAACCCTGCCCCGCCCACCTGCAGTACCTTTTGTAGATTGGGAGGAGGAAGGAGCGATGCCTACATGCTCCCCACATCCATTCTACCAAAGATACTGTAAGGGGTAGGGGGAGAGTTAATAAAGGCCCACAGCCCACCAATGATTTTAGTGAGGTGAGAGTGGGGGGACTGGATTGGCCAACAATGAGTTTTCTAAAAGGGGAGAGGAGGGAGAATCAGGGCCCTCAGGACCATCAATGATTTTTATTAGGTGGGGTATCTAAGAGGGGGGATTAGGGTCCATGGGGCCCACCAATGGTTTTGTTTGTGGTAAAGGAGTCAGTGTTTGGATGGGACACCAGCCCCCCAACATTATGCCTATGGCCTGGATCATCTGAGATGAGGTGTTAACACAGACCCCTGTGCACATGTGTTTGGCTTGCTGTCTCGTTTTAGCGGCTGACCTTTTGTGCATTGTTAATTTGAATGCTGTCTGCTTACAGAATCACTAAGCAAAACGCCAGTGTTAACTTGCACTTTGAAACCCTGTACCAGAGCTTTAAGTATTGGGTTCAGCGCAGGTTTTCTGCATCAGCCCTATATTCAGAAAACCTAAAGCCTAGCTGACTCTGTACTATCCAGTGTAATTGTGCTGTTTATTTACTGAGCTGGTAAAGTGAGCATAGCTCTCAAAAGCTAGTTTCAGATGTATTAAACTAGTCCATTAAAAAGATATCACCTATAACTTGCTTGTTGACCCTTATTTCTGCATAATAATACTTGAAAACTATTGTCTAACATTTACATAAAGAACAGGTTCTGCGCAGCCCAGAAAGTAGCTCAGAGCATGGACCACAAAATAGAACAAGGCATCTGAAAATGCTCCTACACTACAATGAGCCTTACAATCTCAAAGGCCACTATCCAGATGCCTGATGTTTATTCATTTGTGTTTGTGAAAGAAAATTAATTTGTAAATCACTTGCTAAGAGTGAGCAAAAATCTAAATCCTTAAGTTTTGAAACAAAGCACAACAAATCATTTCATTTTATGCTCCTCGAGTATTTGGGTGGTCCCTCTATAGCTGTTTGGTGACTTCCTGCTCAATTTCCTGATTAAAATCACATGTAGGCACATTTTGTTACTTCTTAGAATAAGATGATACTTTATCATTAGACCGACTTTATACAACGCAGTGATGGTGGACTAAACTGTAATAAAACATAAAAGATAATTAATCATTTCTTAACTAGATTTTGGAAGTTCGTCAAGAAATGTATTAATTAGCCCAATAAAAAATATCATCTGATATAATTTTGGTGTTTATTAACCTTTATTTCCATACATTCAAGTGGACTAGGATGGAAACCCCACTACTTCATGAAATCAAACACAAAAATGAGTGTTTCTTTTCTTAACTGATGTCAAACAACTAGATCAATTTAGTAATATTACTCAGGGGCTAAAATATGAATTCCGTTGACTTTTTAGATTGGTAGCTATCTTTCTATGCTAACCCTTGGTAAAGAGTAAAAAAGAATGTGACTTAAAGGATATATACTTTAGCTTTAGCTTTAGATTTAATTACTTGCCTTTTCCAAATCTGAGCTCAAATCAAGTTGCAATCAAGTACACAAGCTATTTCCCTGCCCATGTGGGTTTATAATCTAAGTTGTACCTGAAGCAACGAAGGGTGGTTTGAGTTATCAATGGTGACGGGAAAAAAGCAAGACTTGAACACTGACTTCTCTGGTTCTTAGTTTATTCTTTACCGCTACACTACTCTTTTACTCCATGCTTATGTGTTTCTGCCCCACCAAATCCACACAGATGAAACAAAGCGGTTATGATTACCTGTGACATGCCCATTCCGATGGATAATAAACTGGATGCAAGGAAACCTGACATAGTGGTAAAGGAGAAGAATACCAGAACATCAAGTGTTGGCACCGAGTGATTATTCTGTGAAGATCCTGAAGGACCAAGAAATTCAGACAGAGATGAAGAAAATGTGGCAGAAAGATACAGAATTTTTTCTCATTGTACTGGGAGTGACAGGCTTGATAAATAAGAATTTCCAAGCACATCTTGACAAACTTCCCATACGTGTTACATCTTACGAACTCCAGAAGGAAGCTCTCTTTGACACGATGCAAGTACTATGCCAAGTATTAGCAGTAAATTTGAGAGACTGAGATCATAACTCTACATACCCTGGCTTAGAAGTGAAGTTCACGACTGTCATGATATCTGCAAAATTAACCCATTTGGAGAAACTGCCCCAAATGAAACAATACACAATATCACTGTCCCTGAAAAGCACTGGCATCATGACCCTAAGAGAATAACAGAGAATGAAGAGGTGATGATCACCTGGGACAGTCCCATTCCAACAGATAAGAAACTGGATGCGAGGAAACCTGACATAGTGGTAAAGGAGAAGAATACCAGAACGGCATTATAATAGAAGTGTGTGATTATTCTGTGAATCGCGTGGAGAGGCAGAAGATCCTGAAGTACCAAGAAATGCAGTCAGAGACAAAGAAAATATGAAGTCCAATCTTTCTCATTGTACTGGGAGTAACAGGTTTGATAAAGAAGAATTTCCAAGCACATCTTTACAAACTACCCCCATACCTGTTACATCTTATGAACTCCAGAAGGAAGCTCTCTTTGGCACAATGCAAGTATTGCGCCAAGCACTAGCAGTAAATTTGAGAGACTAAGATCATACACCACATACCGTGGCTTAGAAGTGAGGTTTATGACTGTCATGGTATCCACAAAATTAACCCATTTGGAGAAAATGCCTGAATGAAACAATTCCGTGCTAACCTGGAAGCCTATTTCCATTACCTCCTACTCAAAGTGTGGCAGGTGCAGGCCTGTGACCCACGGTGTCTGACATAGGCAGGCCAGCATGGCTAGCTTGACCTGTAAATGAGGCCTGTGGAGAGGCATATAGGATTGCACATCCCCCAATATGCTGCTATTGTAAGAAAGAACTCAGTAGAAATATTGAATTAGCTTAGATAAGCAGAATTGCAGAATTAAGAAATGGAAAAATACAGAAAAGATGTGTTTTAAAGTTACTGATAAGAAAAAGTACATTTGCAGAGAAATATTGAGGAGTGCTGACAGATGAGTTACAGAACCTTGCTCTTCTGCACGCACAAATGGTCCCATAGCCTTGAAAGTGTGAAAGTAACAAGTTGATGAACTGACCATTGTAATTGGGACTAGAAGGGGGGCAGGCAGGTGTCATGCCTACAGAAGCCCACAGAAGGAACATAATTGGAGAAACTTATCAGTACCGGGACCAATAGAAGGGCTACGGGAGGTACGGGAGTGTACCGGGACCAATGAATTGTTTTTCTATACCTAGAATGGAACAGAAGTCTATAAAAGTTGTTGTAATGCTTGAAAACTTTGCTCAGCCATTTTGAAATTGCCTTGCTTGAGACTTGTGCACAAATAAATGATTTGGACCTTCTGAACAGACTCCTGGTATCATTGGTTTGTCTGCGCTTTGCTGCTACATATTCCTTGGTGCGTTGGCCGGGAAGTTGTGGAATCAAAGTGTATATAGGGCAATATACCACGACTTTCCGCCTCTATAGGCTTGGTCCTGCCGGGATCGCGCCCTTCCGACGAGGGCCGCTCCCTGGCGCCGCCGGTCCCTTGTATCGGAGGGAGCTGGTCGGACCTCGGCGGGTGACGAGCCCGGCTGGAGTCAACGCCTCGAACCCGAGTGAGGGGAGTCCGAGGTCCAACTCATGCGCCTGCTTGGGAAGTTTTGAGGACCGGATCCGGTGAGTATAGTTTTGATTTTGGGTCTAGACAGAAATAGAAAGAGCAGTACTGCCATTGGAACTTGGAATTTGGAATTTGTAATCTCGAGATATTGGGAATTGGTAAGAGAGCTTGATCACCTCTCAAGGAAGAGCCGAGTAGCCTGGCATGGGAATTCGCTAGGTGAAACCCTCATCCTTTTTGTAATTGTACTTGGAAAAGACTAGTCAGAACAGATAGAAACGAATGCATTCTGGGAATACGTTGCTAGCATGATTGTGTGAACGAAGTATGAATGAGAGGTCTGGCAGCACGGACCAAGTGAAAGCTGACCCCTGATTAGCGCATTTCCTGACCGGGCGACCGCGTTCAGGTCGCGAAAAGGGGGAAGCGATTGTCGTCTTGTCTTGTTATTTGTATTCCCTGTATGTTTCCAGGGCCGTGAGGACCCCTTACCCACGGTCCGCCCACCTTTTCCCTTCTGTCTGTTGTTGCGCGCACACATCGAAATGGGAGGGGCGGAGTCTACTAGGAACACTCCATTAGAATGTATGATCGCACATTTTAAAGAGGGATATTCAGGAGATTATGGTATTAAAATGACAGCAGCCCGTTTGCAGATTTTGTGTACTAGGGAGTGGCCCGATCTAGACCCCATCTGGCCCCGAGAGGGAACGTTCACCGTAGAGATTATCCAGTCAATACACCGTAGAGTGCGGGTAGCGCACCCCGATCAGTACCCCTATATAGATTCCTGGTTAAGTATTTGTGAAGATCCGCCCTCCTGGGCGCAGCGCTGTTATGAGGAACAGTGCAGAATAATGTTAGCTAAAACAGATTCTAGACAGAGAAAGGAACAGCCTAGAATGAAAGAGCAGGATAAGAAAGCCAAGAAGAAACCCATCTTGGCAGATCCCGATTCCCCAGAAATAGTCCTCAGGCAGCCCCGAACCCCAGGTCCAGTAAGAATAGCCCGGCGGCGTCCTGCCCCAGCACCCCAGAGACCGCCGGAGCCGAGGCCAGACCCAATCCCTGACCTCCCTCCTCCTGGAGAAGAGGAAGAGACAGAATTAGCGGAAAGAAGAGAGGAGGATGTTAAAAGTGAGCCAGAAGCGGAGCTAGAAGAAGAGGAAAGTGAGGATCCCCCAGAAGAAGAAGAAGAGGAAAGTGTACAAATAATTGAGAAAGCTAGCGCTAGCACTAGCAAGCCAGTGAAAGAAAAACCCAAAGCAAAACCAGTTGAGAAAAAGAAAGCAACTCCTGCAAAGACAACGACAATAGCCCTTAGATCCCAGACTCAAATGACGCCTAGGACAGCCAAACTGTTTCCCTTAAGGCAAGTCCCGGGGGTGCCTGTAAAGAATGATAATGATGAAGTGGTAGCGGGACCCCTAACTTATGTGTATATCCCGTTCTCTACAACGGATTTATTAAATTGGAGGTCGCATTATGCCTCCTATACTAGCAAGCCCCAGGAGCTGACAGAATTAGTAACTAGTATTATGGAAACTCACCAACCCACTTGGCCAGATTGCCGTCAGCTCCTGACCACCCTATTCACTACAGAAGAACGAGCGAGAATTAGAAAAGCAGCTATCGAATGGATGGCAGAAAACCCTGCAGCTCCAGCGCAGGGGCAGAATATAATAGATCGTAGAGAAGCAGCTCAGAGAGAATTCCCAAATGAAGACCCCCAATGGGATCCAAATACAGATGAAGGATCCACCGCCCTAGCCCGTTTTCGCCAAGGCTTTTTACAAGGCCTGCGAAGGGGAGGCCAAAAAGCTATGAACCTTTCCAAAGTAGCAGGAATTATCCAAGGAATAGATGAGAGCCCAGCAGATTATTATGAAAGATTAACTGAAGCTTATAGAATGTATACTCCCTATGATCCCGAGGCACCAGGAAGTTTATGCATGGTGAATTCTGCTTTTGTAAACCAGTCTCAACCAGACATTAGACGTAAATTACAGAAATTAGAAGGGTTTGCGGGCATGAATGCAACACAGTTATTGGAAGTCGCTCATAAAGTGTATGTGAATCGTGATACTGAAAGACAGAGAGAATGTGATAGAAAGATGAAGAAGAAAGCTGATTTTTTGGCTGCGGCCATAGTTGAAAAGAAAAGGGGAGGTGTCCCTAATCGAAGGAGCAGAGGAAGAGGGCGGGGTCAAGGCGGAGGCCGGACCCAGAGACTAGGCGTGAACCAATGCGCCTACTGCAAAGAGGAAGGACATTGGAGAGATACTTGCCCGCAACTCGAAGACGCCCAGCAAGATGACGACAACGATCATCAGTGGCGAGAAGAAAGAAGAGGCCGTCCCCGAGGCCGAGGAGGAGCCAATCGAGAACAATTCCAGCGAGAGAGGGGAGGAGGAGCCATCCAAGCATTGGCCACACAGGCCCATGAAGAGGATGACGTGGATTAGGACAGACCGGGCTCCAAGTTTGCTTTAGGTCTCCAGGAGCCTATGGTCGAAATACAAATAGGAGACCAATTTATGAACTTTATGGTTGATACTGGAGCAGAACATTCAGTAATAGACAAAAAGATAGCCCCATTCACCAAGAAAGCAGTCACCATTATAGGAGCAACTGGTGCCAAAGCCACAAAGTCTTTTCTACAAAACCGAATATGCAGTCTAGGAGGACAGCAAGTAACGCATCAATTCCTTTACATGCCCGAATGTCCAGTACCCCTACTGGGACGAGACATGCTAGCCAAGCTTCAAGCACAGATATCTTTCTCCGAACAAGGAGAAATGCAAATGACAGTGAATTCTCAAGCCAAACCAGCAGGAGTAATGCTGCTAACAGTACCCCGAGAAGAAGAGTGGAGATACTACATTGATGATTCGATTCAAGATACCTATTTTGAACAAACTTTAAAGAACATTCATGCACCACTTGAAGTGTGGGCAGAAGGCAGTCCCCCAGGCCTAGCCAAACATATAGCTCCAGTGATTGTAACCCTCAAGCCTAGCGCTACACCAGTGCACGTCAAACAGTACCCTCTCCCAAGAGCTGCAATTGAAGGTATTCATCGCCACCTACAGAGATTACTTGAGTATGGCCTACTGAAAGTATGTCAATCCCCATGGAACACCCCACTTTTGCCAGTAAAGAAGCCTGAGACAGATGATTATCGCCCAGTGCAAGATTTGAGAAGAGTAAATGATGCAGTTGAAACTATACATCCAGTTGTGCCCAATCCTTACACTCTACTAGGATTGATACCCGCTGAAGCTACCCATTTCACTGTACTAGATTTAAAAGATGCATTCTTTTGCATAAGATTAGCCCCTGTAAGCCAAATATTGTTTGCATTTGAATGGCAGGACCCCATCTCTGGAAGAGGGGGCCAACTCACCTGGACAAGATTACCCCAAGGATTCAAGAATTCACCTACCATCTTTAGTGCTGCACTAAACCAAGATCTTTCAAGCTATCCAGTAGCCCCGGGGAGGAGAGTACTTCTCCAGTATGTGGATGATCTGTTGATAGCTGCCATATCAGAAAAAGAATGTATACGAGCCACCCAAGATCTCTTGCAGTTACTAAATGAAGCTGGATATAAAGTTTCCAGAGCCAAAGCACAACTATGCCAAACAGAAGTGAAATACTTAGGTTTTCGTATTACCCAAGGAAGCAGAAGATTAGGCAGAGAAAGAAAAGAAGCAGTATGTAGAATTCCAATTCCAACAACCAGAAAGCAAGTCAGAGCCTTTCTGGGAGCAGCAGGATATTGCCGAATCTGGATACCCAACTTTGCCCAAATTGCCAAACCACTGTATGAAGCCACAAAAGGAGAAGAGAAGTCACCACTGGAGTGGGGACTTGAGCAGGATACAGCCTTCCAGAAGTTAAAAGAAGAACTGATGTCATCACCAGCACTTGGACTACCAGATGTCCACAAACCTTTCCACTTGTTTGTACATGAAGCACAGGGAAATGCCTTAGGCATGTTGACTCAGAAATTAGGAAATTGGGAACGACCTGTAGCCTACCTATCGAAACAATTGGACCCTGTGGCCAAAGGATGGCCACCCTGCTTGAGAGCAGTTGCAGCTACAGCACTACTAGTGAGTGAAGCAGACAAACTCACATTAGGACAGAACATACGAGTCACTGTGCCACATGCAGTCCTTGCTCTTATGGAACAGAAAGCAAATTATTGGCTCACCAATTCCCGAATGCTAAAGTACCAGAGCATGTTATGTGAGAACCCACAGATACAACTCGAAGTGAGCCATGCTTTGAACCCAGCTACCTTGATACCCATCAGTGAAGAACTCCCAGAACATGACTGTATCGAAGTCATGGAAACTGTGTTCTCAAGTCGACCTGACCTAACAGATGTGCCCATAGACAATCCTGACCAGATCTATTATGTTGATGGGAGCAGTCTCATCCTTGACGGACGACGCTGTGCCGGATATGCAGTCGTCACTCAACATGAAGTAGTTGAATCATCAGCCCTAGCCTCAGGCACATCAGCCCAGAAAGCCGAATTGATAGCACTCACCAGAGCATTGTTATTAGGAGAAAAACTTGTGCTAAATGTATATACAGATTCCAAATATGCTTTCACTACCTTGCATGCCCATGGAGCTCTCTACAAAGAAAGAGGACTCATCACATCCGGAGGAAAATCAGTCAAATATGGTCCCGAGATATTGATGTTACTTGATGCAGTCTGGGCCCCAACACGTGTAGCTGTCATGCATTGTAGAGGACATCAAGCAGGAAAAGGAGAAGTTGCTCGAGGGAATAGATTCGCAGATGCCTCAGCACGACAAGCAGCTATGACAGGACAAATTGCCCCACAAGCTATGCCAATGCAAGCAGCATTGTTTCCAGTACCTTTGAATCTATGGACCCCACGATATACCACCAAAGAATTGGATTACTATTGTGACAAAGAAGAGGGAGTATTGAAAGATGGATGGATTGAGCTGCCACCAGAAGAAGGCAGTCAACCTCCGGGAAGAATAGTAATTCCTGAACTGTTAGGACCATCCTTTGTTAAAGCTTTCCACGAAGCCACCCACTATGGAAAGAGTGCTATGGAGAAAGCACTCAGACCACATTTCTACATCCCTCTGATGACAACCATATCAGCCTCAGTAGCCCGACAATGTCAAATCTGTGCCAAGAATAATGCCAAGCAAGGCCTTATTACAGCACCCCGAGTTCAGTCAAGAGGTGTGACCCCCATGCACAACCTCCAAGTTGATTTTACCGAAATGCCAAAAGCTAATGGATACCATTATCTACTAGTATTAGTTTGTACTTTCTCTGGGTGGGTAGAAGCATTCCCAACCAGAACTGAGAAAGCCCGAGAAGTTACCAAAGCCCTAATGAGAGAGATTGTCCCCAGATTTGGAATCCCAGCAGTAATAGGGTCAGACAATGGACCCTCATTTGTCTCTCAAGTTACTCAGCAGTTAGCAAAAGCTTTGCAGATACAGTGGAAGCTCCACACTGCATACAGACCCCAGAGTTCAGGGAAAGTTGAGCGAATGAATCGTACATTGAAAGCCCAAATATCTAAGCTTTGTCAGGAGACACACTTGAAATGGCCCCAAGTGCTCCCCATAGCTTTACTCAGAATACGCTCAGCCCCTGTAAAGTCAACAGGATTTTCCCCTTTTGAAGTTTTGTATGGTAAACCCCCACCAATAGTGCAGGGAGTCAAAGGAAATCTAGCCCAGATTGGTTCAGAAGTAACCAGACAAGAACTCCTAGCTCTTAGTTTTGTTCTGCAGACTCTCCATACGTGGATCCAAGACCAGTTGCCTATCAACTTGACGGAACCCTTGCATCCTTACCAGCCTGGAACTTCGGTGTGGATCAAAGATTGGAAGAAGATCCCGTTGGAACCCCATTGGAAGGGACCGTACACCGTCATCCTGTCTACCCCAACTGCAGTAAAGGTAGCCGAGATCGACGCCTGGATCCACCACAGCAGAGTCAAGCCCGCCGCCGATCCTGAACCAGAGCGGTGGACAGCAGAGCAGCACCCTGATGTACCCTTGCGAGTTACTCTGAGACGGCAACCAGCAGTATAGACACTTCATCACAAGTGCTTTGCAGTAGCCAAGTCTTTCGAAGAGGATTGCTGTTTTCCATGCAGCAACAGCTTTGTTTCAACGAACCCAATTTGTGTGTGTGAGTTGACACACTACTTTGAGACTACATTGACTAAGCTAGACTTCACAAGCCAACTGAATTGCTAAGTTGGTTAATGTGTGCTGGACATCTTGAGGATCTTCAATCAACACTCAGCAACCGTTAAATTGCTTCATTAGCAAACGGGACGAAGAATAATAGACCGTCGTGATCAAGAACAGCAAGCTGAGGATTCAGAAGAACTCCAATCAACATCAACATGTATCTTTGCTTCTGCTTTGCCTTGGTTGCCTTCTTCGGAGGTTTTGAACAGATTTATGCTCTACCTCCATGCACCGCTTGCATTACCTCTACTAGAACTGGACTGAAAGTAACTCAGACTTTGCTTTACCATTCTTACTATACCTGCAAGGGAACAATAACTCGGTGTATCTATAACACCACTGAACTAAATGTTTGCACTCATGGCAAAATTAAAGCATGCTATAATCCGCATCAGAATCCATCCTATTACACGTTGGAAATAAGATGGAAGGATGCAGATGGACCTATATTAGCTGCTACACCACCACTTAAGGACATTACTAAACCTGCTGTTTTGAATTTTGATGCATGTAATGCTATTAATAGAGATAGTCAGTCCACCTGTGGTACATGGGAGAAAGCGTATCGAAATGACCATAAGTATATGTGTCCAGAAGGAGCCACGGGATGGAGGAAGTGTACAGGTAAAAAGGAACCAGGGTATAGTACTGCTACAGCGGCAGACTACTATTGCCCGTATTGGGAATGTGTTTTTTATGCTACCTGGAACACTGGTATAACTGATGAGAAAATAGATAAACGGATGGCTACTCTAACCAAGCCAACCACAAATGATAAATGTCAGAAAGATGCTTGCAACCCCTTACATTTGCGTGTACATAACCCCCATGCATGGAAACAAGGATATAAGTTTGGTTTACGTATTGCTGGAGGAGGAACAGATCCAGGGACCATTGTGTATATTAGATTGAATACCCAAGCCCACAAGTCATCTAAATATCATATTCATAATACCTTTTATGAAGCTATGCATGTAAATAAGTTTGAGATCCCTCACCCTTCACAGAATTTGTTTCTAGAATTAGCCGGAGCAGTAGTATCTAGTCTTAAGATCACAGATTGTTATTTCTGTGGCGGAACCCAAATGGGAGACCAATGGCCCTGGGAAGCCCAAGAATTGAATCATTCCATGATTTACAATCAGACTGAATTACACAAGACAACCAGTGAATGGGTGTTAGCGCACTCAATCGTTGGACGTCTTTGCTTTGCCAGAACTGGACCCCAGTTCACCCAAAAGGTAGGACAGCTGGTCTGTCTTAGCCAGAAATACTATAATGCCACGACCAAAAAGACAGCATGGTGGTCAGGAATCAGACATCCTGAACCTCCTAACCCATTAGCCAGATTTCCTGAACTTGCAGGTCTATGGACTAACCTCGCCAAAGTCCAAGCCTGGCAAGCCCCACCTGGCCTATATTGGATCTGTGGAAACCGAGCATATGCGCAACTCCCACCACAATGGGGAGGAGCATGTGTCTTAGGAACCATCAGACCTTCTTTCTTCCTGTTGAACACTGAACATGGAGAACAATTAGGATACCCTGTATATACTACCCACAAACACAAAGGAGCATCTAGACAGAAAAGAGAGGCCTTACAGATAGGCAAGTGGGAGAAATGGCAAGGTGATGATTGGCCACCAGAAAGAATTATTGAGTATTATGGACCTGCCACTTGGAATGATGATGGTATGTATGGTTATCGTACCCCAATTTATATGATTAATCGTATTATTCGCTTACAAGCAGTAGTTGAAATAATAACCAATGAAACTAGTCATGCTCTCACGCTCTTAGCTAGACAAAGTACTCAGATGCGCACTGCCATATATCAGAATCGCTTAGCACTTGATTATTTGCTAGCAGCTGAAGGAGGAGTATGTGGTAAACTGAATTTAACTAATTGCTGTTTGAAAATAGATGATAAAGGTCAAGTAGTTGAAGAAATTGCTAAAGATATGCAGAGACATGCTTATGTGCCAGTACAGACTTGGCACGCCCTGAAATTTCCTAATTGGTTTGCTAACCTTTTCTCTTGGCTGGGAGGATTTAAGACTTTCGTTATCTTAGTACTAATCCTTGTTGCTGTTGTCCTCTGCTTACCATGTTTAATCCCATGTTGTATGCGTTCCCTTCATAGTGCTATTGATAGTACAGTAGAGCGGAAGACCGCAACTAGAATAATGGCTTTATACAAAGTCAGCCCTAATGGAACTAGTAAGAATCCTTTAATCAGGATTTGAATCCTCTGGAAAGTGATTTAATTCTCACACCTTATTAAGTAATAGGGTGAGATTAATCAAAGGGGGGAATGTGGCAGGTGCAGGCCTGTGACCCACGGTGTCTGACATAGGCAGGCCAGCATGGCTAGCTTGACCTGTAAATGAGGCCTGTGGAGAGGCATATAGGATTGCACATCCCCCAATATGCTGCTATTGTAAGAAAGAACTCAGTAGAAATATTGAATTAGCTTAGATAAGCAGAATTGCAGAATTAAGAAATGGAAAAATACAGAAAAGATGTGTTTTAAAGTTACTGATAAGAAAAAGTACATTTGCAGAGAAATATTGAGGAGTGCTGACAGATGAGTTACAGAACCTTGCTCTTCTGCACGCACAAATGGTCCCATAGCCTTGAAAGTGTGAAAGTAACAAGTTGATGAACTGACCATTGTAATTGGGACTAGAAGGGGGGCAGGCAGGTGTCATGCCTACAGAAGCCCACAGAAGGAACATAATTGGAGAAACTTATCAGTACCGGGACCAATAGAAGGGCTACGGGAGGTACGGGAGTGTACCGGGACCAATGAATTGTTTTTCTATACCTAGAATGGAACAGAAGTCTATAAAAGTTGTTGTAATGCTTGAAAACTTTGCTCAGCCATTTTGAAATTGCCTTGCTTGAGACTTGTGCACAAATAAATGATTTGGACCTTCTGAACAGACTCCTGGTATCATTGGTTTGTCTGCGCTTTGCTGCTACAAAAGAATATAGTACTTCTATACCAACCAGCACTCCAACACATAACCACCACTATCTCAGCCATACATGGTATAATACACTAACACATCATCTCCATCTACTAAGAACCACAAACACTGAAACTCACAATGGACATTCCAAGTTGGTGGTAACATTGTACTTGATTTTTATATAGAATGCTTTTGATACTGAGATAATTAACAAACAGCACCACTTGTCGTATAACCTCAGTTACATGGATTGGGAAGCCATACAGAGCTTTGGAAACAATCCTGACATTGTCAAAAAAACTGACAAAGGAGAAGCTCTAGTTGTCATGGAAAGATTGGACTTCATATGATAAGCAACAAGACAATTGTCCAAAACAACATTCTATAAGTCTCTGCCTTAAGACCTCCCTGGAGAATACTAGAAGGAGCTACATAATCTCATCAAGGGCTTTCCCATTAAAGTATGCAAACAGATTTTACTGGACACACCTCAGGAGCAGCATTCAGGTATTTCATATTGCTCAAGATACACAAACTATGGAACCCTAGGCACCTCATTGTTTCCATCATTAGCATCATCACAATAGGAGTGTCTGGCTAAAAGGATTCCTTTCTCAGACCCTATGCCACCAGCAATCCCAGCAATCTTTTTGATGCCACTGACTTCCAGATGAAACTCCATTCTATTAATCACCTCCCAGAGAATACCATCCTGGCAACAATGGATTTTGAAGCCCTTTACCCCAATATACCCCACAAAGATGGATTGCAAGCCTTCAGGAACATCATCCCAGTTGCCACTACGGCTGACCAGGACACCAAATTCTAACAGTTTGTCCTCACACACAACTATTTTAGATTTGAAGAGGATCTATATCTATAAGCCAAATGGCACAATCATGGATATCCATATGGCTCCATAATATGGCAACATTTTCATGGCTGATTTAGAACAATGTTTCCAAAGCAATGCTCCTAAACCGAGTGGCTTCTACTCTACCTAAGATACACTGATAACATCTTCATAATCTGAACCAATGGACTTGAAACCCTAAAGAAATTCTATCAAGAACTCCATCCCACCATCAACCTGAGCCTGGAACAATCTAAACAGCAAGTTCACTTTCTGGATACTTCTGTGCAATTACACATGAGGTGCATAAGAACAACATTAAAACAGAAACCTACTGATTTCCTTACATATATATCTGCATGCTTCCAGTTTCCACTCACCACCTACCATTAATCCAATGTTTACAGTCAAATCTTATGGTACAATCATATGTGTTCTGACCCATCTGAGAGGGACTTCTATCTTAAAAATCCACAATAGACCTTTTTGAAATTGCAATAACCACCCAATGAAGTGAGAAAGCTGGTCCATAAAGCAAAACAAATACTCAGGAGCAATCTGTTACAGGACTAGCCCCATAAAGAAAATAACAGTATATCTCTGGTTGTCACCTATAGCTCCCAGCTGAAACCACTTAAACGTATCATTAAGGATCTACAACCCATCCTGGACAATGATGCAATCCTCTCACAGGACTTGGGTGGCAGCCCTATCCCGGTTTACAGACAAACCCCCTAACTTCAAACAGATACTCACAAGTAATCACAAACTATACTACAATGCACCAACTCTGGGACCAGTCCTTGCCAGAAACCCAGATGCCAACTCTGTCCCCAGACAGGACACCATCACAGGACTTAGCAAAACATCTGAGGCTCATTCACCTGTTAGTCCTCCAGTGTAATATATTCCATCATCTGCCAGCAATATCCCTCTGCTGTCTAAGGTGATATATTACATAGCATAAACATAAGCATATAGGACAAACAGGCTAATCCCTAAGAAAAGGAATAAATGGACACAAATTTGACATTAAAAATGATAGCATTCAAAAACCAGCAGGTGAACATTTCAACATTGGAGTAGCAAGCACTGGAGTGGAGGAGTAGGCCAGTGATTGGTACAGTGGCCTATAGGCAGAGACCAAGCTTCAAATCCCACTGGTGCACTCCTTGTAGCTTTGGGAAATCATTTAACTCTCCACTGATTCAAATACAAACTTCTATTGAAAGCCCTCTGGGGATAGTGAAATACCTACTCTACCTAACTGTAACTTGTCTTGAACTGCTACTGTGAAGGTGTGAGCTAAATAAAACCTCTCCAGGCCATTCTATCTGATCTTAACATTGCCATAAGGAACTTCAGTGGGACACTACAATGTGAAACTGCTGAATTGGAGTTAATCAAAAGGTTTAACTCTATCACTCTAGTCTTTAACAAGGTGTGAACTTAACTATTCTTATATCATTCTGCCTTTAACTTCTCTCACTCTCCACAAATGGCATTTAGCCAAAACATTTTGCTGGAATCACTCCCTTTCCTCACCTTGTCCTGCACTTTTTAATGTTTCTCTATACTCTATATCAGGGGTCCCCAAACCTGTCCTGGAGGGCCGCAATCCTGGCAGGTTTTTGGGATAGCCCTAATGAATATGCATGAGATATATATGCATTAGAGATATCCTCCCAACCTGACTGGTTTGTGGCCCTCCAGTACTGGATTGGGAGACCCCTGCCTTACACTTCTGTCATTTAAGATTGTGAGTGCGCAAGGTACAGATGTCCTAGACATCAAAAGGGTAGATAGACTTTGTCACATTCCTCCTCGCTTCTCACCACCACCAAAATGTTGTCTATTAGACAACTTTTTGGTGGTGGTGAGAATCGAGGAGCAATGTGACAAATTCTGTCTACCCTTTTGATGTCTAGGACATCTGTACCTTGCCCACTCACAATCTTAAATGACAGAGGTTTGGGGACCCCTGCTCTATATCCTCACTCCCCATCCAAGTTCATGTATATTTACCTACATCCTGAACTGAATTTCATGCATCTGATGAAGACAAATTTTGTCCTCAAAAGTTCATGGCTTAATAAACTGGTTAGTCTATAAGGCATCACCTGTCATTTTTGTACAAGACGAAAAAACTGACATAATAATTTCTCTGACTGTTGACCACCTTCCCTATCCCACATTTGCCTACACTATTAACTATTTTCCTTATTTTAAAAGGCCCCGTTCCTTGCTATTTTCACAATTAAAAATGTATCCTTTCTCAATGAATCCTACCTATTAATCCATCTAGTTTAATTCTTTCTAATCATACTTTTGCTGTTTAATTCAATGCCTATTAACTGTTTTATATATCTTGTCTGTCTTGATTAGATTTTAAACTCTGTGGAGCAGGGCTAGTCTCTTATGTGTTTCTGTAGAGTTCTGTGTATGCCTGGCAGTCCTATATGAAAATATTAATAACATTAGCAACAGAAAGAACATTTCCCGTAGTTCATATTTTAGCCCCTATATGTAGTATAGCTGTATAAAAAAGTGTCTTTTTAAACCTATAAACAGATCAAATAAGAACATTTAAGATAAGCAGTTCACTAGGACAATGCACTTGGACTAACAAGAAGAAGCATTTTCTGAGATACAGACCAGTGTTGGATATATTTGAGCACCTAATTTAGCCAAAAAGGAAAAACCTTGATCCCCAACAATTTTTTTAAGTGCAAATGATAACGTGTTTTATTTTTAAACACACATATAACTAGAGGGGTGATTTTATAAAGCTTACGCAGCAAGACAGTATAGCTCTTGAAAATTTGTCAAAAATCTATTTAGTTAGTCCAATATAAAAGTATCCCTTATAGCCTGGTTGCTGACCTTTATTTGCAGCAAGGACAAACACCGAAATGGCATGCATGCACATACGCTGAGGATTATGTATTGCATGACATTTTATAAACAGGGGTAATATACAGGTACATAGGCCTGCACCTATAAATGGGGTATGTTTTGGGTAATGAATGTTGTATGCTGGACAGAAGAATTAAGAGAGTAGGGTCAGGGAATGGAGGATGAGAAGAATCAATGATGACAGAGGAAGTAGAATGAAAAGGGCAAACAGGAGGCCAGGAAGTTGGATAAGACCACTAAGCAGGGGTCCAGGAAGGAGAGAAGTACCACCAAGCAAGGACTGAGGTGATCAGATTTGCAGGTAACACAAAATTATTCAAAGTTGGTAAATAGTAAGCAGATTGTGAGAAATTGCAGGGGGACCCTGCAAGATAGGGGCATCAAAATGGCAGAGGATATTTAATGTGGACAAGCGCAAAGTGCTGCACACAGGAAAGAATAATCCATACAACAATGCTAGATTCTACATTAGGAGTCACCACACAGAAAGAAGATTTAGGAATTATCCTGGATCGTATATTCAAATCTTCAGCTTAGTGTGTTGCAGCGGTCATAAAAGTACCCAGAATGTTAAGAATTAATAGGAAAGGAATGGAGAATAAAACAGAAATTATCATAATGCCTCTCTATCACACCATGTTGCATCCATACCTTAAGTATTGTGTGCAATTCTGGTCACCAAATCTCAGGAAAGATATAATGGAATTAGAAAAAGTACAGTGAAGGGAGACTAAAATGATAAGGAGGATGGAACAACTCCCCTGTGAGGAAAGACTAAAGACATTGGGCCTCTTCAGCTGGTAAGAGACGGATGAAGAGAGATATGAGATATTTAGAGGAGTGGATATGATAGAGGTTTCAGTGGAGTGGAACGGGTATAAACGATTGTTTAGTCTTTCAAAAAGTAGAAAGACTAGAGGACATGCCATGAAGTTACTAAGTCCATAAACAAAATTCTCTTCACCAAAAAGTTTCAAATTAACCACAAAATATACAACATATCAGGAACTTGATTTAATTAAAGAAAAATAATCAAAGAGAAATAGGGGGGAAACAGACAGGCTGATAGCTTTAATCCATGGCACTATAATTATACCAAAACCATTTTAATCACCGAACATCTCAGGAAAAAAGACATATAAAATTTCAAAGGTGACATTTTCCTTACCAATTAATGTCCTTTCCTTGAGTCTTGCTAGACCAGTCCAGACAAGTGGGTTGTGTTCCCCTACCAGCTGATTAGTGGAGACAAAGAACCAATGAAAAGCCCAAGTTTCAATGACATCACTCCTATGCCTCTATTTGCCTCATCCAACAGAGGTCTCTTCAGTATTTGTCCCAAAGCATATGGGAAAAACATAGCAAGCCTTACACAACCTCAATTGTAGGCAACAATGAGTAATCATCAGTAGAGAACAATGTACAGGAAAGTATAAAGAGAAGAATGTCAGTAGAAGATGAACCTGCAGAGCCAAGTATAAAAATCATAGGGAACTGGATCTGAGCATAGAGGAGGAGACTGGGGATCTTACCATCTACCCCACGGACTGGTTGCCACTGCTGCTGCTTGCTTTCCACCCTTGGAATCCGGCGCTGAGAATCAGACAGGCATTGAGGTGGGCAGCCTGCTAGTCCGACGGAAGGCTCCCTCAGGGATAAGGGTCACCGCCGCTGCGATTTTACCATTGGAACCGGATCTGAACATAGAAGAGGAGACTAGTGATCTTACCATCTGCCCCATGGACTGGTTGCCACTGCTGCTGCTTGCTTGCCACCCTTGGAATATGGCACTGAGAATTGGGCAGGCATTGAGGTGGGCAGCCTGCTAGTCTGGTAGAAGACCCCCTTGGGGATAAGAGCCGCCGCTGCAATGTTACCATTCCTCCCACTAGCGCACCTTCTTTATTTATTTATTTATTTATTTAATAGGATTTAATATACCGCTTTATCTTTAAAACAAAGCGCTTTTGGTACATCGCTTCTGATATTAATAATCCCCTCATCACTGCCTTCAAATTGTCCCATAGACTGCCCTTCCCCAGGCCATTTGTTCCATTTAATTGGTAATACTCTTCAATAGCCTTGCCTATCTTCTGTATAATAGCCTCACTTTCCAGCAGGGAATCGTTCAACTTCCAGAACTTCAGGCCAGGTACCTGTTGCCCCCACCACAGCTTCATCCCTACAGAGGCATGCTCTGACCATGTAATTTCACTAATATCTACTTGTACAATGTGAGTTGACCATGTGCAGTCCAGCCAAAACATTTCGCTCCAACTATAACATTGGTGAAGATGTGAGTAGAAAGTATATGCCTTTCTTCTCCCCCCCCCCCCCATACTCTCCAGCTATCCACCAGGCTAAGTGTATCTACCAACTGCCCAACTTATGCATATGTTCCCCCCTCCCCATACTTGCCTCCTAAAATTATCCAGCTGCGATTCCCTGGTCAAATTAAAATCCCCTCCTAATATCAATGGGGCTGTGGAGAAGTGCATCAATCTAGTCATTACCTCTTCAGAAAAGGATCCTTGGGCCACATTTGGGGTGTATACATTCACTAATACCACTGTCATTCTATCAAATATCACCTCCAATATCAGGTACCGCCCATTAGTGTCCCCCACTTCCTGTGTCACTTCAATGTTATGTGCATGTGATATCATAATCCCCCCCCTCCCTTATGAGCACCCTGCCTGAAGGCAAAAAACACATTTCAATAAATGAGCCTGGGCCCTCTTTAAGTGCATTTCCTGAATGAACAGTTCATATGCTCCCCAGTGTGCCGCATTGTGCCACAACAGGCTGCGTTTCAGGACCCTAAACCCTTGATGTTGAGACAAACTGATACTGATGCCATGTAAACGGATCATCCCATCCCACATTTGCCACGCTACTGTCCCTCTGCTTCCTGGCAGCCCCCCACCCCTCTCCACCCTCCCCAAGCCTACCCACCCACCCCCCTTCCCAGTACATATCACTCCATCATCCTTCCATCTCCGTCTACCAGGAGTAGTGATCCGCCCACCAGATCCCCCACTCTGTTACCACCTTTCCAACTCCCTCCCTCCCCTTCTATTCCCAGTCAATCTCACCACCGCCCTTCTTTCCCCCCTTCACCCTCCATTCTCTTCCCACACACATACCCTCCACTCCTCACTACATCAACCCCCTACCTCATCCATTTCCACACCTTCACCTCCATCCTTCCAGACCCTCTCCCTCCCCTAGACCCCGTTACTGAACAAAAACACTGGCAAACACCCTCTCAACATTCTGGAACATAGCAAATCCTTAATTGTCCAAAATAAGTCCAAACGTATTCAGCCCTTATTCTGTAGGCCCCTCATCTTGGCCTGCAAATCCATCCTTTCCACCTGGATCCCTCTGGGCCCTATCAAGTCACTTTACTCTTTTGTCCCACCCACGTTTTCTTGCACTCTGCTCACATGGGGACCTTTTTCCACTTCTGGTGCTTGTTCGGGACTTCCTTAGGTTCGGTGTCTGGCAGCATGACTCCTTCAACCCCCAGATCACGCAGCGCCATTACCACTTCCTGTGGCGTGAGAACTCTTTTTGTAATTCCATTGACCATGAATGCCAACCCCACTGGGTAAAGCCACCGATACCGGTTCTGTCGCTGCTGTAGCTTTAGAGTGAGCGGGTGTAACAGCTTCCTGTGTGCCATCGTGGCTGTTGATAAATCTTTATATACTATCACTTTGCAACCCATCCAGGACAGCTTGACTAGAGACCACATTTTTTGTGCTATTTTGTCTTTCACCTCATATTTGTGGAGACGAATTATATGTCATGGAGTCGCTGCATGCTCGGCTGTCTGAAGGTCCTGTGAGCTCTCTCAATTTTTATTTTGCACAGTTCACACCCACTTCTCCATGCTGCAGGATGGCCTGGCATATTTCATGTGCCACATGTCTAGCATCATCCAACTCTGGTTTCTTGGGCACACCCCTGATCCTTAAATTATTTCATCTCATGAGATTTTCAATGTCCTCTAACTTAAGGGCTATCCCCTCCTTTTCGTAGGCCACTCTTGCCTTAGCTCATCCATCTCCTCCTGGGTTCTCTTCATTCTCTCTTCACAGTTCGCCACTTAAAGTCCGAGCTCTACCACCTCTGCTTGCAACTCTTTCTGGTGAATCAATCTCAGCCTTTACCTCTAGAATCTCCTTTTTCAAATCCATAAACCAGCTAAGCAGTTCTGATTTAGAGAAGGAAGCTGTAATCATTTCTTCCTGCTGTCCATTTGCACTGCTCATTTCTCCCGCCAGTCCACTTCCCCCTTCTTTCGCTGCCATTTTAGAAGGGTCGCGGTGTTTATTACTGATCACCTGGAATGCAAAATCACGTAGATCAGTGGTTTTGTGCCAGGTGGCCATTCCAGCCAGACTCTCACTCTTCTCTCCACTCATCTCTGCTTGCCGGTCGCCAAATCTATTTTTGGAGGGTAGGTAATTGCACTCTTAACAGGGAAAACAGCGGAGCTCTGCTCTTAGTCATCCATCTGCTGAGCTGACGTCACTTCCTCATATAGAGATTTTTCAAAAGTGTTCATTCTGGCCAACTCTTTACAGAAGAGATTGAGAGGTTTAGCCTCCTCAGTCCCTCGATGTTTATTTCCCCTTCAAAACTGAGACTAAATAAAGACAGCAGTATCTGCAGTTCACTGGTAGTAAAATGGCCTGCATACCTGTGTAAGTACTGATACCAACACAGGTAAGTCACAAAATACCATTGATTTTTCCTATGTGTAGCTTTGCAAAATGGCTCCTCCTGCTTTATATATATGCATATATATGCACACTCCCACATTTTGCTATGCGTAGTTTATAAAAGGCGCCATGTTTAGCAGAGTCTTTTTTTAAATACCACTGGAATTGTGTAAATCCCAACCTGGACATCTTAATTCTGGTTTCCACGTCCTATCTAAACTCTGCCTTTCACATCTATTTGTGTGAGAAATAAAAGTATTTACTTTTGGATAAGCACTGATAATTCTGATATTTTAGGTACATTTCAAAATTTTTGGTGAATAATTCCCTGGGGTGTTACAAAAAAATCTAGTTCTCGCTTCGACTAGCACTTTTCAGTCATCTGGTTCATTTAACAATCATATCAAACTTAACAATACTGCACACAATTGTATATACACACAAGGAATCTTTCTAACAAGGGGAAGAGAATGGCCTATATAACAACAGGTTCACACCCACACTCTTCACTTGTACCAGAAAGCCCTTTAGCAGCTACTTTGTAATTGAAATGAACAAAGCTACTTGATCTTCTGTTCAGGAAATGCTTCTGAAACATGAGCCTTCACTGAATGAAGCTTTTATTTTTTTAAAGCAGGATTTTTAATCCCCCTGCTCTGCCAATGGTCTTTACATCAATGAGTTCCTAATGCAGTTGGGTAGCAAGGTATTAACCCTTCATATTCAAGAACACTCAATCGCAGCCAAAAAGCAGAGAAGGGAGCTCATAGCTAAAAATGCCATCTTTAACACTAAAAATTAATCTTCGCCAAAAGGAAGTTGCCACCTTGAGCTCTCAGAGTCAAATGTTTTCTCTTAGCCTCTGTCACAATAGCCATTAAAGTGCTGTCAGTTTTCTTTTTACACTTCCACCTCAATGTTATTTCACTAAATGAGTTTTGGACAAACCTCTCATTTATGCTGTACATTAGTCTGAAGAAGCTGACTGGGAAAAGCTGTCAAGCCCACCAGGACTACCAACCCCAGAGGGCCCTCAGGCTGGTCAAAGGGAGCAACACAAGAAAGCATTTTTATGGTCTGCAAGGACCCAAGGGGCTTCCAGCTAATTTAAAAAGGATTTACTTAAAATCTTTCTATTAGTTGTTAGAAGCTTTACATAACCCCAGGCAATTTAGCTGTTTGATATCCCTATGCGATTCATTAGCTTAAGCCTTCTTAGATTGTATAGATATGTTACTTTAAAGCTATCCATATGAGCTATGGATTTTTTTTAAAATTTTGGTAAAAACATCCAAAAAGAATGATATAAAAATGCACCTCAGACCTTTAGGATGCTGTTCACTCAACCTCACAGCTGGCTCTAGCACAGCAATTTACCAGCTCAAGACGATACTGAAAATTAGAATTATTTAGAATGATGTCCTGAGGTGATCCTTTTCTCCCCTTCTTTTTTGTCCTTTCTGAAGCAATTTAATAAAGACTCAGGATGGACAGACAGGACAGACAGACAAACAGGCTTTTTATTTCAGTATTCATCAACGGATGTTAAACCTTAGGTGAATACTAAGTTAACTGAATTTTACCTAGGCCAATCTCTCCTTCCCAAAAGAGCTATCTGTGGCCTAAATAACTCTCTCTACAGCATGAACACATCCCTCTACCCCCAAATGGAGCACACAGTGGTGTAAATTCCACCAAAGCAGCCTCCAGAATATGGGGAGGAAGGGCAGGCAGAAAGGAGCCCCCACAGCCGTGCCAGCAGCACACCATAATTTATTTAACATTTCTTATATACTGCCTTTCATGATATCAAGGTGGTTTACATTGAACAAACTGAAATTACAACAAACAGGGCATTATAACTTGGAGAGAACTATTTTACAGGGAACATGGGCTATGGAGGGTTAAGTGGCTTGCCCAAGACCACAAGGAGCACCTGTGGGACTAGAAACCCCAGTCCTTCCAGCCCAAGGTTGCTGTCTTCTAGTGGGATTTGAACCCCCAACCTTCCAGCCTGAAGTACCTTGCCCCAACCACTAGGCCACTCCTCCACTCCATAAGACTTTGGCCCAGTGGTGATCAGTCTTCAGACCCATGGTGAGCTTACAAGTGCGGAGCAGCACAGCAAACATAATGAAATAAGTTTGACGTCGCTGCTACTGCATGGGGGGGCCCCTGCATGGGAGGGCTGCATGATGGGATGGGTGAGCCACTGTCATGACAAATGGGGGCCCTCAGCAAATGTTTGCTTGGAGGACCCCTCATAGTAACTTACACCACTGGGAGCACATGTACCTTTCAGCTGGAGATCAACAGCAGAGGTATCAAGGGCTCTGTACCCCAATACCCCCTGTCCCACCAGAGAATTTGGAGCGGCCCCAAACTGCCAGATCCCTGAACCCCTCCCACCTTCATCCACCTACCCTATTTGTAAAGGTAAACAAGGCAGGTAGGATAAGAGAAATTACTACTTGCGCCTATCCTGCTTATTTCAAATGTGAAATGGTGACAAATCTCCCGATGCCCTCCACAGTCAGGAGCCTCTTCAAACCTCAGAGGGATCTCTAGTTCAGAGTATGTGCCCATACCAAGCAGCATTGTGCTCTTTCTGGGGTTTCGGAAAGAAGAAATTACTTTGAGCTGTGGATGGCCCTTTATGGAGAGTAGGAGTGGGGGGAGCTGGGATGAAGACACTGGCAGGTGCATTAGTTTGCTGATGCCCTGGGAAAATAGTTAACTACATCTTATGACAGCTTCAAGCAGAACACAGGCTGGCAGGGATGATTCAACATGCCATAAGTTCATTTCTAAATGCCCAACAACTGTTTTATTAATTCAATTATGTGCACAAGATTGCATGCTCCACTTTTTACTACAACTCAGTCTTCTGTTAGCTGGGAAAACAGTTCTGCCAACTCCAGCTGCAGGAGTGTAAACCCCAGTCTGTGTCTCTGAGTTCCAGATCTTTACTGAGGCCTGAATGTTAACATAAAGTCTGAGCTCCAGTGGATTACTACTTAGCTTTAGAGGTTTCCTCTCCCAGCTACTTGATTCTCTCTATTCACTGCTACCTGGCTTTCCTTGCTTGTACACAACCAGCTCTTGTTTCCCTGAACTTCTCTGGCTTCTACCTGTACCTGCTTGTGCTTGTTTGCATTTGGCTAACTTTTTGGTCAACTACACCCTGACTCTGGTAACTGTAAACTTTACTTTTGACTTCAAACCCATTCCTATCTGTAACCAGGAGAGATTCTGCTCCCATTCTCCTTCCCAAAGTCCCACCCTCAGATTCCCGTTCAGACTCTGGATTGGCTCTTTCCAATGCTTCTCTTTCTGCAGACCTTTGCCCTGGGGATTTGTCTTTATCTCCATCACAGTGCAGTGTCTGCAAGCTCTGCCAAACACCACTTGAAATGTGATTAATTTTTGAGGGCTAATTCAAATCAGAAAGTTCATTGCGAGTTGTGTCGTTATATTATTTATTTAACAGGTTTTTTTATACCACTTTATCATCTTAGTCAAAGCAGTTTATATTTTAACTTAAGCTTGGTAATGCACATTAAACAGAGACATTGATAACTGGGATTCTTCTGAGGCAATGGAGGGTTAAGTGACTTGGCCAAGGCCACAGGAAATGCTTTGTTAATCAAACGCTGGTCTCTTGATTCCCAAGCCAGTGCTCTAACCACTAGGCTACTCCTCCACTCCATATAAATGTTAATATGCTGATTTGTATGCATTTGCATATGAGTTTATTAATATTTTTCTCACATTTAGGTTGGTCCTGGG
Source organism: Ichthyophis bannanicus (assembly GCA_033557465.1). Taxonomy (NCBI): domain Eukaryota; kingdom Metazoa; phylum Chordata; class Amphibia; order Gymnophiona; family Ichthyophiidae; genus Ichthyophis; species Ichthyophis bannanicus. Next base: position 294,673,121 of record CM066032.1, read on the forward strand.
GCAGTTGAAGAGGCTGTAGCTTGGTAGTGCTGGCTGATTCAGTAGGACGGTGTCATCCTCCATTAACCAGCACTCTGTGACACACATGATGTCGAAGTTGTAGTTAGGAAAGTCAGATAGCAAAGGTCCCTTGTTGCATGCAGATTTAGCATTAAGGACAAAAGGTTGTTGGTGGCTCAGGGGGTGAATTGCTATGAGGTTGAGAGGTTTAATTCTGATGAGGGCCCCCCACCAGGACAAGCACAGGCTCAGTGTGGGGGGGGGGGGAGGGGCTTCAAAAGCAGCTGTAGCACTGGTATTATCACCTCCAGGCTCGGCTGCAGGGTCTGAGGCCTCCCCTCAGCTACTTCTGCCATCGGGCGGTACCTCTCCCCCTCCTGAACTGACTCCACATTCGTTGTCTTCCTCCTCGGTTCCTCTGGGGGACATGCCTTCATCAGGTCAAAAGGCTAAAGCTAAGCATAAGCACCAGCTCCCTCTGGCACAGTCGGGTAAGCACCATTCATAAAAACATAGAAACATGCCGACAGGAAAAGAAACATGGCCTATCTAGTCTGTCCTCCCATATCAACCACTACAACAGTCCCCTTTTTTCCTTTAGAGATCCTCCTCCCTCTCCTTCGAAGTCCACTCCATTCGCCTCCTCACACCACTTCCCCTCCGAGTAGCTGTTATTTATCGCCCACCCAACAACTCCAAATCAACCTTCCTCACCGACTTCAACTCCTGTCTTTCTGCCTTTATGGATCCCTCCTCCCCTACTCTTATTCTTGGTGATTTCAACATTCACACCGACAACCCTCCGACCCCCATGCCTCAAAATTCCTCGCTCTTACCTCCTCGTTCGACCTCCAACTTTGCTCCACTGCCCCCACACACCTACACGGCCACTGCCTTCATCTAATACTCTTCTCCAATTCCTCTCCCTCAAACCTCCGCCAATCAATCCTTCCCTCATCTGACCATCACCTCTTAACATTTACTCTTCAGCTCCTGCCGTCCCAACCTCGTCCTGTCTCCTCTGACCTATTTAGAAACCTTCATAATATTGATCCCCTGACTCTCTCCTCCACCATTTCTCCATCTCTTTCCTCCATTCTATCCTCCAAGTCCGTTGATGAGGCATTATTCTCATACAATGCTACACTATCCTCAGCCCTTGACATTCTTGCCCCTCCCACCGCATGTCCTGTAAAACGATCTACTCCCCAACCCTGGCTTTCACCCACTATCCGTTACCTATGCATCTGCGCCCGTTCTGCCGAACGAGCTTGGTCCAAATTACTACATCCATCTGACCAACTCCCTTACCTCTGATCTTCGCCGTCTCTTTTGTGGAAACTGCTAGGTACATATGACCTAGATTGGCCACTGTTGGAAACAGGATACTGGGCTTGATGGACCTTGGTCTGACCCAGTATGCCATATCTTATGTTCTTATGTTTAATACCCTCAATTCTCTCCTCAGGTCCCCCGCCCCCTATCCCGCCCTCCCTTTCTGCCCGAACCCTGGCTGACTACTTCCACGACAAAATCCACAAAATTACCCTTCAATTCTCTACCCCCTCATCTACCTCCTCCCCAATTCTCCTCCCCCATTCATACTCCCCCTGCCACCCTCTCCTCCTTCCCTCCAATCTCTGAAGAAACCAAACTCCTCCTTTCCTCCTCCAAACCCACCACCTGTTCATCAAACCCCATCCCCACCCATCTCCTACGTTCCATCTCCCTCACCATTGTCCCCTCCATCACTCATATCCTCAACCTTTCACTCTCCACTGCAACTGTCCCTGTAGACTTCAAGCATGCTGTTGTCACACCCCTCCTCAAGAAACCCTCACTTGATCCCACATACCCTTCTATCGACCCATCTCCCTCCTTCCCTTCATATCCAAACTATTAGAACGAGCAGTCCACCGTCGCTGCCTCGACTTCCTCACCTCCCAGGCCCTCCTGGACCCACTACAATCCGGCTTCCATCTCCTACACTCCACTGAAACAGCTCTCACAAAAGTCACCAGCGACCTGTTCCTGGCCAAATCTAAGGGCCTCTATTCTATCCTCATCCTTCTTGACCTTTCTGCTGCCTTTGACACTGTTGACCACAACCTTCTCCTCACCACCCTCTCCTCGCTTGGCTTCAAGGACTCCGTACTATCCTGGTTCTCCTCCTACCTCTCCCATCGCTCATTCAGTGTATGCGCTGGTGGCTTCTCCTCTTCCCCTACCCCGCTCCATGTAGGTGTACCCCAGGGATCTGTCTTGGGCCCCCTCCTTTTCTCTCTCTATACCCTAGGCCTTGGCGTGCTTATCTCCTCCAATGGCTTTCAGTACCATCTCTATGCCGATGACTCCCAAATCTACCTCCCTACACCTAATATTTCTCTGGCAACCCAGTCCAATATCTCTGACTGTCTTTCGGACATCACTGCTTGGATGTCTCATTGCCAATTGAAAATGAACATGGCCAAGACTGAACTCCTTGTCTTTCCACCCAACTCCTCCCCCCACTTCCCCCTCTCTCAGTCCATGTGGATGGATCTACTATCCTTCCTGTTCCCTCGGCCCGCAATCTAGGGGTTATCTTTGACACCTCTCTCTCCTTCTCCGCTCATATCCAGCTTGTAGCTAAGACCTGCCACTTCTTTCTCTACAACATCAGCAAAATCCACCCCTTCCTCTCTGAACAAACCACGAAAACGCTTATCCACTCCATAATCTCTTCTCGCCTCGATTACTGCAACCTACTTCTTGCTGGTCTCCCCGTGAGCCACCTCCTTCCCCTTCAATCCATACAAAATCACGCTTCTCGACTAATCTTCTGCCAGCCTTGCCATGCCCACATTACTCCTCTTCTCAAGTCGCTTCACTGGCTCCCTGTCCAATTCCGCATCCAATTCAAGCTTCTCCTACTGACCTATAAATGCATTCACTCTATGGCCCCTCAATACCTCTTATCTCTTATCTCTCCCTACATCCCCTCTCGAAATTTGTGCTCCGCTAACAAATTACTTCTATCATTGCCTTTCACCCGCACCGCGAACTCCAGACTGCACTCCTTTCACCTTGCTGCACCATACACCTGGAATAGTCTACCTGCGTCTGTGCACCAGGCATCATCCCTGGCCCTCTTCAAATCCAGGTTGAAGACCCACCTCTTCACCGTTGCATTCAGATCCTGACTTCCATCCTCATCTTACCCTAACCCCCGTCAATATTTACGACCAAACTATAGACCAAACTGTACCACACTGGACCTTCCGCAGACCTTATTAATGCTCTGTACTTTTCTAACTAGATTGTAAGCTCCGATGAGCATGACTCTGACAGGCAGGGACTGTCTCTTGTATGTTGGCTATCTCTTGTAGGTTAGCTGTGCAGCACTGCATGTGTGGCACTTTATAAGTGCTAAATAGTAGTAGTAGTGTGTTTGTCCCATACTTCTTTGAATTCAGATACTGTCCTCATCTCTACCACCTTCACTGGAAGATTATTCCACGGATCCACCACTCTTTCCATAAAGCAATATTTCCACATATCACTCCTGAATCTATCCCCTTTCACCCTCATCTCATGTCCCCTCATAGCAGAGCTGGCTTTCATTCGAAAGAGGCTCTCCCCCTGAACATTTATGCCACAGAGGTATTTAAACGTCTCAATCATATCACCTCTATCCCGCCTTTCCTCTAAGGTGTACATATTAAGATCCCTAAGTATGTCCTCATATGCTTTATAATGAAGACCATTAACCATTTTAGTAGCCACCCTCTGTACTGACTCCAGCCTGTTTATATACTTTTGAAGATGTGGTCTCCAGAATTGCACACTATACTCCAAATGAGGTCGCACCAAAGACTTATACAGAGGCACTATCACCTCCTTTCTTCTGCTAGCCATTCCTCTCCGTATGCACCCAAGCATCCTTCTAGCTTTTGCTCTCGCCTTTTCTACCTGTTTAGCTACTTTAAGATCAGACACAATCATGCCTAGGTCCCGCTCTTCTTTAGTGGACAAAAGTACTTCACCCCCTTTACTACTGTATATCGCTCCCTTGGATTGCTGCAGCCCAAATGCAATGCCTTGCATTTTTTAACATTAAATCTCAGCTGCCAAATTCTAGACCATTCTTCAAGCTTAGCTAGATCCCCCTCATGTTATCTACACCTTTCTGGGTGTCTACTCTATTACAGATTCTGATATCATCTGCAAAGAGACAAACCTTACCCGACAGCCCTTCCGCTATATCACTAACAAAGGTGTTAAAAAAAATCGGACCAAGGACAGATCCCTGGGGCACTCCACTGGTAACCTTCTTCTCCTCAGTCCTCCCCCGACTCAGGAGGATCCACAGGCTCTTCAGTCTTCCCTTTTCTCTCTTAACCAGAGGTTTCCTCAAGACAATGCAGTGCTCCTGCAAGCATCTCCTTAGAGGGTTGATATGTGGCCTAGTGCTCTCTCAGATCCCCGATTACCCCCCCCCACACACACACACAGGAGGTCCCGGGTTTGCCTCCTCTCACTGGCTGTCACATGCCCGTGCCCCTTGACAAGGACACTTGTTCCCTCCTGTCCTATCCTTGGGAGCCATGTGAGCCTTACATGGAGGACTCTCTTCTGATATCCCTGGAACAGGCCCACCATGACAATCAGCCTGAGGGTCTTTCCTATTCAAAGTTCCTCCAGAAACTCTCCTGCACTCTAGGGATTCCTTCATGCTCAGCTTCCCTATCAGTCAGTCATGTCTGAGGCAGTCCTTAAAAAATCTAAGAGCACTAAGCTGCCAACCAAGCTCCTCCAGAGAAGGTGTGGGGTGTAAATCTTTCCACAACAGTACTCATGCTGTTCGCATACTAGCTCATCAGCTACAAATGCTGCACTACCTTCATGACCTTTTCCTGCAGCTGGAGGAGCCCTCCTTAGCGGATCCAGCTTTTTTGACTGCTGATTTACACGAATCCCTTTACCATATTATTCGTGCCACGTACAATGCCTATGACCCCGTGACACAGTCCACGGCAACTGCTATTTCAGTCAGATGCAATTCATGGCTTCACCTCTCTGGTCTCCATGAAGACCTTCACGAACACTTGGCAGATGCTCCCTGCCAAGGCAACAGCCTTTTTGGCTCCAAGATTCAGGAGGCGGTCTCAGAGGTCAAAGACCATTCTGCCACTGTCTGAGAACTCTCGGCTCAGCCAGCAGAGGCAGCTTTCACCTCCCATCACCCTTCACTGCCATTGTATCGCCATCCCTACCATTACAATTATTTTCAGCAATTTCACCCACAACGGCATTATCAGCCCCCCTCTCAGGCTCAAGGCCAGCCTTATCAAGCATGCCCCCAGTGGAGTTGCCCTCGAGAGGAAATCCCAGAGTACCCTTCCCAAACCCTCTATCTGCCAATGGGCGGATGCATCCGCCACTTCACAGAGGCCTGGCAGTCCATCACCACAAACCACTGGGTTCTCTCCATTGTCCAGTTGGGGTACAAGCTTTACTTCGACATATCACTGCCGCCTCAGCCCCCGTTTCTGACCAACCGTTCTCTGGAGCAGCATGTACCTCAACTAGCAATGGAATTTGCTCAGTTCCTCCTCCACGATGCTTGTCCCACTTTCCGAGAGGGGCTAGGAGTTTTACTCCCGCTGCTTCTTGATTCCCAAGAAATCCTGCAGCCTTTGGCTGATCCTCAACCTCCATCATCTCAACCTTTTCATCAAGTAGGAAAAGTTCAGAATGCATTCTCTGAGCACAATCCTTCCATTGCTCAGTCCCCAGGATTGGCTTACTTCACTGGACTTCAAGGATGCCTACACCCACATCCCCATCCGCCCTCATAACTGGAAGTTCCTTTGCTTTACTTTCTTGACAACCACTATCAAAACAGAGTTCTTCCTTTCGGGCTGTCCTCCACCCCTTGCTTTTTCACCAAGTGTCTCGCGGTTGTCACAGCCCACCTTTGTCACTGGGGCCACTGCGTTTACCCTTACCTAGATGACTGAATGATCTCGGGCATTTCTCTGAACACTGCAGCTCGAGTTATGCAGGACAGTGATGTCACTTTGTAGATTCTAGGCTTTGTCCTCAATGCAGAGAAGTCCAAGCTCGTCCCTCAACAAAGTCTAGACTTCATTGGAGTGCATTTAGACACTCTACAAACCAATGCAAATACATGCAAAACAGCTCATTCTTCTGCAAAATGAATAATTCATCTTGCCTTTGATTTCACAAGCTACATTATTTGTGGAATTCATGGTGTTACCATCCTTTCCTGGGAGCATCAGACTGCTAACACCATGGAGCCTCTTAGAGGGGTCGATTGTGGAAAGTAGTAACCCCCAGCCCAATGATCCCATCCCCCGACTCCCCAGCATCTGTAATCTCAACACCCACCTTCATACACATAATCATAATTCCCTTCCCTAATAGCCTTGTGTATGTGCTCTCAAATATCCAGTAAGCAGGCATTTACACGGTTAACTGGCTGTTAACCGTATAAATGCCTTTTGAATATCGGGCCCTATAGCCTTACGGGGGTAGACTTATGAGTGATAGTAGAAAATACTCCTTCACAAGAAGGAAGCAGATGCACAGAACAGTCTTCCAGGGAAGTTGGTTAAGACTAAATTAACAGATTTCAAGAAAGCATTGGATAATCAGAGAAGATTCATAGTTGCAAAAGTATGAAATCAAGGGCAGAGATCAACACTAATCACCTGAAGTGTAAAGTATAGTCTACCAGCAAAAAATTAAAAAACATAGATGAGCCTTACAGTTCTTATCTTCTGTCAGATACTGTGTTTAAACCTAAAACATCTAAGAGGTATGTCTACTAAACTGGGCTATTCTATGGGACCTTGTTGCAGATAGCCTGGTTTAGCCTGCGTTAGTAGAAATACCACTAAGGAACCAAATTCAATCTATCTGACTCTGCTGGTCAAGATGGTCTCTTCATTGCACCCTCTGGTCTGTTATGATGCTTAGCACAATTAACATGGTAACACAGTGTAATTAGGGAGGTAAAAACAGAAAAGATTCACTATAGGAAAATGTCACAACATATCCGTGTCACTAATATGGGCCACTAGAATGAGAGCAGTCAACAATGCAAACAGCACTAAGACATGCCCGGGGCACCATCATAGGTCTCTAGAACTCTTGGAGAGTCCACTCTGTTGCAGATGTTTGTATCATCAACAAAGACAGAATATTCATCCTTTTCACAATATCAATTGCAAAGATATTGAACAGTCCCAGGACCGATCCCTGAGACACTTCACTAATCACCTTTCTTCCCTCAGAGTGAATTCCTTTTACCACTATATTCTTGTCATCTATCACTCAACTAATTTCTAATCTACCACCTCCTTTGTAGAATAATATCAAAAACTGAAAATCCAAATAAAACACAACCAGAATATGCCCTTCATCTACTTTACTGGTCACCCAATCAGATTTAGTTTGGCATAACCTGGAAAACCATGAACCCTGGATTGTGAAACCCACTGGATTGTAGATAATTTACTAACTTTTCCTTTAGTAGAATCTCTATTTATTTTCCCACCACCTAAGTAAGGTTTACCAGTTTGTAGTTTTCAACTCCTTTCTGTTACCACTTCTGTGAAGAGAGACCATAACCACTGTAATCTAATCCCATGCAACCACTCCCATCTCCATATATCTATTGAACAGATCCTTCAGTAGACACCTCTGAACTTCTCTGAGCTCCTCTAATATCCTGGAATGTATCTCATTCAACCCTCTGGCTTTGTCCACTTTCAGATTTGCAAATTCTACATGAACACTCTCTTCTATGAACAGTGTGATATCTACCCCACTCCATATGTATTCTTGTCAACCATTTGCCGGTCTTCTCCAAGGTCGTCTTCACTGAACACAGTACAAAAGTACTTGTTTAGCATTTTTGCCTTTTTACTGTCATCCTTCATACATCGCTCCTCGGCACCTTTCACTCTTACAGTGATTTCCTCAACCTCTTCTTACCTCTTTAGAATTCCTTTTATTTCCATTTCCATTTTTGCTTTTCTCTTTTCTTTCCTTGTCTTTTTCAGTTTTACTATATTCTTTCCAGTGTATATTTTTTTAAGAGCAATTGTACTTTCTGAATGCTAATCTTTTATCTATTTTTTTCAGTTACATCTATGGAGAACAATATCAGTTTTCTTTTCTTCTTGTTTTCATTTCTTTTCTTTACATAAAGATTTGCCATTATTCTAGATCCTCTCAGATTAGTCTACCACTCTCCCATTTCATGTATCTCCCTGCTAGCTTCTCCTTAAGGTATCTCCACATTTTAACACAGTCAATATTTGGTAAAATCCTAATAGGTCTTAGGGTACAGTAAACCAACTCTTCAATCTCTGATTGCATTCAATGATAGAATAATGTTTTCCTATGACACGCTCATTTTGTTTGGGCCAAATGAAAGAAGCATTAGCTCCCATAAGCTAGTCAAGAAATGTATTGTTCATCTAATCCAAAAGTTTCACATTATATATTTTTACTGATCTTAATTTTTTTAAATTGTAAAACATGACACTGAAAAGCAGTAATATAAGTACATAATGAACTTCAATTCATTTTACTTATAATTCCTACTCATGTCAATTTTCTTTCATTTTTGTTCAGTCTGGCTAGTGTATCTTTTGTCCAATAGAGGGCCTCTGATCACAGTTATATATTCGAATTATGCATTTTGGAATATTATCTTATTTTTTTGTGTTTGTTCCTGACTAAATGGCATATGTATTTTTTCACTTGATACTATACCAGTGTTCTTATGAAAATTAAGGACCTTATTTACTAAATGTTAGTGCACACTACCTCCTATTAGCATGCACTATCTGCCACCATGCCTACAGAAATAACATGGATGCTTTAGCAGATAGCATATGTTAATATTTAGAGGCCATTTTCCTAATGTGCATTAGGCTTTTGTACCTAATGCGCTTTAGCACAAAAACTAACCGGCAGAGGTGTGACTGGCATGTTCCTGGCAATTAATACACAGACAGCTCTTTAAGGCTGCTTTGGATCCTGATGTCCCCATTCTCTTGTCCACTACTTGTGTGTATCTTATCATACTCTAATCCCCAGTTTTGTGATGTCTTTTCATCTTGATTAGGTTGTAAGCTCTGATGAGCAGGGACTGTGTCTTACATCTATACGTATAGCATATGTACAGCGCTGTGTACATCTTGTAGCGCTATACAAATAATTAGTAATAGTACGTACCCTAATACATGGTGCAAATACTGCCAGTGCACCTATTGCAGTGCCATTGGGTGCATCCGTGCTAATGACAACATTGACAGCACATGACAGCACTGCAATGTGCTCACCACACTCCCTTTCTGCCCCTACCCCATCCATTCAGCACTCCAGTGCAAATCAGCATGTGGTAAATGTCATACTCCTTCAGTAGCAGTTACTGTGGGCTCAAGTACACAGCTACTACACGTGAATGGACATGTTAACTGCTTAGTGCACTTTAGGAAAATTTTGTTACCTGTTAGCTTACTAAATTACTAAGGGGCCCTTTTACTAAAATGTAAAATGTTGCAGTTACTACGTATTAGTTGCAAAAATGAACATGCAGTAGCTGAATTTTCTACCCCCCCCCCAACATCTTCCCATAGAGTTAATGCAGAAACAATATATTCACTGTACTTTAGCTACGTTGCAGATAAGACAGATGCACTTAATGTTACCTAATGAAGTGGCATTATGTGAACTGAATTATCTGCTGTGGTAACAGTTATTAATTGAGGGGTTAAGTTACCCTATATTAACTTCAAAGCACAATAAACACCCCTCCCTGCCCCATTTTATTTATTTATTTACATTTTCTTATATATCATACTATTCTGCATCAGTGCAGTTTACATTGAACAAACTGAAATTACATTGAACAGGGCATTATAACTTGGAGATAACTATTTTACAGGGAACATGGGCTATGGAGGGTTAAGTGGCTTGCCCAAGACCACAAGGAGCACCTGTGGGACTAGAAACCCCAGTCCTTCCAGCCCAAGGTTGCTGTCCTCTAGTGGGATTTGAACCCCTGACCTTCCAGCCTGGAGTACCTTGCCCCAACCACTAGGCCACTCCTCCACTCCATTCCATGCTATGCACTTCAGCAGTAAGGGTTTGATAGTTAAACCTGTAGGAGGCAGACATCTGGATAAGTGACAGCATAAACCAGATAAAGGTTCCAAATCTGCATATGTTTGATATAAAGCTGACCACTCACAGATCAGGCTCACAGTCTGTCACCTTCTTATACCATATCATGTGCACAGTCAACACACATTGGGTTGGGGTTGGGGCAATGTGACAGCTGTGGCATTTGGCCTACCTGACCTGTTGTGTGTCAAATAGTTTCCTTCAGTTTGACATGCTCATGAAAACATCATTCACCCCATGTGCATAGATTTGATAAATGACAGGGAAGGGATGCTGACTGGACTGGTTGGCTCTAGGAGGGTGCAGCCAAATGGATGCTGCTCTGTTGGGGTTCCTATGTCATTTGCAGGATTATTCATTATGTGGCCTCTGATAACTAGCCATTTCCATTTTGCTTTCCTGCAATTCACTACATGTTCTTTTTATAGTAGCTGACTCATTATGAGGGGGATGAACATACCTAAAAGAGATACTTCATAACAGACTTCAGATTTCTGAGCAGGGAAAAACATATATACCATTTTGGCCTTTCTACTTTTCTGAGCATTTGTCATGGCATGTCCTCAAACCTGTGACCGCTGAGCTAGACAACAGTGGAGCTATCATGTCTCATAAGGGGCAAAGCCAGCACCTCATTGTGTCATCTCAGAGGGGCAAGCAGAATGCATTTCCTTCGTTTATGCCCAGGCAAGTCTGACTCTTAAGTGTCATGTCAAAGCAATAGCCCACTTCAGATCAGCCTGAATGTTAGAGATTTGCAAAGCTGTGGCATGATCAGTTATCCATACAATCACATTACATTATTGTCTGGAAAGGGATTCCCAGATCAGAGATTTGTCCAGTCAGTCCTCCAGAATATCTTTGCAGATTAAAATTCAACTCCATCCGCAGGCACATTTTTCTTTATTTCTAGGTTTCTTAAAAAAAAAAAAAATATATATATATAAAATCAAAAAGGCCAATTACCACCAAAAATATGTTGGGTGTTTGCCTGTTCTAGCACCTTGTTCCATTTTTGTCTTTTCTGTTGAAGGCAGCCTGTAGCTATGGAGTCCCATCTTTAAATGGAATGGCTTCTACCATTTCCCAAATAAAATCAATGAAGGAGAGTTTGTCCTCTGATTGGGACTTTTTCCTTTTAGGGGAAGAGATGGCAAAGCAGTAAAGCCCTCTTCAAAGAATCAAGCCAGCTCATAGTTGCAGTCCCATGGTAGTTCAGAATCTTACCCGGCAAATAATTCCAGTGGAGAAGTCTGAGTCTGGGTCTGGTTAGACCTTCACACTTTGATGAAAGTTTCTCCCGAGTGATGACATCTCGACACCGATTGCCTTAGTTTCTGCAGTGAAGCTTCCTCCCTAGTGCAATGGAGATTGATACTAGTGCATTGAGATTGCTACTGGAGTGGAAGAGTAGCTTAATAGTTAGAGCACTGGCTTGGAACCAAGAGACCAGGCTTCGATTTCCACTAGCACTCCTTATGGCCTTGGGAAAAATCCAAGTTATCAATGTCCCAGTTTAATGTACATTTACCAAGTTTAAATTACAACGTAAACTGCTTTAGACTGAAATGATAAAGTTGTATAAAAGAAACTGTTAGATATCTAGATTAGATAGTGCAGCAGACATCAAACCCAAGGTCCTTCAGAATCTTGGTTGTGTCAATGAATCTTCTCTAGGCAATGCATGAGTCTTAAGTATCAGCTGGAATACCCTTTGCATCAATATCAAAGCCAAGGCATCATATTGAGCCATGAGATGTTACATGTGCTCATTGATATTCGCTCCTTTCATCTTCCTGCACCTTACGCCTGGAGCAAACTACTGCTGTCTGTACGCCAGGCACCCTCTCTAACCCTCTTCAAATCCAGGTTGAAAGCTCACCTCTTCGCTGCTGCTTTTGGATCTTGACTCATCTAATCCCCTTTTCTTTCCCCTAGTTCTATCCCTGCTTACACCTTCTGTGTCTTGTCTTGTGTTCTGTCTTGACTAGATTTCTTACACCTTGCTTACACCATCTGTGTTTTGTCTTGACTAGATTTCTTTCCCCTTTTCTTTCCCCTAGTTCTATCCCTGCATACACCTTCTGTGTTTTTGTCTTGTGTTTTGTCGTGACTAGATTGTAAGCTCTGATGGGCAGGGACTGTCTCTTACATGTCTGTACAGCGCTGCGTACAACTGGTAGAGCTTTATAAATGCTCAGTAGTAGTACTAGTAGTAATTGAGCTCCTCCTAAAAAGACTACAAATTCCAAAGACACTAGGTGACCAGTAGGAGTGGCATATCCTCCTGAGTCACTTCAGGAGTATTGGTGGCCTTGTTTTGGGTCTTTGGAAGCTCTTGCAACTCCACTGTCATCAAAGAGAATGAGAAGATATCCATATGGGGTTGATTAAAGTGTACTGGTGAATATAGGGTCTTGATGCTGTCAAGGCTATGCTCCTGTGGGGTATGATAACAATGCTTCCTGGACTCTGCCCAATGTTCTGCATTATAGGCCCTCAGAATTGATGAAGAAACAGTCAAATCCTTCCAGATGGGCTCTATAGATCCTCAATGTTGATGGTGATCAATGCACTCTTGATGGCAATGCTATTCCCAGTGGCTCCTGGCCCATTGAGATTGATGCCTTTTATGCTAATGTATTGGAATTAGAAGTGCCGAAGATCCTTCCATACTGTTTTTCATAGCCATGAACCCTCTCTTCATCATCTGGGAGTACACATGGCATTGAGAGGGACTGTGATCAGGTCCAAGGAACTGCAAGCTGTAGTTATGTGTATCCACCCTGGATATGGTCTTGCTGCACACAGTTGTTTAAAGCCACTGGGAACTTCCTTTTGGGATATTTGTTATTTTTTAGATTTACTATATCACCCTTCACATTAGCACATTAGCACCAGAGTGGTTTACAGAAATAAAAAAGGAGCTAAAATAAAGAGAGGAAGGGGGCTAGACAAAGAGAAAGAAATTCAGATGGATGCAGATCAAGGGAGATGGAGTTTAACCCATTTTGGACAGCTCGCATATTCTTTCTCTGTTCTGGATGATTTATTAGATTTGTTACACTCAAACAACTATGAAATACCGGCAATAATAAAAAATATTAAAACTTTGCAGAAAATAGAAGTTTCACATAGTGTATGTTTTTCATACACTGGTCCAATATAGTATATTGTCCGTCTTCAGAAAAGATAGGATTCAGTTCCAATATTCATTGACATAAACATACTGTATGATGCTATTGAAACTGCAGTTTTAATTTAAGACACTTTATTATGATATAATATAGTTTGTCAACAGTCCATTCTGATGGCAGAATATGATATACGTGAAAACACTTCTGATGCAGTGCGTCGATATTGCACCATTGAAACACCTAGAACAGAATGCTTGACAGCAATTAGTTTCAACAACATATTAGCCCAGCATATGAAAAACATACAAGGCCGATATATGCACCAATAACTCTGACATTAAGTAACTTACAGTTATCTAACCCTATTTTCTAAAATCTACAAATACTTTTATTTGCAAAATAGTAGCTATTACAGCATTATAAGCTACTTGCTATTTTTTGTAATCTTTTTATGTTGAGCCGCCAGTACCGTCAAAATCAGCAAACTTCGAATACCTATTAAACTAATTAGATCTCAGATAAAAAATCTGTATATAACGCTTTTTGACATAACGATAATAACTAAATATAGTTCCATTGAATTTATAACCATTAATTAGTAAACAGTTTAGTAGTAAGTATGGAAACCTTATGTATGTAAAACATACGCTGGTACAAAATGGGTTTATAGGCTATCAATTGTAGGTCATCAGCAAAGAAGTGATTGGTGATATCAAAAGACTGAACTAAGTGGGTTACTAGACTAATGAACAAATTGAATAGGATTGGAGAGAGTATTGACCCCTGAGGGACTCCACAGATCAAAAGCTGAGTAGATGAGGTGGTGGAGTTGGTAATGACTGTGATGAACCTGCTAGCCAAGAAAAAGATGAACCAAGAGAGATCCATGCCACTGATTGCCAGAACAGACAACCAGTTTCTGAGTAGGTAATGGTTGATGAGGTCAAAGACCATGGACATACCTAAGGAAAGTAAGTGCAGCCTTGCCAATATCCAGGAATTTTCTGTATTGTGGAAAGTTTAGAATCCTGACTGGCATGGATGTAATAGGCTTTTCTTATCTTCTAAGTCTCTTAATTGTAAAAATACTTTTCCCCCCTATATTATTAGCCAGAAAAGGCAAGGAGGATACTGGTCGGTAGTGCTCCAGGGCTGAAGGGCATTTCATGTCCTTGTAAGAATGACCTAACTGCAGTTCTCTTCAGAGAAGGTGGAATTTCACAATAGTTAGAGGGTTGAGAACAGAGAATGAAGATGATTCTATAGTATTTTAGAGGGTCAGGGTTCCAGAGGATAGGTAGTAGAATTGAATTGGGAAAAAAAAATTATTTTGTTGGATAAGAGATATAGGATAAAATTAAGTCTATGAATTTGCTTCCGTTGATGTCTGGGTTGAAGGGTTTGGACTAGAGGGGCAGGGAAGATTAGATGCAGTGGAGGGCTAAATACAGTATTGCGCAGATCGATGACTGTAGTTGAAAAGAATGAGGCAAGGTTCTCAGCAGAAGGAGCTGAGCAAGGAGGGACATTTTGAATTTTGGTGCTCATGAAATATTTGGAATAGTTCTTTGGCAGGATTTGGGATAGTTTGTATACGGTGTGAGAAAGGTTTTCTTTGCTTGTGCTATATACCAACTAGAGTGTGTTCAGTCCTTAAAGAGAACAAGTGCTTTGGTGGATTTTGTCTTTTTCTATAAATGCTTGGCTCTGTGGACTTGTCTTTTTGAGCCCTTGGTGATACCAAGAGTTGGTATGCTTACAAAGTTTTCTAATAATAAGTGGAGCTATCTCATCAAAAAGCTTATTTAAGAATGTGATTGCAGACCAAGGTTTGGTAGGCTATTGACAAGGAAGGAAAATTGGGTAGAAATTCACATTTAAGGAAAGGCAAGTCAATATATGAGCTATAGAGCTTGGCTTCATTTGGGTGCTGGAAAAGTAGTCTCCCAGGACAAAAGATGATGGGTCTTTCTAAGGGACAAGAGTTACTGCAAGGTCTTGAACCTCTTGGAGGAGTGATTTGGTAGATAAAAGAAGATTTAATGTGTGGCCCACAGTGTATGTGAAACATAGAAACATATGTTTATATTTATGCAATTTCTTGATATACCACCCAGGCTGAAGAGCATCAGAGCGGTTTACACACACTACAAGCAGGTACTGGATACATTCCCTTGTCCCTGAAGGGCTCATAATCTACATGCATACCTGAGGCAATGAAGGGTTAAGTGGCTTGCTCAAGGCCACAAGGAGTGCCTATAAGACTAGGAGTGCCTAACTTTATGTGGCCTGAGATAAGTGAATAAGTGAAATAAGTGGGACTACAGACACAAATACCAGAAGTGATATGGCTAGTGTTACCAAGTACTGTACTTTTTTGTGAGAGAACCATTGCCCAGCGAGTAGGGTTTACACAGTAAAGTCAGTTAGAGAATCCCAAGACAGCATTTGAGACATTATTGGAGTTGTTTGCCTGGGCCTTGAAGGAAAATTCCTTCTCCTGTGAAGAACCTATCTTCCTTGGATAAAAGTGTATGCTGGCTATGTGAAAGAAAGGGAGATAACGGAGAAAATAATTGACCATTTGCAGGTCCCTGGGGCAAGGACTGTCCCATGATTAGAGGGACCCCTTACATGGGACCTGTGGTAAAATAATATGTGTTAATGGTGTTGTGGGTGCTAACATGGTAGCACACATAAGTTACTTAAGGGTGCAATATTTAAACTCCGTGGTAGGCATTTATTTTAAATGCTGGCTGTGGTGTTTAAAATGATGCAGAATATTCATTGCCAGTATGTGGATATGCACCGCGCTGAATATCTGGTTTTAGTGTTGAGCATCAATGTTATCTGGATAGTGTTGATATTCAGTCACCATCTGGATAGCAAATTGGATAAAGTTAGGTCTGCTTTTTTTGTGGTCTAACTTTATCTGGTTTGTTATTCAGTTAGGGCCTGATTCTATTCATGACGTAGATCTCCTTTGTATGTCCGGGCTGATCCAGACATACAAAGGAGATTGCAATTCTGATCCCGCGGGGCACGTCCAACCTCGCGGGATCAGAATTGCGAACAGCACTGTATGTGCAGGCCGGGACTGTGATTCAGTCCAGGCCTGCACATACAGTGCTAGCCTGGCTAACTCAGCCAGGGCTTTTAAATGGGGCCGTGGCGCCATGGTGTCCCATTGCCATGGCACCACGGCTCCATTTAAAAGCCACGATGCCAGCCGTTGCCCCAAAAAGTTAATTCCCCACAGTCCAATCCCCGATCTGGCCTCCTAAAGGCCAGGGTCATGCTGTGGAGAATTAACTTTATCCCCCCCAGCCCCTTCTGCGCCCCGAATAAAAAAAAAAAAAACATTCAAGGATGTTATTCCCCCCTGGGTGTAGAATAACCTCCCCAGCCAATTCGCTGGCCCTGGACTTACCGGGCCGACATTAGTGGCCCTGTACAACCAGGGCCGTCAACCGCCCACTGCCCAACCACTCTCTGCCCCCAGGCCGCCTCTTCCCCACCCCCGACTAGCTTCCACACATAACCGGGCGGGGAAGTTACTCGGGGTCCTGCAGCCGCACGAATAGTTGGGATGGTTGTCCCAATGGGACGTCCATTCCCGCTATTCATGGTTCAGAGATAACCCCCTTAGTGAACAGAATATCACCACTAACTGGATAATCCTGAGAACAGCCCTCACTTCACATATGGACCACCGCAGCATTATTCAGATATTGTCGATGAATATTTCCTCTAATTTCCACAATACTATCTGCATAGTACCACTGAATAACATGATTAGCATAGAAACATTGAAGCATGACAGCAGAGAAAGACCACATGGCCTATCTAGTCTGACCTTCTATATCAACTACAATAGTCCTCTTTTTACCTTTAGAGATCCTTTGCGTTTGTCCCATGCTTTTTTGAATTCAGATACTGTCCTCATTTCCACTACCTCCACTGAGAGACTATTCCATGCATCTACCACTCTTTCCATAAAGAAATATTTCCATATATTACTCCTTAGTCTATCCCCTTTCATTCTCATGCTAGGTCCGCTCATAGAAAAGCTTGCCTTCAATTGAAAGAAACCATCCTGTGCATTTATGCCAAGGAGGTATTTAAATGTCTCTATCATATCGACCCTATCCCGCCTTTCCTCTAAAGTATACATATTAAGATCTTTATATCTGTCCTCATATGTTTCATAACGAAGACCATTAACCATTTTAGTAGCCACCCTCTGCACTGACTCCAATCTGCTTATATCCTTTTGAAGATGCAGTCTCCAGAATTGCACACAATACTCCAAATGAGGTTGCATCAGAGACTTATACATAGGCATTATCATCTCCTTCTTTTTGCTGGCCATTCCTCTCCCTATGCACACAAGCATCCTTCTGGCTTTCACAGTCATTTTTTCTACCTGTTTAGCTACTTTAAGATCATCAGACACAATTACACCCAGGTCCCGCTCTTCTTTTGTGGACAGAAGTAGTTCACCCCCTATACTGTACTGCTCCTTTGGATTTTTGCAGCCCAAATGCATGACCATGCATTTTTTAGCATTAAATTTCAGCTGCCAAATTCTAGACCATTCTTCAAACTTAGCTAGATCCTTCCTCATGTTATCTACTCCTTCCTGGGTATCTACTCTATCACAGATTTTGGTATCATCTGCAAACAAGCAAACCTTACCCAATAGCCCATCTGAAAAGATGTTAAAAAGAATCGGACCAAGGACAGATCCCTGAAGCACATCACTGGTAACCTTCTTCTCCTGAGAGTGAGTTCCATTTACCTGTACCCTTTGTTGCCTCCCATTCAACCAATTTCTAAGCCAATAAGTTGTCTGTGTGGAACTGTGTCAAAGACGTTACTGAAATCTAAATACATCACATCTAGGGTTCGCCTTTGGTCCAATTCCCTGGTCGCCCAGTCAAAGAAATCAATCAGATTTGTCTGTCAAGACCTGCTTCTGGTGAATCCATACTGCCTTGGATCCTGCAATCCATTGAATTCCAGAAAACTCACTATTCTCTCTTTTAGAAGCCTTTCCAATAATTTACTAACCACAGAGGTTAGACTAACCAGCCTGTAGTTCTCAATGTCATCCTTACATCTGTTTTTGTGTAAAGGGACCGCGTGTGCCTTTCTCCAGTCCTCTGGCACCATTCCTGACTCCAAAGAGGCACTGAAAAGGTCAGACAGTGGAGCCACTAGAACGTCCCTTCAATATTCTTGGATGTATCCTATCCAAACCCATGGCTTTGTCTACTTTTAGTTTAGCTAGTTCCTCATGAACAGTCTTCTGAAAATCAGTCACGATCCCCATCTCTTCAGTTCTATTTGTGAGAGTTTTCTGAGGTCTTGCTCCTGGCCCTTCATATATAAACACAGAACAGAAATATTTGTTAAGCAATTCTGCTTTATCCTCATCGGTTTCTGCATGTTCCTCGCCAGCACCCTTGAGTCTGACAATACTACTTTTGCCCTTCTTCTTCTCAATAATGTATTTGAAAAATGTTGTATCCCCGCATTTTATTGCATTGGCTATTTCTTCTTTTTGTACCTTTGCTTTCCTGACTACTTTGCTAGCTTCTCTAAGTTTTTCCAAATACAGATGCCTGTCTTGCTGTCTCTGTAATCTCTTGTATTTCATGAAGACCTCCCTCTTTTCTTCACCTTTTCAGCTACATCTTTTGAGAACCATAGCAGCCTCCTTTTCCTTTTGCATTTATGTACCATTGTAACAAAAAGGTTTGTTGCCCTTAAAATATCCCCTTTCAGTTTTGTCCACTGTTTTTCTACATCTCCCAGCTGTTCCCATCTCACTAACAACTCTTTGAGGCATTGTCCCATCTTGGCAAAGTTAGTTTTCCTAAAGTCTAAGATCCTCACTTTTGAATGGATTTTATCAGCCCTAGTCATAATACTGAACCATACCATCTGGTGATCACTGGATGCAAGATAATGTACTACTGTAACATCAGAAACACTTTCCCCATTGGTAAGCACTAAGTCCAGTATGGCCCTATCATATGTGGGTTCTGTCACCAGTTGCCTGAATAATTCTCCCTGTAGAGAATCTAGATTCTCCTTACTTCTAGATGACACCACAGCAGGGATGTGTCAATCCACATCCGGCATATTGAAATAACCTATTAGTAGCACTTCTCCTTTCATGGCAATACTGTGTATGTCTTCTAATAAATCTATGTCCACTTCTACTCCCTCTATGGGGGAACTGTATATAACTCCCATGCAAATGTATTTCTCTTTCCCTCTTACTAGTTTAACCCACTAGAGGACAGCAACCTTGGGCCGGAAGGACTGGTGTTTCTAGTCCCACAGGTGCTAATTGTGGTCTTCGGCAAGCCACTTAACCCTCCATTGCCCATGTTCCCTGTAAAATAGTTATCTCCAAGTTATAATGCCCTGTTCAATGTAATTTCAGTTTGTTCAATGTAAAATGCCTTGATATCATGAAGTGATATATAAGAAATGTTAACTAAATAAATAAATAAATAAATAAACCTACAGTGCCTCCTCTCGTCTTTTTAAGCCTTGCAATTCTATAGCTTTAATATTATTTTTTACATATAGTACCACTCCACCTCTCCTTCTTCCTACCCTGTCCTTCTTGAATAAAATATAGCCCAGTATAATTACATCCCAGTCATGGTTGTCTGTGAACCATGTCTCCGTAACTGCCACTAAATCCAAGCCACCCTCTTCCATTAAGTGGGAACTGCAACATGCTGGTGAAGATCTAGACCAACTAGAAATAGTAGGAATTCTTTGTTTTTGTGGTTAATAGGATTGTTGAAATGGAGATTCAAGTCTCCAAGAATTAGGAGACTCTGAAGTTACATAGTGGCCTCAGAGATGGTTAATAGTACTTTATCCCGGTCATCACCGTATAGCAGTGATAGGTAGTAAAAGAGAAGGATAAAGATGGGGGCTAAAACCCCTAATCAGAGCAAAAGGTATTTCTCATAGGCCTGGGAGAATGGAACCTCTGTTACCATAAAGGAACTGTCATAGATAAAGGCAATTCCTCCTCCAGGTCTTTTGATTCTGTGCTTAAAGTTAAATGAGTAATCTGGAAGGGAGCTACAAGAAAGATATGCTTGGTTGCCTTCTTTTAGCCACGTCTTTATCAAGCAGAAGCAGTGAAGCTTAGTGTTTTGGAAAAGATTGTTTACTAGGTCTATCTTTATTTTTTGATAGAGTAGACACTGACAAGTCAAAAAACAACTTGATTTTGAAAAAAATGTACCAAGTTGGGATACTCCTAAGCCTATGAAGATGTCTGACTGGGTGAATGCAGAAAATAATACAATTTTAAACATCATCCAAAAACCTGACTAGGGGAAAGAGGGATATTTTAAGAGGTCCAACATGACAGTAATGGAAGAGTACAAAAAAAACTGTACTTGAGAAAACTTTAGAGCACAGCAGGGGTGCATCTTCATGGCTTCATGGTAAAAAGAAGACTGAGAGAGGTTGATGAGTGGCAATTGACACATCTGCAAGGTAAGGCTTCTTAGAAACTTCCAGTTGAATCTGACCTGGGGAAGCTTTCTTCGCACCAGTCTCCACTGGAGGATGTCATCCATTTCGGAGGTTTTAATATCCTGCTTGTTCTCGAAGAAAGAGAGGTCCACATGGGAGCACTCCAGTTTCTCATGAACATATCCACTAATTTTCGATCACAATCCAAAACTTGAAAGCTATTGCATAATGTGTGCCTGATCATATATAATTTTGTTGAAGGTGTGGTCACATTCACTTTCTAGGCATTTGTTAAAATACTGTAAAAATTTTATCAACCTGATGATAATTCTGCCTGTTAAATTCTTAGAAATGTAACTTCTCTGTTACTTGTGTAGCTTCCACAGCAAGGAAATTTAGGTGCATTAATGTCCATGCATGTTCACCTGAAAAAATTGCACAGAACAGCAGAAGTCAGCAGCTAGAGCACATACACACATACCAGCTGACACACAATATAATAACACTAGAACACAATCTACCTTTATAAACTGCTTCACACCCACAAACACCAAAATAAAATCATCCTCACACAAACACCGTCTAATCTAAATACATATCCTCCACACATTCACACATTCTTTTTCTAACCTCCAAGTCTCCAAACACATTGCCCAAAAATACAGAATCTGTCCCACACACATCAAATTCATCATACACAAAAACATGCATGTCTCCCTACACACAAATGTCTCCCTACGCTTTCATTGTTCCATCATGTGTCCTTCTATACACACTTCCAATATATCCATACCATCCTCAAACCACACACATTCCTCCTCATACATATCAAATCCATCATACAGATAGAAGCACATATATGCTCACCTTCCCTTAAATACAAAAATCCCAGTATACTCACATTTCCTCTCCATATGCCTCACACATCACCAAATACACACACTCCTTCAAACATACAATTACCTCAAAAATACCCACCTATGACACACAAAACCACTTCACTTACATATAGCACAAAAATACAAATCTCCTTGTGCAAATACCTTTCCTTAATATACTCCATACACCGATTCTCCAACACAAACATGCACTTGCTCTATGTTCCAGTTATATATCACTTCCAACAAGTTTTCATGGGGCATGCCAGCATCAGAAGTGCATGACTAATACATTACTCCTTGCAAATAATTGCTAGAGCAGTGCTTCCCAAACTTTTTTCCGGTGTGACCCCATTTTAGCAGCTGAAAATTCCCGTGATCCCAGATAGTAATCAAATAAAGTTATCACTCAAATAACATAAATATAAATATATAAATAAGTAAATCTATGCTTTTTAAAGTAATTATCTGATGTACTCAACACACCTAACACACATAGGCTTGGAAGTTATGACACAGCTTCTTGAACATATGCAATGCGGGGCTGAGTGCCTGGGGACAGTATGTGCCAGGGGTTAAGCATTGGACAGTGTATGCGTGTGTGTGGAGGGGAGTGGCTGAATGTCTTGGGGCAGTGTGTGTGCACGCAGGGGCTCAGTGTCTGAGAGCACTGTATGTGCATGCTTGTGGGGGCTAAGTGACCAGGGGCAGTGTGTGTGTGTGTGTCTGTCCCAGTCATATCTAACACCAGTCCTAGCAGATGTGCATTCCAAAAGCTCACATATTTCAAACACTAAATGGAAAGTAAAAGTATTTTTTTACCTTGATTTCTAATCGTGTTGGTCTAAGGTTCTGGTTTCTTTTTTCTCTGCCTTCCCTTAACTCTTGTTTCCAGGGTCACCTGTCTATTTGCCATTTCTTTTTTCTCCTGTCTTTACTTCTTCACCTATATCAATCTGTAATACTGATCTCTTCTTTTCAGTTTTCTTCCTTCTCCTTTTTCCATTTCGTTTTCAATCACTTGCTGTTTGCTGCATTTAACCACCGCTTTCCATCATGCTCCCTCGTTCAGCTCTCCCATCCCCATCTCTCTCTCTCTCTTTCCCAAGCCTCTTATTGCCCACTTTCGCTAAATCTCCCCTGTCTCTTCTCCTCTGTGTCCTGCATCTCCCCTCTCACCCTCCCCATCCAGAGTCTCGTTATCTCTCCCATGTTCAGTAGCTCCTGTCTGTCTCCCTCATCCCTTCTACACATGTCCAGCATCTCTTGTCTCCCTAGTCTCCCCATGCCCAGCATTTTTTGTCTTCCCACCTCTCATGTCTAGTATTTCCTCTTTCTACCTCCCCAGCCCCACCCCTAACGTTCAGTATTTCCTATCAGCCTCACAACTACTTGTGGCCCCCATGTCCAGCAGAACCCCCTTGTCTCTCCCCAGTACCCCCCCCCCCCATTTCAAGCATCTCCTGTCTCCCTTCCTCCCATGTCCAGCATCTCTTCTGCCTCCCTAGTTCCCCCTCCCCCATATCCAGTATCTCCTTTGTCTGCCTGCCCCTGTACCACTCCCATGTCAAACATCTCCCTACCATTCAAACTATTCCAACCCCCATCATGTCCTGCTTCCTCCCTATTTCCCCTTCCTCTGGTGATCCAACATCCAATGTTCCCTTCCTCTTCTCCACAGTCCAGCATCTTCCCCAAATCATGACCTCTCTTAGCCAGACCGCAGCAGACTGTATCGTACTCCCATACCACTGTTCCCTCTAAGCTGTGCGCGTGTGCGCGCGCACACACCTTGCTGAGTGAGCGCACATACTTTACAACAGAGCGCACAAAAATTATGGTTCTGATTCTGATAGAAAACAACACAGATGTCTTAAAATTTGAAAGTTGTGATTGTAATTACTAGAAATGTTCCGCTTCATTTAGTAATCATCTATTTTCATTTAATTTGATTAAAATCAATGTGGTGTACATACTGTATTCTGACGTGTCATCAAATTTTAAAGTATATAACTCCGAGTGTCGTTATGTGGCACACAAAAATTTAGCCTTCCTTCAAAAGCTGCACAGCTGATATTTTATGCGCACATAGCCTACAGAAAATTAGAGGGAACATTGTCCCATACCCCTCCAAACCTGCAGCAGCAAGCACTCACTTTACAGATACAAAGTGCCACTGCTGCATTCAACCAGCCTCCACCCCCAATCCAGCATCAGCCTTCCCCTTCCTTCTATGGGCCAAATGAATCATGCCACTCCTCCTTCCCCTGGAACCTGCATCTGCACTCAGTGTACAGATACGACATGCAGGGACCTCAAGCTGGAATCTGTGCATGCGCAGAAGGTTGAGCCTCAGTTGTGTCCTGCCCCATAGAAACAGGAAGTCTGAGAGGGGGTGGGACACAATTGAGGCTAAGACCTCTGCACATGCACAGACTCCAGCTTGAGGTCTCCGCACGTCTTATCAGTTTTGTGAGCACTTGCTGAGCAGGTTCCAGGAATGAGGGATGGACGCAATTCAATTGGCTGCTGAAGGTGGGGTGCGATTCAATTGGCCGCTGAAGGTGGGGTGCGATTCAGTTGGCCGCTGAAGGAAAGGGAAGGCTGATGCTGGAGCGGGGATGGGGGAAGTTGATTGGAGGCAGCAGTGCCAGAGTATTTGTGACAGTCTTCTTTATCTTCCCCCAGAACTCTGCATGCGGCTACGACCTCAAATGAGAATTTTGCGACCCCAATTGGGGTCACGACCCACAGCTTGGGAACCACTGTGCTAGAGGTAAAGAATACCTTTCAGTTTTATTATCTTTTGTAAAAGAGTACCGAAATATTTGAGGAAAGTCAACTGTGGGAGTGAGATCACAAAGGGAAACTGGGGGCTGCTTGATTTTGATTCTTTTAAGTGATGATTTTAACTTTTTATGACTACAGCCACAGCTAAAAATCAGAAGATAACAAAAAATGGAATTCCAGTAATCACAAATAATGGGGCTTATTTAATAAACTGTGTTGAGTGTCTAATGTAGCTTTTAACGCATGTTAACTGTTAAAGCAGAGCTCAGCAAACAGTTAATGCACTGTGTTAACTACCATGTTAAACATCTGTATTAGGGAGCAAGGGATAAGGCAGGAAGTGCCTCGAACAGTTAACAAGGGTGTTATTAATGCCTTTTAACTGTTAACACATAAGATAATCAGAGATGCATTTAATTGCATTTTGTATTTGTAGCTACTGCATATCGTTAATGTGGTGTAATAACCAAAGCCCTGCATTAGTGGCATTTTATTTTATTTATTTATTTAACATTTCTTATATACCGCGCTATTTCTCATCAGTGCGGTTTACATCGAACAATAAAACACTTGGACATACAGATTTTGTCCTACGTTTACATAAAACAGGGTTTTAACATGGAATTAACTGGGGAAACTATATACATATGAAAATATGCTACAAGAGCTTAACAGGTTGAACTCATGACGGGTTTTACAGTGAGAGTTTGATTACTGCGTGTTTGCACTCTCTTGGTCATGAAGAGTTAAAGTTCTGTAATAACATATGGTGTTCATAATGCAGTTTTAGTGTGCATATGCTCACGGTTGACATGATTGAGTGATTGCGTTGCTGGGGGGGGAATCGTCGAGCTGAGTGAGTGTGTGGGTAGGGGGAAGTCATTGAGCTGTGTAAAGTGCATGAGGAACAAGTGATGTTTTAAGGGCCTTTCTAAATTGCGTGAGGTCCCTGATTGCTCTTATGCTAGAAGGGAGTTTGTTTCAACACCTGGGGGCATAGCTTGTAAATGCTCTATTGATGGTTGATTGGTTAAGTTTCATAGATCCACTTGGTATAACTAGAGTATTTTCCATGGTTGCTCTTCTGGATCTGTTGTTGGGGGTGTGAATGAGCAGATCAGCAATTGAGGAGGGTGATGTTTTGTTGATTGCTTTAAAGGTGATGAGGAGGGCCTTATAAGTGATTCTGCAGCTTATTGGGAGCCAGTGAAGCTCTTTTAATATAGGTGAGATGTGGTCTTTTCTGGATATTCCGCAGAGGACCCGAGCTGCTGCGTTCATGGCTAATTGTAGCGGGTTCAGAGTATTTTTTGGGATGCCATGTAGTATTATATTAGCGTAGTCAAAATGCAGTGTCACTAGGGCCTGGAAAATAGTTCGGAAGTCGTCAATTTCCATCATGGGTCTCAGGTGGCGGAGGGTTTTGATTTTGAAGTAAATGGCTCTTACTGTACGCTTGATGTGATCTTTGAAGTCCAAATGTTGGTCTAATATTACACCTATATAGCGTATGTTGGATTTGACCGGAAGTTCTGCATCTCTGACTTTTAGTGTTGATGGTGGGGAGAAGTCTTTGTTCCGTGTGATAAATAGCACTTCTGTCTTTTTGAAGTTTATACGTAAATTCTGAGTAAAGAGCCAGTCTGTTATTGCGTCAAAGCATTTTGTCAACATTGTGAGATCTGGGGATGTGACCGTTATAGGTGTGAATAGTAAGACGTCATCCGCATACATGAGGCGGGATATGCCGAAGGAGCAGGTTATGTCGCAAATTGGCTGCATATATATGTTGAAAAGTAGTGCAGATAATGACAATCCTTGTGGTACTCCCTGTCTTTGCTGGAAGGGTTCTGATGTATTGTTGCCGATTCTAACTTGCTGCCATCTTCCTTGAAGGTAAGACTTACACCAGTCCCATGCGTGGTCATGGATTCCCTTTGCGTGGAGTCTCATCAGGAGTAGTTCGTGATCAACTGAGTCGAACGCTGCTGAAATATCCAGGAAAATCAAAGCAAAGCCTTTCTTGATGTTATCTATCCCATTGGTGAGTGTGTTTGTCAATGAGGTTAATAGGGTTTCTACGCCATGCGCCTCTCTGAATCCATGTTGACATGGGTCTAAAGGGGATGTTGTGTCGATGTGCTGTTGAATCTGTCTTTGAGTTGTTTTCTCCAGTATTTTAGCTAGGAAAGGGATACTGGAAATTGGTCGGTAGGAGTCCTCTTTCTTTGGATCGAGCTGGTTATTTTTCATTAAAGGTCGTATGGATGTTTCCTTAAGGATATCCGGGAAGATTTATTTATTTACATTCTCTTATATACCGCGCTATTCTGCATCAGTGTGGTTTACATTGAACAAACTGAAATTACATTGAACAGGGCATTATAACTTGGAGATAACTATTTACAGGGAACATGGGCTATGGAGGGTTAAGTGGCTTGCCCAAGACCACAAGGAGCACCTGTGGGACTAGAAACCCCAGTCCTTCCGGCCCAAGGTTGCTGTCCTCTAGTGGGATTTGAACCACTGACCTTCCGGCCTGAAGTACCTTGCCCCAACCACTAGGCCACTCCTCCACTCCAGATTTCAGTTGTAAACGATTGCTTTGCGATATCAGCTATGAATGGGTTTGTTCTGAACGCATTGTTCTGATCCAGTGCGCTGGGCATGGGTCATTCGGTGCTGTCGTGGTGTTGATATTGGCAATTGTTTCCTCGATGGTTTTCACTGATGGGGGTGAGAGATGGGTGAGTGGAGAATGTATGTGAGGGTTCTGATAGGATTCGTGTGGTGTAGTAGTGGTTACTTTGATTGCTTTAGATTGGATGTAGTTAGCGTATGTCTGTGGTTGGATATGCTCCTGTTGTGGTTGGGGAGGTTGGCTGGTCAATGATTTTACTAGACTGAAAAGGTCACGAGGCTTATTTAACGAGTGGTTAAGAAGCTCGGCATGGAATTGTTTTCTCTCTGTCCATGTTGAGTCCCTATGATTTTTCAAATGTTCTAGATATGTAGATTGGTCTGTTGAACTGCGGGTCCGTCTCCACTTTTTCTCAAGTTTTCTCAGATGTAGTAATGAGGATCATAGCTTGGAGGAGAAACATGGGGCGTTTTGCTTCTTGGAGGAACGACTATTGGTTGTAGGCTTTTTGTCATTACTTGGCTGTTGGGCGTACAGAGTGAGGGTGTTATTCCAGTTTGTGAGCAATTCGTTGAGGTTGTCAGATGGTTTAGATAATGTTGGGAGTACCTGCTGGGTGAACAGCTCTCTGTCTAGTTGTTTGAAGCGGGTTGGTTTTTCAGGTTTACAAGTGATTGGGCGGCAGTCTGTTGTTTGTAGCGTTGGTATCTGAAATGTTATTAGGTTATGGTCAGACCAGGGGACAGGGGTGACTGATATTTCAATTTGACTTAGCCTGCTAGAGACTCTGGGTGGAATGAAGATTAGGTCAAGGAGGTTGCCTTGTTGGTGTGTGGGGTCTTTTACGACCTGTTCGTAGCCTAGATTGGACATTGCTTCTAGGAAGGTGTTGGCTAGTTCCTGCTGAGTGGAAGCAAGATTAAAGTCTGCCATCAACCAGTTTGTTTTATAGGTGTCTTGAGGATTACAGGCTAGATCAATCACATCAGAGAGTTCGTCTGACGTGGTGCCGGGTGCCCTGTAAATGAGGTTTATAGTGTTATGTTTGTTGGAGACTGTTAACATATTTAGGTGTGGCGTTGTCTTAGTGAAGTTAATCCGGTATTGTAGTGCAGTCTTTGCTAGAATGAGGACACCACCTCCTCTTCTGCTTTCTCTGTTGCATGTGAAGATCGAGAAGTTAGTTGGGGTGATTTGATTTAGTATAGCATTATCAGTGTCTGACAGCCACATTTCAGTAACCAATAGGATATCTAAGTTGAGCTTTGAAAGTAGGTCTGTGATGGCAGGCCATTTGTTGCGGATGGATCGTGCATTGATGAGGGCACACTTGAGGGCTTTTTGGTTCTGTTCATCCTTATGGTCTGTTGTTGTTGCGGGTTTAAGTGTGACATAGAGCACACCTTCCCCCAAGTACTCCCAACATTTACCACGGGTTAAATTTCACAGTTAATGTACAGTATATTAAATATAAAACCTTAGTGTGGTTTAATAAATAGGTCCCCAAATGACACCATCCAGAGGGCTTTTACTTTCAATTTTTGATGAAGCTGGCCATTGATTAATTAACACCAGTGACAGATTTTCTAATCACTGAACCAATATGCAGCACAGCATAATTATTTTTTCATAGTAAACTCATAGGGCCAGATATTTAAAAGCACTTATCTGGATAGCAGCACTTGCTATCCGGATATGTGTCATTGGCCAGGGCCTATCCGGATAATACACTGAAAATTATTACTCACTGCCCCAGCATTATCTGGATAGTGCCGGGGCAGAACAGGGACACAGCACTGGCAGTCCCAGAAATGGTGTTATAATGAAGAGTGGTCAGTCCTATAAATAAATCTTAAACCTTATCTGGATAGTGGTGATATTCAGTCTGCTCTATGGATGACTATCCAAATAAAGCCAGGGAAAAGACTGTCACAAGTCATCCAAACAGCAGGCTGGATATTGCCAATATCTGACTAACTCTGGCACTGAATGCATTATTTGAATATTTAGTGCCAGCCTGTATCCGGATAGCAATGCTGAATATACATATTTTACTTAACCACTGTTGCCAGCATATAAAAAAATGCTGATCACAGCGAATATTGACCTGATCGTTTTATTATAATCTTACACAATCCTTTAACAAGCAGAATAATAAGTTAATAAATTAAATCAAATCAAAAGCATTTCTTTTTATTATATAATTATTATTGCGTAAATAGGGGTGCAGAAAACTAAAGTTGCTTAACCTGAGTCATTCTGTAGACTGGGAATTCAAGTATATCTCCCAAGAACTGTTATGTTCCTTTGATCTAACTCAGTATTTCTCAAGCCTCTCTAGGAAGCACACCTAACCCATTTGGTTTTCAGGGTATCCACAACGAGTATGTTTGAGATGCTATAGTTTTGCACACAGTGGGGAGACAAAGAAATAGCTTGAAACTCGGTGAGAACAAGTCCCACCAATTAGGGAGGTACCAACAGGATGAAAGTCACCATTGTTCTTTGGTACTGTGTACAGTTATAAGAGCCATATTCGTCCTGAAGAAAACCAAAGTCATGCAGGTTATGAAACCCTTTATTGAACCAGAGTAGGAATAATCCAAAGATAATGAGCTTTTGAGACCACATAGGTCCCTTCTTCACGTTTGTCTATGCAGCTGTATATTTTAGCCTCTTTTTGTTCATGAAACCAAAGATCACCACCCTTCTATACAGAGGCTTAAGGGTTCAGCTCATTAGGTCTGGTATTCCTCCTCCTCCTTCTTTGAAGATTAAGGATTTACAAGTCTTAAGAGATGGATGCAAATCATTTGAGAACTCTTTTGTAAATGTGCCCTTCCATGACAGCATCTCCTGAAACTAAAGCTAGTCCTTCCGATTTACTGCATTCTTGTTTTAAATATATGAACAGTAAAAGAGACAACATGCTTACCAAATTAAATAATTGGAATACAAATCTAGAGTAATTAAAATATAAACATTATCTTAAAATATTTTTTGAGTAATAAGTAAAAAGGTTTGTTTTGGCCCAAGGGCTTGCAAATTCTCTGTAAATTGTCCACCTTCCCTCTCTCCCTCCCCTCTTCGTCTGAGTATATGGCATACTTTAAAATAATCTGAAAAACATTACTAAGCAAGTTGATTTAAACTCTAAAGGGAATAATTACAACCAACTACACAGAAATGCAGTGCTTTTAAATTCTACAGATTTATAGTTCACAATAAAAGACATAAAATGTCCTTCTGACCGGTCACTGCAAGCCTAATAGAAAACAAACCTCCAGTGGTTTATTGACCATTATTCCCGAGAGACTTGCAGATGTTCTGCTGAAT
Source organism: Ichthyophis bannanicus (assembly GCA_033557465.1). NCBI lineage: Eukaryota > Metazoa > Chordata > Amphibia > Gymnophiona > Ichthyophiidae > Ichthyophis > Ichthyophis bannanicus. Next base: position 294,703,627 of record CM066032.1, read on the forward strand.
TCCATTTTTAAATACTCTGTATGATTTACAGTGGCCAAATTCTAAATCGCATGGGGCATACTTTGTTCTAAATCTGGAGAACTAATATTGCAAGCATGTAAATGCTTATAGATCCACTTTAAATATCCACATTTAAAAAACAGCATGTTCAAGCACATTCTATAGATGCCAATAAATGGTGAATTTTACTTTATTAAAACCAGTGCAAACTGGGTAACCTACAAATATATACTGATAAATTCCATTGGATTACATAAAAAAGTTGAATCAGGGAGAGGAAGATGAAAACATTGGAGCATCAACATCTTGCTAGTTGGAATAATTCTCTCTTATTTCTACTACAGAAGCCAAACACAAATATAGAGGCTTTTTACTAAAACCTGGTAAGGCTTTGCACTTAATGTGCAATTATAATGAATGTTAAGTGAAAAGTCTCCGTATTAGGAGCACGACCAGCATGTTCCCAGCAGTTAACATGACTGAGTATGTTAATGTGAAGCCCACTTAACACAGGTGCACCTAATGATGCCCAAAGAAATATTGTTATGTGCACCAGCACTAATTGCCATGTTAAGGTGCTCCCTTGCTAATGTGTTTTCCGTGCCCACACTCCATCCCTAACCCATCCATGCTCCATATTAGCACACGAGTGTCAATTAATATGCATTTTAGTGATTGGTAGATGCCATGTCCTTATGTTAGCATACACCGCAGCCAATTACTGCATGCTATAAGACACATTAACTGTTAGCAGCACTTTGCAAAATGGCCCCAGAATCTGCTGCTCTATAAGCAGACAGGACAAGCTGTGCATTCTGAGGAAGGCAATAAGGCAGGTTATTTACTATCACAGTACTTGAAAGTTGAGTAATGTAGAGAAAGGGTGAATTTTATTAGGACTGACGGAGCCCCAGAAATTTGGCCCCAGAAATTTTAAAGCAGTTTCAGGAGTGCTATGCTAAGTTATACTCTAAAAGGAGAATTCCGTCTCTAAACTGTATATTTTTAAGATAAGTTGAAGTGACCAATCTTTACAGAAGCTCAGCGGCTAGGCTTAGATTTGGAAATCAAGGAAGAGGAAATTATACAAGCCATAAAAGCCCTTTCACTAAATGAATAAGTTGCCTGGGCAAGATGTTTTTCCATAGAATATTATAGAGCATTTTCAGATGTTTTAATTTTGAACTGTGGTATATATACAGAGCTCTTGGTAGTCAAGCACTCTTTGAGAGCATTCGAGGAAGTGAACATTGTAGAAATTAATAAACTGGGTAAAGATTTAATTACAGGCCCTAATCCATGCGGAATGTAAAATATATAGCAAACTATTGCCAGTCACTGTATGAAATGGTCAAAATGGTTTTGTAAAAGGTAGGTTTGGAGGGGATAATGCTAGGACATTCTGCAATTTGATGTCTATAGCGCAACAGCAGGTAACTCTACTTGTTGGCCTTTCTTTAGATGTTGAAAAAGCATTTGATCACATTGAGTGGTGTGAACTGATTATGGTCATGGAGTGGCTTGGTATTGGTTCAAGCTTTCTCTAAATGGTCTGGATGTTATATAGATCTCTCCTAAAGCTCAACTGTTTGTAAACTATTTATTGTCTGATTTCCTTACATTGCAAAGGAGTATGCATGAAGGCAGCCCCCTTTCTCTGCTTCTATTTAATATTGCATTAGAATTGCTAATCATTGTAATTAGACAGTCGGGACATACATAGAGTAAAGAATAAGCAGCTGGGATAGAAACACTCAATATATGCATATGATAGCATAACCTATACAAAAGTAAGGTCTTTACCTCATTTATTGGAAATTACTGATGAGTTCTTGCTCATTTCAGGATATGAAATTAGTTGGTCAAAGTGTGAGGTCCGTCCACTGAATAAATACAGGTTTCAGGAAGGTTTGCTTTGATATCCATTTCTATGGAAAAGCGATTCTATAAAATATTTCAGGGTTGGGTATTGGACTTCATATGAGCAGATGATTAAGAAGAATGGTGGAGCTAGCTGGAGTCCATTAATGGTTCTTGTTCTGAAGCTTATTTATATACTCAGCATGCTCCCTAAGGTTTTCCCAGATATTTTTTATATGCAGCTGGAGAGATCCCTTTCCAAATTTGTATCAAATGGGAGAAACCTCGAATAGCTCTGCATACACTTCAACTTTCAAAAAACTTAGGAAACTTAATTTTCCAATTTTCTGAAGTATCACACAGCCTTTTTGCTATTGCGGAGAGGAAATTGAGAAACCAAACTGGTTACAAATAGAGGAAGATGTATGTCAATAGATTCCAATTAAATTTCTTCCTGCTGCAACTGGATCTTCGAAATGTTGTGAAATTATTCCATTGGTACTACTGTTTTAGCATTTTGAGATCTAGATGTAGTGCTGAGCATGGATGGCTCTAATGTTCCTAAGTAGAAAATGTCTGTTTGGAACAATTTGTAATTCCTTGTTAATAAATCTTTACTTATTTGGAAAATCTGGCAATCATGTGGAATTAGGTCGATAGGCCAGCTAGTTGAAAGTAATAAATTCAAGAATTTTTTGCAACTTCAACAGCAATTTCGTCTTCCGAATAATCCATATTATCCATAGTTTCAGCATTCTATAAGACATACCAAGCTGGGTCTCAGCTCTTTAACTAATGATTGGCATTTAGAATAAACAATGCCCTCTTCTAGAATTGCCTCACAGTTTTACAAGTGATTGTGAAGCTCTTCTAAAAATATTTGTCTGGGGTTAAAGTTTGGAAAAGAGATCAGGAGGATACTATTACAGAGACTTGGAGAGATTGTGGACCTCAATAGTTCAGGTATCTGTCTCAACTTCTATTACCTAATCAATTTTTTTTGTAACACATAAAGATTATTACAGCTAACTGGCAAAATAATTTATTATGCCAATCCAAAGAAGTTTATATATTGCATTTCCAATGTTCAATACGTTTTACATATAACAGAACAAAACTTTACATGGAACCTGTTCATATTACAATGAACATTGAACCACATATAAGAAACCCATATAACTTTGCAAGGAACCAGTAAATAATCCAAAACATTGCTAGCATATAACAAAATACTAGTAAATAATCCAAAACATTAACAAAATACCAAAAAGGTATTTTGGTATTTTGATATTGTCCTGCCATTGCTGAGGAGTGAAGGTATGATTATGGTGTAAAGGTGCCTTTGAGTACATTTAGTTATGTTGTTTGCTTGCTTATGTTATGCTCTGAAAGTGCATTTGAAACAGGTGTGTTTTAAGGAGTTTCCTGAAATCCTTAAGGTCTATAACTGTTTGGATTTTCACAGGGAGAGAGCTCCATTATTGGAGCATAGAATGAGAATGCTCTGCCACATGCTGATTGGTTGTACTTCATGAAGTCTGTGTGAGAAGCATGGAAGTCTTCTGTGGTGCTTCTTCTTTGTGTTTTATTGGAGAGTTTTCTTATTATAGTCTGGAGGTACTTGGAGGATTAGCCATAGAGGATTTTGAATACAGCAATGATGCTTTTGTATTTGATCCTGTCTAATAGAGATAGCCAGTGGAGCTCATTCATGATGGAGGTGATGTGTGAGCTCCTTGATGTTCTGGTGAGGACACTAGCAGCGGTGTGCTGGGCCAGTTGCAAAGACAGCAGATGGGATTTTGGCAAACTTGGAGAACTGCATTACAGAAGTCAATGTGTGGAAGTGTCATAGCTTGGAAGACAGTTCTGTAGTCGTGGGGTTCGAGAAGAGGGGAAAGCCATTGTAGAGTCGTTATTTTATTGTAGATATACTTTGTCACATTGTTAATGTGGGTCTTCAGGGTATGATGCTGGTCAATAGTTACTCTGAGTAACGTACTTCTGATTTAACTGTTAGCTCTATTTGATTAACCTTAAGTGACTTTGGTGGGGTGAATGATTGATCTTTGAATATGAATAGTACTTACGTTTTGTTATAATTAATAGAAAGGCCTTATTGGGAGAGCCATATAGCAAATGAATTAAAGCACTGTGAATTCCGGATCTGTAGTTGAGAATAGTGCATAGAACATTATGTCATCTACATATAGAAGGAATAACATATTATGTGACTAGAGGATTTGGTAGATTGGCTGGATGTAAATTGTTGAATAATAATGATGACAAAGATGAGCCCTGGAGTACACCTTGGTTTTGTGGGAAAGGGTCCAAGCTTTTATTATCATTTTTTACAAGTGGTAGGCAATTGGACAAGCAAGATCGGATCCAGCTGAGTGCGTTGTCCATGATGCCAATCCAACGTAGTCTCTGTAGCAGCATCTCGTGAAATACGGTGTCAAAGAATATGAGGATGAAGGCTTGTCTTGGTTTCTCTATTCCTGTGATTAGATGGACGATGAGTGATATTAACAGTGTTTCCACTTCATGGTTGGGGCGGAATCCATGCTAATGTGGTTCAAGTGGAGCGCTCAGCATCGGGATGTGTAAGAGAGATAATCACAGATATTCAGTGGCACTAACCATCCCTCTCAGCAGCAGTTACATGGTTTACAGGGACGTAATTTTATAAGGCGCACCTAGATTAATAGGTGTTTTTATGCATGCATTTTATGCCTTGTTATATAGCAAGGTATGTGTGTAGTTTACTTTTTAAATTGGGGCATAAGTGGTCAAAAATGAATGTTAATTTAAAATGTGAGCACTTACGCCAGTCCTATGGCAGGTATAAATACCCACACCTAGATTTTTCATGAATGTATGTAAATTATAGGGGCCCTTTGACTAAACTGTGCTAAGCAGTTAATATGCATTTTTGCATTCAGTAGCTATGTGTTAGGGCCTATGCTAATTGTCATGGAGGCATGATGGTTACCGCGCACTAATTCATGCATGTGATGGGGTCTATAGAGTGTTGCCCATCCTTCTCCAGAGGGATTATCAACAGGCCTGCAGCCCAGAGTTCAAGGCTGGAAGGACATGGCTCACAAGGAGAGGTTAAAAACCCAGCAGGCTACAGGAAGGATGGAGGTCCATGGAAACAGGAGTCCTTTCAAGGCAAACTATACCAAGCTAGGAACTTTAACTGGGCTGGAGAAAGGCCAGACCAGCTTTCTGAAGGTGTAACAAACTAGGTCTGAATAAAAACAAGTTTTGTTTTCCCTGAACTGCTGTTTGGTGTTTGAACAGAAACCCCTTCCCACCATATGCCACACTACCACATATGGTGGCAGCTTGGGGATTTTCTCTACCATTTGACTGAGGGCAAATCCGTGATCCTCAAGAGCTGAGCCTCTACAACAGGTCAGGGGTTTTTTACTTGTTTGCGTGGGTTAAGAGGGCTAGCTTCACCCTAGGTAGGGAGCTTTCAGAAGGTTTAGTCAGTACCAGATAGGCAGGCTTTGTTTTGGGCACTAGAAATCAGTAAAAATTTGTTGGAATTAGAATACTGCAGGGTTAACTTAGCTGCAGAAAGGGAAATTGTGGTGGTGTTGCAAGTGAACAGTGAGAAGCCAGGAAATCCTCTGATAGCAGATTTCAATATGTCAGATGTTGATTGGCACATCCCTGCTGCAGTATCATCTAGAAGTAAGGAGATCCTGAATTCTCTACAGGGAGAACTATTCAGGCAACTGATAACACAACCCACACGTGAAGGGACCATACTGGACTTGGTGCTTACCAATGGTGAAAGTGTTTCTGATGTTATAGTGGGAGATCATCTTGCATCCAGTGATCACCAGATGGTGTCATTCAGTATTAGAACTAGGGTTGATAAAATCCATTCAAAAGCGAGTGTCTTAGATTTTAGGAAAACTAACTTTGCCAAGATGGACCAATACCTCAAGGAGTCATTAGTAGGATGGGAACAGCTGGAGGAATTAGAAAAACAGTAGGCAAAACTGAAAGGAGATATTTTAAAGGCAAGCAACCTTTTTTGTTAAAATGGTAAATAAAGGTAAAAGGCAAAGGAGGCTGCTATGGTTTTCAAACGAAGTAGCTGAAAAGGTGAAGAAAAAGAGGGAGGCCTTCATGAAATACAAGAGATCACAGAGAGAGGAAGACAGGCATCTATATTTGGAAAAACTTAGAGAAGTTGGCAAAGTAGTCAGGAAAGCAAAGATTCAAAAAGAGGAGGAAATAGCCAATGCAATAAAATGGGGGGGATAAGACATTTTTCAGATATTTTAGTGAGAGTTGGAAGGGCAAAAGTGGTATTGTCAGACTCAAGGGTGAAGGGGAGGAATATGTAGAAGCTGATGAGGATAAAGCAGAATTGCTTAACAAACAGTTCTGTTCTGTGTTCACAGATGAAGAACCAGGAGCAGGACCTCAGAAAACACCCACAAAAAGGGCGGGAAGCGAGGGGTATCTTGAACGATTTTCATAAGGATGTGTTTGTGAGAAACCAGCTAAACTAAAATAGACAAAGCAATGGGACCGGATGGGATACAGCTCCACTGACTGACCTTTTCAATGCCTCTTTGGAGTTGGGAGTGGTGCCAGAGGACTGGAGAGAGGCACATGTGGTCCCTCTACACAAAATCAGAAGTAAGGAGATGGTTGCATTCTACAGGCTGGTTAGTTTTCAGCCACCAGCCTGTGGTGAGTAAATTATCTCTAAAGGAAAAAAGGGGGACTGTTGTAGTGGTTGATATAGAAGGGCAGACTTTTTAGGCCATGTGGTCTTTTTCTGCCATCATGTTTCTATGTTTCTATGGAGCAGCTCCTCCAGATTCTGGCAGAAGATCAACAGCAACAGCAAAAATGTCAGCAGTAGTTTCAACACACCCTGCTGGAAGGGCAGCAGCAAAGGTGGCAGCAGATACATGATCTTATTCAAGCACAGGGGGAGCTACAGAAGAGTTCCCTAACTCAGTTAACCGAGGCCCAGCAGAGGCTGCAATCCACCTTCCAGCACAAGTGCTTCTTAAAATGACAGCAGAAGATGAACTGGACCATTTCCTGGTGAACTTTGAACAAACCGCCCACCTGGCTGGTTGGCCAGAGGCAACCCAGTACAAATTTGTGATATCAAGGAAGGAGAACTTTATTGCACACAACTTTAGCCCAAACGCCCGACACAGGCCATGTTTCGAATCCTCTTTGTCAGGGGAATTCAGGCGTGCAACATGTTCAGAATGATTATATAAACTCTGTGCTGCAGAGTGAAATACTCGATCGCAGCCACCGATAGGTATCTGGCAAAACCTTCTCTCATGCAACGAATAATTCAGAGTGAAGGAGCAATATTTGTACTGGGTTACTTCTGTTCACGTGGTACCATGCTTTTTTTTGGTGGACCCCCTGGTTGGCCAGAGGCGACATGGACTACCTATTTGATTAATCTGCTGATAGGCAGCAGTCAGGCTGCATTCCAGGATGCCAGCTCAGATGGTTGAGCTACATATGCAGCTGTCATGGCTGCCATACTGGAACGGGCTGGCTGTATCCAAGAGGCCTACTGCCAGTGATTCAGAAGGGGGGGGGGGCTCCAGATAAAAGATAGCTCTTGAAGGTGCCTCTATCGGTTGGAGGATCTTGCATGGAAGTGACTGAAACTGGAGGGAAAGACCGGGCCCGACATCACCAAGATTGTGCTGCTGGAGCAGTTTTTGGAGGGCATTCCTGCCCTGATGAGACAATGGGTATGTCAACACCTCAAGATTACACTGGAGAGTGCAATGGAAATAGCCAAGGGGTATTATGAAGCCCAGCTGGTGACTAAAGCAGACAATGAGAAGGGTAAGAAGTCACCTATCAGCCCAGGAGGATGGAAGGGAAAGCCAGGTTGGCTCCTATGTTCCGACCCCCAAAGTCACCTCCTAAGCGAGGACATGGCCCCAGCCATGACCCTTTCACCTGTTTTAGGTGTGGAGTCTGTGGATACTTTGCTCAGGAATGTGCACTGGGTGCAAAGGAGCCCATGGATGTTGGCCTAACCAACTCTCACACCTGTCTTTTTTGGACAGTCCCCACCCAGGGGCACAGCACTTTTTGATTATTGTGGAGCTCGAGGGGACCTGCCTCCAGGCTTTGGTAGACTCCAGAAATGTGCAGACCCTTATTCGCCAGGAAATCGTAATATGGTTTCAAATTGACTGTGCAAAGACAGTAACACTGGCCTGTATGCATGGAGACCAGAGGCAGTATCCAGTATCACTTAAAACTCCAGCTGGGCAAGTTACAGATGAGATAGTGGTGTTGCTCCAAAGTGCTAGCTATGATGGTACATGGATTTGATTTTGGAATGGAAATTTCAGCCCCATCAGATCCAATTCAAGTCCCAATTGGAGACCAGCTCTCTGCTGTCCAGAGAAGAGATCTAGAAGGGTTGATCCAGTGAAACCTGAAGGTCTTCTCCACCCATCCAGGATGAACCCACCTCATTTCTTATGATATCATAGGAATTATAAAAGAGTCCATAAGTGACTGGTCGTCACCCATCGTCTTGGTTCCTAAATCCGATGGAAGCATCAGATTCTGCATTGATTTCCAGAGGGTTAATGCAGCTTCTAAACTGGAAGAGTATCTCAGCCCAGAGTAGATGAGATAATTGAGTGACTCAGTGGAGCAAGCTTTATATCACCTTGGATCTGACCAAGGGATACTGGCATATACCCTTGACTCCAGCTGCCAGGGAGAAAATTGTTGTTGTTTTTTTGATACAGCAAGGTCTGTTCCAGTTTACAGTGCTGCCCTTTGGATTACATGGAGCTCCCGCCATGTTTCAATGCCTAGTTGACTGCCTACTGAGACCGCACAAGGAGTATGTGGCTGCCTACCTTGATGATGTCGTCATCTACAGCAAAGACTGGACCACCCATCTAACCCAAGTACAAGCCATGTTGACCAGCCTGCGGAAGGCTGGGCTAATGGCCAACCCAAAGAAATAATTTTTTGGGAGGAATGGACAGATATGACCTCCCCATTTGCTCTCTTGGCTGCTGCTGCACACTGAGTGGAGGGTTTTAACATGTTATCCATGATGATGCCTACATCTTTTTCCTGGGTGGTGGTTCCTAATGTGGAACCCTGCATAGTGTAATCATAGTTTGGGTTTTTCTTTCCTAGGTGCATAACTTTGCACTTGTCCACATTAAATTTCATCTGCCATTTGGATGCCCAGTCATATCTGTCCATATGGATGCCATTGCCCAGGTCCTCACGCCGAAATCGAAGAAGAGGTTCATGCCTTCCTTGGACTGATTGGCTATTACTGCTGTTTCATCCCTAATTTTGCAGAGATGGTGGAGCCGTTAACCACTCTCCTCCAGAAAAGAGCTCCTGAGCAGATCCAGTGGTCATTAGACTTGGTCCTGGCCTTCCAGCATCTCAAGAAGGAAGACCTTGTGCTCTGAACCTATCCTGATTTCTCTCTACTGTTAATTGTGCAAACCGAGGCCTTGGAGGTGGGCCTAGGAGCCATTCTGGCCCAAGAAGTCAGGGATGAAGAACATCCTATGGCATTCATCAACAGCAAACTGCTTCCTCGGGAGAAGCATCATGCAGTGATCGATAAGAAGGCCCTCGCTGTCAAGTGGGCACTTGAAACTTTTAAGTACTACCTCTTCAGCCAACTGTTTATGCCAGTAATGGACCACCAACCTTCAAGTGGCTGGCTTGGCATAAAGAGTCAAATGGCCATATTATGTGGTGCTTCTTGGTCTCCAACCTTATCAGTTCCAGGTTCACCATAGGCTGGTCGGACTCACTTGAATGCAGACTTCCATTCCCGAGTGGGGGTCCTGGGTGAGGTAAGTGCTCAATGGGGCATGGGTGAGCTGAAGGAGAGGGTGTGTGATGGGGTCTATAGAGTGTTGCCCATCCCTCTCCAGAGGGATTATCATCAGGCCCCTTTAAGAGAGCCTGCAGCCTGGAGTTCAAGGCTGGGAGTGCATGGTTCACAAAGAGAGGTTAAAAACCCAGCAGGCTGCAGGAAGGATGGAGGCCCACGGAGCCAGGACTCCTTTCAAGGCAAGCTGTATAAAGGAAGGAACTTTTTCTGGACAAGGAAGGAACTTGAAAGTGGCTGGAGGATGAGCCAGGAGACTAGCTTTGTGAAGGTGCAACAAACTGGGTCTGAATAAAAACAAGTTTTGTTTTCCTTGAACTCCTGTCTGCTTGGTGTTGAACAGAAACCACTTCCCACTGCATGCCACACTACCAGAGTGCACTAGCTGCCAATTGCATATCCGGATGGTGAATGGGTGGGTTAGGGGCAGAGAGTGAGTGTGGAAAGCACACTGCAGTTGGTACAGGTCGACACATCACATGTTGTCAATGCTATAATTAGTACAGGTGCAACTAATATCACCTCAACAGATGGAGTTAGGTGTGCCCATAGTAATTGCAACATGTATTAGGATATGCTTCCGGGTGTTAACTGCCAGGAACATGCGGGTCATGACCCCAGTAGCTACCATGATAGCTTTGCACTTAAAGCACATTTTAGAACTAAACACGCATTAAGTACAAAAACCTAACACACTTTAGTAAAAGGGCCATATAGTATTTTATAATTTATGCAATTTGTTTCAACTATTTTCTATCCAATCTCCATCCCTCTACCTGCCCACAGTGACAGTGGGCTGATCATGCATAATACGATTAATTTCAGAATAGCAATCATAAGAACATAAGATATGCCATACTGGGTCAGACCAAGGTCCATCAAGCCCAGTATCCTGTTTCCAACAGTGGCCAATCTAGGTCATAAGTACCTAGCAGTTTCCCCAAAAGACACAGGTTCCACAATGCTTGTATTGGGTCAAGCAGTAATATCCTGGGTCCTTTTTAATAATAGTTTATGGACCTTTCCTCCAGGAACTTGTCCAAACCTTTTTTAAACCCAGCTACACTAACAGCTTTTACTACATCCTCCGGTAACAAATTCCAGAGTTTGATTACACGTTGAGTGAAAAAATATTTTCTCTTATTAGTCTTAAATAACACAGGTACACTACCAAAAAACTGCCTCCAGTTTTGCAACTGATTCCTATAGATTTTGGGGTGCTGAATCCAGGAAAAATAGCCAAAATGTTCCATCACGTCACGTTTTCTTGCAAAATTAGATTTCTTACCCATATAAGGAATGTTCACATAATTTCTTTTTAGCCGACGGCAGTTTATTTTCTTGGCCCAAAATAGAGGTTGTAATGGTTAACTAACTAGAAACACTCCCTCCTGATATTTTAGAGTGTTTTGTATTCATTTTATACATTAACAGGACAATTGCGAGGTGGGGGCTAAATCCAGTACTCGCGCTGGCGCATGTTCTTTCCTGTTCGCCTCGCCTCGTTCGCTCGCTCAAACACGGTGGTTGCGACATGAACGTTCCTGTCAAATTTCAGTTTCTTGCAAGTTCATTATTACCTTTTGTTTGCTCAGTCGTAATCCAGCTTTATTCCGAAGTGGTTCACTACAGTTGTAGTTTGCAGTGCTGTGTATTTGTGATGGCTCACAGAGCCAGAGGTTGCGTCAACTCTCCGGACAGTTTTTGTTTTATTTGTGGGGAATATACCATGAAAAAACGGCAGAGGAACATTTCTGCATTTATTAAAAAAGTATATTTCGCCTATTTCGGTTTGAAGTTAGGCGATCAAGACAAACCGTGGGCTCCTCACAAAGTGTGCAAGACATGTGAGGAAGATCTACGCTTATGGATGAAAGGTAAAAACAAGCATTTCGTTTCGGAATGAGACCACAGCAGTGACTGCTATTTTTGCTCTTGCATTGTGAAGGGATACAACTTAAAAAATAAAAACGTAATAAGTTACCCCAACCTTCCCTCAGCAATTAGGCCTATGCCTCATAGCAACGAAGTACCTGTGCCTGAACCACCAAAATCTTTGGATCATATTTGTGTGGACGGTTCTGATCATGATGAGACTCATCAGATGGCTTTTCCCGATGAGTCCAGTACTTCCGAGTTTGAAACTGAACCAGATCCGAAACCTGAACTTTTCTCTCAAGCTGAATTGAATGATTTAGTCTGGGATTTAGGACTCCCAAAAGATGCTGCCCAACTGCTAGGTTCTCGGCTTAAACAGAAAAATCTATTGTCACCAGGAACAACTTTTTATTGGTACCGCAACCGCGAGACACAATTTTTGAAGTATTTCAGCAAAGAGGAAGATTTGGTATTTTGCAACGATATATACGGAGTGATGGAAAAGTTTAAACTCAAGTATGATCCTGCTGAATGGCGGCTGTTCATTGATTCGTCAAAAGACAGCATAAAAGGTGTTCTTATTCATAATGGCAACACATTCGCTTCAGTTCCTATTGCTCACTCTGTTATTCTCCAAGAAAAATACGAGAATTTGGCCCTGATTCTTCAGAAGATTCGTTATGATGAGCATAAGTGGATGATTTGTGGAGACTTTAAAATTCTATCCATGCTATTAGGGCAGCAATCCGGTTTCACCAAATATCCCTGCTTCCTTTGCTTGTAGGATAGCCGGGCCTGCGACCTACACTGGGGGAAAAAAAGACTGGCCAATTCGGGAATATTTGAGACCCGGTGAGAAAAATGTTCTTCATGAGAGCTTGGTACCTCGTGATAAAATTCTATTACCACCTCTTCACATTAAGTTGGGTCTCATTAAGCAATTCATCAAGTCCCTTCCAAAAGATGGTGAGTGCTTTCGGTACCTTTGCTCAAAGTTCCCCCGACTTTCTGAAGCAAAGCTAAAGGAAGGAGTGTTTGTTGGCCCTGATATAAAGAAACTCATTTCAGATGGAGCATTCGCTGAAACGATGTCTGAGAAGGAAAAAGAAGCCTGGGATTCCTTCAAGGATGTTGTTCTCAAATTCTTGGGGAACAGGCGGGATGAGAACTATAAGGATATTGTTGCCAGGATGCTCAATGCCTTCAAAGAACAAGGCTGTAACATGAGCCTGAAAGTCCATTTCTTGCACTCCCATGTGAACTACTTTCCCGAAAACCTGGGGGCGTACAGTGAAGAACAAGGTGAAAGGTTTCACCAGGACATCAAGGACGCAGAGAGAAGGTACCAAGGAAGATGGAACACCACTATGATGGCTGATTTCTGCTGGTTGCTGCTGCGGGAAACCCCAGATGAAAAATACGCCAAGCAGCGCACCAAGAGAAGCATTCGGGGGAAGAAGAAACGGGCCCACCAGGAGATTGATTGACCCAAGAATGACTTTAAAATCTAAACTGTGTTGACAAATATCGTGTTTTTACTAAACTTTGAAATAAAAATTTGCTAGTTATTACCACAGTGTCGGATCTCATTTATTAGAATTTTATTTTCACACCATCGGGTGTTTGTCTTCATGTATTGCAATGGTGCGGTTTGCGTTTTCTATTCTTACATACATACCTGTACAACATTTTTTGCACATTTCTTTGCTTTGCTTTGTGTCTAACCTCGCTCTTATATGCTCAATGTTTGTGCACATGTATGTGGCTGTTTTAAGTGCAGACAATTTTGCTACCATCACAGTGTGTTTTGTTGACATTACTCTATTCTTATGTGCTGCCTTGTTACAATTTTCTTTATTCTTATTTGAATAACTACTAAACAATTAGTATAAAGAATTCATCCAAGAAACTTTTATCTCGATCGCACTCAATCTGAAACGTTCACCTCAAACTGCTAACCCAATGTAGCAAAAAATCTGTACGTGATGGAGCAAATTGGTTACCAGATTTGGATTCAGCGCACCAAAAAACGTAAAAATCAATCGAAACATTAGAGGCAGTTTAAAAAAAATTTTTTTTAGTGTACCTGTGTAATTTACCCTGTAGCTTCATTGCATGTCCCCTAGTCTTTCTATATTCTGATGACATAAACAGTCGATCTACGTTTACCCGTTCCACTCCATTCATGAATTTATAGACCTCTATCATATCTCCCCTCAGCCATCTCTTTTCCAGGTTGAAGAGCCCTAACCTTTTTAGCCTTTCTTCATAGGGATATCCTTCCATCCCCTTTACCATTTTGGTGGCTCTTCTCTATCTTTTCTAATAACGCTATATCCTTTTTAAGATACGGCAACCAGAATTGCACAAAATATTCAAGGTAAGGTCGCACCATGAAATGATACAGAGGCATTATAATATCCTTTGTTTTATTTTCCATTCCTTTCCTTATGATACCTAGCATTCTATTTGCTCTCTTGGCCGCCAATGCACACTGGGTGGAGGGTTTCAATATGTTATCCACGATGATGCCTAAATATTTTTCTTTGGTGGGGGTTTCTAATGTGGAACCTTGCATCATGTAACCATAGTTTGGGTTGTTCTTTTCTAGGTGCATAACTGTGCAGTTTTCCACATTAAATTTCATCTGCCATTTGGATGCCCAGTCTTCCAATTTATCAAGATCCTCTTGCAATTTTCCACAATCATCGTGGGTTTTAACAATTTTAAATAGTTTCGTGTCATCTGCAAATGTGATAATCTCACTTGTTGTTCCCTTTTCCAGGTCATTTATGTATATGTCAAAAAGCAGTGGACCCAGCACAGATCCCTGGGGTACTCCACTATTCACCTTTTTCCTTTTGGAAAATTGGCCATTTAGCCCTACCCTCTGCTTTCTATCTTTTAACCAGTTCCTGATCCACAATAGTACACTGCCTCCTATCACATGACTTTTTAGTTTTGCCAAAAGTCTCTGATGAGGGACCTTATCAAAGGCTTTCTGAAAGTCCAGATATACTATATCAACTCTCACCTTTGTCTGTTTATTCACACCTTCAAAAAAACATAACAGATTAGTAAGACAAGATCTTCCTTGTCTAAAGCCATGTTGGCTGTCTCCCATTAAGCCATGACTATCTACATGTTCAGTAAGTTTCTCCTTTATTATGGTTTCTACCATTTTTCCCGGTACTGACGTCAGGCTCACCAGTCTGTAGTTTCACGGATCACCCCTGGAACCCTTTTTAAAAACTGGCGTTACATTGGCTTAGAAATTGGCATTACATTGTTAAATACGCACATAAAAAATGTCTATTTACATGCATATATGACTAAAAAAACTAGATTTATGCATGTTCACACACATGTAAATCTAAGTTTGAATTATAAAATTACCCCCACCTTCCCTTCTTTTCTTCATACACATGGAAAAGTCAACCAAAATATACCCAAACCAATCAATGACTAACATAGTAGAATTACAGCAGAAAATAGACCAACTGGCTCATCCAATCTGCCAATTATTCCTGTTAACACTCCAAGGATCTAGAAAACACTCCCAGACAATTTAAGATCTAGCAACAAAATACTATAATTCCACAAGACTAAAAACTCACATCTTCCTAGAATATTTCGGACGGACACCTAGCACATGCTTTGAAATACAGACAGATAGCTTCATATCAATCTCAATTGCCTCAAATTAATCATAGCCTAACACGATTGAGTAAGTTAAAAGTACTCCAGTTCATTATTTAGATTATATTCTGTAAACTTAATTGTAACCAAGATCAATGTTTGTTGTAAATCCACAATGTTATTTGTAAACTGTTTTAACTATAAAATAAAGCGATATAGTAAAGACGTTAAATAAATAAACAAATAAATAAGTAGACAAGGATCCATCCCAGCTGTCAGGCATAGAGCATGACCGTTTGCAAGATTTCTCCATATTCAAGACAGTATCTGTCATCTCCCTCATTTTGTACTCTACCGTATTAGGCAGATCAGCATACAAGATTATTCACTTTCTTCACAACCAACATCCCTCCCTTCCCATGTCTAACCACAAAACTTTGGGATAAACTAGATAAATAGCTATGAATGCTAGCATGGCTGTTGCCCAAACATTCCTGCGTAGCCTGCCAGACAGAACTGGCTATATCGGCATTTGTTTTTCTCCTGGGATTTCTAGTTAATACTACCAAATTCTAGAAACTGCCTATCATAGTAATGGGAAACCCAAAGCAAAAATAATGCTACTGTTGGCCTTACAAGGCTGTTTCTTGCTAACTCAATTGCATGAGGTTAGACAAATTAATTGCTTAAAGACTTAACTAGTGGACATTACTCTCCAAACAAATGGAAGTATTTACAGAGCAGAAACACCACCAGGCATTATCTCAAAGGCAGTATTCCTTAGATCTACACTGAAAACAAGACCTAACTGAAATGTAAATTCTGTCAATTTTCTCTGATTATAAAGTGAAATAGTAGGGTGTTAAATAGTATAAGGACATTTTTGGCTCCCCTGTTGAGGGAGGGGCAGGACAGGGCTTTAAGGGCTGCCTGGCTACATACCCACCTATCCACTTCATGTTCTGGTTTTCTTAGACTGCTTCTGAGGTAAAAATTTCATTTTGGCTGATCCATTAATTAGGTAAACTTTTGATTCCTCACTCCTTTATTCAATTAACGATCCCCCTCCCTCGATTAATCACACAAAAAATTCTCCTTGTTTAGCTTTTCTCCTACTGTTTTTTTGCAAGTGATTTCCTCGGTCAGAGTAGTAATTATAAGTCCCTTCTGTAACCTACTTGGCTTATGCACTAGTTAATTGCTCATGATAGCTGGGATAAATCTTTGGAATTATCTGTTTATAAGATGTTTTAGGGAGAATTTTATAAAGAACTGCCTAGATTTGCACACAATCACTATGCATAAATTCCAGCATTTTAGTCATTTATATGCATAAGTAGCAACTTTATGAGCATAAATGATCTCTTTTAAAATACTAATATGAAAGTACATACAGAGTTTGCACAGTATGTGCCTTCACCGTGGATCTGCACATGGGTGGAATTTAGGCAGAGTGTTGGCAGTGTGAGCAGTAATGCATGTAGAATGCGTCGTTTACCTTGCATTCAGCCCCATGCTGTTAGTGTCCGTTAGTAAATGTGCGCCATACATTATAAAGTTTAATATACATTCGTAATTGCAAAAAGAAGGCAATCACTTTACATCAGATCTAGGGCATGATTGTGCCTTAACATATGCACAAATCTTTGCAGTTACATTCTAATTATAAAGTCTAGTATGTGTGTACTTGACTTTGCAAAATAAGTGTAAAGTTCCTGTGTTAAAAAAGCATGTTAACAAGGTGCCATTTTATAAAAATGACTCTCTTTATGCCTAGTTACATAAGAATAGGCTGACTACTCATCAAACATAACCTGGCTTAGAAGTGAGGTTCATGACTGTCATGGTATGCACAAAACTAACCCATTTGGAGAAATTGCCCCCACTTTAGATATCACAACCCCTACATCACATCTGTAAAAAGGCGCGGGCAGGGTCCCGGCGCCTGCCCGTAACCGGGTGCTCTGCCCGGCGCGGGACCCTGCTCGTGCACGGCGGCGGCTGGGCCGTGCACGGGGCGCATTCTTTGAATTGATTGGCTCCGCTGGGAGAAGCAAGCCAGCGGAGCCAATCGGAGGGCAGGCGACCATGTGCTCCGGAGTGCGTTATCGCGTCGGAGCACAGGTCGTCTGGCGGGAGGCTCGGCAGGAGAGGACCTGGAAGCGGCGTTGTCCCGGGCGTGGAAGGCTTTTTGTTGGGGGGCAGGAATCAGCCCCAATCGAGGTCGTGGCGCAGGGAGCACGGGAGCTCCAATCCCGGTCGGACCAGGCGAGTGGGAAAGGGCTTGAGTTTGGGGAAGCCGTTGCGGTGCTTGGCAGCCTGCAGGCATTGTCCGGGACGGTTTGGGGGGGGGAGGGGTGATCTGAGGAGCGGGGATCAAGCCGGAGCTGCGGCGCGAGGGCGACGGCTACTAAAAAAAAAAAAAAAAAAACGCTATACGCGTGAGCCTCAGCTGTCGCCGCAGCGGGTGGTGAGTGTGTGCAGGAACTTTGTTTCTGCCCGGGGGAGCTATGGCGGGGAAGCAGCCAGCAAAAAAGGGGGGGGGCAGGGTGGACAAGGGGAAGCAGGCCGGCGGGCAGAGAGGCCGGGGGTTGGGGAAAGCACTGCGGTCTGGGGCCGGGTCGGCGGGGGGGGGGGTTCAAAAAGGGGGGTTCGAGGTGCACGGGGTTCTGGGAGGGGGCAGAGGGGAAGTAGGCCGGTGGAGGGCCCCGGTGATGGTGGTGCCGGGCAGAGTGTAGGTGCTGAGCCGAGGGGACAGGCATTAGCCTCAATAGGTGCTGGGCCAGACAATGTAGTGGCGATGGAGCACTGTGGGGGAGTGGGGGGGTCTAATGTTGCTCAAGAGCAGGGGCAGAGCTGGGGCTTAAGCACTACGAGCCAAAGGGGGGTGGGCCCGCGGTCTGGTTTTGGGGTGGCAGGGGGGGATGGCTGGGGTTGGCTGTCACCGGCTGGGGGATTCGGGCCTACGGGGGTGGGTCTGCCACCGACGGGTTGGTACGGGCAGTCGGGGCAGCGGGGTGGGGTGGGAGCACTGGTTGGGAGGGGGGCAGGGTTCGTCCAGGTCTGATTGGACACGAGCGTGGCCCCCGGGGAGTGCCCCTGGGCTCTCTTTTGGTTTTCCTGTTTTGTCTTCGCAGGTGCCGTATATGTCTTCCCCAGGTGAAGGTTTGTCAGCGGGCAGGTCAAGCGGAGAGAGGAGCATGGGGGCGCAACTCCACCCGGAGGTGGGGCCCGCGGGAGTTGGGGTCCAGGCGTCTGTGAATGAGGAGCGGCAGCGGACGATGGGGCCTGGCGCCGATGGGCGCCCCTCGGCTGAGGTCGGCGAAGTCGCGGACGAGACAGGTGAGTTGCGGGCGGCGGATGGGGGTGTTACGGGGGAGGTGGGGTCTCGTAAGGCTCGCAGAAAGAAGAGGCATGGGTCTCGCCGCCGGCGTGCCTCGTCGTCGTCTATCTCATCGTCGTCGTCTGATTCGTCCGATACGGCGGAAGGGTCCGAGAGGGGGGGCGGGGTTGATTTGGAAAGGGGGTCTCATGGCAGAGCAGGTGGGGGATCCGCATCCATGGTGGCGTTATCGGAATTGTGGGAAGGGGTCCCCAAGAAGCTGAGGCGGAAAATCCGCAAGCGGAAATATATTGATATTTTTCGCTTGCTGGAGGGGCGGAAGCGTTCCGGGGACAGTAAGAAAAAACGGAAAGAAGATGAGAAAGCGGGGCGGCTTCGGAAAGTGTCACGGAATGTAGTGAATTGGGTGCGCTCGTTTTTACGTTTAGCCAGCGTGTGGGGTCATCATTTTCCTCACCAGTATGGGCTGTTGTTGTCCTATGCCGATTCGATTCTCGAGGCTTCTCAGATGCACGACGGATGGTCGTGGTTGAATTATGATGAGAAGTTTCGAGATAAGATGGAGGAGAATAAGTTGTTGACTTGGGGTACCCAAGATATTAACCTGTGGCTAACGCAAATGTCGGTAAAAAGCGGGAGTGGTGGGGGGGGGGGGGGAAAAGGAGGGACAGTAGCGGTTGGGGGGGCTCCGCGGTCCTTTCGGGGAGGGCTCACCGCGGGGCCGGCCAAGTCGACTCTTGGGACGGGAGGCGATGTCTGCTGGAGATTTAATCGGTCCATGTGTCCCTTCCCGGACTGTAAATTCCGCCACGCTTGTTCGGTCTGTGGGGGTCCACATTCGGCCGCAAAATGTGCAAAAAAGGTGCCTGGTGCCCCTCCAGCGGCGGGGCTCAAGTAAGGGGCCGGCCTTTGAGATTGCGCCTTCCCCGATTGAGGTTCCGCTTTTATGCCGGTGGTTGCTGGATTATCCGCGAAGGCGGGATAGGTTGGTTTTGCAATGGGGTTTTAGTTTGGGTTTTGTGGTTCCGGTACAAGGGGTGGTTTATGGGTCTTCGACACGGAACTCTCCCAGTGTGCGGCGCTGGGGGATATAGTGCGGGAGAAGCTAACAGAGGAACTGCGGTTGGGTAGAATTGCGGGGCCCTTTAGGCATCCGCCATTCGCGGATTTTGTTGTATCGCCATTGGGCATTATTCCGAAGAAGGAGCCCGGGAAGTTTCGGATTATTCACAATCTGTCTGCCCCGGTCGGCTATTCGGTTAATGACGCGATTCCGCAAGAGTTGTGCACGGTTCGTTATGAGTCGTTCGACAAGGCGGCGGACTTAGTCAAGAGAGCGGGACGCGGGGCGTTGATGGCGAAGGTTGATATTGAGTCAGCGTTTCGCTTGTTGCCGGTTCACCCAGCTTCCTTCAGGTTGTTGGGCTTCCAGTTCGAGGGGGATTTTTATTTTGACAAATGTATGCCCATGGGCTGTTCGGTATCCTGTGCGTACTTCGAGAAGTTTAGCTCATTCTTGCACTGGCTAGTGGTATCTCGAGTCGGTAGGGGGGAGGTGGTCCATTATTTGGATGATTTTTTGTTTGTAGGGGCGGCAGGGTCGGCGGGGTGGGGAGCTGTTGGCGGGCTTCATGCGTTTAGCGAGCGAGTTAGGAGTGCCCTTGGCGGAAAGCAAGACGTTAGGCCCGACGACGACGTTGTCCTTTTTGGGGGTGGAGTTGGATTCCCAGAGTTTGGAGGCGAGATTGCCGGCTGAGAAGGTGAAGAAATTGAGAGTACTGGTGGCTAATACACTGGCATCTTCTAAGTTGAATTTGCGGGAGCTGCAGGCATTAATTGGATCCCTCAACTTCGCTTGTAAGGTCGTTCCCATGGGAAGGGTTTTCCTCCGGAGTCTGGAGGCGGCGACGGCTGGGGTACGGAAGCCTCACCATCGTATTCGAGTCTCTGCGGTTATGAGGGAGGATTTGCGGATTTGGGATTTGTTTTTGCGGGACTTTAATGGCATTTCGGTCTTGCGGGAGGCAGAGGTATCCAGCCACGATTTGCAGTTGTATTCTGATGCGGCAGGGGGTGTGGGTCTGGGGATATATTTCAACGGGGCTTGGTGTGCGGACAGTTGGCCTCGGGAGTGGGCGGTCGAGGGGCTGTTGCGGAATATTACTTTTCTCGAGTTGTTTCCTATTTTAGTGGCCCTTTCATTGTGGCCGGATAGATTGGCTAACCGTAGGGTGGTGTGGTGGTGCGATAACGAGGCGGTGGTGGCGGTGGTGAACCGGTATACTCCACGCTGCCTTTCGGTTGCGGCCTTAATGCGTCAAGTGATACTAGCTTGTTTGCGTTTAAATGTGGATTTGCGAGCCCGTCATATTCCGGGGCGTACTAATGACATCGCTGATGCTCTTTCTCGTTTACAGTTGGAGCGTTTCCGGCAGTTGGCACCGGAGGCGGACGAGGAAGGGCTCCGGGTCCCGTGGAGCTTGTGGAGTTGTGGCCCGCCGAGATGAAGCGCCTCTTGAAGAATTCGGTGGTTGAGCGCACGTGGGACACATACCGGCGGGGATGTGAGAGTGTGTGGGAGTATCTGTGTGGCACGGGGTGTGTGGGAAGTGCGGTGTCGGAGCATATGCTGGGCATGTATGTTGGCTGGGCGAAGTCGCGGGGGTTGTCGAGATCGGTGGTGCGGGGGCAGCTGGCGGGGTTTGAGTTTTTTGCCAGGGCAGTAGGTTGGCAGAGCGCATTGCGGGGGAGGCTGGCACGGCGGTTACTGCATGGGTGGGAGCGGGAACTACCGCCGCAGAGGGACCGCCGTCTTCCAATATCCCATTGCTTGTTGCAGCGTTTGTGTCGAGGGTTGCCGGGGGTGGCGTCCTCTCCATATGAGGCAGTCCTCTTTCGGGCAGTTTTTTGTTTGGCGTTTTTTGGGGCATTTCGGGTTGGTGAACTGGCGGTGGCTTCGGTTAAGGCAGGGCTGGGTCATTCTTTGCGGTTGCAGCACGTGTGGCGTGAGTCGGGGAGCATTCGCGTGCTGTTGGCTAAGTCCAAAACCGATCAAACAGGAAGGGGTTTGTGGGTGGTACTGGGAAGGATTGGGGGAATAACGTGTCCAGTGGCGGCCCTCGAGAACTACTTGGGTGTGCGCCCGAGGGGTAGCGAAGGGCTGTTCGTGCATGAGAATTCTGCACCCGTGACCAGGTATCAGGTGGCGGCGGTGCTACGCATGGCGCTGCGGGGGATAGGCACCGATCCGGCGTTGTTTTCGGCACACTCGTTTCGTATCGGAGCAGCCACTAGTGCGGCAGCGGCGGGTCTGTCGCGGGAAGAGATTCAGCTTATTGGCCGATGGCGGTCGAAAGCGTTCCGGGGTTATGTGCGGCTATGAGAGGCCGTGCGGGTTGGGGGGGGGGGTACTAATGTTTTTACTTTCTGTTGCAGGTGTGGGGCAGGCTACAAAAAGCTGCTGGATGCTGGGACACTCCTTTGTCTACTGGGCGGGGCAGAGAGCGGCTGTGCGGCCTATCGGGGCGAATTTAGGAGTGGACCCGGCGCGGCTGGCGATTTCATGGCTGGGTGAGCGGGGGCTGCGGTGGTCTCAGATGCTCCCTTTGCTGAGGCATCATCTGCGGGTTCGTGGACAGCCAGCGATCGTCCTCGTCCATCTTGGGGGCAACGATTTGTCGGAGTGGTCCTGCAAGCAGCTGATACGGGCGGTGAAAAAGGACTTGAAGACTCTACTCAGTTTGTTGCATGGAGTGGAGTTAATTTGGTCAGACATTATCCCGAGACCTTCTGCCTGGGGCCAGCGCAGGTGGTCCCGAGGTTTGACCAAGATTAATAGGCAACTTGGAAGATGGGTTTGTGAGCAGGGGGGCTGGCAGGTGCAGCATCCCTGGGTTGATGTGGCCTGTCCCGGGCTGTTTCGGGCGGATGGGGTGCACCTCTCGCCAGTAGGTATGGACTTGCTCTTAAATGACTGGCAAGAGGTGTTGGAAAGAGTTTTCGAGGTGTGACACACTGATCGCAGCTGCCGGTAGGTTTTCCTTTGGGGGGGGGCAGCACAGGTATGGTTAGGCCTGTGCCGGTGGCGGGATCCCGGAGGTTTCCGGGGTCCGGAGCCTTTGGCGACTCGGGACGAGGGCGGGGTGCCCTCGGCCCGGACTGCCCCTGGAAGACTTTTGCTAGTAATATGGCGAAGTCGGATAGGGGTAGTCGGAACGTTGCCGGTGGTGTGAGCTTGGCTAGAGCGGAAGCAAGGTCGCTTTGCTAGTAGCATGGCTGGTGACGCAATGCTCCGCTGGTGGGGGGGGGGGGGGGTTTGAGATCATTGTTACTGTTGTTGTTTTGAAATTTGATAAAATAAAGCTGCGACCAGTTGTCACCATACTTGGAGTCTGTGTAATCTGTGAAAATGAAATGGGGAATGTCTAGAAAAGGGGGTGCGGGTTGAAAGGGGAGCTAAGGGTTGAAAAGAAAGGAGGGAGCGCCGGGTCTGACTACCCGGTTAGTAAAAAGGCGCGGGCAGGGTCCCGGCGCCTGCCCGTAACCGGGTGCTCTGCCCGGCGCGGGACCCTGCTCGTGCACGGCGGCGGCTGGGCCGTGCACGGGGCGCATTCTTTGAATTGATTGGCTCCGCTGGGAGAAGCAAGCCAGCGGAGCCAATCGGAGGGCAGGCGACCATGTGCTCCGGAGTGCGTTATCGCGTCGGAGCACAGGTCGTCTGGCGGGAGGCTCGGCAGCCCACCCGCCCACCCAGCCTTTTTGTGATGGGGCTGGAGTCGGGGTGTCGCAGCTGGGGGGGGAGCGAGGCGGGATCCCGGAGGTTTCCGGGGTCCGGAGCCTTTGGCGACTCGGGACGAGGGCGGGGTGCCCTCGGCCCGGACTGCCCCTGGAAGACTTTTGCTAGTAATATGGCGAAGTCGGATAGGGGTAGTCGGAACGTTGCCGGTGGTGTGAGCTTGGCTAGAGCGGAAGCAAGGTCGCTTTGCTAGTAGCATGGCTGGTGACGCAATGCTCCGCTGGTGGGGGGGGGGGGGGGGTTTGAGATCATTGTTACTGTTGTTGTTTTGAAATTTGATAAAATAAAGCTGCGACCAGTTGTCACCATACTTGGATTCTGTGTAATCTGTGAAAATGAAATGGGGAATGTCTAGAAAAGGGGGTGCGGGTTGAAAGGGGGAGCTAAGGGTTGAAAAGAAAGGAGGGAGCGCCGGGTCTGACTACCCGGTTAGAACATATTTAGTCAAAATCCTCAGCTGAACCCCACTTATAACTACCTACTTTAAACTTCCACTGTCATGGCCCAAGAACATAAGAACATAAGATATGCCATACTGGGTCAGACCAAGGTCCATCAAGCTCAGTATCTTGTTTCCAACAGTTGCCAATCTAGGTCACAAGTACCTAGCAGTTTCCCTAAAAGACAGAGGTTCCACAATGCTGGTATCGAGGCAAGCAGTGGATATCCCAGGTCTCCTTTAATAATGGTTTATGGACCTTTCCTCCATGAACTTGTCCAAACATTTTTTAAACCCGGCTACACTAACAGCTTTTACTATATCCTCCGGTTACGAATTCTAGAGTTTGATTACACGTTGAGTGAAAAAATATTTACTCTTATTAGTCTTAAATAGATTACCCTGTAGCTTCATTGCAAGTCCCCTAGTCTTATTTTATTTTGATGGCGTAAACAATTGATCTACGCTTACTCGTTCCCCTCCATTCATTAATTTATAGACCTCTATCATATCTCCCCTCAGCCGTCTCTTTTCCAGGTTGAAGAGCCCTAACCTTCCATCCCCTTTACCATTTTGGTGGCTCTTCTCTGTACCTTTTCTAATAACGCTATATCCTTTTAAAGATACGGCGACCAAAATTGCACACAATATTAAAGGTGCAGTTGCACCATGGAACGATACAAAGCATTATAATAGCCTTTGTTTTATTCTCCATTCCTTTCCTTATGATACCTAGCATTCTATTTGCTCTCTTGGCTGCCAATGCACACTGGGCGGAGGGTTTCAACATCTTATCCACGATGATGCCTAAATCGTGTTCTTGGGTGGGGGTTTCTAATGTAACCATAGTTTGGGTTGTTCTTTCCTATGTTCATAACTTCAGTTTTCCACATTAAATTCCATCTGCCATTTGGATGCCCAGTCTTCCAATTTATCAAGGTCTTCTTGCAATTTTTCACAATCCACATGGGTTTTAACAACTTTGAATAGTTTTGTGTCATCTGCAAATTTGATTACTTCACTCGTTATTCCCATTTCCAGGTAATTTACGAATATGTTAAAAAGCAGCGGACCCAGCACATATCCCTGGGACACTCCACTATTCACCTTTCTCCTTTGGGAAAATTGGCCATTTAGCCCTACCCTCTGCTTTCTATCTTTTAATCAGTTCCTGATCCACGATAGTATAATACCTCCTATCCATGACTTTTTAATTTCGCCAAAAGTCTCTCATGAGGGACCTTGTCAAAGGCTTTCTGAAAATCCAGATACACTATATCAACCGACTCACCTTTTTCTACCTGTTTATTCATACCTTCAATAAAACATAACAGATTAGTAAGACAAGACGTTCCTTGACTAAAGCCATGTTGGCTGTCTCCCATTAAGCCATGACTACCTACATGTTCAGTAATTTTCTTCTTTATTATGGTTTCTACCATTTTTCCCGGTACTGGATCACTGGTCTGTAGTTTCCTGGATCACCCCTGGAACCCTTTTTAAAAATTGGCGTTACATTGGCCATCCTCCAATCTTCAGGTATTACAGATGATTTTAATGATAGTTCACAGATCACTAAATAGGTCTGCATTTTCATATTTCAGTTCTTTCAACACCCTTGGATATATACCATCCAGTCCAGGTGATTTGCTACTGTTCAGTTTATCAAATAGTTGCAATACATCTTCCCAGTGTATCAATATTTCTTTCAATTCTTCTGTGGCATCACCTTTAAATACCATTTCAGTCATAGATAAAACCCCTACATCTTCATCAGTAAAGACGAAGCAAAGAATTCATTCAGTCTTTCCGCTATAGCCTTGTCCCCTCTTAGTGCCGCTTTTATCCCTCTATCATCTAATGGTCCAACTGACTCTCTCACAGGTTTTTGCTATGAATGCACTTGAAAAAGTCTTTATTATGCATTTTTACTGCCACAGCAAGCTTCTTCTCAAATTCTCTCTTTGCCTGCCTTATCAATGCCTGGTATCTACAGTAAGTTGCCAGTGCTTATGTTGTTTCAAATTTTCATCATTTGGCTCCTTTTTCCATTTCTTGAAAGATACTTTTTTGGCAACAACAGCCTCTCTGACCTCAACTTTAAACCATGCTCGCAGGTTTTTGGGCTTCCTTCCACTTTTCTTAAAGCGTGGAATACAGCTGGTCTGGGCTTCCAAGATAATATTTTTAAACAACACCCATGCTTGATGTAAATATTTAACCTTTGCAACTGCTCCTTTTAGTTTTTTCTTAACTATTTTCCTCATTTTATCATAGTCTCCCTTTTTAAAGTTAAAAGGTAGCACTGTGGATTTCCTTACCATCCTTCCTCCATTTATTAAATCAAACGCGATCATGCTATGATCACTATTGCGAAGTGGCCCCAACACCCTTATCTCTTGCACCAGATCTGGTGTTCCACTAAGGACTAGGTCTAAAATGGCTTCTCCTCTGGTCAGTTCATGAACCAGCTGCTCTAAGAAGCAGTCATTTATTTCATCTAGAAATGTTATCTCTCTAGCATATCCTGCCATGACACTGACCCAGTCGATACCAGAGTAATTGAAATCACCCATTATTATTACTGTACTGTAACTTTTGTTAGCTTCCCTGATTTCTTTGAGCATTTCATCACCCATTTGTTCACTCTGGTCAGGCGGTCGATAGTACACGCCCACTGCCATTGCATTCCCCTTCCCCATTTTAAATGGAATTTCAATCCTTAGAGATTCTACAGTGAATTTTGTTTCCTGCAAAACTTTAATCCTTTGTGACTCAATGCTGTCTCTAGCATAGAGTGCAACCCCTCCACCAATTTGATCAGCTCTATCATTACGATATAGTTTGTACCAAGGTATCACAGTATTCCACTGGTTGTCCTCCTTCCACTATGTCTCTGAGATACCAATCATATCTAGGCCTAGACCTTGCTCACTTAATTACATACCTCTTGTTTGTTTTTGGTTGTATGTCTTGTCTGTCTCTTCATTATGGAAGTAATTTTATTAAGCATTGTCCATGTATAAAGCATGTTTTACACATGGTAAGGGACTCTTAGAAAATTGCATGGAAATACACATAAAGAGTGGAGGAATAGCCTAGTACCCAAGAGATCAAGGATCAAGTCCCACTGGCACTCCTTGTGATCATGGGCAAGTCACTTTACCCTCCATTGCCTTGTAATAAAAGGCCTGGCAATCTACTTCCAGTCATACCTTGCCAAGTAAATCCAGGGACTGCTGGGTCATGAGGAGTCAACATTGACTTGATGGCACGTTAAAAATACACATAGAGTAGGCACATAGAAACAATGTTCCCACTTTTATTTGATCCATGCATAGGTATTCCTGGGGGCATAGCTGCACTGTAGTTTGCATTTTATTAAATACTCATTTACACAAATAGAGGGTAATTCTGTAAGGCAAGGCTAGATTTCCAAACATAAATCATGGTATTTTAATGGTATCTGCACATAAATGATAACTTGCATGTGGAGTTTAGTCAGTTGCTATTCTGAAAGCACGCAGCATGAACCGATAGCACATACTTTCACTGTAAGTTTGCAGAGAGGTGGAGTCTGGGCAGAGTGCAAATTTATGCACACACTTTACAGAATATGGCCTAATGCATATAAGATGTGTGCAGTCATTTACACTTGATGTAGAGCTGCATGGATTTGATGACATAGAAGAGGTGTCATTAATATGTGTAAATCTAATCACTACTTATAATTACCCTTATAGAGTAAGGTTGTTTATGAGGATTTGTGCACTGCTGGATCTGGTCCTAGTTATCTATTTTATAAAGGCATATAGACAGCTATATTGCATTTATAAAATAGGCATCATCTTATAAAATTGCTTCACATGGATCTCTGTAAGTGCTGCATACATGCTAGATTACTTATGGTAATAATAACAATCTCTGATCATTTGTGCTCTTGTTCATAGTACTTATACTTCCAAGCTATTGACTTTGCTGATGTCCTCCTTTTTAAAGACAGTAATTTATAGACAAAAATGATACCTGCAAGATTTTCCTGTTTATAACCTTACCCAAACTTTCAGCTATATTATTTCATTTGGAGTCTTTGAGCTTGACATGGACTCAAAAAGCTTTGTCACTGCTTATTTTTCAGGGCTACATAAGAGGAGCTACAGATCTATGCTATGATCTCTGAAGTTCACAATTTTAAGTGCTTGATGATCTAAGAATACTGATATGTGTCATGGAGTGAAGGAGTAATCTAATGATTAGGGCACTGGCTTGCGAACCAAGAGACCAGCATTTGATTCCCACTAGCGCTCTTTGTGGCCTCGGGCAAGTCACTTAACCCTCCTTTGCCCATGAAAAATCCAAGTTATCAATGTCCCTGTTTAATGTACATTACCAAGTTTAAGTTACAATGTAAACTACAATCTACTTCAAAACCTGGACTCTATAACATCTCTGCCCTCTCCTTGCCCCATCAGATTTCTGCTCAGCCCTACAAGCTCTCATAACACCCCATGCAGACTACTGCAATTCAATATACCAAGGTCTACCAAAATCAACACTCCATCCTCTTCAAACGGTCCTCCACACGGCAGCAAGGACCATCACTGGAACCTCCAAATATGAACACATCACCCCATTCTCAATCACTTCCACTGACTTCCCCTGCAAAGCAGAATCCTCTACCAAATCCTGTTAATGATTCACAAAGCTCCTAACCATCAATTATTCACCCACCTTTGTTCCCTCATCACACCACAGCCTTCAAAAAGACCACAAAGAACCTCCACAGTGAACATGCTAACTACCCCCCAAGATGTAACAAAAAGCACTCAACAAGCCTGTACCAGATCCTTTGAACTTCATGTCCTAACTGTCTGGAACTCTCTTCCTACCCACATAAGAAACACTATAGACCTCCTATCCTTCACCAAACTCCTCAAGACTCACCTGTTCACCCTCCACTTTGGCCCCAAAACCTCCTAACCCTACCTCCCTGAACAGCATTTCTGAATCCACATGAAGGACAAGATATTACAAGCACATGCAAATAATTTATTAACCTGTACGTAGTTAATTTAAGTTAACCACTGTTCCTTTTCTGTGCACAAAGTTACCTGTTTTCAATGTAAACATTAGTTGTAAAACCAAGTTCCTTGTAAACCGCTTTGACCTCTGTGAAAAGTGGCATATTAATACAGCCAAATAAATAAATAAACTGCTTTGACTGAAATGATAAAGTGGTACAAAAAAACCTGATAAATAAATAAATGTTTCTAGATTTTAGTCATGGGACGAAAGAGAGCTATCTACTCCCTCAGCTAAGATAGAATCAAAAGCCACAAATAAAAATGGAATTGGGGGAGGGGGTAGGTGCTGCTGATAGCAGGTTTCTGTGTTTTAACTTGAAAGCAAGATTCAAAGAGCATTAGAACAGGAGAATTAGTGCAAGATCATCACCTCTGCTTTTTCTAAGTTTCTACGAAAAATGGCAAGCAGAAGATCTAAACAAAAAAGGATGCATACTATAATGATGCAAAGCAATGTGTGCATTTCAGTCAGTGCTGACTCCTGGCAACCCAGCAGCTCCTGGGTTTTCTTGGCAGTGTGACTGCAAGTAGATTGCCAGGCCTTTCTTCCAAGGCAGTGGAAGGTTAAGGGACTTCCCCAAGGTATGCTAGTGGGAATCAAACGCCGGTCTCTTGGTTACTAACCCAGTGCTCCAACTACTAGGCTACTCCTCCATACTGTAATGGTGCTAACCTTTAATATTTTGATCATTAACCTCCTTGTGCTTTTGTACTTGAAAAAGTTCCCTTTGTAAATTTGTATCCTTTCAGCATATTGTGCTGAGACGTTCCAATTACAGGAGTCAAGGAGTTAGGCTTAATTATACATACTGCTACACTATCTTGGCAAAACAGATAGACAGGAAAATGTCTTCGTCCCAGCTGAAGGGATTGCTTTGTGTTATGAATATAACCAATAACCTAAATAATTATCCTCATTTCAAAGTAAAAATGAGTCTTAAAATTATGACTCACTGAAGTAAGGTTATATGAAGATAAAGAATGGCCTTACACATGTAATAGATCAAGTAAGAATCTAGATTAATTTTCACAAATTGAGCACATGGGTCTTTTTCAAATCTATTTGAAGCACCTATTCCCAAATAAAATACAGCTGAAACTATAGTAATAGCTTTTGGAGATAGTGAGCTAAATCACATAATGAGCAAAGGAATGTTTTCTAAAGACGGAGAGGTAGTAGAACTAGAGGACATGAGATAAAGCTCCAGGGAGGTAAACTCAAAAGCAATATCAGGAAATATGTTTTTGTTGTAAGGGTGCTGGATGCCTGGAATGCCCTCACAGTGGATGTAGTGGGGACCAGGCCCAGATTTAAGTATAGGCAACACCGGCAACTGTTTAGGCCGCCATATTTTGAAGGCACCAAATACCAGCTAAACAGTAGCCTGATTCCGCATGTTTTAGAAAAGGCCATCACGATGCATGTGCGAGAATGTTGTTCACACAGGGCCCAATGCTTCAGGGGGCCCCGTGTCAACTTTATGCCGCATACGCAGTTTGGCTCCTGACCATTTCCAGGGCCGGCTTCAGAGGGAGCAAGGGAGGCCCAAGGCCCTGGCTCACCCCTGCACAGCTGCCGCAGTGAAGAGCTGGGTTTTTCTTCATTCTGGTGGCTATGTTCTTGTGCAGCCCACTGGTGCACTGGAGATTAAAAGGCATTTCCTGTTTTCCACTGAGAACACAGCCGCTGGA
This sequence comes from Ichthyophis bannanicus, assembly GCA_033557465.1. Taxonomy (NCBI): domain Eukaryota; kingdom Metazoa; phylum Chordata; class Amphibia; order Gymnophiona; family Ichthyophiidae; genus Ichthyophis; species Ichthyophis bannanicus. Next base: position 294,734,272 of record CM066032.1, read on the forward strand.
GTGAAGGAAAATGGCTGTGCAGAAGTGAGCTGAGGCTTCAGGTCTTCCTGGCTCCCTCTGAAGCAAGTCAGACAGGCATGGGGCTCTTTGGAGGGGGGGCTAGGACTAGAAATGGGCTTATTGGAGGCTAGGACTGGAAATGGGCTGATGGGGGGGGGGGGCTAGGACTGGAAATGGACTGATTGGGGGGTCTTGGACTGAAAATGGGTTGATGGGGTCTAGGAATGGAAATGGGCTGATGGGGGGCTAGGATATGACTGGAAATGGGTTGATGGGGGGCTAGGGGTGGAAATGGGATGATTGGGGGGCTTGGACTGGAAATGGGATGATGGGGGGCTAGGATAGAACTTGAAATGGCTGATGGAGGGCTAAAATAGACCGATGAGGGCTTGGACAGGAAATAGGCTGATGGGGGGGGGGGGGCTGGGACTGATAGAGGGCTAGGATAGGACTCAAAATGGCTGATTGGGGGACTAGGACTTGAAATGCGTTGATGTGGGGAGATGAGAGAATGGAACTAGAAGGGAGCAGATGCTGGGTGAGGCTGGAACTAGAAGGGAGCTGATGTTGGGGGAGGACTAGAAGAGGATGGGACTGGGGGAATGAGGATGGAGAGGGGAAAAGATATTTTGTGTGGGAGGGAAGAAAAATCTACGATTAGCCGGGTATTGGGAAAGTAAGTGTGGATTGAGGATGGAAGGGTGAAATTTGAGTTGATAAAAAAGGAATAAAGAAAGAATGGAGGAAAGAGCAAAAGGGGAAAGATCAGTCTGCTAGAGGCAGATGTAGAGAGAATGGACAAAAACTAGAAAGAGAGAAGAAAGGACAAATGGACAGCAGACAATGGAGAGTTAGCAGAAGACACAAAGAAACCAGAAGAAAATGACTAGAGCAAATACAACTGAAAAATAAAATGCCCAAACAACAAAAGGTAGAAAAATACTTTTTTATTTTGAATTTATTAACTGGAATATGTCAGCTCTGGGAAATGTGCATTGCTAACGTTTTGCTTAGTACAAGAGGAAATTAATTTATAATTTTATTTCTCCAGTGTTGTTGTACATTCCAAGTTTGGCTTTTGGGGTTCCCAGTTTAATCATTGTCTTCATATTTCTAAATTGTGTTAACACAATGACTGGTGATGGTCTATGCTCTGCATGTGTAACCGAGCTGAGATATTTTGTTCATGTAGTTTCTATTTGACAATGCCACTTGTTCACTTGTTCTCTTTCCCCAATAGGAGATGTATTGGTATTCTCTGAGATGTATTGGTTTAATATTTGCAAGGTTGCCTTTTGTTAGGTAGGGTTTGGTGCTTTGTGAGTCCTGGTAGTGCTGTTATGATACAGTGGGTTTGCTATGGGTTCTAAATGGGCAGGGTTTATAGTACTTCGTAATGTGTCTGGCAGTTGGCGCTGGAGTATAGTAATGTAGAAATCTGGTAGCCTTTCCTTATCCTCACTGCCCATGCAAATGGTATTCAGACACTCATTAAGAGGCATGTTTTCTAAAAGTTAATGCACATTCACAAATGTGAATGTGCATTAAGTGCAGGAACACCCATTTATTTATATTGGCACAGTGGCACTTAAAGCACATTATTAATTAGCAAACATGCCCCCAAGTCATCACCAGAAGAAAAAGAATCTTGTGAAGGGCTCCTTTGAAAACTGCCTAAAATTTTAGATGGGCAATAAATACATTTTAAAATAAAATAAAGTTTATGCAAATGTGGTCCAGTGGATATGCAAATGAGGCCCCACAATGAGTCTCTGCACGTGGCCTCACATCACCCTTGGGCTGCCCCTAGTTTTAGAACTATGTTGTATGATATCTAGGAGAGAAACCTCCCTTCTCAGCCACTTTCTGGTCCTGCCTATGGGTGCTAGTCTCTTAAATCCAGCCCTGGTGGGAACAAAAATGTGAAGGAATTCAAAAAAGCCTGGGATAAACATAGAAGATCCCTATATTGTGAAAGAATGGAATCAAAGTAAAGAACTTTCTGCTCAAAGCAAAAGTTAAATGACTTCCGCACTTTAAAAAAAAAGGCATGGAGGGAGCATAACCTGCAAGCAGTGGAAGTTAAACCCTAAACACTTTTCTAAGCAGGCCATGATGGGCCATGCTGACTTTCATCTACCATCATTTACTGTGTTAACTACTATACATATATTGCAAAGGTGTTTCAAAGTTCTTTGCAGCACATGTTCAACAAAACAATCCAGAAAATGAATTGAAAAAAGCCGTGCAGCACATTTGCAAAATAAGATCAAACTAATACAATGCTTGCAAAAATCATCCCCAGTTCATACATCTGTAAATTATTTGCTACATTATTTTGTGGAACAATCTTCGCAGTACATATTCTGCAAGCTAGTCCAGAAAGTTAATTGCAAACTTATAAAACTGAAATTATTTTTGATATTAGCGTTGTATAATTTTTCAGTTGTTTTGAAAAAGATATCACACAAAAGTTTGCAAAAGTGATTCAATGGCATGATTACTAAAGTGCACTATGTTAGGGCACATTAAACCCCCAGACATCAGTGTGAAGGCCTGTACTAACTGTTGGGGGCATGCCCACATATCTCCCTGCAGTTACCACATTGGAGCCTTTCTTTACCTCACTAAATGACGTGCACTTAACACAGTTGCATCTATCACCACCCATTGAGAAGGCGATAAGTGTACCTGCACGAAGAGTAACATTCTGAGGTGCCACGTGCCAGTATTGCCCACGCCAGCCATGATCTGCTGTCAACACGATTCCTTCCTTAATCCACTCAGTCCCTACCCCATCACATTTTAAATGGGTAGCATAGGATTTGTACCATACTGCTCTTAATCAACTGTCAACTGGTCTATCCCCCTCCCTCTATACTCCCCCTCCCCTTCCTCCTGTCTATAGCTATGATAAAGTATCTAAACTGAGGTCAACTCTTGCATGCTAATTGATATACCCTTTGTGCCCCATTCTGTACAAGACGTTCATGCCCCTGTGCGCCCAATCGAAACTGGATGCACAGGGGCAGATGCGATTCTGATCAGAATCACGACTAGGCCTGTACCTGTAAGCCTGGGACCCGATCCCGGTTGGCCTGCACGTACAGGCCTCCACCCGGCTAACCCAGTCAAGGCTCACGAATGGAGCTGCCATGGCACCATAGCTCCATTCAGGAGCCGTGATCCTCGGTCACCTAGGACTTAATGCATTCCCCACAGCCTGACCCCCGATCCGGCCTCCCAAGGCCAGCATCGGGCTGTGAGGAATATCCATGCACCCTCCTCCACCCTTTGATGCGCCCTGGGGCTGCCATCTCCCCCTGTCTAGGGGAACGTATTCCACCTCAGAGGTGGAATAAGTTCCCTGTCCTGTCTACTGGTCCCGAACGTACAGGGCTGACAGCTGAATCGGCCCTGTTTGTCCGGGGCCGCAGACCACCCATAGCCCACCCTGTCTCCGCCTCCGCACCACCCCTTTTCCGTCCCCCTTCTAACCTCCCCACACAAACTCCCTGTTCTTACGGGAAGATTAATCGGGGTCAGCAGAGGAGGCCGAATAGCGGGGATGAACATCCCCTTTATTTATAGTTATGTCCATCCTTGTAAATAAGTATCTCAGGAACAAGCAGGAATGTAGTCTTCACATATGGTATCGTCAGTACCAACGGAGCCTGCATGGGAATGCTCCCCAGTGTCCAATTGGAAAGCTTTTGGGAGCATCCCAAAGTGCCTGTGTGCTGCCTTCCCACCTTTCCCAACTGCCCCTCTCCGGTTCTTCATTTTCCGCGGAGCCGACAGGTCGCACATCCTGTCACCGCAGAAAAAAATTCCTTCTATTCTTCTTTTTTGTGGTCGCGTCTGCCTTCCCTCGATGCTACACCGGTATCGCCGGTTCTTCTTTCTTTTCTTCTTGAAAAAAACAAAACAAAACCCTTTCTTCTGGAGTCTTTCCAGTAATTTTCTCTTCAGGTGCCACGCACCATTTTGGGCACTAGGCCCAACATTTTCCTTCAAAATAGAAAATTCCGCTTCGGGTTTTAAAAAGTGTTCTAAGTGCGGCGGTACCATCTCCATCACTGACACCCATGAGTGGTGCCTCAAATGTTTAGGTCTTGACCACTCTATCTCCGAGTGTGTTGCCTGTGGGATGATGTCGAAAAGGGGCCGGCAAAACCGAGCTGCTAAACTTAGCACCCTTTCTCCCTCTGATGCAGCCTCCATGGCATCGACATCTTCCAGGGCTTCGTCTTCCTCCCATGGATCTCAGGTAACTAAACATAAATCTAGCCGGTCCTCAAAGGGTAGATCTCCTTCTAGACATTGAGATGCCTCTGGCGTTGCCCTTGAGGGACTTTCACCGGCAAAATTGCCCCGGCGGGAGGCTTCAGCTTCCAAAGCACTAACGGGGCTCCAGGATGTTCTCGAGGCTTCAACCTTGGCAGAACTACTGGTGCCATGCTCTGGGGTATCGGCCGCTTCATCTGGTACCGATAGCCAAGCATCGGCAGCTTCGATAGACCAGAGATTCTTGGCTATTGAATGCGGTCTGGCGGCTCTTCTCACGGCCTCGATGCCCCTGAAACCGCTTCAGACAATTCAACCAGTACCGGCACCGATTCCGGTGCCAGCACGACTGCATTGACATCGGCAGGTATTCTACCGGGACCGAGTCATGCATGTCTATCCGGCATCGATAAGTCGGTACCGGACCACTCCTATGCCAACTTCAATTGGTACCAGTACCGTGCTTTGCACAATCACCCGGATCGGAGATACTTCGAATCCTCAGATGAGTACTTCTTCCTGAGGATTCCTCTTCTCCTCAGCGTAGGATGTCTCCACCAGAGGATATGTCCTTTCAGGATTTTATCCGAGATGTGGCCCAAGGTCTTTCCATCACAGTAGCTCCTGAAAAAGAGCCTAGGGCAAAGGAATTAGAAATCCTGCAATACCCTAAAGCTCCCAAGGAGGCAGCCACCTTACCTATTCATGAGATCTTGCATGATCTCATGTTAAGGATATGGGAAACACCTCTAACCACATCTCCTCACTCTTGAAGACTCGACACCATGTATCGAGTTCCTCCTTGTCCTGGATTTCAGAAGACTCATCTACCACACCATTCCATGGTGGTGGAATCTGCTATAAGAAGGATAAAGAGTGCAAAAAGGCATGCATCTAATCCTCCAGGACGTGAGTGTAGGACTCTTGATGCCTTTGGACGTTGAACCTTCCAGGCTTCCATGCTTTCTGCTAGGATCAGTTCCTATATCTTATATATGGGGATGTTCCTTAAGGAGGTCACAGGAGATTTAGAGCTTATGAGCCCTCTCCTTCCTGATGATAAGAGACAAGATTACATCGCCTTTGTCAAACATGCCCAGGATGTTTCCAAGTTTGTGAATCGTGCAGCCTTTGACTGCTTTGAGTGCATAAGCAGAACCTCTGCCATTGCTATAGGTGCACGTAGGATTGCCTGGCTCCAGGCATCTGACTTGGAAATTTGGGTACAGGATAAACTAGGGAATATTCCTTGCACATGAGAGAATCTCTTTGGCAAGAATTGGCAGGAAAAAGCTAATGAGATAGATGCTGACAATATCACTTTGGATAGATTGTCTAAATCTACAGCTGATCCTGCAAGGAAAAAATCCTATAAGAAACCATTCTTCAGTAAGAAGAAGAAGTTTTATCCCTCCTATACTCAGCAGGGGCATTGTTTAGGTCAGTCTGCCCAAAAGGGACAGCAGCAACAACCTAGGCAAAGAAAGACAAAAGCAGCTAAGCCTCAACCAGCTCAGCAGACTCAGCCTCCACAGGGGTTTTGACTCTTATCTAGAGAACTTTGCCTTCCTGGCCCTGAACGGCCCAGAACCCTCCACCATCCCAGGAAGGTTATGTCATTTTGCCCCCAGATGGGGTCAGATAACAGCAGAAAATTGGACTCTGTCTATTGTAAAAGAGGGGTACAAGCTTTATTTCCTCAGCATGCCCCCTCCTACAATGGTAAGACAGTTCAATTCTCAGACCTCTCTCAATGACCAGTTAGGTCAAGAGGTCACTGTGCTCCTTGCTCAAGGGGCAATAGAAGAGGTACCCATTCCCCAACGGGGTACAGGGCTTTACTCCCCCTATTTCCTTATTCCAAATAAAACAGGAGGACACAGACCCATTTTAGACCTCAGAGAATTGAAGAAATTTCTGTTCAAAGAGAATTTCAAAATGATTTCTCTAGGAACTCTGCTGCCATACCTTCAGAGTCAGGATTGGCTTTGTTTTCTAGATTCAAGGATGCGTACACTCATGTTCTCATCCATCCAACTCACCGAAAGTTCCTTCGCTTTCTGTTTCAAGGGAAGCACTACCAATACAGGGTTCTTCCCTTTGGCCTAGCCTCTGCACCAAGGGTGTTCACAAAATGCATCGCTGAGGTGGCAGTATTTCTCCGCACCCTGGGAATATTCATTTTCCCTTACTTAGATGACTGGCTCATTCGAGCCCCTTCAGAGCCAGAGGCCAGGGTTGCCCTCTCTCGCACAATGTGCATCCTTCAGTATTTGGGACTTGTCATAAACTTCCCAAAATCCAACCTTGCTCCCACTCAGTCCCTAGAGTTTATAGGAGCTCTGCTGGATACCAGACAGACAAGGGCCTACCTTCCACAGCCCCGCTGCCTTTGCATTGTGCAGTTAGCTTCCCAAGCAGTGCTAAAACCTCACCTCACTGCTCAGGAAATGTTACTGTTGCTAGGCCACATGGCATCCACTGTGCATGTGGTTCCTTATGCTCGCCCCCATATGAGGGCAGCCCTGTGGACTTTATCCACTCAGTGGACTCAGGCGTCAGGTTGTCTGTCAGACAAAATAGCAAACTCAGATCGCCTTATTTTGTCTTTCCAATGGTGGCAATCACCCCAAAACCTTTTGGTGGGGTCTCCTTTTCAGCAACCCCCACCCCAGGCCACTCTAACAACAGATGCTTCACAGGTGGGTTGGGGAGCCCACCTGCAAGGCCTCTCTACCCAGGGTACCTGGACTCCACAGGAGGCCTATCTACACATCAATCTCCTAGAACTCACAGCAATTTTCCTTGCTCGAGTATTCCACACCCAGCTCAGCTACAAGACAGTCCTAATTCAAATGGACAATCAAGTAGCTATGTTCTGTGTGAACAAGCAGGATGGAACAGGCTCTCTGTCACTCTGCAACGAAGCTTTGCGACTATGGGCCCTTGCCAGAGAGCATCAGATTCATCTGCTTGCGGTGTGTCTTCCAGGCATTCAAAACTCTTGGTCAGACAGACTCAGTTGAGTTCTGCTTCCACACGAATGGCTTCTCCATGCAGACCAGGTGGCCAAAAATTTTCAAATTTGGGGAACCTCGGACATAGACCTTTTTGCAAGTCCACTGAATGCCAAACTTCCCCGGATGATGTTCCAGAATTCCGGCTCAGGGTTGTCAGGCCAGGGATGCTTTCCTCCTCCATTGGGGTCAGGACTTCCTGTTTTCCTTTCCACCCATTCCCCTAATTCCCAAAACACTCTTCAAGCTTCAGAGAGACAGAGGTCATATGATTCTCATAGCTCCACGATGGCCACGACAAATGTGGTACTCTCTGTTCCTACATCTCTCTCAAGCTCCATCTCTGGAGTTAGGATCTGCTCCAAATCTCCTTTCTCAAGAGGATGGGATGCTGTGGTATCCCAGTCCCCAGTTTTTGCATCTCAGGGCCTGGTTGCTGAAAGCCTAGAACTCCACGGTCTTAACCTTTCCCAGCAGGTAAAGGATATCCTTTATGCTTCCAGAAAGCCTTCCACAAGACGCTCTTATGCACTTAAGTGGAAAAGGTTTACCATATGGTGCTCACAGAAGGGTCTTAACCCTCATGTGATACCTCCGGAATCATTACTGGAGTATCTCCTTCATTTATCAAATTCAGGGCTTAAGACCAATTCAGTAAGAGTTCATTTGAGTGCTATTGCAGCTTCTTTCAAGCCTCTAAATGGACAACCTATTTCCTCTCATTCTCTCATAGTGAGATTTATGAGAGGCCTTCTTTTAACAAGCCTCCCATTAAGCCACCACCGGTGGCATGGGACTTAAATCTGGTTGTTGGGCAGCTCATGAAACCGCCTTTTGAACCATTAGCCACTACCTCTTTGAAATTCCTTTCCTGGAAGATCATCTTACTTACTGCAATCACATCAGCACGTCACATCAGTGAATTGCAAGCGTTGGTGGCTGATCCTCTTTATACAAGGTTCCATCATGATAAGGTATCCTTAGGACTCATCCACACTTTATGCCAAAGGTGGTGTCACCTTTTCATTTAAACCAAGCGGTTTACCTTCCTGTATTCTTCCCAAGGCCTCACGCCTCAAATGCAGAAAGGAATCTTCATACTTTGGACTGCAAAAGGGCTTTGGCCTTTTACTTGCAAAGGACACAGCAACATAGAAAGTCCTCTCAACTCTTTCTTGCTTTTGATCCTAGTAATTTAGGACTTCCAGTCTCCAAAAGAACACTGTCCAGCTGGATTGCACAGTGTATATCTTTTGCCTATGAGAGTAAAAACCTTCTTCTTGAAGGCCATGTCACAGCTCACAATGTGAGAGCCATGGCAGCTTCTATGGCTCATCTTCACTCTGTGTCTATCGGCGACATCTGTTGAGCAGCTACTTGGTCTTCGATTCATACCTTCACAGCCCATTACTGCTTAGACAAGGACTCCCGCCGGATGCCTTGTTTGGTCAGGCTGTTCTTCAACACCTGTTCCATACTTAATCAACTCCTACCCAACATCCCTGGTAGGATGTCAGAGATCCATGGGGGAAAGTGGAGCCCTTTCACAAGGGCACACAACTTCTGGGGCTTTCTCCCTGGCATCTGCAGCTAGGGAGTCCCCATATGTGAAGACTACATTCCTGCTTGTTCCTGGAGATAGCATAGTTACTCACCTGTAACAGAGGATCTCCGGGAACAGCAGGAATTTAGTCTTCACAACCCACCCACCTCCCCTAGGAGTTGTATCTCTCTATCTCTCTCTCTTTCTCTCTTTCCCTCTCTCTTTGTCTCAGCTTTAAACTCAACTGGAGAGGGACAGTTAGGAAAGGCGGGAAGGCAACATGCAGGCGCTGTGGGATGCTCCCAAAAGCTTTCCTATTGGACGCTGGGGAGCATTCCAGCGCAGGATCCGTCGGTACCGATGATACCCATATGTGAAGACTAAATTCCTGCTTTTCCCGGAGATCACCTGTTACAGGTGAGTAACTATGCTTTACATGTACATATGTTCATTTTTGTAAATAAGTTATATTGCTATATTGCACCATTCAGTTGCAAACTTTCTAAGGTATCCCCTTCATTTTATGCTATAATCTGTTTGAAATGTGTTAAAGTGTAATGGTTTTTACTGGTTATTTGTAAACCGCTTTGATTTTGCTGAAAGAAGTGCACCATGTTTTATTTATTTATTTAGGGTATATAAAACCCTAAATAAATAAATAAAACATGGTGCACTTAGCATATGGTAAACCCTGCACTAACCATTAGCAAGGTTTAGTAAATGTGCTCTTCAGAACCCTAATCACTTTCTCATCTCTGCAGTGTAAAAGCACTTGGAGATCAGTTATATACCTGTTGGAGTACCTTTCACTCTGGAAATGCTTGGGGCATGTTTACTAAAGTGTGGTAAGTATTTGCATTTACCACACCTTAACTGCAAAAGTCAAGGTGCGGTAAATGTAGTGGCCGTGGCCAGTATTGCCCTTCATTTACGCCACAGGGCACTTATTGCATGTGTCCTGTGATAAATCTCTTGGCAGAAAGTGCAGGCGCACCCACCATTTCAGCAGATGCCCGTAATGCGGAACCTGCTGCTATCCTAAAGCCTCCTAAAACAAAACTCATGGCAGCAGAAATACAGAACTGTACCCTCTCACTCTCTATCCCCCACTGCACCATTCCACAGAGGCAAACAGCCCCCCCCCCCCAATCCCTAAGCATACCATCCCAAAGAGGCAAACATCCCTTCTGACCCAACGCTCCTCCTCCACCTCTCCAGTCACTTACCCAGAGGGCTCCCTGCTGTCTAATGGAAGAAGCAGGAATGATACCCCTTTGCTCCTACTCCATTGCCACATGGGTTCAAAACGGCAGATCTGCCTCCTCGCAGTAATCATAAGGTGCTACTGCTAATGGTCAAAGGCAACAGTACCACTTTATCTGATACTATGCCATACACTAAATAAAACCACAAAAGCAGTGTTGCAAAACTGGAAATACCAAAACATTTGTGTATATTGTTCATTAGCATAGCATGAACAAGATTCATATTTATTATGAAAATATATTTTGCACATAAAAGTAAGTAAAGAAAGGTCATTGGTAAACATTATTCTTCTATAAATGGCAACTAACTACAACTTACAATCAGTCTGCCATCCTTCTTGACCATCTTTCAGGTTGATGGTAAGGAACCCTGATTGTCTCTTCCTCTCATTCCCTATAGCCCTCCTTCCTCTCTCAATCCATCTACCCTGGCACTATGATCTCTCTTTCTCTCTCCCTTCTTGCTTCCTCTTATTTCTGCTCAATAACCCCCTGGGCCAAGGTTCTTATAAACTATTACTCTGAATTCTTCTGCCAGTTCTTCTTCCTATCAGCCTAATTGGCTTTCTTCTGATTCCTTCTCAGCCCTTTGATCTCTCTAAACTTCCCATCATCTCCTGAACTTGCAACCTCTCTTTTCTGCTTTCTATAGTCTTCCCAAACTAAAACTTCTCTTCTGACTTCTCTTTCCAGTTGTCATTATTTTTCTTCTCTGCTCTCTCCTGGCCTGAAGGCAGAAGCAGGACCTCTCTCCACAAACCCTGATCAACGTCGGCAGCAGAAGCGGGTATCCACCTTCCACCCGCTTCGTGCAGCCCAGACCAATCAGGGAATACCTGCAAAACTGGACTGCTCAAGCTCCCCCTCAAAGGACTGAGCTTTGGCATGGCCCTTAGGCGGGGACCACCGGCGGGTGCCAAATTACATACTATCGCAAAGTTGCGGTTCCAGCCAAGTAGAGATCACCCCCTCTCCTGACAACACGCCGCTTCCGGACCTCTTCTTCTGGAAACTGTATCCCAGAGACATGGCAGAAGTCTTTAACATATCCAGCAAAGATCCTAAAGAGGAGCTCTGTGTCGTCCTCCCTGGCCTATGCCTCCTCACCTCAGCATGCACAGCAATACGCCAGCTCAGTCAGCAAAGCCAAAACAATCCTTCAACGCTGCCAAAATGCACTCAAAATGCTTCAACATCAAGCATTTCCTCCTCCTTGCCATAGCATTGATGACTCTTGCAACATCCACCGGAGCCAGGTACGACACCCTGCCAGCCTACCTCCCACCATTACCTTCACCTTGGATAACCACCATGACAATTTTCCAACATCAGAAACCCTCTGCACGCAAATCACGGAACATATCGTAGTTACAACGCACGCATCTCCCTCAAAATGCTCATCACAACCCTGTGTGGCATCCACTGTCAAATGCGCACTAATTAATGCCAGATCAATTTGAAACAAGTCAAATATCATCCTTGACTACATACAGTCCCACAATATTGACATCATGTGCATCACGAAAACCTGGCTAACGGACACAGATCAAGTCATCCTGAACCAGATCACCCCACCTGACTATAACGATTACAACTGCCCTAGGACACACAAGCATGGAGGAGGTGTGCTGATACTTGCAAGAAGTCAATTCAGGTTCAAAACCACTTGGTTGACTCAGCTGAAAACACCACGATTATCATATCCAACAAATACCTGACCTATGCCTCACCTATAGACCATCAAACACCAAAAACAAGGAGCTCTCAACCATACTGGAATCCGTCAGTTCAAATGGATCACTGCATAAACCCCTCATCGCACTAGGAGACTACAACCTATGTTCCCTACCTAACAAAGAAACCAATGCATTCCACAAAGCAATGTCAGCCCTCAACTACACCAAATAGTGAATGCACCCACCCACCAACATGGAACAACTCCAGATCTGATCTTCATCCCTAATCAACTTATGGGGCACATCACTGCACCTGCACCAATGATCATCCTAATGCCCTGGTCTGAATCACTACACAATAGTATTCTCAATTCTCATCCAAAGCTCATATGGACCACAGGAATCCTGCCTCCCATACAGAAAATTCAAAGCCTTTAACAAGGATTCTTTTCTACAGGAAATATCATCAAAACTTCATCAGGAATCCAAAAACTTGGATGAAATCATCAAACACTGGCATTGCACTATCTCAAATGCTGCCTCAATTTCAGAAACAAGATCCCTGTGCACTCGCAAAAGACCCAACGCTCCATGGTACTCAGATAACATCAGGGAAGAAAAAAGGGTACTAAGAAGACTAGAAAGAAAATGCAACAAAACCCAGGACAATCTGCAACAATACAGAACCAAACAACAGGAATACAATAGCATAATAAATGAGTCCAAACAACAATACTACACCAACACCATAATGAAATCAGCAAACAGACCCGGGGAACTCTTCAACCTCGTCCGGAAGCTCACCAAGGATAACTCGCAGTCAGACACCCAAGTCATCAACCACCAATAATTCGCAGACTTCCTGATCAGTGCGAATGACAACTACGCATTAAACCAACCACTCATCCCTACTAACCCAACAATTCCTACTCATAAGGAGACCTAGAAAGACTTTGCGATCCCAACACCTTCGCAGGTCAAGCAAATCATAGGATCACTAAACACCACGACCTCCTCCACTGAACCATGTCCAATAGAATGGATCAAAGCCACTAAGGACAAAATCAGCACGAGACTCCAACAAATCATACAGCTATCTCTACAGCAGGGATATATGCAAGAAGTCCTAAAACAGGCCACCATATGACCAATTCTCAAGAAGAGTACCCTGGACACATCTGACCCAAAATCCTACCGTCCTTTCTCTAGCCTCTCTTTCATGGCCAAAGTCCTTGAAAAAGCTGTTCAGCGACAACTCCAAGAACACATAGACATATACGCCCCTCTGGACACTCAACAACGGGTTCAGGCCACAGCACAATGTCAAGACACTCCTCACGTCATTATTTGATAACCTTATCACCAGCATTGACAACAAAAAAAAAAGATTCCTTCTAATATTCATGGACATCTCAGCGGCTTTTGACTCTACATCCCACACCATTATGCTACAATGGCTTCAGGAAATCGTATTGAGTTGCAATACTCTAAAATGGTTCACATCCTATCTAAGCAACCGATCCCAACAGGTCAGGTGTGGCGAAATCAAATCTGCCGAATTCAACGTATCGCAAGGCATCCCTCAAGGCTCGGCGCTATCCTCCATACTTTTCAACTTATACATACAGCCAATCTACAACATCATCAGGCATAACAAAATGCTCTACCACATATATGCAGATGACATTATGATCTACACCCCCATTGACATACACACTCCTAACCTCGCACCCATTACCAATTATCTCAAGGATATGCTTGCATGGCTTAGTAGCAACTGTCTCTCTGTGAACTGCGACAAGACAGAAGCTATGTTCATCTCCAGAAACTCCACCTTCATGCCTCCTCATACGATTAGTGTCCTAGGTAAACATAACAGTGAAGAATGAAGTAAAGTACCTGGGTGTCACCCTAGATAACTGAACTTGTCCTTCCCCATCTGTCACCCCCTTTCCCTAGTTTAAATGCCTGTCCACATACTGCCTGAAGTTTTCACTTAGGATCCTTTTCCCTGCAACAGAGAGATGTAGTCCATCAGCACAGTATAGTCTCTTGTTGATCCATCAGTTTCCCTAGTTGCCTATATATCTAAATCCTTCTTGCTTGCACCAGTTTTGGAGACATGTATTAAAGTTGTTTATGCAATGCAGCCTTTCTGGTCTCTCACCAAGAACAGGTAGAACTTCTGAGAATGTTATAGTATTAATAATGGGCTTGAGTTTCTCTCCCAGAGTCTGGAAGTCCCTTTGAACTGCAGAGGCACTGTTTCTAACCAGGTCATTTGTAGCCAACTGGATGACAACATCAGTTTTGGAGTGCTCACTTTTTTCAATAACTATACCAACAATTGGTTCATATTCCTGCTGGCTGAAGAGCCTGGGAGGCATTTGACCATCTTCTCTCCTTTGAACTATGTTCCTAAGTTGGTGTCTCTGATGATGGAATCTCCAAGTAGTAGTAATTTTCTGTTTTGTGATTTTTTTCTTCATATTTGGTGCATTATCAGTAGATTGGGCATTGACTCTCTTATTTAAGGGCACTTCAGTTTCCACAGATTGGGCACTCTCATTATCCAAGGCAGAGAAGGCATTATGCAGGGATATCTCTTGATGAATAGGGTGTCTCTGATAGACGCTGATAGATGCTGGGGCTGAGTTGGAAGAAGAGGACTATGACCTAGATTGGCCACTGTTGGAAACAGGATACTGGGCTTGATGGACCTTGGTCTGACCCAGTATGGCATATCTTATGACTACAGGATGACACAGGGGCAGGAGAATATAAGAACATAAGATATGTCATACTGGATCAGGCCAAAGGTCCATCGAGCCCAGTGTCCTATTTCCAACAATGGCCAATCCAGGTCACAAGTACCTGGCAGGATCCCAAAAGGTACATGGATTCCATGCTGCTTATCCTAGTGGTAAACATTGGATTTCCGAGTCCACTTTAATAATGGTTTATGGACTTTTCCTCTAGGAACTTATACAAATCTCTTTTAAACCCAGCTATAGTAACAGTTTTTACTATATCCTCTGGCAAGGAATTCCAGTCTGATTACACATTGAAGGAAACCTATTTTCTCTGATTTGTCTTAAAAGTGTGACATTGTAGCTTCATTACATGTCCCCTAGTCTTTCTACTTTTTGAAAAATAAACAACCAAGGAGTAAACGACCAGGAATTGGGAATAGGGGGCAGGAGTTGGCGGGAGGTAGTGAGAGATGGTGTTGATGCTGGGGGCGTGAGAAGGAAAGAGACAGAAACTGTGGGGTGGGGGGAAGTGAGAGGGACCCATATGCTGGGAAAGGTGGAGATGAAGGGTCAGAGGGATGGATTCTAGGGCCAAGAAGGAATAAAGTCAGGGTAAATGTATATTGGTGGAAGTAGGCAGGTGGAACTTAAGCCCCACCAACCCAAAGGTATTTTTCACTCTTGAATTATGTCTGTGTGTATGGTACAGTCCTTAGCATTTGACCCCATAAATTTTTTCGACCCATCACATTGAGGCACCTGACTTCTTCAGAAGTCCATGCAGCAGTAAGAATTAAGCACACTTGTGTGTGCGCCATCAAGTCAATGCTGACTCCTGGCAACCCAGCAGCCCCTGGGTTTTCTTGGCAAGGTGTATCTGAAAATAGATTACCAGCCTTTCTTCCAAGGCAATGAAGGGTAAAGCACAGTTACTTATCTGTAACAGGTGATCTCTGGGAACAGCAGGAATTAGTCTTCACATATGGGTACGTCGGTACCGACGGAGCCTGCATGGGAATGCTCCCCAGCATCCAATCAGAAAGCCTTTGGGAGCATCCCTCGCGCCTGCGCGGTGGCTTCCCGCCTTTCCCACTGCCTCTCCTCAGTTGAGTTTCATAGCTGAGACAGAAGGAGAGAAAGAGGAAAGGAGATAGATAGATACAACTCCTAGGGGAGGTGGGTGGGTTGTGAAGACTAATTCCTGCTGTTCCCAGAGATCACCTGTTACAGGTAAGTAACTGTGCTATCTCCAGGAACAAGCAGGAATGAGTCTTCACATATGGGGACTCCCTAGCTGTGGATGCCAGGGGAGATCCCATAAAATGCGTTTTCCTGGGACAGGACGGCATTTCCCAAACCTGGATCCCCGGCATCCTCTGAGGGATGGGGGGTAGGAGTTGAATAGAGAAGAGCTGCAAGGAACAGCAGGTCTAAAGACTACAGGAGAGAGGAGTCTTTAGAATGTATGTCAAGTATCATTAAAACATTTAATGAACTAGTACAATATAGAGCTTACCTACTGGATTGTAGGAAGTAGAACTGTGATGGAGTGTACTGTAGATGCAGTAGCGGAATCCTCAAGGTAACTTCACAGCAGTAAGGATGAAGTTCCAAACCTGGAATGGGCAGGTGACCCAGGTGTCAACTGGGGTAGGAGAGGAACGGCAGGTCTTCAATGGAAAGCTTTATAGGAAAAAGCTGAAAACTCTTTTAGGTACAGAGTTATTAACATTGAGGACTAAAAGAAGAAGACTGACCGATCTGGAAAAGTAGTCCAGTCCGAAAGGGAAGAGGGGGTATGGAAAAAAAACCCTATTCCCAAGGAGAACAGAAGTGTACTCAGAAATACTGAAGATGTACACTGTCATTCCTAGCTGGTAAGAGATAGGAAGACAATGAAGTTTAATACTTCATGGATAGGGAGATCTATAACAAAAACAGAAGCTGTTGAAGTCACAGCAGTAATTGTGTGTATAACCGCTCCCACTTACTGAGCCGTATGAGAATAGGCAAGTTGACTGTCTGGACCCCTTAAGAAGGTAAAAGCGTTATAGCACAGACAGTTAGGGAGATAGTAGGTAATACCTAGTGTCCTATGGACATCTCCCAAAGGGCACATATATATATATGGAGATACATACATGTCTATATATATGTGCATATATGTTCAGATATGTGTGATAGATAGATAGATAGATAGATAGATATAGATGGGCATGGCTTATGCCCATATAGATTACAAAAATATGTATGTATAGGACATATACAGACATGAAGATAAGTTTGAGGATACATGTCTGCAACTGAGCCCCACAAAAACATTCACATGGGGAATGTGATTGGAAAAGATTCATATAATAATAAGGGGGTGAAAACCACCTGAAGATATATAGAGAATCTATTTCAGTTGTGCAGGAATATATTTCAGTGGATAACCAGTATGGTTGCGTGAAAAACAGAGGATAATAACAGTCTGGAAAGAACATGTCAGGAGTACTGGAGGACTCTGACATGTCCAAAGGACAAGGAAACGCATGGACTAAGATACCTGGATGACCCAGTTAAGGGACTCAGAGGTATCATGTATAGTAAAAGAGTATGCGCTGTCCAAGTGGAGTAGAAAAGATACCAAGCTGTAAGGAAAAAAGGGGTAAATTCCTGCCAGATTGGGAACTCCATGGACATTCACACAGAAAAAGCTTGTCTTCTGTATCACAATAGGAGACAAGAGGGTATAAAGAACCTACATAGCCATGGAATGACTATATAAGCTTTTCCTATTATATGGAAAACCCTCAGAGACAAAGTTCAATGCTCTACAGCAAGGGCCCGTAGTAGAAAGCTTCTCTGAAGATTGCAGAGAGCATTGTGCAGGAGAATTATGAGATAAACTGACAGCAGTCAGATGTGGTGCCACATCCTAGGCAAGGATATGGCAAGAAGAAGATAACCTGCAGTGAGTAGTATCATGCAAGATAGTTGAAAGTAACTTGCAAGAACATTAAAGTAAGCACTGGAACTTCTGCTTGTACAGCAACTGAACAAAAGAGCAGAGGGGATCACCCTGTATAAAAACAGGGAGAAAAACAGACAGCGGGAGCGGAGATATTCCCGTCTCTGTCTGATGAGGTGCATTGAAGGATAGCAAAAGTCTACACTGGAAAGAAAGAGAAGTGTTTCAGTATGGTACCAACTCGAGCAGGGGAAACCCTGGAAGAGAGGGGTTTGGAAGGTGACGTACCATATGGTAAGTCAGCTGAAGGAAAAAATGTCCCTGTGGGGACAGAAACTATCATGGGATAATTATAATCTCCCTTTTTAATAGAAAGAAAGGGAGAATCCTGTAACCCATGGACAAAAATATCCTAACAGCTTAGCATACTGAAAAGAAAAACCAGTGTATGGTTTGAAGAATAACTTCTGGTAAGAAGAAGTTAACTGCAGATTGCAACATACAGGAACCTATGGTTGCTGGCTATGATTAGCCTGGTTAGAGTCTGGAGACTTCAGACGAGGATGAGATGTCCCTTGCTTGGGTACATCTGGAGGATGGGCAGAAGAAGGATGAAACTTTCTTTTCCTAGGGAAAGAAGATTTGGTAGAACATTTCCTACGCCCTGGGGAAAAAGAAGGCTTAGGACGGTTTCCAGAACTAGGAAAGTCAGTGGAGCAATGAGCAACCTGACGTAAAGCCTCTTTATTGAAGAGATTTTCTCCAGTACAAGGAGAGTTACCCAGTGTATGTTGTGCCCATCTGCTCAAGTCTGAAGCCTGCAGCCAGGCTGTACGACGTGCTCCAATGGCAATAGAAGAGGATCTGCTAACAGACTCAAAAGAGTCTAGAGAAGCACGAGAAAGGAACCAAGAGATATTCCTGCTATGATTAAGAAGCAAGGAATAGTCAGAGGCTTTAGGATCTGACAGAAAAGGAGACAAGAGAGATAATTTCTCTGTGACCTCCTGAAGTGTCAGACTCATATAGAAAATATATGAAATAATTCTTGAAGCCAGCATAGAAGTTTGGAAGGTTTGACGTCCAAAGGCATCAAGTGCTTTAGATGCACGACCTGGCGGACAAGAAGAATGCTTCTTCTTACTTCTTACCTTTCTCAATGCTGATTCCACTACCATGGAATGATGTGGAAGTTGGTTTTTCTGAAACCCTGGAGAGGGAGGTACCTGATACAGAATGTCCATGGCTGTAGAAGGCAAGGGAACCCTCAAAGGTGATTCCCATATCCTCAGAAGAAGATCCTGTAAAGAATGATGTAAAGGAAGCATTATATTTTCCTTTTCTACAGGATCTTGGTCAAGAGAAAAACCAGGAATAGGAATGGCAAGAAAGGTTGCCATGTCAAGGAGAAACTCCTGAAAAGAAGGATTTCCAATAGGAACTAATCCTGGGCAAGCTGAGTTTGAAGGAGCAGCTTGAGCACCAGAAGAGATACTGGACTGGTGCAGAAAAAGAATCCTGCTCGATGGACAGTGATCCTGAGAGTTCTGATTTGAAGCAGTTAGTACTGCATCGTGAGTGCCTGGTATCGATTCCAAACTAGGCATAGAAAGGATCGATGGCACCGATGGAACTGCAGGAATCGACCCCGACACCGGTATCGGTATCGGGGACAATAATGTCATCGAAGCAGTATTTGGGGGCTGCTGAAGCGGTACCGAGGTAAGCCAAGAGCCTTGATGAATATCCTCGGTATTGCGAAGCCGGAAACGATATGGATCGGTTCCGAAGCGCATCGGTATCAAATCATCTAGACTGGATATCGATTCCAGACTCGGCATCGAAGCGAGCGAGTTCATCGATACATGTCTAGAAAGTACCGACGTTGTTTGTGGTATCGGCGATGCTGATACAGGAAGGTTAATCGGAGTCACATCGAGCGATACCGAAGGTAGCGAGGACGTCCGAAAACGATGCCCGGTGAAGGGAGGAACTCTCGATCCTGGCGCCGATGCTGGGGTATCGGTACCGCTCGAAGTCGGTACCAACCCCGAGCATGGCTGGGATATAGGAAAGCCAATCTGGGTCGTATCGATCGGCCCCGAAGGTACCGAGGATACCAGATGACGATCCCAGGTGAAGAGTGGGACACTCGACACCGGTGCCGATGCCGGGGGATTGGTACCGCTCGAAGCGGATACCACCTCCAAGCACGGCTCACATGCAGGAAAGTCAATTTGAGTCATATCGCTCGGACCCGAAGGTAGCGAGGATGCTCGATGACGATCCCTGGTGAAGAGTGCAGCACTCGACACCGATGCCGATGCCGGGTTATCGGTACTGCTCGAAGCGGATGCCACCCCCTGGCACGGCTCAGGTATGTTCTGTGAGGGGTGAGCCCCAGGAACAACCTGAAACCCCGTAAATGCTTTGGAGCCCGAAGACTCCCGCCGAGGTTTTATTGCCAATGAGGTCTTGAGGGTAAGGCCGGAACCGTCATCATGCTGGGCATGAGACTTACCCTTCAAGAATTGGCTAGTCTTAACAGACTGTTTGTGGGTTACCTGATCCTGGAGAGAAGAATAAACCGGTGTCCTCACCTCAGGAGGAAAAACGGCATCGAGGGAAACTCAAAAAAGGGAAGGTCTTCTCCCAATAAAATAGCCTGAGGTATCAGGGGAAAAAGGGTCAGGACCCAAACAGGTTAGACACCAAGCATTGGAGTCTAAAAAGAAAACTAATTTTCCACAGTGAAGGCACTTCTTAGGAGAAGAAGGCTCCATGTTGGAAAAGGCCTGGTAGGCCCAAAAAAATTAAACAAAAAACTGAGGAGAAATATTTCTCTAAGTTTGAAAAAGAAAATAGTAAAGCACCGGCGGTACCGGTATTGGCGGGAAAAACAGCCGCGACCACAAGAAAATTAGAAAAATAAGGAAAAAATTTCTGCGGTGACAGGAGGACGTCCTGTTCGCTCGGCGGAAAAACGAAAACTGAGGAGAGGCAGTGGGAAAGGCGGGAAGCCACCGCGCAGGCGCGAGGGATGCTCCCAAAGGCTTTCTGATTGGATGCTGGGGAGCATTCCCGTGCAGGCTCCGTCGGTACCGACGTACCCATATGTGAAGACTCATTCCTGCTTGTTCCTGGAGATAGTGACTTGCCCACAACCACAAGGCATGCCAACACGAAATGAACCCTGGTCACCAGGCCACTGCTCCACTCTAGGAATACTTATGCTTTCTAATAACAGACTTTGGTGATTCTAAACACTTTTTTTATGTAATAGTATCCATGCATTCACTTTTAACAAAGTATTTCATTAAATTTGTTGACATATTTAACATTTAAATTGCATATGCTTTGTAAATATAAGGGAAAGAAAAGGTACAATTTAAAGGAACTGATAATTACTACTGGGCTGAGGAGAAAGATAGTTATATTGTATACTGGAAAATAGGGCTCAGTAGCAACTGCCAAAAAGGAGTTGTCTAACTACGAGAAACAAGGTATGCCGAGAAAGTCACAAAATAATTATACTGTAGCACTGTTTTGCTTTTTCTGGAAGATTTTTGGTTTTAAACTGTGTGTTGGGAATGGGAAGGGGACACAGAAGGTGAGTTACGTTCAGGAACAGTGAGTATTCCCCTGTGCCCAGAGTGCTTACAATCTAAGGAGCCCTTTTACTAAAGTGTGTTAGGTTTTTGCACTTAATATGTGTTTAGCAATAAACTTAGTGTGCATTAAGTGCAAAACCTCTGTGGTAGTTGTCAGGGCATACCATTACCACAGGGACGCATACCCTTACGCATGGTGCAATTGCTGAGTATGCACCTAATGCCACCCACTGAGGTGGTGTTAAGTAAACCCATGCTAAATGCAACATTGACATTTGTGTGCAATATGTTTCCACATGCTAATTGCAGAGTTATTTCCACGCCCACTATCCACCCCAATAGGTGGATTAGTGTGTGGTAAGTATGATGGCCCCGTGCTAACAGTTACTGCGGGTTTGAGCCGGTAGTTACCATGCACCAAAATGCGTACTAAACAATTACTGCACTTTAATAAAAAGGCCCTAAGTTTGTACCTGAGCAATAGAGGGTTAACTGACTTGCTCTAGATCACAATAGACATCACTGAGATTTCAAATCTGGCTTCACTGGTTCTCAGCCCTCTGCTTTACCCATTAGGCTACTTTAGGATGAAGTGGGCTAAAGTAACATATACTTAGTCCACTTCAAGCTAATACTGATCACCACCTATTTAAAACTCAAATCAAAGTGACGGAAACCATTTCGGGCAAAAAGATCCTGCTTGTACAGCCCATAAGAGCAATGGATTGCTTTTAAAGGAAATTTGCTTACCTATTCTCTTTCAAAAAGAAAAGGACCCAGAAAAAGCTGGAAGGCCACAATCAAATGAATATGTAAAAAGGCCATCAGTAAGTGAAGGCACAATAAACCAAAAATTGTTGGAGCACAAAATAGGTGAAAAGAAAATGCTTCTATTCACAAAATATCTTGTTCCATTTTAATCATTTTTATTTTTCAATTTTATTAACTTCTCTGCCTCTGCCTCAGGCTTTGTAAGAGGAAACTTCCAGCAAGAAGCATCACCGATCAGAGAAGTTAATAAAATTGAAAAATAAAAATGATTAAAATAGAGCATGATATTTTGTGAATAGAAGCATTTTCTTTTCACCCATTTTGTGCTCTGACAATTTTTGGTTTATTGTGCCTTCACTTACTGGTGGCCTTTTTACATATTCAAATACCTATTCTATTTGGTATTTGTGGTAGCAAAGAAAGGGGAATTTATAACATAGTTAACGGTGGAAAAATGCATTTGGCAAAAGCACGTTCTTGGAGTCATTTTTATTAAGCATTTTTGGTGTAGAAAGCATGTTTTGCACTTGGAAAAAGACTCTTACAAAACTGGGTGGCCGAATATGTGTGCTGGCAATTGCACACTATGGGGCTTCTTTACAAAGCTGCCGTAGCGGTTTCTGATCGTTATCGGAGCCGCGGCCCCATTGTAAACAAGCCCCTATGTGAAGGTTTTCCCAGGATCACAGTCTGCACAAATTTGTGGCCGCGATGCAATGAATGTGTATCTTTATAAAATACATGTGTATGCATAGAGTACATGCACACATTTACACCTTCTTCAGAGCAGATGAATGTTTGCATTACCAGAGGTCACTGTAAGAGCTTATTTCAAAAAGACACATAAGTACCAATGTTGCCTTTATAAAATACCACACACAACAAAAGATCCAAGCTATAAGGTAGAAATCAAATCAATCACATATAAAGAACTTCATATACTTTAAATAAAAATTATTTGTTGGACCTCTTATCATACCTGATCCACCAGTGTATTCTGTCTAGGTGGGACTGCGTATTAGTGGTCCCATTTTACTATTTTTATTATTAAACATAGAAATGATTTGAAATCATCCCCATTTTCAAACAGCATATAAGGGAGGTGATTCCCCAATACTTTACATTTCTGTAGGGATGAAGGTCATCAAAATTCAATCAGTCATCAACTCTCCTTGATTGATTGAATTTTGATTATCTTCATTGCTACAGAGCATAAAGCATTGGGAAATCTCATCTCTTATATGATGTTTGAATCGTTTCTCTGTTTAATAATAAAAATTAGTAAAATGGTACTACTGATAGATCATGTATGACATTTGTTTATTTGACAGTTTTTTTATACTGCTTTATCATTTCAGTCAAAGTGGTTTACATTGTAACTTCAACTTACTAATGCACATTAAACAGGAGCATTGATAACTTGGATTCTTCTGAGGTACTATAGGGTTAGGTGGCTTGCCTAAGGCCACAAGGAGTGTTAGTGGGACTTGAAACCTAATCTCTTGGTTTTCAAGCCAGTGCTCTAACCACTAGGCTACTCTCTCCTCCGATAAACAGCCTTTATTTAAAGTATATGAAGCTCTTTTGGATTTGTCTGAGTTAGGTTCTTTATGCGTGAATGCCTTTATAAAACAGGCACAAAATGGCCGCTATAGGTGCCTGCTATAAAATTAGCCCCTGTATGGGAAAACTGAGAAAGGATCAATGATAAAGACTTTTTTACAACAATGAAACATCTGTATGAAACTCATGCATGAAAATATACTCAAAGGCAAATCCCAGTACAGATAAAATAAAAGTCATACCCAAGGAGCCCAATAAATCTATATATTGCCATTTTTAGGCATCTGATTTAAGAAAAAGCTTTCTATGTTGTATGCTATTAGAAATGATAAGCACTCAAAAGGGAGAAAGGACACAGATTAGCATACACAAATACATCTCTTACTATAGATAGTTAACATTTGCTTTCCTAAAATTCCTAATTTCCTTCGGCAGGAAAAAGTCAAATATCAACACTTGAAGATAGTCTTAACAGAAGCCTGAGCAGACAGATCATTCACATACCAAAAGCTATTCTACAGTTTGCACGGTTATGAGCAATGCTCCAGAGAAGCTATGCGGGAGTCCTCAGCCCATGCTACCGCTGGTATATGAAGGTGCTGTGATAGCACGTTTTTAGTTGTGAGGAGCAGAACTCCTGCGTAGCTCCGCGGGAACATTTCTAATAAAAAGCTGAAAAAGGAGGCGGACAATATTTTCTAAGTGGAAATGAGCTGAAGCCTAAAAAAGATCAGAGGGAAATACCTTCAGTTAACCAAAGCAAGACATCTGAGCACTGCTAGAAGATTCTCCCAATAGCTCTTACCTCCGGCACAAGTGGCAGAACATTCTGACCAAGGCAAGTGATTCCATGCAAAACCGACATCATTGTCTCCACTGCCTGTGCGCATGATGGGAATATTAAACTTATACCTAATCCCCATATTTTGTTCTTGCAGCAGAACCTGTGGTCAAAAACAACTGGTTATATCATTGCTCTGCAAGTTTTTATCAATCATGGAATCTTATCTAAGCATTTGTTATGTCTTATGAAGGTAGCAATATGCCATTAAGAAACATAATAGTTATTGCAGATATTCCTAAACAAAATTTCTAAACATTTTTAAAACATACATGCACGTAACTATTGAATTAATGGATAAGGTGGAATTTTTGTCTGATTTTCCATACAATTTGCTATTCTTATTTAGAATTTACATATATCAAGAGTTCAAACTTTAAAACATTTAAAAATAAGCTTCTCTGCCCATATTGTGCCAAAAGAGTTCAAACTAGTAAAGCCTTTAAACAAAGTTCTACAGTCATCCTATTATATTATCCAACTGTCATAACCTCTAGATACTACAGCTTGGTGAGTGTAACTGAGACCAGCAGCTTTAAACTAGAAGATGCATCTTCATAGTACTTCCTTTCCTACTTCCACCTCTGCCACTACCGTTGCTTAGTAAACATACCCCTTAGAGTCGCCCTTTCCATTGACTTTTCTGCTGCTTTTGAGTGTGTTTGGATAACAGCAGCATCTTCTCTAGAATGTTACTTCTGGATTTTGCAGGCAAAAAAATCTTGCTCTGGTGGCAGTGAAACCTCAGCATTGGCACTGCCTTGAGCTCTGACCATACTACTAGTACTTTATGAGATAAAGAAAGAGAACCCAACATGCTAGCACCCACATCTGCCATCTTGGTATGCTGAGTGCAGAACAGAGCCCTGTGGGCACTACCTTGATGCCATCTAACAAAATTATTTAAGGACCAAATCATCAAGGCTTGAAAGGCTTCAATACAGCTGATCAGAGTGCAGACCCCCTCATAAAAGGAACTTATGTGATGTTATGGGACTAGATTTCAAGCTTCTAAAGCTGGTTTCTTTTACCTGCCTGCATATTAAGGCTGTCTTGCAAAAGGGGAAATCACGGAAAACTTTCATATCTCAAGGAGGTAAAAGCAGAGTCTGAAATTCCTAATCTTCCAGAGTGCTTGCACTAATACCCTGGAATCAGGAGATACTGAAATTGCTCAGTCTGAAGCATCAGAAAGGTTTGCTCTGTTTATTGAGTAGGCAAATTCTCTAACATAACAAGAAATCTCAATGGACGATGATGATGTAAAAAATCTCAAGTGATGTAAAACCCTCTCGCACCAAAGGGAAGGGTTAGGATAGCTGTTATAGTTTGTGATTTGATCATTAGGCATGTAGATAGCTGGGTGGCTGGTGGACATGAGGATCACCTGGTAACATGCCTGCCTGGTGCGAAGGTAGCAGACCTCATGCGCCACCTAGACAAGGTCTTAGATAGTGCTGGAGAGGAGTCTGCTGTCTTGGTACATGTCGGTACCAATGACATAGGAAAATGTGGTAGGGAGGTTCTGGAGGCTAAATTTAGGCTTTTAGATAGGAAGTTGAAATCCAGAACTTCCAGGGTAGTGTTTTCCAAAATGCTTTCTGTTCCACGCGAAGGACCCAAAAGCTCCGGAGTCTCAATGCGTGGATGAGACGATGGTGCAAGGATGAGGGTTCTGGATTTCTTAGGAACTGGGGAACATTCTAGGGAACAGAGGGGCTTTTCTGAAGGGATGGGCTTCACCTTAACCAGGATGTAACCAGGCTGCTGGCATTTACTTTTAAAAAGGAGATAGAGCACCTTTTAAACTAGATAATAGGGGAGAGCCGACAGTCGCCCAAGAGTGCATGGTTCGGAACAATGTATCCTTGAAGGATACTACCAAAAGAAAGAAGTTAGATCATATCAGCAGAGAGGTTCCAATAAATGCAAAAGTAGTCCAAATGCCCTGGAATATGGAGCAGACAGAGCTTAAAGATTCCAAGTTACCTCTGCCTACCGATAGCTAGATTAATATGAATAAAATACAGTCTCTAAAATGCTTGTATGCAAATGCTAGAAGTATAAAAAATAAGGTGGGAGAGTTAGAATATATAGCACTAAATGAAAAGTTACATATGATTGTTATCTCAGAGACATGGTGGAAGGAGGACAACCAGTGGGACACTGTGATACCTGGGTACAAACTATCTCACAATGAAAGAGCTGATCAAATTGGGGAAGGGGTTGCGCCAATGTTCCCTCTAATTTTCGGTAGGCTGTGTGCGCATAAAATATCAGCTGTGCAGCTTTTGAAGGAAGGTTAAATTTTTGTGCACCACATAACGACACTTGGAGTTGTATACTTTAAAATTTGACTACACGTCAGAATACAGTATATACACCACATTGATTTTAATCAAATTAAATGAAAACAGACGATTACTAAATGAAGCAGAAAATTTCTAGCAATTACAATCACAAATTTTAAATTTTAAGACATCTGTGTTGTTTTCTATCAGAATCAGAACTGTAATTTTTGTGCACTCTGTTGTAAAGTATGTGCGCTTGCTCGGCGAGGTGTGTGCATGCGCACATGCGCACAGCTTAGAGGGAACAGTGGGTTGCGCTCTATGTTAGAGAGGGCATTTAGTCACAAAGGATTAAAGTTTTGCTGTAGAATCTCTATGGACTGAAATTCCATGTAAAAAGGGGAAAGCGATGGCAGTGAGGGTGTACTATCGACCGCCTGGCCAGAATGAACAAATGGATGATGAAATGCTCAAAGAAATCAGGGAAGCCAACAAAAGTTACAGCACAGTAAAAATACTGGGTGATTTCAATTACCCCAGTAATGACTGGGTCAGTGTCACGGCAGAACATGCTAGGGAGACACAGTTTCTAGTTGAAATAAATGACTGCTTCTTGGAGCAGCTGGTTCATGAACCGACCAGGGGGGAAGCCATTTTAGACCTAGTCCATGGTGAAACACCAGATTTGGTGCAAGAGATAAGGGTGTTGGGGCCACTTGGCAATAGTGATTATAGCATGATCGCGTTTGATTTAATTAATGGAGGAGGGATGGTAAGGAAAATCACAATATTACCTTTTAACTTTCGAAAGGGAGATTATGATAAAATGCGGAAAATAGTTACGAAAAAGCTAAAAGGAGCAGTTGCAAAGGTTAAAGACTTACGTCAAGCTTGGGTAGTGTTTAAAAATACTATCTTGGAAGCCCAGACCAGCTGTATTCCACGCTTTAAGAAAAGTGGAAGGAATGCCAAAAGAACTGCCAGCATGGTATAAAGGTGAGGTCAGAGAAGCTGTTTTTACAAAAAATCCACTTGCAGGAAATGGAAAAAAAGAGCCAAATGACGAAAAATGGAATCAGCACAAGTACTGGCAAGTTAAATGCAAGGCATTGATAAGGCAGGCAAAGAGAGAATTTGAGAAGAAGCTTGCTGTGGAAGCAAAAATGTGTAACAAAGACTTTTCAAGTACATTCGTAGCAAAAAACCTGTGAGTCAGTTGGACCATTAGATGATAGAGGAGTACAAGGGGCACTAAGAGGGGACAAGGCCATAGTGGAGAGACTGAATGAATTCTTTGCTTCGGTCTTTACTGATGAAGATGTAGGGATATTATCCATGACTGAAGTGGTATTTGAAGGTGATACTGCGGAAGAAATGAAAGAAATATCTATACACTGGGAAGATGTATTACAAAGATTTGATAACCTGAAGAGTAGCAATTCACCTGGACAGGATGGTATACATCCAAGGGTGTTGAAAGAAGTGAAATATGAGACTGAAGACCTGCTATTGGTAATCTGTGAACTATCATTAAAATCATCTGTAATACATGCAAGGCCGCGGGGCAGGGTCCCGGCGGCCGATGGTAACCGGGTGCTCGGCTGGTGCGGGGACCCTGGCCCGCGGATGTCATCGACAGGGGGGCTGAGACGTGATGACGTTGTGGGCGCCAGTAACATTGATTGGCTCCAACCGCGTACAGGAGCGTGGTGGAGCCTGGGAGGAGGGAGGCGTGTGGCCTGGGAGGGGGAGGAGCCAGGAGTCAGCAATGGTTGCCGAGGCTCCTGCTCCTCCTCGGGGACGATGCCGGCTTGGAGATCCTGATGAATGCGGTCACTTCGAGACAAGTTTAGCTCCTTTTGAAGGAGCATAAAAGCCGGATTATTAATAAGATGATACATGCTGCATTGGTTGTTTACTGAGCGCGCGAAGGCCACACCGTTAAGGATTTAAAGTGGTGTGTGGTGGACACTGTAAGCCGTTCCTGGAGAAGGGATGATTATGTGCAACAGCTGCATCATAATTAAAAAGGCCTAGATGTTTTGCCTTGACGGATCGTGGCCGGGTCGGGCTGGGGGAGGGGGAGCGATGGCAGGCGGAATTCTTCGTGGCAGCGAGGGGGCGAGGCACGGAAGCCGATAAGAAGGCACGCAGCTGCGGCGCCGGGCAGAAGGGCCGTGCCCTCTCCCTCGACGACAGAGATGGCCGGGCCCTTCGTGCAGGGTGGAGGGCATTGGGGCTGGGCCGGCTGGAGCGGAGGGAGTGGCATGGCCTGTGGGAGCAGACCTCTGGTGGGGTGTGCAAGATACCTGGGGGGGCGAGTGTTTGCAATAAAATATATGTAGGCCTTTCCATTCTCATTAATAATATAGCATTTCGGGGGGGGGACTTTGGAGTGGAGACTGGGACGGCTGGGGAGGATTGCGGGGAGGTGGCTGGGTGAGGGTTACGTTTGCTGCCCCTTTTAGGGGTGTAGCCGGCTGGTTCGGGAGTGGGTTGATTGTTCCCTTTCCCAATTGGACCTCAGTTGGTGGGGCGGGTTACGGGGGGAGCGTGACCATAAGTTGCCTCGACCCCTTTAAAAAAAAAAAAAAAGAGGGACACATTAAAGGGAATTTTAAGAATTATATAAACTGGCAGTGCCAGACGGAAATCCCTGGCTGGCGGGATCAGGGGAAGTCTGTCTTGGCGCATCATAGGGTGCAATAAAAGGGGGCAGTTACCTTGGGGCATGACGGATGGGAATGGTAGGAGGACTCAAGGGGCATGGGCTCGGGGGCCGAGGGGGAACGCCAAAATGTATTGAGGGGGTGTGCACTGGTTGCGGTGTGCCGGGAGTTGGGAGGGGGACATGGGAGTTGAAGCGGCTGGTGCTGTGATGCGCTCTGCGCACGGGGGAAGGTCGGTGCAAGGGGTTCCCAGCTTTTAAAGGACAAATACCAATTCTTCTGGGGGGGGGGGCTGGCTGCTGTGCAATGGGACAATTGCGATGGAGGAGTAGCCTAGTGGTTTGAGTAACTGCCTAGTACCCGGAGACCATGGGCTCTCATTCCTACTGGCACGCCAGGTCTGTGGGCGGGTCCCTTAGGGAGCAAAGGCTGGCCAGGCAGTTTCAGTGATACATTGCCGGAAAACCCAGAGGTAGCAGGGGTCATTAGGAGTATACACTGACTTGATGGCTCTACTAAAAAAAAAAAAAAAAAAAAGGGGAAGGCAGACACAAATGTATTAATGATGAATAATTACATGGCGTAGGATACATTGTTCATCGGTAGGGGCTCTGCTCATGAGCATGGGGATGGGGTAGACTACCGTCTAGGCGCGGCAGAGGGGTTGGAGACATGGCATCCTTGGGTCTTCAGTGGTTTCCCCACCTTGTGTTTCTCTGTGTTTTCTCTTTATGTCTCCACAGATTATTATGTGAGAAGGCCGACGGCGATCTGAGCGCACGGGATGGGCTGTGGCAGTGGCCCGAGGATGGTGGACACTGGATGCTGCGTCCACTGGCAGCAGGTGGGTCGCAATCGGGGCAGTAGGTGAGTGCTGGCGGACCAGGGGGAAGGTGCTGCCACCGTGATCATGGGATGGAGTGGTGGTACAGCGCTCTGGAACTGGAGGTATTAGTGTAGGCAGCGCCTCTCTTCGTTGTCGTCCGCCTCCGAGGCACCGACTATTCGTCCGCGTTGAGGGGGGTGGAAGGGGCAAGGGGTGGGCAGCAGTGTGCTAGAGGAGCATTGATGGGTGTAGAGTCCATAGGCCGTGAGCCGGAGGGGATGGCAGCGGTGTTATACGATTGCCTCGCCTTATGGAGGACGGCTGGGGGTCCAGAGAGTGGGCATTGCAGGGGAAGGGAATGGTACAGGTGGAGGTGTCCAACTAAATCAATAACTACATTATTAAATTGACAGAAGGTGGAGTGGAGAGCCAGTGCTCGGGTTTGTGGGGGGGCCTCGTCGACAGGTCGGATAGAGCAGTTACCGTGTGCCCAGGAGGAGGACGGGGGGACAGGGGGGTCTTTCCGGTCGGGCAGGAGTGGCGGGGATATAACAGCAAGGAGGCAGCGGGGCAGGGGTATGGTACTAGGGGTTCCTCTGTCTTCTGGCCCACCTGGGACTGCAAATATCGCCCTGTTTACTCAGTCAAAGGGGAGGATACTCAGGAATATGAAAATACATTAATGAATAAATGACTAAACAAACAAAAAAAACCCAACATAAATAACTAAATGAATTAATTAGTTAATAAGGGTGGGGCCCGTTGCGCTGCCGGGCCAGCCCCCTCAAGCTCTCAGGGAGGGGTTGTAGGCCTATTGCTCTAAGGAGGTTGAGGGCCTTCCAAAATGGGCGGCGGCACGACCCACAGTGGAGAGGAGGAGGAATTGGGGGGGGAGGTTTCTGGAAGGTTGGGAGAGTCTGGGCAAAGAAAATTCTGGAGCGTACTCAGCGGGAAATTCGCCTTGGTGAGGGCGATTTCCTCGCATGGTTACAGTGAGTGGGAGGTCGAGCTGACGGTAGGCGGCACCCCGGACACCTTATGGGTATCAAAAAAAAAAAATAATAATAATACCCCTCGGTAATTCCATCCGAGTCCTGGTTTCCGGGGGCGTGCTCTGAACGATCGCATATCGTGGGGTGGGGTACGGGTCCTGCGACTTAGGGCTCGGACGGGGGACAGCTGTGTAGGGGTAGGTTGGTTCGAAATTGCAGAACTCTGGGCTGGGCCGTGTTCGTTTCGTGATTTCGTGCGTACCGGCTATGGTGTGGGGGGTAGGAGATGGGCCGGACGAATGGTGTTCAGGAGCAGTGCATGGGTGCTGGGTAGCAGTGCCATCAGTGGGGTGTTGGGATCTATTCAAATGCGGGGTAGAGTGGCAGTCCGACCAGGGTACGCCAGCAGACCCGGTGCCGTGGAGTACCTATTAGGCAGGGAGATGGAGTTCACGGAGATGAGGATCGTCTCCCTTTGGATGAAGGTCGAGATGGCGGGGGTGGGTGGCGAAGGGGTGGGGCTTCATCGTATTTATTTATTTATTTAGTATACATTTTGTATACCGCTACTTCCAGCGATCAGCAGCGGGTTTTGATTACAGATTGGAAATTGTCAAATCATGACATTAAATTTTTGAGGTATAAACACATTGATTAGACAGGAAAGCACAGCACACAGAGAACTATTTTACAGGGAACATGGGCTATGGAGGGTTAAGTGGCTTGCCCAAGACCACAAGGAGCACCTGTGGGACTAGAAACCCTAGTCCTTCCGGCCCAAGGTTGCTGTCCTCTAGTGGGATTTGAACCCCCGACCTTCCGGCCCGAAGTACCTTGCCCCAACCACTAGGCTACTCCTCCACTCCGTTAATGATATTCCCGGCTCCCTGATGGTGGGGTTGCCGCGGCAGTGGGCGGTGTTAACTGCAGAAGTGCAGGGTCTGCACCATGTATGTCAGACTCGTAGGTAGGCGTGCAGATTTGGGGGACGGAGATGTCTGGGAAAAGACTTTTCACGGGCATGATTGCTATTTTAGGCTGGGAACGCCAGTGATAGGTAAGGGAATTCTGTCAGGGGAAGTGTGGCATGTGGACAGCTCATTGCAAGTTTGGCTTTCATTCAGCCTAACGAGTAATAGCCTTCCGGAATTGTCACCCGGTGGGGGCTGGAGTGGCATGCGCAATCACGGAGTAGTGTGGGGGAGTGACAATGCATCCATAGGCAGGGGAGTGAAGGGGTGTGAGCACGTTGCGTCCGATTTTGGGGTTATGTCTGCGTATCCTAGCTGGTTCTAACGGGGTGGTGGCCGATCTTCCTGCCCCCAAGGGGGTCGGTGGTGGACCAGAAAGGATGGGAGGTCCTGCAGGGATGAGGGCCCATTAGCCGAGAGAGGCGGGCATTTATGCATAGCTACAGGGGGTGTGTGTTCGTGAACAATGCCTCTGCATGCCAGGTGGCCTATTACATGGGGGCTGCCGGGGAAGTGCTCCTCTGCTTTACAATGGAGGGATGTTACAGTATGCTGCCTCCCTATTCCGTGCAAGGATGCCTGTTATAATTCGGGGCATTGTATATGGGTGGGGCAGTAGCGAGCTCCAGCAACGCTGTGGTGGGTATTGTGACAGCGGGTGGCGGTACACGGGTGATGGCAGCGGCAGTGGCGGCACGTTCATCCCACTTTGGGGTGGCGACTCGTGGGGGGGGGGGGTCGTGGCGGAGAGCTTTAAGCCCAGGGTTTCGGGCTGGTTTAGGCTTCAGGGAGGTAGGGGTCAAGTGATTTTCGATGGAAGCCGGCGGTGGGACGAAGGGCCTAAGGTCAGGGGGCAAATGACGGTCTGGTCCCCTCAGCTCATGATCTGGCGGGGAGGTCGTTTTCTGGCTTGGGAGCGCAGTTGCAGAAGGCGGCAGCCCAGACCGTTGCTGGGGGCACCATGAGCATCATGGAGTAAGCCGGTTTAGTTCCGGTTACATGTTTGGGGGGCGCCGACAGGGTCGTGGAGCGGCCTTCGGTGCAGGTTGCTAGGTGGTATGGATGTGGTCGGCTATACAGTCAAGGCCGGTGGGCTTCTAATACAAAAAAAAAAAAAAAACAATAATCGGGGGGGGGGGGGGGGGAAACGGCGGTGCGAATAAGGATGTTGGATAATCAGGCATTCCTGAGGTGCGAGCATGTTTGCAAGGTTGTCAGGGGAGGGAGAGCACTTATCCTCGAGGGGTGTTGTCAGAGTGCTTCGCAACCACTGGCAGGTGGGCTTGGTTTGTGTAGTCCGGCAGGGGGCGCATCTGGTCGCAGTTTGGTTTGGGGGGCGGCTTCGGGACATTAATGTTGCCAGTGCTGGTGAGGGATCTCGGAGGTGTCCGGGATCCGGAGCTCTAGGCTGCACTGGGGCCGGGGCGGGGTGCCTTCGACCTGACATTAATGTCCTCTGTGCCGGTGGCGGGATCCCGGAGGTTTCTGGGGTCCGGAGCCTTAGGCTATACTTGGGCCAGGGGCAGGGTGTCCCCTACCCGGATATCCCCTGGCTGACTTTTGCTAATTACATGGCGAGGTCGGGGAAAGGGGATTAGGAAGATTGCGGTTGGCATGACCGCGGCAGAAGCGGAGGCAGGGTCACCTTGCTAATAGCATGGCTGGTGAGGCATTGCTCTGCTGCGGGTCACCTTGCTAATAGCATGGCTGGTGAGGCATTGCTCCGCTGGTTGGATTGTTATGAGGATTATTCTTGGACTGTAATGTTCGGTATGTTATAAAGTTAATAAAGCTGCGACCGGTGCTTTTCCCAAGAGTGGAGTATGTGTGTATTCTGTGGGAAAGGAGGGCGGAGCTAAATGGGGGGGGGTGGGGTGGACGGTTAGAGGGGCCCGGAGCACCGTGTCCGAGCTACCTTGGTTACTGAAGATTGGAGGATGGCCAATGTAACGCCAATTTTTAGAAAGGGTTCCAGGGGTGATCCGGGAAACTACAGACCGGTGAGCCTGACGTTAGTATCGGGAAAAAATGGTAGACATCATAATAAAGAACAAAATTACTGAACATGTAGATAGTCATGGTTTAATGGGAGACAGCCAACATGGCTTTAGACAAGGAAGATCTTGTCTTACTAATAGAATGAAGAAAGACCTAAGGAAATTAGAAAAAAAATGGAGACAGACCCATGAATGCAAAGCAGAATACTTAGCATTCCTCTCCAAATACAAAGTCGAAGTCAACCTTGCAAAAAAAACCACACCATACCAACATACTCAACAAGGCACTGAACAGACCCAGAGAATTGTTTGAACTCGTTAAATCCCTTACCAGAACCGCCCAGGATGATAACTCCAATGACGCTATTAAAGCCCAAACGTTAGCTGACCACTATGCCAGCAAACTCAACCCACCATAAGCAGCACATTCCACCCAAAACCAGAACTCAAACTACCCCCCACAGCCCACCACAACCACGAACACGAACAAGGAATGGAACGCTTTCCACAAAATGGAGGACAGGCAAATAATAAACATAATCACAAACCTAAACACTACAACCTCCCCATTAGATCCCTGCCCAGCAGCCTGGCTCAAGGCAAAAAGCAGGAAATTGCCCAATACATTACACACATTTATTTTATTTTATTTATTTATTTAACAAGTATTTCTATGCCGCTCTTTCCCATGGTTCAAGTGCGGTTTACAGAGAACAATAGATTACAAGGTATGGAGAGGTTCATACCTAGTCATTTTACATATAACAATTGTAACTTTTGCAGGTAACAGTATAACTAAATGCATACAATACAAATAACAATATTACAATTCTTACAATACGGATTACATTCCAAGGGGTATGTTTGGGATGTAAACAAACTATTTATATTATTACATTATTACATTGTTACATTATTAGGGTGTAGAGAGGTCAACATGTGCAAGGTATAATATTTGTTTGTGATAGTTTTAAACTACATTTGTAGTATATAGTAAACCAATCACTCCAGTAAGGAATCATGCCAACGGAACTCAAAAAATCCCTCATAAGACCCATACTAAAAAACAAAACACTCAAGAAGGATGACCCAGCCTCATAACGGCCAATCTCAAGTATATCATTCCTAGCCAAAACTATTGAAAAGGCAGTCCAACAGCAACTACAAGATCACGTTGACTCCAGAAATGCACTAGATGATCATCAATATGGATTCCGCCAACATCATGGTGTCGAAACCTTACTACTCGTGCTTCTTGATAAACTACTCAAAGGCCTGGAAGACAAAAAGAAAATGTTCATACTAATATTTATAGCTATAACTGCTGCATTTGATACAGTACACCATAGAACCTTCATCAACAGACTGGAGTCCATAGGAATAACAGGAACCCCTCTGAACTGGTTCATATCCTATATAACGAACAGAATGCAGCAGGTCCAATTCAACGAATAAAAAGCGAAGGCATTACCCCAAACTCAAGGAATACCTCAAGGCTCAGCATTGTCCTCCCTACTATTCAACCTATACATAAAACCGGTCTGCACAATCTTTCAGAAACACAAGATCAATTACCACATTTATGCAGATGACCTAATGCTTTATACACAACTGGACATGAACAACCCGAACTACAACCACCTAGAGGAATGCCTAAATGAAATGCAAACCTAGCTACAACAAAACAATATGTCTATAAACCACAAGAAAACAGAAGTAATGTGCATCTCCAAAAAAACAGATTTCAACCCTCCCTCAACAATCACCATGAACAGCAACTTTTATAAAGAATGAGATAAAATACCTAGGGGTAACTCTCAACAGTAACCTAAAGATGGAAAAACATCTTCGACTGCTCAACCAGGCAATATTCCATAAACTAAGGGTCCTCCAACCCCTACGCAACATCATCGAACACACCGATTTCAGAACAGTAACACAAGCACTCATTACTATGCTATGCTAACAAACTAAATCCTCAAAACCTGTCTATCCAATCACAGAATGTAATCACTACATGCCCCAAGCAGCTGGACAGCATGAACTCAAGCTGTAAACAGAAAGAAAGATGGTCTACCTTCCAGATAATCGACGAAAGGATGATCATAAACACCATCACTAACCTAAGTTCAACAACTTCACTGCTAGATCCCTGCCCAGCAGAATGGATCAAATCTACTAAACAGGAAATTGCCCAGCTGATAACGCACATAGTAAACCAATCTCTTCAGCAGGGTATTATGCCCGCCCAACTTAAAAGATCCCTAATAAGGCCTATTTTAAAGAATAAAGCGCTCAACATAGAAAATCCAACCTCATACAGGCCTATATCAAGCATATCCTTCCTTGCTAAGATTATTGAGAAGGTAACCCAACTACAATTGCAGGACCACCTAGATGAAAACAAAATCCTTGACCACCATCAATACGGCTTCAGACCATACCATGGAGTTGAGACCCTACTCATTGCGCTCATTGACAACCTCATCAAGGGTCTGGAAAACAAAAATAAGATGTTCCTACTTATATTCATTGATATATCAGCTGCATTCGACACAGTCCATCATCAAACACTCTTGCAAAGACTTATGTCCATAGGTATAGCAGGAACACCGTTAAAATGGTTCGAGTCATACCTCACAAATAGAATGCAACAGGTACGCTTCAATAACGAGCAGGCAAAGCCTTTCCCGCAAACCCAAGGAATACCTCAGGGCTCAGCTATTTCCTCCCTACTATTCAACGTTTACATCCAGCCAGTCTGTACGATTTTCCAAAAACATAACATCAGATACCACTTATACGCAGATGATATCATGTTGTACACTCAACTTGATATAGATAATCCTAATCTCAATCAAATAGAAGAATGCCTGGGCGAAATGCAAAAATGGCTCCAAGATAACAACATGTCGATAAACCACAAAAAAACTGATGTGATGTTCGTATCAAGTAAACAAGACTTCAAACCACCTGCTTCAATCACCCTTGACAACAACACCTATCAATCCAAAAATGAGATCAAATATCTAGGAGTTCTCATTGATGCTAACCTAAAAATGGACAAACATCTCCGGTTGACCAACAGAGCAATATTTCATAAACTGAGAGTCCTTCAACCCCTACGCAACATAATCGAACAAACTGACTTCAGAACAGTAGCTCAAGCGCTCATCATTCCTCACTTTGACTACTGTAATGCCATCTTGCAAGGCCTTCCAAAAAAAACCCATAAACATCTTACAATTGGCACAAAATGTATCAGCCAGGATCATCTTGAATAAGAAACTAAGGGATCACATTACACCAGTACTGATTGAGCTTCACTGGCTCCCAATCTCAGCACGAGCAGTATACAAAATACTGGTAACTACTTTCAAAATCATTCACAGGATAGCCCCATCATTCCTCGACAACCTCATAACCACACAGCCCCCCAACAGATGCCGAAGGACTACTAACCTGAATACTCTCTGCGTTCCCAGTAGTATAAGAGAT
Source organism: Ichthyophis bannanicus (assembly GCA_033557465.1). NCBI lineage: Eukaryota > Metazoa > Chordata > Amphibia > Gymnophiona > Ichthyophiidae > Ichthyophis > Ichthyophis bannanicus. The sequence goes on from CM066032.1 coordinate 294,771,796, forward strand.
GTTAAAGAGGGAACGAGCAACCGGGCATACTCGTACATTGCACCCATACTCTGGAACAAGCTTCCGTATGAGTTATGACTGATCAACAATATTCAGGACTTCAGAAAGAAGCTTAAAACCCACCTTTTCCAAGAACATTACGGTATCACCTAGACAGTTTTTTCATCACCCTCTCACTACCCAAGTTGCCTAACCCCTGAAGCTTAGGAGGCAAAATAGACCTGATGTCAATGTTAGTAGGATTGCATATACAAATGTATTCTATGTACATGAAAAACCTGTAATGTATATTTAAAATCTGATCAAACAAATGTTTATTTATTAGCTCACTTTGTTGCCCAAACCTGCATGATCAAAATGTAATGTATATTTGTAATTCTATGTGATTGTAGCTCATTTTTGTTACTCGCACCTGGATGATCAAAATGTAATGTATATTTGAAATTCTTTGTGATTCTGGTGTACCCCTCCCTCAAATCATACTGTATCTTTGATTGAATAAGTTACTCCCTGTATTTACACCATGGTCCGCTGCTGATCGCTGGAAGTGGCAGCTTATAAATGTTTACCAAATAAAATAAATAAAAATTACTCCTCACCTAGACTACTGCAATGCCATTCACCAAGGTCTACCAAAGAAAACCCTTAACATACTGCAAATGGCGCAAAATGTCACAGTCAGGATTATCATGAAGAGAAAACTCACCAAACATATTACACCTATACTAATTAAATTACACTGGCTCCCCATTACTGCCCGCATAAGATACAAAATACTAGTAACAACATTCAAACTGATACACAACGTAGCACCATCTTACCTCTCCAACCTCATCACCACACACCCCCCTAACAGAAGCAGAAGAACACACAACTTAAACACTCTTTGCGTCTCAACTAACATCAGAACTGTCAAAGCTTGCACAAGCAATAGAGCATTCACATATTCAGCACCCACGTTATGGAATCAGTTACCAGACGAACTTAGGTCAAACAGCAACCTACAGGACTTTAGGAAAAAACTAAAGACCCACCTCTTCCAGGAACATTATAGCTTAACTTAGGTAATGCAGAATGAACCACACCTCGTAACCCAAATGAACAAGAGCTTTAAGAACCTATTTCATTGCTACTATAAATTTATATATTTTCAGCCATATAAACGCAATTGTACATGTCTCAAACTATGTAAAAAATAAAATACAAAATGTATAAATGTATATAAAATTATCCCACAATGAAAATGTAAATAATATTGATTCCTATCATATGTAGCCAATTTTGCTGTGCAAAGTAAACCGCTACTGATCGCTGGAAGTAGCGGTATACAAATGAAAACCAAATAAATAAATAATCTGTTATGGTTTTTTTGAAGGTGTGAATAAACAGACAGGCAAAGGTGAGTCAGTTGCTATGGTGTATTTGGACTTTCAGAAAGCCTTTGACAAGGTCCCTCATGAGAGACTTGGCAAAACTAAACAGTCATGGGATAGGAGGCAGTGTACTTTTGTGGATCAGGAACTAGTTAAAAGATAGAAAGCAGAGGGTAGGCCAATTTTCCCAATGGAGAAAGGTGAATAGCGGGGGATCTGTGTTGGGTCCGCTGCTATTTGACATAGTCATAAATTACCTTGAAAAGGGAATAACAAGTGAGGTTATCAAATTTGCAGATGACACAAAACTATTTAAAGTAGTTAAAACCCATGGAAAATTGCAAGAGGATCTTGATAAATTGGAAGACTGGGCATCCAAAAGGCAGATGAAATTTAATGTGGATAAGTGCAAAGTTATGCACCTAGGAAAGAACAACCCGAACTATGATTACACAATGCAAGGATCCACTTTAGGAATCACAACCCAGGAAAAAGATTTAGGAATCATCGTGGATAACATGTTAAAACCCTCCGCTCAGTGTGCAGTGACAGCCAAGAGAGCAAACAGAATGCTAGGTATCATAAGGAAAGGAATGGAAAATAAAACAAAGGATATTATAATGCCTATATTATGTGCAATTCCGGTCACCGTATCTTAAAAAGAATATAGCGTTATTAGAAAAGGTACAGAGAAGAGCCACCAAAATGGTAAAGGGGATGGAAGGATATCCCTATGAAGAGAGGCTAAAAAGGTTAGGACTCTTCAACCTGGAAAAGAGACGGCTGAGGGGAGATATGATAGAGGTCTATAAATTAATGAATGGAGTGGAACAGGTAAACATAGATCGATTGTTTACGTCATCAGAATATAGAAAAACTAGGGGACATGCAATGAGGCTACAGGGTCAACTATTTAAGACTAATAAGAGAAAATATTTTTTCACTCAACAGGTAATTAAATTCTGGAATTTGTTACCGGAGGATGTAGTAAAAGCTGTTAGTGTAACTGGGTTTAAAAAAGGTTTGGACAAATTCCTGGAGGAAAGATCCATAAACCATTATTAAAAGGGACCCTGGATATCACTGCTTGATCCAATACAAGCATTGTGGAACCTGTGTCTTTTGGGGAACCTGCTAAGTACTTATGACCTAGATTGGCCACTGTTGGAAACAGGATACTGGGCATGATGGACCTTGGTCTGACCCAGTATGGCATATTTTATGTTCTTATGTTCTTAATCTTTTCCAGGTGCAAGAAAACTGGCCATTTAAGAAGGTTCTTTTAAGAAATGTCTCTACTAGACAAACTGTCTCTCATAAAACAGTTTATATGTCTGCATACTGCTTTCACATCGCTGGTTCAGCTTATGTTGTATTTAAAAGAAAAAAAAAAAGAAATAGCGGGAGGATATTCACGGCCAACGGCTAGCACTGTTAATGTGGCTAGTTGCTGGTGCCAAAAGTTAAAAACAGATATTCAATGTTAGGATCATATCTGACCCCTGACATTGAATAACCGGTTTCTTCGGATTGCTGTGAAGCTAACCGAGCAGTTGCGATATTTAGCAGCTGCCGGGTTAGCTAACCCAATGAAAGTTAGGCCAGGGTTACCTATGCCGCGTATCACTAACCAGGCAGTGGCTCAATATTGCTACTGCCTGATGGGTGTCACCTCTTCTCCTCCCAGATGCTGACTGCTTGGCATTGGGGCATGTAGCAGCACATGGGGATATCCAGCAGAGCGGCATTTGCAGGTCCGCAAACTGTTGTCAGTAACCTTTTAAGAATACCAGTCACCTCTATGTATTTACCATACTGTTGTCAGTAACCTTTTAAGAACACCAGTCACCTCTATGTATTTACCATACTGTTGTCAGTAACCTTTTAAGAATACCAGTCACCTCTATGTATTTACCATACTGTTGTCAGTAACCTTTTAAAGTACCAATCGCTACTGTTACACTACCAGCACCCACTGTACTGTTACCAGTAATCCTACATTGCCATTCAACCTTTTTACTGTTATCAGTAGCCAATCAACCCAGATACTGTTGTCAGTAGCCCCATCAGCTCCAATCTCCATTGCACTGCTACCAATAATCTACTATTGCTATCAATCTACTCTACTGTTGTCAGTAACCTCACCAGTTTCAGACATCAGTATACTTTTACTAGCTATCTAACCTTAACCACTGCTTGTGACTATATTGTCTATTGAGACCCAGCATACTGCTCTAAGTATCAAGAGGTTGTTAATAACTTACTAGTAGTCTAACCTGATTAACCCGCTCCCAATTACATATTGCTCTGCCAAGATGGGTTCCCCCATTACCATCATAATAGGATGCGTTATCATCATATCAAGTTGGTTCTCCAACTCCCTCGCCTTAACTCAAGCATCCAAACAGATCCCTATTTTACGGAGCCATGGGAGAAGATGGACTAATGCATCCCACAATAACATAACATGGGTCAACCGACCACACCACCCCCACCTGTTACACATTACACTTCAACACAATATGAAACCCAAATGATTTGAAAACCCCTACCCTCATAGCCTAAAATGTGCCCTCATCAACGCCCGTTCTATCCGGAAGAAGTGGCCAGCCGTCACTGACATCATTGCCAGACACAGCCTTGATATACTCATGGTCACTGAGACGTGGTTATCTATCGAAGACAACGTCTTACTCAACCAGATCCTCCCCCAGAATTTCACCGCACATTCAAGTCATAGACAAGACAAAAGAGGAGGTGGCGTGCTCATCCTCACAAGGTCAGACCTCCGTTTTCGAACTGTAGACTCTACCAGTACAAACCACCTGGAGACCGTCACCATCTCCAATAAACGCAGCTCAATCATCCTGCTTTACAGAGCACCTTCAGCCTCCCCAGATGATCTCTCGGCTATCATCGATCTGGCATCTAACACTCAGAGCCCAAGCATCCCAAATTGGATCTTAGGGGACTTTAACCTGCCTACACTACAAGATAATCAAGCATCAGCCTTCCTTGATGCCCTCAAAAATCTTGGCTTCAAGCAATTAGTTAATGATCCTACTCATATTAAGGGAAATATCCTGGATCTAGTATTCGCCCCGCAAACCTCTCTTAACCCAGCCCAGGATCCTATAACCTCCATAACTCCTGTTCCTTGGTCAGATCACAAACTGATCATCATCCAGATTCCTTCGTACAAAGCCTACACAAAAATCAACAAAATACAAAGCAACACCACAAGACCGCCCTCTCGATGTTTCAAGCCTTACAACAGAGATCTTATCCTTGCGGAGACGCAACAACTCTTCTCTGAAACCACTCAGAACCTTGATGACCTAATCTCTCACTGGAACAACTGCCTCAGTTCGATTGCCCTACGTACGCCAACCAACAGGCCCCCAGGCAAAAGGATGAGTGCCCCATGGTACTCAGCTGATCTTAAAACATCACTTAACCAATTACGGAAACTAGAGAAACGCTGGCGCCGATCTCATTCTTTACATGACCAGACAGCATACAACTGTCATCTAGCTGCTCATTGCAACGCAATCACCGACATGATGAAGCAGTACTACTCAAACACCTTAAAGAGATCGCTTAATAAACCGCATGACCTTTTCGACCTGGTTAAAACCTTATCAAAGGAACCATTCTCTGGACCTCCATTTGAGATACACCCACAAGATTTGGCAACTTATCTCCAATCCAAAATATGCCAGACTGACAAAATCTCTACTACAACCTTCGAAATAGAGCAAGACTTCCAAACAACACTAACCATGTTTTCTACCCCCACCAAGAGAGAACTCGAAGACACTATTGCGGCCCTAAATATCACTACTGCCCAGTCTGATCCATGCCCAGCCTTCTGGATCAAGGAGCTTCGCAGCCACTTCAGCCCAGTACTGTCCAAAATAATGACCCTCTCCTTCTCAACCGGCTCCTTCCCTTCAGCCCTTAAACACACCTCTATTAGACCTCTGCTAAAAAACTGCAAGCTTGATCCCCAGCAGGTGGAATCCTATAGACCCATATCCAGCATTCCACTACTTGCGAAGATCATTGAAAAGGAAGCTCAACGACAATTGCAGGATCACATTGACTCCACTGCACCGTTAGACCCATGCCAACATGGCTTTAGAGAATTCCACGGAGTGGAAACCCTCCTTACCACTCTCTTCTGCAAGATAATCACAGGCATTGATGATATCCGTAAGGGTTTTGCTTTCATCTTTCTGGACATCGCTGCAGCCTTTGATTCAGTAAATCACGAGCTTCTATTAAGACGACTGATTGACAAAGGCATTAATGGACGAGCGCTTGAATGGTGCAGATCCTACCTGTCCAAAAGATGGCAACATGTTTGTTCTGGAGGGACAAATTCTGAACCTTTCCACCAAAGTCAAGGAGTCCCACAAGGTTCCTCCCTTTCTGCGCTCTTGTTCAATATTTACATGCAGCCAATTTGTAACATCATCCGGTCTTTCAATGTTGAATGCATGTTATACGCAGACGATGTCCTTCTCTACATACCTTTCTCTACTGAGCATCTGGACCTCTCCCCACTGACGAGTTGTTTCAATGCAATATCTGACTGGCTTCTTTCTCAAAACCTCAGAATACAACATAAGAAAACGGAAGTACTCTTCATTACGAGGAACCTCAACTTTACCCCACCACAATATCTTAAAGTAAATGAAGCTGAGCTGCACTCTAAATCATCAATACGATACCTAGGAGTCACCCTAGATCAACGCCTGGATATGAAGGCTCACATTGGAAACATAGTCAGATCAGTCTACTACAAGATCCGCTCACTTAGGCATCTATGCTCCATGCTTGAACCAACTGACTTTCGGACAATTTTCCAGGCATTGGTCATACCTCATTTCGACTATGCCAATGCCATATTACAAGGTCTTCCCCAGTCTACACTAAACCTGCTGCAGCTAGCCATGAACACGGCAGCAAGAATCCTCCATGGAGCCTCCAGGAGCGACCACGTGACGCCTCTGCTAATACAGTTGCATTGGCTACCCATCCAGGCTAGAATAGTTTTCAAGATCTTGATAATCACTTTTAAAGCTGTTCACAATCTCTCATCCACATCCTTAACCTCCCTCATCCATGCCACATCACCAAATAGAGCAAGAAGATCCACGGCTATAAACTCCCTAACCGTACCGAAGGCACTTACTGTTTGCACTAAATTGACAGCCAACAGGGCCTTCAGTCTCAGTGCCCCAAGATACTGGAATGCATTACCCCATGATATCCGGGCTATTAAGAATCTACCACAGTTTAGGAAAGCCCTCAAAGGTCACCTCGTCAACAAGTACCTTATTGAGCCCAACTGCATCCCCTAGAGCTCCAAGACACCCCCCATACCATCGACGTTCCCAGACAAACTTATAGCATACCAACAACACACCAAGTTGACACTCAAACCCATGACGTGGATTGTGTTATCTCCATGTTGTAAGTTTTGTAAATAGTTACCCCTGTTATCCAAGTTTTTGTTCCCTGTTATCTGTAAACTCATACATGTTATTTGTACTGAGCATTTTGTTCCATGTAAACCGCGCTGATGCCGAATAGTGCGGTATATAAGAGAATGTAAATAAATAAATAAATAATAAATAAATAAATAAATGCCTTTGAAAATACACACTCCCCAGCATGTATTTTTTTCTTTAATGCACCTAAGTGCCCTTTTACTAACTCTTAGCTTGAGCTATCTTCCACACAGTCCATAGGAATAAAATGGGCCATGCAGCAGACAGCTCCAGCTAAGTGTTAATAAAAGAGGCCCTAAATGTTCAGATTATTGTAATTTGATGTTTTGAAAAATGTGAGACATATAGCCACCTCCAGGGTGCAAGAGTCTGTGCAAATAAAAAAAGCTACATTTAGGAGTTTAATTTTGGGAAATTTCATTAAAGCAATGCTGTTTGGCTTAAACTTGATTATCATCTGTGTGTATGAGTTTATCCGTGAACTTAACTTTCTTTTAGTAATGCAATTAGAAATATAAACACTCTATGTATATAACGAATCTGCTTGCTAAGTGATGTTATCCAGAAATGTTAAGAATTCCATTACATTTGAGTAGTTTAATGTGAAAGAGAAAGATAAGAATTTTTGTGGTGTTTATCCAAAGATCTTCATTAATTGAGCCATTATATTTGAGCCAATTATAAGTGAAGCCATATAGACATTTTTATGCAGGTTATAATTCTATTTGGTTTAGTAAGATTTTCTCATGCCTTATAGGACATTATTCCCATTTGATGCATATTAATTAAAAAATAATTATGGAAATATAGTTTGCTTAAATTTGCCTATACAGTCACTGTTTCTAAAACTGCTTTTGTATTTCAGCCTTTTCTGTTTCTACATTTTTATTCATGTACAGCAGTCATACAAGGAGTACAAAAGAAGTAAACAATAACAATTTTAAATTGAGAACAGAACAAAACAGTTCCAGGGGTTGATCCCCTGCAGGCTAGAACACTCATATATCATCCAATTTGTTCATTTTTGTACTCTTCTCCACAAATCACTCTTAATTCTTTCTTCTGTTCTTTCCAGACCCGACTACTGTAATGATGTATATACAGGTCTTAACATCTATGAGCTTAAGTGGTTGCAAACAATTTAAAAGAGTGTTACCAGGATTCTTTCAAATGACCATCACCATGGCAATGTTACTCCTCTTTTGATGCATTATCACTGGTCCCAGTCTCTTTCTGTATACAATTTAAGATTCTTACACTGGTTCACAAGACTATCTATACTGGCAGGCCTTCATATCTCTCCTCCTGCATTATTTCCCATACCCCTTCACAGCTGCTGCACTCTATTCCTTCAAACCATCCAACTGTTCCCCAGTTTCTTGGGATAAATATGAGTCCACCAGACAATGTGGTTTTTTTTCAAGGCACCCATGTTATGGAATGACCTTCCCCAGACCTTCGACAAGAGTTCTCATATAAGACGTTCAAGCATTCTCAAACCTATCTTTTTGAGAGGGCTTTAGGAAGCCTGAATGGATGAACTATGATTCTGGATTGGCACTCAATGTAGTCTACCTTCATTTGTCATTTACTGTCTACTGTCTGTAACTAGTTACTTTCTACTTTCCTCTTCTTTTCTACTATCCTTTCCTCTTATAATAATTTTGGAGTTCCTTTCTACTTCATTTTGTTTTTATTGCTTTGAATATAAGATAAGGCGGTATAAAAATGTGTCAAATAAATAAATAAAAATAAAAAGGCATAAACAATAAACTACACTAAATTGTGGATCATTTACATTCCATGTACGAGTAATTTAAAGCAAGAAGTTGGTGAATGCCCAAATGTGTCACTTCTATCTACCATGAGAAAAAGACAGTGGATAGTATATTATTTAAAGAAAAAGGGAGTCCTATATTTTTACTGTGTGCTTTGTCAGTGGGGTTGTCCTGAAGATGTATGTTATACATTATAGAGAAAACGTATTGAACGGAGTGAATTACTAGATAAATTCAACCAGTCCTTTCTGGTAGGTAATTTGTAAATACACAGTCTGTACTTACAGTCTTTTTGCTGTAAGACTTTAGCTAATCTGTAACTTGCTTTGGTAATTAATCTATCTTGTTAGTTAAACTAGATGCAGGAGACAGAAATATTTATTTCCTGTTTTCACCACAAGGCTGGGGATTTTCTTAGTCTCTGTGGGAATGATGAACAGTGCTGCTACACCATTGAAGTTAACGGATGAGAATGAGTTTGTCACCTAATTAATTGTCTTGTTTAAGTGTTGTTGGTTAACCAAAGTACATAATCCTGAGGATCAATTTATTTCTACTATTAGAACTTAAGGTAATTTTAATTTTTTTAAATCTAAGTTCAATGTTTTAATCTATCTGATTTTAGGAGGAGGGCCTTTGTTTTAGAAGACTTCCTTAATAAATGCTTTTTCTTAGGCAGTCCTATAGATAAATCTAGTTGTTTTATACATGGAACAGTCAGTCTTATGTATCTGAAATAGAGTTTTGGTTGGGGGTGGAGTGTGGTGAAAAACGTTAGCCAAGTGAAGTAGAACTTCAGAAAGAATGTCCAAGTGAAATCTGGGACATCCAGGGCAAAACATCCAAAGAAACACTTTTACTTTCCAGCCCGATTTTAGCAACTTGGATGTCCCCGAAATGGATGGTCACACAGGCGGCCTTATACACATCTCCACTACAAACACAGGGGGCAAGGTCGCCTCTGCAATGCTGCATGTAAGTCTATCTAAACTATTTTGCATGTGGTGATGTGTATCAGCATGCCGAACCATGAACAAGTGTCTTCATTTCCATGCAGTTTTTGTTATCATCATGGAAAATACAGAGAATAACAGAGTACCTTCTTCTCTATTCCCTCCAGGTGTCTGGATGACAGTACTGATGCCTATTTGTGCACTGGAGCAGGAATACACATGGACAATCTTGCTAGTGGATGGAACATGCTTGCTGTTTCTGAAATTATGAGTGCACATCAAATTTGCCTGGAACACTCCTGATCATGCCCCCTTCATGACTTGGATGTCCTCACGCTGGTGACGTCTATAGAACTGGCTTCTAAAATGGCTCTGGGACATTTCTATGATTTGGACGTCTGCATGCCCATTTTCAGATATCAAAGCATAAATAGGGTTTCTAAAATAACCCCCATAGCAGTGAAATTCAGCTGCTAAATGTATATCTCATCTATCAAAATGCCAACAAGTAAAAAGAACTTCTGATTTTAAGAGGGTAATTTTATAAAGTTATGTCTAGTAGCTTGCATTTTCACGTGTGTATTTTATGCATATTATATAAAGTCAAGTACATGCATAAGAACATAAGATATGCCATACTGGGTCAAACCAATGTCCATCAAGCCCAGTATCCTGTTACAACAGTGGCCAATGTAGGTCACTAGTACATACTTGTGCATACTTGACTTTATAAAATACTACTGCGACTGGTAGAGAATGCACCTTTAAGTTAAGACATGATGACTCACACTGGTCCTAGAGCCGGTGTAAATGACAATGACTAGTTTTTGCAAGTAAACATATAAATTAAAATGTTTTATAACTGACACATGTACTTGCACCACCCATGCTGTGCCCAAACTCTATCCATGTGCATGCCCTCAGTGAACATACAGATGATGCAAATGCACATATTTTCCTGCTACCTGGTATTTTACAAGAGGTCATCGACATGCGTAAGTGGCCACTTATGCATGTAAATGACTAAAATAGCAACATATGCTTGCATTGTTGGCATCTAAAACTAGATACCTCATGGGTTTTAACAACTTTAAATAGTTTTGTGTCATCTGAAAATTTGATAACCTCACTCGTTATTCCCTTTTCCAGGTCATTTATGAATGTGCTGGGTCCACTGATTTTTAACATATTTAGAAATGACCTGGAAATGGGAATAACGAGTGAGGTTATCAAATTTGCAGATGACACAAAATTATTTAAAGTTGTTAAAACCCATAAGGATTGTGGAAAATTGCAAGAGGATCTTGATAAACTGGAAGACTGGGCATCCAAATGGCAAATGAAATTTAATGTGGGCAAGTGCAAAGTTATGCACTTAGGAAAGAACAACCCAAACTATGGTTACTATGGTTAGGAACCACCACCCAGGAAAAAGATTTAGGCATCATCATGGATTACATTTAAAACACTCCACCCAGTGTGCAGCGGTGGTCAAGAGAGCAAATAGAATGCTACATAACATAAGGAATGGAAAATAAAACAAAGGATATTATAATGCCTCTGTATCGTTCCATAGTGCGACCGCACCTTGAATATTGTGTGCAATTCTGGTCGCTGTATCTTAAAAAGGATATAGCGTTATTAGAAAAGGTACAGAGAAGAGCCACCAAAAGGGTAAAGGGGATGGAAGGATACCCCTATGAAGAGAGGCTAAAAAGGTTTGGGGTCTTCAACCTGGAAAAGAGATGGCTGAGGGGAGATATGATAGAGGTCTATAAATTAATGAATGGAGTGGAACAGGTAAATGTAGATCGATTGTTTACGCTATCAGAATATAGAAAGACTAGGGGACATGCAATGAAGCAACTGGGTAACCTATTTAAGGCTAATAAGAGAAAATATTTTTTCACTCAACGTGTAATCAAACTCTGGAATTTGTTACCGGAGGATGTAGTAAAAGCTATTAGTGTATCTTGGTTTAAAAAAAGGTTTGGACAAGTTCCTGAAGGAAAGGTCCACAAACCATTATTAAAAGGGACCTAAGATATTACTGCTTGACCCAGTACAAGCATTGTGGAGCCTGCGTCTTTTGGTTAAACTGCTAGGTACTTATGACCTAGATTGGCCACTGTTGGAAACAGGATACTGGGCTTGATGGACCTTGGTCTGACCCAGTATGGCATATCTTGTGTTCTTATGTTCTTTTAAAATTACCCTCTAAAAGGGAAATTTTATAACAGGGCATCATGGTTAGGTGCTTATCGGGCAACTACATAGATGCTATTTTATAAAGACAAGTAGCTACCTAATGTCTTTATAAACTATTAGCTTATGTGGCAGAGAACATGCCTTAGATCTTGGCATGATCACTAACATCTGTTTGTGAACAGGTGTGAATGATCATGTGTAGTATACAGATACGCACACAAAGTGGGATTTTAGAAGGGCCAACTAGGAGGAATCTGTCCAGAGCACCACATCACAAAATCCGGGGGAGTGGCAGCAATGTTGGGAGGCATGAGTACATGCCTTCTGAAGTCACTTCATCTCTTCCCCAAAAAGATGAACAACCCAGTAACTGGATCTGGCCAGAGGCCTATGCAGATAGTAAGGCTGGGTACATGGTCGGCTGTAGGCTAGTTCAGAAATGTGGACATCCCCATACTGCATGGACATACCAGCTGGGGAATTTCAGAAGGGGAGGGGGCATCAACATTATGAGAGATACACCTCCCGGCCAGCCATTTCAGATGTAGGCATATGGCAGTAGGCCAGTAATATGTTTGGACTATAAATTAACATGCAGGCTTTTTGACCCAGAAAACCTAACTGTGGCAATGAAAGCACATTTTGCTTTTCCCCCTGTAAGTGTTGCTGCCATGAAACAAGCACTTTTTTGCACCTTATGTGTCGTCAGGAGCAAGTATAGGCATGGACAAGTCAACAGCCAGAGTCAGACATGCTTGTACCATTCTGAAACTGCACCACAAAGTGCATCTCTGCTGCCCTGCCCAGGCCATGCTTCCACCACACCCACATGCTACATGAATGTGCTCACATCAAAGATGTCCATATAAACAGCTTTCTAAAATGTGTTGGCTAACTTTGCTGCTGAGGCTACAAGCATCTATGTTTCAGCTGGTGACACAAATCCCAGATGCAGGCTTCTGCTGAAACATCAATGTCAGGCTGGCTGGAATTTGAAGGATATTAATGCAAAAGGTAAGTAAAGAACTAACATCAGGAATGGTGGTACAATGTTACAGAATTAAAATGCTATAGTGTTACAAATGATACTCAGAGTATGTTTATGTTTTATTTAACTTGATATATCGTACCTTCACAAGAGCACCAGAGTGGTTCACAATCTAAAAACAAATAAAAATCAGTGGTAGGAAAAATGAAAAGGAGCACTGTGCATTAGACAGGAAAGATAGCACAGTTAAAAAAAGGGGGGGAGCAAGCAGAGAGGGGAGTGGGGTTGGGAAGCTAGGGAACTGGGGGCAGCAGGTCAAAGGCTAGCTGAAAGAGGTGTGTTTTAAGTAGGTTTTTGAACTTCTGATGGGAAAGTTCAAGAAGGAAGGCTCTGGATACAGGAGGAAGGTGCAGGCGGTTAGCGTGGATGGTACGAAGGACACGGTGTGGGGAGTGGAGATGTAGAAGGTTGGAAAGATATCTGGGGATGCCAGAATGCAGTGCTCTATGGACAAGAGTGAGGAGTTTGAACTGTATGCAGAACCTGAGGGGAAGCCAGTGGTAGTGAATCAGGAGTGGAGGGACATGGTCAAAGCGGGAAGTGTGAGTGAGGATATGAATGGCCGTGTTTTGGACAAGTTGGAGATGGTGCAATTGATACAGAGGGAGACCCTTAAGAATAGCATTACAGTAATAAAGCCTGGACATGACAAGTGTAAGAAAAAGTGTGGACAGAGTGGAAGATGAGAGAAAGGGATGAACGGCACAGATCTGATGAGGGAATGGAATGAGCAGAAAATAAGGGTGGAGATGATGTCATGGAAGAACAAGGAAGAATCAAAAATGACGACATCTAAGCAGCAGAGGGAGCTAACGAGGGGGAGAGGGGAATCCAAGGCACAGGAACGAGGGAGGGGCAGGTACCCCAGCCGGGAAGCAGATGGCAGCTGTCTTGGAGAGGTTAAAGTGAAGGTAAATGGCAGATAACCAGGAAGATATTTGGGCCAAGCAAGTGTTAAGGGGAGAGAGATCGGGGGCAGCTGGGTTTGTGTTGTGGAGAAGGATAATATCATCAGCATAGTAATATGCTGAGATGGTGTGTTGTTGAATCAGCAGAGTGAGTGGAACCAGCACCAATCCCTGGGAGACACTGCAGAAAAGTGGGACACGTGAGTATGAAGAAGATCCTAATAGAACAGAGAAAGAGCGCTGGGAAAGATAAGAATGAAACCAGTGAAACACAGTACCATGGATCCCAAGGTCATGGAGATGAGAAAGGAGAGTGATATGGTCTATAAGGTCAAAAGCAGAAGATAGATATAAAGTCACCACTAGAGAGATGTAGCTCCTATCATGTGATTCATGATTTTCATTTAGAAAAGAGAGGACAGTTTCTGTGCTGTGACCAGGGTGTAAGCCAGATTGGCGGGGGTGCAAATCATGAATGACATCAGGTTGGGCAGAGAGTTGAGCAAAGACTAACTTCTTAAGAAGTTTAGAGAGAAATGGAAGGGTCGAGATGAGTCTTTAGTGAGCAGGTGAGGAGGGGTCTAGGGAAGGCTTTTTCAGAATGGATCAAATTAAGGTGTGCTTCGAGAGTGATGGAAAGGTACCAGATGTTAAGTTATTGGTGAAGATGGACAGGATTGCAGGTGAGAGGGCCAGAGATGGTACAGACAGCCAAGAGGAGGATATAGGGTCAGTGGAGCAAGTGGTTTTATGGGAAGAAGACAGAGGTTTGAGCAGTTCTGCTGGGGAGAAGGGATGAAAGGAAGACCAAGTATTAGTGATTGCTACTATGGGGAAAAGCAGAAGAATCGGATGGAGCAGAAGGCAAAGGGGAAGGGCAGTTGGGAAAGGAGACCAAAAGGGTCAGAACTTTGTCAGTAAAGTATTGGATGAGAAGAGCAGGGTCCAGAAGAGAAGTGGTATCTGATGGGGGAGAGACAGAGCTGGGCTGGAAGAGCAAGGTGAGAACAGCATGAGCTGCCGAGAGGAATTCGAGGAGGAGGAGATTAGATTGGAGTAATATGATGGAGGAAGAGATCACAATGGAGTAATATGATTTTTTTGCATTGTGAAGGGAGGAACGATAGCAGCAATTCAAGTCTTTAAAATGTTGGAATGAATCAGAGGTACGGTGTTTCCTCTAGAGCCTCTCCGTGTGACGGAGATGAGAACGGAGCAATCGAAGACCATATTGATACCAAGGTTGGTGACAGCTGGAGAGTTTACACTTGGGACAGTGAGGCAACATGGTCAAGGGCAGCTGAAAGGAAGGAGTGCCAAGTGCAGACCTGGGAGTCGACTGGGAGGGAAGTAGAGTTGGAGGGAAGAACCGTATTGGCAGGTGGAAAGAGCTTAAGAATGCGAGAAGTGATGTGACATGACAGACCAATGGTAATGTAGGGGTGGAGGACCCAGTGGAGGGGGTGGGGAGTCATGTAAGTGCACTGGAAGGAGAAGAAAAGGCAGCAATGATCAGACCATGGGAGGTCCAGAGCAGATAAGGAAGTAAGAGGGGAAATGAGTGTGGGGGTAGAGAGAATCAAATCAAGCATATGACCAGCAGCATACGTGGGAAAATGGTGGATGAGAGAAATGTCTTGGAGGTGCATGACAAAGACCCTATCACGGGGTTTAAGGGGGTGCTCAAAATGGACATTAAAATCACTAAGGATGACAAGCTAAGGATAGAGTAGGGAAGCCTCAGAAATAGTGAGAATGAATGAGTATAATTTTATAACAGGCTACCTAGGCTAATTGGGCAAAAAAGTGGCTATTTTTCACCTATTTTATAAAGAAACATGAAGGCACATTTTAGAAAGACCATGAAATGCTATCTGGGATGTCTAAGTCCAAAACGTCCAAAATTCCATGGGAGGTGTAGCAGTGAAGGTGGGCATATGTTAGTGTTTTCTAAAATCAGCCCTTCTCTACCATAAAAGTTAAACATCTCCATCAGATATATCCCAGACACCTGCAATTTTAGAAACTTGCACATGTCTTATAGGAACGCCCATGGGTCCGACAACATAGATGTGTCCATGATAGCATTCCAGAATGAACATCCTGGCCTGACATTTTATGTGAAAGCTTGCAGTGGTGCAGCAGCCAAGAAAAAAGTCTGTTTATTTACCTGTATGCCTTTTTTGGAGTAGAGAAAATTATTGAGGGTGTGAGAGGGTTTTCTCTTATTCTCTGTACAGGTCTTTGTTTGTCGAAATGAGCACTTTGCAGATGCCTATTCATGCCCAGGGGTCAGTATAGACATGTGTCCGCCACTGAATCAAAAAATGCAGCGCCATTCTATAATTTTGAATATGTATATCTTTTTGGGAACACCCCAAACATGCCTCTGTACGTCCCCATGCAACACAGACATGATCGCGCAAGATAAATGTAAACTCAGGGCATTCTAAAATGGCTCTTGACGTAGATATGATTTATACATCTGAATGGATGTTTTCATGAATCACAAAAAGCATTTCTAAAATGACCCCCATAGGGACCTATTTGTCTTTA
Source organism: Ichthyophis bannanicus (assembly GCA_033557465.1). Taxonomy (NCBI): domain Eukaryota; kingdom Metazoa; phylum Chordata; class Amphibia; order Gymnophiona; family Ichthyophiidae; genus Ichthyophis; species Ichthyophis bannanicus. The sequence goes on from CM066032.1 coordinate 294,788,139, forward strand.
AAATATATGAGCACAAATCCTGCAGAAATTACGTGTACATTGAAGGCGCAGACATTTGTTAGCACATAAGGTACAGGCATATTTTACAAACACACATGTAAATATACTTTAGGACTGTTTTATAACCAGCAGGGGTTACTGTAGCAGCTTCTGCAACTTGTCTGAGCTTGGCTTGCCCTACTGAATAGGGGAATAAAATGGACTTGACACTGGTCTTTTGTTATATTTTTAGGAAGTAATTTTATAAACCTTTTACACGCATAAAAGGCTTCATAAAATTGGATTACACTTAAAAGCACACACAGTACAATTAGGTGCATATTTGTAGATCTGCCCAAACTTCTCTGAGCATGCCTACTCTACAAATATGCACCTACTTGTACTGTATGTGCTTTTAAGTGTAATCCAATTTTATGAAGTCGTTTATGCATGTAAAAGGTTTATAAAATTACCTCCTAAAAGTATATCAAAAGATCAGTGTCAAGCCCATTTGATTCCCCTATTCAATAGGGCAAGCCAAGCTCAGACAAGTTGCAGAAGCTGCTACAGTAACCCCTGCTGGTTATAAAACAATCCTAAAGTATTATCTCAGAGGGAACCTTCCTCCAGCTTTCAAGCCCAGCATGGGTATTAGTGGACCCATATTAGCTGGGGTAGGTAAGAGAATGGAAAAGTCTCAGTGCAAGAGGAGACTGTTCTTAAAACTGCTGCACTTTCCAAAATCATCACCTCGTGTGGCAGCTAAGTACAGTAATACTGGATTTTTTGTGGGTTATGATGCCATTTCAAAGTCCAAGCTTTTGAGACTTCACAAGTCACTTTTCTCATGGATAAATATACTACAACCATATTTTCAAAACATCTGTAGTAGCCCTCAAGTACATTTTCAATATAATTATCCCCCTGTTTTATAAATCTCTGCTTTTCAGTCCCATACTCAGTAGTTTAAACTGAATTCATGCTCTTTATACATCAACATGATAGTTGCATGGGATTACTAATAAAAATCAGCATGCTGGTTCCTTAATTTATGCTTTTGTTGTAACTCACGTCAAGCTTTACTGAGAAAGTGTGTAATCAAATGTTAATAAAATAAAAAAAATAAAAAAAAGTAAATTAGTAATTCTTTTCATTGATAAATTAATAGCAGAACCATCCATCCTGGATGACTTATTTCTGGAATTCCAGAATATAAATCTTTTAAATCAATAAATTATATATATATAAATGGGGATCATTTGGATTTTGTTGTAGCCACCTCTGTTTTATCTACCAACCCACACCCTCTAACACATATATTACTGGTATTGCTATTTTAGCCAGTCTGATTAATCCAATTTTCTCCATATGCTTAATGTGTTCTGAAAAAATTGTAGTCCCATTTCATGTGAGATCAGGACTAAACATATCAGACTGAAATATATTATTATTATATTTCTAGATGCACATACACATTTTACGGTCTCTGGCTGCATGACTGAAACAGAACATCAACAAAGAAGACCATTTAGCAGTTAAACACCATGCTGTGTGTAAAATGAAAGTGCTAGTAATGTAATTAAATCTTTTTTTCATGAGATTTTGTTGAGGGATGGGAATAAAATTAAAAAATTGGGATAAATCAAAATCTCATGAGGTTTAATTAGTGTGGCAGCTCTAACATGATAAGCTCTATGCAAAGTGCAAACAAAAGTAAATTTTTAAAGTCGTGCAAGCAAGTTATCTCTAGTAAAATCCAATGCAAAACACATGTGAAAAATGAACATTCTCAGTCTTGTCTTTGATGGGCACAAGTAAAATTCTGTAGGGATTGTGCCACATATTTGTGCCTGGCTGGAGAACACAGGCGTCAGAATGGGGTGGGCGACAAAGGTCTTGGCCCAACCAAAATTTTGCCCACCAGCAGAAAGAAGCTGTGATTATGGCCAGGGCCGGATTTACCTATACGCCATGGCGTAGGGCCCACAGCTGGCAAGGGCCCACAAAAATGTAACAAGTTAGCTTATTTTTAAAATAAAATTAAAAAAAACCTGCCAGCTGCCGCCGCGGGCCCCCTCTGCTGCCGCGGCAGCATGGACTGACCCGCGGGGGCCCCCTCTGCAAGCTCGCTCGATCGATCGGTCCCTCCCTCCCTCCCTGCCTGCAGGCTGTGAGAGACGCGAAGGCAGACTGTCTCCCTCGCGTCTCTGTTAAGCCCGCAGGGGCTGATGGGAAATTTCCCATCAGCCCCTGCGGGCTTAACAGAGACGCGAGGGAGACAGTCTGCCTTCGCGTCTCTCACAGCCTGCAGGGAGGGAGGGACCGATCGATCGACGGATCAAGCTTGCAGAGGGGGCCCCCGCGGGTCAGTCCATGCTGCCGCGGCAGCAGAGGGGGCCCCGCGTCGGCAGCCGGCAGTTTTTTTTTTAAATTAAATTTTACTTTAGGCCGGGGGGGGGGGTAGGACTGGTAATGGGCTATTGGGGGGGCTGGGGCTGGGACTGGAAATGGGCTGGGGGGGTTAAGGCTGGAGGTGGGCTGATGAGGTTAGGACTGGTAATGGGCTGTGGGCTGTTGGGGGGGGTTAGAACTGGTAATGGGCTTTGGGGGGGGTTAAGACTGGTAATGGGCTGTGCGCTGATGGGGGCTGTCTGGTAATGGGCTATGGGGGGGCTAGGACTGGAAATGGGCTGGGGGGTTAAGACTGGAGGTGGGCTGATGGAGTTAGGACTGGTAATGGGCTGTGGGCTGATGGGGGGGTTAGGACTGGCAATGGGCTATGGGGGGCTGACTGGAAATGGGTTGATGGGGTTAGGACTGGAAGTGGGCTGATGGGGGGTTAGGACTGGTAATGGGTTATAGGGGGGGCTTAAAATGAAAATGGGGTGATGGGGGGTTAGGACTGTAAGTGGGTTGATGGGGGGCTAGGAATGGTATTGGGTTGGGGGGTTGCTAGGACTGGAAATGGGCTGATGGGTGGCTAGGACTGGAAATGGGCTGATGCAGGGACTAGAAGGGAATGGATGCTGGGTGAGGCTGGAACTAGAAGGGAGCTGATGTTGGGGGAGGATTAGAATGGGATGGGGCTGGAAGAGTAAAATGGAGAAGGGAAAAATATTTTGTGTGGGAGGGATAAAAAATCTACAATTGGCCGGGTATTGGGAGAGTAAGTGGGGATTGAGGATGGAGGGGTAAAATTTGAGTGGATGAAATAGGAATGAGGAAAGAGCAAAAGGAGAAAGATTAGTATGTTAAAGCAGATGTAGAGAGAGAATGGAAAAAAACTAGAAGAGAGAAGAAAGGACAAATGGACAGCAGACGATGGAGAGTTAGCAGAAGACGCGAAGAAACCAGAAGAAAGTGGCTGGAGCAATTGCAGCTGAAAAAAATGCACAAAAGGTAGAAAAATATCTCTTTATTTTGAATTTATTAATTGGAATATGTCAGCTCTGGTAAATGTGCATCATTAACGTCTGTGCTTTGTTTAGTACAAGAGCAAATTAATGTATAGTTTTATTTCTACAGTGTTGTACATTCCAAGTTTGGCTTTTGGGATTCCCAGTTTAATTATTGTCTTCCTGTTTCTAAATTGTGATTACTTGTTTGGTGATGGTCTATGTTCTGCATGTGTAACTGAGCTGAGGTGTTCTGTTTATATAATTCCTAGTTGACATTGCCACTTGTTCTCTTTCCCCAGTAGGTCATGTATTGTTGTTCTCTGAAATGTATTGGTTTAATATTTGCAGTGTTGCCTTTTGATTGGTAGAGTATGGTGCTTTGTGAGTCCTGGTAGTGCTGTTAGGATACGGCGGGTTTGCTATGGGTTCTAAATGGGCAGTGTTTGTAGTAGTTCCTAATGTGTCTGGCAGTTGGCACTGGATTATAGTAATGTAGAAATCTTTTAGTCTTTCTTTATCCATGCACTCATTAAGAGGCATGTTTACTAAAAGTTAGTATATGGTAACATTATGCAAATATTTATGCAAATGAGGCCCCTTATGCAAATGAAGCCCCGCACCCCCCTTGGGCCGCCCCTGCTGGGTGCCCACAATTTTTGTTGGCGTAGGGCCTCACTCAAGGTAAATCCGGCCCTGATTATGGCAGACTCCTTCTGTCTGCCTGTAGTATCCCCACGGGCAGACAGGAGTCAGCCACAATTGCAGCTATTCTCTTCTGCCTGCGGAGATGGGATCCTATGGCCAAAATAGGAGGGGAAGGCTGTGGAGGGCTAGGGTTGGAGTTGGGGTGGGCTTGGGCTGGAGTCAAGATGGAGTTTGCCCCCTCCCCAATCAGAGAGGTGTTCCACAGCTCCTGTTGGAGAAAACAATTCCAAGATCACTAAAGAGGAGTAACATAACCAGCATAGGAATGCAGAAACAGAGAAAATGATGGCAGATAAAAGGCATTTGTTCTATCCAATCTGCCCATTCATACCAAATGCTAAGCTCTATAATCCCTTCCTCTCTCCTTAAAGATCCTCTGTTCTTATCCCATGTTTTCTTGAATTTAGATACAGACCTTATCTCTATCACCTCCACTGGAAAGCTACTACAGGCATCCATTACTCTTTCCATAAGGAAATATGGTTTATTTAAAACTCAACAAACCACCTTTCAGGGCACTTCAAAGTGGTTTACAATAAATTAAAACCAATAGGAAAGATATGAAAGGAACTATAATCTAACAGTAAAAAAAAAAGAGTTGAGAGAGATGCAAGACAGGACATACAGGATTATCCTGGGCAGCTAATCAGGATGGTCGAATGCCAGTTGGAAGAGATGAGTTTTCAGTGCAGAATGGAAGCATGGATAAGAAGGTTCGAGATGAAGATTGGGAGGCAAATTATTCCAAAGATGTGAAGCACAGAGATAGATAGCAACAGACCATGTGGAGTGATAACAGGCGCAGGCAGTGGAGAGAAGGTATAGACCATTTGCATGAATAGTGCGGAGGTGATGGGAGGAAGCTACCGGGATCAGGAGAGAGGAGAGGTAGCGTGAGAGGTCAGAGTGCAGTTTCTTGTGGACAAGGGTAAAGATTTTGAATTGTACACAGTAAGAGACAGGCAAGCAGTGGTGCTGGAGAAAGAGGGGGTGATGTATGTATATTTAAAGGCAAAAGCAAGGAGACGAAGAGCGGTATTTTGTAAAGTCTGTAGGCGACAGATTTCATAGTCAGGAAGGCTGGTGTAGACAATATTGCAGTAATCAATACTGGTAATTACCAAGGAACGAATGAGAGTAGTTAAAGCTTGGACAGTGAGAAGTAAACGAATAGAACAAATCTGGCACAGTGCATAAAAGGATGTTTTGGTGATGGAGCTGACCGTTTTAGGAGCCATTCTCTGGACTGATACCATCCTATTTATATCTTTTTAAAGGTGCAGTCTCCAAAATTGCACACAATGATTGATGGAGGAAAGATCAGGAGAGGATGAAGAAGTGTGCATAGAAGGAGGATATCATTAGCGTAGTATTGAGCAGTAATACCGGTGTTTTGAATCTGGTAAGAGGTGCAAAGAAGATGTTGACCAGAAGGGGAGCGAGAATAGATCCTTGAGGGATACCATAGGTGAGAGGGAAGGGGTAGGAGAGAGTAGAACCAGTGCAGGACAGTACCGTGTAGGCCAATATCATGAAGGCGAGTGCACAGAAGGGTGTGATCAATGAGGTTGAATGCAGAGGAAAGATCCAATGAGACAGCAAGGCTGAAATTGCCTTGACTGAGGGAATGATGAATATCACTCAGAACAGAGGTTGGGATAGTTTCAGTACTGTGTGCAAGGTGGGATCCAAAGTGATAGGGATGAAATGTTTTCATCTTTGAGAGGTAGTTGGAAAATTGAGAAAAGACCAGTTTTTCCAGAATCTTGAAGTGGAAAGCAAATTGGAGACTGGTCAGTAGTTGAGAGCTGAGGTAAAATCCAGTGAGGGCTTCTTGAGATGATAACCTTCTTCCAGGGGTCAGGAAGGGTAACGGAAGCTAAGCTGTTGTGGATGATTTGAGCCAGTGATGGAACAGAGATCCAGGAGGAGGAAAGGGAATCGAGAAGGCAGGTCGTCTTCCTGGAAGATGTAACTACTTTAGTAAAACTGAGGAGGGAGACAGGAGTAAAAGAATACCAGAAATGAGCAAGAGAGCCAGATAGCTTGGGTGGGGTAAAAGAAACGCAGGATCAACAAGCTGATCCATAAACTGGGATGTGCGAGGAGTAGTGAAGTTGGATAGAAGGTTCTGTTGAAGGTCAATGATTTTTGTACTAAAATATTTCCTTAGATTACTCTTGAGTCCATCCCTTTCACCTCCTATGCCCCCTTGTTCCAAAGCTTTCTTTCAATTGAAAGAGGTCTACCTCCTGAGGATTTGTATCACAGAGGTATTTAAATCTCTATTGTATCTCCCCTTTCCTGCCTTTCTTCCAAAGTTTGCATGTGAGATGTTTAAATTTGTCCCCGTTTGCTTTATGTTGAAGACCACTGACAATCTTAGTAGCCATTCTCTGGAATGACACCATCCTGTTTATATCTCTTTAAAGGTGCAGTCTCCAAAATTGCACACAGGACTCCAAATGGTCTCATCAGAGATTTATACTATTGTCGCCTTTTTCCTGCTGGCTATGCAAGCATCCTTCTGGCTTTTTCCTTCTACCTGTTTAACCACCTTAAGATCATCAGATATTTCAAAAACAAAGGTTATGTGTTATAATAATAATAAACTGTACCAGATTCTTTAATGTGTGCTTTGGCACAATTTGAGCTGAAGTTAGATCCGTTCTTTAAAGTTCTTGGGGTTTTGATGGATATAAATTTAACATTTGAGACCTATGTACGAGAGTTCGAGTGTCTCTAAAACCTTTTATAAACTATGCCAATTGCATAGATTAAGGGGCTATTTTTCTATAGAACATTTTCAAATTGTGGTGCAAAGTACCATCTTATCATATTTGGATTATGGAAATTTATTATTTCTGAATTGTTCTCAATGTCAAATGTTCTACATGGCCTACCAAAGAGCACGATTAACCCCTTACAACTGGCAATGAACTCAGCTGCAAGAATCCTTCATGGAGCCTCCAAGAGAACCCACATCACTCCAATACTGAAACATTTACATTGGCTGCCTATACAATCTAGGATCTCTTTCAAGATCCTAACTATGACTCATAAAGCGATCAATAACTACTCCGCATCTGCTATCACTGACCTGATATCAATTACACCCCCTAATCGAGCAAGGAGATCGACCGCCTCCAACTCTCTCGTATTACCGAAGGCAGTCACAAAATGCTCTCAAGTCACTAGATCCAGAGCCTTCTCCTACTTTGCACCATCATGTTGGAACGCCCTACCATCAGGCATCAGAACCATCAGTGACCTCTCCCAGTTCAGGAAGGCACTGAAACATCACTTGTTTCTGCAGCACTACGATGTTTCGGACACCCCCCATACCAACCCACCACCACACTCCAGGCCAACACATTAAACCCATGCACCTCACAGTCTTAATCTGCAGAACTGCAATCTCACCTTGCACCTCCTCTTACCAAGAAAATTTACCTAGTTTCATGTAACTCTACATATAGCTGCATTTAGTTGCTTTGTACATAGTTCCCATGTTACTGTTTCACTGTTCATGAAACCTGTTTAATGTATACCCAAGTTTTATTTTACCTGTTCATTGTAAGCACTGATCAATTATTTGAGACGTGTGGTTTTTATGTTCATTGTAAACCGCACTGATGTTGAATAGCGCGGTATAAAAGAAACTGTAAATAAACTGTAAATAAATTAGACGATTGCAGCTGTGTCAATCCACGGCTGCTCGCCTCATTTTTGGCATCTCCCGGTGTACTAAAATTACCCCTCTGCTACATAAATTACATTGGTTAAGGGTCACTATCCAGATTTGTTTTACATTTTTTATGTTTTTATACAAATCCTATAATGATTTTGTTCCAGAATATCTTTCATTGTTATTACTTCCACTAATGACTTGTAAATCTAAGTGCTTACAATCTATTAGCAACATATTGTATCCATCTTGTGGGGGTGTTTATTTAAAATTATGTTTTAGGCACACCATTCCTTATTTGGCAGTACAGTATTGGTCTGAATTGCTCAAATATGTGAAATGTATCTTCTTCTCAATTTTGTAAAGGGTTGAAAACATGGTTGTTTAATCAAAATTAAAGGTTTTCGTATATGGATTTTTTTTCTTTGCTGTAAACCACTCAGAATCACTATCTAGTATGGGATCATTGCGATATATAAATTATGTTAGATTAGATTACACCTTAAGGTTCTGCTTTTCTTACATGTACAGAAATACTTTATCCAAATATATGATACTGCATTTTTTAGCATAAATCTCAGCTGACAAATTCTAGACCATTCTTCAAGCTTCGCTAAATACCTCCTCATGCTATTTACACCTTCTAGGATAGAAACAGAGACTAGCATAGCTTCTACTGTTTGCATATTTACTCCATTAGTTTCATTACTACTACTAAAAAATGCATCCTAAAATTGATCAGTAAACAAAGACCTCTATTATCTTGGTTTGCCCCTAAGAACTCAGTTTCAATTGCTGTTTTCTGTCACGGAAGTTACCTTTTGTCCCACATATGACGTTCAATTGCCTATAGTGGCAATATTGGGTTGGTACTGACCCTTTCATGTAGGTTTCAACTCTTTCATGCACCTTCATATCACTCCTTTTCTTCCTTCGAGATCCACCTACTCACCTTTACCACCTCTTCAGCTAGCCTTCATTTATTGACATCCTGATAACTTCTCCTCTTCCTTTTGATCTTCTTTGGGCTTTCCTTCTTTCTTTAATCATCTTTCTCTTCCTTCATTCTTGGGAACTTTAACATCCATGCTGATGACCCCTCTGATTCCTAGACCTCAAAGTTCCTTGCTTTAACTCATTGGACCTCCAACTGTGCTCTACTTCCCCACTTCTCCAGCATGACACTGACTTGATCTGATTCTCAAACTTTTCTCTATCTTGTGCCTTCCCTCTCTGACTATTATCTGATAACTTTCACACTTAACCACTCTCCCCCATAGACTCATCCAGCCACCACCAAAAAATGTAGGAATCTCCAGGCTATTGAACCTTGCACTCTCTCCACCACAGTTTCATCTTTCCTTTCATTCACTATGTAATCAGTGTGAATGAGGCAGTCTTCCTATAACATTACAATCTCCTCTGCTGTGGACACTTTTGCTCCTCCCCTTCTGAGTCCTATAAGACGTACCAAAATCCACAGCTGATTCACCTCCAGAATTTGCTCAATATGTTCCTGTGTCTCCTCTGCAAAGTGTCTCTAGCTAAAATCCCAAGGCCATGCTGACTTTGTACATTTCAGATTTATACTGACCTCCTTCCAGTCTGTTACTGCAATTGCCAAGCAGACTACTGTGTCCATTTGAAAAACTACCTTGTCTCCAACCCTCACTGTTTTTGCCACATTCAACTTCCTCTTCCAAGTGCCTCCCTCTTTCACTATGACAAAGTTTACAAGGTTAATGTCACTTAACGGGTTTTTATACCACTTTATCATTCAGTCAAAGCAGTTTACATTGTAACTTAAACTTGGTAATGTACATTAAACAAGTACATTGATAACTTGGATTTTTATGAGGTAATGGAGGGTTAAGTGACTTGCCCAAGGCCACAAGGAGTGCTAGTAAGAAATGAACTGTGGTCTCTTGGTTCCCAAGCCAGTGCTCTAACCATTACGCTACTCCTCCACTCAACCAGTTTTCAACCAGTTCACTTCAATTCTCCCTTCTCTCGTGTCATTCCTGCACCCTTCTTTGACCTCTACCAACCTTTCTTCCTTTTCTAAAATCACAGAGGAAGAATTGGTGCATCTTCATTCCTCCAGACTCACTACCTATTCCTCTGATCCCATCTTCACCCCTCAGTTCTATCTCACCTGCTATTACCCCCTTCCATAATATTCTCAGTCTAGCACTGACTCTTCCTGCTACTTCAAATATATTGTGATCATAACATTCCTCAAATATCTTCACTGAACCCTAAAGAGGACTCTGTCATCTTAAATATAGACCCATCTCTCTTTTCACAGCCAAACTACTTGAACATGCTATTCACCTCCACTCTCTTGATTTGCTTTCTGCACCAGCTATTAATCTAAAATCTGACTTTTGCACTGTATGTTCTACAGAAACAGCCCCTGCCAAAGTCTCCAGTGACCTATTCCTGGTCATATCCAAGGGCCTTTATTTGATCCTTATCCTTTACCTTTATCTGGTGTTTTCTGTACTTCTGATTATCACTACTCCTAAGAACATAAGAACATAAGACATGCCGTACTGGGTCAGACCAAGATCCTTCAAGCCTAGTATCCTGTTTCCAACAGTAGCCCATCCAGGTCACAAGTACCTGGCAGATACCCAAAACCCACAGCTTCCACAATGTTCATCCTGGGGTAAGCAGTGGATTTCCCGAGTCCTCTTTAATAATGGTTTATGAACTCTTTTCTCCAGGAACTTGTCCAAACCTTTTTCAAACCCAGCTATACTAACAGCTTTTAATACGTTCACAGGTAACAAATTCCAGAGTTTGATTACACGTTGAGTGGAAAAAATATTTTCTCTTAGTCTTAAATGGGTTACATTGTAGCTTCATTGTGTGTCCTCTAGTCTTTCTACTTTTTGATGGAGTAAACAACCCATCTATGTTAACCCGTTCCACTCCATCCATTGATAGACTTCTATCATATCTCCCATCAGCCTTCTCTTTTCCAAGTTGAAGAGCACTAATCTTTTAAGCCTTTCCACAGGGGTAACCTTCCATTCCCTTTACCATTTTGGTGACTCTTCTCTGTACCTTTTCTAATTCCACTATATCCTTTTATAAGATATGGCACACAATATTCAAGTTGAGTTCGAACCATGGAACGATACAAAACATTATAATATCCTTTATTTTATTCTTCATTTCTTTCCTTATGATTTCTAGCATTCTATTAGCTTTCTTGGCTACCGCTGCACACTGGCTAGAGGATTTTAACATGTTATCCAAGATAACACCTAAGTCTTTTTCCTGGGTAGTGGTTTCTAAGGTGGTACCTAGATTCATGTAACCAAAGTTTGGGTTGTTCTTTCATAGGTGCATAACTTTGCACTTGTCCACATTAAATTTCATCTGCCATTTGCACACCGTGTCTTCCAATTTATCAAGGTCCTCATGCAATTTTTCACAATCTTCTTGGGTTTTAACAACTTTGAATAATTTTGTGTCATCTACAAATTTGATCACCTCCATTTCCAGGTCATTTATGAATATGTTAAAAAGCGGCAGGTCCAGCACAGATCCCTGGGGTACCCCATTATTTACTTTTCTCCATTGAGAAAGTTGGCCATTTAGCCCTACACTCTGCCTTCTATCTTTTAACCAGTTTCTGAACCACAATACTACACTGCCTCCAATCCCATGACTTTTTAATTTCACCAAGAGTCTCTCATGAGGGACCTTGTCAAAGGCTTTGTGAAAATCCAGATACACTATATCAATTGGCTCACCTTTGTTTACCTTTTTATTCACACCTTCAAAAAATATAACAGATTAGTAAAACAAGACTTTCCTATGCTAAATTCATGTTGGCTTTCTCCCATTAAACCATGACTATATACATGATCAGTAATTTTATTCTTTTAATGGTTTCTACAATTTTGCCCAGTACTGATGTCAGATTTACAGGTCTGTAGTTTCCTGGATCACCCCTGGAACCTTTTTTTAAAAAATTGGAGTTACATTGGCCATTCTCCACTCTTCAGGTACTACAGTTGATTTTAATGATAGTTCACAGATTACTAATAGTAGGGCTGCAATCTCATATTTAAGTTTTTTCAATACCCTTGGATGTATACCATCTGGTCCAGGTGATTTGGTACTCTTCAGTTTATCAAAATAGTTGTAATACATCTTCCCAATTTATTGATATTTCTTTCAATTCTTCTGATACATCACCTTTATTTACCATTTCAGGCATGGGTACATTTTCTACGTCTTCTTCAGTAAAGACTAAAGCAAAGAATTCATCCAGTCTCTCCACTATGGCTTTGTCTTAACTTAGCGCCCCTTTTACTCCTCTATCATCCAATGATGCAACTGACTTGTCTCACAGGTTTTTTGCTATGAATGTACTTGAAAACATTTTTATTATGCATTTTTGCTTTCACGGCAAGCTTTCAAATTCTCTCTTTCCCTGCTTTATCAATGCCTTGTATCTAACTTGGCAATGCTTATGTTGTTTCCTGGATTCATCGTTTGGCTTTGGCTCTTTTCCATTTCTTGAAAGATGCTTTTTGGCCACAACAGCCTCTCTGACCTCGCATTTAAACCATGCTGGCAGTTTTTTGGGCTTCCTTCCACTTTTCTTAAAGCATGGAATACATATGTTCCAAGATAGTATTTTTAAACAATACCCATGCTTTATGCAAATATTTAGCCTTTGCAGCTGCTCCTTTTAGTCTTTTGTTATCTATTTTCCTCATTTTATCATAGTCTCCCTTTTGAAAGTTAAATGGGAGTACTGTGGATTTCCTTGCTTCATTTATTAGATGTGATCATGCTATGACCACTATTGCCAAGTGGTCCCTGAATGCAATTAAGGACTAGGTCCAAAATAGCTTCCCCTCTTGTTGGTTCAAGAACCAGCTGCTCCAAGAAGCAGTCATTTATTTCATCTAGAAACTTTATCTCCCTACATGTCCTGCCGTGACACTGACCCAGTTGATACCCGGGTAATTGAAATCACTTATTACTGTGTTGTAACTTTTGTTAGCTTCCCTGATTTCTTTCAGCATTTCATATCCATTTATTCATTCAGGTCAGGCAGTCAGTAGTACTCCCCCACTGCCATTGCCTTACCCTTTTTACATGGAATTTCTATCCATAGGGATTCTACAGCATATTTTGTTTCCTGCAAAACTTTAATCCTATGTGACTCAATGCCCTCTCTAACATAGAATGCAACCCCTCCACCAATTTGATCTACTCTATCATTGCAATATAGTTTGTACCCACGTATCACAGCATCTCATTGGTTGCCCTCCTTCCACCAAGTCTCTGAGATACCAATCATATCTAACCTCTCATTTAGTCCTATAGATTCTAACTCTCCCATCTTATTTTTTAGACTTCTAGAATTTGCATAGAGGCATTTTAGAGGTTGTATTTCAATCATATTAATCTGGTTATTGGTTGATAGGGGTAATTTGGAATCTTTCAGCTCTGTACTTAACGACATCTGGGTAACTTTTATCTTTATTGGAACTTCTCTGTTTGGATGTCCTAACTTCCCTGACTTCCTTGACATTCTGTCCTCAGTTGGCTTTCGGGACTCTACTCTGTGTTATAGTGTATACTCTAATAGATCCTCCTTCACTGCTAGCCCACTATAAATTGGTATACCATAGGGCTCTGTCTTTGGACCTTTCTTCTTCTTATACTTGTTGACTTGATGCTCCATGTCAGAAATTTCACCAGGAATCCAGTCCCATATCTCATTTTACATGTCTAACATTGTTGTTTGGATGGCCCATCACCATCTGAAACTTAACATGGCCAAGACAGATCTTCTTATCATTTCACTAAAGCCCACCTTACCCCATCTTACTTTCTCTGTTTCTGTGGATAACTGTCATCCCCATAGTCCCTTCAGCCTATAAACTTTGGAATATCTGGCTATCATATCTCCTTCTCTACACATATCCAACATTCTGCTTGTCCCACATATCTACTGCTTGCCCCAATACAAGCATTGTGGAACCTGTGTCATTTGGGGAAACTGCTAGGTACTTGTGACCTAGATTGGCCACTGTTAGAACAGGATACTGGGCTTGATGGACCTTAGTCTAACCCAGTATGGCATATCTTATGTTCTTATGTTCTTATGTAATCTAGTCAGAATTTAACTGCACAACCTTTCTTTCACCAAGATCACTACATTCATAACCCCTCTTCTCAATTCAGTTCATATACTGCTAAAACTTGTTGGGCCCAATTTTCGAAGGCATTTACATGGGTGACTGCCATAGTTACACATATAAATGCCTTGACAGTGAATTTTTGAAGGCACCTATACGGGTAGTGCCTTTGAAAATTCCCCGGTTTGTCCCTTATGTGCCCCGATGCTATGCAGTTAGCATCGGGGTGATGTGGAAGCGGGTCATGGTACTACCTCTATAGCATCGATTTTCGATGCTACACAGTTAGCACTCTGCGCTTTAAAGATAAGCGAAGGAACGAGTAAATGTAGATCAGTTGTTTACTCCATCAAAAAGTAGGAAGACTAGGGGACACCCAATGAAGCTACAATGTAACTCATTTAAGACTAATAAGAGAAAATATTTTTCACTCAGCATGTAATCAAACTCTGGAATTTGTAACCAGAGGATATGGTAAAAGCTGTTAATGTAGCTGGTATTAAAAAAGGTTTGGACAAGTTCCTGGAGAAAAAGTCCATATTAAGGAGGACCAGGGAAATCCACTGCTTACCCCAAGATAAGCATCATAGAATCTGTGTAGCTTTTTGGGAACCTGGCAGGTATTTATGACCTCGATTGGCCACTGTTCTAAACAGGATACTTGGCTTGATGTACCTTGGTCTGACCCAGTATGGCATTTCTTATGTTCTTATGATCATTCTAGTCAGAATTTAACTGCACAACCTTTCTTCTACATTCACTACATTCATAACCCCTCTTCTCAAGTCAGTTCATTGGCTCCCTATCTGTTCCTGCATACAGTTCAAACATCTCTTACTTACTTACAAATGCATTCATTCTACATTTCCTCATTACCTCTCTTCTCTTATATCTCCGTACACTCCTCTTCTGGAACACTGTTCATCAGGTAAGTCACTCTTATCTGTGCTCTTCTCCTCCACCATCAACTCCAAGCTATTCTTTCTATCTTGCTGAGCTGTACACCTGGAATAGACTTCCTAAGTCGGTGTATCATGCTTCCTCTTTGACCTTATTCAAATCCAGTCTAAAAAAACACCTTAGTCTCCTGTTCATGCTCATGCTATTTTTAATCATTTCCCATAATAAATGAAACATTTTAATTCTCGTATTTGTCCTGCTTGTCTGTATTGAAAAAATTGTAAAGCCTGTGGAACTTGGACCATCTCTTATGTGTATATGTACAATGCTGTATACTTCTAGTAATACTATAGAAATGATAAGTAGCAGTAGTATCACTTTACCATGACAATGAGATTTTCAGTCGTGGGGCCCAAGGCTTCTAAAGACTCTGGTTCATCTGTTGGTCTCTTGTAATGGAAAGCAGTTCCAGCTACATCAAACTTTCTTGGCCAGTCAATAGTCCATGCCCCATTGATGTAGTAGTCATCTCCTTCAGATTTCAAAGCTAGAATAAACAAATACCTACATAAATTCATTCTAAACCACTTAAAATAGCATTAAACATGATTTACCACAAAAAAGGATTCCAAATACTCTTTGTTCTAACTTTGGATCATGTTGCTCTTTGAGTATTCTTAATCCTGCAGGTGGAAAAACAAAACCACTGGCCATGAAGAAAAAAAAAACATATGGAAAATACATTATTGGAAAATGCATCGTAGGACACATATAATGCTACTCTGTTGTATTATGCACACCTAACCAAACTTCTTTTTAGCAGAAGAAACAGCTAAAACTCTATCCACCGTTGCCCCTAATGCTGACTGCAGATATTGCCACACAAGCTGCCTATGGTCGTTCTCTTCCCTTCTTCATGTTTCTTTCTGCAAGGAGATGAATATAAAACAGCTGCAAAGCAACTAAAATTTTTCTCCTTTAAGTCAATGCAGGTTTGATCTATAGACTAGAGAACATGTATGCTACTTACTTTCATAGAAATTCAAATTACTTCAAATCCATGGGAATCAAATGTAAACAATTCCAAAAATACCAGAAATGCAACCAACAAATCACTAGCATGATATGGTTTGTATTTATGATTTTGAATCACTGAGGAAAGAAGAGTATGAAGAAGATATGCATTTCATGTGATATTTTGATTTCTTACCAGTAGCTCTTGAAATAGGAAGTTGGGCAAGAATGGGAAGCTGCATCTGCAATTGTACAGTGATCTGTACCTCAAGTGGCACTTCAAAATTGGTAAGCAGTAGTAAAGTGAACAGAAAAACAAAGGGAAGTAAATTCACCAAAAAAAGGAGTTGTTTAGAAAGAGAGAGTCAGGAGGAATAGCAGCCAATGAGGGCTGCTGAAACTTGAGATAAGAGAAAGAAGCCACCCTGTTCCTCACAGGCATACAGCAGACCTTATGTTAGACTGGCACATATTTGTTCTTTACCATCTCTAAGGAAACACACTGTTTAGAAGTTGATTGGCATTGTTGGTGTAGCAACAAGAATGTTAGTGCTGGTCAGTAATGGCATAAATCTACACCACATCAGGGGTCAGCAATCCCTGACATGCGCACCATACTTTGGCACCCAAGATAATTTTGTTTAGCATGTTGGAGCTGAGACAATGGTGAAAGCAATGAAGACTGGGGCTGTGCCGGCTTATCAAAAGGAACAGTAAAGACTGTGATTCTATAAGGTCACCATTGTGTGCAGCAAGTATCAGGGCCATCTCAGACCACATGCAGGAATGGTAAAGGTCAGAGGTTTGCCAAGTCACCACCAGAAAACAGAATGGGCAAGGGCCATGGCAGGCCACTGTGAAAGTAACAAGGGCCAGGCTGTCAGCACTAACAGTGAGGTCTGATATGTACACTGCTTGCAAAAGAAGCAGCAAAGGTCAAACAATGCCTTGCTGCTGTTGGAAGCAAGGACGGAGTTGTTGCTGGCAGTATCAGGGACTGGGGTCATGCGACGATGCTGGAGATTCCAGTATATAAGGTCAGACTACCATGCAATTGGAGCCTTAACAAAGTCTAATTTGTCAGTGAGAATGAAATCCTTGAATAACAAACTTTCATTTTAATTGTTTTTATAATAGTGTACCCAACACCACAAAAGTGTATCCAAACACAACTTATCTGGGTGAAACACTCTATATAAAAGCAATAAATATTATAAACTTGCGATCAGACTTAGCTGATGTCCATCTTGAAGACGATGAGCGCTGTGAGAAGCTGTTTATAGAACACAGAGTTGGTGAAAGCAAGTACAACTAAGGCATTAAATGGTTACCAGCTGGAGGAGACTGCTGGCTGGAGTGGTGCCGGGCCAAGGTGGCTTAAGGATGGGTGGAAGGGCATCAGAAGTTCAGTGTGGGAAAAAGCAAACCATGGGATATGGGTTTCCCTCTTATTTCTTGTCTGTATTGGGTCACTAAAGCAAAACTATGTCCCCTCCAATCCTTCACTTGCCAGCTATATCTCTTCCTCCTGCATATCCCAATCAACATTCAAGTCTCTGCCCCTCATCTCCCCTGTTTGCCTGGCACTCCAACATCATGGAAGTAGACATTGTATTTCTTTTGGGACTTTGCCCAGAAAATACTGATAATCTCCCACACCAGACAGACAATGCTAGCCCGCCTGTAGTGAAATATCTGTCATTTTCTTTAAGAAAAAGCAATGAGAGACAGATACTGCATACTGTGTATACACACTACATCTGGCAGCAAATTAACCAGTGCTAATCAGAACTGGCATTAATACACTGATGCACTGGGACAAAGTTCACAGGTACTTTTTACCAACTGACTGCACAAATTTTAGAAGTGAAAGTATGCGTATAGCTTAGCATCTCCAGGAACAAGCAGGAATGAGTCTTCACATATGGGTACGTCGGTACCGACGGAGCCTGCGCGGGAACGCTCCCTAGCTTCCCAAAAAGGAAAGCTTTTGGGAGCATCCCACAGCATCTGCGCGCTGCCTTCCCACCTTTCCTAACCATCTCTCCTCAGTTCTTCTTTGCCGCTGAGCCAGCAGGTCGAGCCCTGTCACCGCTGAAGAAGTTCTTTATTTTATTTTTTTTCTTTGGTCGCGTGTCTGCCTTCCCCGACTCCGGACCGGTACCGCCGGTCTTTTTCTCTTTCTTTCTTTAAAAAAAAAAAATATATATATCTATTTTCTCTTCACTTAGTGTATTCTCTTCTTGGGCCTCAGGGCCTACAAGAAAATTTCCCTCATGGAAAAACCAGCCTCCGGGTTTAAAAAATGTACTAAGTGTAGCGGTACTATTTCTGTTACAGATACCCATGAATGGTGCCTTAAATGTTTGGGTCCTGAACACTCCATTCCGGATTGTCCGTCCTGCTCTCTAATGTCTAAACGGGGGTTACAGAACCGAGCAGCCAAGCTCCATGTGCTGTTTCCCGCTGATGCACCATCGGTAGCATCCACATCTTCCAGGTCTTTTTCTCCTGATGGATCTCAGGTAACCAAACATAAACCTAGCAGGTCCTCGAAGGGTAGATCTCCCTCTAAGCATCGAGATGCCTCCGGGCTTGCCCTCGAGGATCCTGTGCCAGCAAAACAACCCCGGCGGGAAGCTCCGGCTTCCAAAGCTCCTCCTATGGGGTTACAGGTTGACATCGATGGCACGGCCTCGACCGATCACCTGTTAGAATGCTCTGGGGTACCGGCACAATCTCCCGGTACCGACTTCCAGGCATTCATTGCGTCGATGGATCACAATGTTCTGTCCATGCAGCAGGCTATTACAGCCTTCATTCAAGCTGCGACGCCGATGGTACCGAAACAAACTCCGTTCTCGGTATCAGCTCCGGTACTGGCACCAGCACCGATACCGGTACCGACTGCATCGACATCGACCAGGATACCGACTGCAGCGGTTCCTTGTCCAGGGCTGCTTACCGGTACCGATCCGGGACCGGGGACGCCCGATGTCGATACTGCTCGATACGCGTATCGAGCGTTGGAAGAGCACCCTGACAGGCGATACTTCGATTCCTCTGATGATTCTGATACATCAGACGAGTCTCCTGAAGTATCCATAGCCCTTCCTGAAGAGCCTTCTTCTCCAAAAAGAAGAATGTCTCCTCCAGTAAACTTGTCCTTTCAAGACTTCATAAGAGAAGTAGCTAAAGGACTTTCTATTTCAGTAACTTCTGAATCAGAGCCTAGAGCTAAAAAATTGGATATTTTAGGCTATTCTAGAGCTCCTAAAGAGGCAGTCACCTTACCAATTCATGAGATTCTTTATGAACACATGATTGATCTATGGGAGACTCCTCTCACTCTCTCTCCTCATTCTCGTAGATTGGACACTATGTATCGTGTCCCTCCTTGTCCTGGATTTCAGAAAACTCAGCTTCCTCACCATTCCATTGTGGTGCAGTCAGCTATGAAGAGGATAAAGAGTACAAAGAGACACTCTTCTGCTCCTCCAGGAAGAGAATGCAGGACCTTGGATGCCTTTGGTAGGAAAATCTTCCAAGCCAGTATGCTTATTGCCAGAATCAACTCATATAGCCTTTACATGGGTATGTTTCTAAAGGAAGTTGCACAAAAACTGCACACTTTCCCCCCTTTTCTTCCAGAGGATAAAAGGGAGGAATTCCTCATTTGGCTTAAGCATACCCAAGACATTTCAAAGTTTTCCAACAGGGCAGCCTTTGACTCATTTGAAGGTGCCAGCAGAGCCTCGGGCATTGCCATAGCTGCTCGCAGAATTGCTTGGCTCCAGGCTTCTGATTTAGAGCCCTGGGTTCAAGATGGCTTAGGAAATCTTCCCTGTACAGGTGAAAACCTATTTGGCAAAGAATGGCAAATAAAAGCCACTCAAATGGATGCAGAAAACTCTGCTCTGGATAGACTTTCAAAGTCAACCTCCATTCCTGCCAAGAAAAAGCCTTGTAAAAAGTCTTTCTTTAAAAAGGGCAGATTTCCTTCTACGTCTGGCCAACAATCTTCTACAGGTTGCTTTGCCACTAAGCGTCAGCAACCTAAACAGGCCAGGCCTAAGCCTACAGGGGCTGCTGCAACTCAGCAGGCCCAGCCTCCTCAGGGTTTTTGACTTGATGCTAGAGAACTTGGCCTTTCTGGCTCTAAAGCAGCCAGAGCTTCTCAACATTCCAGGAAGGTTGGCTCATTTTGCTCCCAGATGGGAGCAAATAACATCAGAGCAGTGGACCCTCTCCATCATAAGAGAGGGCTACAAGCTTCATTTCTCAGACCTTCCTCCCCACACCATGGTGAGACACTTCAATTCTCCCACATCTCTTCTCGACCTTCTAGGTCAAGAGGTAGCTACCCTTCTTGCCCAAGGGGCAATAGAAGAAGTTCCTCTTCTTCATCAAGGGTCAGGGTTCTACTCCCCCTATTTTCTCATTCCAAAGAAGACAGGGGGATACAGACCCATCTTAGATCTCAGAGAATTGAACAAATTTCTATGCAAGGAGAAGTTCAATATGCTTTCTCTGGGCACTCTCCTTCCATACCTTCAAAGTCAGGATTGGCTTTGTTCTCTAGATCTCAAGGATGCGTACAGCCAGGTCCTCATCCATCCCTCTCACAGAAGATTCCTATGGTTTCTTTTCCAAGGAAAACATTACCAATACAGAGTTCTTCCTTTCGGTCTGGCCTCTGCTCCAAGAGTGTTCACCAAATGCATGGCAATAGTTGCTGCATTTCTACGAACTCTGGGAATATTTGTCTTCCCATACCTGGACGACTGGCTCATTCGAGCTCCATCTCAGTCAGAGGCCCAGAATTCCTTGGACCACACAAGGCGCATTCTGCAGTACCTGGGACTTGTGGTAAACCTCCCAAAGTCTCAGCTCACCCCTACTCAGTCCCTAGAATTCATAGGGGCCTGGTTGGATACCACTACTGCAAGGGCTTACCTTCCTCAGGCCCGTTGCCAACGTCTAGTGCAGTTAGCCTCCCAGATTCAGTCAAAGAGCCACTTAACTGCCCGGGAGATGCTACAACTGCTAGGCCACATGGCTTCTACAGTGCATGTGGTTCCCTATGCTCGCCTACACATGAGAGCAGCTCAATGGACTTTGTCCACCCAGTGGACTCAAGCTTCAGGAGCTCTCTCAGACCAAATAGCAACCACCAAACGTCTCTTTTGGTCTCTCCAATGGTGGATGTCCACTCAAAATTTGTTGCTGGGGTCCCCCTTCCAACAGTTGTTGCCCCAAGCAACCCTCACAACAGATGCCTCCCAAACAGGTTGGGGAGCCCATCTACAGGACCTCTCCACTCAAGGCACTTGGTCCCCACAGGAGACCTCCCTTCATATCAACCACTTGGAGCTTCGAGCAGTTTTTCTAGCTCTCAAGGTCTTTCATACCCTCCTCAGCTACAAGACAGTCCTCATTCATACGGACAATCAAGTAGCCATGTTTTACATAAACAAGCAAGGAGGAACTGGCTCTCTGTCGCTTTGCAACGAAGCTTTAAGATTGTGGGCCTTCGCCAGAGAGCATCAAATCCATCTCCTGGCAGTATACCTCCCAGGAGTCCAAAACTCTTGGGCAGACAGACTCAGTCGAGTTCTGCTTCCACACGAATGATCCCTGCACATGGATCAAGTACTCAGAATCTTCCAAGAATGGGGAACCCCGGACATAGACCTCTTTGCAAGTCCGTGGAATGCCAAACTTCCCCGGTTCTGTTCCAGAATTCCGTGTCAGGGAGTTCAGGCCAAGGATGCCTTCCTCCTCCATTGGGGTCAGGGCTTCCTGTATGCATTTCCACCCATTCCCTTGATTCCCAAGACTCTGTTCAAACTCCAGAGGGATCAAGGATCTATGATCCTCATAGCTCCACGCTGGCCACGCCAAGTGTGGTACCCTCTACTTCTACATCTCTCCCAAGCCCCCTCTCTGGACTTGGGAGCTGCTCCAGACCTTCTGTCCCAGGAGGAAGGGACTTTGTGGCACCCAAACCCCAAGTCCCTACACCTCAGAGCTTGGTTACTGAAGGCCTAGACCTTCAAGACTGGAATCTTTCTCAACAAGTGAAGGATATCCTCCATGCTTCCAGAAAACCTTCCCACCAGGCGTTCTTATGCTTTTAAATGGAAAAGGTTTTCCATTTGGTGTGCTGAAAAGGGTCTTGACCCTCTAGCACTACCTTTAAATTCTCTGTTAGACTATCTCCTGCATCTTTCCAATGCAGGCCTTAAAACAAATTCAGTAAGAGTCCATTTGAGTGCTATTGCAGCATCCCTTAAGCCCATCAATGGACAACCTATTTCCTCTCATCCTCTCATTGCAAGATTCATGAGAGGCCTAACTTTAACTAAACCTCCCATTAGGCCTCATCCGGTGGCATAGGACTTAAATTTGGTTCTTGGTCAGCTCATGAAGCCACCTTTTGAACCCTTAGCCACTACCTCCTTGAAGTTTCTTTCATGGAAGGTTATTTTCCTCATTGCAGTTACTTCAGCTCGCCGCATCAGTGAACTGCAGGCATTAGTGGCTAATCCACCTTATACAAGGTTCCATCATGATAAGGTAGTCCTTAGGACAAATCCACACTTTATGCCTAAAGTGGTCTCACCCTTTCATCTTAATCAAGAGGTATATTTACCTGTCTTTTTTCCAGCTCCTCATGCATCCAGTGCAGAGAGGAATCTTCATACTCTGGATTGTAAAAGAGCTCTTGCTTTTTACTTACATAGGACACAGCAACATAGAAAGTCTTCCCAGCTTTTTGTTGCTTTTGATCCTTCTCATTTGGGACTTCCAGTCTCTAAGAGAACACTGTCCAATTGGATTGCTCAGTGTATTTCTTTCGCCTACCAGAGTAAGAACCTTTCTCTGGAGAGCCATGTCACAGCTCATAATGTGAGGGCCATGGCCACCTCTATGGCTCATCTAAATTCTGTGTCCATCGACCAGATCTGTTGAGCAGCCACCTGGGCCTCGGTTCATACCTTCACAGCCCATTACTGCTTGGACAAGGACTCCCGCCGGGATGCCTTGTTTGGTCAGGCTGTCCTCAAACACCTGTTCCATTCTTAAACAACTCCTACCCTCCTTCCCTGGATGGATGCCTGAGATCCATAGGAGGAAGTAGACCCCTCTCCAGGGTCTCATATCCTTGGGGATCTCCCAGGCATCTTAGCTAGGGAGTCCCCATATGTGAAGACTCATTCCTGCTTGTTCCTGGAGATAGCACAGTTACTTACCTGTAACAGGTGATCTCTGGGAACAGCAGGAATAAGTCTTCACAACCCTCCCACCTCCCCTAGGAGTTGTATCTCTTTTTCTATCTTTCCTTTCCTCTCTCTCTATTGTCTCAGCTTTAAACTCGAACTGAGGAGAGATGGTTAGGAAAGGCGGGAAGGCAGCGCACAGGCGCTGTGGGATGCTCCCAAAAGCTTTCCTTTTTGGGAAGCTGGGGAGCGTTCCCGCGCAGGCTCCGTCGGTACCGACGTACCCATATGTGAAGACTTATTCCTGCTGTTCCCAGAGATCACCTGTTACAGGTAAGTAACTGTGCTATCTCTCCCTGCATGTCCAGGACATATATCAGAAATGCCCGGATATGTGCAGGACGTTGGACCTACTCATGTTATGCTATACCTGATAAAAAGCAGGAATAAGCATGGGACTTTGCTATCTGTTTGGCCTGGAGGTGTTATTGGTGACTGAAGGAGATTTGGCTTGCGAATCCTTGGCTTGGCTTGACTGTTGTCTGTATACACATACATGTCCTCTGTGTCTTTGTCCTTTCCTGCGCCTATCTGCAATCCAAACTTTCCCAGATCTCTTCCCTGCCTTCCAAATCATGCACACCCAGTGTACCCTACCTTTTCCCGTGCTGTATCTGTGGTCTCTGTGCTCAAGTGTCTTGTGTTGCTTGGGTCCTGTGCTAAAAGTTCCAGATGTGTTGTGTTTGTGTAGTGCTATGAGTCCCAGATTGTTTTTATATCTGTGTGACTCCCTGCTGTTTGTTTGTGCTTGTGTGGCTATGTATGAATGTGTGAGTGTCTGAGGAGGTGAGTGGGAGTTGGGCTAGAAGGAGGTGTCTACGTGGTGAAGTGGGTGCAGATAGTGGGATACACTGGGGCTGGTCATGGGATATACTGACTGCTGGTTGTGGGAGGTAGCAGCCAGTGAGGAAATGCTGGCATTGCTGCATGAAGGCCACCGGGAGAGCAGGAAGGCTGCAAGAAGGCATTCATATCACAGGGTCTATAGGCTCAGCAACCAATTCATGAACTCAAAAATGAGCAGTGCCTCACCAGGTTCTGTTTTGATAAGGCAGCCACCCATCATCTCTGCTAGGAGCTAGAGCCACCCCTCTGTTGCACCAAATACAGGGATCAGCCCATGCCTGTCCGCCTCAACATTGCCACAGCCTCTGCCTTCCTAACAACTTGCAACTTCCAGTCAGTTCTGGCTGCCACAGCAGGCCTCAGCCAGTTAATTATATCACAGTGTGCCTCCAGCTTCCTGAAGGCCTTCGTAACCCACACACAGTTGACTATGTAGCCTTCCCACACACAGTGCAGCAGAGGCAACAAATAATGCTACAATTCCATAAGGTGGCTGGACTCCCATCAGTGTTGTGGTTGATTGACTGTGGTTGATTGACTTGCTTATAGAGGGTTTTTGTCTGACCACTGATGTTTCCTTGGGCTTGGCCGATTGACTGACTAGGCAGTGTTCATTATATTTCTGCCGATCGGCTTGCTTACCCCTTTTTGTTCTGTACACAAAAGGAGAAACTGAGGTCTTTTTTCCTCTATATTTGCTGTTCTTCTCTGTGTGGAGTTTTTTAGAAAGCTCTTTTTTTGTTGTCTTGTTGGGGACTTTCTTAGTAGGTTCTTATTGCTTTAGTTGGCTCCTCGAGAAGATTATTTTTGATTATAGTGATGCAAGGTATGTCATGACGAACATATCACTTTCTACCCGCTTTTATACTTTCTTAGAGTGCACTAAGATTACTTTGCAGTGTTCTGGGCATGCAACAGACTGGTATATATATAGTCTAGTTTGCATCAACATTTAGGTATCATCAGCATTCATATGTAGTTTGCATCAGCACAACACTGACAGTGAGAAGAGGAGTTTAGGAGATGCACATTTTACAGGGGGGCGTGGCCATTTTCAGGTATATAGCAGAGACGGACGGGATCAAAAACATCCATCTTTTCAGTATACTGTGAGTGTTGGGACATACAAAGCCATTTTCTGCATATAGCTTTGTCTCGTACTCCACAGTGTTTGTTCGTGCTGCACCGAAAAGTCTATGTCCCTGATTCCAAAACTGCAGGTGCGTCTATGCCTGCAGTTGCAGAATCATGTTTAAATCAGGCCCAATTTTGATTTGGATGTGCCCGCGGAATTAGGCTCCATGAGCTTTGTCTGGATTAGATTGTAAGCTCTGAGCAGGGACTGTATCGTACATCTATATGTACGATACAGTATCGTACATCTATATGTACAACGCTGTATATGCCTTGTAGCGCTATACAAATGATTAGTAATAGTAGTAATAGATGTTTGAAGCTTTTGATGGTCTCAGGCAGCTCTCATCTTCACCATTGTGAAAATGGAATAGGGAACGAATGTGGCCATTTTAAACATTAGAGCCATCATTCATTGGTTGATTCAAGTCATGTGAGTACTGACAATTGATCACAGATGCATCTAATTTTACTGCAATGGGTATATGGTTCTTCTCTTCAAACTGATTTGAATTGTTTATAACAATGCCAATAATCATGTCCTAGAAATAACACAAACTGGAAAACATGGAGGGTAATACCACATCACATATGATCGTAATCTTTACCCCACTAATATTTGCTCACTGCATATTCCAAAACCTTTTGCTGGACTATGTTCATCAAAGCCACTATCACAAGGTGCTTCTAGCTTAATAGTCCCTTTGCTCTTTTTTTTTTTTGTCAACTTTTAATTTTTCAATTTTTTGTTTTTCTTTTGCTTTAATCAACTTTTTATGTGTCAACTTTATAAAATTTTGTTCTAAATGTGGTCCATAAAATTCAGTATCGTTTTCTTAAAGAGCAACGTCTTTTAGGCTTCCACACTTCTGCAAATTCTCTTTTCACTTTTAATAACAACTATATATTCACTGACCATGGCCGTTGCATTTTGAACAGTTTTAACTTATTCTGCTTCAGGGTCTAACAGTTTTCTCTACACAGTTCTTAACTGCACTTATCCGTTTTCAAAGGATGCCTCCATTCACCATCCAATACCACCAGGATCACACGTTTCCTCGTGAGTGTCCCAGACTTCTGACAGTGGCTTTGGCATTTGTGCTTTATATTTAACAAGTGACCACTCCTCTCTTCACCCTTTGGTACCTCAACATCCAATGAAATCAAAAACCCACTATTCCCTATTATGATGTCATCCTTCATTGACAAAACTCTTCTCAGATTACCATAGGGCAGGAATTTCAAACCAAGTTCCCTGCTCCTACACAGTGAAACACTCTATCTGCCTATTTAAGCCAGCGGGTATCACAGTATTCAAAGAAAAAATCTAGTACTATTCCCCGTAATTCAATTTTCCTTCTCTATTACCACCCTGCCAACTTAAGGGAACATAATCACACCAAGGTCCTTCTCCTGGTCCGTGCACACCAACCTCTCGTCCCCTATCGCATACATTTCCCTTTGATTTCTGCTTCCCAAGTGCATGATACTGCACTTCTTCGCATTAAATCTTAACTGCCAAGCATAGTGAAAGGGTGGTGGATGCTTGGAATGCCCTCCTGATGGAAGTGGTGGGGGCAAATATAGTGACAGAATTCAAAATGGCATGGGAAAGACACAGTGGATCCCTTCACAGCAATAGGACAAAATCAAAATATACTTAACTATCTAATTTCTCAACAAACAGGGGTATCCTACACAGAGCGTTGGATTCACCCCTAAACAAAGACATGGGGAGGGGTGACCTGCACAGTGCGGCAGGTGCACCTACTCTTGCCATCTTACTGGGCAGACTAGATGGACCATACTGCCATCATTTACTATGTTACTATGTTACTATGATCCAAAATTTGCCATCTAAGATCAGTGAATGAATGGTGAAACAACACACAATGTTCCACCATCAGGGCTGACAACATTTTGGAGGATATCCGAGACCGATGCTCTCTTAAACGCTGAAAAAAGAGGTGTTGTGTCCGTCCCACATAGAGCTTTTTACAAGGGCATAAAAGGCCATATACCACAAAAGATGCACGACAAGATGTCTTCCATTGTGAATCAATTACTTTTTCTTGTCCTGGGAGTTTGCATACCTCACACCTGGTTGCTAATGGGCAAAAATCACATTCCTCACAGACATCATGACTTCTTTCCTCCAAATTTAATTCTTCTTCAGTATCCCAGGTGACTGACAGGCAAATATAATTGGCAATGTTCTGACCGCGCTTATAAGCCACTATCAGATGTTCTTGAAAACAAGAATGTCCCTTTAAAATATTTGAATACTTATGTATAATAGCTGCTACATTTGGGGCCTTTACAGAGAATACTGTTGAAGCAATAGCAAATGTTCTCTTTGCACATTCGACCCTCTCTTTTAGGCTATATCAATCACTGATTTGGGATATCCCCAATCCACGCTGAACATATTTTTTTGCCTGGCCCATATATTCCACTTTATCAAAACATACTCAGCATAGTAGCAGGAATTGACTCATAGGTAAGCTGCATTTCAATCGAACAGGATGATGACTTGTATAAAGTAACAAATTATTTTGAGACACAGGTTTCTCATACAGGTTAGTTTTCAACATTGACCCAGACTTTACAATGAAAATGTCCAAAAAAGGAATTTTATACTGGTCAAACTCATAATCAAACTGTAAATTCATCTTCTGTTGGTTTAACCATTGTACAAATTCCTTTAGTTCCCTTTCAGTTCCCTTCCAAAGGCAAAAAACATCATCCAGAAATGTATATTGGACATCCATCGAGACTTATACAAGAACTGTTCCTCAAATACGGCTACATATAGAGTCACTATTGTGGGGGCTACTGTTGCCCCCATCGCAATACCATACATCTGATGGTAATACTGATCCTTATAACAAAAATAAATCTCACAGAGGACCAATTGTAGCAACTCCAAGATGAACTCCTTTGATAACCTTTCTGGAAAATCCATCTGCCAATTCAGTGCTGCTAACATCTCCAGGGCCTCCCGCTGATCTATATTCATATATAAAGCCTTTATATCCAATGTTACCATCACATCCTTTGCCCTTACAAAATCCAAAGATGCTAGAAGATCAACATCTGCATTTTATCTTTCATATAAGACCTTGCCTTCCCAGCCATCGGATTTAACAACTGATCCACAAAAACAGAGAAAGGTTCCAACACTGAATTTATGCCTGCCACAATATGCCTGTCTACCTGGGGGAACCTGAAGATTCTTATGGATTTTGGGTACAGTGTAAAAAATGGGTGTAGATGAGGTCTTATTACAAAAAATCTTTATTACAAAAAAACTTTCTTGAGGAGTCAGAATCCCTGAAGCCTTTCTTCACTAGGCTCTCCACTTTTTTCATAAGTTCCTCTTTTGGATCTCCTGAGAGACGTTGATAATAAAACTCATCATTTAGCTGATTCAATATTTCCATATCATATTGTATTAGAGATTGTACCACTATGCTCCTCCTTTGTCAGCTCTACGAATCACAATGTGTTCTTTTGCCTTCAAAGCTTTTAAAGTCAAATGTTGCTTTTTTGACAAATTCCATTTTATCGGCAAATAAACATTATGCAGTCTGTTCACCCCTCTAATACCAATAGATGAAAAGTTGCTACCAGAGGATCTACCTGACTCAATGGAATCCACCAAGATGGAACCCTGATAACAGAGGAGTCAACAGGACTACTATGCATTGAAAAATATTTGACCATCAATTTTCAAAAGAAGTCATATAGGGCCACTTTTGTGTCAAACTCTCAATATGGAACAGTTGGCACAAATGATAAACCCATGTCCAGTAATTATTTTTCCTTAGTGGTAAGACCATAGGAGGAGATATTAATTATGGCTGATCCTCTGTTCGGACTCGGGTTTGGGACCCTGCCAAGAGGTGCCATAATCGGTCTGTCTCGACCGACGGCCCCTGAATCGACCTCGCCCCCTCCCCTTGCCCCTGCCTCTGGGTCGCCATTGTTGGACCTCAGGAAAATCCTGACATTCCCACAGTGTCTCCTTGTCACTAGAGTGAAAAGAAAATTTGCAGAAGTGTGGAAGCCTGAAAGCCGTTGCTCTTTAAGAAAACAATACTGAATTTTATGGACCACATTTAGAATGTAATATTATAAAGTTGATACAAAAAAAGTTGATTAAAGCAAAAGAAAACAAAAAATTTGATAAATTAAAAGTTGACCCAAAAAAAGAGAAAAAGGGACTATTAAGCTAGAAGCACCTTGTGACAGCAGCTTTGATGAACATAGTCCGACAAAAGGTTTTGGAATATGCAGTGAGCAAATGTTAGTAGGGTAAAGATTTCGATCATCAATAATCATGCTCTGGCAATGTCCCAGTTTATATACTATTTCCTACTATTTCCTTTTTTAATTGTTCTCGCTTTGTTTGATTCTTTTATGTGTCAAATGTGTGTGCATACAGTATATAGCCAAAGCCATTTCACTAGCCACTTTTTTTTAGGAGATATTGGACATTAAGGGGTTGAATTGAAAGGGTGCCAATAATGTTGTGGGGAGTGGAGAGGAAGCAAAGTCAACCAAGGACAGGTTGAGAGGTAGGGGTATAAAAATGAATGCTGTGGTAAGAAGGAGGAAAGAAAATGTTAATGAATATTGGACAAGGAAGTAAATGGGTGGGTGCTGGGGAAGGGGAGTAGGAGGCAGTAAGGCAGGTACTAGAGACATAGGATGTGGGAAAGCAGGGACTGACAGGTAGAGACTGTGTGAGAAAACAGAAGAAAGACTCTAAGATAGGCTGGGTATTTGGATTTTGGATTTTAATTTATTTATTTATGAAATTTTAACAAATAATCAGGGAAAAAAACCTGTACAGAAGATAAATCTTGCAACCACATCAATACAAGAAATTTAGTTAAACAAAAGATTTTGGATTTTAAGTGGGGGCTCGGGACTTGGGTAGGATTGTGAGTGGGAACTTAGAGTTGCTAGGGGGATAGTGAGTGCAAAGAAATTGACCAGAGATTAAGAGGACAATGGGGACAAGGTGACTAGGTGAGCGGTATGAGTAGGGCTGTGAGATCAAGTGCAGAAATATGGGAAGGGGAGAAGATTTGAAGGATCTGGATGGTTTAGGGAGGGGTTGGGGGCAGTTGAAAAGGACAGAGTGCTATGGAGTGAATGAGAGTCATAGGAAGGGACAGGTCTTCCTTGAAGCAGGTGAAAGAGGGTAGAATTGGGAGAAGTGAAAAGGGATATGGAAGCCTGGATGGGGATAAGACATAAGAAAGGGCAGGAGGTGGAGAGATGATAAGTGTTGGGGAATGAGTTGGGGCTGGCAAAGTAATGAGAAGCAAAAGGTAGTAAATGAGACTGAGGAGGAAATGAGTACAGAGGGAGGAATGGTGGACTAGAATGTTGGTGAAAGATGGCGAGTAGGATGGTGGCAAAGGAATAAGAAAGATATGGAATGAAAGGACTAAGCAAGTAAGATTAGAAAATGGAAAGCTGGTAAGTAGGTGAATGGTGAAAAGAGGAAGAATGAAGATTCTAGGAAGGAGTAAGAGGAATGGAATGAAGCTATAGTTAGGTAAAAGGAAAATGAGAGAAATAGAAACATTAATGTCAGAAAGAGATGTAGCGAAGGATGAAGACAGAGAGTGTGAAGAAACAGAAAATGGAAATGGGATCTTGGAAAAGGACTTAGTAGAAAACCAACAAAAGGAAGTAGAAAAAAGAGACTGGGACCAACCCAACTGGAAAAATAAGATGATTAGACAAGAAAGGTACAAAAGAGTGTCAGTTTTTAGACAATAAAATATGTCAGCTTTGAAACTATGCATTTCTTATACAGTAGTTCATTACAGGAGGAAATGCATTTCTGTTTCTCTTTCTTCCATGTTTCACAGCTTGGGGTCTGAATTTGGGGTTTCTCATTTCAATTTTTGTCTTTTCTTATTCATTTAACCAGTTTTCTATACCTCCTTATCCTTCAGTCAAAGTGGTTTACATTATGTAATCACTACAAACATTCCCTTGTCCCCAAAAGGCTCACAATCTATGTGTACCTGAGGCAACAGAACGTTAAGTGGCTTGCCCAAGGCCACAAGGAGTGCCTAGAGGACTAGAAACCCCAGTCCCTCTGGCCTGAGGTACTGTGTCCTAACCACTAGGCCACTCCTCCCATTTGGTGATGGTCTGTGTTTCTTATGTGCAGCCGAGATAAGGGATTCTGTTAACATGTAGGCTTTCTCTAGGAATCTGTACTAGTTCAGCTTGTAGGTAGGGTTAGTACAATTTGAGTTCTTAATGCTGATATCGAGTGTCCATTTGCAGGGTTTTGTGTTTTGATGCTCAGGGGGTCATTCTGGTCCTCATTTAGTGGGGCTGGATGTCTGATAGCTATGCCAGTAACAGAGCTCCCCGCACATCGATCCTCGTTGTGCGGGGAGCTCTGTTCATGGGCGGGAGGGGTGGGCCGAGGGAGGAGCGAGGGCAGGCGATGGGCAGGGATGCGACCCCAGACGTAAAGGGCCAATCCTGAGGTTGGCACTCTACGTCCAGGGTCACGAACATCGACAGCAGACTTATTCCACCTCGGAGACCAGATCGGGGGTTGGGCTGCGGGGAAAGCAATTTGGAGGCCGGCAGCTTTTAAATGTATCCACAGTGCTATGGCAACTGGATGACATAGCGCCGTGGCTCCATTTAGAATCCCTAATTGAGTTAGTTGGGCAAGGCCTGTACGTGCAGGCTGGACTGAATCATGGTTCAGGCCTGCACGTACAGGCCTGTTCACGATTTTGATCCCGCAGGGCTAGACATGCCCCGCGGGATCAGAATCATGACTCCCTCTGTGCATCCATTTCCGTCAGGGTACACAGAGGGATTCTATGTCCAGGTTGGAATTGGGCCTTCAGTGTTTAAAAATGCACCTACAAAAATCACTGTCGCCAAGGCTGGCCCCTGAGTTGGTTCAAAGTGTTGTGCCCTAATCAAACCTTAAGCTTTATACTCCCTGGCTGTCAAAATATATTGTTTAGCTTTGATTGCCCTGCTCTTTGCTCCCCTGCTCCACCCCCCTACCCCCAAATTTACCACCCTAGGTGGTTGCCTGATGGTTAAGCTGTCCCTGGCTGCTGCACCAAAAATTAAGGAAACAGCAGAAACACAATGAAAACTTAACATGGATTTTTCTAGAAAGGAAAAGGGGTATATGTAAGGTTGTTTGGTCAAGGAGAACTTTAAGTGCGACAAGTTTTATATACAAGGCGCATGGAAAAAACATGACCATTGGGCTTCATAGAAGAAGGAAAACTTAGGTAACCCTGTCTGATGATGCACAGTTGGAAGCCCTGCTTAGAAGGCTCTGGTAGTTTTCAGAGCTTTGTTTATTATTTCTCTGACCTGAGTTCCATGCAATGATGTTGCCCATCTGTGGGCCAATATATCCTACTTGTCCTCAAAGAAAGTATCTCACCCATAATACACACACAGTATTAAAGTAATAATGGCCGATAAAGACTGAGAGAGCTAGTTACTAAATTGTGCTAATGTTAATGCATATTAATTCACCATAATGCGTAATGCATAATTCACCGAAAGCTGCCCTACGAGAAAAAAACTGTAAAAACACATTAGTTAGTCCAAATGAATACTCCAAAACCAAACAGACAGGGCTCTATCACTTTACGCATCAAACTTATGGAACTCCCTTCCGGAAGATATCAGAAATACGAGGGGCACCAAGGACTTCAGGAAAAAGTTGAAGACATTCCTGTACTGTATATAGAAAATTTTGGCAGTATTACATAGAGCATCCCAGACCATCCATCCATTCCGCTATCGGACACTGAGCAATGAATAGCATTAAACCAAAATGAAACATGACCCAAATTGTAAATAAGTTATGCTTATAAATAAATTATGAAAATGTACTGTTAAAGACCTTATTGTTAAGCTTCCCGCATGATGTGCGACCCCATCCTACCTATAATGTTATAATGTAAACATCTTTGAGTTGAGTGTAAACCACCTTGTTACAAGGTAAACAGAGTTGAAATGTAAACCACCTTGGATTAAGGAAAAGGCGGTATATAAATCCTGTTAAATAAATACAATTTAGCATTCTATTCAATGTGACCTAGTTATTACTACTAATGAGCATTAACGGTGAATTAATACACTTTAATGTTAGCACACCTTAATAACTAGTTCCTTGAAATGGCCCATCTATTCTGTTCAGTAAGACAGTTAGGGAATGATACTGAAAAGCAAGCTATGGTGTTACTGACTCTTTTAGTACTTGAATTGGAGATGCTGATGCGGATAAAACACATGAAAAGTGAAATAATGACTATAAGGAGAATAAAAATTACTGTTTTTTTAGAAAAAGTAAGATACACTTTAGCTTTAACTTTTGCCTGAATTTTCTCAATATTTTTTTATAATCATAGATTTTGATATCTCTTTATGTACAAAATTGTTCTCCCTCACTCTCTCATCCTTGTCCAGTAAGTTCTTTCCAAATACTAGTGACTGAAAATCTGATGTGCACTTTCTGAAAGTGGAATAAAAAATATATTCAACTACTGTACAAGTCAACAGCCTTATGGGAAAGATGTATTTAATCTAAATGAAAGCATTTTCCTTTCAAGACCATACTGGACATAGCTCATGTTCATTCCATACTTTCCCTGAGGGAAGAAAACTTACCTATATAGTTCTTTGACATTGCGACTTCTTTTATTTCAATGTGAACTGAACCTCTTGGAATTTGAACTACTTCCATGTAGCCTAGAAGGCAAAAAGGACAGCCTGTTATTACCAATGTCTGGAACGTCAGTCAGGAAACAAATCAATATATTAGGCAGTAAATTAATATTTCTTAAAACTTTGTGATTCCATTGATGTCACCAAAACTCACTCCAATGTTATTTTTTTAAACTTTTTGCTATAGTGATAAAAGAATTTTGAAATTTAAAAAAGAAACCTTTCCTGTAAAGTAAAGCTATAACTACTGTACTCACGTTGGCATTTCAGCAAGGAAACAGCTGGAGGGGATGAACCAGGTATGTGAGTGTCTGGAACTGGACAGATGGTGACAGTATCTCTTTCTTTCCTGATTGTGAATATCTGTAGGCACTCAACTGTAGGTTCTATCTCCTTTCACACTGCAGAAGCATTAACTGTCCCAAGGCAATGACTACAAAAGAACTATGTGTTGCAAAATTGAGTCCCAAGGCTGTGACGGATCTATTAATGGTCGCCTTATCATCTGTCCCTTAGCTCCACAGCAGTCAAAACAGCCATCATTTTTCCAATTCATCTAATATAATGTTGCTAGATGCCTTGCAGTCATGCATGCAATGGGGGTAAACCTAGGTTTGTTTTGGCCTTTTCGTAATGCTCTAGAGCCATCTAGTAATGGCAATCCAATAGCAAATACAGATTTTCATTTTCAGCATTTGTTCATGTGAGGACAACAGATCCTGGCCATCCTATACTTATATAACCAACTAAGGTGGGAGAGTCCTGAAATAAGAGGTTTTCTTATTGTGATGATTTCCTTTCCACAGAAGAGGCTAAAAAAACAGACATCTGTGAAACAGAAATGTGGGAAAATGTACTATCAATCCCTGGTATTCTTTGGGATGGGGTAAAGGTAAATCCCAGAAAAGCCTTTCTACAACAGCCAGATATAAATTTTGGAAAAAAAGCCTCTGCCATTTTTAAATTGCAATCTGGCAAAAAGAAGTTCTATAACCACACTATACTCTATAGAAGTAAGAGTATAAAAGCATTTTCACTGATAACCATCCATGCTGTAAACTAATACTAGAAATTAAAAAAATTTCACTTTGGGCATTTCTAATATCAATAAGTCATTTTTAAAACCATTTGGAAATCGCTACAGGTTATTTTGTTGTGGACATTGGTTAAGAAACTTTTGGGCATGTTTATTAACGATTTTAATGCACGTTAATGAAACTAACATGCATTAAGGGCCCACATTTCAGTCATCTGGATTTTGGAAGATCTAAACACAAGCCTAAAACTATGATGCAGACAGCAGTCCAGCAGCAAGATGGGGGCATTCCAGTCTTTTGCATTGAGTGTCACATGTATGATTTTCTCCCAGTTGGTGAGAGGTCTTATGTGTGCACTAGGTGCAAGGAGCTCTTTGCTCTCAGGGAACGAGTCCATTCTCTAGAGGCTAGAATAGCAGACTAAGAAGACATAAGAAAGACAGAGAGGTACATAGACGAGACCGACAGGGATATAGTCCTGAAGTCCCACATCCAGTCTGGCAGCATTCCTGTTGCCATGGAGGAGAGAGGTCACGTGACAGGAGAGCATCACCATGGTGTGGCAGGAAGTGATCCTGTAACTAGGACCTGTCCTCCAGGTGATGTAAAACCCTCTCGCACTGAGGAAGTTTCTCCAGGGCAATGTGCCCATGAGGAAAGGGTTAGGACAGCCGTTATAGTTAGTGATTCAATCATTAGGCATGTAGATAGCTGGGTGGCTAGTGGACGTGAGGATTGCCTGGTAACATGCCTGCCTGGTGCGAAGGTAGAGGACCTCACGCGCCACCTAGATAAGGTCTTAGATAGTACTGGGGAGGAGTCTGCTGTCTTGGTACATGTCGGTACCAATGACATAGGAAAATGTGGTAGAGAGGTTCTGGAGGCTAAATTTAGGCTTTTAGGTAGGAAGTTGAAATCCAGAACTTCCAGGGTAGCGTTCTCCGAAATGCTTCCAGTTCCACGCGCAGGACCCAAAAGGCAGGCAGAGCTCCGAAGTCTCAATGGGTGGATGAGACAAAGGTGCAGAGATGAGGGGTTTGGATTTGTTAGGAACTGGGGAACATTCTGGGGAAAGAGGGGCTCTTCCAAAGGGATGGGCTTCACCTTAACCAGGATGGAACCAGGCTGCTGGCATTAACCTTTAAAAAGGAGATAGAGCAGCTTTTAAATTAGATAATAGTGGAAAGCCGACAGTCACCCAAGAGCACATGGTTCAGAAGAATGTATCCTTGAAGGATACTACCAAAAGCAGAGAGGTTCCAAAAAAGAGTAAAGTAGCCCAAATGCCTTCGAGTATGGAGCAGACAGAGCTTAAAGATCCCAAATTACCATGCCTACCAATAGCCAGATTAATATGAATAAAATACAGTCTCTAAAATGCTTCTATGCAAATGCTAGAAGTCTAAAAAATAAGATGGGAGAGTTAGACTATATAGCAATAAATGAGAGGTTAGATATGATTGGAATATCAGAGACATGGTGGAAGGAGGACAACCAGTGGGACACTGTGATACCTGGGTACAAACTATATCATAATGATAGAGCTGATCAAATTGATGGAGGGGTTGCGTTCTATGTTAGAGAAGGCATTGAGTCAGAAAGGATTAAAGTTTTGCAGGTCACAAAATTTGCTAGTAGAATCTCTATGGATTGAAATTCCATGTAAAAAGGGGAAGGCGATGGCAGTGTACTATCGACCGCCTGGCCAGAATGAACAAATGGATGATGAAATGCTCAAAGAAATCAACGAAGCTAAACAAAAGCTACAGCGCAGTAATGATAATGGGTGATTTCAATTACCCTGGTATCGACTGGGTCACTGTCACAGCAAGACATGCTAGGAAGATAAAGTTCCTAGATGAAATAAATGACTGCTTCTTGTAGCAGCTGGTTCATGAACCGATCAGAGGGGAAGCCATATTAGACCTAGTCCTTAGTGAAACGCCAGATCTAGTGCAAGAGATAAGGGTGTTGGGGCCATTTGGCAATAGTGATCATAGCATGATCGCATTTGATTTAATTAGTGGAGGAGGGATAGTAAGGAAATCCACAGTACTACCTTTTAACTTTCGAAAGGGAGACTATGATAAAATGAGTAAAAATAATTAAGAAAAAACTAAAACAACACATGACAACACATGTGAAAAACACATGTGAAAACACATGTGAAAAATGTCACAAAGGCAATATATCATAAGATCAGAACTCTACGTCACCTCCGCCCCCTACTGGATTTCACCGACTACCGAACAACCTTCCAGGCATTAGTCCTCCCACATCTGGATTTCGCTAACATCATCCTCCATGGTCTCTCACAATCAACCTTAAATCCGCTCCGCCTAGCTATGAATGCAGCTGCGAGAGTCCTTTCTGGATCGTCAAGATCTGACCACATAACGCCTATCATGAGAGATCTGCATTGGCTACCTTTACATGCCAGACTCCAATACAAGTCATTAGTCCTTACTTTCAAAGCCCTAAATAACTACCCCCCTACGCTAATCAGCAAGCTAATCCACAGTACCCTGGAAAATAGAAACAGGAGGCCTACTGCAATGAACACCTTAGTAGTCCCCAAGATGATGACTAAGTGTACAAAGGCTACCTCCAACAGGGCCTTCTCTATATTTGC
The DNA here is from genome assembly GCA_033557465.1 of Ichthyophis bannanicus. Classification (NCBI taxonomy): domain Eukaryota; kingdom Metazoa; phylum Chordata; class Amphibia; order Gymnophiona; family Ichthyophiidae; genus Ichthyophis; species Ichthyophis bannanicus. The sequence goes on from CM066032.1 coordinate 294,825,685, forward strand.
TCCTTTAAACTGGAATGCCCTTCCCCATGAAAGCCTAGTCCTATTCAGAAAAGCCTTGAAACACCATCTGTTCACAAAATGCTACCCAGAAACCATCCGAGGCAAACACACACCCGGCAAGCTTCCCACATGCCCCAGCTACCCTAGCACCTTAATACAAACAGAAAATGGTTAGCTTATACATAAGCCCAACCGCTAATCATCATACGTGTACCATCCACCGACAAAAGCACATGCAACATCCAAATGAGTTAGAGTATTGTACATAGTATCGAGTTAACTTGTACATAGTTTTAACTTGTACATAGTTAGAGTATTGTACATAGTATTGAGTTAACTTGTACATAGTTTTCCCGGTTTATCCCATGTTTAATTTCCTGTTCATTGTAAACTCAATGTTGCTTGTATGCATTGTAGTATGTTTTTGTTCGATGTACACCGCGCTGATTATAATAGCGCGGTATAGAAGAAATGTTAAATAAATAAAATAAATAAATAAATAAATAAATAAAAGGAGCAGTTGCAAAGGTTAAAGACTTACATGAAGCTTGGGTGTTGTTGAAGAATACTATCTTGGAAGCACAGACCAGCTGTATACCACACTTTAAGAAAAGTGGAAGGAAGTCCAAAAAACTGCCAGCATGGTTTAAAGGTGAGGTCAGAGAGGCTCTTGTTGCCAAAAAAGCATCTTTCAGAAAATGGAAAAAAGAGCCAACGACGAAACATGGAAATAGCACAAACACTGGCAAGTCAAATGCAAGGCATTGATAAGGCAGGCAAAGGGAGAATTTGAGATGAAGCTTGCTGCGGAAGCAAAAACACAAAATAAAGACTTTTTAAAGTATATTCGTAGCAAAAAACCTGTGAGAGAGTCAGTTGGTCCATTAGATGATAAACGGGTTAAAGGGGCACTAAGAGGTGACAAGGCGATAGCGGAGGGACTGAATGAGTTCTTTGCTTCGATCTTTCCTGAGGAAGATGTAGGGATGTATTACAACTATTAGATAAACTGAAGAGTAGCAAATCACCTGGGCCGGATGGTATACATTCAAGGGTTTTAAAGAAACTGAAATATGAGATTGCAGACCTGCTATTAATAATCTGTGAACTTTCATTAAAATCACCTGAAGATTGGAGGATCGCCAATATAACGCCAATATTTAAAAAGGTTTCCAGGGGTGATCTGTGAAACTACAGACCGGTGAGCCTGACGTTAGTACCAGGAAAAATGGTAGAAACCATCATAAAGAACAAAATTACTCAGCATATAGATAGTCATGGCCTAATGGGAGACAGCCAACATGGCTTTAGACAAGGAAGATCTTGTTTTACTAATCTGTTATGTTTTTTTGAAGGTGTGAATTAACAGGTGGACAAAGGTGAGTCGGTTGATATAGTGTATCTGGACTTTCAGAAAGCCTTTGACAAGGTCCCTCATCAGAGACGTTTGGCAAAACTAAAGAGTCACGGAATAGGAGGCAGTGTACTATTGTGGATCAGGAACTGGTTAAAAGAAGGGCTAAATGGCCAATTTTCCCAATGGAGAAAGGTGAATAGTGGTGTACCCCAGGGATCTGTGCTGGGTCCGCTGCTTTTTGACATATTCATAAATGACCTGGAAAAGGGAATAACGAGTGAGGTTATCAAATTTGCAGATGACAGAAAACTATTTAAAGTTGTTAAAACCCAAGAGGATTGTGGAAAATTGCAAGAGGATCTTGATAAATTGGAAGACTGGGCATCAAAATGGCAGATGAAATTTAATGTGGACAAGTGCAAATTTATACACCTAGGGAAGAACAGCCCAAACTATGGTTACACGATGCAAGGTTCCACATTAGGAACCATCACCCAGGAAAAGGATTTAGGCATCATTGTGGATAACATGTTAAAGCCCTCGGCCCTGTGTGCAGCGGCGGCCCAGAGAAAATAGAATGCTAGGTATCATAAAGGGAAGGAATGGAAAATAAAACAAAAGATATTATAATGCCTCTATATCGTTCCATGGTGAGACCGCACCTTGAATTTTGTGTGCAATTCTGGTCGCCGTATCTTAAAAAGGATATAGCGTTATTAGAAAAGGTTCAGAGAAGAGCCACCAAAATGGTAAAGGGGATGGAAGGATACTCCAATGAAGAAGGCTATAAAGGTTATGGCTGTTTAACCTGGAAAAGAGATGGCTGAGGGGAGATATGATAGAAGTCTATAAATTAATGAACGGAGTGGAACGGGTAAATGTAGATTGATTGTTTACATTATCAGAATATAGAAAGACTAGGGGACATGCTATGAAGCTACAGGGTAAACTATTTAAGACTAATAAAAGAAAATATTTTTTCACTCAACGTGTAATCAAACTCTGGAATTTGTTACCGGAGGATGTAGTAAAAGCTGTTAGTGTAGCTGGGTTTAAAAAAGGTTTGGACAAGTTCCTGGAGGAAAGGTCCATAAACCATTATTAAGAAGGGACCCAGGATATCAATGCTTGACCCAGTACAAGCATTGTGGAACCTGTCTTTTGGGGAAACTGCTAGGTATGTATGACCTAGATTGGCCACTGTTGGAAACAGGATACTGGGCTTGATGGACATTGGTCTGACCCAATATGGCATATCTTATGTTCTTATGTTGGAAGGGGTTATGCATCGCCGACCTGTAACCTAGATATTCAATGTCAGGGCGACAGCATTGACTATCCGGGTATTGCCGCAGACACAGTAGGGCGCTGAGGCTAAACATGAAGCTGTGATATTGGATGCCGCCCATTTAGCTACTGCACCTTAATGATAGGCAAGAGTTTTCCATGCTTATCTTTTAGGCACAGGTCGCTAACCAGGCAGCATCCAATATTGCTGCCGCATGGTTAGCCACAGTTTCCGACTCTGCTCCACCCCGGAACACCCCTAACATGTCCCGATGATAACCGGATAGCATTGGGGAATGTAGGGGACTTAGTAGGGGATATTCAATGCACTAATCATGTAGTTGCTGTTGAATGTCCCCATTTAAGGCATTTACATGGTTTACTTGGCTGTAAACCGTGTACATGTCTTTTGAATCCTACTGCACCCATATAAATAGAAAGGCTATGGGCATTTAATGTATGTCAATTTCATTAACACACGTTAAAACCTTTAGTAAACATGTCCCTGTAAGTACTATTTATAAATCTGACAGCATACAAATTAATTATCATCTTACTGTTGTTGTCTAAATAACCTTCTCCCTCCTCCCAAAAAAAGCACATCAGAATCATCATTTTATCTATCTTTGCCTCTAAAATAAAATGAAAACAACCAAGAATAGCTTCTTATTTCACACCACAAGCATTAATGTGACATAACAAGAACAGTGACTAAACAAATTAGACTTTCAAAACCATTAGATACTTCTAATAATCATCAACTAAGGAGTCAAAGTGTCAATAGTCTGATGATAGCAAATCCAACAACACCAAAGGCCATGGGGGTCATTCTGATCCTTGTTTAGCGGATCTGGACGTCCGATCTGTATGTCCAGAACCGCTAAATGCCTGGATCGCATTGGCGGGAAGCAAGCTCCCCACATGTATAGCTGACTTGTATGAGGAGCTCTGTTTGTGGGCGGGAGGAGGTGGGCCAGGGAGGAGCAAGGGCCGGTAGTGGGCAGCGACTGACCCCAGACATACAGGGCCAATTCAGAGGTTGGCCCTTTACATTCTGAGTCTGCAATGTAGATGGGGAACCTATATGAGGTGAAATAAGTCACCCCAGTCATCGGGGGATGCTCGCCAAACAGGTGAGGGAGTTCCCCACAGCCCGACCCTAGCCACGCAGGCCTGATCAGGGGTCAGGCTGCAGGGAAAGCATGTTTTGGAGGACTGCCAGAGATTGCAGCTCCTGCATGGAACTGTGGTGCTATGGCAACATTACGCTGCGACACTGCGGCTCCATGAGGGAGCCTGGCTGAGCTAGGTGGGTAATTGGCTGGATATCCGGGGTCCCTGAATAGAATCACATCCTTAATGTCCAGCCACTATACTGCAATTCTGCTCCCACGGGGATATCTAGCCCCTGTGGGAGCAGAACTAGGTGCATCCCTGGGCCATCCGGATGTCTGGACGCACAACTCAGAATTGGCCTACATGTGAATAAAACACAAAAAATAAAATTTTGCTCTCCTGTCCATTAATAGCTAACAGTAAGAATGTTATTTTTTAACTAGGCGTCTAGTTTAAGACACCCAAAATGCGTCTATTTTATATGGAAAAGTAGGCATATGAAAGCACAGTTTACAAATGATGTCCAAGTGCAATTTTGGGCATCCAAGCAAGAATGTCCTATAAAAGCCAGGCATGTCCAAGTTCAAGCACAATTTCACAAACATGGAAGTGCCCGATATGGACATCTCTGGCATAGTATCCAAGCTTAGGCACATCCAAGTGAGGATCTGCAGTGATGCAAACACAAAACACTTGTATTAATTACACCTGGGGGAATTTTGTGCAAAACAATTTAAAATTCTGCACACATTATTTTAAAATTCTGTTAAATTCTGCATGCTTTATTTGTAAAGATTTGCACAGAATTCTCCATCAAAAAGCCTAACTCTTCAAGATCTGAAATTCCACCTGCCTTTTTACTCCTTAGATCTCTTGCTCCAATTACAGTTCCCTCCCCAACCCTGAAGCCTTCTTTGTTCCCCCTGTTCTCTCTCCCTCTAATTTCTAGCAAGATCCCTACTGCCATCTGTTGCTAAGGTCTACCCTCATGCACATACGCCTACCTCACCTCCTCCCCTCCCTATGCACCAAAACTTAGCTCTTCCTTACCTTTCCTTTTTTCTTCCCAGGCACATTTCTCTACCTTTCTTTCTCAGCATCTCTCAAGCTTACACCCATCTCCTGTCCCCAGTCACCCCCGATTCATGAGCAGCCCATCTCCTGCCTCCAGCCACCCCCCCCCCCCCAATTCACCAGCAGCCTATCTCTTGCCCCCAGCCCGTCTCTTGCCCTCAGCCCCCCCAACTTCACCATCTGCCCTTCTCCAGCCCTTCAGCCACCCCCAACTCACCAGTAGCATTTCTCCTTGCTACCAGCCCCCCACCCCCGACTTACCAGCAGCCCTTTTTGCCCGATCACAGCAGTTCTTTAACACAGCCTTGGGAGCATTTTCATTTGCTCCTGCAGCTGTGCTAGATTCTGATGCCGGCACTATGTTTTCATGTTTCTGACAGGAAGTGCTTCTGTTTACCTTTTGAAAACGTTGTGTTCCAGTGTCGGAATCTAGCACAGCCGTGGAAGCAAATGGAAATGCTCCCATGGCTGTGAAAAGACAAACAGTGAGGCAGGATTGGGAGCCTTTAAAGCTTGTGCACCTGAGCCTGCCTCACTGTCTACCGATGCTGGTGCCTGTGTAGAATTCTGCACAGCAAATGCAGAATTCTGCGCAGGTGGGGAATTCTGCGCAAATTCTGTGTTGCACAGTTGCACAGAATTCCCACAGGAGTTAATTACACAAAAATAACATTGCGACTGTGGAGCATAGTGAGGGCAGTGAAGTGCTACCTTGTCTACATCTTCCAGATGTTTACAGAACCAAACAAGCACTTTCCTGATGCTTATTCATGCCTGGAGCAGGTCTAAAGTTGGACAAGGTCGCAGATGTGCCTGAGGTTTATGAAATTGATCGGGTCTTCTACATTCATTGCCCTCCCCCTCCCCGTCTACACCTTTGGCATATCCCCTGCCTACTTGACCATCCCCGCAGCGGAGACATCTTAAAAAGCCATTTGTAAAATGACTTTAGACATTTCAGTGATTTGGATATCCACATGCACGTTTTCAGACATCCAAATCATGCCTAAGCCTTTTAAAATGACTCTTTAGCTTTTCTTTCGAAAATACCTGCATTAGTGGCTGAAAATGTGCCTTAAATTTAGACGTGGACACTTAAATCAACCCTAGAATTGGTGCAAATGCCTGTGTCTAAAGTTATGAAGAACATATTTAAATTATATTTTATAATCTACACACATACTTATGTGCTCTGTCAAAATTTCATCCATGTGCGCCTCCACATTGAAAGCACATGTCATGCAAACAGGGCATGTACTTTTACAATAGTCGGTATTCTAAAACAAGTTAATTAGCCACTTACGCATGTAAATGACAAAATACTGAAATTTATGTGTGTATTTGCTGCTTAAATCCAGACGCTTCTTATAGAATTGCCCTCTCAGAGTTGATTCCAAAACTACAGTGTACTAAATAAGACCGTCAAATCTACCACCCGTCTAATATTCTAGCACACTTCAAGCCAAAGACTGTGAGAGACGCCACATCTTGTCATGTTTTCCTAAATTCAAATAACAAGAAGGGTATCCAGCAGGAAAAGGTTCTACAAAACAATCACAAAACTCAAAAACAGAACTATGCCATTGGACAAACCTATCTTGAGATTAGTTATTTGAATATTACAGAACAGAGCGTCCCAATTCTTTATCATCTTCAGCAATTTTATTAAGTCCATTAGATTTGATGTCATTGCTATTTGTATTTGTATTTCAGTACAAAACTGAAAAAAGCCTGGATGTTGAAAAGGTACAAAATTGCTGAGAGAATAGCCTACATGCTGTACTTACCTCCTCTGGGTAATGAATCATTGAAGAAACCTTCAGTGGCTTCACAAGTGCTCCCATCTCCTCCGCAGACACGACACCTGTCTTCCTTTGCATCAGAGCCCAAAATATTATCACAACCTACATGCTAAGAAAACATATAAAGGATCTTAAGGTAATACTGCTAGAAGGAAAGACTTCCATAATGATTATAATGCTTTTCAAAAACAGTCAACCTGATATTTTAAAAGAAGTTACACATTCACTGGTGGCTGGTATAACTTCACTATCCATGTATTTTCAAAACTCATATGGTTAGTATCAGACTGAATATTTGACTGGATGGACGGGTACTCTCAGTATAAGGGGTCAGGTTTAGGGTGGGGCAAGGACAGGTTAAAAAATTATCCAGGTTGCAATAATATTCAGCTACTATCTGGATAATGGCTGAATATTATTGCAACCTGGATAATTTTTTAACCTGTCCTTGCCCCACCCTAAACCTGACCCCTTATACTGAGAGTACCCGTCCATCCAGTCAAATATTCAGTTTGCAATAATATCCAGGTTGCAATAATATTCAGCTACTATCTGGATAATCTCTCACTTGGTTTGCAGCTTGTCGTGCTGTGAGGGCTTGCATGCATCAGTGATGCTGAGAGCTAAACTATCCGTAGTTTAACTACTGGCAGGGTCTCCCAAGATGGACAGGTCTCAGCTGAGGTGCCAGACGAAGACAAACCACCCATCTGGGCAGCAGCAGAATGGGATAGTGTTGACTGCGGAGGATCACATTTCTGTGACAACGGCAACAACACCAAACTTAAACTGCGCGGAAGGAAGGCCCGGCAATCTACTTCTGTATCTTGCCATGAAAACCCAATGGATAGTTACAATAAAACAAATTGTGCTATGGTGCTGGAAGATGAGACTCCCAGGTCGGAAGGCACTCAACTAGCTACTGGGGAAGAGCTGAAGACTTTTCAGAGTAAAGCCAGCATTTATGATGTGGTTGGATCAAAGCCCTCGGGAAGTCTGACTGCTGATGTAGCTGCGCATGAAATGAGAGTCAGAAGCTGTAAAGATGTCTTACACATTGGAACATGGAACGTACGAAGCATGAACCAAGGGAAGTTGGAGGTGGTCAAGAATGAAATGGAACGTGTACAACTTGATCTGTTGGGTGTCAGCGAACTGAAATGGACTGGCATCGGGCACTTTGCATCAGATGATCACATGGTCTACTATGCTGGAAATGAAAGACAAAGAAGAAATGGTGTTGCGTTTATAATAAAGAAGAAACTTGCAAGAACTGTAATGAAATACAATGCAGTCAGTGAACGCTTAATCTCTATTCGTCTACGAGGATTGCCTATCAACACAACTATAATTCAAGTATATGCCCCAACAACAGCTGCAGAAGAGAATGAAATTGAAGAGTTCTATGAACAAGTACAAGCTGAAATTGACAGAACATGCAAACAGGATATCCTGATAGTCATGGGTGACTGGAACGCAAAAGTTGGCAACAAAGAAGAAGGCAAAGTAGTTGGAAAATATGGACTTGGCAACAGAAATGAAGCTGGAGAAAGATTGATAGAATTCTGCAAGACCAATGATCTATTCATCTCAAACACCTTCTTCCAGCAACACAAGCGGCAACTGTACACATGGACTTCACCCAATGGATTGTATAAAAATCAAATTGACTACATCTGTGGAAGTCAACGATGGAAAAGCTCTGTAACATCAACCAAGACAAAACCTGGAGCTGACTGTGGTACAGATCATCAACTACTAGTATGCAAACTCAAGCTAAAGTTGAAAAAGAGCAAACCACTCATGAATGCAGCAAAATATGACCTTGAGAATATACCACTGGAATTTAAAGACTGCCTGCAAAATCGATTTGCTGCTTTAGATACAAATGACAGAGCTCCGGAAGAGTTATGGAATGACATCAAGAAGGTTGTGCTAGAAGAAAGCGAGAAGTCTCTACAAAAGGTGAAAAAGCAAAAACGGCCAAAATGGATGACGGAAGAAACTCTGAAAATTGCCCAGAAACGCAGAGAAGCTAAAGCCAAAGGAGAAAGAAAGACAATCGTAGAACTCAACAGAGATTTCCAACGTGCAGCAAGACAGGACAAGGAAAAGTACTACAATGACACTTGCAAGGAAATAGAAGCAGAAACTATTAGAGGAAGAACAAGATCGGCTTTCCTAAAGCTGCGAGAGTTAAAGAAAAAGTTCCAGCCTCGAATTGGAATGTTACAAGATGCTCAAGGTTCTATGTTGAATGATGCTGAGAAGATCAAGAAAAGGTGGAAGGAGTATACAGAGTTTTTATATGATAAAGATCAAGTGGACCAACAGCCGTTTCAACCTATACCTTATGATCAGGAACCATTGGTGATGAAAGAAGAAGTTGAAGCAGCATTGAAAGCCTTATCAAAGAACAAAGCACCAGGCATTGATAGCATTCCCATAGAAGTATTGCAGCAATCTGATGCAGCTGTTACCGTACTTACACGGCTCTGCCAAGAAATATGGAAGACAACATCATGGCCAACTGACTGGAAAAGATCTGTGTTTTATACCAATACTAAAGAAAGGTGATCCAACTGACTGTGGAAATTATCGCACAATCGCTCTGATCCCACATGCCAGCAAGATTCTACTGAAGATTATTCAAAAGAGACTACAGCCATACCTAGAACAAGAACTACCTGAAGTGCAAGCAGGGTTCAGGAAAGGGCGAGGAACGAGAGACATCATTGCGGATGTGAGATGGATCCTTGAAAAGACTAAAGAATACCAAAAGGATATCTATTTGTGCTTTATCGACTATAGCAAGGCTTTTGACTGTGTAAACCATGAGAAACGCTGGACCACATTAAGAAGAATGGGTATACCAGAACACCTGATCGTTCTCTTGCGCAATCTGTACATTGATCAAGAAGCAATAGTTCGAACGGAACAAGGAGAAACAGAATGGTTTAAAATAAGCAAGGGTGTAAGACAAGGCTGCATACTTTCCCCCTGCCTGTTTAATTTATATGCAGAACAAATCATCAGAGAAGCAGGACTGTATGAAGACAACAGAGGTGTGAAGATTGGTGGAAGACTCATCAACAACCTTCGCTATGCTGATGATACCACATTACTGGCTGAAAGTGAAGATGATCTGAAACATTTGCTTCTCACAATCAAAGAACATAGTCTCAAAATGGGCCTGCACCTTAATGTAAAGAAGACAAAGATCATGACAACAGGCAAAATCAACAGGTTCATCGTTGAAGGAGAAGAAATTGAAATCGTGAACAACTTTAACCTACTTGGATCAACTATCAATAAAGAAGCAACAAGCAGTCAAGAAATCAGACGACGCATTGCTCTTGGCAGAATGGCTATGAAAGACCTAGATAAGATTCTCAAGAGCAGAGATGTCTCTCTCCATACAAAGATTCGACTTGTTCAAGCCATGGTATTTTCAATAACATCATATGGATGTGAAAGCTGGACAGTGAAAAAGACAGACAGGAAGAAAATTGATGCCTTTGAATTATGGTGCTGGCGGCGAATACTGTGTATACCATGGACTGCCCGAAGAACAAACCAGTCGGTACTAGAGGAGATCAAACCTAAGCTTTCTTTAGAAGCTCAGATGACAAGACTTCGACTTTCATACTTCGGACACATCATGCGAAGAGAGAGATCATTAGAGAAAGACATCATGCTTGGCAAGATAGAAGGTCAACGCAAAAGAGGAAGGCCAGCAATGAGATGGATCGCTACAATAACAGCAGCTACGGGTACCAGCCTGTCAACAATGAGCCGCCTGACTGAAGACCGAACACAATTTAAGATAGCTATCCAGAGGGTCGCCATGAGTCGACTCCGACTCGACGGCACTTAACAACAACAACAACATCTGGATAATGCTAAATTGCAGGCCTAAACTAAACAGTATCAGTGCAGTCACCATACGATACATACATGTGGTGCTACTACCTATAGATGGGTGTTGATTGTTTGGAAATGTGGGGTTTATTTTCAAAACAATTAGGTGCTTTCCCATGGTCAGAAAAATAGGGATTTATCAATGTACTTATGTTATGAAAAAAAAAGTTGTGACTTTTTAGGTAGATTCCAGATAGGCTTCATTTAATAACACAAAACACTTTTCCAATGCTAGTCCTTTCTCCCAGACCCACCATCACCCCCCCCCCCTTCTCCAAGACCCATCAATAGAATCAGTGCCCCACCCTTCTCCATGCCCCAGCATCAGCGCCTCCCTTCTCCAGGTCCCAGTAACATCCCCCCACTTGCCTGCATCAGCATTTATCCCCCTCTGAACTCACTGCATCAGCTCCCCCCACCACCCCCTTTGACCTGCACACAGCAGCAGGAGCTTGTGTTTTTTTGATCCCAGGATCTGTTTTCAGGTTTCAAACCCTTTCCAGCAGCAGAGAGAAACAGCAAAGAGAAACAGGAGCAAAAAGCACAAGCTCCACTGCCAGCAAGTGCTTTGCCTTCAGCTTTCAGCTCCAGTGACATCTCCCAGCTTCAACAGCAGCTGCACAGTGACATCATTGGAGTGCCAAGGAAGGGGCAATTTTTTGAGGGTTTTCGGTTATAACCGAAACCCCCACATTCCCCTTTGGGGGTGTTTTATCTGGGGCTTTCATTTATAACTAAAAATCAGAAGCCCTACGTATAGGATAGTAGTGCTAAATATACATATTAATTTAAGCACTTAACATGGTGACTTCAGTATTCTCCTTTCAGAGCACAGCTCTGAATGTGAACTATAGTTATTCTAAGGTCTTTTATTGCCTTAAGTATGATTTTTTTACAGCTTGGAATATTTAAAACCATAGAGAATAGCACAAAAGTACTGTAGAACCTTACTTTAAAGAAAATTTGGATGCCTGATTAATTGCTAAAATATGCCTTTGACTGATGGAAAGAAATATGTATTGCAAAATTAGACTCATTTCAATCCTGATTGACTTTGATAGTGGTATAAAATTTGGGGGTTGTTCAGTTACTGCCATATTAATACAAGTTGTAGCTTGCGTTGCCCTCTCCTGACACTTACAGTGCAGATCAGGAGAAAAGCATTTCTATTTCAGGTTCCCGCTACAATGCTATAAAAGTATTTGCACAGTGTAGAGTGGTTAAAGAATTAATAGTAGTGCTTTTCAGGTCAGCTGTGGTAGTAGTAAGTACCTTCTCTTTTTTTCCCAGGTGATCATAGCCTACATTGTGACTGCCATTCTTGGCAGGATACTACAATGGCATACCTTTGCCTTTTGCAGCCCACAGCACCTGGTCTTCCCTGGTGGTCTCTCACTGAGACCAGACCTGACCCTGCTTAGCGTCCAAGACTTGACAGGCTCAAGCTCCCTTAGGCTGATGTTACTGGCAGTCATATATCAGTAGCTGCTGAAGGTGTTTGGGGGGGGGGGGCATTTATTTAAACATTTAAACATTATCTCTATTTATTCTCTAAGTAGTGCAATGCCTTAAGGCTGTGAGAAGAATCATTAGTCTTTTGTATTTTCCATGTTTAGCATGCTCCTAGTTCCTAAATGTTTATTGTTAGGTGCATTCTAAAACTTTCATGGTAACCTAAAACGTACCATTTCTTAATCCAAATCTGGGAATTCATAAAGCCTGCATTTAATGCTATTGCTCTTCATTAAAATTTGCCTTAACATTAAATTGTAGTGCTTCTATAGACCTGAGAGATGACAATGAAAAAAAAACACTACACAAGGCTTCTCTTACTACTATTATTATTTATCATTTGTAACGTGCCACAAGGCATATGTAGTGCTGCCGTAAATTATAAATGTAGGTCTTTATGTTTCTTAGGGGTATTTTGAGAGCACAAAAATCTGTGTTTATCAGTGTTTTCATGGTGCAGATGTTATTGCTGGGTTTCTTTTCCAGTGTACCGCTGAGGAGCCATCAATGCAGAAAAGGGAAGAAGGGAATTGGATTTAGCTTGCGCCATTTCTCAGGAATTCAAGGCGAGCTACAATCAGGTACGGACTGTATTTTTCTGTCCCTGGAGGTTAAAATCGAAGGGGTATGTTCACTAAACAGCGACAGCGGCTTCTGTGCAATATCGGAGTCACGGACCCATTGAAATCAATGGTGCCGCGGTTCTGATATTGCACGGAAGTCGTAACTGCTGTAAGTTTATATCTGAGGCTATGGAGAATTAAGTGACTTATCTCTCTCAAGGAGCAGCAGTGAGCTTGAACCCTGACTTCCCTGATTCTAGCCTGCTGCTTTAACCATTAGGCACAGCAAAAGAGTAGAGAATCCAAGCAGGCATGAGGAGGGGTGAAAGAGTGCTAGGAAAGTAGGACTTTTCCAGTGTTTGGGCCAATAAAGACACATTTTCTATTTTTTTTGCACTGGGAATTAGTGTTTATCATATAAAATCTAAATTACGAAGCATTAATATAAAGCAACAATTTTAGGAATATGTTTACTAAGCTGTGATAACCATTAGTGTGGGCTCAAGCTCACGCTAGACAACATGCGCTAACCTGCACTAACAGTGCGCCTGCTAAGCAGACAATGTGGGTATATTTCTATGTTGTATAGCATGTCAACGAGAGGGATCGAGGCGGAGAGTGCTTATTACAATCAGTGTGTGGGATATTGCCATGTGCTGCAGTTAACTCCACCTCTTGAAGTGGTGTGAGATATAGCCATGCTACCAGCAACCTGGTAACATGGCCGCTGCCCATAGTGGCAATGTGTCCCAGCCATGTGTATTGGTGTCCCCTCCCCCCAACATCCCAAATACCCCCCTCTGATAAAACCCACCCCTTACCTTCAGTAAAACACCCCCACCCCCAGACAGCAGCCAACCATGAACAACCTCTCCCAAGAGAGGTGTCATTCTTTCAGCTGCCAGAGCCAGGGCAGGAGTGGGGGTGGGAAACATCTCCTGCCCCAATCACCACTTCGACCACCAGGGAGCTCCGTGTAGGCCCCGGTGGGGAGGGGGAGGCAGGGGTTCATGTCTGGAAGAGGGGGGCCTGATTAGGGTGGGCAGGTAGATGGGGCCTTGGGGAGTTTGCTCATGGTTGTCTGCTGTCTGGGTGAAAAGGTACTGAAGCTGGGGGGAGGATGGTTTTCCTCAGAGGGGAGGGGCTTGATCGGTGGTTGGGGCAGGGACATTGAGGCTGCAGCCACTTGCCTCTTCCTTGTGGTTTCACTCCAGGCCCATATTCTCTGTCTTGGTAGGAAGCACGAATGCTTCCATGCTACTTGACGAGACAGGGAATATGGGCATGTGTTGTGTCTGCCCTGTTCTCTTAGGCTTCCACGACTAGTATCATAATCTTTGCAATTTTCCAGATCATGTTATGTCTTGACCCGGAAAACTGCAGCGATTAAGTGTCTGCCTTCTTTGCTAAATGCAGGGCAGATGCTGGGCAAGCTCCCAGCATCTATTGCACAGGGTTTGCATCTCTGCGTGGCGTTCTTTGCACGTGCCATGCGGTAGGTGCAAAAATTTACTGCACCTTAGTAAACATCCCCCTTAATGTCCCATCAACCATGACTGAAAATATAAACTTAGGCACCGATATTCAAATGCATTTATCTGATTAACATCACATGCTAATTGAATGAGTATCAGTGAGAACCACTATACAGATAGTGCCACTGAATATTATTTCTGACCAGTGGTGTAAATTCCACCCAAGCTTCCATTGCGGTCCAGGGCAGCCCAGAGAATGAGGGGGTCCATTTATAGCTGCTTAAACATCTTCAGAGGTGGAGTCCCTCCTGCAATGAAGACCCTCAATTTTGAATTTTTGTCACTGTCTCTGATTGCTTTAGCACTATCCAGATAATGCTGGGGCAGCCCATGGGCAGATCTGGAGCACAGTTGAATGTTAACCGATAAGTCACGATAGTAACTCTCCTTGCCGCTGAATCCAGATATTCAGTGTCTGCCAGCATTAAGATTCCAATGCTGAATATTGGATTTTAGGCAGCAAGGCAGCTAGCATTTTGAAAAAGCTCTGACTGATTTCCGGTTTAAAAAAGGTGGAAGGCGGACAGGGCTGAACTCGCTCCCCAGGCCCGCATATTATTAGTGATTTTATTGCCAACTCCCCCAGAAAAACATGAAGATACACACAGTGAAAAATCCGAAGGCAGTAAAGCTGAAACAAACTCCAACTATAAGGAACATCTATACGGCAAAAGCCGGCACTGAGAAGCCCACTACAAAGGGTGTGCAGAACCCGGCACCCCCGGTATCACCAGCCTCATCAATGGGGAGTGGAAAACCCGAAGGCAGGGAAGTACCCTCAGAAAAGATGGCAACTTTATTGAGAGAGATCCAGGAATCAAAAAAAGAAATACTGGAAAAGGTGCTCTCGAAAATCTCAGAAAAATTCATCGCAGTAGGAAACAGTCTCGAGGAGGTAGAGACCTGCATCAGCAAATCAGAAGATCTCCAAACTAACCTGCAATGAACAGTGGCCTCCCTCCAACAACAAGTAAGCTGGCTGCAGTCAAAAACGGATGTCATGGAGAACGGGGAGCGACATTCAAATATAAGACTATTTGGGGTCCCAGAGGGAATAGAAGGGGAAGACACCATTACATATGTGAAGGGACTGTTATCCAAATACTTTCTGGGCTCCCCCTCCCCCACCCCGTTTGAGATAGAATGCGCACATAGAGAGCTGTGAGCCAGACCCATCAGCAAGACCGAGAGCACTTATAGTAAAAATGCTCAGATTCCAAGACACTGAGCACATTATTAGAGCAGCACGGAGAGCGAGATTTGTTAATTACAAAGATTGGAAAGTGTTCATATTCCCAGATGTGGCAGCAGAGATAGTGAAATGAAGAAAGGAACTATTAAAAATAAAGGACTCATTAGCACAGAAAGGAGTGAAAGTCTCAATTTGGTACCAGCAAAGCTCACCATGCTGGTAAGGGGATCCAGAAAATTCTCCTCATCTCCAGAGGCAATGGAGAGATTCCTTAAATCAAAGAGAGCAGAAAGAGTGCCAAATCAGGAGAGTTATCAACAGGAACGGCGGGTTTCTGAGTTGAGATCAATGGAGCCAGCTACAGACCAAGATACAATGAATGAAGGCACAAATCCCAAGGAGAGACAGAACAAGAGTTTGTGAAGGCAGCAGAGACAGGATTCAGAAGTGGCAGAACACCAGGAAGAAGCATGAAAAGAGACAATGCTATCACAACTTACACTGAACTGGAGCTAATTTCAACATTTTGAGGTACAAGAACAGGTGGAGTGGAGGAGACGAACTCACGGTGAAGCTAGAAGCACAGAGAAGAGCTCTTGTTTGGGAGTATGCTGGGGGAGCACGGTGAAAAGGAGATGACACCCCAACACCCAACTCCCCCCACTGGAAGGATAAGACTTAAGAACAAAAGGGGCTGTTGTTGCCAAAAAAGCATCTTTCAGGAAATGGAAAAAAGAGCCAAACGACGAAACCTGGAAACAGCACAAGCACTGGCAAGTCAAATGCAAGGCATTGATAAGGCAGGCAAAGAGAATTTGAGAAAAAGCTTGCTGCGGAAGCAAAAAAGCGAAATAAAGACCTTTTCAAGTACATTCGTAGCAAAAAACCTGTGAGAGAGTCAGTTGGTCCATTAGATGATAAAGGGGTTAAAGAAGCACTAAGAGGCGACAAGGCGATAGCGGAGAGACTGAATGAATTCTTTGCTTCGGTCTTTACTGAGGAAGATGTAGGGATGTTACCCATGAATGAAGTGGTATTTAAAGCTGCGGAAGAATTGAAGGAAATATCGGTACATCGGGAAGATGTCTTACAACTATTAGATAAACTGAAGAGTAGCAAATCACCTGGGCCGGATGGTATACATCCAAGGGTGTTGAAAGAACTGAAATATGAGATTGCAGACCTGCTATCAGTAATCTGTGAACTATCATTAAAATCATCTCTAATACCTGAAGATTGGAGGATCGCCAATGTAACACCAATTTTTAAAAAGGGTTCCAGGGGTGATCCGGGAAACTACAGACCGGTGAGCCTGACGTCAGTACCGGGAAAAATGGTAGAAACCATCATAAAGAATAAAATTACTCAGCATGTAGATAGTCACAACCTAATGGGAGACAGCCAACATGGCTTTAGACAAGGAAGATCTTGTCTTACTAATCTGTTATGTTTTTTTGAAGGAGTGAATAAACAGGTGGACAAAGGTGAGTCGGTTGATATTGTGTATCTGGACTTTCAGAAAGCCTTTGACAAGGTCCCTCATCAGAGACTTTTGGCAAAACTAAAAAGTCATGGGATAGCAGGCAGTGTACTATTGTGGATCAGGAACTGGTTAAAAGATAGAAAGCAGAGGGTAGGGCTAAATGGCCAATTTTCCCAATGGAGAAAGGTGAATAGTGGTGTACCCCAGGGATCTGTGCTGGGTCCGCTGCTTTCTGACATATTCATAAATGACCTGGAAAGTGGAATAACGAGTGAGGTTATCAAATTTGCAGATGACACAAAACTATTTAAAGTTGTTAAAACCCAAGAGGATTGTGAAAAATTGCAAGAGGATCTTGATAAATTGGAAGACTGGGCATCAAAATGGCAGATGAAATTTAATGTGGACAAGTGCAAGGTTATGCACCTAGGACAGAACAACCCAAACTATGGTTACACAATGCAAGGTTCCACATTAGGAACCACCACCCATGAAAAAGATTTAGGTGTCATTGTGGATACCATGTTAAAACCCTCGGCCCAGTGTGCAGCGGCAGCCAAAAGAGCAAATAGAATGCTAGGTATGATAAGGAAAGGAATGGAAAATAAAACAAAAGATATTATAATGCCTCTATATTGTTCCATGGTGAGACCGTACCTTGAATATTGTGTGCAATTCTGGTCGCCGTATCTTAAAAAGGATATAGCGATTTTAGAAAAGGTACAGAGAAGAGCCACCAAAATGGTAAAGGGGATGGAAGGATACTCCTATGAAGAGAAGCTAAAAAGGTTAGGGCTCTTTAACCTGGAAAAGAGACGGCTGAGGGGAGATATGATAGAAGTCTATAAATTAATGAACGGAGTGGAACGGGTAAACGTAGATCGATTGTTTACCTTATCAGAATATAGAAAGACTAGGGGACATGCAATGAAGCTACAGGGTAAACTATTTAAGACTAATAAAAGAAAATATTTTTTCACTCAACGTGTAATCAAACTCTGGAATTTGTTACCGGAGGATATAGTAAAGGCTGTTAGTGTAGCTGGGTTTGAAACAGGTTTGGACAAGTTCCTGGAGGAAAGGTCCATAAACCATTATTAAGAAGTGACCGAAGATATCAATGCTTGATCCAGTACAAGCATTGTGGAACTTGTGTCTCTTGGGGAAACTGATAGGTACATATGACCTAGATTGGCCACTGTTGGAAACAGAATACTGGGCTTGATGGACCTTGGTCTGACCCAGTATGGCATATCTTATGTTCTTATGTTCTTATGGGCTAAATGAATGTTCCTTGTGCAAGCCGCCTGCCACAGACATACAGGGCTGCATGGGGAAGGTAGACAGGGTCGGTAAGAACCCGAATAGCGGGGACAGACGTCCTAATGGGACGTCCATCCCCGCTATTCGTGCCTCAGAATGACCCCGATAGTATTTTCTTATTTTCAGCCATCCTGAACAAGAAATTGGTGAGATATTAACACTAGTAAAATTAAATCTTTGTAACCTTGCATTCTCCATTGATGCAGATATCCAGCGAATCAGCATTGCAGCGGGTTCCATCTATCACAGCGGGGGCACGCTCAGTATAAAAATTGTAGCCTTCAGCCAAGCAATTTAATGCACAAGGCTTAACCCCACCTACATGTAAAGAAAAGATATTGCATGAATTATATAACTAGTGCAGAAACAACCAGTGTGAAAGCCACACATGATATCAGATTTGCAAAACATTCTAAAAAACTGCAAGTCATTTAGCCAATCAGCTGATTTGTCTGATGAGATATACTGAAACAAATAAACAGGGGTTTCGGACTGCAATTCTGGAAGGCCACAAACCAAGCTGGTGTTCAAAGTATCACAAACGTATATGCATGGGATATATGTGCAAACAATTTATATTCATTAGGAATAGAATGAACACATGACTGGATGGCAGTCCTCCAGGACTGTAATTTGAAACCCCATGTAGTTTGAAGCCCCCGCCCTCATTAGAATATGCCTACACAGATGGTCTCTTGTGTATTCAAATATGTTGATATCAATGGAAGTGATTCACCACAGCTCCACTATTAGGAATGACATTATTTTTCAACTTTATAGATGTTGAATTTTTAGTTTACTTATACCAATCCAGACACATATGGGGTGGGTAATTTTATAATGTCATGCCTAATTAACACACATTTGTACACATGTACTTTATCTCTGTTTTATAAAGTCAAGTATGCAGGTGTTTGACTTTATAAAATAAGGTGTTAAATATAAAAGTACATGCATATGCGAAGACACAATCACTTACACCAGCCCTAGAGCTGGAATAAATTACCATGCCTACTTTTTACAGATAGAAGCCTAAATTAAAGAACTTTATATCCTAGATATGCATTTAATTGCACTGCCCATGCTTCAACCAAACTCCACCCATGTGCATGCCCAAGCCCACAATGAAGGTATGCATGATGCAAACAACATGTCTACTTTCATGATAGCCACTATTTTATAGGAGGTCATTTATGTAGACAATTAGCGAATTACACACACAAATGACTAAAATAGCAACATTTACATGCAGATTTGCCATGTAACTCCAGGCGGCTCCTTCTAAAATTACCCTCTAGGAGGCACATTTCAAATAGGACATCCAAGTGCAATCTGGGACATCAAAGTCAGAACATCTGAAAAGAAAGGCAGGCACGTGCAAGTTCAGGCACAATTCCAGAAACGTGGACGTGCCCAATATGCACGTGAATCAAATGTCTATATAGACATCCCCAGGAGAGCACTTCAGAATCAAGACATCTAATAGAATTATTAACTGCAACTGCTATCTGTAATTGTTTCTTGTTACTTGTAAACTGCATTGCACAGTAGTTCAAAAGTTCCCTGTAAACCGCTCTGATTTTCAAGACAAAGCGGTATATAAAAACAAACAAATAAATAAATAGTGGCTTAAGATCTGGGTGGCCAGGGTTCAAAACACAGTGCAGGCCTTTGTAATCCAAAGCTAGTCACTTAATTCTCTACACTCTCTGGATATTTTAAGGTGGAAACAAACACTTTCCTGATGCCTATTTGTGCCTGGAGCAGGAATAAACATATGCATGCCTGCAGACGGTTCTGCTGTTTCTAGAATTGAATAGGGATGTGTAAGTTCATTGCCCCTCCCCAGACGTGCTTCAGCCACACTCCTGTGCCTACTTGAGCGCCCCTGTACTAGAGACATCTGCGAATGACATTTGTGGAATGGTTATGGAGACATGTCCACGTACATGTCTGCAGACATCCAAACCACTACTAAACATTTTAGAATAACCCTCTAAGGGGGTAATTTTAAACATGTGGAAAACATGTTGGCATGTTTTTACCCACAGACTTTGTACTAATTTTCAAAGGAAAAAGACATCCATACTTTTAACATTGAAAATTCTACCAGGAACATTACCCACATACATTTATACCTAGGAAACATGTTTCAAGGAAAAACACACTTATGCATTTGGAAATAGAAACGTTTGTGCATAAATGCAAATCTCTCCCAATCCAATCCCCAGAAGCCCATCTTCCCCACTGATGGGTAAACTTACACAAATACAGGCCCTATACATATACATTTACCCACATATAATGCCACAATTTTGTAAAGGCTATTTCTATCAGCAGAGCATTATTTTACCTGCTGAGGTGGCCTTTAAAATTACCTTCTGTAACTTCTCCTGTTTATACTGAACAGTTTCCATTTACAGTTTGGGTTTGATTATAAGAAATCAAGCCGCCACAGTTCTCCGTGGGGTCCATTTTCAAAAGAAGTTATGTTAACAAATGGCTAGCAAATGAGTAATTTTCATGCATAAATCCTGCTGTATGCAAATGAAAGGCATCTTACAAAATTACTCTTGTTTGTAAAAGTATGTGCGGTAACAGGAAGGCAAGCAATTTTTATGTGAACCCAGGGTAGGCATGCTCATTGAAGATTTTTGGCAGAGCATAGTGGAGTCATTAAATATGAACATAGGATTTTATAAAATACTCATCTAAGAAGAACAGCTATGGTGAGTCAAACCAGTCCATAGAGTCCAGTATCCTGACTTTGACAGTGGCCAGTCATAGACACAAGTATCCAGCTGATCCCTAAAAGTACATCTATTTATCATAGCTCATTTCCATGAGTTATTTTGGAAGATCAGATAAAATATATTCCACACTAGCCAACAAGGTTTAAAGGTGAGGTGAAAGAGGCAGTAAAAGCCAAAAGGGCATCTTTCAGAAAATGGAAAGTAGACGCTAATGAAGAAACTAGGGATGAGCACAAACACTAGCAACTTAAATGTAAAAAAGTAATAAGGCAGACCAAGAAAGTCTTTGCTAATTCTAAAACCTTTTTCAAGTATATCTGAAGTAGAAAGCACATGAGGGAGTTAGTTGGACCTCTGGATGACTATGAGATAAAAAGGAAAGACCAGGGAAAATAAGGTAACAGCAAAAAAATCTAAATGATTTCTTTTCCTCAATGTTTACTGAGGAGGCTGGTGGTTGAGGTCATAGCCACACTGGAAACTTTCTTTGATGATGATGATTCAGAGCAAATAAACCACATCATTGTAAGTCTAGCAGATGTAATTGATCAAACTGACAAACTCAAGAGTAATAAATCACCAGAACCAGACAGAATTCACCCTGGAGTCCTGAAAGAGCTCAAACATGTAACAGCTAACCCATTACTAGTAATCTGTAACCTATCATTCAAAATGGTCATTATACCTGAGGTTTGGAAGGTGGCTAATGTAATGCTGATTTTTGAAAAGTAGGGGTGATCCGGGAAACTACAGATCAATAAGCCTGATTTTGGTGCAGAGCAAAATGATTGAAGCTACTCAAAAATATAAAACTATTGAACATATAGATAAGCACAATTTAATGAAAATGAGTCAGCATGAGTTCAGCAGTCTTGCATTACCAACTTAACTAGATTTGTTTTGAAGGTATAAACTAACAAGTGAATAGCAATGAGACAGTTGATGTGAAGACACATTTTAGAAACAACATCTACTGTAGGTGCAATCTGGGACGCGCAGGTCAAAACAAATGAAAAAAGGCTGACCACGTGCAAGTTTCAGCCTGATTTCAGAAACTTGTACATGCCCAAAATGGTTGTTGGTGATCACGGCCATATAGATATCCCAACAACAAAATTTTAGAAGGGGACGTCTATCCCATGCTGCATACATTTTCCTTCTTGCTATTTTGCAAGTGGAGGTGTTCATCAGTGTGCCAACCAGAAAACAAGTGTCCGCATTTCTCTTCCGCTTTCATTTTGGTTTGAAAAGTACTGTAGATTTATTTATTTATTTATTTAACTGTATTTATATACCGCCTTATCATACAATCAAGGCAGGAAAAAAAAGAAAACAGACGAAACATAATGAGAGTGAAAGATATACAGGAATGAGATAATTGATTTGTAAGAAAAATATAATCATTAAAACAAATAATCATTGAACATTGCACATTCATCATTATCACAAGACATGTGCTAAACTACAATGTAATATAGAAAAAAATATCATATGATACTATAAACTACTTAAAGAACTTTACGTGGTGGGAAGGTATATCAGACAATTACGAGATAGGTCCATAATGCTCAATGAAAAGCAAAGTTTTTAACAGTTTACGGAAGTCTTTAAGTTCAGTTGATGATCTCAATTCGTCTGGGAGAGAATTCCAGATTATTGGGGAAGCCAAGGAAAATGCTCTCTCTGCAGTATCCTTTCGCAAAGTTTTGAAAATAAAAGAAGAGCTTACTCTGTGAGATGTTCCCTTTCTTCTTGGTCGGGAGCTGGGGTCGGGAAGAATGAGGGAGTGGAGACTGTTAGCTGATATATGATGTTTTATTTTGAATATGTTAATTATTGTTTTATATTTTATGCGTAAACGGATTGGGAGCCAATGAAGATCCTTCATAACTGGAGTAATGTGGTCATGGATAGATGTAGATATAGATATCATAATGCCTTCTTCTCTACTCCCTCAGTGGCAGAATGGGAGATTTTCTCATGCTTACTCATGTCCTGGAGCAGGAATAGACATGGACAGTACTGCTGGTGGGTTTAGATGTGCTCGCCATTTCTGAAATCGGGCGCTGAAGTGTATATTTCCAGGATGCCCCAGACACACTCCCGTGCTTCATGGATATGTTTGTCCCAAAGACGTCCATATACCCAGCTTTCTACAATGGCCCCCGGGATGACTTTGGGATTTGTACATCTATGTATCTGTTTTAAGACTTCCAACTCACAAAGCTTCTAAAATTACCCCATAGACAAATGAGACTTGGAGATCTAAATATGTATATCCCTAAGAAGAGGAGGGACAGGGGATAAATAATACAGAGATTTGAATAATCTAGAGAATATTAATGAACAAACAAAACTTTTTCAAAGATGGGGAAGCTGTAGAATTAGAGGACATGAAATGAAGCTGCAAGGAGTTAAACTTAAAAGCAACGTCAGGAAGTACTGTGAATGTCTGGAATGCTCTCTCAATGGAGGTGGTGGGGGCAAAAACAGTGACAGAATTCAAAAAGACAGGGACAGACACAGAAGATTCCTATATAGCAAGAGGATGGAATCAAAACAATTTTAACTTTTTACACTTCAAAAATTGGAGAGGGGTAACCTGCAAGGAGCACTAGGTACAACCCTAAACAAAAGCATAGGGGTGATAACCTGCATGGAATGGCAGGTACAACTCTAATCACCTTATTGTGCTAACTAGATGGACCATACTGGTCTTTATCTAAGTCCATTGCACCTTCCCAGACATACCCCCTGCCAACTTGGACTTCCCTGCAACGGAGATGACTTTAAAAGCCATTTGTAAAATGTCTCCAGGGATATCTCTGTGCTGAAGGAGGGAAAGAGGATGACCTTCCCTGTTGTTGGTGCCCTGGTTCAGCACTGAATAGATTGGAATGGGTAAACGTACATCGATTCTTTCTACTTTTTGATAGCATAAAGTTTACCAGTTCCAATTTATTCATTAATTCATAGACCTCTGTCATATCTCCCCTCTGCCATCTCTTTTCCAGATTGAAAAGCCCTAACTTTTTAAACCTCTCCTCATAAAGGTATCCTTCCATCCCCTTTACCATTTTGGTGGCTCTTCTCTATACCTTTTCTAATTCTGCTATATTCTTTTTAAGAAGTGGCAACCAGAATTGCACACAATATTCAAGGCGTGGTCACACCATGGAACGATACAGAGGCATTATAATATACGTTGTTTTATTCTCCATGCCTTTCCTTTTGGTTCCTAGCATTCTATTTGCCTTCTTGGCCGTCACTGCACATTGGGCAGAGGGTTTCAACATGTTATCCACGATGACGCCTAAATCTTTTTCCTGGGTGGTTGTTCCTAATGTAGAACCTTGCATCGTGTAACCATAGTTTGGGTTGTTCTTTCCTAGGTGCATAACTTTGCACTTGTCCACATTAAATTACATCTGCCATTTGAACGTCCAGTCTTCCAATTTATCACGGTCCTCTTGCAATTTTTCCCAATCCTTTTGGGTTTTAACAACTTTGAATAATTTTGTGTCATCTGCAAATTTGACTACCTCACTCGTTATTCCCATTTCCAGATCATTTACGAATATGTTAAAAAGCAGCAGACCCAGCACAGATTACTGGTTTCCCATTTCTTCTCATATCAAATTTAAGATTCTATTACTTGCACATCACACTTTCTACTCCAGTTTACCCCACCTATCTCCATTCACACCTCATCCCTTATCGCCCAATATGTGCCCTCTGATCTTCAAATGAAAATTACTTCATCATTCCAACAAAGAATATATTACATCTAAAGACTTAAAGATCCATTGCCTTCATGTTTCAAGTCCCTTATTTATGGAGTTTTCAGCCCACCGAGCTCCATCTAAAATCGTCATATACAAAATTTAAGGCAGGTTTCAAAGCATGGTTTATCACCCAGGCTTTTAAAGAGTAAATAGATAACCTTTCAAATACTGTTATTCCCAACCTTTTTTTATCTATAACATAAGCCCTAGCAGTCCTAAGTTTGAAGCTGTTGTGCAATCCCTCTCCCCTCCCTGATGTTTCTTCACTCTTTGAGTCCTGTCTATTGTTTTTGTCTTCTTTGTGTCTAGCACTGAAACTACTGATTTCTGTAAACCACTATAATCAGGGATGGCTCTCCATTAGGCAGAGTGAGGCGGCTGCCTCAGGCAGCAAGGTATTGGGAATGGCAAAAAATGACCCCAAAACATCCCAGCAGTGCCACCTCACTCTACTTTTGTTGAAAAATAAAATTCTTGGGAGAAGCACTGCCTGCTGCCGCCACTGCTACCATCATTTGCCCAGGTCTGTTGCAGTGGTGTCAGCAACATCCCTCTCTCCTGCCACTGTAGCCAATCCAGATCCAGTGAGAAGCAGCAGCATGGCGGCAGGAGGTCAGTTAAAAAAAAAAAAGCACGGGGTCTTTGCAACTCCAGTGCACTTGAAGGTCTTGCTGGTCCTGCCCCCCTCTGATACAAAATGCATCAGAGGGGGTGGGACCAGCAAGGCCTTCAGAGCACACTAGAGTGAAAAGACCCTGTGCTTTTTTTTTTTTTAAATTGCTGCCACTGCTGCTGAGAAGGGCAGTAGCATCAGGTTGGGTGGGGAATGGGTAGGAAGGTGAAGGGCAAATGCTGGACCTCTGGAGTGGGGAGGGGAAGGGGAAGTAGAGAACAGATGCTGAATGGGGGAAGGGGAGAGGAGAGGGCCAATGTTGGAAATGGGGGGGAGGAAGAGGAGGAGAGAGGGCCGATGCTGGGCATGTTGGGGGTAGGGTTGCCAACTTTTTCACCAAGAAAAACCCGACACCTGTGGCTCGCCATGCTCCACCCCTGCCCTGCCCCCAGCCCCACCCACAAAAATTACCGAGGATTCACTCACACCCCCCCTCAGTGCTGGTTCACTCACCCCCCTCCCCTCAGTGCTGGTTCACTCACTCAACCCCTCCCCTGCTGGTTCACTCACTCACCCCCATCCCCTCCCCTCCCTGCTGGTTCACTCACCCACCCCCCTGTCACTCACTCACCCCCTCCCCTGCTGGTTCACTCACACCAACCCCCCTCCCCTGCTGGTTCACACCAACCCCCCTCCCCTGCTGGTTCACTCACACCACCCCCCCCCCTCCACTGCTGGTTCACTCACACCACCACCCCCCTCCACTGCTGGTTCACTCACCCACCCCCCTGTCACTTACTCACCCCTCCTGCTGGGTCACTCACACCACCACCCCCCTCCCTGCTGGTTCACTCACACCCCCTCCCCCTGCCCAAGCCGCTGCTTCTGCTTTGTACAGAGCAGCGGCTGCAATACACTTACATTGAAAACTAAAGAGAAACTGTGTGAGGAGCCCTCCGGTCATCGCAGCGCCCGAGGAAGTGATGTCATGGGGCGGGCTCCTCACAGGTTGTCTTTCCTTTTCAAATTAACTTTATTGCAGCTAAAGTTAATTTGAAAAGGAAAGACAACCTGTGAGGAGCCCGCCCCATGACATCACTTCCTCGGGCGCTGCGATGACCGGAGGGCTCCTCACACAGTTTATCTTTAGTTTTCAATGTACCGGTAAGTGTATTGCAGCCACTGCTCTGTACAAAGCAGAAGCAGCGGCTGCACTGCTATGGGGAATCGCGTTCGCGCCGCGGACTTCAGGACAAAAGCCGGTTTTTTGCTCTGGCCGCTCCCGATCTTGCGGCCAGAGCAAAAAAACGGCTTTTCAACGGCCGGTTTTACATCTGTGCCGGCAGCCGGCCTGGCCATGGAAAAACCGACCAGGCTTGCTGAAAACCGGCCAGTTGGCAACCCTAGTTGGGGGGCCCTAGAGAAGGGGAGAGAGAGCACCGATAGTGGACATGTTGGGGAGAGACTGGAGGGGGATGTTGAGGACCGATGCTGGATGTGGTGGGGAGATGACCGATGCTGGATGTGGGGGGAGCACTGGAGAGGGGAGTAAGGACTGATGTTGGACATGTGGGGGGGAGACTGGAGAGGGGGAGAGAGGGCCATTGCTGGACATGTGGGGCGGAGACTGGAGAGGGGAAGAGAGGGCCATTGCTGGACATGTGGGGGAGACTGGGGAGGGGGAGGGACAAATAAATGGAAGAAAGCTGAAAGGAATACCAGAGATGTAAGGAAGTGAAAAAGACAGGAGGGGATAGAAGTGGCAGATGGACTGGCGACCCTGGAAAGCGAGTGAAAAGAAGACTGAAGAAAGCAGAAACCTGAGAGTGAGATCAGCAAGATTAGAGAATAACATGTCAATGCAGGTAGAAAAATAAATTTTATTTTCAATTTAATGATTGGGATATGTCAGTCTGGAATTTTACATGTTCTATCTTTTTGTTTTGCACAGTACAGGGGCATATGCATCTCTTTCTACAGTATTTCCTTGGTGCTGAATTGCATGCAGAGTGTAGCCAAGGGTGAACCTCGCATCAGGAACACCCAGTCAGCAGCAGCAATAGAATAGTTGAATGAGAAGATAACTGGAAGCAGAGTCAGCATTTGCACTGCTTTGTGCCCATCCATGTTATTCCCAAGCCTCACCAAAATATCAGTCCTGGCTATGCCACTGCTTCAGAATCTGGCTTCTTGGGATTTCAGTTTCATTTTTGTCTACATATGTCCTGGAGAGGAGGAGGGACAATATTCAGCAGTGGTGACCTAATGCTGAAAAAGCAGCTAGCCGTTGCCATTGAACTTTGAACCTGGATATTCAATGCCGAAGCCATTTCTGCCCATTGGAATTGACTATCTGGGTTGACTGGATAGCGTGTGAGCTAACCGGTTAACAGGGATATTCAGCCTCTGGCCAATTAGCTAAAGCAGCAAATTTTAGGCAAGCTTTTCAGGGGCCTAACTTTTGCTGCTTTGGGATGACCGGCTAGTGGCTGAATATCATCGCTAGCCTGTTATTCCTGGGTGCTGCGTCTGCTCCACCCTTGGAACGCCTCTGTGCTAGCCGGCTAGCAGCAGGGAGTTTAGTGGCGGCATCCAGGGATATTCAGTGGCACTAACTGGGTCTGCAACCTACCTCAATGAATTTGAATCTCTGCCCCCCCCCATCTACTTTTAGTTTGTGGTAATAGATTCCCTACTTGGTGAGGGTCTCTCTGTGCTTTGCATGTGTGACTGAGGCTACATGTTCTGTTAGCATGGATTTTCTAGGTAGACATTGGTATTCATCTGGCTTGTCTGGTTTTCTGGATAGGTATACGGATGTTCTAGAGCCCACTGCAGTATTTACTGTGCTGCTCTCTTTTGGATAGACCCCTTCTACGTGTTTTGGAAGTTGATGTTATTGTGGTATAGTAGATTTTCTCTATAGGCCCGATTTCATCTCATATGTAGATCCCCTCTGTACTTCCAGTCTGAGCTGGACATACAGAGGGGGATCGTGATTCTGATCCCACGGGGCACGTCTAGCCCCGCGAGATCAGAATCATGATTAGGCATGTATGTGCAGGCCAGAAATGTGATTCAGTCTGGCCTGCACGTACATGCACAGCCCGACTAACTCAGGGCTTTTAAACGGAGCCGTGGCACCAACGCATCCTGTTGCCATGGCACTGTGGTCCCATTTAAAAGCAGCGATGC
The DNA here is from genome assembly GCA_033557465.1 of Ichthyophis bannanicus. NCBI lineage: Eukaryota > Metazoa > Chordata > Amphibia > Gymnophiona > Ichthyophiidae > Ichthyophis > Ichthyophis bannanicus. Next base: position 294,854,196 of record CM066032.1, read on the forward strand.
CGGCCACCTGCAACATATACTAATTCCCCACAGCCTGACCTCTGATCTGGCCTCCTAAGGCCAGGGTCGGACTGCGGGGAATGTCCCCTGACCCTCCTGCCCCATCCATGCCCCGGCAGCTGCAAAACTAAACATCCAGGGAAGTTATTCTACCTCAGAAATGGAATAACTTCCCCAAACATGTCACCGGCCCTGGATGTACAGGGTCGACAATAGAATCGGCCCCGTATGTCCAGGGCCGGCAACTGCCCGCCCAGATTCTGCCCCTGGCCGCCCATTCCCCACCACTGTCTAACTTCCCCGCACAACTGGTGGAGAAGTTATTTGGGGGCTGGAGAAGCAACAAATAGCAGGGATGGATGTTGGGACATCCATCCCTGCTATTCATGGCTCGGAATAACCCCATATAGATCTTAAGTAATTTTTGTAAGGTTTTGTATTACTTCATAATACATATGCCCAATGCTCATGAGGGTTTATACTGCTATTACTGAGATAACTGGATTTCCTTCATATACTACAATAAATCTCTCTTTTTTACCTCCTTGCTCTGGACTTGTATGTTTGACATTTGTGAATATGCAGTGCTCTTGTGTTTTCGGCTGTGCCAGTTGGCAATCCTACACTGCCAGGCAAGGGGGAGGGGGCGTCAGCTCTTTTCTCAGCTCAGGCAGCAGATTGTCTTGAGCTGCCAGTATATAAATCCTGCAAATAAATAAATACTTTTTTGGATCTACCGAGTACTAGTGACCCAGACTGGCTACAGTCAGAGACAGGATGCAGGAAATTGATGGACCTTGGTCTGACTCAGCATGATTTTTCTTATATTCTTATGTTAGCGTGAATTCAGTTCTTTAGTGTAGCTTAAAAAATTAGAATTACTCCACCAAGGGTGAAATGTGCAAAAAACCATTGGGGAAGTCTATAGGGCATGTTTACTAAACCGTCTTAATGTTACCGGCGTTAGTTGCAGTCTTACCGTGACGAATGCCATATAAGGTAGTGGGCGTTCCGGTCTTAAGGTAGCATTTCAGGTTATCGTGCGATAAAGTCTGTTATCGTGCGCTAGAGGGAGCCGTGGCATGTTAACGTGCGTTAGCCTTAATTAGGCGCGCTGACCTACAATCACAGCAATAGAGGTGTAGCACACTGGCCAATACATTGACTGCTGATACAGTGGTCATGAGTTTGATCCCTCAGTGGGCTCAGTTAAAAGACTGTCTGAGGCAATCCTATTTCCTGCTTGTAACAGTCAGACACATCCCAACAATTTGCACTGCCAGCCAAAAAAGCCTGACCCCAGTGCCGCAACCTATGCTCCTTTTAGGGCGCACCAGAAGGCACATCATAAAACACCATGTCATCCAAGGCAGGTCATAATGTGCCCCAGAGGGCGGCAGGAAAGGTTGGCACCCTCCAAGGCAGCATATAAGGCGCCCCATCAGCTGGCCAAACCTAAGGTGCCGCGAAAGATACTCCAGGGATGCCAAGGTGACACAGGAGATGGTGCCCAGGGGCACAAAGGTGCCCCAAAGTCACAAGCATGAACTGTAAGGCTCAAACACAGATGTACCAAGGAAAGGCAATGAACAAGTGATGGAAGGAAGTAGATGACGGAGCTCATGGACCAGCCAAATCTGCATGCAGCCCATGTGGCAGCAGGTAAATTGGACAAACATATCGGGGGCAGCTGTACCGATGTACAGGGTGATGGTAATGTACAGTGCAACAATGACAGTGTGTGGCAGAGGATGGGGATACGTGTCCAACAGAGGAAGTAGAGGGGCAGGATAAGTGCAATGACAGGAGGACAGAGGAGAGCAGTGCCATGCAGAGCAGACACAGGTGAAGCAAGCATGAAGAGCCGCAATGCAGAAAAGTGTGACAGTGCAGGACATGGGGTAGCAGCCTGCACATTAGGGCAGGACGCCACACAGCTGGCACACACACATAGACACACAGAAGGATGGATGGCAACAGTGATGAGGGTATAATGTGGTGGCAGCACAGATCTGCACAGATATGACTGTTACACGAATGAAACGTAGTTGTGTAGGACAGCCATAAAAAAAAAGGGGGAACAGAGAGGAATCAAACCCATGACCTCTGCTACTGAAGTCATTGCATTAACCATTGTGCTACATCACTATGGGAGCTAGCATGCCAATGGCTGGCTACAGAAAGAGTGCACATCACCATAAAACTGTCTGCTGTGGCTACCAGGATAGGATAGAACCAACAATACCCATAATGCAATTCACATGCAGAATAGCAGTCAACATCTGCTCACCAGATGGGGTATGCACCTCTACAGCACGTCAGCTTGGTAGGGGGGAATGACCGTGTGTATTACTGGCACAGAGTACCCACAGGCCATGCCAATGTGCGTGTTCTGTGCTCATCCTGAGGGTGAGGTGCAGTGGCCAGCACCAGATCCGCAGTAACCGAGTTTGTTGAGGTGGGCTGTGCTGTAGGTCTCCATCAGTGCCAATGTGAGACAGGTATTTCTTACAGACACCTTTAGGAGGTCTCTGTGTCCATTTGTAATTGCCAGTCATGTCTGGCCCTTGTGGACCATGATGCACACAAGATAGTGCATTTCCACTGTGCTTGCTATGGTCACCTGTTTAAGGAGCAGTGGTGTGTCAGGGCTCACATGGCGACAATGTACTTAGCAAACCATCCTCTCTGGGTCAGGGTGGGGGACTTGATCTGCCCCCAACAGACCCGCACTCTCACCCTTTGCAAAGGAGGCAGTGGAGGTACATGAGGACAGGCTGTGGGACCAGCAACCCCAGTCCTGGTGGCAAACGGACTGCTGTTGAAGAGCTGAACTTGGGACAGGGCCACTGGCAGATAGGTAGTGGGCCCAGTCAGCTCAGCTGCCCCACACTACAATCTGACATTCACCAGCAGAGAGCAGTCAGTGTGCACCTGCAAGGAGGTGCAGCCATACAGACGCTAACTGCAGACAGTCTGCTAGCTAGTACATAGTGCATGTTCCTGGAGGAACTGTGAGCACCCAAAACTGGGATGTCAGCACACACAACACACAGGTATGTCACTGATTGGGCCCCAGAAAAGAGAACCCATAAATATCACTTGAGAGAAACACTGTAAAGCACTATGGGGGAACCTAGCCATGCCGTGGTCACTGCTCAGTCAGGGTGAGAGCAACCTCCCAGCATGACAGGCTGTGGCCATCCTGTCCGTGCAGGTGCAGGTGGTGGTCGGGCACTACAATGTCCCAGCCATTGCCCTATACCCTGTGCAAATGCATCCTGCCCATGCCACCCTGTCCGGGCCATACCCACAGTACCTTGCTCCTCATTATGCACATTGGCAGGCTAACACTGGAAATAGTGCAAGCAATGTGGGCTCAGTAAGGTGTAGGCAGCCACAACACACTGGATAGACAGACACACACTCCCACACCTATGCCAGCATTGTGCAAATATAGAGGTTTGTGGCAGCCCTGGCCACCACACCAGTCCTGGGCACAGTGCAGGCAGTGAGATGGTACTCAATACTATTAGGGTCACTCCCTGGGGTGGTAAACACTGTCAGAATCAATAACTGAAACACACTCCACAGATATAAGAAAGGTTGCTATGATGAATCTCTATCAACAAATTGTGTTTAACTTAGGATTTGTTAGCTGACATTAATCATAGCAACCTTTTGATATATGTGGAACGTGTTCCCAAGTTTAGGACGGCATTGCTAAGGTATGCAGGTGCTAGTATTGGGAGATGCTGCTCCACGCAGGGCTCAACAGCCTGACTCTCCATGAGGCTTTGGATAGTGGAGCCTGTGGATGTGGGTGTTTATGCCCCTGTTGGCCGCTGCTCTAGGGCAGAGGCTCCCAACTCCGGTCCTGGTGGGCCAAACACTGTTCAGGTTTTCATGCTGTCCCTAATGAATATACATGAGATACATTTGCATACAATGGGGGTGGCGCATACAAATGCAGCACAGACATATTTATTAGGGACAGCATGAAACCTGAATGGTGTTTGGCCCTCCAGGACTACAGATGGGAAACTCTGCTCTAGGGATTGCACATGTTATGGTGTCTGTGCTCTGTAGGGTAAAATATAGGTGTTTCAGGCATGTTTATTTTATCTGCAATAAAGGTTCCATCTTTATTACCATGGTTTAGTACTGAGTAAAGTATGGGGACAGGGTTGGCAGGAGCCACAGCTGGGACTTGAACTTGTAACCTTCTGCTCCTGAACACACTGGCTGTGTGCACTGCACCACACAGACAGATCACTCCCTGGGGCTACCATGACTGTTTGTCAGACAGACCCTGTCTGTTGCAGTGCACGGCACCCACCTAAACGGGGCTTGGCCATGGTCTGCTGTGGGCAGATGCCACTGCCCCCTCTGCCACCAGCACCCCTCCGCCACCATGCTGCCATGCCATTATGCCGGTGGTGCTGGTGGTGCACAGTCCCAGGCCATCCAGTGTGCCGGTAGGCAGCTGCCTATTTTGTGGGTTCTCGGGTAGGGGTGCCTACATGGACATGCGTGCTTCCCCCCGGCACCGCCTGCCAATGTTATGTGCCCTTGGGGGTACCTGCTGGGTAATATCCCCTATGACACTGTGGGACACACACTCGTACCCATGTTGGACCCTCATCAGTTGCTGTCTTGCTGCTTTACAGTTTCGGCATTGCTATGTGCCACCTAGGCATCTGCCTAGTCCGCACTGTGCCCCAGCTGGACCACAGCATGTGCCGCCTGCAGCCCCCTGTATCCCATTTACAGCATCAGTACAGTTGCCGTTTCCTACGTGCCCACTCTGCTGTTGCTGCACATGTGCATGCCATAACAAACCTGCCCAGTCTAAACGACAGAAACCCTGATCAGTGCTATTTCAATGTGGGATCATTCACTTTGTAGGGAGACAGAGCATAGACCCTTCCAAACATGATATCTTAATTTGTATGCTTTGTCAGTAGTGTTGCTTTATGTTTATCATTAATATCACTATTGGCCGGCTTGGTTATTGGGATTTTAAATGTGGTTCTGGTCATTTTATATTTTTATTTGCCTTTTTGGTTCCTGCACATGTATCACTACTATCACTTCTCTTGGTTTCCCTGCCTTTGCTGCACATTGCTGACTGAAATGGTTTCTCTTTCCTGCAAATGTTCCTAACGCGAGGGTTTCACTGGCATTAGTTTTCAGACCCGGATTTCACAGCGTTAGTGTGCCTGTAGCCTCTCCCCACCCACTCTCCGCCCATTGACCCCTTCTCTCTGCCCTCTGGGAAGCCTTACTCCACCCTTCAGACCCGGATTTCACAGCGTTAGTGTGCCTTAACGCTGCCGCCGCGTTATCGTGCGATAAGTGATGTTATCGTGCAATAACGTCACTTATCGCACGATAATACCATCGCTGCAACGTTAAGACGGTTTAGTAAACATACCCCTATGTTTCAGCCCAATTTTAGAAGCATGCAAGGTTGCATATGGGGACGTCCAGCAGTGTGGAAAACTGGAAATATGAACCCTCATTCCTGCGAAACATATGGGATAGAAGTTTATCTTCTCTACATACTCTGTATGTTTGGAAGGCAAAATAAGCACTTTTCCATTGCCTATTCATGCCTGGAGCAGGTATAAACTTGGACATCGCACGGGACGTACAGGGCGTTTCTACAATTAGGTGAGAATATCCAGGTTACCAAGACATGCCTACATCATGCAGTTGTTCAGATTTGGACGTCCTCATGCTGGGGATATTCATAGCACCACCTTCTAAAATGTCTCTAGGGACATCTCTGTGCTTTGGATGTCTCGTTTTCAGACATCCAGAGTATGAGTAGGCTTCTAAAATAACTCCCTTAGTGCACACCAAATTAATTTGGTACTCTTAAATGTGAAATTTGTAGCAGAAGAATTTTTAATGCTCCCTGGGAAACTGCTAGTTCTGCTCTGAGAAAAGTTTGAACTGAGTGTGCTTGACGCTAAGTTCTTAGTATTATAATGTTGTCAAATTATAAGGAGTAAGTGATTCGCTACTATGAGGTAGTAAAGGAGGCCAGTTGTAAATGAGGCCAAGAGAAAGCGTTGTTACTCACTTGTAACAGGTGATCTCCGGGAACAGCAGGAATTTAGTCTTCACATATGGGTGACATCAGTACTGATGGAGCCCACACGGGAACTCTCCCCAGCGTCCAATAGGAAAGCTTTTGGGAGCATCCCACTGCACATGCACCGCTGCCTTCCCGCCTTTGTGACTCTCCCTCTTCAGTTGTGTTTGTAGCTAAGATAAAAGGAGAGAATAGAGAGACAGAGAAAGAAAACCCTACAACTCCTACTGGAGGAGGGTGGATTGTGAAGACTAAATTCCTGCTGTTCCCAGAGATCACCTGTTACAGATGAGTAACTACGCTATCTCCACGAACAAGCAGGAATGTAGTCTTCACATATGGGACTCCCTAGCTCCAGATGCCAGAGAAATGCCCCCAGAATAAGTAGATTTGCCTCAGAGCAGGCCTCAAGAGGGCATGAATCCTTCATGGATGTCTGGCATCGAAAAATACCGGGACGGAGGTAGGAGTTGCCCTAAGTGTGAAAGAGGTGCTGGAATACAGCCTGACCAAACATGGCAACTCGGAGGGAGTCCTTCTCAAGACAGTAATGAGCCGCAAAGGTAAGTACTGAAGACAATGTGGCTGCTTTGCAAATTCCATCAATGGCAACAGAAAGTAGGTTTGCCGTGGATGCAGCCATGGCACAAACATTATGTGCAGTGACATGACCTTCAAGGGATAGTCCTGCCTTATCATAATGAAATGCAATCTGCTATTCATTTAAAAAGGGTACATTTGGATACTGGCAACCCCAAGTGAGAGTCACAAAGGCAGGAAGGCAGCGGCGCAGGCACAGTGGGATGCTCCCAAAAGCTTTCTTATTGGATGCTGGGGGGGCGTTCCCGCGCAGGCTCCATCGGTACCGACGTCACCCATATGTGAAGACTAAATTCCTGCTTGTTCCTGGAGATTATACTATATGAAGAAGATTCAAGCTGTAAGAGACCATCCTAAAACTTTGTTTAATGTTACCAATCACCATGAGAGTACCCAAAAATCTAATTTTGGTTTACCGATAACAGCAATAACTTTTGCTGATACTTTTAAAAATAAATGTAATATTTTTTTTCACAAAGTTTTCAACATTTCAGCCAAATTAGGACACTGCAGACAACATAAAACAATCGATCTCTAAAGTTGATTATTTATCTAGCTCACTTAATTCATGTCCTACAGCAGTAATGAGAGTACTCTGTTATGATATTGCTGAACCACTGATCATTATCATTTGTTTACTAAGGGGCATGTTTACTAAGATTCACACCAGTAGCACGTGCTCAGCCACAAATATTAGCAAAGCAGTGGCACTTGATCTATGTTACAAAATGGAGGCATGCATATCATGTCCTCATGTAGCTGGAATGGGATTCGCGGCACTCTTGTGCTCATTCTGCTTAGCGCAATTCATGCGGGTGAACTTAAGGCCACCCACTCAATTAGCAGCAAGTGGATCAATGCTAAATGCAATGTTACTGATAAGCATGTGGTAAAACCTCCCATGCTACCCGCAATGTGAACACTCAGCCTCTAAACTGCCCAACCCCCACCCAACCCACGCTACGCAGGAGTAGGTTTTCCAAATAGGTTAGTTTTGCACCTACTATGGCAGTCATAAACCTCACGTCTAAGCCAGTGTATGTGGAGTATGATTTAGTCTCTCAAATTTACTGCTAATGCTCGGCATAATACATGCATCGGGCTAAAGACAGCTTCCTTCAGGAGTTTGAAAGATGTAACATATATGTGTAACATAAGAACTTAAGATATGCCATACTGGGTCAGACCAAGATCCATCAAGCCCAGCATTCTGTTTCCAACGGTGGCCAATCTAGGTCACAAGTACTTAGCAGTTTCTCCAAAAGACACAGGTTTCACAATGCTTGTATTGAGGCAAGCAGTGGAATTCCTGGGCCCCCTTTAATAATGGCTTATGGACCTTTCCTCCAGGAACTTGTCCCAACCTTTTTTAAAACCAGCTACACTAACAGCTTTTACAACATCCTCCGGTAACAAACTCTGAATAAGTTGCTTAACCCTCCATTTCCTTGGAAGAAAGGCATGACAATCTACTTCTGGTCATATTGCCAAGAAAACGCAGGAGTCAGCATTGACTCAGACACATATTGCATTGTAGCTTCATTGCATGTCCCTTAGTCTTTCTATATTTTGATGGTGTAAACATTTGATCTACATTTAACCATCCCACTCCATTCATTAATTTATAGACCTCTATCATATCTCCCCTCAGCCATCTCTTTTCCAGGTTGAAGAGCCCTAACCTTTTTAGCCTCTCCTCATAAGGGTATCCTTCCATCCCCTTTATCATTTTGTTGGCTCTTCTCTGTACCTTTTCTAATAATGTTATATCCTTTTTAAGACACAGTAACCAGAACCGCACACAATATTCAAGGAGCAGTCGCACCATGGAATGATGCAGAGGCATTATAATATTTATTGTTTTATTCTCCATTCCTTTTCTTATGATTCCTAGCATTCTATTTGTTTTCTTGGCTGCCGCTGCACACTCGGCAGAGTGTTTCAACATGTTATCCACGATGACGCCTAAATCTTTTTCCTGGGTGGTGGTTCCTAATATGGAACCTTGCATTGTGTAACCACAGTTTGGGTTGTTCTTTTATAAGTGCATAACTTTACACTTGTCCACATTAAATTTCATCTGCTATTTGAATGTCCAGTCTTCCAATTTATCAAGGTTCTCTTGCAATTTTTCACAATCCTTTTTAGATTTTAACAACTTTGAATAATTTTGTGTCATCTGCAAATTTGATTACCTCACTTGTTGTTCCCATTTCCAGGTTATTTATGAATATGTTAAAGAGCAGCGGATCCAGCACAGATCCCTGGGGTACACCACTATTCACCTTTCTCCACTGGGAAAACTGACCATTTAGCCCTACCCTCTGCTTTCTATCTTTTAACCAGTTCCCGACTCACAATAGTACACTGCCTCCTACCCATGACATTTTAATTTCAACAGTAGTCTCTCATGAGGGACTTGTCAAAGGCTTTCTGAAAATCCAGATACACTATATCAACCAACTCACCTTGGTGTACAAATTTATTCACACTTTCAAAAAAACATAACAGATTAGTATGAGAAGACCTTCCTTTACTAAAGCCATGTTGACTGTCTCCCATTAAGCCATGACTTCTACATGTTCAGTAATTTTGTTCTTTATAATGGTTTTGACCATTTTTCCCGGTACTGACGTCAGGCTCATCGGTCTGCAGTTTCCTGGTTCATCCCTGGAACCCTTTTTAAAAAATTGGCCATCCTCTAATCTCAGGTATTAATAATAATGATTCTAATGATAGTTCACAGATTACTAATAGTAGGTCTGCAATCTCATATTTCAGTTCTTTCAACACTCTTAGATGTACACCATCTGGTCCAGGTGATTTGCTACCTTGCTTCCAGGTATATTGATATTTCTTTCAATTCTTCTGTGGCATCACCTTTAAATACCATGTCAGTCATAGGTAACATCCCTAAATCTTCCTCAGTAAAGACCAAAGCAAAGAATTCATTCAGTCTCTCCGCTATGGTCTTGTCCCCTCTTAGTGCCCCTTTTGCCCCTCTATCATCTAATGGTCCAACTGACTCTCACAGGTTTTTTGCTACAAATGTACTTGCAAGCTTCTTCTCAAATTCTCTCTTTGCCTGCCTTATCAATGCCTTGCATCTAACTTGTCAGTGCTTGTGTTGTTTCAAGTTTTCATCATTTGGCTCCTTTTTCCATTTCCTGACAGATGCTTTTGTGGCAACAACATGACCTCACTTTTAAACCATGCTGGCAGGTTTTTTTACTTCCTTCCACTATTTTTAAAGTGTGGAATACACCTGGTCTGGGCTTCCAAGATAGTATTTTTGAACAACACCCAAGCTTGATGTAAATGTTTAACCTTTGCAACTGCTCCTTTTAGTTTTTTCTTAACTATTTTCCTCATTTTATCATAGTCTCCCTTTTGAAAGTTAAAAGGTAGTACTTTGGATTTCCTTGCCATCCTTCCTCCATTTATTAAATCAAATGTGATCACTATTGCCAAGTAGTCCCAAAACCTTTATCTCTTGTACCAGATTTTGAGGTCCAGTAAGGACTAGGTCCAAAATGGCTTCTTCTCTTGTTGGTTCATGAACCAGCAGCTCCAAGAAGCAGTCATTTATTTCATCTAGAAACTTTATCTCCCTAGCATGTCCTGCTGTGACAGTGACCCAGTCGATACTGGAGTAATTGAAATCACCCATTGTTATTACAGTGCTGAAACTTTTGTTAGTTTCCCTGATTTCTTTGAGCATTTCATCATCCATTTGTTCATTCTGGCCAGGCGGTCGATTGTACACCCCCACTGCCACTGCCATCGCCTTCTCCTTCCCCTTTTTACATGGAATTTCAATCCATAGAGATTCTACAGTGTATTTTGTTTCCTGCAAAACTTTAATCCTTTGTGACTCAATGCCCTCTCTAACATAGAATGCAACTCCTCCACCAATTTGATCTGCTCTATCTGTATGATATAGTTTGTACCCAGGTATCACAGTGTCCCACTGATTGTCCTCCTTCTACTATGTCTGAGATACGAATCTCTTATTTAATGCTATATATGTACTTGGAAATTCTTTTTTTATCAAGCCTGTCGCTTTCATTACAATGGGAAAGATTTCTGCATCTTTCTGCCACATTTTCTTCGTGTCTGACTGCAATTCTTGGCACTTCAGGATCTTCTGCCTCTCCACATGATTCACAGAATAATCACTAGGTATCGATACTTCTATTATAAATGCTCCTCTAGTATTCTTCTCCTTTACCACTATGTAAGGTTTTCTGGCATCCAGTTTCTTATCCGTCAGAATGGGAGCGTCCCAGGTGATCATAATCTCTTCATTCTCTGTTATTCTTGTACAGTCATGATCCCAGTGCTTTTCAGGAACAGTGATATTGCAGTATTTACAGAGTTTCCAGAGGAGAAGGCATGCTACTTTGTGTGCCTTTCGGTATAGAAATTTTCTGCCATCAGAACTTCACAGCCTGCTATAAGGTGAGTCACGGTTTCCAGCTCTTTCTTACAGAATCAACATATATCTCTTTTGCCAGTTTTTTCAATACTCACCGTAAACCATCTCGTACATCATCTGCTGTCCTGGGCTGCAATTATCAATCTTTCATCCTTCAGTTTCAGTTCACCTCCCCTTAACCATTCATGTGTCAACTCTTGACGACAAAAGGTTCTTGGAGTAACACTCTGTATTTTCCACTGTATTTGTGCATTTGTCACTTGTTTTTCCTCACCTGCTGAACTAATTCTTTAAAGAGTTTTTTCTCTTGTTTTGCAAATTCTATTACTTTTTTCTTGTGCATTCCTCTGAATTCTTACTCATTCCTTCTAATTGTCGGAATGCTTGTCCAAGTTTGATGATGAAGACAGATTCTAGATGTTCACTTTCATATTTCAATATTTTTGCGTATTTGGATCTGATGATGCTGTCAAGTAGGCCTAGAGGCCTATGATAGCTCTGTAGGGTTGGGCAGTGGGGAAAGGGGTTTACCGCACCAATGAGCATTGGGTACTTCTGCTGGAAGTGCCTGTGCCATGGCGATGGAACACAACAGCACCAGCACACCAGCAGGAGCATTGAGCTTGCTGGCCAGGCAATTCCCTGTACGTCTCCAGCATCATCAGTATAGGAGGCACGCTGGGCCATCAAGTGCCCTGATTTGACAACCACAGGAACATATAGCTTCCGTGGTTTCAGAATCAGGTTCACAGCAGCCCCGTCTATCTTTTGGCTGTCCGAACAGCCTGGAAATCCCCCTCTCTGAATTGGCCTCTTAGCATTTTTTTGGGGGGGGTTTCTTTTTTATATTTCTTTTTATTGAATTTTATATATAAATATAACAATAACAGCAACATTCCCCATTCATGATCCCACCCCTCGTCTTGCAAGTCAGGAACATCAACATACATATAAGCAATACCCTATAAATACCTTCCGCCCAACCCCCTGAATAGGGAATATAGCACACCCTTCGATCTCAACTAGGGATAATTCTTCCAGCGCCCCCTTCCCCGGGCGACATAGTATACATTGCCCAAGTTTCGCACCAAATTAATCCAGGTGCTTGGAGGTTCCCCTCTAGACACCCCACGAAACCTTCAATCCCCCCTCTACTAGTTAATTTTTCCCCGCCAATCCCTCCAATCCCCCCTCAACCCCCCCTCCCTCCCACCCTTACCCCGAAGGCATTAGATACTTAAATGTTCTAACAGTGGGAGCCATTGCTCCCTAAATTTCTCCCCCCTCTGGCGTCGAACTGCTGTCAGTTGTTCCATCAGGGTAATGCGCCAAAGTTGACTCTTCCAGCTCTCCAACCCCGAAAGTTGGGTCTGTTTCCACGCCCGGGCAATCTCGCTACGTGCTGCTTGAATACATGCCCTAATGGGGCGTTCAAATTTTTTATCAGTGTGCTCTGGCCAAAGCCCCAAGAGTCCCAGCCCCATGTCCACAGTAAGGCACACCCCACCAGATCCTGAATCTGCCCCGCTACCATGTCCCAATACCCCTGGACTGTAGGGCACTCCCACCAGATATGCAGAAATGTCCCCTCACTCCCACAGTCCCTCCAGCAACGATCCAACACTGTCGGAAACATCCTAGGTAGCCGCTCTGGGGAGTAATACCAACAATACAGCAGCTTATAGGAAGTCTCCCGAATTGCCACCGACAAGGCCTGCCGTGCAATATTGGTGTGGGCCCATTGCCACCCCAGCTCCCCTAGCTCCCTTCCCAGGTCCCTGTCCCACGCTATCTGATGAGGAAACTGCCCCCCCAGTCCGCTCCCCAATCCTTTATAGAGTTGAGTTATCAATCCCCTAGAGCCCTCCCAGCCCTGCCACAGCACTACCCTTACATCCGGACCCCCTTCCGAAGACTCCCTGACTTCCCTCTGGGTCAGGAAATGCTTTACTTGTAAGTATGGGAAAACATCACCCCCTCGCAATTGAAACCGCACCCTTAGGTCCGGAAATGGAATCAATTCCCCATCTTTGAAAAACCTCTCAAACGTGTCCAACCCTGCTCTTTCCCATCTCTGGAACGTTCCCTCTCTCCCCGGCTAAAATTCTCGCAGCCCCCTCACTGGAGCCAAAAGCGAAAAGGTGGCCCCTGGTGCAAAGATCCTATTAGCCTTACGCCATTGCGTAGCTAAATGCCAAAGAAACGGATTATCCGGCCATCTCCCCCCAGGAAGTTTACCAAAGATCCAAGGCAAATAATTCAATTGAACCTCCCCCCCAGTACTGTTCAATTTCCCAAAATCTTTTCGCAACCCCACTCCTATCCCTCCACTCGAAAACTTGCTGCAGTTGTGCAGCCGCATAATATCGAGCGACCTCTGGCACCCCTAGTCCCCCCCTTTCCCTGCTCGCGTACATAACCCTCCTACTCACCCGGGGATAACTCCCTCCCCACACAAAAGCAAACATCTGATTCTGTAATAGGCGTAACTCCCTACGTGGAACGGGGACCGGCAAAGTTTGGAACAAATACAGCATCCGTGGCAAAAGGTTCATCTTCAAGACTGCAATTCTGCCCAACCAGGAGATCTCCGCACCCCGCCACCAAGACATATCCTCCCTCAGCCTTCTAAACGTCTGGGGATAGTTTGCCCCATAAAGTCCCAAGGGGTGAGCGGTGACCTGCACTCCCAAATATTTTATGGATCTGCTCGCCCAGCGAAATGGAAAGGAGCCCTTCAAACCTTCAATAACCTGTGGTTGCAATGATACTGACATGGCTTCCGTCTTATCCCAGTTAACTTTGAATCCCAAGAGGGCCCCGTAGTCCCCAAGCTCCTTCATCAACACCAGTAGCGAGACCAAAGGCTGCGTCAGGGCAAAAAGCACATCATCCGCAAACATTACCATCTTATGTTGTTTCTGCCCAACCTCTACACCCTTAATATCCTGCATCGACCTAATCCTGGCGGCCAGTGGTTCCATGACTAATGCAAAGAGCAACGGGGACAGTGGGCACCCCTGCCGAGTACCCCTACCCAATGGAAAAAAATCAGAATACCCGCCATTAACATTCACGGCAGCCACTGGGGAATCATATAACGCCCCTAACCATGCTCGGAACCTAGGCCCCAAACCTATGTATTTTAATACCGCTTGCAGAAAATCAAAATTGACCCTATCGAAGGCCTTCTCCGCATCAATGGAGAGAAACATAGCCTGTTGCCCCTCCTGTCTCGCCAGCCACCCCAATTGAATCACCCTCCTTATCCCGTCTGCAGTTTGTCTGCCCATTATAAAGCCAGATTGATCCAGGTGCACCAGCCCAGACATAAGCGGGCCTAGTCTCAGAGCCAATACCTTTGCCAGAATCTTGACATCTATGTTCAGCAAAGATATAGGTCTGTACGACCCACACACCGCTGGATCTCTTCCCGGCTTGGGTATGACCACTATGGCCGCTTGACTCATAGAGGAAGGTAAAGGATCTCCCCCCAACACCGCATTAAACACTCTCGCCAGGACCGGAGCCACCAACTCAGACATTTTATTATAGAACAACCCCGTGAAGCCATCTAAGCCCGGTGCCTTGCCCGGGACCAAGGATTTAATTGCACCCATCACCTCCTCTAATGTTATATCCTCCTCCAGCGCTACCCCCTCCATTTCCCCAAGCTTCGCACTCCCTCTGCCCCCATTCTGGAGATACTGCTCAATGTCTTCCCCATCCCCCTGGGGCTCAGCTGCATACAGCTGCTGATAGTAATCCCGAAACCTCTCCCGGATCTCCCCGCTTTTGTACAGTAATCTATCCTGGGGGCCTTTAAGTTTGGCAACTAACCGCCGTTGCCTCTGAGTCCTTAATTTATTACTCAGAAGCCGGCCAGCCTTGTTATCAAATTCATAATATCGCTGTCCTACTCTCTCCAGTTGCCTAGAGATCTGTTCCAACTGGAGGCCCTTAAGCTGATTCCGAATATCCTCCATTTTTCCCCTCAGTTTAATCCCCCCCTGCTGTTTATGGGCCCGCTCCAACTCCTCCAATTGGCTAGTGAGGCGACAGACCTCCTCCTCCCATTTCTTCTTCCTCCAGGCTCCCATCTGAATCAGATGACCCTGGACAACTGCCTTCAGCCCGTCCCAGAGACTTCCCATCTTCACTTCCTCGTTGTCATTAAATGCCATATACTCAGTAATCACCGCCCTTAACTTCTGCTCCTCTCCTCCCCCCCCTGCAACAAGTAGTCGTTTAGTCTCCAAAAGGTTCACCTACCCCCTTCCCTTGATGGACCAAACCGGACTCCCACTGGGGCATGGTCAGACCACGTGATCAGCCCTATGGAAGCCCTGTCCAAGGCCTCCAGCCAATACCGATCGCCCAATAAATAGTCTATACGACTATAGGAGTCGTGGACCGCTGAATAAAATGAAAAGTCCTTTACCCTGGGATTTTCCACCCTCCATAAATCCTCAAGCCCCAAATCCTTCAGCCATTTCCGGAATTCCCTAAGACCCCCCTCCTCCCTACCCCTCCGCCCTTGCCTTCCTTCCAGTTCTATGTTGCAATCCCTCCCCCCCCCCCCCACCAACACATTCCCGTGAATTTTCCCTACCAGCCAAACTCCCATTTCTTCCCAAAACCTCCGTTGGCCAGCATTGGGACCATATACAGAGATCAGTGTGACCTGCTCTCCCCCCAACAGTCCCCCCACCACCACCGCTCTCCCATCCGCTTTCCTATAAACCTGGCCTACCTCGAGGGGAACCCCCTGCCCCACCATTATAGCAACCCCCGCTCTCTTCTTCCCTCCCTCTTCCGCTGCAAAATACCCCTGGTAGGTACTGGATCGCAGCAGAGATTCATCCTCCTGTCGCAGGTGTGTCTCCTGCAGGAAAGTCACTTGCCATTTCTGGCTCCGCAACTCCTTCCACATCAGCTTTCGCTTTTGTGACGAATTCAGGCCCCGCACATTCAAACTCCCTACACTTAACCCCAACGCCATTCTGACTTTATATTGCCCCTCCTATCCCCATTACTCAACCTCAATGCCTTCCCCCTCCCCCGCCCCCCCAAAAATACAGAACTCCGCTCCGACCTCCATCAAGGATGTGACCCCCCCTTGGACGCTGTCTCTCCCCTTACTCTATGACTTCGCCCCCCCCTTGAAACCCCCCCTCCCCCTTACACCTCTCATCTCTGTTCCCCCCCTTTATTAACAGTGCGGATTCATCAAGGGAGGTCCACCCCCAGGGACCCTTGTTCCCCTTGTTCCCCTTTATACCCGCACCTCAGCCCTTACTTTTCCTCCCCCACCCTCCCGGTAAAACAATGCAAAGAAATCATCGCATATCTCAATAGTCCATCACACAGTTCTGCTGGGCAGCCTCTCAGTTTGTTCCTCTTGATCCGTCGCTCCAGCCTTCCTCCTCAGCCTCTCTCTCCCAGCACAGGCGTCGCACTTTACTTCCCTTCTGGCTTGTTGTGGTATCTGGTTCCGGCAGTTGGGGCGCTCCCTCCTGTCGCAGAATTCTCCGGGCCTCCTCCTCTGACCGCACTCTGAAGCCCCTTCCATTAATGTCCATTAACAGCGCAAATGGGAAGAGCCACCGGTACCACATTCTCTCAGTCTGCAGGTATTGCGTAACCGGTTTCATCTCCCTGCGCCGCTGTAGCGTGCTGGAGGATAGGTCATGGTACACCTCCACCTTGCAATTCTCCCACTAGAAACTCCTCCGGGCCGCGGCCACTCTCATTACTCTCTCCTTTACCGCATACGATGTCAGACAGGCCACAATATCATGCGGTTGACCTCCCCTAGCTGGGCCCAGCGCTCGGTGAGCTCTCTCTACCGCCACCTCCACTTCTCCCGCTGATGTCTCTTCACTCTGCAGCAAGAATCGGCAGACCTTTTGAACTACTGCCGTTGCGTCTGCAAAGGCCGCTACCTCTGGCAGCCCCCTCACTCGCACATTGTTTCGCCGAGAGCGGTTCTCAAGGTCCTCTAGCTTATCTTTCAAAGCTAATTGTTCAGTTTGTAACCGCTGCAGATGGCCGTCCACTTCCGCGGCCCTCTCCACGTGGCGATCTGTCTGCTCCTCTAGCAGTTCCACTCTGTTCCCGAGCTCCTTTACATCCTCCTTAATGCTCGCCAAGGTCTCCTTCAACTCTCCTCGCATGGCCCCGATATCTCTCCTTAGGGACCGCATCCAACCCCAGATATCGCCACGAGTGCAGGCATCATCCGCTCTCTCCAATTCCTCCTCAGAGTCCTCTCCGGAGGCCATGTGCTCTAACTCCTCTCGGGCCCGCGGCTCCGAAGTTTCCGCATAGGGGGATTTAAACTTGGCCAGCTTCTTACGAACTGACATCCCTACTGTCTCCCCTCTCCTCCGGCACCGATTAAACTGGCTGGGATGGGGTCAGTCTGCCAATTTCCTCCTTTATTTTAGCGTCCCAATGGGAGCTTCAACACTAAGCTGCCATCTCTCAGGTGACGTCACTTCCTTCTGCCTCTTAGCATTTTTAAATGCCTTTACCAGTTCTGCATACTCTCTATATTTCTTTTAAGAGATATCTTCCTGCAAAACATATGCCATCAATGAGATAACACGCATCATGTTATCTAAAAACCACAATGTCTGATCTAGCCAGTACTATCAATCTTAGTGTCTTGTAGAATGATGGTACCTGAACTATGGATTCCAAGACATTTCTGTGAGTCATGGCTCCAGGACATCAGAATGAATGCTATGCTATACAATACATTTATCTTTACATATCTTAACTTGGCTCCTAATGGTGGGTGAACCCTAAGGTTAACTGCAGTTAGAACTCACGCTAAGTTATGGGAAGCAAAGTAACCTGCAAATAGCTTACATACTATGCTGTCTTTGCACTCTGACATACCTTCTTTTGGTGTTCAGAGACGATAAAACATTTCAGTTATCTTATGAAATACCTCATCTTGTGTAAGTCTTTAACAACAGCAGTTTACCATGAGGAATTCTTGCAATGTCTACTCTAGTTCTGAGCATTAGAGGCAAACTAATCCAAAATATTTAAGATAAACAAATCAGTATCAACACTTTTGTGAAATATCCATAATCAACTTTGTGAATTCTGTGAACTTAAGACTTTATCTGCATTAGTTACAATTCATAAAGAACATGCATATTCTGACAGATCAGGCTCCCGATTATATTTGATGTAGTTATAAAATCTTATGCTCCGATATTCAAAAGCACTTATATGTTTAGAAGCAGGCTGCAGAATGTGAATTTTCACAGCACCATATGTATCATGCTGCTGAAAAATCTTACAGACCACACCAACACGATAGTGCTAGGGCCGAGGGTGGGCATTCCACCCAACTATAAAGACAGCTGGCGATATTCAGCCATCTGAACAGCTAAGCAGTTTTATTTAAGCCAGCAAAAAGGTTTTCCTAAATAAAATTTTAGCTGTATGAATAGCAGCTGAGTATCACTATTATACATATCATTCAGTAGTCATACTGTACATATATTCAATTCCACCGACTACTTATAATGGCACTAAATGTAAACAAATGGTTTAAATGCCATAGCTGGTGTATAAAAAAACCAATCGATCATAGAATTTAAATAGTGACCTGCTAATTTTCGAAAACAGCCATAAATTACAGCTACAACCCAATAAAGAAACCTGAGATGACCAATTTAGTTTTTATGCATAAAATTAAGAAAAACAAACCAATATGCATGATATTTCCAATTAACTTGGATTAAAGTTTGATGCTTGTACTTGCGCTACCATTTCCAAGATAAATAAATAAATGGTTTCACCCCTTACTGCAGGGAAAGAAGTAGGTAAGAAAATAAATATTTATTCAAAGCAGAAGCTATGCTAATCCTCCTTTGAGAAAAATAAATATAGCCCTTTTTTAAAGCATCAGCTTTTCTATGTATGGTCTTTTCCCCTTTTCTACTTCTATGGTCTCTGCCATCCCTTTTTTTCTCCTTTTCCAGATAGTATGCGAAAGGAACCTTGCCAATCTAAGGACTGGTGCCTCCTTTGAAACTTGCTTACAATCTCATCTATTGGCTGGAAGAGGACACCCCAGTATTGGCAGCCATCTTCCCTCTTTCCCCTGATCTAAGCACTTCCATGGCACAACCATACCTGATCAGACCCAATGGATTGGGGATCTGAGTCTGTGTCTCCTACAAACAGTGTATTGTACAGTGGCCTCAGCCATGGGTCTGGCTTCTACAGCAACAGTTACAGTGATTTTGTTTAAAATAATGCAGTTGGCAGTAAAACAAACTTATTAAGGCCGAACACTAATTCACTTTCTTCAAAATGGCAACTTGTTTATTTGTGGTGACTGATGTCTTAATTTGTTCTACCTGACAAACTGACAACCAAGATTACATTTTTTCCTGTTCCTTTACTTTTTTCCAAAACATTAAATTAAAAGAAATCATACTCCTTGAATGACATCACCTCTAACTAGCGAGCATTCACATAGAATAATCTGTGGAAGAAGTTTGCTTCACAGATCGAAAATACAAAGCTTTCAACACACAAAAAGGTCATAGTGCTTTATTGGAACATGTATTTATTATGGGTTGGTATAGAACAAGGGGATGATAGGAATGTGTATTAGTTTGAAACAAAATGTCAACAACATTTTCAATACCATGGGACATCATGTTTAACCTGCAATGAGAAAAAAACCCCAGAATTTCATTTTTCCTATATCATCAATAATGCGCACTATTGGTCAAATAGTGCACCCTATTGCTCAATAGTATACATAATTGCTTAAATATGTGCCCTATGTGCCCTATTTATCAGTACCATAAAACACAAAAGAAATACCCTGAAAAGCTATTAAATAGTATAGAAGGACCTCAAACAAAATGAGCAGGTAATGGTTCCATCAGGAGAGCCAAAAGTTAATTAAAGCTACAAGACCAGAATTGCTCTTAAATCCTCATTGGTCCTCTTGGTAAAATGACTTCAGAAAAGCCTAGTATATTCATTTGGCTGTTAATCCATTTCATTTTACTTCAATAATCGCTTTTTTTCTTTTCTTTTGTTTATGATATAAATAAGCAATTGCTCTCCAGAATAATAACACCCATCAGTACATCCGACACAATATTGTGTTTTGAACTTATCTGCATCAGGGATAATCTTTAAAGATATTCCATAGGCTCTTTTAAATGTCCATGTCAACTCCTACTCCACCCGGCTGTAGGCAGATAAAAACAGAGTGGTATCCAGCGCTCAACTATTTGCACGTTAAAGACAGCTTCAAAAGAATCACGTGCAGCTTCCCGTCAATTCAAACAATGAGACAAAATTCAAATCAAGGTCATCCAATCAATGGCTTGATTCAGACATGTGGGTTCAATTGATAGCAGGTAAAAAAATCCAAAAATGTTCATGATCATTTAGTCTTCTCTCATTATCACCCCCCTCCATGTCAGCTTGACCTGAGGCAATACATGCCATTGGATATCAGCGATGATGTGTTAGTATTGAATCCAATGTGTCACAAGGGGAGCAGATTCCACATTATTCAAGATACGACTTTTATGCTCATTCATACGCAAGTGTATCTTTCGTTCTGCATGGCCAATATATATCAGTGAACAAGGGCATGTAATCATATAAACTACCCAAGCCGAATCACAGTTAGTAAACACTCGATGTTTATATGATTTCCTATCATTGTGAAGCCGTGATTGGCCCATCAAAGCAAATTGACACCAACAGCAATGACCACAAATAAAGTGGCCTATCTGGGTATCAGATTGTGTATCAGGTAGAATAAATCTAGTAAGCATTTCTCCTAGATTGTGTCTACATTTATAAGCAATTTGTGGGAAATCTGTCAGGGTAGGATGCAAGTGTGCAGCGGCAGCCAAGAGAGCAAATAGAATGCTAGGTATGATAAGGAAAGGAATGGAAAATAAAACAAAAGATATTATAATGCCTCTATATCGTTCCATGGTGAGACCGCACCTTGAATATTGTGTGCAATTCTGGTCGCCGTATCTTAAAAAGGATATAGCGATTTTAGAAAAGGTTCAGAGAAGAGCCACCAAAATGGTAAAGGGGATGGAAGGATACTCCTATGAGGAAAGGCTAAAAAGTTTAGGGCTCTTTAACCTGGAAAAGAGACGGCTGAGGGGAGATATGATAGAAGTCTATAAATTAATGAACGGAGTGGAACGGGTAAACGTAGATCGATTGTTTACGTTATCAGAATATAGAAAGACTAGGGGACATGCAATGAAGCTACAGGGTAAACTATTTAAGACTAATAAAAGAAAATATTTTTTCACTCAACGTGTAATCAAACTCTGGAATTTGTTACCGGAGGATGTAGTAAAGGCTGTTAGTGTAGCTGGGTTTAAAAAAGGTTTGGACAAGTTCCTGGAGGAAAGGTCCATAAACCATTATTAAGAAGTGACCGAAGATATCAATGCTTGACCCAGTACAAGCATTGTGGAACTTGTGTCTCTTGGGGAAACTGCTAGGTACATATGACCTAGATTGGCCACTGTTGGAAACAGAATACTGGGCTTGATGGACCTTGGTCTGACCCAGTATGGCATATCTTATGTTCTTATGTTCAAGCTTAGAATAGCTCAATGTCTCTTCATAGATTTGCAATGCAATTAGAAGCTGTCAAATAGGACAAAGCACATGTCAAAGAATCATCAAATGATTGTGTTTATAAGGCAGAAGGAGATGCCGATGGGTATATTTGGCATGATGGAAAGTTGCCTTAATGCAGAACGGGGATAACCCCTACTGGCAAAACGCTGTAATAAAAGTTCAAATTCAGCCATAAAGGATTCATATGTACTGTAGGTCAAACTCTTTGCGCTCTTTAAGAACTGGCTGGTAGGAAGATTAGATTAAAGAATAGGGGTGAAAACTTATACTGAAGGCAGGTATTCCAATCAACTGTTTTCCTGTAGATCTTAAGAATCCTTCAGTCCCCTTTATTTATGCTATTTATCAATACTGCACACTACTGAGCAAGAACTTGCACTACTGCACAATAGTGCACACTATTTCAGCAACAGAGCACGCTATTGATCAATAAGGTGCATTATTGTGCAATAGTGCACATTATTGATGACATTGCCCCCTAAAAATTTATTTTAACCCAAATAAAGTGAAAAATCCCATAAATGACATAGGAAACTAAAAAGTGAAATATTTTTGTCTTCATACACTATAAAATACTAAAATGACTCATCCAAGACTGTTCAGACTTTATGTCAGTAAAATGTTTTGTATGAGAGGTCTGAGTGTAAACCTGGCTATCAAACAAGGCTTCTTTGAGGGTTCTTCTTGTCTTTTTGGGCTAGATTCCAGTTCAGGTTTGTATCTTGGTGAAGTGTCCTCCTCCAATGCATGAGATATGGATGTCAGAGCTAAGCAGTAGTGATGCCAAAGCCCTTTGACTCAGCATCAATATGATGCCTCCAGCATCACCATCGTTTCCAGGATTGTCTGAGCCTCCCTTCAGATTTTCATTAATTCTGTTGGTTCCAATACAATAAACCTTACCAGATGGAAGTCCAGCATCTCCTGGATCTTCTTGTCTAACTCATCCTTGTAGACTGATATGCCAGTATTAGGTGAGGTGCAGAAGATGAGGTAAATTCCTCCTCTTCACTTGAAGTGTCTTGGTGGTTAGATCCATAACCGATGGAGACTGCTGCATTCCTCCAAATTTCTTCCAGGATGAGTAATTTTCTCTGTGGAAATGCTAAATAGGTGTAATGGAAGTTTCCAAGAACTCCCTGCTCCTAGCATTGTGTTGACAAGGACTGATGCCGATGCCTTTTTGACTTTGCCCAACACGCGACAGCAGAATCCTTTGGCATCGCTTTCATTGCGTGGGTCTTAATGATAATGTGCCTCAGCGGTCTCAACCAATGCTTGATGTCAAAGGAGACCCCATTTCTCTCAGTCTCAATGTGTTCCTAGAATCCAGAGCAGATTCACAGCCCTTGGGATGTTGATGCCTCTGATGCCAATCCACTTCAGCTGAACTTAGATGAACTAAAGAGCTTTACATTCTGCTCTTGATTGCCACTAAGACCCCCCCCCCCTCCAACCCCCACCCCCACTCCCTTAAACACCAGCTTTTGATATATGGCAAAATTATGGATATCATGTTTATATCCACACATGTCAGCTACAAAATTGTCCTGCCACGCAGCCTGAACTTCTTGAGCTGCTGGGAGACTTCTCTTTCTGGGGCATCATAAAAAATAATCAGTGTAAAACCAAATGGCTTAATGGTAAAATTAGTGACCAATACACCAATGCCAGCACAAGCACAAGTAAGTTTTGATTAAAATTAGATTTTATTTAAAACTTAAAAATATGGGACCAATGATGAAGAAATGGGAAGCAAAAGTAATGTCAGTGACTATATGACATTAAATACGGGCGAATAGACAATTCCTGCTTGTTGAAGGTCCTGGTATGTTTAAAAAATGTGTAAGTTAAAGAAGTCTATGTATTAAGTTTTGAAATTTATGGCTTGGAATGCACTATTTATTGATGACTTATGTTTTGAGCGCAAATATTGAAAGCTGGCCGCAAAGGGGTGCCAGCCCATAACCGGGCTGCTGGGGGAGAATGGGGTGGAGGTGGCACAAGGGAAGTATAAAGGCCTAGGGATCAGAGGGGCGACCTCCTCTTTCAGGCGGGCCACAAGCAAGCAAGCAGGACTGAGGCTGCCACACTTCCAGGACTGAGCAATCAAGTGGGAGTAAGGCCACTACACTGCTCTCCATGCGGGCAGATCAGGAGCTCAAAGGCACCTGATCATAGTGTCAGGAAGGTGCAGCTGCCTGAAGTAAGTGCTGAATCAAAGTGCGGCCAGGCAGAGGGAGCTGCAAGCAGAGGGAGGTAAAGACAAAGAAAAGCAGCACAGAAGGTGCAGTCATGAAGGAAGTGGCAGGCTAACATTCAGTGGTGTGAGGACAGCGTGGGAGCTGCTTACCTGAGGCAGCTGGTTGCAGCAGGGATCCCCGGGCTCCTGTCCAGCATGAGGATGGTGCTCCCAGCACAGGCAGCAGCCATCATAAACTCTGACTATGCTGCACTAAGTGGGTAGAGCTCAAGCCGGAGCCAGATTCTTAAAGGGCAAAGCCTCTGTATCCCCAGAACTTGCAGAATACCATACTGCGGCTTCATATATTTATTTATTTAGCTGTATTTATATCCCGCTTTTCACCGGGTCAAAGCGGTCAATTGGGAGATACATTTAACACGAGGGGATATGACACACACACGCTAATACTTACAGGGAACATGGGCAATGGAGGGTTAAGTGGCTTGCCCAAGACCACAAGGAGTGCCTATAGGACTAGAAATCCCAGTCCCTCCGGCCTGAGATTGCTGTCCCCAGGTGGGACTTGAACCCCCGGCCCTCCGGCCCGAAGTACCTTGTCCTAACCACTAGGCCACTCCTCCCTGCACTCAGGCAGACCTTTGTCAGATAGGAATCCTAGCGCAGGACAGGAGGAATGGTCCTGAGTCAGGAGACTAAGGGGAAGAACAAGCACTTTCCTGCCAAGCAAGATAAAAGGAAAGCCAGCAAAGTTGGGACCAGGGGAGAAGTGAGCAAGAAATCCAAGAAAGCAGGCAGATTAGCCGAGAACAGCAGGAGGGCAGCGGCAGGAACAACACAGCATGAAACAGGAACAGATGGGGGCAGTGTGGCGAGAGCACAGATGCAAGGCAGCACACTGGGTCTGCACAGAGGTACCCAGATCATGGGATCGGCCCAAAGGTTCCCAAAGTAGCACCATAGCCTGAAAGTGACTGGCAAGAGGAGCCAGACGTGCATGACCTCATAAACAAAGACAGTCATCGCCACAGTCCACAGAGCAAACACGTGCAGACTCTACTGAGTTTGCTAGAGGAACCACAGGGCGCAGTGCGATGCTAGGAGACGAGGGTGTTAGCCCAATGGTGACACTAAGGGGACAAAAACAGAGGGGCGAATATGAACATTTTACTTGAGCTATATGGGATGCTGTAGGGGCCCACAGGGTGGGGGAGACGGGTGAGTTTTGGGAGGCGACACAGCTGGGGAGCAGAAACATGAGGGGAGTGGGAAGTCTTGGATCTGGGGAGCAAGCCTCAGTGCCACAAAGTGAGGGTGAAACTGAAGTGAGGAGAGAAGGGGTTATGGTGGCAACAGAGGTATGGAGGGTTTAGAGGGAGCAGCAGCAGTGCATACTGAAGTTGTTGTAAAAATTGGTTCAAATGTTAGCAGCTAGCAACGTGATGCAGAGCACAGCTCTGGCAGGTGCGAATGCACAAGGGGGCCCAAGCCCCACATCCGAGAGCAGCAGGAAGGGCAGGCAGAAAGGTCAGGGAGGGCAGCACCGCAATGGACACCTCATTGGGGTTAACAGAACACCATCACTGGGCAGTATGTGGGTGAGTGTGGCGGTGATGGGCACTGAATTTCCAAGGTGTGGCCGGTGGAATACCTGTGCCTTACTAGCTCCTTGGATGCCATGTGCCCATGGCCCACAAGGAGAAGATATGGAAGGGCGAATACGTCATATTTTCCTTACTGATTAGGCGGGCCGATGATAACTGTGACTGCGCGTGATGCCGCATGAAGTGCAAACTGGTCAGCAAAAGAGCGGACAGCATATCAAGAATTATGAATTGGTGCACTGCTTTCCGTATCTTAGCCAGTGTCATAGAAGAGAAGTACCCCGAACAGTGTAAAGGCCTCTTCAAATACCAAGACAGTATCTGTGAGGAATACAGGGTATATGGGGGGAATGCATGGTTCGACTACAACAAGCAGTTCCAGAGAAACATGGCTAGGGCAAAAGGGCTCAGCTGGTATAGAAAGGACATTGATTTGTGGGTTAGACTGACGCAGGGCCAGAGGGGGAGCAGAGCAGTCACGAGCACACCGACACAATGATTGTGGAAAAACCCAGGACCACAGCAGCCCTTTCGGGGTGATTCGGGGAGCGGGGTCTGGGGGAACAGTGGTACCCCACTGTCCTCTCCGGGCATTTGGCAAGGTGTGTGCAGGTTATTCAAAGGGGGTTAGTGTAGATTCGGCAATAGCTGCAAATAAAAACATGTGTGTACCATATGCGGAGAGGGACACCCCCAATCCAGATGCGGGAAGAAGTAGGGTGGGAGTCCACAGTAGATTCAGTGATCCCGGCCAATTTGGGCAGGCTGCCACACCCATCAAGATTGAGACATTACAGCAAAACCTGATGACTTACGATAAACGCAAGGAGGCCTGGTTGATTCATGTTTTTTTGTTTGGCTTCACTGTTCCCTACAGTGGCCCGGTCGGGCCGTGGGGTGGGTAACCTTAGATCTGCACTAGAACTTAAAGGGGTAGTGAAGAGAAAAATGAAGAAACAGCTGGCGCTGGGCAGAGTAGTGGGTCCCTTCAGGCGCAAGCCCATCCCTAATTTAATAATCTCACCACTGGGCTTGATTCCGAAGAAGGAGCCCAGGGAATTTTGGCTCATATAAAACCTGTCATATCTGGACGGTTGTTCAGTGAGTGACCACTTAGCACAATCAATATGCTCTGTCAAATATGCCACATAGATCAAGCACTAGACTTGATGAGGACACAGAAGCAAGGCCATACAGTGGATAGGGGAATGGGTAATCAGATGGGGCAGCATCTTACATTACCTAGACGATTTTCTGCTGATGGCAGGTGATTGGCGTATCTGCCAGAGGAATCTAGAGGCTTTCCAGCTGAAGGCCACAGACCTGGGGATCCTGCTGGCAGGGAATAAGATGGAAGGGCCGGCCCAGAGCTTGTCTTTTTTGGGTATCGAAAAAGATACGATGGAGATGGTGACACGGCTCCCTGTGGATAAATTAAGGGTCCTGAAGGAAACCATGCAGATGACAGTGCTAGCCAAGAAGGTCACCTTGAAGCAATTATAATCTCTGATCGGGCATCTGAACTTCATGTGCTGGGTGACACCTATGGGTAGGTCCTTTATAAAGTGTTTGTCAGACGCTACTAAGGGTATTCGCAAGAGCCACCACTTTATATGGATCAGTGCAAGAATTGCAAGAGGATCTAGCAGTGTGGCAGGAGTTCCTAGGGAGGTATAATGGTAGGAACATATGGAAAGGAGGGAGCCCCAAACCAGCAAGAGGGAAATGGAGCTATTCACAGATCCTGCTTTTTTTCTCCAATCTTGTCTCTCCTTTCCTGTCTACATTTAATGGTGTTCCTTTTCCTTTTCACTGCAGCTCAGCCTCTATTTTTTCAATGCTTGTAAACCGCTTTGATGATTTGTGTAAGCGGTATATTAAGTTTTCAATAAAGATAAAGATAAAGATGAAGATACTGCAGGCAGAATTGGGTTCGGGATTTATTTTGGAGGGCAGTGGTGCCAGGAGAGATGGCCGGAGTGGCACAGGCAGGGCATTATGAAGGACATGTTCCTCGAGATGTTCCCAACTGTGGTGGCTATGGTCATATGGGGCCCCCAGTTCCGTAACAAGAGGATAATTTTTGATCTGACAATGCCACAGTGGTGTATGCCATAAATAAATAATTGGCAAGGGCCAGAAGGATGTTGGGGCTGGTCAGGAAGCTGGTGCATCTGAGCTTAGAAACATGATGGCAGAAAAAGACCACATGGCCTATCTAGACTGCCCTTCCATATCAACTACAATAGTGCCATTTTTTCCTTTAGAGATCCTCTGTTTTTGTCCCATGCTTTTTTAAATTCAGATAATGTCCTCGTCTCTACCACCTCCAGTTGGAGACTATTCTACGCATCTACCACTCTGACTGTAAAGAAATATTTCTGCATATTACTCCTGAGTCTATCCCCTTTCTCCCTCATCCTATGTCCCCTCATAGCAGAGCTTGTCTTCAATTGAAAGAGACTCTCCTGTGCATTTATTTCATGGAGGTATTTAAACGTCTCTATCATATCTCCCCTATCCTGCTTTTCCTCTAAAGTATACATATTAAGATCTTTAGTCTGACCTCATATGCTTCATAATGAGGGCCACTAACCATTTTAGCAGTCACCCTCTGCACCGACTTCAACCTGCTTATATCCTTTTGAAAGTGCGGACTCCAGAATTGCATACAATACTCCAAATGAGGTTGCACCAGAGTCATTATCACCTCCTTTTTTATGCTGGCCATTCCTCTCCCTATATACCCAAGCATCCTTCTGGCTTTTTCCATCACCTTTTCTACCTGTTTAGCTACTTTAAGATTATCAGACACAATTATGTCCAGGTCCTGCTCTTCTTTCATGGACAGAAATACCTCACCCTCTACACTGTACTGCTCCTTTGCATTTTTGCAGCCAAATGCAGGACGTTACATTTTTTAGCATTAAAGTTCAGCTGCCAAATTCTAGACCATTCTTCAAGTTTAGCTAGATTCCTCCTCATGTTATCTACTCCTTTGTTGGTGTCTACTCTATTGCAGATTTTGGTATCATCCGCAAACAAGCAAACCTTACCCGATAGCCCTTCTTCAATATCACTAACAAAGATGTTAAAAAGAATCCAACCAAGGACAGATCCCTTCGGCAAACCACTGGTAACTTCCTTCTTCTCAGAGTGAGCTCCATTTACTTGTACCCTTTGTCGCCTCCCACTCAACCAATTTCTAACCCAATCAGTAATTTTAGGGTTCATCCCTAGTGTGCTCAGTTTGTTTATAAGTCACCTGTGCAGAACCGTGTCAAAGGCTTTGTTGAAATCTAAGTATATCACATCTAGGGGCTCTCTCTCGGTCCAACTCCCTGATCATCCTATGAAAGAAATCATATTTGTCTGGTAAATCCATATTGCCTTGGATCTTGCAATCCATTGGACTCCAGAAACCTCACTATTCTCTCTTTTAGTAGCCTTTCCAGTAATTTACTAATCACAGAGGTTAGACTAACCGGTTTGTAGTTTTCAATGTCATCTTGATGTCTGCTTTTGTGTAAAGGGCCCACATGTGCCTTTCTCCAGTCCTCTGGCACCACTCCGAACTTCAA
Source organism: Ichthyophis bannanicus (assembly GCA_033557465.1). Classification (NCBI taxonomy): domain Eukaryota; kingdom Metazoa; phylum Chordata; class Amphibia; order Gymnophiona; family Ichthyophiidae; genus Ichthyophis; species Ichthyophis bannanicus. The sequence continues at coordinate 294,883,399 of CM066032.1, forward strand.
AGAAGCATTGAAAAGGTCAGACAGTGTAGCCGCTAGAACATCCCCAAGTTCCTTCAGTATTCTTGGATGTATCCCTGGATGTATCCCATCTGGATCCATCACATGGAGCTGAATGCTTTTATCACAGCTAGCCATTTGCCTGGGGAATTTAATGATGCTCTCTCTCGTTTTCAGCTGGACCATTTCAGGTGACTTGCCTCGTCAGTATCCCCCAGGGCAGCACACATGCCTGCAGAGATGTGGAGCACTGGATGCTGAGTGCCAGCGGAATGTAGTTGGTTTCCCTATCACCCAGCACTTAGAAGGCATATTGGAGGGCTTGGGTCTGCCTGTGGAGGTTTGCCGAACAGCGAGGATTCAGCCCGGAACAGGTCATGTCCTGGGATAGCTGTTGGAGTTTTTAACATGGCCGAAGGGAGAAGGAACATCATGCCCTTGCAACCTCTTATATATTGGGCATACCACACATCCAGTAAAGGTTTGTTTAGGCGAACATTCTTCACGGATTAGAAAGGCCACTCTGACGGCTCCGTTGGTTGAGCATTGCATATCTCATGGACACACTTTTGCCGATTTTCGTTGGAGGGTGATAGATATGGTTCCTGTTGATCCACAGGGAGGCAATAGAACTTATCGATTGCAGTGGCTTGAACAGCAGTGGGTTTTTCGCTTAAGGACTGTTCACCCCGGGGGGTTGAATATTCAACAGGAATGGAGGAGTTTGTTCTGAAGCGCGGTTACATTTGTTTGGCCTCATGCTTAAGATAAGAGGAACATTATCTGATGTGGGCAGGAATGTGACATTTCCGTTTTTTGGACATTTCCATTTTTTTGACATTTCGGGTACTGTGATGTTGGCACTTCAAACACTGCCTTTTCCACAACATCATTAGTTTGAATCCATGGTTCCTCCTACTATGTGATGTCATGTAATTTCTTTAGGCCACTCCTTCTTGGGCGGGCAGTGCATAAGTATCCCGCGATTTTTCGGCATTTTGCCTTCAGCAGTTGCACTTGATATAGGGCTGGAGTGGCCAGAAACACGCGTGTTGTGCACCAGATAGACTGCAGGAGTTACTAGCTGCGCTGAGTTAAGTAGAATCTTAACAAAATATTTTCCAAATCATTATATTAAAGCACGTATTGGGTGCTTATGAAATAAAAAATTAAAAGGGAACTGTGGACATCGGGGGGTTGAGCGATTGCCTACTCTTTCCCTGGTCCGCAGGACCTGACATTTCTTTCAATAAAAATAAGGATTTTGGTATTGATAAATATTTAAGACTTTTGTCTGCCATATGAGCAATCTTGGATTTTGTGGATTGCTTAGTGTGATTGTTTCATTGTGTGGGGTTACTGTTTGTTTCCCTGTGATTTTGAACCCCGCCTCCAGCATAGCCACGGACACTTTTGCATTTTCGGAGGAACATTTGGACCAACTTCGTCAACGTTCTTCAATTTTTGATACTGATGGTGAATCCTCTGATCAACATGCTTCTAACATGTCAAATTTAAAAACATTGTGGAAATGTGCGATACGGGCCCATTTACATGGGGCCTCAATGATCCAATATTTAAAGACCCGCATAATCCCTCGGGGTTTATGTATGCCCCGTGCACCAAAATTATTTCTATCTGATTCGGCATTTCTTAAACGATGGAATTGCATTTTAAATAAATGCAGTTTTGACCTGATAGCATTAATCATTGATCGCAACACTGAAGAGGAGAAAACCTTAGCTTCTGAGGTCTCTAAAATCAAATCATCACTTCAGGAGTTGTTTTCAGCGGATGAATATCAACACAAGATCGATGATATGGAAAGACAGCTTCAGGGTTTCTTTGAGTACTTGAAGGGCATTAAACTCAAAAAATTCCATCGAGATAAAACGGACTATGAAACTGAGCGGGTTTACCGCTGGATGTATGATAAAGAGAAGGGGGACAATCGGCCGGCATATCAAGAGTGGCATGTTATGTTCGATCACTCTTCAGAAGATACAGGTGCAAGCGATGATCACTGGGATAGACCACAGGATCGCAGAGGTCGTGGTCAGGATTTTCGTTCAAGCAGATTTCGAGACCGCCGCCAGCGCAGATTGTATCAGGATGACTGCTGGGATCCTCCTGTCAAGCGGCAACGCACCAAACAAATGTTGCCAATCTCTCCGGAGTGGAATTGACTTCTGCACAACCTGAGGTGTTGGATTTGGGGCTCTCTTTTGTCCCCACGATTACATATGATTTTTTCAAGGTGAGAGTGTATTTATACAAGTTATTTAGGAAACTACAGATCATTCTCTTCTTCATGGACAAACAGTCTACACCTGATTCATCCATCTTACTACCACCTTTGAAGTGGGTTCCTCCTGGGCCGGTGAATAATGTGGTGGCTAATATCAATCTTTGGTTCTACGAGATCTTGAATTATTGGAAATGAATTTTACAAATTCACATTCAAATGTCACCAGAGTGCAATGGGGGGCCATTAAACAATTGGCTGATGACCCCCAATTGGTTATTCGTGATTCAGTCCACCACAGCTTATTTAGTGGAAATAACCTCTCAACTGAGTGTCACCCGGTATTATTGTTTATTGCGTGGTGACCCTACCCCTCAATTACGGGATACAATTCAATCTTTGGTTAGTCAAGCTCGCCATTCTGAATGGATTGCAACAGAAGAGGCATCTTTTTTGACGAATTTATATCCCAAAATACCTGTATTATATACAGTTCCCAAGATCCATAAGTCTATGGAAACACCACCAGGAAGACCCTGTATTGTGTAGGGGTTCTATATTGCAGCCTTTATCGCAGTTTTGTGATGTATTTTTGCGACCAGCAGCATGGAATGTTCGTTCATATTTGTGAGACACATCATATTTCTTACAATTGTTATCCTCTTATGAGGGTCCTATTGATCAGCTTTATTTGGTTACGTTGGATGTTACATCGCTTTACACGAATATTCATCAGGAAGAAGCTTTGCTCCTGCTTCAATCAGCCTTTTCGCTGGCTCTTGCTTGTATACCAAATTCATTTCTGATGGATTTAATCCGTTTGGTTCTCACTCGCAATTATTTTTTGTTTGAAGGGAATTTTTATCAACAGTGTGGAGGGATTGCAATGGGAGCAACGGTGGCTCCCTCTATTGCCACCTTGTACCTAGCAGATATGGAGGAAAAATTTATTTATCAGACGGGGGACTTTCAGTTTGTCCCCTTATGGTTGCGTTATTTAGATGATATTTTTTTCTTGTGGTCATCTACCTTTGAACGCCTCCAGTTCTTTATATCTTGGCTTAATTCTTTGAAGCCTAATATAAAATTTACCTCTCATATTGATCAGCATCAGTTGGAATTTCTTGATGTTTTGGTACAAAATCTGTTGGCACTTTTCACACTACGCTCTTTAGAAAGTCAAGTCAATGGAATAGCTTGCTTAGATTTCATAGCCACCATCTGTTTTCTTTATGGTGAGGTCTCCCCTTTGGTCAATTTCTGCGATTATGGCGTATCTGTTCTACTTTAGAGGATTTTAAACGTCAAGCCATGAGATTAAGAGGTCATCTGTTGGAACATGGCTATCCCAAGAAAGTAGTAAGAATCGCCTTCATTAGGGCTCGATATTCTCACTGATACTCACCGTGATTGGCTTCTAAAGGATCGGGTTGCTGAGACATCTCCTATGGATGACCGTATAATGGGCATTTTACCTTTCATGTCCCATTCTTCTGAAATTGAGAGAACGCTTCATTGCCATTGGGCCATTTTGGATCTGTATCCATGTTTTCATAAACCTCTCACCATTGCGTTTAAACATGGGTCTAATCTACGGGATCATATATTTCACTCCACAATGCCGGTTGATCATCCTACATGGGATTCTTCTCCTCTGGGACATTTAGCCTGTCAGTTTTGTAACACCACATTGGCGTACCACACGTCCAGTAAAGGTTCGTTTAGGCAAACATTCTTCACGGATTAGAACGGCCACTCTGACGGCTCCGTTGGTTGAGCACTGCATATCTCATGGACACACTTTTGCCGATTTTTGTTGGTGAATTATATTAAAGCATGTATTGGGTGTTTATGAAATAAAAAAATAAAACGGAACTGTGGACATCGGGGGTTAAGTGATTACCTACTCTTTCCCTGGTCCACTGGACCCAACATTTCTTTCAATAAAAATAAGGATTTTGGTATTGATAAATATTTAAGACTTTTGTCTGCCATATAAACGATCTTGGATTTTGTGAATTGCTTAGTGTGATCATTTCATTGTGTGGGGGTTACTGTTTGTTTCCTTAGGTAAGAACAATGCTTATTTTGGCTGAAAAACACCTAGAGGGTGTAGAGAAGATAGCACTCCATTCCCCTCAGTACTCAGCATGATGTCTATAATAACAGCAGTGGGATATGAACCCTGGCAGCCTGTTCCTAGCCCACTATTTTAACCATTAGGCTATCCTAGATGACCAGGTTCTGAAATATGGTTCTGGGTACATCTATGTAGACGTCCCCACAAACATCCTTACTAGGCAGGTCCATGTTTCTGAAATTGTATCTGCCCTTGGACATGCCTGCTTTTTTTCAGACATTCTGGCTTAGGCTTCCCAGATTGCACTTGAACATTCCTTCTAAGGCTCCCCTCTATGGGGTATCTTAGAAGAGGAGATGGAAAACTAATGTCCTAACATGACAATATATAGTCTTGAAGTGTACAAAATAAACTCTGTATTGATCGAGTACATCAAGTTTACCATGAAAATATGGCAAACCACACTCCATCTGAAGTATGAAGATGGACACTTTGTCATCCCAACATCAAGATCCAGTGAGGAATATTTCAGGGAGATGCTCTGTCACCACTTTTATTTTGCATGACTCTTAATCCACTAAGAACACTTGTTAACTCTTTGGGTATGGATTTAGCTTTAATCCTAAAGATGGTAACAATCCAGAGGTAACATCACATTTGCTGTTTATAGATGACTTGAAGCTCTACAGTTACAGTAACCAATGATTAGCGGAGCACTACATAAAATTCAGCCACAGCAACAGCTGGTGAATTGCTGTATATTTCTGAAGGGCAGAGAAAGATAATATCCCTGATGCAGATAAAGGTCATGGTGAACTTGTTCATGAACCCACTGCATTAGGAAATAAACCACAGATGTTAATGAAAAAGTTAATAGGATTAACGATTATATGGATCCCTGCAGAAAAAGATGGTATAATGTATACCCTATTATTTAAATAGAGAGGGTATACAAAAAGTGTCTGTGAAAAACGAACAAAGAGGAATACTGCCACTGGAAAAGGTGCAAAAAGCAACTGATGCCAATGTAAAGTCTCTAATTTTAAAGGTTAGAGTGAAAAAGTATATGCGTGATAACACCGTAAAACAACTGAAGTCATCTGTATAAAAAGACATAGAGAAAGAGGAGGCCTAGGCAGCAGCACCAGAAGAAAGATATATGCAGAAAAAGGGACTAGGAAAGGACAGCAGAAAGAAAGCTGGTGTAGAAAGAAAAAGGGGTTCTGAGAAGGAATGCCAAAAGAAAGGTCGTACACAGGGAAAAGGAGGGGATTCGGAAAGGAGCACCAGAAGAATGTATGCAGTTAGAAAAGGAAGGGATCCAGAAAGGAACATCAGAAAAAAGGTTGATGAAGAGAGAAAGAGGGGGCTTGGAACAGATAACTAGAAGGAAGGCCGAGGAAGAGATTTTTTTATTTATTTAGCTAGGCTTATATACCGCTTTTCTCCAGGTCAAAGCAGTGTACAAAGAACAGCAGTTATAATTATTACATTAAACAGAATATTAACATATATATATGGGGAACATTTAATATTTACAGATACAGTAAGTACATTGGTGAGAGGAATGCTAGCATATCTACATGGGTGCAGTTATTAATTTAAATGGGATGTATGATTCTGAAGGAGAGTGGGTTAGGTGGAAGGGCCAAAGTGTTCAATGAAGAGATGCGTATTTAGGTGTTTTCAGAAGGTGGGTAGGTCGGCAGGGCATCTGATTTGGGTAGGGAGGGTGTTTCACATGGAGGGTGCGTACAGTTCAAACGAGCATGTGCAGGCTTGTTTGTTATTCTTTGTCCTTGCATGGAGGATGATGAGTGTGTTGCTCCTGGATTGGCTTGTTGTTCTGCTGGGTTTGAATTAGTGGAGAAGTGCATGAAGATGGGATGTAGCGTGGGCATGGATAGCTTTGTCTGTGAGGAGGAGGGTCTCATATTTGATGCGGCTGTCCAGGGGGAGCCAGTGAAGCTGTTTTAGGATGGGTGTGATGTGGTCGTATTTTGCGGCTCCTTTTATGATTCATTCTGTTGTATGGAGGACTGTGTGCAGGGAAAGAAGTGTGGATTGAGATAAATTTTGGTAGATGGAGTTGCAGTACTTGAGGTGAGAGAGAATCATGGCCTGGAGTGCTGAACGGAAGGCTTGTGGATCAAGGAGGGGGTGTAGGCATTGAAGCATTCTGGCTTTGTAATAGATCTCTCTGGCAGTTTTGTCTATTTGTGGTTTGAGGGAGATGGAGGTAGGAGATCAGAAACGCAGATCATCAAGATAAACAAAAGACAGGCCAAGAAATCAACTAAAGAGAAAGAAGAAAGACAGGAGAAAGGCATATAGGTTTAATGGATGAACTCCTAGCCTATGGGGAAAGAGATGAATAAACTGGATTCCAGGTGCAGGAAAGATTATCCAAGTTGAATTTAACACCTAAAGTAAAGAATATGATAAGTAAGAAGAATAAGGCCATAACCTTATAAAGGGAGCATCTATTGACATCACAGAAATAAACTGAACACAAATATTGTGCAACAAAAATTATTACTGAAAGAATTATACTGATGATAATGTAGAGCCAAAAGAAAAAGAGAATGATAGTAGTTCCTCCTTGAAGAAAGCGCATTGAAGTAAAAATCACTGGGCCTGATATTGAAAAGCCTTTACACGGTTTGCATACCTGCAAACAATGTAAATGCCGATAAGCAAGATATTCAGCGGCACTAACACGGTTAGCATCAAGGCTTGCTGGAGGGATTCCGGGGCGGTATCCATCACTAACCAGGCAATGGTGATATTGAGCCTCTGCCCAGTTAGCGACACAGCAAAAGACAGGCACAAGAAAGGCTGGCTTAACTTTCGCTGCAGAAGCTGAATATCGCCGCTGCCCGGGTTAGCTTCGCAGCAATCTGGGCAAATCGGATATTCAATGCCGGAGCCTGGATATGGCCCCAATATTGAATATCCGGGTTTAAAGTTCAGCAGCAGCCACCACTGCTGGATATTGAGCCCTCTGTGTGCAGGATTAAGATCATCAAAGATTACAAAAAAATCCAAAACATCAAACTGAAACATGCTGCATTAACAGAAGACCTTAAATTCAAGATATTTTTCAGATATGTTTTTTTTTTTATTTATTTATTTAACTGCATTTATATCCCGCTTTTCACCGGGTCAAAGCGGTTTAACATAAAAGGGGAGAGGGACAATAATCAAGTTGACAGAAAGAGGGAGGAGGGCCATCATCAGGGGGATAACATTGTTGATCTTCACAGAAAGTAACAGTACTAGACAGTAGACGTTTTTCGGTAATCTCTTAGATGGTTGCTGGGGGGGTAGGTCAGGGGGTTCTGGTGAGCAGTTATTGAGAGGTGTCTGTTTCAGGTCCAAGTTATTTATGAAACAGGATGGTTTTTAACTGTTTCCGGAATGCGGAGAGGTCTTTGGTGCTTCAGATCTGGTTCGGGAGGGAGTTCCAGAGGGAGGGTGCATACATTTCGAATGCTCTGTTGCAGGTTTGTTGGTTGAACTTAGTTTGTTCATGGGGGATAGTGAGAGTGTTGCTGGTGGTCTGACAGGTTGGTCTGTTGAGAGAGGGGTGAGGTAGTAGAGTCCAAAGTTGTGTGGTCTGGGTTTGATGGAGAGCTTTGTGGATAAGTAAGAGGGATTTGTATTTAATCCTTGCTTCGAGGGGTAGGATGTGAAGTTCTCTCAGGACTGGGATGATGTGATTATGTTTTTTTGCTTTCTGGATGATTCTTGCGGTGGTATTTAAGGCAGTCCGTAGGGGGTTGGTGTGGGCGGTGGGTAGTCCGTGATAAATTGCATTGCAGTAGTCCAGGTGGGGGAGCGTCATGGCCTACATGACTATTCTGAAGTCCTGTGGGTCGATGAGTGGTCTGAGCCGTTGTACTGTCTTTGCTTTGTGGAATATTGTTCCGGCCGTCTTTTTGATCTGTTGTTTGAATGTAAGGGCTTGTTCAAGGATGATTCCCAAGTATTTTATGTGGGGTTGGACTTGTATTTGGGTGGTTCCCAAGGTGAGGTGTGGTGGTGGGCTGAAGTTTGGGTCCTTGGACACAATGAGGGCTTCTGTTTTTTTAATTTTGATGGAGAGGTTGTTCTCTTGTAGCCAGCTGGAGACATCAATAAAGCACAGTTACTTACCTGTAACAGGTGATCTCTGGGAACAGCAGGAATAAGTCTTCACATATGGGTATCGTCGGTACTGACGGAGCCTGCGTGGGAACGCTCCCCAGCGTCCAGAAAGAAAGCTTTTGGGAGCATCCCACAGTGCCTGCGCGCTGCCTTCCCGCCTTTCCCAACCGCCTCTCTCCAGTTCGAGTTTTAAGCTGAGACAAAGAGACAGAGAGGAAAGGAAAGATAGATAGAGAGATACAACTCCAAGGGGAGGTGGGTGGGTTGTGAAGACTTATTCCTGCTGTTCCCAGAGATCACCTGTTACAGGTAAGTAACTGTGCTATCTCCAGGAACAAGCAGGAATGAGTCTTCACATATGGGGACTCCCCAGCTAGAGATGCCAGGGAGATCTCCAAGGTTGTGAGTCCCTGAGAAGGGCTCTACCTGCCCCCATGGATCTCGGGCATCCAACCAGGGATGGGGGGGTAGGAGTTGATTAGGTATGGAACAGGTGTTTGAGAACAGCCTGACCAAACAAGGCATCCCGGCGGGAGTCCTTGTCCAAGCAGTAATGGGCTGTAAAGGTATGAACCGAGGCCCAGGTGGCCGCTCGACAGATTTGGTCGATGGACACAGAGTTCAGATGAGCCATAGAGGTTGCCATGGCCCTCACATTGTGAGCTGTGACATGGCCCTCCAGAGAAAGGTTCTTACTCTGGTAGGCGAAAGAAATACACTGAGCAATCCAATTGGACAGAGTTCTCTTAGAGACTGGAAGTCCCAAATGAGAGGGATCAAAAGCAACAAAGAGTTGAGAGGACTTTCTATGTTGCTGTGTCCTTTGTAAGTAAAAAGCGAGCGCTCTCTTACAATCCAGGGTATGGAGATTCCTCTCTGCACTTGATGCATGAGGTCCTGGAAAAAAGACAGGAAAATACACCTCCTGGTTCAGATGAAAAGGTGAGACCACTTTAGGCATAAAGTGTGGATTAGTCCTGAGGACTACCTTGTCATGATTGAACCTTGTATAAGGAGGATTAGCCACCAAGGCTTGCAGCTCACTGATGCGGCGAGCTGAGGTGACTGCAATGAGAAAAGTAACCTTCCAGGAAAGAAATTTCAAGGAGGTAGTGGCTAAGGGTTCAAATTCAAGTTCCATGCCACTGGAGGTGGTCTAATGGGAGGTTTAGTTAAAAGAAGGCCTCTCATGAATCTTGCAATAAGAGGATGAGAGGAAATAGGCTGTCCATTGAGAGGCTTAAGGGATGCTGCAATAGCACTCAAATGGACTCTTACTGAATTCGTTTTAAGGCCTGCATGGGATAAATGCAGCAAATACTCTAGTAAAGAATTCAGAGGTATTGCAAGGGGTTAAGACCCTTCTGTGCACACCAAATGGTAAACCTTTTCCATTTAAAAGCATAGGAACGTCTAGTGGAAGGCTTTCTGGAAGCATGAAGGATATCCTTCACCTGCTGATAAAGATGCAAATCTTGAAGGTCTAGGCCTTCAGCAACCAGGCTCTGAGATGAAGAGACTGGGGATTTGGGTGCCACAAAGTTCCCTCCTCCTGGGACAGGAGGTCTGGAGCAGATCCCAAGTCCAGGGAGGGAGCTTGAGAGAGATGCAGAAATAGAGGGTACCACACCTGGCGTGGCCAATGTGGTGCTATGAGGATCATAGACCCCTTGTCTCTCTGAAGTTTGAACAGTGTCTTGGGAATTAGGGGAATGGGTGGAAAGGCATAGAGGAAATCTTGCCCCCAATGAAGGAGGAAGGCATCCCTGGCCTGAACTCCCTGACACGGAATCCTGGAACAGAACCGGGGAAGTTTGGCATTCCACGGACTTGCAAATAGGTCTATGTCCGGGGTTCCCCAAATTCGCAAGATCCTGGCTATGGTCCCCATGGAGGGACCATTCGTGTGGAAGCAGAACTCAACTGAGTCTATCTGCCCAAGAGTTTTGAACCCCTGGAAGATACACTGCCACGAGATGAATTTGATGCTCTCTGGCGAAGGCCCACAATCTCAAAGCTTCGTTGCAAAGCGACTGAGAGCCAGTCCAGCCCTGCTTGTTCACGTAGAACATGGCTACTTGGTTGTCTGTGTGGATGAGGACTGTCTTGTAGCTGAGCAGGATGTGAAAGACTGAGAGCTAGAAGAATTGCTCTGAGCTCCAAGAGGTTGATATGTAGAGATGTCTCTTGTGGAGACCAGATGCCCTGGGTGGAGAGATCTTGTAGATGAGCTCCCCAACCCCTTGGAGAGGCATCTGTTGTAAGGATTGCTTGGGGTAGCGACTGTTGAAAGGGGGGCCCCAGCAACAGATTTTGAGTGGACCTCCACCACTGGAGAGACCAGAAGAGGCGACTGGAGGTTGCTATTTTGTCTGACAGGTACCCTGATGCCTGGGTCCATTGGGTGGACAGAGTCCACTGAGCTGCCCTCATGTGAAGGCGAGCGTAAGGAACCACATGCATGGTGGATGCCATGTGGCCTAACAGTTGTAACATTTGTCGAGCAGTTAAATGGGACTTTAACTGAATTTGTGAGGCTAACTGCACCAAGCGTAGGCAACGGGCCTGGGGAAGATACGCCCTTGCAGTTGTGGTATCCAGCAAGGCCCCTATGAACTCTAATGACTGAGTAGGGGTGAGATGGGATTTTGGGATGTTTATTACAAGTCCCAGATACTGAAGAACACGCCTTGTGCAGGCTAGGGAAGTCTGGGCCTCTGACTGGGACGGAGCTCGGATGAGCCAGTCGTCCAGATATGGGAATACAAATATTCCTAGAGTGCGTAGAAATGCAGCTACTACTGCCATGCATTTTGTGAACACTCTTGGAGCAGCGGCCAGACCGAAAGGAAGCACTCTGTACTGGTAGTGCTTTCCTTGATAAAGGAAGCGAAGGAACCTTCTGTGTGTTGGATGGATGAGGATATGAGTGTACGCATCCTTGAGATCTAGAGAACAAAGCCAATCCTGACTCTGAAGGTATGGAAGGAGAGCACCGAGAGAAATCATCTTGAATTTCTCCTTGCATAGAAACTTGTTCAATTCTCTGAGATCTAATATGGGTCTGTAGCCCCCTGTTTTCTTTGGGATAAGAAAATAGGGGGAGTAGAACCCTGAGCCCTGTTGAAGAAGGGGTACTTTTTCTATTGCCCTTTGGGCAAGAAGGGTAGCAATCTCCTGACCCAGAAGGTCGAGAAGAGATGTTGGAGAATTGAACTGTCTCACCATGGTGTGAGGAGGAAGGTTTAAGAAATGAAGCTTGTACCCCTCCCTTATGATGGAGAGGGTCCATTGCTCTGCCGTGACTTGTTCCCATCTGGGAGCAAAGTGGGTTAACCTTCCTGGGATGGTGAGAGGCTCTGGTTCTTCTAGAGCCAGAAAGGCTAAGTTCTCTAGATGTAAGTCAAAGGCCCTGAGGAGGCTGAGGCTGTTGGGCCGTAGCAGTCCTTGCAGCCTTAGGCTTGGCTTTTTTATGTTGTTGCTGACGCTTTGCAGCAAAACAACCTGCAGAAGATGTCTGCTGACCATAAGCAGGATAATATTTCCCCTTTTTGGGAAAGAAAGCCTTTTTGAATAACCTTTTTCTAACAGGAGCAGAAGTAGACTTTGAAAGTCTATCTAAGGCAGAATTCTCAGCATCCATCTGAGTGGCCTTTGCTTGCCAATCCTTGCCAAAAAGGTTTTCACCTGTACAAGGAAGATTTCCTAATCCATCCTGGACCCAGGGTTCCAAATCATAAGCTTGTAACCAAGCAACTCTGCGTGCATCTATGGCAATAGCCGAGGCTCTGCTGGCACACTCAAAAGAGTCAAAGGCTGCACGGTTGGAAAATTTGGAAACATCCTGGGCATGTTTAAGCCAGGTGAGAAACTCTTCCCTTTTATCTTCTGAGATAAAAGGAGATAAAGTTTGCAGATGATCTGTAACTTCCTTTAGAAACATCCCCATATAGAGACTATAGGAGTTGATTCTGGCAGCAAGCATATTGGCCTGGAAAATTCTCCGGCCAAAAGCATCCAAGGTTCTGCATTCTCTTCCTGGAGGATTAGATGAGTGTCTTTTTGCACTCTTTATCCTCTTCATAGCAGACTCTACCACAATAGAGTGGTGAGGAAGCTGAGTCTTATGAAAGCCAGGACAAGGAGGAGCACGGTACATGGTGTCCAACCTACGAGAATGAGGGGAGATAGTGAGAGGTGTCTCCCATATGCCCAACATGTGATCATGAAAGATCTCATGAATTGGTAAAGTAGCTGCCTCTTTAGGAGCCTTAGGATATTGTAAAATATCCAATTTTTGGCTCTAGGCTCTGATTCAGGGGCCAATGAAATGGAGAGGCCCCTGGCCACTTCCCTAATGAAGTCTTGAAAAGACAAGTCTTCTGGAGGAGACATTCTTCTTTTTGGAGAAGAGGGCTCCTGAGGAAGGAGTACCGATGCTTCGACAGAAGCCTCTGATTCATCAGAGTCTTCGGAGGAATCGAAGTATCGCCTGTCTGGATGCTCCTGCATAGCCCGATACGCGTACCGAGTGGTATCGACATCGGGAGTGATCGGTACCGATTCGGTACCGATGGGCATCACAGAACAGGGTACCGCTGCAGTCAACACCGAAGCCGATGCAATCGGTACCGGCACCAGAACCGATATCAGTGCCGGTGCCGGAACCGGTACCGACAACGGAGTTTGTTGTGGTACCGGAGGCGTCGCAGCTTGTATGAATGCCGCAATGGCACGCTGCATGGTCAGAATATTCTGATCCATCGACGCAACCAATGTCTGGATGTCGGTACCAGTGGAAACCACCGGTACCCCAGAACATGGCAACAGGTGATCGGTCGAGGCCGAGCCATCGATGTCAACCTGTAACCCCATAGATGAAGCTTTGGAAGCCGGAGCTTCCCGCCGGGGTAATTTTGCCGGTGCGGGATCCTCGAGAGCAAGCCTGGAGGCATCTCGATACTTAGAGGGAGATCTACCCTTCGAGGACCGGCTGGACTTATGTTTGGTTACCTGAGATCCATGGGAGGAAAAAGAAGCCCTGGAAGATGTCGATGCCACCAAAGCTGCATCAGAGGGAAACAGGGTAAGGAGCTTGGCCGCTCGATTCTGTCGACCTCTTTTAGACATCATGGAACAGGACTCACAATCGGTGATGGAGTGGTCAGGACCCAAACATTTTAGACACCACTCATGGGTGTCAGTGATAGAAATAGTACCGCTGCACTTCGTGCACTTTTTAAACCCGGAAGCGGGCTTTTCCATGAGGAAAATTTCTCTAGGCCTAAGGCTCAAGAGGAAAAAATGCACAGAAGTGGGAAATGGTAGTTTTTTTTTTTTTTTAAAGAAGAAAGAAGAAAAGACCGGCGGTACCGGTCCGACGTCGAAGAAGGCAGACGCGCGACCAAAGAAATAAAGAAATATAAAGAACTTCTTCAGCGGTGACAGGAACACGACCTGCTGGCTCCGCGGAAAAGAAGAACTGGAGAGAGGCAGTTGGGAAAGGCGGGAAGGCAGCGCGCAGGTGCTGTGGGATGCTCCCAAAAGCTTTCTTTCTGGACGCTGGGGAGCGTTCCCGTGTAGGCTCCGTCGGTACCGACGATATCCATATGTGAAGACTCATTCCTGCTTGTTCCTGGAGATAGCAGTTTCATAGGTGATTGTTTGTTGGGTTTGTGGTTGTGATGGGTCCATAAAGCATTATGTCATCTGCGTAGATATGGTAGTTGATGTTGTGAGCACATATTACCGAGCAGAGTGGCTGTAGGTAGATATTGAAGAGCATCGCGGATAGTGTAGAGCCTTGGGGTACTCCTTGGTGCTGTCGAAAAGGGGGGGGGGAGTTGCCATGTTTGTGCGGATTAGCCGTTGTCTATTGGTCAGGTAGGAGTGGAACCATTGTAGCACTATGTCCTTGATGACAATCTCTTGTAGTCTATGTAGGAGTGTGCTGTGGGAGATGGTGTCAAATGCTATGGATATATCTAGAAAGATCATAGCATATCCAGAGTGCTTTGTCTGTGTACCTTTGATTAGGGTGTTCAGTAGTGATATCATGAGGGTCTCAACTCCATGTGATGGGCGGAATCCGTGTTGTTGTGGGTCCAGGATGTTGCTGTTATCGAGGTGGTCTTGAAGCTGTTGTTGAATTATCTTCTCGATGATTTTAGCAGTGAATGGGAGACTTGCTATTGGCCTGAATGAGGAGGGGTCGAGGGGGTCCAGGTTGTGTTTCTTAATGATTGGGCGAATGATGGATGTTTTGAGGGCATCTGGCATGTGTCTTTGCTTGAGAGATTCGTTGACTATGTGGGTTAAGGCTGTGCTTATGTCCTCCTTAGTTTTCTTTATCCATTCCACAGGGCATGGATCTAATGGAGAGGTGGTGGTGTTTAGGCAAGTGATAGTGGATTCTATCTTTCCTTTGGTGACTGTTTTGAATGTGCTCCTGTCAGTGTCCTTAGCAGTAGGGTAGGTTGGTTGTTGTTGTTGCATTCGCTTTTGGGTTGGTTGGTTGTTAGAGCTGCTTGTATTGGCATGCTAGTTGTTCTGGGGGATGTTTGGGAGCTGGTTAGATTGGTTGGGTGCCTTTGTTAGCTTCTTTTTTTTTATTTATATGATTTTTTAAACTAAACAGCAAGACCTAAATACATTCTTGCATAGGAAAATAGAGTACATAATAGAAAAGCATATGAAAAAAAATCCAAGAGAAAAACATCAAATCAATTACTACTCCATATAGTCCACATGTTGGAGGAGGAGGCAAAGAATACCAACCAGAGCAGGAGTACTCTGGAAAGTAAATAAAACATAGACATAAGATATTATTATTATATCTCTTCAAGGAAAACCAGTGGCTTAGGGGCGACCCTGGACATAATCCAAACTAGAGGATAGCTTACAACATTATTCTGGAGATGCAGCAGATAACAGTCTGGCATTAATAAAAGTACTAAGATCATTCGGATCAGAAAAACTATATCTGACAGAATTAATAATGACCAGGCATCTGCACGGAAATCTAAGGAAAAAGGTCCCCCCAATTTGAGAAACCCCAGCTTTATAAAGAAGAAATTGTTTCCTCCTCTTCTGGGTCTCCCGAGTTAAATCTGGAAACATTGATATGTTCAAACCCAGAAACATTTCTAAACGCTTCTTAAAAACATTTTTAAGAGCCAGTCTTTGTCGGAGACTAATGCACATTGAACCAATAATGTGGCGGGAGTACAGTTATCCCCCCCCAGTGTCCTCGAGCAAGCCAGAAACATTCAGAATATTAAAGTCCACTTCGGATACAGTCACAGGGGTCTCAGTACTCTTCTTACCGCGAGGCAGGTAATAGACCTTACTCAAAGGAGGTATCAGTTCTGGGGGGACACTCAACACTTCTTGCATATATCTTCTAAACATATCCAGAGCAGATACACCAGCTACTCATGGAAAGTTTAAGACATGCAGATTTGTTGCCTTAGAAGCATTCTCCAACACTTCTAGCTTGTATTTAATCGTCCCATTTTCTTTAGACACTTTCCAACTGAGAGCCAAAATCGGTTATCTGAGTCTGCATGCGTTCACACGTAGAAACTACTGTTCCAATATTTGAAGCGTTCTTCTGAATGATATCAACATTCTCTTGGACCCGGGATGATAAAGAAGAGGTTTGTGAATGAATCGCCGCAGAAAGAGTAGCAATGGCTTCTCATATAGACTCCAAAGTAAAAACCTTGGGTCGAACCAGAAGAGGCAGGTCGATTGAAGGGGTTGAAGCAAACTGAGGGGAAGGCATTTCAACTGAAGAGAGCATCCCCATGTCACCAGCCGACAAACTTCCACCGGAGACCTCCCTGAGACTCTCGGGGGACAACGGAGCCAAACCACCGGCTAGCACCCCCTCTGTAACACTCGCAGTTCCCACTCCGCTGGTCCGAAGGTAGGTGAACAAAACGATCCATTGGACCTGAAGTAGGTAGCGGGGGCTCAGAGGGGACAGCCCTTTGCTTCCCTTTATGCTTAGGCATCTGAACACTCTAAACTCTCCGCAGCCATCTTAGAAAGTCTCCTCTCCTTTGTTAGCTTCTTGACAATCTCAAAGGGTTCATGTGGTCTGTTTATTGAGGTGTTTATGATTTTTGAGTAGTAGGTCCTTTTTGCATTTTCTGTTTCTGTGCGGTATGCATTTAGTTCACTCATGTACCTCGCTTTGTCTGTTTCTTTTTTGGTCTTTCTTGTTATTGAGAGGAGGAAGTAGAAAAGTGGTATTGTCAGACTCAAGGGGGAAGGGGAGGAATATGTAGAAGCTGATGAGGATAAAGCGGAATTGCTTAACAAATGTTCTGTGTTCACAGCAAAAGGGTCGGATCAGGATCTCAGAAACCATCCACAAATAAGAACATAAGTGAAGGGGATCTTTAACGATTTTCAGAAAATGGTGTTCGTGAGGAACTAGCTAAACCAAAAGTAGACAAAGCAATGGGGCTGGATGGGATACATCCAAAAATATTGAAGGAACTTGGGGACATTATAGCAGCTCCAATAACTGACCATTTCAATGCTTCTTTAGAGGACTGGAGAAAGGTGCATGTGGTCCCTTTACACAAAAGCAGAAGTAAGGATGAGGTTGAGAACTACATGCTGGTTGTCATAGTTACTCACCTGTAACACGTGTTCTCTGGAGACACAGGAATCTGTCCTCACATATGGATGATGTCAGCACTGACGGAGGCCTCGTGGAAGCATCCCCCCAGCTTTCAAAGGAAAGCCTTTGGGAGATACGTGGTCCCCTTCCCGCCCAAGGGTGCTATTTTGCTCAGATGACATCAGATGACAAAGATAAAATAAAAGATGGTAAAGGAGCAACTTCAAGGGGAGGGTTGAGAGGACTAATTCCTGCTGTCCCAGGAGAACACCTATTACAGGTGAGTAACTACGCTTTCTCCAGGAACAAGCAAGAAATCAGTCCTCACATATGGGACTCCCCAGCTACAGGCTACCAAAAGCCCGGTCAACCTCAAGGGGAGCTGTAAGCAGCAGCAATTGAATCCATAGCTACAGACTACAGTAGGACTCCTATGCCTGATGGAAATGAGCACTCCAGTAGCCTGAACACAGAAAAGTAGGAGGGTAAGAGTTGCCTAAACCCCAACAAGATTCCAGAGCACAGCCTGGCCGAAGGCACTTTCCCATCAGGACTCCCTTTCCAGGCAGTAATAAGCTGCGAAAGTATGGACTGAAGACCAGGTGATGGGCCGTCAGATGTCCATCATCAGGATAGAGCGCAGGTTTGCCACCAAGGCTGCCATGGCCCTGACGCGGCCTTCCAGCAGAAGCCCCACCTGCTCATAGGTGAAGGCTATACAGTCCGCCACCCAGGTGGACAGTGTATGTTTGGTCACTAACTCCCCCAGTCTACTGGGATCGTATGAGAGTGTGATAGGCGATGGCCTACTTCATCTTGTAAATGTAAGAATGTGGCAGAGGCCTGTCTCTGCCTGCCTGTCAGCTCTGCGTGAGTCCTCCCCCCTCCACCTCAGAGTATTATAACTGACTCTGGAATATTACAGAAATTACCAGTAGCTGTTAGAAACACTTCTCAGCTTTGCTTTGCCTTGATAAGAATGTCTTCTGATAAGAACGTAAAACTCTTCCACTGTTTTTGTTATGTTTTAAGCACAGATGTCTGTGTCAGTATTATTGCTTGCACACTGTATCCTTGCTAATACACTGACCTTGTAGAGAGAAGCAGATTGAAATTCAGCAGAATATATTATGTCTAAAGTTTTGAGCCATGGCGAGAGAGATGTGCACGGGGGGAACACGGGGGTAAGCCCAGTCACAGATGGCTATTGGATGACAATAGCTGGGCCACCAAGACCAATGAGGAGGTTGACCTGTATTAGATTGGGGAAGAAAGGTATATAAACTGTCATTTTTCTGAGCTCTGGGCTCAGCCAGTTTGTATGTAATCATTGTCTGAGTCTGTGCACATTAAACTGGCTTGAATTCTAGTCAATAGACTCCGGGTTTTATTGGTTGCGGACACTTCGCTATTACAAGAGGAAAAGCTGAGCAGCTTTGTGATGGCCCTGAGTACGCTGGATGTAAAAGGACAAGGCCCTCTTACAGTCCAGGGTGTAGAGGACCATCTCCCCCCTACTGGAATGAGGTCTTGGGAAGGAGGTGGGAAGTACTACCTCCTGATTGAGGTGGAAGGACGATACCACCTTTGAAAGGAATTTAGGGTGTGCGTGGAGAATTACCCTGCTCTTATAGAACCTGATATATAGCACCTCCGCCACTAAGGCCTGGAGCTCGCTATCCCTGGTGAGTGCAACCAGGAACACCACCTTCAATGAGAGGTATTGCAGGTGGCAGGTAGCCAGAGGCTCAAAGGGCGTGCAAGTGAGCTGCCTTAATACCACATTGAGGTCCCACTCAGTCACCTGAGGGCGAACCGGGGGCTTTATTAAGAGCAGAACACATAGGAAGCGGGTCACCAGCAGATGGACTGAGAGGGGTTTGCCATCCACCGGGTGGTGGTGCGCCTCCAGGGCACTAAGGTGCACCCTGACGGAGTTCGATTTAAGCCCAGATTGCGAGAGGTGGAGAAGGTACTGTAGCACCAAACTCACCGGGAAGGAGAATGGGTCAGTCCCATAATAACATTGTAACATAGTAAATGGCGGCAGATAAAGACCAATATGGCCCATCTAGTCTGCCCAGTAAGATGTCAAGAGTAGGTGTACCGGCCGCTCCATGCAGGCCACCCCTCCCCATGTCTTTGTTTTAGGGGTGAACCCACTGCTCCGTGTAGGACACCCTTGTATGTTGAGAAATTAGTTAGTTAAGTTTATTTTGATTTTATCTTGTTGCTGTAAAGAGATCCACTGTGTCTGTCCCATGCACGCCAAATGGAATATCTACACCATTTAAGGGAAGCCTTATGAGAGGCCAGCAGAATCTCCTCTGCCTCACCCAAGAGGCTGAAAGGGACTAGGATCACCCTTTCAGCAGCCACATTGTCAGCGCCAGGGAACCCAGGTTGGCATGCAGAAGAGGACCCCCGTCCTGGGACAGGGGCCCTGGAGAGTTCCCCAATGGGATGGGAGTCTCCATCGATAGATGGAGAAGTAATGGGAACCATGGTTGCCTGGCCTATCGAGGGGCTATCAGGATGAGCGATGCTTTGTCACAGAGGGTCCTGAACAATGTCTTGTGAATTAGTGGTGTGATTGGGAAGGCGTACATGAGGCCTTTCGACCACAAGACGAGAAACACGTCCGCTGCCACCATGGAGAAGTGGGGCAACTGGTATTATTATTTTTTTTTTTATTTGCAGTCTCTTTTATACCGCGCTATTCGACATCAGTGCGGTTTACAATGAACATAAGAGTTGCACATCTCAATTTTGTGATTTGTGCTTACAGTGAAACAGGTATAATAACTTGGGTATACATTAAACAGGAAAATTAAACTTGGGTATGCATTAAGCAGGTATAACAGGTAAAATAGGGTATAAATATTTAGGGTATTTGTCCAGAATAGCAAACAGACCTATCTCGAGTTCCCCCCAGAGCTGAAAGAGCCGCTAGGCCACACTGTGGTCCAGCTGCCACTCATGCAGCTGGAGGACTCTGCTCAGTCTGTCAGCCAGTGAGTTGTTCTGGCCTGGCAGGTATACTGCCCGCAGGAGAGTACCCTGCCAGAGCACATAGGAGCAGAGAACCACTGCCTCTTGGCAGAGGACATGCGACTCTGTACCCCCTTGTTTGTTCACATAGAACATTGCCACCTGATTGTCCATCTGGACCAAGAACGGCTGGTGCCATAGGTGGTGACAAAAGGCTCAGAGAACCAAGTATAAGGACCGCAGCTCCAGGAGGCTGATCTGCAGGTTGCTCTCATCCTGCTACCAGCTGCCCTGGGTGCGGAATTCCTCTCAGCGGGCTCCTCAGCTGAGCATCCGTAGTGAGAACCCTTAAGGGGCTTGAGCTTGGAAAGGCATCCCTGCCTCAAGGTTTTTGGGAGTCTGCCAGCAGGTCAGGGAGTCCACCAATTGGCAGTCACTGAGACTTTGTCCCGGAGATGTCCCGTAGCCTGAGTACACTGGTCCCAAAGGCACCACTGCGTGGCCCTAATGTAGAAGTGGACATCTAGGGTGACATGGACCGTGGAGGCCATATGCCCGAGTAGGCGCAGGAGGAGCTGGGCAGGTACTGAGGAGTGGCACTGTACATCCAGGGCCAGGGCCCTGAAACAGTTAGCTCAGTCTCTGGGCAGGAAGATCTTAGCCTGGAGTGTCCAGTCTTGCCCCTATAAACTCCAGACATTGTGTTGGGAGGAGGTGGAACTTGGGGTAGTTTATCACAAATGCCAAGTGTTGCAGGACCTGGATGGTACATGCAGTGGCCTGCTGCACCTCTGAGGCCGTGCCTCCTTTTATGAATTAGTCATCCAAATAGGGGAAGACAGACCCCTGGAGGTGGAGGAAGGTAGCTACAACTACCAGGCACTTGGTGAAGATCCTTTGGGCGCAGGCCAAGCCAAAAGGCAGCACACTGTATTGGTAGTGCCCCCTCCCCCACCAGGAACCTCAGGTACTGCCTGTGGTTGGGGTGAATGAGGATGTGGGTATAAGCATCCTTCAGATCCAAGGAACATAGCCAATCTCTCTGCTGGAGGTAAGGCAGCAATGTTCCAAGGGAGCGCATCTTGAACTTCTCCCTCACCAGGAACTTATTCAGATTCTGCAGGTCGAGGATAGGCCTTAGGCCTCCAGCTCTTTTTGGCATGAGGAAGTACCTGGAGTGGAATCCTTGCCCTTGAAATGGTGGGGCACTGATTCCACCGCCTTGTCTGGTGAAGAGAAGACCTGGGGGCTCTCCCAGAAAGTAAGGGGGAGGAGTCTGAGTCATATGGAGGAGGTAGCCCTCCTTGACCACCCAAAGCGCCCAGGAATCAGTGGTGATAGTTAGCCACCTTTGAGCATAGTGGATCATACGTCCCCCTGTGGACTGCTGACCTCACTGGGGTGGAGAGGCTATGTTCAAGGAGTCAAAAACTCCCCCCTGGGTGGGCTGGGGCTGACGCCTGGGGCTTGGGAGTCTTCTGCTTACGAGGGCTATGCCCTTGTCCCTTGGCCTGCTGACCCTGCTAGGAAAGCCGGGGAGGCCTGAAATGGTGGGTAGTTTCTGTAAGCAGCCCCTTTTCTCGGGTAGAACAGCTTTGTACCCAAGCCCTTCCATAAGGAAGAGGCAGCGGCCTTTTTAGAGAGCCTGGTCCTCGTCATGAACTCGGTCTCCAGCTCGGCAGCCTTGTCGGTCATGGGTTTGCCAAAGAGCTTCTTTCCTTGCCATGGGACATCAACCAATTTGTCCTGAACCCATTGCTCAAGATCGGATGACTGTAGCCAAGCCTGGCATCAGGCACCGATGCCTGCCGCTGCTACTCAAGCCGCTGACTCAAAGCCATCATAGGCTGTTCAAGACATAAACTTGGAGCACCCACGGATGGCCTTGGCCAGGTTCTTGAACCACTGCAAGGATTCCTCGGACAGACCAGCTGAGACCTGGGCAATTTCCTTCACCAGGTCTCTCAGGTACATGTCCATGTACAGCTGGTAAGCCTGGATGCAGCTGATGAACATCGAACCCTGGTAACACTTTCTGCCAAGAGTGTCCAAGGTGTGTGCTTCCCTGCCGGGAGGCACCAAGGAGTGCATCTTCTGACTCTTCAGTCGACGCATGGCCAACTCCACCACCATGGAGTTATGCGGCAGCTGTGATTTCTGGAAGCCCAGGCTCCAGCAGACTCAATACATTGAGTTGAGCAGCTTGCTCACCACTGGGCCCTTAGTGAATATGCAAGAAATATATTTGCATACATTGAGGGCAGTGCATGCATAAATCTCATGTATATTCAATAGAACTATAATGAAAACCTGACTGGCTAGGGGAAAGAGTAGGGCCTGTGGACCAGATTTATTTTATATTAAAAATATTTATAGATCATTTCTCTGACTAAACACTACCCAAAAAGGTGGACATATTCACAAATGTGGTACATAAATATACACTGAAATAAGAATTGTTTTTTTAAATGAACACAGTGTTCATATATGCAGCCACATGATATCAGTGGCAACCTGATTTTTGATGTCACTGCAGGAATGAGTGATATATATGGCAAATGCTACTAGCTTAGTATCACGTTTTCAAACACAAAATACAACTTGGGTTGTAAGAAAAACAAAAAATAACGATGTTCCCAATATCACAGCTTGCTACTGTAAGTGACTACAGTGTTTCCTCCCAGTATTATTCTTTAGAAAAAAAAAAGAATGAAAGTCTTTTCGCTTACAATAAATGCTGGATTCAGTTTCTGAAATTTTCCCCCAGAGAGAGAACTTAGTTTTTGCACAGCGCTAAAAGATTTATGTGGTTTTGGCTAAGTGCTTATTTTTTTGATTCAGTAGTTCCTCAAGCACCAGCTTTATTAAACTTTAGTGTAAGTTAAGTGAATCAGTTCTAACATGACTGAGGTACCACAAGAACCAAATATTCCTTCATGGCTCTATTTCAAAATCTGGGGAAAGATTGGAAGAAAGCCTTTGCAAAATATAATTCTCATCAACATTAATTCCAGCAAAGTTTTGTTTTAGTACATAAAGTACCTCCAGTGTAGGGCTTCCAGTTATAATACTTTCCCCGGAAAGGCATATTGTCAAAATCTGCACACTGTTTTTCTCGGAAATCACGGGATCCTGGAGGACATGGCTAAAATAAAGGAAAAGAAACCACATATTAACCTATAATGAATATGAAAGGACACATAGGGCCCCTTTATCTAATGCTTAGTATGTTCTAGTGGCATTAGCACAATCCGTCACCTTGGCCCATTTAACTTCTAGTAAAAGGAGCCCATAATATAACATGGAAGTGGTAAAATAATAATAATAATAATAATAATAAAAATGAAATGGCACACATTCCATTTCCCAATTCTCAAAATTGTTTTATGGCTCTATCACTAGCATTCAGACTGAAATGTCTGTTTTGTAATCTTAGACGGGCATGAAGCTACCCTTAAGTGTTACAGCAGTTTCCATATAAATGAACACTCAGAAACAGGTCACCACTCACTTTGCAATGAGTCTATCAGATATCTTCCTATAAACAGACATTAAAAATCAGATGAAGAAATTAAAGCACAAAATCTTCCTGAGAAACACGGATCCCGACTTAGGCCTCTTTTAGTAATACTTAGCTGGAGCTATCTGCCACACAGCTCATAGGAGTAAAATGGGGCTGTGCAGCAGACAGCTCAAGTTAAGTGTTAGTAAAAGGGGCATTAGTTGCTAGAGCTGCCTTTAGCACATTTAAGATACCTAGAGGCAGATCTGTAGCATTGCATTCCACACCATTAATTGTGGTTTGGAAATTTACTGCTCACTGTAACTGCTGTCCAGAACTGACAAAGCCCATATTCGAAGACCAGGGATAAGGCTGGATAACACATTTGGCTTTAAATCTAAGCAATGTTAAATTGAAAGTCACCAAGATTCCCAAATAACTAGTTAAAACATCACAGATTAAAATTCACAAGAGAGAGCAATGTTAAAAAAGCCAATATTGCCAAGACTTCTCGATTTAACAGCTTGAAGTTTCCAGGATTTTTTACTCACTTCTTTAAATCTTATTCTGAGGTCTCCTTTCTTTTTTTTTTTTTCATTATTATTTTTATATTTTAATACTGTTTTGGAATAACAAATGCACACTTTGCATTATTTTTGTATTCATAAAGGTAAGACAATAGGCAAGAAGCTGAGTAGTTTAACATTCAATATGAATATTTCCTCAGAAATAAAACAAACAATTGGGAGCAATTTTATAGGAGGGCACCTATACAAATTTTCAAAAACCCACTTAATTTATGAAGGCATAGGCAGCGCCTTTATAAATAACTGCTCCTAGGCAGGTGCAAATATGTTCATACAGGGCCATACCAAGCACAGGGGGAGAGCGTCTTTCAATTGAAAGCAAGTTCTGCTATGAGGGGACATGGATTGAGAGTGAAAGGGGATAGACTCAGGAGTGATATGCGGAAATATTTCTTTACGGAAAGAGTGGTGGATCCATGAAATAGTCTCCCAGTGGAGGTGGTAGAGAGGAGGATAGTATCTGAATTCAAAAAAGCATGGGACAAACACAGAGGATCATTTGGTTCCCATACTCCCGAGGGGTATGGATACCCACAGTTAAGTACCTCAGGAGACGTGATTTAGCCTGAATTCTAGTTGTGAATGTGTTTCCTTCCTAAAAAAACACCTTTAAAAGTACACATGGAGGGTAATTTTATATAGGTCACCAAAGTGTATGTGCGCACCAAAAAAACAGGATAGATAGATGTATGCCAGCATTTTAGAGTAGTTAAGAACATAAGAACATAAGATATGCCATACTGCATCAGACCAAGGTCCATCAAACCCAGTATCCTGTTTCCAACAGTGGCCAATCTAGGTCATATGTACCTAGCAGTTTCCCCAAAAGACACAGGTTCCGCAATGCTTGTACTGGGTCAAGTATTGATATCCTGGGTCCCTTCTTAATAATGGTTTATGGACCTTTCCTCCAGGAACTTGTCCAAACCTTTTTTAAACCCAGCTACACTAACAGCCTTTACTACATCCTCCGGTAACAAATTCCAGAGTTTGATTACACGTTGAGTGAATAAATATTTTCTTTTATTAGTCTTAAATAGTTTACCCTGTAGCTTCATTGCATGTCCCCTAGTCTTTCTGTATTCTGATAACGTAAACAATCGATCTACGTTTACCCGTTCCACTCCATTCATTAA
Source organism: Ichthyophis bannanicus (assembly GCA_033557465.1). Lineage (NCBI taxonomy): Eukaryota > Metazoa > Chordata > Amphibia > Gymnophiona > Ichthyophiidae > Ichthyophis > Ichthyophis bannanicus. Next base: position 294,908,721 of record CM066032.1, read on the forward strand.
TTTATAGACTTCTATCATATCTCCCCTCAACCGTCTCTTTTCCAGGTTAAAGAGCCTTTCTTCATAGGAGTATCCTTCCATCCCCTTTACCATTTTGGTGGCTCTTCTCTGAACATTTTCTAATAACTCTATATCCTTTTTAAGATACGGCGACCAGAATTGCAAACAATATTCAAGGTGCGGTCTCACCATGGAATGATATAGAGGCATTATAATATTTGTTGTTTTATTTTTCATTCCTTTCCTTATGATACCTAGCAGTCTATTTGCTCTCTTGGCTGCCGCTGCACACTGGGCCGAGGGTTTTAACATGTTATCCACAATGACGCCTAAATCTTTTTCCTGGGTGGTGGTTCCTAATGTGGAACCTTGCATCGTGTAACCATAGTTTGGGTTGTTTTTCCCTAGGTGCATAACTTTGCACTTGTCCACATTAAATTTAATCTGCCATTTTGATGCCCAGTCTTCTAATTTATCAAGATCCTCTTGCAATTTTCCACAATCCTCTTGGGTTTTAACAACTTTAAATAGTTTTGTATCATCTGCAAATTTGATAACCTCACTCGTTATTCCACTTTCCATGTCATTTATGAATATGTCAAAAAGCAGTGGACCCAGCACAGATCCCTGGGGTACACCACTATTCACCTTTCCCCATTGGGAAAATTGGCCATTTAGCCCAACCCTCTGCTTTCTATCTTTTAACCAGTTCCTGATCCACAATAGTACACTGCCTCCTATCCCATGACTCTTTAGTTTTGCCAAAAGTCTCTGATGAGGGACCTTGTCAAAGGCTTTCTGAAAGTCCAGATACACTATACCAACTGACTCACCTTTGTCCACCTGTTTATTCACACTTTCAAAAAACTATAACAGATTAGTAAGACAAGATCTTCCTTGTCTAAAGCCATGTTGGCTGTCTCCCATTAGGCCAGGACTATCTACATACTGAGTAAACTTATTCTTTATGATGGTTTCTACCATTTTTCCCGGTACTGACGTGAGGCTCACCGGTCTGTAGTTTCCCGGATCACCCCTGGAACCCTTTTTAAAAATTGGTATTACATTGACGATCCTCCAATCTTCAGGTATTGGAGATGATTTTAATGATAGTTCACAGATTACTAATAGCAGGTCTGCAATCTCATATTTCAGTTCTTTCAACACCCTTGGATGTATACCATCAGGCCCAGGTGATTTGCTACTCTTCAGTTTATCTAATAGTCGTAATACATCTTCCCGATGTATCGATATTTCCTTCAATTCTTCCACATCTTTAAATACCACTTCAGTCATGGGTAACATCCCTACATCTTCCTCAGTAAAGACGGAAGCAAAGAATGCATTCAGTCTCTCCGCTATCGCCTTGTCGCCTCTTAGTTCCCCTTTAACTCCTCTATCACCTGTAAAAGGTGTTCTCCAGGAGCAGCAGGAATCAGTCCTCACTTATGGGTGACATCGGCGCCGATGGAGCCCCCGTGCGGAGCATTTCCCCAGCTTTCTAAGAAAGCCTTTGGGAACACTGCACGCATGCACGGTCCCCTTCCCACCTAATGGTGCCATCTTTCTCAGTCAAATGACATAGCTAAAAAACAGCACACAAAAATGTAAAAATGAACTATGTACAACTGCAATTCCCAGGGGAGGAGGGAGGGTTGTGAGGACTGATTCCTGCTGCTTCTGGAGAACACCTGTTACAGGTGAGTAACTACTCTTTCTCCAGGACCAAGCAGGAAGTCAGTCCTCACTTATGGGACTCCCCAGCTTCAGGCTACTGGGGACCCAGAGCTGAAAACTGAGCTCCCTCTAGCCTCAGCATCTGAGAAAGGATTTCACTGAAACATACCTCTACCGGTAGCCCAACCAGAGGGCTGGAGGGTAGGAGTTGCCTAAACCTCAAAGAGATTCCGGAGCACTGCCTGACCAAAAGCACTGTCCCTACGGGACTCCCTCTCCAGGCAGTAATGGGCCGCAATAGTCTGGCTTGAGGACCAAGTTGCAGCCTTGCAGATGTCTGCCAACGGTACAGAGCGGAGATGAGCTACTGAGGCAGCCATTGCCCTGACACGGTGGGCCATGACCCGACCCTGCAATGGAAGGTCAGCTGTCCTGTAAGCCCATGTGATACAGTCAGCCACCCAGATGGACAAGGTACGCTTGGAGACCGGCACCCCCAAGTTATTGGGGTCAAAAGATACGAAGAGTGAGTAGCCCTCCTATGCCCCTGCGTACACTCAAGGTAGAAGAATAAGGCCCTCCTACAGTCCAGGGTATGCAGGACTGTCTCAGCCCGGCTGGCATGGGGCCTAGGGATGAACGTTGGAAGGACCACCTCCTGGCTGAGATGGAAAGAGGAGACAACCTTTGGGAGGAACTTAGGATGAGTCCTAAGGACTACCCTGTTCCTATAGAAGCGAGTGTAGGGTCTGTCACAGACCAGGGCTTGAAGTTCACTCACTCGCCTGGCCAAGGTCAAGGCCACTAGGAATAGAGTCTTCCAGGAAAGGAAGCGTAAAGGACATGTAGCCATGGGCTCAAAAGGTGGGTGAGTCAGTTGCTGCAAGACCACATTCAACTCCCACTCAGGGGCCGGTGGACGGAGAGGAGGCTTGAGCAGTAGTAAGCCTCTGAGAAACCGGGACACAAAGGGATGAACCGACAAAGAGTGTCCCTCCACCACTGAGTGGTGAGCTGCCAGAGCAGAGAGGTGGACCCAAACAGAATTGGACTTGAGGCCCTCATTGGACAAGTGTAGAAGGTACTGGAGCACTACTGGCACAGTGCAGCCGAAAGGATCTTCCTTGCACTGCTGACACCACAAGGAGAACCTCCTCCACTTCAGGGCATACGTTTTCCTGGTGGATTGCTTTCTAAAGGCCAAGACCACCTCTTCTACTTCCTGAGGCAGGCCCCAGGGAGCCAAGACTACCCTTGCAGCCTCCAGGCCATCAGATTGAGAGATTTGAGATTGGGGTGCAGAAGGGAACCCTGATCCTGAGAGAGAAGGTCGGGTTGGAACCCCAGAGGCAGTGGTGTCTCCACTGCCAGTAGAAGTAGGAGTGGGAACCAGGGCTGTCTTGGCCACCTGGGAGCAACCAGAAGGACCGAGGCCTTGTCCTGAGAATCTTGAATAAGGTTCGGGCCACCAGAGGCGTGGGAGGAAATGCATACAGTAGGCCCTGGGACCAGGAAATTAGGAAGGCATCCGCCGCTACCCTTAGGGGATGCGGTTGCCTGGAACAAAACCTGGGCAGTTGGTGATTCAGGGGTCTGGCAAAGAGATCCATGGATGGAAGTCCCCATTTCAGGAAAATCATTTGAACCACTAACGGGTGCAGCTGCCACTCGTGGGGCTGCAGAATTCTGCTTAATCTGTCTGCCAGAAAGTTCTCCTGGCCAGGAAGATAAACAGCCCTCAGCAACATCTGGTGCCTGAGGGCAAAAGAGCAAAGGGCCTGTGCTTCCAGGCATAGAGGCCTGGATCCAGTGCCGCACTGCTTGTTCACATAGAACATGGCTACTTGGTTGTCCGTCTGAACTAGAACAGACTGGTGAGCCAAAGTGTGAGAAAAAGCCTTGAGGGCTAAGCGAATAGCCCGCAGTTCTAGGAGGTTGATCTGTTGCGTGGCTTCCCATGGGGACCAGAGGCCTTAAGTGCAGCTCTCTTGTCAGTGTGCACCCCAGCCCTGTAAGGAGGCATCTGTCGTCAACACCACTGTGGGGACAGGCACCTGAAATGGCACCCCCTGAAGCAAGTTGGGGGGGGTGTAGCCACCACTGAAGGGAAGACAGGAATGGCTTGGACACCCGGACTTTGTCTGCTAGGTTCCCAGTGGCTTGCTTCTACTGAGTTCTGAGGCACCACTGTGCAGGCCTCATGTGGAGGCGGGCATTGGGGGTCACATGTACAGTCGATGCCATGTGTCCTAAGAGCTGCAGACAGAGCCTGGCAGGAACCCTTGGCAGGCTGAGAAACCGGGATGCCAACTCCATGAGCCTTTGAGCTCTGTCCTCTGGCAAGTAAGCTCTTGCCTGCAGAAAGTCCAGCCGTGCTCCTATGAACTCTAGGTTCTGGGAAGGGAGCAAAGTGGACTTTGCGAAGTTTATGACAAAGCCTAGGTCTTGAAGGAGTGATACAGTCCTGAAGGTGGCCTGCCTGGCCTCCTGGTAAGTCTGACCTCGAATGAACCAGTCGTCCAGATAGCGGAAGACAAAAACCCCTTGAGTCCTCAAGTAGGCCGCCACCACAGCTAGGCACTTTGTAAAGACTCGTGGGGCGGAAGTTAGGCCAAAAAGCAGCACTCTGTACTGGTAATGGTACATTGCCCATATAAACCTGAGGTACTTTCTGTGGTCTGGATGAATGAGGATGTGAGTGTACGCATCCTTTAGGTCTAAGGAGCATAGCCAATCTCCCTGCTGGAGGTAGGGCAGAAGTGTTCCAAGAGTAAGCATCTTGAACTTTTCTTTCTCCAAGAACTTGTTGAGGTTCCTGAGGTCTAGGATAGGCCTTAGGCCTCCGGTTCTCTCTGGCACCAGAAACTACCTGGAGTAGAAACCATGCCCCTGTAGGCGAGGAGGTACAGGCTCCACCGCCTTGTCCAGGAGCAGACCTTGAAGTTCTTGGAGGAGGAGGTTTGTGTGCAGGAGAGGCCTCAGAGGCTCTCCTGGGAAGTAGACAGGAGGTAACTGCTGGAAATGAAGCATATAGCCCTGGTGGACTATACTTAATACCCAAGCATCCCCTGTAATGGGTGGCCACCTGTGGGCAAACAGGGCTAAGCGACCTCCTGTGCAGGAATGGGGCAGCAGAGGCGGAGAGGCTATGCTGTGGGAGTCAAAAACCCCCTCCCTGCTGGGTAGGAGCAGGAACCGGAGGCTTGGGGATCTTCTGCCTACGGGGCCCATGTCCCTGCCCCTTGGCCTGCTGCCCCTGTTGGGGAGCTGGGGAGGCCTGGTACTGAGGAAAAGGTTTGTAGGCAGCCACCTTTCTTGGGTAAAAGGGCTTTTTACCCGAGCCCTTCTTTTTGTGAGAAGGGGCAGAAGTCTTTCTGGACAGCCTTGTCCTAGTCAGGTGCTCGGTTTCGAGCTCCGCCGCCTTCTCGGCCATGGGCTTGCCAAAAAGGTTCTCACCTCGGCAAGGGACATCGACCAACTTGTCCTGCACCCAGGGCTCGAGGTCCAATGAATGCAGCCATGCCTGGCATCGGGCTCCGATGCCGGCTGCCGCCACACGAGCCGAAGCCTCGAAGCCATCATAGGCCGCTCGGGACATGAACTTGGAACAGTCCCTGATTCCTCAGGACAAAGACTGGAACCTCTGCAAAGGTTCCCCGGAGAGGCCAGAAGAGAACCCGACAAGCTCTTTCGCCAGGTCTCGTAAGTACATGCCCATGTACAGCTGGTATGACTGGACACGGCAAACAAGCATCGAGCCCTGGAAGCACTTTCTGCCGAAAGCATCCAGGTTCTGGGCCTCCCTGCCGGGGGGGCACTGCGGAGTGCATCTTCTGGCTCTTCAGACGATGCATGGCCGATTCCACTACCATGGAATGGTGCGGCAGCTGCGACTTTTGGAAGTCAGGGTTCTTACGGAGTCGATAGGTGGAATTGACCCGCTTGCTCAAGACCGGCGCCGAGGCCAGTGCCTCCCACATCCGGAAGAGGAGCCGTTCCAGCATTGGAGGAACCGGAACAGTAAAGGCCTCCTTCGGAGGAGAGTCATACTGGAGGGCCTCGAGCTCCTCGGCTCGAGGCTCCTCCTCGGGGTCCGCGGGGATCGCCAATGCCTTGGCCATGTCCCGCACGAACTTCGAGAACCGGGTGTCCTCCAGAGGAGACCTACTCCGGGGCTCGGACTGCGGTGAGTCCGAAGGGATGCACCGAGTCCGGAAGGTGTCAGGGGACTCCTCATCCTCCGTCTCCCATGCTGACTCATCTGAAGAGGAGTCGAGGGGCTCCGACCATGCGGGTCGAGGTGGCACCCGCCCCGACGTCGAAGGCACCGGCGTCGACGCCCTCGGTTCCGAGTGGGAGGTCGAGGGGGACCGTGACCGAGGACGACTTCGAGCCTTCATGGTCTCGAGTATCGGCTCGGTCTCCAGGGTCAACTTCGATGTCGATGTTCCTGTGGTCGGGGCAGATGCACCAGCGAGGCTGGCCATCATACCCGCTGCTGATCCATGAGGGCAGACAATCTGCACTCCAAGGCTGTCAGCCGGAGTCCAAGCTCAGGAGACTCAGCAGCTACCAACTCAGGCCCCGGCAGCGCCGGGCCCGACATCGGCTCCCTCGGAGGAGAGTCCATGAGGACTACAGTACTTACTTGCCCGACGGTCTCCGGCTCCACACGAGGTACTTTGGACGGCTTCTCCTGATCCAAAGGCCTGGGATGGCGGTCGGAGGTCTTAGACCTGGCCCTCAAGGGACCAGGGACCTCTTCCGATGCCGCCCTCACGAGCCGCTTCTTCCTCTTGCGTTCTCGGTCGGGGGACCCCCTGTCCGAGGAGCCACGGCGATGCTCGGGATCAGACTCCCGAGACATCAAGGCCTCAGACGAGGTCCGGGCCCAGCCAGAGGCAGAATCTGAGAAAATCCTTTCCTTCTGGTGCTGACGGCTTTGAAGTGCCTTGGTGGACATTTTGCCACACGGGCCACAGATCATGAGATCATGATCTGGGCCGAGGCACCGAAGGCAGCAGTCGTGTGTGTCGATTAGAGACATTAGTTTCTTGCACCGATCACACTTCTTGAAACCACTGGAAGCCATCGGGGAAAAAAGGGCCCCCACGAGGTCAAAGGACCGGCCTTCCAGGGAAAACTAGAAAAAAGGGTGCGAACGCCAGCCACGAAGGGCAAAAACCGAAAAATAGAAAACGGGCTCAATACCGGTGTACCGAACCCGGCGGGAAGGGGAACCGGCGTCGAACTCGGAGAAAAAGACAAAGAAATCTTCGAAAAAACATCAACTTTTCCGGGTGACTCGTACAGACGTCCGATGGGCTCCACGGAAAAAGAGAGACTGAGCAAGATGGCACCTTTATGCGGGAAGGGGACCGCGCATGCGTGCAGTGTTCCCAAAGGCTTTCTTAGAAAGCTGGGGATATGCTCCGCACGGGGGCTCCATCGGCGCCGATGTCACCCATAAGTGAGGACTGACTTCCTGCTTGGTCCTGGAGAACTAAAGTGCATGTAGTTTGATGCACACAGGGCTGGCCCAACCATTGTGCGTGAATGTTGCCTGCACATGGTCCTGTGCCCACCTGACCGCTCATTACTCCCGCGGCTCTGTAGAGATAAGCCGTTGTGCCATGGTCTGGAAAGTGAGGTATCTTCTAAGGCAATGGTTCTTAACCTGTGGTCCCGGGTCCATAGAACACAGAAAAGAGAGAGAGAGAGAGAAAGAGGCTGGTGGGAAGACTGTTGGAAGAGAGAGATTAGTAAGCACTGGCTAGGGAGAGAGAGAGAGGCTATCTTCTGTCTATTGCTGATCTCTATTCAGTGTACATATTACAATACCCTTCACAAGGAAGGAAAAAAGACTTCAGCGTATGTCATCAAGGCCATAAAGAAGTACACAGAAATATCACCATCATCGACAATATAAATCTATGAAAGGTAAGGGCTGGCTGAAAGGTCAATTATTGCTGATCTCACTTCAGTGTACACATTACAATACTCTTTACAAGGAAGGAAAAAAGATTTCAGCGTGTCATCAAGGCCATAAAGAAGGACACAGAAATATCACCATCATCAGTCAGAAAGACCTTCCTCTATCCCTGTTTCCAATAGATATCACTTTTTTGGATAATGTGCTTTTATATTTTTTTTTCACTAAACATGCATGTCTCTCTTTAAAATAATTGACCCTTCAGCCAGCCCTTATCTTTCATCGATTCATATCGTCGATGATGGTAATATTTCTGTGGCCTTCTTTATGGCCTTGATGACATACACTGAGGTTTTTTTCCCTTCCTTTTAAAGGGTATTGTAATGTGTACACTGAAGAGAGATCAACAATAGATAGAGGATAATCTGTTTTGGGTTTGAGCTGTCCTCCTGAGACCTGCATAGTGCATTTATAGGGAGACAAAGAGAGAGAGACAGACAGACTGGAGGAAACTGGTTGGGAGAGATATGGAGAAAGAGATGGAAGCTTCTGAGGACTGATTTTAGGTGAAAGGCAGAGATTGATGGAGACAGGAAAGTGAAAGGAGATAAAGATAGCTAGTAGGGACAGGCTTGGCACTAGAAGGGGTTCTAGGAAGAATGATACATAGAAACATAGAAATATGATGACAGAAAAAGACCACATGGCCTATCTAGTCTGTCCTTCCATATCAACAACTACAACAGTCCCCTGTAGAGATCCTCTGTGTTTGTTTCATGTTTAGAGATCCTCTGTATTTTTCTAATGCTTTTTTAAATTGAGTTACTGTGCTCATCTCTACCACCTCCACTGGGAGACTATTCCACGGATCCACTACTCCTTCCGTAAAGAAATATCTCCGCATATCACTCCTGAATCTATCTCCCTTCACCCTCATCCCATGTCCCCTCGTAGCAGAACTTGCTTTCAATTGAAAGAGGCTCTCTCCCTGAACATTTATGCCACGGAGGTATTTAAACATCTCAATCATATCACCTCTATCCCGCCTTTCCTCTAAGGTGTACATATTAAGATCCTTCAGTCTGTCCTCATATGCTTTATAATGAAGACCACTAATCATTTTAGTAGCCACCCTCTGCACCGACTCCATCCTGTTCACATCCTTTTGAAGGTGCGGTCTCCAGAATTGCACACTACAAATGAGGTCGCACCAAAGACTTATAGAGAGGTATTATCACCTCCTTTTTTCTGCTAGCCATTCCTCTCCGTATGCACCCAAGCATCCTTGGAGATGAAATGAAGGTCTCTGAGTATTTTGGAGGTTAATAAGGGGTCTACACAACCAAAAAGGTTGGAAATTTCTGCTCTAAGTTATAGAAAGAGAGGAGTTCCAAGTGTGTAAGAAAGGAGGCTACTGTACAGAGACTGTGTAGAGATATCCTAGGAGAAAGAAGGAAACAGTCTACATCAATGCCTTGACAGAACTGTTAATACTATTGGAAGTTTCTTCAAAGATTGCACTGCGTGACAACTGTTTGAGTCAAATTGTTCAAGAAAATGGAGTTTCAGTTACATAACTGGTGTACTGTGGGCTTATTTCCAAGAATCCCCTCGTTGAATGGTGGAGTGTAGTGGGAATGTGAACCTCAGAGTGGGTAGTCACGTAGGGTCTTGGAGAGCAAATCTTTCTCCACGCTTTCAAGACCCATCAAAAAAATACAAAAACTGTTCATGTAACACCCAGAAAACATATTAATTGTGACCCAGGTGTCAGTCTGGGAGTTACAGTTTTCCTGCACTGCCCATTAGGGGTTGAAAAGCCCTGGAAGCAGCATATGAAATCATGCCCTATGAATTTTCTAGCTATGTTCCCTGTAAGTCAGAGCTTTGGAGGGAAAAAGGGTTTTTGCCTGTTTTCTGCTTCCCAGAAGTAGGTTGAGAGCTGAAAATCCAAGATCATCATGCTTGGGCCTCTAAAGACTAAACCAGTTAGGAGGCAAATGAAAAGAAGAGTACACCTCTAGGACAAAGGAAGTTTTGCTTTGTGCCTTTTTCCTGCCATCATGCAGCCAGATGAGAAATGGGGGAACTGGGCTGGAGGGTAGAAGAGTAGATGGAAAATTGCTAGGTGAAAAGTTGATTTAATGATATACTTCACCCTAGACATAAAGAATCCAGACTACTCCGCCATCTCAGCCTGCATGATAGAAGCCACCGAATGGCTATCACAACGCAATCTGGAAATCAACTACAAGAAATCAGAGCCCACATTTAACCCACCCAACATCTTACCAATAGGAAACAGATCAATCCCAGTAAAGAACAAGGCAAAATACTTAGGAATATATCTTGATCAGAGACTCACTTTCCAATACCACATCAGAAAAACAACCACAAAAGTATATTACAAAATGAAGTTTCTGCAAAACCTCCGACCTTTACTTGAGCACAACCACTTCCGCTCTGTATGTCAGGTGCTAATTACACCGCACCTCGACTATTGCAATCTAATCCTACACGGTTTACCCAAATGTAAATAGTTATTTCCGGTCCATGTACCTGAATAAGACAATGTTTGTGTACTTTTCAGAAAACTGTTATTTGTAAACCGCATTTGATCATATGGAAAGTGCGGTATAAAAATGCTTGTTAAATAAAATAAAAAATAAATAAAATAAATGCTCAATACATGCCTTACAACTGGCACAAAACACAGCAGCACGACTAATCACCTGAACTAGTAAACATGCCCACATCACCCCCAGACTCAAATCTCTCCATTAGCTCCCCATAAGTTCACGTAAAAAATATAAGGCAATAATGATGGCATTCAAAATTCTGTACAATCAATCTGCCTGCTTAGAAAACTTAATCAGAAGAGTCCCAGACAACAAATCAAGGAGGACACAGCACCAAAACTCCCTTGCAACCTCTATGATACCTACGGCACCTCTCAGAATGCACTACACAGAGTGTTCGAACTCTACTTACCATCCCTATGGAACTCCCTTCCACACCAGCTCAGAGCAACCAATGATATTGCAGACTTCAAGAAATACTTGAAAACACATCTGTTTACTGAGCACTTCAATACCATACTACTTAAGTAATTGTACCGGCTATTGCAGCACATAGGCAACTGGTAAAACCCTACGCCTCTTAAGTGCTTAAACTGCCAAGTAAATAGTTAAAATGTTATCTGTTATTTGTATACACTGTTGATATCTGACATTGTAAATAGTTCTGAGGAAAAGTTCCATGTAAGCAAAGTTATGTTTTCTGTAAACTGCCTTGAGAATCTGAAAGGCGGTATATAAAAAATGTTAACTAAATAAAATAAATAAAAGGGGATTCAGGACGGAGGGTTGAAATTGAGTGGATGAATGAGTAAAGAAAGAAATGGAGAACAGAACAAAAAGCAAAAGATCAGTATGTCAGAGGCGGATGTAGACAGAAAATGGAAAAAAAATAGAAGAGAGGAAAGGAAAAATGGACAGCAGACAATGGAGAGTTAGAAGAAGATACAAAGAACAGAGAAGAGAGAGACTGAGGCAACTGCAACTGAAAAATAAAATGCCCAAACAATAAAAGATAGAAAAAAAATTATTTTATTTTGAATTTATTAAATGGAATATGTCCGCTCTCGAAAATGTGTACTGATGTCTTTGCACTTTGTTCAGTATAAGAGGAAATTAATTTCATAGTTTAATTTTTCCAGTGTTGTGGTGCATTCAAAGTTTGGCTTTTGGGGTTCCCAGTTCAATTATTGTCTTCATATTTCTAAATTGTGATCCTCTGTTCTGTATTTGGTGTTGGTCTGTCTGTTTTGTGTGTATGACAGAACTGTGGTATTCTGTTTGTCTAATTTCTGTGTAATAGACCCATTTGTTCTCTTTTCCCAGTAAGAGATGTATTGGTTTAGTGCTACCTTTTGATAAATAGGGTTAGGAGCTGTGTGAGTCCTGGTAGTGCTGTTATGATATGGCAGATTTGCTATAGGTTCTGAATGAGCAGGGTTTTGTAGTAATGTACCTGACAGTTGGCACTGGAGGATAGTGATGCAGAAATATGGTAGCCTTTCTTTATCCTCATTGTACATGCAAATGGTTTTCAGACACTCATTAAGAAGCATGTTTACTAAAGGTTAATGTGCTTTCACAAATTTGAATATGTGCTAAGTGCAACAACACCCACTTATGTGTATGGGTACAGTGGCACTTAACACACGTTAACGTTTAGTAAACATGCCCCTAAGTCATTGTTAGGACAAAAAAGAGGCTTGTGAAGGATTCCTTTGAAAGCTGCTTAAAATTTTAGATGGGCAATATATGAATTTTAAAATTAAATAAATTAGATTTATACAAATGAGGCCCAGTGGATATGCAAATATTTATGCATATGAGGCCCCACAATTAGTCTCTGCACATGGCCCCGCAACACACTTGGGACGCTCCTGGACACACACTTTAAAAAATAGGCACCTTGAATATTGTGTGCAATTCTGGTCGCCGTATCTTAAAAAGGATATAGCGATTTTAGAAAAGGTACAGAGAAGAGCCACCAAAATGGTAAAGGGGATGGAAGGATACTCCTATGAAGAAAGGCTAAAAAGGTTAGGGCTCTTTAACCTGGAAAAGAGACGGCTGAGGGGAGATATGATAGAAGTCTATAAATTAATGAACGGAGTGGAACGGGTAAACGTAGATCGATTGTTTACCTTATCAGAATATAGAAAGACTAGGGGACATGCAATGAAGCTACAGGGTAAACTATTTAAGACTAATAAAAGAAAATATTTTTTCACTCAACGTGTAATCAAACTCTGGAATTTGTTACTGGAGGATGTAGTAAAGGCTGTTAGTGTAGCTGGGTTTAAAAAAGGTTTGGACAAGTTCCTGGAGGAAAGGTCCATAAACCATTATTAAGAAGTGACCAAAGATATCAATGCTTGACCCAGTACAAGCATTGTGGAACTTGTGTCTCTTGGGGAAACTGCTAGGTACATATGACCTAGATTGGCCACTGTTGGAAACAGAATATTGGGCTTGATGGACCTTGGTCTGACCCAGTATGGCATATCTTATGTTCTTAGTTCTTATGCCCTTTCAAGTAAGCGCCGTCTTGCATCAAGTATGCATGTGTGTCCACACTTACTTCCACATCCATGCACACTTTTTACTTGATGTGCGCACTGGAATGAAAACTGTGAGAACACTGACAAAATGGCTGCCAGGAGCTCAAGATACCCTCCTCCTCACCAGGCTAATACTGGGCCAGGAGAACCGTCTGGTGAGAGAGGGAACAGCCAGCAGATGTGTTAGCCTGGGAATGCCTTGCCAGGTGCTTCAATCACCAGCCATCCTACTCCATGGAGGTAAGTGCTAACAGAGGGATAAGATGCAAAGGGTAGACTATCCCTAGGAGTGAGATGTCCCATGTCAAACACAAATTTATTTCTACCAGCATGTGGAGAGTGTAAAATATGTATGTTTTAAGTGTTGTCATTCTTTGCAAGTGAAGAAACCTGCGTAAAATTAGATTTAAGGTATCTTTGGTGCATTCAAAAGGATATGGGCAGAGCCAAGTGAATACGAGGACATATTTCAAATGTTTCTACCCCAATTACTGAAATTACTAATAAAAGAAAATTTTTTTTCACTCAACGTGTAATCAAACTCTGGAATTTGTTACCGGAGGATGTAGTAAAGGCTGTTAGTGTAGCTGGGTTTAAAAAAGGTTTGGACAAGTTCCTGAAGGAAAGGTCCATAAACCATTATTAAGAAGGGACCCAGGACAGGGCTGGCCCGTCCATTGAGCGAGAATGTTGTTCGCACAGGGCCCCGCGCTTCAGGGGGCCCCGCGCGAACCACATTCTCGCTCAATGGACTGCTGCAGAGGGAGCCGGGGAAGCCCGCACGAAGCCCCGGCTCCCTCTGCACAGCCCACCAGCGTGAAGAGCCTTTACCTTCACGCTGGCGGCTGTTTCAATGAAGCCGCGAATGCCGCGAGAGGTTAAAGGGCATTGCCTTTAACCTTTCCCGGCATTCACGGCTTCATTGAAACAGCCGCCAGCGGCGGGGCGGAGCCTGATGTCTAGCGGGATAGACGCTTTGCGTTGAAGCTCCCGAGAGGCCTACTCAGAATCCTGAATTAATACCTGCATAAATTTCATTTTTTGCTCTGAACTTACCGGGGTGCCTCGGGGGGAACGGCGGGCCACGAACCAGTGCGACTGGACCTCGGGTCTCCCTCTTCTTCACACGGAAAACATTCCAAAATAGAGTTCTTCCCCACAAAAGATGGCCCCACTTTGGGGAAATCCCGCAACGCCACAGGAGATCTTGGAGGAGATACGCGGTGTGAAGGAGCTGGTACAATCCAACGGAGCGGCGCTCCGAACCATGCGTGAAGACTTTGGCACACTTCAGAGCCGGCTTGAAAGTCTCCCACTACGACAGGACAACATAGCGGAGGTCCTTGACTCGCACGCGGTGCGCTTGGTGAAATTGGGCAAGGTTGAGCGTATGACACAGAATTTTCAAAAAGAGCTGGAGGATAGCAATGATCGCGCTGGTCGCAACCATATGGGGCTCATTGGAGTACCGGAGGATGTGAGAGCAGGAGACATGCGAGAATTCTTGGGTAAAACTCTCCCCCCCTTGCTAAAGATTACTATTTACAGAGATCTGGAGACTGACCGAGCGCATCGTGTTCCTGCTAATCTGGCGCTCAATCGGACGACTCCTCGGGCTCTCATTTTTCGATTATTGCGATACCAGTAAGTAGAGCAAATTCGCACTGCTGCCCGGGCGAACTATCATCTTGAATTTGAAAGTCATAAAGTTTCTTTTCCCCTGACGTGGCAAAGTCCACAGTTGACCGACGGAGGAGACTCCTTGCTTTTCGCCCTGGACTTCCATAACTACAGGCTCACTTTGGCCTAATATATCTAGTGCAGCTCAGAATGACTCTCCATAACCCAGCCATAACATTCGAAGATCCCGATCTCCAAGCAATGTTTTTGGACTCCACATAACGCAGATCAGATGCGCTAATCCGACAACTATGATTCAACAATTTTGATCTGTAACTCGCCGGATTTACCCGCCATCTTGAACGGCCCGACGCGGTGATCCCAGCCTGGAATAGAGACTGTTTGGACTTTTCTTTCTATCTATAATTTACTTGGCCTTCTATCCCTCCATGATGTGCACCTCGGTGGGATTTGAAACATGCATAGTTTTACAGGTTATATGTTTTAGCTTGGGCCCTCTCTGGAGTTTCTCCCCGCAGACATTAGGTCGCCAGTAATTTCTGGGGTTTAGCTTCTTCTCTGGTGCACCTCGGTGCTTATTTTTTATACGGGGCGTTTCCATGATTCTCCTTAACTCATTGTTTATTATGTTATGTGCATAGTCATCCATAGTTAAGATGAGGGACATTGGGAAACTGTGTACATTATTGTGTTCTTTCTCAGAATTTATAATCTTTCTTGATGGCCTTGTGTCAGATCTTCTCATAAAACTTAAACGGCATTAATAGTCCAATCAAAAGAAAGAGAAAACCCTCAGCTATCTTAATCATGTGCATGTTAAGTTAATGTTTCTTCAGGAAATGCATTTAAATTCCGCTGCGGCATTGAAACTTAATACCACGCCTAATATGGCGACTGCCTTCTCTTCCGCTGTTTCCAAGCGGGTGGGGTAGCCATTTTGATTAAGAAGTCTCTGCAAGCTATAGCAATGGATGTTCGCTTTGACCGAAGTTTCTATACTTCTGATAGGTTAGTCAAATGACCGCTACCCAGCGCAACAGATTTTTGATATGCCGCACGGCCATTCACATGCTAACTTATATTATGTTTGAATGCCCGGTACTACAATATTACGGGAAAATACTGGGGGGGAAAATAGGTCCCCTCTTAATTTCAATGAATGGTGGCATCCTGTCAGTCTATACAGTGAATATGAACGAATACCTCATCTGTTGGCTTCTTCCGCTCAGGCCCTCTATCCTTTGTCTGAATGGAGGATACTCCACGATTATGTTTAAAATGCTAAAATGCTAAATGCTCCCATCTGACTGTTTAAATTTATTTCACATGCTCAGTCTGTATTGCTGATCTTCTTTTGTGTGTTTGGATGTATAGTCACTACTATATGTATACGCCTCTTTGAGGATACTCCTCAGTTCCAGAGAAGAAGCTTAGGGGTGGGGGGTAATTGGGGTTGCTTTCCTTATGTGTATGTTTGTATTTGTCTCCTTTGGTTTGTTGTTTCGTTTGCTTGTTGTAAAATGAAAATAAAAGTTTCAAAAAAAAAGAAACAGCCGCCAGCGGAAAGGTAAAGATTCTTCACGCTGGCGGGCTGTGCAGAGGGAGCCGGGGCCTCGCGCGGGCTTCCCAGGCTCCCTCTGCAGCCCCTTAGACGGCGCGGGGCTCTTTGGGGGGGCGGCTAGGACTGGATGGGTTGTGATGGGGGGGGGGGAACGGATTGGAAATGGGCTGTGATGGGGGGAGACTGAAAATGGGCTGGAATGGGGGAAACAGACTGGAAATGGGCTGTGATGGGGGAGGGGAACGGACTGGAAATGGGCTGTGATGTGGGGGGGGGGAGAGAACGGACTGGAAATGGGCTGTGATGGGGGGAGGACTGCAAATGGTTTGTGATGGGGGGGGATAGGACTGGAAATGGGCTGTGATGGGGGAGGACTGCAAATGGTCTGTGATGGTGGGGGGGATAGGACTGGAAATGGGCTGTGATGTGGGGGAACGGACAAATTGGGCTGGGATGGGGGGAAACAGACTGGAAATGGGCTGTGGTGGGGGGGAGAACAGACTGGAAATGGGCTGTGATGGGGGGAACGGACTACAATTGGGCTGTGATGGTGGGGAGGATAGGACTGCAAATGGGCTGTGATGGTGGGGGGGAATGGACGAAATGGGCTGTGATGGGGGAACTTGGACTGGAAATGGGCTGATGAAGAGCTGGATTAGGACTGGAAATGGGCTGATGGGGGCTGGAATAGGGCAAAGTGGGCTGACGAGGGGGCTAGGATTGGAAATTAGCTAATGGGGGAGCGTGGAGGAAATGGGCTGATGAGGGACTAGAATGGAACTGGAAAAGAGCATATGGGGGCTAGGACTGGAAATGGGCTGATGAGGAGCTAGAATAGGACTAGAAATGGGCTGACGGGGGGTACGTAGACTGCAAAAGGGTGATGGGCTGGAATAGGACACTGGAAATGGGCTGATGGGGGCTGGAATAGGACTGGAAGTGGGCTGATGGGGAGCTTGGAGTGGAAATGGGCTGATGGGGGGCTGGAATGGAACTGGAAAACAGCATATGGGAGGCTAGGACTGGAAATGGGCTGATGTGGAAGCTTGGGAGACTGGGACTAGAAGGGGGCAGATGCTGGGTGGGTCTAGAACTATAAAGGAGCTGATTTTGGGGGAGGACTAGAAAGGGATGGGAAATGAGAATGGAGAGGGGAAAAGATATTTTGTGTGGGAGGGAAGAAAAGTCTACGAAGGGCCGGGTATTGGAAGAGTAAGTGTAGATTGAGAATGGAAGGGTGACATTTGAGTGGATGATAAAGCAATAAGGAAAGAAATGGAGGAAAGAGCAAAAGGGGAAAGAGCAGTATGTTAAAGCAGATATAGAGAAAAAATTTGGAAAAAAATCTAAAAGAGAAGAAAGGAAAATGGATAGCTCGCAGAAGACACAAAGAAACCAGAAGAAAGTGACTGGAGCAATTGCAACTGAAAAGAAAATGCACAAGCAACAAAAGGTAGAAAAATACTTTTTTATTTTGAATTTATTAACTGGAATATATCAGCTCTGGGAAATGTGCATTGTTAACATCTTTTGTGTTTTGTTTAGTACAAGAGGAAATTAATTTATAGTTTTATTTCTCCAGTGTTGTTGTACATCCCAAGTTTGGCTTTTGGGGTTCCCAGTTTAATTATTGTCTTCCTATTTCTAAATTGTGATCCCTTGTTCTTTGGTGACGGTCTATATTCTGCATTTTAACCAAGCTGAGGTATTCTGTTCATGTAGTTTCTATTTGACCATGTCACTTGTTCTCTTTCCCCAGTAGGAGATGCATTGGTATTCTCTGAGATGTATTGGTTTAATATTTGTAGTGTTGCCTTTTGATAGGTAGGGTTTGGTGCTTTGTGAGTCCTGGCAGAGCTGTTATGATATGGTGGATTTGCTATGAGTTCTAAAAGGTCAGTGTTTATAGTACTTCCTAATGGACCTGGCGGTTGGCACTGGAATATAGTAACGTAGAAATCTATTAGTCTTTCTTTATCCAGACACTCATTAAGAAGCATGTTTACTAAAAATGCATGTTAACATTATGCAAGTATTTATGCAAATGAGGCTCCCTATGCAAATGAGGTCCCACAATTAATCTCCGCACATGGCCCCGCAGCCCCCTTGGGCTGCCCCTGACCCAGGATATCAATGCTTGACCCAGTACAAGCATTGTGGAACCTGTGTCTTTTGGGGAAACTGCTAGGTACGTATGACCTAGATTGGCCACTGTTGGAAACAGGATACTGGGCTTGATGGACCTTGGTCTGACCCAGTATGGCATATCTTATGTTATGTTCTTATGTTCATTGTGTATTCTCTAGTCTTTGTACATTTTTCAGAAATGTTAGTGAGAAGAGGAAGACAAAAGTGGTATTGTCAGACTCAAGGGTGAAGAGAAGAAATATGTAGAAGCTGATGAGAATAAAGCGGAATTGCTCAACAAATATTTTTGTTTTGTTTTCACAGATGAAGAACCAGGAGGAAGACCTTAGAAAACACCCACAAACAGGAACAGAAGAGAAGGGCATCTTGAACAATTTTAAGAGGACTGTGTTCATGTGTGGTAGGCTATGGCCTATATAATAGCCTGTACATGTATGAGCCTGCAAGCTAGGCCGGAGTCCCCACCCCCACTGCTAGAAATAGTAATGCTGAGAAAGACCAAAGTCAGTGAAGGCTGAGGATCTGCCTTAAACAGCTCTAAACTGCTTTTGATAAATTTGTATTAATCCTTTATTCCATGCTTTTATGCTGATGCAATGACCTTGTAGCAGGAATGTATTATGTCTAGAAACTGAGCCTGTGTTAGCATAGCCGGAGAAGGGGGAACAGGGCCCAGTGAGGGGGTCCCCGATTGGATAGGTGCAGGGGCGTTGGGACCAATAGAAAGTCTGCCCGTATCAAACTGTGAAGCTTGTATATAAGGAAGTTGTTCCTGTTCGCCATTGCTCAGTCCTTTGATGCTTGGGCCTTGTGCACAATAAATTGGTTTGGATCCTTGAACTGACTCCGGGTATTATTTATTGCATGCTATCAGTGCTGCCACAATGAGAAACTAGCTAAACTTAAAGTAGACAAAGCGATGGGATCTGATGGGATACACCCGAGAATACTGAGGGAACTTGTGGACATTCTAGCAACTCGACTGACTGACCTTTTCAATGCCTTGTTGGAGTCAGGAGTGGTGCCAGAGGCAGGGGCGGCCCAAGGGGGGTGCGGGGCCATGTGCAGAGACTCGGTGCGGGGCCTCATTTGCATAAGGGACCTCATTTGCATAAATATTTGCATAACGTTACCATACACTAACTTTTAGTAAACATGCCTCTTAATGAGTGTATGAATAAAGAAAGACTAAAAGACTTCTACATTACTATAATCCAGTGCCAACCGCCAGACACATTAGGAACTACTACAAACACTGCCCATTTAGAACCCATAGCAAACCCGCCGTATCCTAACAGCACTACCAGGACTCATAAAGCACCATACCCTAACTATCAAAAGGAAACGCTGCAAATATTAAACCAATACATTTCAGAGAACAACAATACATGACCTACTGGGGAAAGAGAACAAGTGGCAATGTCAAATAGGAATTACATAAAAAGAATACCTCAGCTCAGTTACACATGCAGAACATAGACCATCACCAAACAAGGAATCACAATTTAGAAACAGGAAGACAATAATTAAACTGGGAATCCCAAAAGCCAAACTTGGAATGTACAACACTGTAGAAATAAAACTATACATTAATTTGCTCTTGTACTAAACAAAGCGCAGACGTTAATGATGCACATTTCCCAGAGCTGACATATTCCAATTAATAAATTCAAAATAAAGAGATATTTTTCTACCTTTTGTGCATTTTTTTTCAGCTGCAATTGCTCCAGTCACTTTCTTCTGGTTTCTTCGTGTCTTCCGCTAACTCTTCATCGTCTGCTGTCCATCTGTCTTTTCTTCTCTCTTCTAGTTTTTTTCCATTCGCTCTCTACATCTGCTTTAACATACTAATCTTTCTCCTTTTGCTCTTTCCTCATTCCTATTTCATCCACTCAAATTTTACCCCTCCATCCTCAATCCCCACTTACTCTCCCAATATCTGGACAATTGTAGATTTGTCTTCCCTCCCACACAAAATATTTTTTCCCTCTCCATTTCACTCTCCCAGCTCCATCCCATTCTAATCCTCCCCCAACATCAGCTCCATTCTAGTTCCAGTCCCACCCAGCATCCGCTCCCTTCTAGTCCCTGCATCAGCCCATTTCCAGTCCTAGCCCCCCATAAGCCCATTTCCAATCCTAGCTCCCCCATCTATTTGCAGTCCCATCCGAGTCCCTCCATCAGCTCATTTCCAATCCCAGCCCCCATGAGCCCATTTCTAGTCCTTTCCTAGCCCCACCATCAGCCCATGTCAAATCTTAGCTCCCCTCCACTCAGCCCATTTCCAATCCAAGCCCCCCATGAGCCTACTTCCAGTTCTAGCCCCTTCATGAGTCCATTTCAATCCAAACCCCCACCACAGCCCATTTCCAATCTTAGCACCCCCCAACAGCCAATTTCCAGTCCTATTCTAGCCCCTCCATCAGCCCATTTCCTGTCCTAGCCCCCCCCTCACCCATTTCCAGTCCTAGCTCCCTCCCCCTAACAACCCATTTCCATTCCAAGCCCCCGTCCCCATCAGCTATTTGCAGTTCAAGCCCTCCTTCCACTCAGCCCATTTCCAGTCCTTGCCTCCTCATAGCCCATTACTAGTCCTAACCCCCCATCAGCCCATTACGTCCTAACCCCCCATCACCCTATTTCCAGTCCTAGCCCCCCATCAGCCCATTACCAGTCCTAACCCCCATCAGCCCATTTCCAGTCCTAACCCCCCCCCACCACCACCACCACCACCACCAGCTCACTTCCTGCCTTAGCCCCCTCCCCATAGCCCATTACCAGTCCTAATCCCCCATCAGCCCACTTAGCCCCCCCATAGCCCATTACCAGTCCTATCCCCCCCATCAGCCCACTTCCAGTCTTAGCATCCCCCCCCTGGCCCATTACCAGTCCTAACCACCCCCCCCCCCCATCAGCCCACTTCCAGTCTTAGACTCCCCCCCATGGCCCATTACCAGTCCTAACCCCCCCATCGCCCATTACCAGTCCTAACCACCCCCCCATGGCCCATTACCAGTCCTAACCACCCCCCCCCATCAGCCCACTTCCAGTTTAGCCTCCCCCCTCCCATAGCCCATTACCAGTCCTAAACCCCCTTCCCCCCTATCATCCCAAATTAAAACTAAAACAAAAACCAAACCAGCTGCTTCTGCCGCGGCAGCATCAAGATCACTGCCGCGGCAGCATCAAGAGCTCTGCCGCGGGGCCCCCCCCCTGCCCGGCAGAGCCTCCCTGCATCATCAGCTTTCTTCAAGTCCCAAAACGCGGGCTTCTTTCAGAGCCGCGAGAGTTTCCTTTCTCGCGGCTCTGTTAATCCCGCCGAGGGTGATGGGAAAGACCTATGGACTCATGCCAAAAGTATAAGTTACATCAACCTCCTCACACTCTAGGCCATTTATAATTCCATCAATGCTTTCCAAAGCTGGTTTCAACACAGAGTGGTACTGGTGAGAACAGACAACCAAGTAGCCATGTTTATGTAAAATAAGCAGGGGGATCAGGGTCTCTCCCATTATTCTTTGAAGCATCAAGAATATGGCATCTGGTTTGCTCCCTAGGCTTTAAGCTGTCTATCTGCCTGGACAAAACAATCAACTAACAGATACCATGAGCAAGCAGCTGGACCCTCACGAGTGGTCTCTCGATCAGGCAATAGCAGATTCTCTCATTCATGAGGAATTCCACACATAGATCTTGTTGCCATAGAAAAAATACCAAATGAGCATAACAACATAAGATATGTCATACTGGGTCAGTCCAAGGTCCATCAAGCCCAGTAGCCTGTTTCCAACCTTGGCCAATCTAGGTCATAAGTACCTAGCAGTTTCCCCAGAAGACACAGGTTCTACAATGCTTGTATTGGGGCAAGCAGTAGATTTCCGGGTCCCCTTTAATAATGGTTTACGGACCTTTCCTCCAGGTACTTCTCCAACCTTTTTTAAACCCAGCTACACTAACAGCTTTTACTACATCCTCCAGTAACCAATTCCATAGTTTGATTACGTGTTGAGTGAAAAAATATTTTCTCTTATTAGTCTTAAATAGGTTACACTGTAATTTCATTGCATGTCCCGTAGTCCTTTTATAGTTTGATGGCGTAAACAATTGATCTACGTTTACCTGTTCCATTCCATTCATTAGTTTATAGACCTCTATCATATTTCCCCTCAGGCGTCTCTTTTCCAGGTGAAAACCTTTGTTCCATCTGCCCTAGCACATTAAGAATGGCACATGATGCATTTTATCCCATAGGCACATAGGCATTCTTTAGGTTTCTCCCCATTACCTCTCATCCAGAGAGTATTACAAAAGATTTGCAAAGACAGAGTTCAAGTAATCTTGATTGTACCAAGATGACAAAGACAAAAACGTTTCTCCAGGCTTCTCACCCTCAGTGCAAATTCACTGATACATCTAGGGAACCTCTCTCACTCTACTCAGACAGAACAATGGACTGATTCACCCCATGCTCTCCAGCCTAATTCTGACTGCTTGGAAATCCAAAGGCATTTACTAAATAATCTTCCACCTACAGGTGATGTTAAAAACTATCATAATGGCCTCTAGATGTCTTTCAACTCAAAAATTGTAGGAAGTGAAGTGGAACCGTTTCGCACAATGGGTGGCAGTGGAAAATCAAGACTTCTTATCTTGCCCAATCAGCTAAGTTCTTTCTTAGTTCCTTCATCTCTCAGATTCTGGCCTCAAAACAATGGTTAAAATTCACAGTTAGTGCTTACCATGATTAGATGATGGAAAATCCCTCTCCACTCAACCCTTGGTTTCCAGATTTATGAGAGGCCTCATGAGCATCAAGCCTCCCACAAAATCATCCCCTCCCGCTTGGGACCTCAATGTGGTCTTATCAAAACTCAAGGTCTTTGAATCTCTATGGTTGCCTCTTTAAAACACCTCACATGGAAAACCATTTTCCTTGTGGCCATCACCTCTGCAAGGATAGTAAGTGAATTGCAAGCACTTGCTTATTATCCTCCCTATACCCAACTTCTCTAATTGGGTGGTCCTATGAACACACCCAAAATTTCTTCCAAAAGTAGGTGCTGAGTTCCATCTAAACCAATCCATTGTATTACCCACTTTCTTCCCTGATGCAAAATTGGGAACTGCAGAAGTTGCACTGCATACTCTGGATTGCAGGCATATGCTTCTTTACTACTTACAAGCCACAAAGCAAATGAAGAAGTCTTCTCAGTTCTTTGTCACTTTTAATCCATCAGACCCTGGTAGACCAGCATCTAAGAGAACATTGTCCTTGTGGGTCTTCGACTGTATCAGTTTCTGTTATATCAAGGCAAATCTCCAGCCCCTAGGTACAGTGAGCTCACATCAGTTAATAGCTGCATCTACTTCTACAATAAACTTAAAAGCTATTCCTCTGCATGAAATCTGCAGAGCAGCAACTTGGAGTTCTATCCACATTTTCATGAGGCATTACTGTTTGGACTGCTTCTTCAACCATGAAACTGCCTTTGGAAAGGCTGTGCTCAAGAATCTCTTTGCAATTTATATTTTGTATCTCCAGAATCTACCACCATCCGCAAAACTATCAGGCCATTAAAAATAAAAATGAAAATAAAGAAGAGATAGAACACAACCACACCCAAAGCTAGGGATTCACCAGGAGTGCAGATTCATTAGCCCTGCCATCTCTGGAGAAAGCATAGTTGCTTAACTGTAACAGGAGTTCCCCAGATAGCAGGATAATGCATCCACACTCACCCTTCCATTTTGCCCTTAAAAATAAAAATAAAGGAAAAGAAATTCTATACTGCTCATAAAATAGAAGAGCGGCTCTGCCCTCTCTCATGGATATTCACAAATATGAATCAGAGTGGACTATACTGATGCCTAAGGTTATGCTATGGACAGACTGAAGAGTCTACTCTTGGAACTAGAGAGCACTGAAAGTCTCAAGGGGGTATATTTACTAAGCCGGGCTAATGGTTAACCCTGGCTATCTGCAACTAGGTCCCATTGTTATTCAATGGAACCTAGTTGCAGATAGCCAGTATTAACCATTGGCCCGGCTTAGTAAACATACCCCTAAGACTTTCTTTTTTCTACTGGAGGGTTCAAAACTTGCTCCATTGGAAGATATCACTAGGAGTGTGGATCTGCTGTCTACAGAAAACTCCTGTTACAGGTAAGCAACTATGCTTTCTACACTTTCCTTTAGGATGTATATTAATATGGTGATCCATTGCACATTTCATAAAATGCATACAATTTACAAACCGAGAGCTTTTCTACAAAAAGATCTGTATAAGCGGCTGGTACGGGCTCTTATTTTACCATAGCTTGATTTTTGTAATTTGATTTACCATATTTTCCGGCGTATAAGACGACTTTCTAAGCCCTAAAAATATGCTCAAAAGTCGGGGGTCGTCTTATACGCCGGTACACGTTCTGCGACATGGCTCTGTCTAGCTTTGGCAGGGCCGGATTTACCTATAGCCAGCTACGCTGTGGCGTAGGGCCCACAGCTGGCAAGGGCCCACAAAAAGCTGCCGCCGTGGCAGCATGGACTGTCCCGCGGGGCCCCCTCTGCTGAATCCCTCCCTCCCTCCGCGACGGCTGAGCCCCTCCGTGCCGGCTTTGAGAGGCGCGAAGGGAGAGTGTCTCCCTCGCGTTTCTGTTAAGCCCGCAGGGGCTGATGGGTTTCCCATCGTGGAGGGAGGGAGGGATTCAGCAGAGGGGGCCCCGCGGGACAGTCCATGCTGCGGCAGCGGCAGCAGCCAGCGTTTTATTTTTTTTATTAAATGTTACTTGAGCCGATGGGGGGGGGCTGGGACTGGAAATGGGCTGGGGGGGGTTAAGACTGGAGGTGGGCTGATGGGGTTAGGACTGGTAATTGGCTATGGGGGGGTTAGGACTGGTAATGGGCTGTGGGCTGATGGGGGCTGTCTGGTAATGTGCTATGGGGGGGTTAGGACTGATAATGGGATATGGGGGGCTAGGACAGGAAATGGGCTTATGGGGAGGGGTTAGGACTTGAGGTGGGCTGATGGGGTTAGGACTGGTAATGGGCTGTGGGCTGATGGGGGGGGTTAGGACTGGCAATGGGCTATGGGGGGCTGACTGGAAATGGGTTGATGGGGTTAGGACTGGTAATGGGTTATAGGGGGGCTTAAACTGAAAATGGGGTGATGGGGGGTTAGGACTGGAAGTGGGTTGATGGGGGGGCTAGGACTGGTATTGGGTTGGGGGGTTGCTAGGACTGGAAATGGGCTGATGGGTGGCTAGGACTAGAAATGGGCTGATGCAGGGACTAGAAGGGAATGGATGCTGGGTGAGGCTGGAACTAGAAGGGAGCTGATGTTGGGGGAGGATTAGAATGGGATGGGGCTGGAAGAGTAAAATGGAGAAGGGAAAAATATTTTGTGTGGGAGGGATAAAAAATCTACAATTGGCCGGGTATTGGGAGAGTAAGTGGGGATTGAGGATGGAGGGGTAAAATTTGAGTGGATGAAATAGGAATGAGGAAAGAGCAAAAGGAGAAAGATTAGTATGTTAAAGCAGATGCAGAGAGAGAATGGAAAAAAACTAGAAGAGAGAAGAAAGGACAAATGGACAGCAGACGATGGAGAGTTAGCAGAAGACACGAAGAAACCAGAAGAAAGTGGCTGGAGCAATTGCAGCTGAAAAAAAATGCACAAAAGGTAGAAAAATATCTCTTTATTTTGAATTTATTAATTGGAATATGTCAGCTCTGGTAAATGTGCATCATTAACGTCTGCGCTTTGTTTAGCACAAGAGCAAATTAATGTATAGTTTTATTTCTACAGTGTTGTACATTCCAAGTTTGGCTTTTGGGATTCCCAGTTTAATTATGACGTCAGGGCCAACAGCACGCAGCTAATCCGGCGTGCTCGTTTTTATCTTTTCTGGGGGCCCACAATTTTTGTTGGCGTAGGGCCTCACTCAAGGTAAATCCGGCCCTGTGTGTACCAGTACTTCTTATCGATAGCAGCCGCCAGCCGCTTCACCAAGGATCATATGCTATCTCCTTTCACAAGAATTATAGTTCTGGAGAACTTCAGATCTATATTAAATACTGCCTGCTTGTCACAGTTTGAATCAAATCTGATGTTTGGTTTTTTTTTTTTGGTGCGCGCTGGAAGAGGGGTAGTCTTATACGGCGAGTATAGGCCAAACCCTATATTTTAACAGGAAAAGTAGGTGGTCGTCTTATACGCCCAGTCATCTTATACGCCGGAAAATACGGTATATTGGTTTTACAGCAAAATACATATATTTATTTCAAATAGTTCAAAATGCCACAGTGTATTTGAGTTTTGGGCTAGGGAAATGTGATATGTCAAGGCATTTTCAGGAAATGCACTGGCTGCCCATCCAATATTGTGGTGAGTAAAATGTTTAGATCTAGTAGACAGGACAGTAAGGCAATAGTTAGACAACAAATGGCTGACATGGTAAAAAAACACTCAGCTCAACAGAGGTTACATTCAAATACACAAGATTTATTTCATATTCCCTCCCTTCAGGATGGATGGTTATATTGTGCTAGAAATAGGGCATTTTCTATTATTGCTCCAAGAAACTGGAATGTATTACCTCTTTGGTTACGGCAAGATCTGATGTCTTTTGGGAAAAATTTTAAAATTCATCTCTTTATTAAGGCTTATACATAATGTAAAGATGAAGATGGTCTGTACAGTGTGGTAATGTATTTGAACTGAGTAATTAAGAGGGGTGGGTTTTTTTATTTATTGGTTGTTGTATATAATTTAGGTTTTAACTGTATTGTCTTTGTTTTATGTATAATACTGTGGATGTAAAAATGTAAACAGCATAAATATATTATGTGTAGTGGTATATAAGTAGACTAAATGGAATGAAATGAGATATGATAGAAGTCAATAAAATAATGAATGGAATGGACTAGGTAAACATAAATTGGTTGTGTGCGCCTTCAAAATAGAAACAGAGAAAAATGAGGGTAGAAAAAGACCACATGGCCTATCTAGTCTGCCCTTCCATATCAACCACTACAACAGTCTCCTTTTTTCCTTTAGAGATCCTCTGTGTTTGTCGCATGCTTTTCTGAATTCAGCTACTGTCCTCATCTCTACCACCTCCACTGGGAGACTATTACATGCATCACCCACTCTTTCCGTAAAGGAATATTTCCAAATATTATTCCTGAGTCTATCCCCTTTCACCCTCATCTTATGTCCCCTCATAGCAGAGCTTGCTTTCCATCGAAAGAGGCTCTCCTCCTGTGCATTTCTGCCATGAAGTTATTTAAACATCTCGATCATATCACCTCTATCCTGCCTTTCCTCTAAGGTATACAAATTAAGATCCTTAAGTCTGTCCTTATGTAGTTTATAATGAAGACCATTAACCATTTTAGTAGCCACCCTCTGAACTGACTCCATCCTGTTTATATCCTTTTGAAGGTGTGGTCTCCAGAATTGCACACAATATTCCAGATGAGGTTGCATCAGAGACTTATACAGAGGCATTATCATCTCCTTTTTTATTGCTGGCCATTCCTCTCCCTATGCACCCAAACATCTTTCTGACTTTCGCTGTCACCTTTTCTACCTGTTTAGCCACTTTAAGATCATTAGAAACAATCATGCCCAGGTCCTGCTCTTCTTTTGTAGATGGAAGTACTTTGCCCCTACACAGTACCACTCTCTTGGAGTTTTGCAGCCCAAATGCATGACCCTGCATTTTTTAGCATTAAATCTCAGCTGCCAAATTCTTGGCCATTCTTCAAGCTCAGCTAGATCCCTCCTCATGTTATCTACTCCTTCCTGGGTGTCTACTCTATTGCAGATTTTGGTATCATCTGCAAAGAGGCAAACCTTACCTGACAGCCCTTCTGCAATATCATTAAGAAAGATGTTAAAAAGAATAAGACCAAAGACAGATCCCTGTGGCATTGATTGAGTGGGAGGTGATTTGTACCCTTTGTCACCTCCAACTCAACCAATTTCTAACCCAGTCAGTCACTTTAGGGCCCATCCCTAGGGTGCTCAGTTTGTTTATAAGTCGCCTATGTGGAATGGTGTCAAAGTCTTTATTGAAATCTAAGTACACCACATTTATAGCTCTCCCTCAGTCCAACTGTACTTCCTGAGATATATTTTGTAGGACAGCCACAGTGTACTGTACAAATTTTGTTAAGATGTGAAGAAAAGCCATATGAGAGGCAGAGAGAGGGTTCTCCAATTGCAAAACATGAGATCATGGTTCTAAGACTGGAAATGAAAAGGGGACTTGGGGAACTGAAGGACTTTGGATTGACAGGATTTTGGAGTCACATCTTGGATTTTCCTCTGGATTCTGAGGGTTTGAATGTTTTTTTCTTTTGCCTATGCTTGGAGGGTGGCGCTGTAGTTTTTGAAGGAGCTTGGGCAGGCTATGGGGAAACTTCCTTGTTTTTAGATTTTTTTTCTTACCTGCTGCCCCAGTCCTGGAAGCTGAGTTTGTCATTAGATGCTGTGTTCTTACAGGGAAACTGCCTGTCAGAACTGCAGATAGTGAGAAAATAGAGTAGGAGCCTTGTCTTACTGAGAGAAGCTGCTCTGGAGATTGAGCCGATGTCAGGAGGGAAGCTGCTCCTGATGGCACTAGGGTTACCAACTGGCTCCAGATGCGCCCGACAGGCTTGATCCAGTCCTGCGTTTACCCCATTGCATGCAGGGACATGTAGTTCTGATTTCTCCATTGCACTCCATAAGAAAAACAAGACTACATGTCCCTGCATGCAATGGGGTAGACCCAGGACTGGATCAAGCTTGTCGGGCGCATCTGGAGCCAGTTGGCAACCCTAGATGGCACAGCTGTGGCCTGTTCCTTGTTTCCCCTCTCAGAGCCTGTACTAGGGTTGGCGGGGTTCTTGAAGCCAAAAGCAGCATGTTTGTTTTTTTGTTTTTAACTCAGCAGAAAACAAAAGTGAATTTCAGTACTGGGGGCGTCAGGTTGTGGGGTGGCAGCAAAATCTTGGCCTTTTTTTTTTAAGAAAAAAATCACAAGCGGCAGAGGGCCCCATGTTAGCTAGTATGCAGAAGAAAAAAGACTGAAGATTTTCCTCACAGAACAGGAGAGCGGGAATGCACCATCACATGAGCACTGAAAGTCTCTAGGACTTCCTATTTTCTACTGAAGGAGGGCTCCGCACTCACTGGCTCCATCGGGGGATGTCACCAGGAGTGTGGATGCATTAGCCCTGCCATCTGCAGATAATCTATTAAAACTCCTAAGTACTGTACTACAGGGCATATTGGGATCAACTCATTACTTAGATGTAAAATAGTAGGGGAATTCACCCCCTTTTCTTTAGAAATCCCCATTGCCTCGGTTTTATCAAAATTAACAGACAACACATTATTATCCAGCCATTCTTTAATAACAGGGAAAGAAGTAGTTAACAGTGAAGATTCTGATCCTTCACTTTCATCTAGAGTAGATGAAAATGAAGGAGTAGATGCAGTAGAATATCATGCATATAACTTTTATAATAAATACCCAAATGATCCAATAATCTACACCAAGGAACCAGATAAACATTAAATAATGCCACTGACAGGGCTGAACCCTGTGGCACTCCTGAGGGCAAAGCAATCCGCCAAGATTGATCCGAACCAATATGGTGGGCATTTTCAAAGCTCTATTAGTGATTTAAACATATGAAAATGGGCATTCAGATATGCAAATCACATAGATGTCCCTGGACCTTTTTTAATAGAATTTGCAATACATTTCCACTTTTTAAAGGAAAAACATCATACAATCCACTTAAGAAGAAAACTATCACATCAGATCAAATAAAAAAAAAGTTCAAGACCAAATCTTGGGGAATTTACACCATCAAAAATAACCCACATAAATATGACAATTAGGCACATCACAAAAATGCACCATATTTAGTAGGATTTCTATACTTCCAACCAACACAGCCCAACTCTACTTCTGGCTATCAGTGAAGAACTTTTCTAAATGAGAAACATCAAGGAAAACATAGGACTATCCCTGTAAAGTAATAAGACATTTTCAAGGAAATCGTAAATAAAACGTTGCACCCAGGGAAAGAACTCACTCCCTCAAAGCAAGAAACTGTTTCAGACATGCTTGAGTTGATCTACTCATGCTAGGAAATACGTTTATTTTTTGACCATAAAAAGGAACATCCTTATACTTAAAGTATAACTTCAAGACTTTTGCCTTCACTGCCACAGTAGCAAAGGTAACTGATAAGGTGTTCCTTTTTGTGATCGTATCAGAAGAGTCCTCCAAAAATTCAGTAAGATTCCGGCTTACAGTCGGACAAAGGGAATCAAACTTCCCTTCATCCAATAAAGCCACCCAAACTTTAGAGGAAACATAATATAATTGAACAATATCCACAGATTGAGGCAACTTCAAGATCTCAGTAAAATATTTAGTAATAAGAACTTGAATTTCTGGTGCTAATAAATGCATAACTGGAAAGCTTAAAAAGGGCAAATTACAAGCTCGAGAGGCATTTTCCAATGCCTCAATATGAGCATGAACCATCAATGAATCCTTATTCAAAGCCACCTGCGCAGTGGAAACTGACTGCATCTGAGCTTCCACTTGGACCACCGAATTTTGCACCTTAGACAGCCTAGCATCCACTTCAGAAATCTTTTCCACAGCACCCTGAGTAAAAGTACATAATGAAACTACAGTAGAAAAAAATTTAACATCAATAGCATCAATCGCACCCCACAAATCTTTAAGTGCGACTTCCCCATTCAAGGGGGCCTCTATAAAATTAACAGGCTTTAGAATTAAAACCTGAGTGTCTCCAGCTACCTCCCCAGGGGAACCAATTCCCAATAACGTTGATGACAACACAGGAAGAGGGTGAAGGTGTGGCTTCGGAGTCCAGGAGCTTAAAGAAGCTCCATCGGGGGAGGGCTGACCACTCTGCAAAGAAACTAAATGTTTATCTAGTGGACCAACAATTTTACCTGCCAAAGATGTCCCAAGGTCCATTTTTACCCCTCCTCCTTTGTTTTTCCATTTCCCCATCTTACCGATAGTCACTTACATCCACCAACTCAAACACACTGTCGGTACGCTGAAGGAGTGCATCTAGCCCCTTTGGTCACACCCCTTCAGTATGTGACCCACAGGCCACGACCCGTGGCCAAAGGCCTCAGGAAATATATAGAGTGGGGGGTAGGGTCCACCTCAATCATAGCTGCACACTGACTGCCTGCACAGGGAACCAGGAACAGAAGAAACTAGGAGAAACACAGAGCAGTTCACAAGCCCCTCTCTTCCTCCAGGATGTAACAGTTCAATTCCCACTTACCAACCAGGCCTCAGGAAATATATAAAGCAGAGGGGGAGGGTCCTCCTCAGTCACAGCTGCATACTGACTGCCTGCACAGGGAACCAGGAACAGCAGCAAGTAGGAGAAACAAAGAACAGCTCACAAGTCCCTCTCTCCATGATGTAAACAGTTCAATTCCCTCCCTGGACCTATTTTAAAACCTTGGTATATAGACATCCATGGTGTGAGCAAGTACATGTCGGAGGGGGGTGTGGTGGAGGCATGGCCTGGGCAGAGCAACAGAGAAGCACATCATGGTGCGATTTCAGAATAGCACAAGAACGTTTTGCCCTAGTTCGTGAGGCATTCTTGCCTATACCTGCTCCTGACCATGCATAGGGTGCAAAAAAGCACTCATTTTGTAGATGCAACACTTCCAGGGTGGAAGAGCAATATGCACTTTCATCGGCACAGTCAATATTTCCGGAACAAAGAAACCTGCAAGTAAATGCATGCTCCAAGCATATTACTGGCCCACCACTGTATGTCAGAGTTTGTGAAATGGCAGGCAAGGACATGCATGACTCATTACATAGTCACTCCCCTTCTGAAATACCCTTGCTGGCACATCCAAATACCCGATTCTGAGGTTATGCACTTTTGGAATGTCCACATCTATGAAACAACCTACACTTGTGCACATACCCGCCCTAGGCAGTCGACCTATCCACTAAGTGGGCTAGGCAGTTGCCTAGGAAGCAGACCTATGTGGGTGGCATGGCACAGCACCTGCGGCAAGCCACGTGCTTTGGCACACATAGCCTACGGCTTCCGACCCTCTTCCGACAGGAAATTGTGTCAGAGGTGGGTCAGAAGCAGTAGGCCATGTGTGCCGAAGCACATAGCCTGATGCTACACCAAGTCAAGCCGCCTCACCCCACCCCACTGCCAGAATTGGCGGCAGCAGGAAGCAGCGGCATGCCTCAGCATGAGGGGAGGTGGGCAGTGCGTCTTGGCACGGGGGGGGGGGGGGGAGAGCGGCATGGCCAGGGTTTCTGCCTGGAGAAGCAGGAACTCTTGGGTCAGCACTGGTAACCAGTATTAAGGGGCAGAGACAGAGCGATTTCAGAAGGCATTTATACATGCCTCCCTTCACTATTGCCATGCCTCCGGATTTTTGGATGTTCTGCTCTGGACTTCCCAGATTCTTCCTAGACCTCCCTTCTAAAATCCCACTTTACAAATTATACAATCATAATCTTCAAAATAAGATTGAAACCATTTAAAGATCGATCTTCTTCTACCAAATTGGGCAAGTTGAGTCAACAATACTTGATGCTTCACACAATCAACAACTGCAGAGATGTCAGTGCATAACAAAAGATATTTCTTTGGCCGTGTCTCTAACCCCATCAATAAATCATTTAACAATACTCCAGTCAATGTTTTAGTACTATGATTTTTTTGAAATCCATGTTGAATTTTACTCAAGATCTTATTAGATTGTAAGAAATAATCTCATTTTCTCATTGCTATTTCTTTTAATAATTTTGCCATAAATGGAACATTGGAAATGTC
Source organism: Ichthyophis bannanicus (assembly GCA_033557465.1). Classification (NCBI taxonomy): domain Eukaryota; kingdom Metazoa; phylum Chordata; class Amphibia; order Gymnophiona; family Ichthyophiidae; genus Ichthyophis; species Ichthyophis bannanicus. The sequence goes on from CM066032.1 coordinate 294,941,692, forward strand.
TATAATGAGCACAGTCATCTGGTGCCAACTGTGATTTCTTTAAAATTGATCATATTATTGCCAGTAGAGTTAGTTCAAATGAGGGGCCTCCAAGTAAAATTTGCTGAGGGACCCTCATGATCGCGGCTGTGGCAGCCAGAAGAAGGGGAGAGAGAACACCTTTCTCCTCATGTCCCCTCTGCAATAAACATCAGACTTACAATAAAGATACTTACTGTGCCGCTTCCCACTGCCTCTCTGTTTACAAAGTACTTTTCCTCGGCAGCCCGAGGCTCAGAATAGCATCTCCCCAATGCGTGGCCGATGTCTGGGGTATCATGAGACTTTGGTCACACTGTGGGGAGATGCTGTTCCAGGCCACAGACTTCAGCAATCTGGCTGGCAACAGAAGAGGAGAAATGTCCTCTCATTCCTCCAATATTTTGCAGTCTTCTCAAAAAAAAAACTGCAGGGAAATAAAGAGACCCTTGTCCTGGATGCCGTGCCGCTGCACATCTCTGCTTGCAAAGTGGCAGGCTGGGACATATATGTGACATCTGAAACACGCATCCTTTCACAGGTGGGTACATCTATGTTGTCTAGACCACTGGCATGCATATCAGACACGAGGAAGTTTCTAAAATGGAACAACAACGTGCCCATTATTTAGCACATCTCTGTTTCTTTGTGTTTTGACAGAGATGTTTATTTTTTAGCGTGGAGACAGGTCAATTTTAAAAGACACTTATATGTGGCTCACCTTTACTGCTGCCCCTCCCATGGTATTTCAGTCATTTTCACTGGGCTGTCCCAGATTCCACCTACATGGCATTTCTAAAATGTGCCTTCACATGTTCAATAATACCGTTCTTTAAAATAAATTCTACCATTTTGCCCAGCACTAATAGCAGGCTAACTAGTCAGTAGTTTCCCAGATCACCCCTCGGACCCTTTTTAAAAAAATTGGCTGCATAAATTGGCTACCTCCAATCTTCAGGTACTATAAATGATTTTAATGATAGTCTACAATTTACTAGTAGTAGGTCTTCCATTTCATCTTTGAGTTCTTTCAGTACCCTGGGATGTAAACCATCCAGTCCAGATGACTTGTTACTCTTTAATTTGCCAAACTGTCCTATTTCATCTTCCAAGTTCACTGAGATTTGATTCAATTCCTTGGACTCATCACCTTTAAATATTATTTCTAGCATGGATGTCTCCTCTACATCTTCTTCAGTCCTCTCTTAGTGCCCCTTTTACCTCTCTATCACTTAATAGTCCAACGGACTAAAGGTTTTATCATTTCTTTTTGCTTCCGTAGCAAGCTTTTTATTTTTAATTCTTTCTTTGGCTGCCTTATCAATGTTTTATATCTAGCTTGCCAGTGCTTACGCTGTTTCCTGTTTGTTTTTTTTATTAGGATCCTTTTTCTATTTTTTGAAAAATGTTATTTTGCTATAACAGCTTCTCTTGCCTCATCTTTAAACCATGTCAGCAGTCGTGTGGTCTTCCTTCTACCTTTTTTAAAGTGTGGACTACATCATGTCTGGACTTCCAAAATGGCATTTTTAGACAATGTTCAGGCCTCATGTAAGGACTTAAATTTTGCAGCTGCTCTTTTTAGTTGTTTTCTAACCAATTTTTTTATTTTATCATAGTCTTCCTTTTGAAAGTTAAATGCTAACACAATAGATTTCTTTGCTGTCCTCCCCCAATTTATTAAATCAAATTTGATCATGTTATGATCATTATTGCCAAGTGAATCCACACAGCTACCTCTCCTACCAGATCCAGTGTTCCACTAAGGACGGGGTCTAAAACAGCTCCCCCTAATGTTGTTTTCTGAACCAGCTGCTCCGTGAAGCAGTCATTCATTTCATCTAGAAACATCAGGGCTTTTTTTGTGCCAGTATACAATGGTACGGCATATTGCCATCTTTTTCTTCTGGGAGCACCACCTTTAGAAACAGAACCTCAGCGATTTGCTCCCCTCCCCCCACAGCTGCCGCTACTGCCACTTTCCTGTGTCTGCAGTAGCAGCAGGCATTGAATTTAAACAATGATAAAAAAAAGTTGTGGGTCTTCACGATTCCACACTTGGAAGGCCTGTAAATGTCCGCCCCCTCTGACATGAAAGGGCAGGTATCAGAAAGGGCGGGCATTTGCAGGCCCTCCAAACGCAGAGTTGCAAAGGCCCATGTTTTTTTTTTTTTACATTGTTTAAAGTCTGATGCCCACTGCCACTGCAGGCACAGGAAAAGTGTCAGTGGCAGCGGCAGCGGGGGACAGGCTGGCTGCGAGGGGGTTTAATGGCTGGAAGGGAGATGCCAGATTTGAAGAGGGGCTAATGGCTGGTCGCAGGGGTGTGTGGCTACTGGGAGGGTGTAGCTACATAGCGGGGGAGCCATGGACAATCAACCGCCACCTAAAGTTGGCCGAGTATGTGAGTACCGGCATCTTTTTTTCTTACAAAAAAGCACTGAAAAACATTATCTCTCTATCGTGTCCTGATGTGACATTGACACCGTCGATATTGGGGTAATTGAAATCACCCATTATTATCAGGTTGTCAATGTGTTAGTTTCCCTAATTTCTGTTAGCATTTCATTATCTATTTGTTCTGGCCAAGCAGATGGTAGTACACATACATTGCTATTTCCTTCCCCTTCTTACCTGGAATTTCTACCCATAATGGTTATATAATATGTTTTGTTCCCTGCAGAACTTTTATCCTATTTGACTCAATGCCTTCTTTAACATATAGTGCTATCCTTCCAGCAATTTTATCGACCCTGGCATTTTGTACTCTGGTATCACAGTGTCCCATTAGTTATCCTGAAATGCCAATTATTTATTTATATTTATTTTATTTGAAACGTTTTTCTATACCACCCCTTCCAGAGATCAGGGGCGGTTTACATGAAACAAGTTTTTACATAGAACAAGTAAGCCATTTAACAGTGATAACACAGGTTATATAATAGGTTATAACTACCTCTTCAGTCATTGCTATATTCTAACTCTCCCATCTTATTTTTTAGACTTCTAGCATATGCATACAGGCATTTCAAAGTATGTTTTTTGTTCATATTAACAATCTATTTATCAACTGACAGGGGTAATTTGGAATTGTCCATCTCAGTCTGCTCTTTACTTAAAGGCACCTGAGCTACTTTTACCTTTATTGCAACCTCACTAAAGGGATGTCCTAACTTCCCTGGTTTGTTAGTATCCTTCAAAGATATATCATTCCAAACCATACACTCGGGTGGCTGTTGACTTTCCCCCATTGTCTAGTTTAAAAGCAACTCTATCTCTTTTTTAAAGGTTAATGCCTTCAGCCTGATTCCACTCTGGTTAAGGTGGACCCATCCTTTTGGAACAGTCCCCTTTCCCCAGAATGCTGTCCAGTTCCTAACAAATCTAACGCCCTCTTCCTTGTACCATTGTCTCATCAATACACTGAAACTCCAGAGATCTATCCGCCTCTGGTCCTGCATTTGGAACAAAAAGAACTTCTGAGAATGCCACCCTTGAAGTTCTGGATTTCAACTTTCTACTTAAAAACCTAAATTTGGTTTCTAGAACCTCTCTTCTATATTTTCCTATGTCATTGGTATCAACATATACAAGATAACATGCTCCTCCCCAGCAACTGCCAAAAATCTTATATAGGTTGTGAATGAGGTCTGCCACCTTTGCACCAGGCAGGCAAGTTACAAGGCAATCCTCACCTCCACCAGCCACCTAGCTATCTGCATGCCAACTGATTGAATCTACAACTACAAAGCCACCACAACCCTTCCCTCCTGAGCACATGTCCCTGGAGACCCATCGCAGTGAAAGAGGATTTTTAATCACTTGGAGGGCAGGTCCTGGCTTGGTGATGCTCTCCGTTTGGGTGATGTTTTTCCTCCATGGCAGCATGGAGACTGACAGAATGGAAGTGGGACTTCTCTACTATGTCGCTAAAGGTCTCCCCTTTACACATCTCTGATTGCCTCAGCTCCTCCAAGTCTTATAGTGTAGCTTCTAGAGATCGGACTTCTTCTCTCAGAGCTAGGAGCTCTTTGCACCAAGTGCATCCATTAGACTTCTCACCAATGGAGAGAAAATCATACATGTGACACTCAGTAGAAAAGACTGGATAGCCCCCATCTTGCTGATGGACTGCTGTTTGCATCTTAGTTTTGATGATGTCTTTATCCCTTTAAAGTTGTTCAGTTATTTAAAGTTCATAAGAGAGTAGGGATACTTGAAATAATACAATTATACCTGATAAGTATAAGAGGCTTTTAATGTTATTTATTTAATGTTCACTTCAAGATAACTGCAAGGGCCCAGAACTAATCTATTCCTAAGGGCTAATAATTTGTTGATGAAGATGACCAGTTAAACCCGGAAGAAAAAAACATTCCCTCCTATCCTTTTTTTTGGCTTAATAGCCTAGAAATCAAAAATTGAGCCTGGGGTGGATGGTAAATAAACATTAACAGACAGGTCTCCTGTTAAGCTATGTCCTAACTGACTTTAATAAAACTGAAAGCTTGCCTTTTATGCTGTCCTATCTGATTATATAAATAAATACAGAATTTTAAAGAGACATGGGGGGATATTCCAAGGTATTTACATGGTTTGCAGACCTGCAAACTGTATAAATACTGCAGAGCTGGATATTCAGTGGCACTAACACGGCATTCTAAACACCCTGATGCTAACCGCTTAGCAATGAGGCATGTCGGAGGCATTCCGGGGAGGAGCGAAGGTGGCACCGATCGCTAACTGGGCAGTGGCAATACTGAGCCACTACCCGGTTAGCGCAATGGGTGAAAGCCAGGCACAGGAAACCATTGCCTACCTTTAACTGCATATTGCTAACCGAGCAGTGGCTCAATATCACCGCGAGCGGCAAGTGTGGTTAACCCAGATACTCAATTCCGGGGCAGGATATGATTCCGGCATTGAATATCCAGGTTTAGATTTCAGTGCCAGAAGCTAGGTGCATTAGTAGTGCTTGCTGCTGACGCTGAATATCCCCACAATAGATTTTATCAATTTAATCCCAAGCTCCCTTTTCCCCAAGACTCTGAGACAATTTCACAGCAGGTGAATACTTACGAGTGCAGATTCCTCCCCAGCAGTAGCCATTCCTCTCTCAGCACTCTTTCAAGATTGAATTGATTGAATCAATCAATGTGAAGGAATGAGAGACGTTCCAATGATACTGCTTGTTTCTCCTTTGGCCAGAAGAGACATAAGGAAGAAGCAAAGCAAGAGTCTAATTGCAAGGGAGATTAGATACCAGGACTGGAGTAGGAGATACAAGTGGACAAACAAAATTTTTATGGGGAAATAGGGAAACCAGAAAGGCAAAAGAGAGAATATTTAGAGAGGGAGAAAGAGGCAGAAAAAGAAAGAAAAGAGATGGGCAGATAGAGAGGCCGGGCTTCCAGGGGAAGAGTTGCCTAGCGTAAGAGAAAAAGAAAGGAAGCGACAGCAGTGGTGAGAAAGGAGGAAGAATCAGAAATGGAAAGAAATATGAGCAGAGACAGAAGAGAGAAACATGTGATTGAGGTATACAGTGCACAGTGGAAAAAAGACAAGAATAAAAGAGGAGCAGAAAAGCAAGACTAATTGAAAAGTAGAGTAAAATGTAGGTTTATCTTTGGTTGGTGATATAATTATATTTTTCAGAATACTGTTCCCCCTTCAAACACCTTTGGAAGTGGCAGTGTCCTGCAGCCTGGATCACACTTTCACCTACAAAGCAGGATAAGACCCTTTGGATTGACTTTGGGTTTTTTTCCATCATATTTTCTGGTTTGCTTACCTCTACCCTAAGCAGAAATCTGTTTAAACAACTTCAAATGCTGCCTACAGGAAAAATAAAGATCAAAAGCATTCTGAATTTCTGCTTCATTTTACTTACATCAGTGTTGCAGGAGCGATAACGTTTCCTCTCTCCAAGGCAATATTTTCCACCACCTGAAGGACTGCAAAAAAATTCCATTATATTTATGTGTGCATCAAATACACACTGAGTTTTATGTAGTATGCATGCATGCATGTGCAATATCAAATTAAAATATAATGCAAACATGGAACATGTAATAATTGCAGTATTTATGTAACTACAAAGATAAAATTTTGTACGGCAGTAGATCCACTGAGTGTACAGAATAGGAACTAATACCAGAGTCTATAATAGGGGAAGGATGAAACTAATAGCAGCTGTGATAGGAATGAAGGCTATGAGAGGGGTACATAGTGAGATTACTATACTAGAGCGAATGAGCATCAGCTATTTAAGAATGTTAATTAGTTTATACTAAAGACCCATGTTAATGATGCACAAATGAGTTTGTACTAATTTGCTAGTGTTAATGCTTATGAACTTTATCACAAAATCTTAACTATACTTCTTGAAAGTCTGTGTTCACTTTTGAAGGATTTTTTTTCTACAGGAAATGAGCTGTTTTGCAACATAATGTATCTAATTACCTTGTTAGTATAGATTTCTCCCAGAAAATTCCCAGAAACTAATTAAAAGCACTGCTACATGCATAAATCATACTAAACATGCATTCAATGCATGTTAATTCTTGAAATTCTGCTGTCACACTTTAGTATACTGGCCTCGTAGAGTAAGCAGGGACTAGAGGTAGCAAGGGCTGAAAGCAAAGGGAATTTAAAACCACTGTGTAGCAGTGTATATGTTGAGTAAAAGGAGAGAGTTAGAAAGATAATCTGAGTGAATTTTTGGAGATGAGAGATGGTAAGCAACATGAGCAGCTGCATTCTGGGCCCATTGGAATGAGCAGGAAGAGCTCTGACTAAAGAGTCATTGTAGTCACTAAAACAGAAACACATTAATGAACCTGTTATTTTAGTGGAATTGAGGGTAAGAAAGGGATTATACAGGAGATAAGAAGGAGTTGAGAACAGTGAGAATTGCTGTCAGTATTGATAAGATCTGAGGAAGGGATGACACAAAAAGAACCCCAAGGCTTTTAGCTGAGAGAAGTGATGGATGAGGAACAGCAGCAAAGGAGCTATACAGACTATGACACAAATCCTGGTTTTGCATTTCTAAATTGGGCTTATTCTAATTTCATTCAACATAGTCATTTAGAATTTTAAAAAAAGGGAATAAAATAGGGCCAGATTTATTATTTTGTTAAAAGTTTACTGGTATTACTAGTGCATCACAATGTCACCAGCTGAAAAATAAAGGCTGTGAACCTTACAGACAGGAAGCATGGAATTTATGGGTGAAAAGCTCAGTGGAGGAGATAAAACTGGAAGGCCAATAAAATAAAGGTATCTACAGATAAGTGGTAGTTAAATTAAAGGAGAGAAAAAAGGAAAATAAGGTAATACTTTTTTATTGGACTAACAATACATTTTTGGACCAACCTTTGAAGGTTAAAACCTTCTTCTTAAGGTCAGGACAGTAAGAGTAACAAATAACAACCAGTTGTCATCTGTTGCTCATACTGTCCTGCCCTAACTAAGAAGGTTTTAACAAAGATAATCCAAAAATTGAATCTCCACAAAAAGTATTTCCCACAGGCGGGGTCTGGGCAATCATTTTCTTTACTTCGGGTTGCCGTCTTGAATAGTAGAGTTGTAATGGCAAAGTCTGACCTTACTGTTGATCTACTTACTGCCCAAGATTTAGACATCTTTTGCCTTACTGAGACATGGCTATGAGAAGGGGAGGAACCATACCTCTCCAGGTGTCTCCCTCCAAATTATGCAGCCTTCTCAACTTCTCATAACTCATGGCAGGGAGGAGGTGTCTCCATTTCATACAAAAAGGAATTGCAAATAGATAGTTTGCCTATGGATTGAGTCTTCTGCCCCAAGGCACTCCTCATAAAATCAGGCCCACTTCAAGTTTTCATTTATTATTATTGTACTGTGCTCCCTCCTTACAGGTCTCAGCTTGGAGGCCATACAACAGACGACACCCTCAATTATTTGGGAAAACTGCTAGGTACTTGTGATCTAGATTGGCCACTGTTGGAAACAGGATACTGGGCTTAATGGACCTTGGTCTGACCCAGTATGGCATATTAAATCTAAATAATTGTTGGTCCTCAGGGAATTCTACCTCTCCCTGCAGCAGATGTTTATTTATTTATTTAAAAGTTTTTCTATACCGCCTTATCCTTTAATCAAGGCGGTTTCCACAGCAAACAATCATAATGGTGGTTCAAGTGTGTTCATGCAGTGATGCAGATTGTGTGTATGTGTTGGTGTATATTAGATTCTTTTGAGATATATACATTCTTATGTACAGGGCTATTTACATATTGAGCTATATACATTCTTATGTTCAAGGGACAGGGGAGGGGGTTGGTCTTTTGTTCCTGGTTTTTGAGTAGATCATGTGATGTGTCCATAGTGGTCAATGAACAGTGTTGTCTTAAGCTTCTTACAAAAGTCTTTGAGGTCTGTTGTTAGTCTTAGTTCATCTGTGAGGGTGTTCCAAATTTCTGGTGCAGCCAGAGAAAGGGCTCGTTCTGCTGTGTCCTTGCGGACCTTGGTGATGTCTTTTGAGGTATTAACACGATTGGAAGTGCCTCTCCTGCTTGGTCGTGTGCTTCTGTCTGGTTGTATGAGTGTTTGTAGGCTGAGAGCTGATGACTGTTGTTTGATCCTGAAGATGTTTATGACTGTTTTGTATTTGATGCGTGAGATGATTGGGAGCCAGTGGAGGTCTTTCAGTATGGGTGTGATGTGTTCATGTCTTGTTGTGCCAGATATTATGCGAGCTGCTGTGTTTTGTGCCAATTGTACTGGTCTGAGGATTTGTTTTGGTAGACCAATGTACATTGGGTTGCAGAAGTCTAGTAGTGGGGTTATTAGTGCCTGGCAGACTACACGGAAGTGCTCTGGGGCGAGGAGGGGCTTGAGGCGTCAGATAAGTCTCATCCTGTGGTATGCGCTTTTGATGGTTTTGTTTATGTGTGATTGTAGATTCAGTTCCTTGTCCAGGGTTACTTTATTCAGCCCGGATTACACAGGTATACTAAAAAAAATTTTTTTTAAACTGCCTCTAATGTTTCGATTGATTTTTACGTTTTTTGGTGCGCTGAATCCAAATCTGGTAACCAATTTGCTCCATCACGTACAGATTTTTTGCTACATTGGGTTAGCAGTTTGAGGTGAACGTTTCAGATTGAGTGCGATCGAGATAAAAGTTTCTTGGATGAATTCTTTATACTAATTGTTTAGTAGTTATTCAAATAAGAATAAAGAAAATTGTAACAAGGCAGCACATAAGAATAATGTCAACAAAACACACTGTGATGGTAGCAAAATTGTCTGCACTTAAAACAGCCACATACATGTGCACAAACATTGAGCATATAAGAGCGAGGTTAGACACAAAGCAAAGCAAAGAAATGTGCAAAAAATGTTGTACAGGTATGTATGTAAGAATAGAAAACGCAAACCGCACCATTGCAATACATGAAGACAAACACCCGATGGTGTGAAAATAAAATTCTAATAAATGAGATCCGACACTGTGGTAATAACTAGCAAATTTTTATTTCAAAGTTTAGTAAAAACACGATATTTGTCAACACAGTTTAGATTTTAAAGTCATTCTTGGGTCAATCAATCTCCTGGTGGGCCCGTTTCTTCTTCCCCCGAATGCTTCTCTTGGTGCCCTGCTTGTAGTATTTTTCATCTGGGGTTTCCCGCAGCAGCAACCAGCAGAAATCAGCCATCATAGTGGTGTTCCATCTTCCTTGGTACCTTCTCTCTGCGTCCTTGATGTCCTGGTGAAACCTTTCACCTTGTTCTTCACTGTACGCCCCCAGGTTTTCGGGAAAGTAGTTCACATGGGAGTGCAAGAAATGGACTTTCAGGCTCATGTTACAGCCTTGTTCTTTGAAGGCATTGAGCATCCTGGCAACAATATCCTTATAGTTCTCATCCCGCCTGTTCCCCAAGAATTTGAGAACAACATCCTTGAAGGAATCCCAGGCTTCTTTTTCCTTCTCAGACATCGTTTCAGCGAATGCTCCATCTGAAATGAGTTTCCTTATATCAGGGCCAACAAACACTCCTTCCTTTAGCTTTGCTTCAGAAAGTCGGGGGAACTTTGAGCAAAGGTACCGAAAGCACTCACCATCTTTTGGAAGGGACTTGATGAATTGCTTAATGAGACCCAACTTAATGTGGAGAGGTGGTAATAGAATTTTATCACGAGATACCAAGCTCTCATGAAGAACATTTTTCTCACCGGGTCTCAAATACTCCCGAATTGGCCAGTCTTTTTTCCCCCAGTGTAGGTCGCGGGCCCGGCTATCCCACAAGCAAAGGAAGCAGGGATATTTGGTGAAACCGGATTGCTGCCCTAATAGCATGGATAGAATTTTAAAGTCTCCACAAATCATCCACTTATGCTCATCATAACGAATCTTCTGAAGAATCAGGGCCAAATTCTCGTATTTTTCTTGGAGAATAACAGAGTGAGCAATAGGAACTGAAGCGAATGTGTTGCCATTATGAAGAAGAACACCTTTTATGCTGTCTTTTGACGAATCAATGAACAGCCGCCATTCAGCAGGATCATACTTGAGTTTAAACTTTTCCATCACTCCGTATATATCGTTGCAAAATACCAAATCTTCCTCTTTGCTGAAATACTTCAAAAATTGTGTCTCGCGGTTGCGGTACCAATAAAAAGTTGTTCCTGGTGACAATAGATTTTTCTGTTTAAGCCGAGAACCTAGCAGTTGGGCAGCATCTTTTGGGAGTCCTAAATCCCGGACCAAATCATTCAATTCAGCTTGAGAGAAAAGTTCAGGTTTCGGATCTGGTTCAGTTTCAAACTCGGAAGTACTGGACTCATCGGGAAAAGCCATCTGATGAGTCTCATCATGATCAGAACCGTCCACGCAAATATGATCCAAAGATTTTGGTGGTTCAGACACAGGTACTTCGTTGCTATGAGGCATAGGCCTAATTGCTGAGGGAAGGTTGGGGTAACTTATTACGTTCTTATTTTTTAAGTTGTATCCCTTCACAATGCAAGAGCAAAAATAGCAGTCACTGCTTTGGTCTCTTTGTTCACGCCACATCATAGATATTCCGAAACGAAATGCTTGTTTTTTACCTTTCATCCATAAGCGTAGATCTTCCTCACATGTCTTGCACACTTTGTGAGGAGCCCACGGTTTGTCTTGATCGCCTAACTTCAAACCGAAATAGGCGAAATATACTTTTTTAATAACTGCAGAAATGTTCCTCTGCCGCTTTTTCATGGTATATTCCCCACAAATAAAACAAAAACTGTCCGGAGAGTTGACGCAACCTCTGGCTCTGTGAGCCATCACAAATACACAGCACTGCAAACTACAACTGTAGTGAACCACTTCGGAATAAAGCTGGATTACGACTGAGCAAACAAAAGGTAATAATGAACTTGCAAGAAACTGAAATTTGACAGGAACGTTCATGTCGCAACCACCGTGTTTGAGCGAGCGAACGAGGCGAGGCGAACAGGAAAGAACATGCGCCAGCGCGAGTACTGGATTTAGCCCCCCGCCTCCCAATTGTCCTGTTAATGTATAAAATGAATACAAAACACTCTAAAATATCACGAGGGAGTGTTTCTAGTTAGTTAACCATTACAACCTCTATTTTGGGCCAAGAAAATAAACTGCAGTTGGCTAAAAAGAAATGATGTGAACATTCCTTATATGGGTAAGAAATCTAATTTTGCAAGAAAACGTGACGTGATGGAACATTTTGGCTATTTTTCCTGGATTCAGCACCCCAAAATCTATAGGAATCAGTTGCAAAACTGGAGGCAGTTTTTTGGTAGTGTACCTGTGTTATAATACACTAGAGTAAGCTGACTGTTGGAATACTATCCTCTCTCATACCTTGGATTCATTAGCTCCTTTTACAGTTGGAAATACGTATTTATTTATTTATTAAACCAGTTTTATATACCACCTTTTCCTTTTCCAGTTTTATATACCACCTTTTCCTACTTATTCTAGGAAATCAGAGCTTTGGTTTCATTCTGGATTGCTTTTGCTGAGACAACAGCTCAGATCTGCTGAAAGGGCCTGAAGAAAGAATTGACTCCTGGTTTCTCTGACATTTTTCAAAGTATGTCATTCTCACTATCTTTCTAAAATTCAACTTGCCAAGAAGAACCATTATTTATCACTAATAAAGGATTTATCACATGCCCCGAAGACTATCTTTGGAATAGTCTCCCAACACCCATCTTCAAGTTATAAGTCTAGCTATCCTCTCTACAAGGTCCTTAAGAATATAAGGACATAAGATATACCATATTGGGTCAGACCAAGGGTCGATCAAGTCCAGTATCCTGTTTCCAACAGTGACCAATCCAGGACACAAGTACCTGTCAAGTTCCCAAAAGGTATCCAGATTCCATGTTGTTTATCCAGTGGGTACACAGTGGATTCCCCCTGTTCTCTTTAATAGTGGTTTATAGACTTTTCCTCCAGGAACCTGTCCAAACCTCTTATGAATCCAGCTACACTAATAGCTTTTATTATATCCCCCGGTAACGAATTCCAGATTTTAATTTCACGTTGAGTTAAAAAATATTTTTTCCAATTAGTCAAAATTGTGCTACACTGTAGCTTCATTGCGTGTCCCCTAGTCTTTCTAATTTTTGAAGGAGTAAACAACCGACCTACATTTATCCATTCTACTCCATTCATTATTTTATAGACCTCTATCATATCTCCCTTCAGATGTCTCTCTTCTAAACTGCCCTAATCATTTCAGCTTTTCCTCAAAGGGATATCCTTCCATCCCCTTTATCATTTTTATTGCTCTTCTCTATACCTTTTCTAATTCTTTATCTTTTTTAAGATATGGTGACCAGAACTGCACACAAATTTCAAGTTGTGGTTGCACTATAGAGTGATACAGAGACATTATCATATCCTTTGCTTTTATTCTCCATACTTTCTTTATGGTTCCGAGCATTATATTTGCTTTCTTGGCCACCGCTGCACACTGGGCAGAGGGTTTCAATGTATTATCTATAATGGCAGCTAAATCCTTTTCCTGGGTGGTGGTTCCTAATGTGGAACCTTGCATTGTGTAACTGTAGTTTGGGTTGTTCTTCCCTAAGTGCATAACTTTACACTTGTCCATATTAAATGTCATCCACCATTTGGATGTCCAGTCTCCCAATTTATCAATTTTTTACAACCCTCTTGTGTTTTAACAACTCCGAATAATTTTGTATCATCTGCAAATTTGATCACCTCACTCATTATTTCCATTTCAAGGTCATTTATAAATATGTTAAAAAGCAGTGGGCCCAGCACAAATCTCTGGGATACTCCGCTATTCACCTTTCTCCATTGAGAAAATTGGCTATTTAGTTCTGCTCTCTGTTTTTTGTCTTTCCATGAGTTTCTAATCTATATTGTCACCTATCTCATGACTTTTTAATTTCCCCAAGAGTTTCTCATGAGGGACTTTGTCAAAGGCTTTCTGAAAATCCAGATATACTATATCAACTGACTCATCTTTATCCACCTGTTTATTCACACCTTTAAAAATATATAAGAGGTTGGTGAGACAAGACTTTCCTTGGTTAAATCCATGTTGGTTCCTCCCATTAAACCATGACTATATACATGTTCAGTAATTTTGTTTTTTATAATGGTTTCTACCATTTTGCCCAGCACTGATTTCAGGCTCACTGGTCTGTAGTTTTCTGGTTCTACCCGGGAACCCTTTTTAAAAATTGGCATTACATTGGCCACTCTCCAATCTTCGTGTACCACAGATGATTTTAATGATGGATCACAGATTACTAATAGTATTTCTACAATCTCATATTTCAATTCTTTCAGCACCCTGGTATGTATGCCATCCGGTCCAGGTGATTTGCTACACTTTAGTTTATCAATTAGCTGTATTACATCTTTCTTATATATCAAGATTTGTTTCAATTCCTCCGATATATCACCTTTATCATTTCTGGCATGGGTAAGTTTCCTATATCTTTTTCAGTAAAGACTTAAAACAAATGTTCATGCAGTCTCTCTACTATGGCCTTGTCCTCTCTCAGTGTACCTTTTACCCCTCCATTATCTCATGGTCCAACTGACTCCCTCACAGATGTTTTGCTATGAATATACTTGAAAAAGTTCTTATTAGGTACTTTTGCTTCCATGACAAACTTCTTTTCATATTTTCTCTCTGCCTGCCTTATTAATGCCTTGCATTTAACTTGCCAGTACTTATGCTTTTCCCTGTTTTCATTATTTGGCTCTTTTTTCCATTTTCTGAAAGATTGTCTCTTAGCTATAACAGCCTCTCTGACCTCACCTTTAAGCCATACTGATGGTTGCTTGGCTTTCCTTCCACCTTTTTTAAAGCATGGAATACATCTGGTCAAGGCTTCCAAGAAAGTATTTTTAAATAATGCCCAGGCCCGATATAAACTCTTAAACTTTGCAGTTGTTCCGTTTAGTTTGTTCTTAACCATTTTCCTCATTTTATTATAATCTCTTTTTTGAAAGTTGAATGTTAACAAAGTCCATTTCCTTGTTATCCTCCCTCCATTTATTAAATCAATTGTGATCATGTTATGATCACTATGCCAAGAAGCCCCAAAACAGTTACTTCTTGCACTAGATCCTTCATTCCACTGAGGACTACATCTAAAATAGCATCCCCATCTATTGGTTCCATGAAGAAGTCATTTACTTCATCTAGAAACTGTATCTCCTTAGCATGTCCTGATGTGACACTGACACAGTCAATACCAGAGTAATTGAAATCTCCCACTATTGCTGAGTTATAAACTTTGCTAGCTTCCCTAATTTCTGTTAGCATTTCATCATCTCTCTGTTCATTCTGTCTACGCAGCCAGTAATGCACACCCCACTGCCATTCCCTCCCCCTTTTTACATGGAATTTCTATCTATAGAGATTCTATACTTCATTTTGCTTCTTGCAAAATGTTTATCCTGTTTCACTCAATGCCCTCTTTAACATATAGAGCCAGCCTTCCACCAGTGTGATTTACCCTATCCTTGAGATATAGTTTGTAGCCTGGTATCACAACGTCCCATTCATTATCTTCTTTCCACCAGGTTTCTGAAATGCCAATTATATGTAACCTTACATTCATTGCTATATATTCTAACTCTCCCATCTCATTTTTTTAGGCTTCTAGAATTTGGATACAGGCATTTCAAAGTTTGTTTTTTGCTAGTTTGAAAAGTCAGGCTATTTGATGACAGAGTTAATTTGGGATCTTTCAACTCTGTCTGATTTTTAATTAAAGGCACCTGGGTTACTTTTACCTTTTTTGGATCCTCTCTATTGAGATGCCCTGACTTCCCTGTTTTGCTAGTATCCTTCAAGGATACATTATTCCGAACCATGTGCTCTTGGGTGAATGTCAGCTTTCTCCCATTATCTAGTTTAAAAGCTGATCTATCTCCTTTTTAAGGTTAATGCCAACAGCCTGGTTCCACCCTGGTTAAGGTGGAGTCCATCCTTTCGGAAAAGGTCTATCATTTCATGTTTACATGCCAGTTTCTTCCCTCTGACTTGTGGGGTGCATCAGGGATCTGTGCTCTCCCTTCAGGTCTTCATTTTACTTTTGAGCCCACTGTTTTCTTTTATCCAATCCTTAGCTATTTATTTATTTATTCTTATATACCACGTTTCCAAGGATCAATGCGGTTTACTGGGAGCAGAACTTTGACAATATATGGAGCAGTTTAACATGGAACAAGTAATATTATAACATGGATGGAGCTAGAGATAACACAGAACAGTATAACTATGAACAAAGTAATGGGGCTGCTTGTAGCAGTCTACGGTCAGTGCTTTATCTTAGGCTAGGGGCAGGAGGGGGGGGTGTAGGGAAGTTGCAGGAGTGACAGATGAGGGTCATGTTATTTCTATGAGAATGACATTTTCCTCATATTCTTTTCAGATGTCCCTCTTCCTGTCCTATCTTCATTAAATACTTGTTTATTCCAGGTAGCCAGCTGGCTTCATAGTAACTCTTTAAAACTGAGCGCCAAAACATTTCTTGCTGTGTGGCTTGCAGGATCTGCCTCTACACCAACAGTTACTCCTATTTTAGATTCGGTGCCTTTATGTCTTCAGACTTCTATAAAATACCTAGGCATTATTCTGGACCCCTAGCTTTCCTTTTCATTGCAAATCACATACGTAGCAAAAGCTTCCTTTTTTGCTATCCATATTTTCGTGCAATCTGCTAGGTCCTTGACTTATCAGCCCAAACTTCTATCCTATTGTCTATAGTTATTTAACGGCTAGACTATTGTAATATTTATTCAGGGTTAACTCAGTATGACTTGAAACAGTTACAATTGGTTCAGAACACAACAGTACGTATTCTTTCTCATGCCAAAAAATTTGGCCATCTCACCCCCCTTCTTAATGATCACCATTAGCTCCCAGTCTTCTCTTGTATCAGGTACAAAACTCTTCTTCTGACTTACAATGTGCTTCAAACTGCTGCTCCAGAATATCTGTCTGCTCTGATCTGTCTCTATGTTCCTACATGTTGTCTTTGCTCACTTCATGCAAATCAATTTCATATTCCCCCACCGTCCAAAATATGAATCCATCCGCCAAGCCATTTTTTCCATTCCAGATCCTTCTCTTTGGAATAGCCTCCTTACACATGTTCGTTTGGAGCCCGGCATTCAGAGTTTTTTTTTTTCTTTTTTTATTTATAGACTTTCCAACATAAAATTCTCCAAAAGGATGAATAACATAGCAGAAAAACATATTTAATGTATATCCAAAATAAACAGTAAATAAATCTCCAAAACTAGTCCATAATATATAGAACCCAAGAAAGGAAAAAAAGAAAAAAAAAACACAAATTACATTATCAAGAGCATGGTGACAATTCCATGGCAGCCAGTATGGAGCACAACTCTCATTTCTCTGTGCCTGGATGTTCTGCTCCTTAACCTGAGCGCTTCCCAGTGCTTCTAAGTCCCCTACATGGGACTCCAGCAAGGACACTCGGGTGGACTGCTGAGTCTACTCTGAAACAGCCTGAAGATTACTTTTGAGAGAAGAAACCTCGCGATTCAAAGAACCCACCACAGAGTTGAGAGAATTGCTGAGAGAAGCAATCGCAGCTCATAAGTTCTCTAATGTAACCAGTGCCTGTTTTTTCAAGCTGCCATCTCTGGGAAGCAGCTGATCAGGGATCTTCCCAATAGCAGTAACAGGTATCTGGCCCACTCCAGTGGGTGCCAATTCTCCTCCCGCAGCATCTCCGGCAATCAGCTGTAGCCTGGACTGAGAACCCTCCAGAGCAGCTGAGATCCCTGGAACAACACCGCGGGGCTCCAAACACTGCTGCAACTCAGCACGGTATACACTTCTGGGTTGCGGCAGTGAGGCTCTGCAGTCAGAGCTAAATTCTACCCCTTCACTATTCAGGCCCGCTGTGGAATTAATCAGACCTGCCGTAGCCATGGTCAATGAGGAGGGAAGACAAACCTGTCCATGTTCTGCTGGGCTGACACCACAGTCAGCACTGTGCCAGAGGACTGGTCCGTCTGCTTCTTCTTTCAGTGCCTCATCAAATTTTTAAGGGTAGGCAACAGCGCAGAACCTCCAACCGACAGACAGGTAAGAGCTGCTCACCACACATCCTGATCAATTGCTATCTTGGATTGTCCACATTCAAAATTTTAAGATCACTTTGAAGATCCATCTCTTTGGGCAGGCCTTTGGAAGTGGGGGTTAGGAGGGCCTCGTGAAATTCTGGTATGGGTAATGTTCGATCCTCTCTTTTCCTGCCTTACCTTCCTTCTAAATGTGTTGTATTTGAGTTACTGGTTCTTCTATGTGTGTGCTTTCCTCTCTTCCCTAAGCAAAATGGCATTCCTGACTAGTTGTGTTAGTGTTATTTTATTTTAACTTATTTTAATGTTCTTGTTCCTTGTACACCGCTGTGACTTGTAGATACAATGGTATAGAAGTGTTGCTAAATAAACAAATACATTTTATTGTAAACCACTTTGATTGCTTGCAGAATGGCAATATATCAAGCAATAAACCATAAACCATATTAAATTAGTCCAAAAAAGGGAATTACCTTATTTTCCTTTTTTGTTTTTCTATTTAACTACCATTAAAGTGGACTAGCATGGTTATCACACTACTGTGTACAGGTAAGTGAAAACTTGATTCACAAATTGCTTTTAAAAAGTGACTTTCTTTCATTTCCAGAATAAGTCTTCCTAATAAGGTAACAATGTATATATGTTGCTAAAATCCTAAGAGCAAACCACAAATGGTTATATTTCCATGCAAAAATGCCCCTGTAGAATGTAATTCAATAACATTTGGTTCCATACAGAAAGCTTTAGATATATGTTCGTCATAATTTAAAATAACGATTATTGAGAAGGAAAGCAGATTTCATTATTATTAAACCAAAAAGCCAGTTCATTTTACTATGACTCTCATAAAATATATTGTGAGCTTTACCAGTGTAGTAGTGTATCTAATAAACTCTCCTGCATAGCTACTTCTGTCTCCTATTTTAAAGACAAGTATTGGCATGGAAGTGCAATATTTTTACAGATAACATGTGAAACCACAGTTGTGAATTGTTTCCAAATGTGTCTTTTTCTTGGCTCTGGCTTACTTTAGCTACTTACGCTGGACTGTCACAGTGTCTTATAGATGAAGAGACTCCTCCCCCACAGGTCCGGCTGCATTCTCCCCAGATTGACCATCGACCCCAGCCCCCATCCACACTCTGGGGCCAAGTACCAAAGGGAACACATTCCCCCTGATAGCACCACTGAAAGATTTCACAGAAAACACAGAATTAGCTTTCAGGCTAACAGAGTTCTGAGGATAGCAAACTATAAGCTCAATGACCAATTATAGGCATTAGCACACTTTGCACAGATAGCAGTCAGATATTTTACTTTCTTTAGACATGGGATTAGAGCATGTGGGATTTGTTAACAACTTTTAGCAAGCTGCTGACTTATAAAAATCCTTAATAGATATTCAGCAAGCGAAAAGACTCAAGTTTTACTCATCTTCATAAACATGTTGAGGAACTACAAGACTCAACTTATTTCTTTTCAGACAGTTCTGTCCTTTAATACAGCTTTAAGAAAAAAAGAAAAACCCATTGTTAAACTCATGGAAATGATAATAGTACATGGAAAGTTTGCTACTAAAGAATTTTTATGATGGTAATTCCTTTCCTTTGTCTGGTTGAGGCTGCAACGGCAGAGGAATTTGCTTCAATACTTAGTGCTAAAAATGCAGACATAATAAAAATGATGCCAAGACATCAGAAGTGGGTACTGAAAACTATTATACACCTTGATTAGCTTTCACTTATACACTGAATATATGTGGCTGTGTTTACATATGGACATACGCACATTCTCTACAGAAATGTGAAACCAGGAGTGAATTTCCAGCAATTAACTTTAGCAGGCT
Organism: Ichthyophis bannanicus; assembly: GCA_033557465.1. Lineage (NCBI taxonomy): Eukaryota > Metazoa > Chordata > Amphibia > Gymnophiona > Ichthyophiidae > Ichthyophis > Ichthyophis bannanicus. The sequence continues at coordinate 294,961,183 of CM066032.1, forward strand.
AGAATGAACACATTAACTCATAGTTCTAATGTGATCCTCTTTCTATTCACATTATATTGTAAATGGCAAAGGGCTTTCAACCCCTCTTGATTTAAAATGAGAGTTCAACATATTGATAAAAGAATTATATAGTCTGGGCCAGCCATGGCAATGTGCTGCAGTATAGAAATCTTGATTTGGAATTTCCAGTCTAGCAGTAAGAATTGAACGCGGCGTGCCCTTGAGTTCCAAGTGGGAGGAAGAGTGATTGAGTAACTGCGGCTGGAGAAGGGCAAAAGGGAGGTGCTAAGGAGTTGTCTAAGACAAGACACTCTCCAACAAGGAAAACTGAAGTTTAATGAGTGAACAACTAATAAATAATTTGAAATGTAATTTGAACCAATCAGGGACAGCTCCAGAGCTGGTTGAAGGTGTTGGCACCCTAGGCAAGTCGCAAGCCTTAAGCCTTACATCTCCCAGCTGTCAGAATCTATTCTTTAGCTTTGAATGCCCTGCTTTTTGCCACCCCCCTCCCCCCGAGATTGCCAACTTAGGCAGCTGTCTAGTTTGTCTGATGGTTATGCCAGCCCTGGAACCAATCTGTGTTTTTTAATACTCATCTATACTATAGGCCTGATAAAATTTATCAGAAAACCTTTAGAAAACCCCACCTCCTCGCCTCTCCACACATATTCTTCCTATCCCCCTCACTCACCCTTCCCCATCTCTCCATAATTCTTTCTCCTTCACCTCTTTCCCTCCTCTCTTCTTCTGTCCCTCCTTCTCCCTCCTTCCTTCTCTCCACTTCTGCCTCTTCTCACTCCTCTTTTCTTTCCTCCCTTCTCTGAACTTTTCTTCCTCCCCTCTTATCTCTGTCCCCCCTTCCTTACTCTCCCTTTCTTCTTGCTTTTTTCCATCTCTTCCCTTCACCTTCTATTCTTCTTTTATCATCTCCTCCCCATCTCTTTCTTTCCCCTTTCTCATACCCTCCCCTCATCTCTACCATCTCTAGTCTTCCCCCTACCCAGCACACACTCTCGCTCTCTCTCCTTTCCGTTCATCCTCCTGATATACTCTTTCCCCTGCATCCTTTCTGGTGCTCATTCATTCTCTCTCACCTTCCAAGCACACTCTTTCTCCTCTCTACTCCTCAGTCCTCTGAGTATTCTCTCTTTTTCTCACTTTCTGACACTCTCCCTCCGTTCCTTGGCACACTCTTTCTCTCTCCACTGCCAGATACTATATGAAGCAACAGAAAACCTTGCAAATTGACACTCAGAGGCTCACCACACTACAGCAGCACCAAGTGCAAAAACTCAAATTGTACCAGCCCTATCTATGAAAAGTCAGCAATGCAAATATTCTAGAATACCAGAACATCTCCAGTTGGGCAAAGAAGATAAGCCAGACTGTTATGGATTTCTTCACAAAACCAATATGCAAATAGAATTCCTCAACTTGGTTACACATAGCAAAACAGACCATCACCTAGAAAAGAATAAAAGGCTTCAGGGCCCATATCGAAAGTGATTAACACATTTAGCAAATCTGCTAACTGCATTAATCATGGCGACTGGGATTAGCATCAGGGTGTTAAAGGGGCAGAGAGGAGGCAGCACCGAGGGATAACCAGACAGCGGCAATATTCATCTGCTGCCTGGTTATTCCTAAGCAGGGAAAGTTAGGCACCATAAAGGCTGGCCTAACTTTTGCTGCAAAAGCTAATGGTGCAACCACTGAATATTACCACTGTCTGGTTAGCTTTGTTGCTATCTAGCCAACCCAGATATTCAATGTCATGAGCCACGAGCCCATTCCAGTTATATTAACCACAGGGCTTACACATGTGCTCTTAATATTCATAGAGAATAGTTATTGATTCCACCTCAAATTGAGGATATTCCAGCTCAGTCTCCTCAACAAACAAGTTGTCAAGGCAAACAGGTGGGAATCCTTCCATTCATTGACAGAGCTTCTGAGCCCTGTTCCCTCTAAGCTGTGCGCGTGTGCGCGCACACACACCTCGCTGAGCGAGCGCACATACTTTACAACAGAGCGCACAAAAATTACAGCTCTGATTCTGATAGAAAACAACACAGACTTCTTAAAATTTAAAAGTTATGATTGTAATTACTAGAAATTTCCCGCTTCATTTAGTAATCGTCTATTTTCATTTAATTTGATTGAAATCAATGTGGTGTACATACTGTATTCTGACATGTAGTCAAATTTTAAAGTATATAACTCCGAGTGTCCGTTATGTGGCGCACAAAAATTTAACCTTCCTTCAAAAGCTGCACACAGCTGATATTTTATGCGCACACAGCCTACAGAAAATTAGAGGGAACATTGCTTCTGAGGTGGTTTCCTTCCTTAGAAAACATTGGCATGTTCTACACCTTTACCCCTGTTTTCAGAAGGGTTTGACCATTGCCTATACCATGGGTAGTAATGTAAGGAATTTGGTTGTACACACTTCTACATCAATTGATTCTCTTCCCTTGCAGTGGGGACATTTTCCATGCTCAGACTGCCGTTTTTGTGACCATACTATCAGTGGAGAAAGGTGGTCTGATCCTACTACTCAGAAAAAGTACCAGGCCTCGATGGTTTACCACCTGTGATTCTGATTATGTAGTGTGTCTTTTAGTGTGCCCTTGTGGTCTTAAATATGTTGGCTGCACTACTCATGCCTTTAAGATCCGGCTTTCTGAACATGCTTCTGGGATCAATACCAAGCACTTAACTGCCCCTGTTGTTCAACATTGCTTAGAGATGGACTGTACTTTCTACCAGTTTGCCTGGAGAGTCATTGATCGAATACCCCCTGACCCACAGGCAGGGGAGGGGTGATCGGATATCCCGATTACAGCTGGCAGAACAACGGTGGATATTTTTGTTGCAAACAGTGTCTCCTAGTGGCCTTAATTTGGAACTGGGCTGGCAGAGTATTCTTTAAATGCCAAAGCATTCGGGCCACTGCATATTGATTGTTTTTGGCCCATTGCTATGCGATATGGGCAGAGCAATTGACAGTTGCTACTGACATCAGACACTTAACAGGGTGTATAACAGAGGTTTTGACTTGAGTATGTACGGATCTGGAATTCTTTTGGCTTATATTGTTGGCCTGTATGCAACCACTTTACCGACCATTGTGAGCAGTTCACTTGAAATAGAGCCCTTTTTGAATATTTTGCGGGGCTCAAAGGGCAGTGCTGCGTCATACATCTGTCAGAGCCAGTCATGTTGATTCTTGGATTGAATACTCAAGTTTCATTCTTCAAAAGCTAAGTGTTACCCTGTTGCCTATTTTAAATTTCAATGATTAAAAGGACAGTTTATATCGAGAGGGTTGTGTCCCCTTTATGAACAGTCCAACAAAAGACATTTTTCCTGTTATTGAGCTCTATCAGCCTGGTCTTATGTCATTTGGGTATATTTTCAGTTGATTAGTGCTGCCACAAGGGTTTATGTTTTGGGTTTTATCTGTTTATAGCTAAATTTTATTCCTCCTTCTTCCCCTCCATCTTCCTACCCTTACCTCTCTAGTCCGCTCATTAACACCCATGTCTGTCATTCCTTCAGCAGCTTCCTATTCCAGTCTTTCACTTTCTAGCCTCCAATTTTCATCTCCTGTATTCAGCCCCTCCATCTCATTTAACTCTGCCTTTTATCCCATCATCAACCCCAGGTACTTCTCTGTCACTCATCCTCTCTTCACTACCAGTCTCTTTTTAATCTCTTACCACTTTATTCAGGCTCTCATTCCCCTTTTGCTTCCCAGTTTCATAGAAACATAGAAACATGACAGCAGAAAAAGACCACATGGCCTATCTAATCTGCTCTTCCATATCAACTACAATAATCCTATTTTTACCTTTAGAGATCCTCTGTGTTTGTCCCATGCTTTTTTGAATTCAGATACTGTCCTCTTGTCCACCACCTGCACTGGGAGACTATTTCATGCATCTACCACTCTTTCCATTAAGAAATATTTCCGCAGTACTCCTGAGTCTATCACCTTTCATTCTCATTCTATGTCCCCTCATAGCAAAGCTTGCCTTCAATTGAAAGAGACTCTCCTGTGCATTCAGCCCCCACCACCTCCAGCAGCTCTCCCCTTCCCGGGGATCGAGCCACCAGCGGCGGGAGGAGCCGACTGCTGCTCACAGCCCAATTGGGGCTGTGCAACAAGGATTTAAACTTCGCGCCATCGGGCGCAGATCCTCTTCAGCCCCCACCACCTCCAGCAGCTCTCCCCTTCCCGGGGATCGAGCCACCAGCGGCGGGAGGAGCCGACTGCTGCTCACAGCCCAATTGGGGCTGTGCAACAAGGATTTAAACTTCGCGCCATCGGGCGCGCCCACGCCCGACGGGCCCGCGCCTGAGGGCCTCGCCAGAGGGCCCTTTGGCGTGGCCCTTAGGCGGAGGCCAGTGACGGAGGCCATTCTACAACCACCAGACCCCGAAGACCAGCAGGGAACAAACCCAGAACATCAGACCGCGAAAACGCAAGTAAAGTCAAGGCACTACCAGCATAGTACCTACCTTACACTGTAGCCATCCTAGAATTAGAGGTACTTGATAACCCAAGCAGAAGTACCATTTTACTGTAAACTCCAAGAAAATACTGCTCATACATTTATCCTGATACTACCAGATTAACGTATCATCTACACTTGACCTATGATGTATGTAGCATAACTATATAACTCGCTAGATCTAGTTAGCTCAAATAATTGATACTTGTGTAACCTGCTACTAGTCTTATTCTCACAGATTTTATCAGTTTAACCTTCTTTTACAATTTACCTCTGAGGTAGGTTGTATAATCTATGTAACCAGCCAATTCCAGTTAGCTTTGACTCAGTATACCTATATAATCTGCAGTTATCTAATATTACCAGCCTCTATCTGCCATCAACTACCACGGTAACCACCACTAACAGACTGTGTAGACGCAACTTAGAATCCTGAAGAATCTTTACCCTATGGTGTAAAATGCAATATGTAAGCTGCAGTAACCCCTGATAGATCGGGAGCCCACCACAAACCGCAGCCCTCCTACGACTGGACAAAGCTAGAGCAAAACTATCACAACCAAGCAACATACCTGACCCACCACCACCAACCAACTTCCCAGCCCAGATCCACACCGCAACAAAGCACACAAAATGGCCCATTCCTACATCATCTCGATTGCCCTCTACATCCTTGCTACAGGCTTAAGCAATGTCACATGCCTATACGCTAACAACAATCACATACCAACTATCCACAGTTATAGAAAGAGGTGGCCAGATACCCCATTCTATGAATCACGAGAAACTACCCAAATTCACCACCACCACCTCCTGCAGGTATCATTACAGCACAACAAGAAGAAGAAACAAGGAGAAAATCCCCTCCCTCAAATCATTAAATGTGCCCTGGTAAATGCCCGATCCGTACGTAAAAAATGGCCGGTCATCTCAGATATGATATCCCTTCATAACCTTGACCTACTACTGATCACCGAGACATGGCTTTCCTGTGATGACAACGTGATACTCAACCAGCTCCTGCCTGCTAACTTCTCTGTCCACACATGTCACAGAGCTACCAAAAGAGGAGGCGGCGTCCTCGCCATCACCAAATCTGATCTTCAATTCAACATAAAAGATGCAACCAGCTCGCCGCTTCTAGACACGATCTCGATAGAGAACAAGTGTTCCTCCATCAATCTACTTTACAGAGCTCCATCATCAGATTCAGATGCACTAACAACAATAATCGACGCAGCCGCAAACTCCCAGAGCCCGAATACAATCAGCTGGGTACTAGGAGATTTCAACCTCCCCTCCCTGCAAGACTATCACTCAAAGGCGTTTCTCGAAGTCATGACGGATCTAGGGTATAGCCAATTAATCAAGGAACCTACCCATATAAAAGGAGGCCTGCTAGATCTAATATTCACAACAGACGCAACCATCAGAGAGACAACCATCCCTGATATATCAATCACCGCTGTCCCATGGTCAGATCACTCATTAATCCTATTCCAAATTCCTCAGCCAAGCCATGGCCAAAAGGATGAAAGCACAGCAATCGGTCAGTCCAACAATCCGCCGAGAAGATTCCAACCATTCAACAAAGAACTAATCCTGAAGTCAGCAATCCCACTAATAACCTCACCAGCACACAACCCAGACGAACTAGTCTCCAACTGGAATGAAATACTCAGCTCAATAGCTGTTCGCCCAGCAAAAAACAAACCTCAAGGGAAACGACACACAGCAGCATGGTACACTACTGAGTTGAAAGCCTCACTCGTGACACTAAGAAAACTTGAGAGACGCTGGCGCCGCTCACGCTCAGAAGCAGACCAAAAGGCATACAACTTACAACTCACAGCGCACCGTACCGCAGTGACTGAAACCATGAGACGTTACCACGCCGACACTTTAAAGAGATCCCTCAACAAACCTCGTGACCTGTTTGCCCTCGTTAAGCAACTTACAACAGAACCTGCATCAGAACAAACAAACGGAATCCATCCTCAAACATATGCTGATTATCTACAAACGAAACTCTGCCAGATAAACAACAACCCTGCGTCCAGCATTATCCTTCAGCCTTACAATCAAACACCACTCACTACCTTCACAACTCCATCCAAACAATGCATCGAAGACACCATAGCAGCCATCAATACGACCACAGCGCAATCTGATCCATGCCCAGCTTTCTGGGTCAAAGAACTTCAGACTGACCTCAGTCCCATCATATCCAGACTCATGCAACAATCGTTCACAACAGGTGATTTCCCACGCACCCTCAAACACACATCAATAAGACCTCTACTAAAAAACAACAAACTTGACCAACAGAAACCAGAATCCTACAGACCCATAGCAAGCATACCATTGCTTGCAAAAATAATGGAAAAGGAAGTTCAGAGACAAATACAAGATCACATTGATTCCAATGCACCACTGGATCCATGCCAGCATGGATTTAGAGAAGCCCACGGGGTGGAGACCTTTCTTACCACACTCTTCAGCAGCATAATATCAGGCATCGACAATACCCGCCAAGGCTTTGTCCTTGTCTTCCTTGACATCGCAGCAGCGTTTGATTCCGTTAACCATGAGCGCCTCCTAGAACGCCTCAAGGAAAAAGGAATCATCGGTAAAGCACTCGAGTGGTGCAGGTCCTACCTCTCGGACAGATGGCAGCAGGTACGATCCAGAGACACATCATCAGAACCATTCCACCAAAGCCAAGGTGTCCCACAAGGATCCTCCCTCTCCGCCTTGCTGTTCAATATATACATGCAACCTCTCTGCAACCTGATCCGGTCTTTCAGCGTTAACTGCATGATATACGCAGATGATGTGCTATTATACACGCCTTTTGCAACAGAAAACCCAGACCTCTCACCAATAACATGCTGCATAAATGAAATATCCAATTGGCTACAATCCCAAAACCTCCGGATTCAACACAAGAAGACGGAGGTGATGTTCATTACAAAGAACCGTAACTTCACTGCGCCGGCAGTACTAAAAGTGAAGGACGCAGACCTCCAGACCAAATCCGCGATCAGATACCTCGGCGTCACACTAGACCAGAACCTAAATATGCAGGCTCATATAAGTAACACTGTAAGGGCAGTATATCATAAAATTAGATCCCTTAGGTACCTGCGATCTCTGCTGGAGCCAGATGATTTCAGGACTATCTATCAGGCACTAATTATCCCACATTTCGATTATGCAAATGCAATACTGCAAGGACTCCCCCAAACCACCCTAAACCCACTGCAAATGGCAATGAACACCGCAGCAAGAATACTACACGGAGCATCCAGGAAAGACCATGTCACACCCATAATGAAACAACTCCACTGGCTCCCGATTCAAGGTAGAATTACATTCAAGACCTTGCTGCTCACCTTCAAAGCCACCAAAGGTCTCTCGTCAACATCACTAACAGAGCTAATCCAGATGACACCCCACAATAGGGACAGAAGGTCAGTAGCTCAAAACACCTTGATAGTCCCAAGATCAATAACTCAATGCACCAAGTCAACATCCAGCAGGACCTTCAAACTTTATGCACCAATGATCTGGAATAACCTCCCTCACAACATCCGATCAATCCCGGACCTATGCCAATTCAGGAAGGCCGTGAAACACTACCTCTTCCTCCTACACTACCCGGAAACCAATAGAAACTCAGCACCATTTGCCAAAACCACCCAAATCTCCAATGTCTAAAACCATACGAACACATGACCAGTCTATAAATTGTATATATTGTATATATTGTTGTTGTACATAGTTACCCTGTTAGCCAAGTTGAATATCCTGTTCATATGTAAACACAAAGTACTATTGGAAATGTGTATGTTCATTGTTTATTGTAAACCGCGCTGATGCTGAATAGCGCGGTATAAAAGAGACTTTAAATAAATAAATAATAAATAAATAAAATTTATGCTATGGAGGTATTTAAATGTCTCTATCATATCGCCCCAAATCTTGCCTTTCATCTAAAGTATACATATTAAGATCTTTGTCTGTCCTCATATGCTACATAATGAAGATAATTAACTGACTCCAACCTGCTTATATCCTTTTGAAGGTACGGTCTCCAGAATTCCATACAATACTCCAAATGAGGTCGCACTAGAGATTTATACAGAGGCATTATCACCTCCTTTTTTCTGCTGGCCATTCTTCTCTCTATACACCCAAGCATCCTTCTAGCTTTTGCAGTTGCATTTTCTACCCGTTTAGCTAATTTAAGATCATCAGACACAATCATGCCCAGTTCCCGCTCTTCTTTTCTTCTTTTGTGGATAGAAGTACTTCACCACCCCCCCCCCCCCCCCCCACCCACACTGCACTGCTCCTTTGGATTTTTGCAGCCCAAATGTATGACCCTGCATTTTTTACCATTAAATTTCAGCAGTCAAATTCTAGACCATTCTTCAAGCTTAGCTATATCCCTCCTCATGTTATCGGGACCTAGGCGTAGTTGTGTCCGATGATCTTAAAGTAGCTAAACAGGTAGAAAAGGCGACGGCAAAAGCTAGAAGGATGCTTGGGTGCATACGGAGAGGAATGGCTAGCAGAAAAAAGGAGGTGATAATGCCTCTGTATAAGTCTTTGGTGCGACCTCATTTGGAGTATGGTGTGCAATTCTGGAGACCGCACCTTCAAAAGGATGTGAACAGGATGGAGTCGGTACAGAGGGGTGCTACTAAGATGATTAGTGGTCTTCATTATAAAGCATATGAGGACAGACTTAAGGATCTTAATATGTACACCTTAGAGGAAAGGCGGGATAGAGGTGATATGATTGAGATGTTTAAATACCTCCGTGGCATAAATGTTCAGGGAGAGAGCCTCTTTCAATTGAAAGCAAGTTCTGCGACGAGGGGACATGGGATGAGGGTGAAGGGAGATAGATTCAGGAGTGATATGCGGAAATATTTCTTTACGGAAAGAGTAGTGGATCCGTGGAATAGTCTCCCAGTGGAGGTGGTAGAGATGAGGACAGTAACTGAATTCAAAAAAGCATGGGACCAACACAGAGGATCTCTAAAGGTAAAAAGTGGATTGTTGTAGTTGTTGTTATGGAAGGACAGACTAGATGGGCCTTGTGGTCTTTTTCTGTCATCATGTTTCTATGTTTCTATGTTTCTACTCCTTCCTGGGTGTCTACTCTATTGATGTTTTTGCAATCCAAATGCATGGCCTTGCATTTTTTAACATTAAATCTTAGCTGCCAAATTCTAGACCATTCTTCAAGCTTAGCTAGAACCCTCCTCATGTTATCTACTCCTTCCTGGGTGTCTACTGTATTGCAGATTTTGGTATCATCCGCAAACAAGCAAACCTTATCTGACAGCCCTTCTGCAATATCACTAACAAAGATGCTAAAAAGAACTGGACCAAGGATAGATCCCTGCGGCATACCACTAGTAACCTTCTTCTTCTCAGAGTGAGCTCCATTTACCTGTACTCTTTGTCGCCTCCCACTCAACCAATTTCTAACCCAAGCAGTAACTTTAGGATCCATCCCTAGGGTGCTCAGTTTCTTTATAAGTCACCTGTGCAGAACGGTGTCAAAAGCTTTACTGAAATCTAAATACGCCACATCTAGGGCTCTCCCTTGGTCCATCTCCCTGGTCACCCAGTCAAAGAAATCAATCAGATCTGTCTGACAAGACCTGCCTCTGTTGAATCCATGCTGCTTCAGATCCTGCAACCCACTGAACTCTAGAAACCTCACTATTCTCTCTTTCAGTAGCCTTTCCAGTAATTTATTGACCACAGAGGATAGACAAACTGACCTGTAGTTCTCATGGTCATGGTTACATCCACTTTTATGTAAAGAGACAATATGTGCATTTCTCCAGTCCTCTGCCACCACTCCTGACTCCAAACAGGCATTGAAAAGGTCAGACAGTGGAACCACTAGAACGTCCCCAAGTTCCCTCAATATTCTTGGATGTATCCCATCCGGACCCATGGCTTTGTCTACTTTTAGTTTAGCTAGTTCCACCTTCTCTTACCTCCTTCAAAGACCTCTCAAAGACCTGGCCCATTCCTTCCTTTTTTTCTCACCTTCTTCATAAATACAAAGTGCAAAGCCTCAGTGTTAGCTGACAGGGGCATGATCTGCATGTTTGCAAGTTCATCTAACAATTCCTCCATGGATATGCAGATTGTGCCCCTGACAGTTAATGCTGAGCCTTAACATTTAATGTGCATTTACACCTTAACTGCACTCATATGCTACTGTGCTCTCCATGCCCACTTTCAACCCCTAATCCTCTAACTCTGCACAATAGCATGCAAGTGCCAGTTTACATGCATTTTGGCAGATGAGCCTGGACAGGATTCATCTGAGGATACTGAAAGAAGTGAGGGAAGTTTGGGTGCCTCCCTGCCTGATCTTTTCATTGCTTCTTTAGAGTCAGGAGTGATCCAGGAGAACTGGAGATGAGCAGATAGAAACATAGAAACTTGACGACAGAAAAAGACTGCATGGCCTATCTAGTCTACCCTTCCATATCGACTACTACAATAGTCCCCTCTTTCCCTTTAGAGATCTTCTCTGTTTGTCCCATGCTTTTTTGAATTCAGATACTGTCCTCATCTCTACCACCTCTACTGGGAGACTATTCCATACATTTGTCGCCTCCCCTTCAACCGATTTCTAACCCAATCAGTAACTTTAGGGACCATCCCTAGAGTGCTCAGTTTGTTGATAAGTCATCTGTGTGGAGTGGTGTCAAAGGCTTTACTGAAATCCAAGTACACCACATCTAGAAATTGGTTGAGAGGGAGTCGACAAAGTGTACAAGTAAATGGAGCTCACTCTGAGGAGAGGGAGGTTACCAGCAGTGTGCCACAGGGATCTGTCCTTGGATCCGATTCTTTTTAACATTTTTGTTAGTGATATTGCGGAAGGGCTGTCGGATAAGGTTTGCCTCTTTGTGGGTGATACCAAAATCTGCAATAGACATCCAGGAAGGAGTAGATAAAATGAGGAGGGCTCTAGCTAAGCTTGAAGAATGGTCTAGAATTTGGCAGCTAAGATGTAATGTTAAAAAATGCAAGGTCATGCATTTGGATTGCAAAAACTCAAAGAAATGGTACAATATAGGGGGTGAAGCACTTTAATACATGAAAGAAGAGCAGGACCAGTGCCGGCCTGTATTTGATGATCTTTAGGTAGCAAACAGGTCAGAAATGGTGATGGCAAATGCCAGAAGTATGTTCGGGTGCATAGGAAAACGTGCAGAAAAAAGGAGGTGACAGTGCTGCTGTATAAGTCTCTGCTGAGATCTCAATTGGAGTACTGTGTACCATTCTGAAGACCACCACTTCAAAAGTATATAAGCAGGATGCATCAGTGCAGAGCAGAGGGTGACTACTAAATGGTCAGTGGCCTTTGGAGAAAAAATGGAAGAGGGGAGATGTAACAGAGACATTTAAATACCTCCATAGTCTAATGCACAGTAGGTGGGCCTCTTTCAGTTGAAAGGAAGCTCTGGAATGAGGGGTCATAGGTTGAAGGTAAAAGGGGATAGATTCAGGAATAATCTAAGGAACTATTTCTTTATGGAAATAGTGATGAATGTGTGGAACAGCTTGTTAGTGGAGGGATAGAGACAAGAACTGTATCTGAATTCAAGAACGCATGGGACATGTGCTAAGGATCTCTGAGGGAGAAGAACGTATTGTAGAGCTCAGTACTTTGGAAGGATGGGAAGATTGAATAGGCCATAAGGTCTTTATTTGCTGTCATTTTTTCTGTTTCCATGTTTAGATGGTACAAAGGAGTTCTCTTTTGTTGGAGAGGAGAGAGAAGGGCTCTTCAGGAGTTTCCTGAAATGTTGTAGCTAGGAACTGATGGCAAAGCACATTCACATTGAAAAGTAAGAATTGCTCTTCAGACATCTGCTAGAGACCGTATTTCAGGGAAAACTGAAGAAGCAGAAATCTCTAGAGGAGTTTGATTAGCTCTATACAAAACATAGGAGTTGAAGTTTACCAATAATGTAGACTTGTCAGCAGGGGATCAGAGTTAAGTACATTATGTCAAAAGAGTTACAAGGCAGCAAGCTGACTATGCTGTAAAGATACCCTGATAATCTACAGAGGTTGTTATAGCCTGAAGGAGATGAAAGGAAGCCAGCACAATAAGAGACTTTTCTATTATTATCTAGTATCTGAGTTATCTTCACGTATAAAAAATAGTGAAACATCGCAACTGATTAAATGTTGCAATCTGTAAAACATTATTTTGCATTTTATTTTCTTTACTTACTAAAATTTATTTAATCACACCTTCTTTCTGGAAAAGCCTAGCAGCGTATTCTACAATAAAAACTAAAATCAATCACAGACCCTGGAACACAGTTTGCAATTATAAAACAAAACAAATGAAAACATAACACAATACATACAGAAAATACTAGCAAAAATAACTCTAGCTGCAGTTAGTGCCACTGAATATCTGCGGGTGCTGCCGCTGCACCCCCCAATGCTAGCTGGTTAGCATCAGGGCATGTTGGAGGTGTTCCGGATTGGCACCTGTCACTAACTGGGCAGCGGCAATATTGAGCTGCTGCCCAGTTAGCGACACATGGCAAAAGTCAGGTGCGATAAACATTGGTCTAACTTTCACTGCAGAGGGTAACAGAGCAGCGGCTGAATATCATCATTGCCCAGTTATCTTTGTGGCAATCCGGGAAACCTAAATATTCAGTGCCAGAGCCCAGATATGGCCCGGGCATTGAATATCCAGGTTTAACATTCAGCGCCAGCGGTTAGCCACTGTAGGAGCACTAGCTGCTAGCGCTGAATCAGGCCCAGTGTATCTCTATCACTATAAATGCAGGGGGGCATATTCAAAATGATTTAAGTTGTTAGCATATTTGGGGGTTCAACGGGTGGCACTAGATTTAACAGGTAAGTGGCGATATTCAGCCTTTGGCTGGTTAACGTAAACTGGCTAAAGTTAGGAAGAAAAATATCCGGTTAGCTATTCGGTCAGCAGCTGAATATCATCGCTGACCAGTTAGCTAAAATACTAACTGGGTAACTTGGATAATCAATGAGGGTGGCCTGATATGGCCCAGCATTGAATATTCGGACATCATTTAAAGCGGCAATGGCCAACCGCTTTAAGAGTGCTGGCCACCTCCATTGAATATGCCTCCCATATTTAATATTTTTGCAAATTAAATTTTCTTTAAGACCACTTACTGCCTGGAATTGCATTTTCCAGATATCCATTTCCAGGAAACATGGACCTAATTATGAACCCATCTGAAGACTTACTTCTTTACACAAACCTACGATGAGCATCTACAGACTGAGTGGAGGAGTGGCCTAGTGGTTGGGGCAAGGTACTTCAGGCCGGAAGGTCAGGGGTTCAAATCCCACTAGAGGACAGCAACCTTGGGCCAGAAGGGGGTTTCTAGTCCCACAGGTGCTCCTTGTGGTCTTGGGCAAGCCACTTAACCCTCCATTGCCCATGTTCCCTGTAAAATAGTTATCTCCAAGTTATAATACCCTGTTCAATGTAAGTTCAGTTTGTTCAATGTAAACCGCACTGATGCAGAATAGCGCGGTATATAAGAGAATGTAAATAAATAAATAAATGATGTCGCCTAACCTGTTTCCTGTTCTCTTTTCCATCCTCACTTCCTCACCCTCCTCCTTTGTTTCCATCAACCTTCCTATACCTTCCTCTACCTGGCATCCCCTAAAACTGGTGGGTTTTAATTTCTTCCTAGTTTGCAATGAATTTTTATTTTAGATGTATATAAACTTCTTTCACCTTGCTGCTCTTTATACCTGGAACAGACTCCCTGTGTCTGTACATCAGGCTTCATCTCTGCTCCTTTTCAAGTCCATGCTAACGGCTTACCTCTTTGAAGCTGCTTTTGATTCCTGACCCCCCTTTTTCCCTTGTGTCTCCTTACCCTTATCCTTTGTCTTGTTTGTCTTGATTAGATTGTAAGCTCTAATGAGCAGGGACTGTCTCTATATATGTCTATGTACAGCACTGTGAATGCCTTGTAGTGCTAAATAAATGATTAATTGGTAGAGTAGTAGTAGTAATTTTTGTTTTATTGTAATTGCATTTCCTTTTATGATATAAGCCATCATTTTAAATTGCTTCGATACTTTTGAAAAACGATATAGAAAGTTACCTAGAAATAAAAACGTTATCAGAATATAGAAAGATTAGGGGACATGTAATGAAGCTATAGCTTAAACTATTTAAGACTAATAAAAGAAAATATTTTTTTACTCAACGTGTAATCAAACTCTGGAATTTGTTACCGGAGGATGTGGTAAAGGCTGTTAGTGTAGCTGGGTTTAAAAAAGGTCTGGACAAGTTCCTGGAGGAAAGGTCCATAAACCATTAGTAGGAAGGGACCCAGGATATCAATGCTTGGCCCAATACAAGCATTGTGGAACCTGTGTCTTTTGGGGAAACTGCTAGGTACGTATGACCTAGATTGGCCACTGTTGGAAACAGGATACTGGGCTTGATGGACCTTGGTCTGACCCAGTATGGCATATCTTATGTTCTTATGTTAAATAAATAAACCCAAATCATGTTTCCAATGTCACACAATGTAAATGTGGTATTAGGTGAAGTAACAGAACATAAGGAAAACAGAGCTAGACCTGCAGGGTTACCAGAGAAGTCTCCGGCACTGTGAACAAGCAACCGCAGTTTGATGAGTATTACTTAAGGACCAAATCTTTTTTGTCAACACAACAAAATGGGAGAGACTGGCAGTTGACTACTATCATGGCCACTAGGCACCTTACAACTCCCAAAGAGGCTAAGAGGGGGTGCCAGGCCAATCCAACAGGGCAATTTAAATAATGCCCAAGGAGATCGGCCTGGGATTGGGAAAGAGTTGGTAGGGGAAGAAAAAGGTGGTCTAAGCCTAATTTGCCAGGCAGGGAGCGGGATCCTTTTCAGCCTGGCAGCTGTGGGGAGAAATAGCAACTCATCCATGCTCTGCGGGTCTGGCGAGGCAGAGACTGGAGAAGGCTGAAACAGTGATAGCAAGGTTCAGAAGACACAGGAGAGGCAACTGGAGGCAGTGATGATGGCAGGGAGCTGCAGGACTAACACAGAGGAGGCATAGTAAGGAAATCCACAGTACTACCTTTTAACTTTCGAAAGGGAGACTATGATAAAATGAGGAAAATAGTTAAGAAAAAACTAAAAGGAGCAGTTGCAAAGGTTAAAGACTTACATCAAGCTTGGGTGTTGTTGAAAAATACTATCTTGGAAGCCCAGACCAGCTGTATTCCACGTTTTAAGAAAAGTGCAAGGAAGTCCAAAAAACTGCCAGCATGGCTTAAAGGTGAAGTCAGAGAGGCTGTTGTTGCCAAAAAAGCATCTTTCAGGAAATGGAAAAAAGAGCCAAACGACGAAACCTGGAAACAGCACAAGCACTGGCAAGTCAAATGCAAGGCATTGATAAAGCAGGCAAAGGGAGAATTTGAGAAGAAGCTTGCTGCAGAAGCAAAAACTCGAAATAAAGATTTTTTCAAGTACATTTTTAGCAAAAATTCTGTGAGTCAGTTGGTCCATTAGATGATAGAGGAGTTAAAGGGGTACTAAGAGGCGACAAGGCGATAGCGGAGAGACTGAATGAATTCTTTGCTTCGGTCTTTACTGAGGAAGATGTAGGGATGTTACCCATGACTGAAGTGGTATTTAAAGGTGCGGAAGAATTGAAGGAAATATCGATACATTGGGAAGATGCATTACTACTATTAAAAACTGAAGGGCAGCAAATCACCTGGGCCGGATGGTATACATCCAAGGGTGTTGAAAGAACTGAAATATGAAATTGCAGACCTGCTATTAGTAAACTGTGAACTATCATTAACATCATCTCTAATACTTGAAGATTGGAGGATTGCCAATGTAACACCAATTTTTAAAAAGGGTTCCAGGGGTGATCCGGGAAACTACAGACCGGTGAGCCTCACGACAGTACTGGGAAAAATGGTAGAAACCATCATAAAGAATAAAATTACTCAGCATGTAGATAGTCATGGCCTAATGGGAGACAGCCAACATGGCTTTAGACAAGGAAGATCTTGTCTTACTAATCTGTTATGTTTTTTTGAAAGTGTGAATAAACAGGTGGACAAAGGTGAGTCGGTTGATATAGTGTATCTGGACTTTCAGAAAGCCTTTGACAAGGTCCCTCATCAGAGACTTTTGGCAAAACTAAAGAGTCATGGGATAGGAGGCAGTGTACTACTGTGGATCAGGAAGTGGTTAAAAGATAGAAAGCAGAGGGTTGGGCTAAATGGCCAATTTTCCCAATGGAGAAAGGTGAATAGTGGTGTACCCCAGGGATCTGTGCTGGGTCCGCTGCTTTTTGACATATTCATAAATGACCTGGAAAGTGGAATAACGAGTGAGGTTATCAAATTTGCAGATGACACAAAACTATTTAAAGTTGTTAAAATCCAACAGGATTGTGGAAAATAACAAGAGGATCTTGATAAATTGAAAGACTGGGCATCAAAATGGCAGATGAAATTTAATGTGGACAAGTGCAAAGTTATGCACCTAGGGAAAAACAACCCAAACTATGGTTACACAATGCAAGGTTCCACATTAGGAACCACCACCCAGGAAAATGATTTAGGCGTCATTGTGGATAACATGTTAAAACCTTCGGCCCAGTGTGCAGCGGCAGCCAAGAGAGCAAATAGAATGCTAGGTACCATAAGGAAAGGAATGGAAAATAAAACAAAAAAATATTATAATGCCTCTATATCGTTCCATGGTGAGACCGCACCTTGAATATTGCATGCAATTCTAGTCGTTGTATCTTAAAAAGGATATAGCATTATTAAAAAAGGTTCAGAGAAGAGCCACCAAAATGGTAAAGGGGATGGAAAGATACTCCTATGAAGAAAGGCTAAAAAGGTTAGGGCTCTTTAACCTGGAAAAGAGACGACTGAGGGGAGATATGATAGAAGTCTGTAAATTAATGAACGGAGTGGAACAGGTAAACGTAGATCGATTGTTTACGTTATCAGAATATAGAAAGACTAGGGGACATGCAATGAAGCTACAGGGTAAACTATTTAAGACTAATAAAAGAAAATATTTTTTCACTCAACGTGTAATCAAACTCTGGAATTTGTTACCGGAGGATATAGTAAAGGCTGTTAGTGTAGCTGAGTTTAAAAAAGGTTTTGACAAGTTCCTGGAGGAAAGGTCCATAAACCATTTTTAAGAAGGGACCCAGGATATCAATGCTTGACCCAGTACAAGCATTGTGGAACCTGTGTCTTTTGGGGAAACTGCTAGGTACGTATGACCTAGATTGGCCACTGTTGGAAACAGGATACTGGGCTTGATGGACCTTGGTCTGACCCAGTATGGCATATCTTATGTTCAGTGGAGGGAGGTTTGGAAAGTTAGCAGAACCAAAGGGGCAGCTGAATTAACAAGGTGATGATAATCGTATAAGCATAGGACAAAGAGTACAAGGCAAAAAAACAACAACAACAACAAAAATTATATATAAGACATGAGAATCCTCAACATCAGGATCTGGCAGTGATTACTTCTCTGAGTCAAGCTCCTAGTCAACTGTGTCCTCCACTAAGCATCCTGGCAGGAGGAAAAGCAGGAAATGAGTCCCCTGGTGCTAGTAGCAATGACCTTTAGGAAAGAGAAGTGAATAATAAAGAAAAAAACTACATTGATATCTTTAAGTTGTTAGAGGGTAATAGATGTTGGAAGAAAGGGAAAGAGGGCAAATATTAGAACTGCAGTGATGGAGACAGGCAGAAAATCCTTAGCATGAATACCAATTGGGTCAGAGCCTTTTTACGTTTGGTGAGCATAATCAGGCATAATGATCCCTCTCAATATGGCTTGTTGCTCGCCTACATTGATACAATTTTGGGAGCTACAATCCCCCCTTCTTATGGGTGGGAGTGAGCAAGAAGGTGAATGCATGAAAAGGAGTAGAGGCTGAGAGGGGAACATCAGGCCTGGGACTGGAGGGAGAGCAGCCCGACTCAGGATGTTTTTTGCAACCACAGCTAAAGCTGCTTTCACCCTCATCCTAGAGTGAAAGCAGGAGGGTGTTAAATCCTCCAGCATGGTTGAGTGTATTATACAGTATGGACCCGATTACCATCAGGACCCGTTCGACCTATCAGGATCAAAAACGAGTGCAATGGGCCTGGACGTGCAGGATCTGCCCCGATTCTGTGCCAATGCACGTCTGGCTCCCTCCCTATACAACCCTCCCAAAGCTCCTGCATGGAGCCACTGTGCAGTGGTGTCCTGTTGCCATGGCGTCGGGGCGCTATGCAGGAGCTTCGATCGACCACACAACATGGAAACTGTCTTTCCTTGCCAACCTACCCCCGATTGGGCCTGCCACAGCTAGGATTGGGCTGCAGGGATCCCCCTCCTGCACATCACCTCATCGCTGTTGCCCCGCTGCGCTGTCCTACAACATCGGGGAGACTTATTCCACTTCCAAGGTGTAATAAGTCCCCCGTCTAAGTTAGCAACCCTGGACGAATAGGGCCGCGACTGGAATCGGACCTGTACATCCAGGGTCAGGGTCCCACCCACGCTCCTCCTCCGGCCTGCCCCTCCCGCCCCCATCGAGAGATCTCCGCACATCTCCCCAGTATGTGCGGGAAGCTTTGGGCAGGGAATCCGGCACAGGCGTTTAGCGGGATGTACATCCAAACTTGATGTACATCCCTGCTAAATGCAACTCAGAATGACCTCCCAAGTGAAAGGGTTTATTTATTTATTTTATTTATTTATTTACATTCTCTTATATACCACGCTATTCTGCATCAGTGTGGTTTACATTGAACAAACTGAAATTACATTGAACAGGGCATTATAACTTGGAGATAACTAATTTACAGGGAACATGGGCTATGGAGGGTTAAGTGGCTTGCCCAAGACCACAAGGAGCTGTTCTGTGGGACTAGAAACCCCAGTCCTTCCGGCCCAAGGTTGCTGTCCTCTAGTGGGATTTGAACCCCCGACCTTCCGGCCTGAAGTACCTTGCCCCAACCACTAGGCCACTCCTCCACTCCTAAGTTCATACTAAGGAGAGACATGGGAGGAGATGTTGGACTTTGGCATGTCTATGGTACTTTACTTGCAATGCAATAAATCCCTACAAAGTAGCACCACATTTGAAATGGCTTAGCTTCAGACACGGAAGATGTAGCTGCTGATTATACCCTTCCCATGCCATTCCCCACCTCCCTAATCCCACTCATGTTATGACAAATATCCAGTTGATTGCTATGGGTAAATTAGATAAAGTAGTTCCAGAATGTGACAGCTCAATGGAAAAATTAATTGTTTAGTCTCTGCTGGTAATGAGGGATCCATCCTAACTAACCTCCTCTTCCAACTAGTAATTCTACAATGAATGAGCTAAATCATATTTGGCCGCTGCAAGCTGCTACAATTATATTTCCAAAGAGGGCATTTACATCACGTTTAAATTCTGTTATATTTCCTCATGAAGCTTAGTAGATATGCTTGCTATCTAAATTGCATTTCCTTTTATAGAATGTAGTAGAACTTAGCATCATGTGTTTCTATTTCATTTGCAGACCACGTGTGGGGTCCTTTTTATTCGTAGAGATGTGCTTTTTTACAGCATGCCAATTTAAGATCTGCACTAAACAGTGTTAGCACAGCAGTTTGTTATATTTTATGTGTTTCTCTCATACAGTTATCAAATATAAAATAATATGAACAGCAGATCAGACACAAAGAGCAAACAAAAAACTTGGACTAAACTGAAACATCACCCAAGTCCAAATTAGGAGAATGTTGTTATTATAAAAAAGTGACCTAAAATTTTACTTATCAGGAAACCAGAACTAGAAAAGGACAATAGCATTTCACTCAAGTGAATCAAGTTTCTATTAGCTTGCTGTCCTAACAGCATCCACCCTGCTGCTCTTCTCTAAACAGGTGCAAAGAACTCTCAAGGCTGTCATCGCATATATTGTGGGTTAAACTAGAAAGAGGGAGCAGAAAATCAATTTGCATTAGTGTGATATACAGCTCTCCTTCCTAGGGAGAAGAAGTGGATGGAGAATTAATAGAAGATATACACAGTATTGTCATGAAAGGAGACGTGCTACTGATAGGAGATTTCAATTTGCCGGATGTTGATTGGCACATCCCTGCTGCAGTGTCATCTAGAAGTAAGGAGATCCTGGACTCTCTACAGGGAGAACTATTCTGGCAGCTGGTAATAGAACCTACACGTGAAGGTGCCATACTGGACTTGCTGCTCACCAAAGGGGAAAGTATTTCTGATGTTTAGTAGGAGATCATCTCACATCCAGTGATCACCAGATGGTATGGTTCAGTATTAGAACCAGGGCTAATAAAGTACATTCAAAAGCGAAGGTCTTAGACTTTAGGAAAACTAACTTTGCCAAGATGGGACAATCCCTCAAGGAGTCATTAACAGGATGGGAACAACTGGGGAATGAAGAAAAGTAAAGGGCAAAACTGAAAGAAGATATTTTAAGGGCAACAAACCTTTTTGTTAGAAAGGTAAATAAATGTAAAAGGAAAAGAAGGCCACTATGATTCTCAAAAGAAGTAGCTGAAAAGGTGAAGAAAAAGAGGGTGGACTTCATAAAATGCAAGAGGTCACAGAGAGAGGAAGACAAGCATCAATATTTAGAAAACCTTAGAGAAGCTAGGAAAGTAGTCAGGAAAGCAAAGATACAAAAAGAAGAGATAGTCAATGCAATAAAATAGGGGGACAAGACATTTTTCAGATATGTAAGCTAGAGGAAGAAGTGCAAAAGTGGTATTGACAGACTCATAGTTGAAGGGGAGGAATATAAAAACATAGAAACATAGAAATAGGACAGAAACAGACCACATAGCCTATCTAGTCTGTCCTTCCATATCAACAACTACAACAGTCCACTTTTTTCCTTTAGAGATCATCTGTGTTTGTCCCATGCTTTTTTTAATTCAGTTACTGTCCTCATCTCTACCACCTCAACTGGGAGACTATTCCATGGATCCACCACTCTTTCAGAAAAGAAATATTTCCGCACATCACTCCTGAATCTATGCCCCTTCACATTCATCCCATGTCCCCTCGTAGCAGAACTTGCTTTCAATTGAAAGAGGCTCTCCCCCTGAACATTTATACAACGGAGATATTTGAACATCTCAATCATATCACCTCTATCCCGCCTTTCCTCTAAGGTGTACATATTAAGATCCTTCAGTCTGTCCTCATATGCTTTATAATGAAGACCACTAACCATTTTAGTAGCCACCCTCTGCACCGACTCCATCCTGTTCACATCCTTTTGAAGGTGTGGTCTCCAGAATTGCACACTATACTCCAAATGAGGTCGCACCAAAGACTTATACAGAGACAATATCACCTCCTTTTTTCTGCTAGCCATTCCTCTCCCTATGCACCCAAGCATCCTTCTAGCTTTTGCCGTCACCTTTTGTACCTGTTTAGCTACCTTAAGATCATCAGACACAACCACGCCTAGGTCCCGCTCTTCTTTAGTGGACAAAAGTTCTTCACTCCTATACTATATTGCTCCCTTGGATTGCTGCAGCCCAAATGCATGACCTTACATTTTTTTACATTAAGTCCCAGCTGCCAAATTCTAGATCATTCTTCAAGCTTAGCTAGATTGCTCCTCATGTTATTTACACCTTCCTCAGTGTCTACTCTATTGCATATTTTGGTATCATCCACAAAGAGGAAAACCTTACCCGACAGCCCTTCCGCTATATCACTAACAAAGATGTTAAAAAGAATCGGACCAAGGACAGATCCCTGGGGCACACCACTGGTAACATCTTTCTCCTCAGAGTGAGCTCCATTTACCTGTACTCTTTGTCGCCTCCCACTCAACCAATTTCTAACCCAAGCAGTAACTTTAGGGTCCATCCCCAGGGTGCTCAGTTTGTTTATAAGTCGCCTGTGAGGAACAGGGTCAAAGGCTTTACTGAAATCTAAATACACCACATCTAGGGCTCTCCCTCGGTCCAACTTCCTGGTCACCCAGTCAAAGAAATCAATCAGATTTGCCTGACAAGACCTGCCTCTGGTGAATCCATGCTGCCTTGGATCCTGTAATCCGCTGGACTCCAGAAACCTCACTATTTTCTCTTTCAGCAGTGTTTCCAATAATTTACTCACCACTGAAGTTAGACTAACTGGACTGTAGTTTTCAACCACATCCTTACTTGCGCTTTTATTTATTTATTTAGCGTACATTTGTATCCCGCTGCTTCCAGCGATCAGCAGCAGTTGCTATACAAGGTAAGGGTGGCTGTACCGGCCAAGAATTAGAAGGGTATACATTGAAGATTCGGGGGGGGGGGGGGGGAAAGAGCACGGCAATCATAGAGTTACATTTTACAGTTGATTGTTGGGAACACTTCAAACAGTAAATATTATATACATATATACACATATGCTGAGTGCATTACCCGTTGGGCTAATACTTAGGGTACGGTGGCTTTCCCATTCCAAAGTATATGGTTAGTGGTGGAATAAAGAGGAGGCTGGGTACTGATGATAGGTTATATTGAAATGTGATTGGAAGAGGTGCGTCTTAAGCTTTTTTCTGTGTAAAGGCACCACTTGAGCCTCTCTCCAGTCCTTTGGCACCACTCCCGACTCCAACGAGGCATTGAAAAGGGTCAGTCAGTGGAGCTGCTAGAACGTCCCCAAGTTCCCTCAGTATTCTAGGGTGTATCTCATCTGGTCCCATTGCTTTGTGTACTTTAAGTTGAGATAGTTTCTCACGAACACAGTCTTCTGAAAATGATTCAAGATGTCCCTCGCTTCTGTTTCTGTTTGTGGGTGTTTTTAGAGGTCCTGCTCCTGGTTCTTCATCTGTGAACACAGAACAGAAATATTTGTTAAGCAATTCCGCTTTGTCCTCATCAGCTTCTACATATTCCTCCCCTTCACCCTTGAGTCTGACAATACCACTTTTGCCCTTCCTCTTCTCACTAACATATCTGAAAAATGTCTTATCCCCCCATTTTATTGCATTGGCTATTTCCTCCTCTTTTTGAATCTTTGCTTTCCTGACTACTTTGCTAGCTTCTCTAAGTTTTTCCAAATATAGATGCCTGTCTTCCTCTCTCTGTGATCTCTTGTATTTCATGAAAGCCTCCCTATTTTTCTTCACTTTTTCAGCTACTTCTTTCGAAAGCCATAGCGGTCTCCTTTTCCTTTTACCTTTATTTACCATTTTAACAAAAAGATTGGTTGCCCTTAAAATATCCCCTTTCAGTTTTGCCCACTGTTTTTCTATATCCCCCAGCTGTTCCCATCCTGCTAATGACTCCATGAGGTATTGGCCCATCTTGGCAAAGTTAGTCTTTCTAAAATCTAGGATCCTTACCTTTAAATGGATTCTAACAGCCCTAGTCCTAATACTGAACCACACCATCTGGTGATCACTGGATGCAAAATGATCCCCCACTATAACATCAGAAACACTTTCACCATTGCTAAGCACCAAGTCCAGTATGGCCCCTTCATGTGTGGGGTCTGTTACCAATTGCCTGAATAGTTTTCCCTGTAGAGAATCCAGGATCTCTTTACTTCTAGATGATACTGCAGCAGGAATGTGCCAGTCAACATCTGGCATATTGAAATCCCCTATCAGTAGCACTTCCCCTTTCCTAGCAATGCTGCGTATGTCTTCAATTAACTCTCTGTCCACCTCTTCCTCTTGTGAGGGAGGTCTGTATATCACGCCAATGCAAATAGATTTCTCTTTCCCTCTGTCTAGTTTAACCCACAATGCCTCCTCTCTCCCTGTTAAGCTCTGTAATTCCAAAGCTTTAATAGTATTTTTTACATATTGTGCCACTCCTCCTCCCCTTCTTCCTACCCTGTCCTTTCTGAATAAAGTATAGCCACGTATAGTTACATCTTAGTCATGGTTTTCTGTGAACCATGTTTCTGTAACTGCCACTAAATCCAAGTCGGCCACTCCCACCATAGCTTCAACATCAGGGATCTTATTTCCCATGCTACGGGCATTTATACACACTGCTTTCCATATGTTACCCCTGTTACCCATTTCCATAAAGTTATTTAATGTATTAATTACCTGGGGGCTTTCACTTACCTGGGGGCTTTCTTCACCCATCCCCAACAAATCTAGTTTAAAGCCCTCTTCAGTAGATTAGCCAGTCTACTACTGAAGACGCATTGACCTTTCTTGGACAGATGGATGCCATCTCTGCTCTGCAACCCTTGGAACAGCATCCCATGGTCTAGGAAACCAAAATGCTCTCGATGACACCATCCATGCAGCCATGCATTCATCTCCAGGATGCGAGCCTCTCTGCCTTGGCCTTTAACCTCAACAGGGAGGACTGAAGAGAACACCACCTGTACACCTAAATGCTTCACCCTCTGTCCCAGAGCCATGAAGTCACTTTTAATACACTCAGAGGGATACCTGGAAGTATCATTTGTTCCGACATGGATTAGCAACATTGGGTAATAGTCAGTGGGCTTGATGAGTCTCGGCAAACTCTCCATAACAACTTGGATTTTGGCACCAGGCAGACAGCATACCTCTCTGGACATCAAGTCTGGTCAGCAGATGGACGCCTCAGTACCCCTCAGAAGAGTCACCAACCACCACTACCCTTCGCTTCCTTGTGGTCACTGATTCTGCAACTTTGGGGTACTTGAGCTCTGGTTCTTCCCTTTCTAGGGATGCTTTCACCTCTTCCACTTCCAGGGCTGAATAATGGTTCTCCAATTCAAGGGCTGGAGAAGTTGGATAGGTGATTCTGCAGGCCCTGGTGATTTGTGTCCAACCTTTGTCATTCTGTTGGCACCCATCTTCTCCTCTGCTGGAGAGCTTGGTTGCTGCAAGAAGCATCTCATCAATGTACTTCTCACTGTCTTGAATGCTCCTCAGCCTCGCCACCTCCTCTCTGAGTTCCTCCACTTGTTTCCTCAGAGCTTCAGCATGTAGGCAGCCTGCACATGGAACCAGTCCTTCAACTGGCATTAGGACCAATGTCTGGACAGAGGCAGAAACTGTAACAGGGACAACAGCCATTGTTCTGTTCGTGGAGCTTAGGTATCTGTTAAAGCAAAAGAGAGAGATCTACCAAAGTACTAGCCGGTTTCCCGCTGTCCTTTCAGAGAAAAAGCAGTTAAATCTCTTTAATTATATTCAAATTATACTCAAATATGTAGAAGCTGATGAGGATAAAAAGGAATTGCTTAACAAATATTTTTGTTCCATGTTCACAAATGAAGGGCCAGGAGCAGGACCTCGCAAATCACCCACAAATAAGAGCAGAAATGAAAGGGATCTTGAATGATTTTCAGAAGACTATGTTCACAAGGAATTAGCAAAACTAAAAGTAGACAAAACAATGGGGTGGCATGAGATACATCCGAGAATACTGAAGGAACTTGGAGACATTCTAGCAGCTCCACTGACTGACCTTTTCAATGCTTCCTTAGGTCGGGAATGGTTCCAGAGGACTGGAGGAAGGTACATATGGTCCCTTTACACAAAAGTGGAAATAAGGATGAGACTGAGAACAACAGGCCAGTTAGTTTGACCTCTGTGGTGAGTAAATTAATGGAAACGTTGCTAAAACAGAATATAGTGAGGTTTCTAGAGTCAAATGGATTGCATGATCAGAGGCAGCATTGGTTGCCCAGAGGTAGGTCTTGTCAGACAAATCTGATAGGTTTCTTTGACTATATGACCAGAGAGTTGGACCAAGGGAGAGTCTTAAATGTGGTATACTTGGATTTCAGTAAAGCCTTTGTCACCGTTCCGCACAGGCGACTTATAAATAAATTGAGCACCCTAGGGATGGACCCTGAGATGGCTAACTGGTTTTAAAAATTGGATGAGGACTTCCGGTGAGATCACCAGGGCCTATGGCAGCGTAGCGTAGAAGCTCCGTGGCTGATGCCTAATAAAATGGTGAAAATTACCCCTGGTTAAAGCTGCCGAGAGGAGAAAGGAAAGGGGATGAGTCGCACCTTAATGGG
Source organism: Ichthyophis bannanicus (assembly GCA_033557465.1). Taxonomy (NCBI): domain Eukaryota; kingdom Metazoa; phylum Chordata; class Amphibia; order Gymnophiona; family Ichthyophiidae; genus Ichthyophis; species Ichthyophis bannanicus. Next base: position 294,987,800 of record CM066032.1, read on the forward strand.
AGAGAGGCGCGGGCAGTAAATCACGCGTGACCCCCTGAAAACAGAGCACGGCATCGGACCGGGCCCAGCGGTGAATCGGAGCGGTGGCGCACCAGAAGAGGTGGGAGGAGTACGGAGAGAGATCCGGTAACCGACGGAGACGAGCAGGCAAGGCCCCTGGAACGGTAGGGAAGAGAGAGGCGTAGGCAGAAGGAAAACGCAACGCCAGACTCCAGTGAGCAATCGCCGCACTGAATGTGCAGGGGGAGCGAGGGACGTGACTGAGAAGCTACGTGGCAAGGGGGGGCAGAGGCCTAAGCAGGAGTGAAACCGAAGTACAGGAGGCAGAAGGAGAGAGCAGTTGTGGGCAACGGAGGGTGAAGTGAGCCCCCAGTGGGATGAAGCCCAGTAAAGCTCAACTCTGAGCAGAGAAATATATTGCACCACTGAAGGAATAGAACATCTTAGTGGGTCGGAAACAAAACAGAAACAGAGCAGCAACAGGACCAGAAGATCAGGCAAGGGAGGGAGTAGAAAGCAGATTGATTCAATTGATCTACATCTTAAAATAAAGAGGAATTGTTGTGCACTGAAACAGATATTGTAACAGATGCAAAGGGCAAAGAGAGAGAAAGGAGAAACCAAAAGGAGGGATGTCTGCAAAGAAAAAACTGGCAGAATTCGGATCATCATACGCAGCCACAAAAGGAGGGAAAGAGAATGAGAAGGATAGCAAAATGACAGCTGACAGCGGAGCTGAGCATGAGGAGGTAACAGAGAGAGAGTGGAGCCCGGGAATAGCTGAGATGATTAAGAGGTGGTTAACAGAATTGAAAGAGGATCTCAAGCTGGAGATCAGTGGTATAAAAAATGAAATAAAAGAGACATTACAATCTTTGCGGGAAGACTTAGCTGATCTGAGAGCCTGAGTAGAAGAAACTGAGAACCAGATGGAAAAGCAAGGGGAAGCAATGGAAGCAACACAGAAAGGTTGGGAAGAACTAAAGCAGGGGCAAGAAGAACTGAAGTTGAAAGCAGAGGATCTGGAGAATTGATCCAGAAGATGCAATATCAGAGTGAGGGGTGTCCCAGAGGAGGATAGATATAAGAACTGTGATGAGATGATAACAAAAGTGTTTAGATCTCTGTTACAAACTGCAGCTCCGGAGGAGAGCGGAGAGGGGGCACTGCTGCAATTAGAGGGGACTCACAGAGGGCTGGAGCCCATAAGGGAAAATAGACCATGGGATATTGTGGTCTGCTTGAATTCCTTTAAAATGAAGGAGCGGGTCCTGCGTGCTGCACGACAAGTGAGGCAGTTCAAATGGGAGGAGCACGACGTGGAATTGTTTCAGGACTTGTCAGTGGGCACGCTTCAACGGAGAAGAGAGCTGAAAGCAGTTACAGCATATTTGAGGAGAGCAGATTTGAGATACAAGTGGCTGTATCCTTTTGGATTATTGATCACAGTGAAAGAGAAATCGAGAAAAGTCCAATCTAGCGAGGAAGCGTGGAAAGTGCTTAGAGATTGGGGATCGACCAACCTTACGGAGGGAGTCAGAGGACAAAGTGGAGAAATGTCAAGCAGAGCAGCTACGTCGAGGGTGGACAGTCAGAAGTGGCGCCAGGCACCAGCAGATGGCAGGAGACTAGCACGACTAAATAAAGATTGCCCAGGAGTGAAGGAGGCGGAGAAAGGAAACAGCTGAAGCAGTGAAAGAGAAGGACCAGGGACATTGCACAGAATATGAAAGGGACGCAATGTTGTATGCTGATAACTGTATTGAAGGTGGTAAGGGGGGGGAGGCGAAGAGCAGGGGGGAGGGAAATGTAAGGAAGGTATAGGGGAGGAGGAAAATAGGGGGGAGGTCAGGGGGTGTGGTAGGGGTACAGGGAAGGAGGGGAGTGGAGGTAATAGGGGGAGAGGAGGGAGATGGAGATAAGTATGGCAGTTATATTACCTCACAGAGCAAGGAATGGGGGTAGGGAGGTGTGAGAAATAGGTCAAGTGGGGGAGATAGGGGAGGGTTGGGATTAGCCTAGGGTGAAGGAGAGGGGTAGGGGGGTAAGATGGGCTAGTAGGGGATGATTAGGCAAGGGCTTGATTGATTGTCACTAGGACTAGAGGAAGAGTCTCCCATGAGGGGGATGGGGGAGTGGGAAGGGAGATAGGATGGGAGGGTGGCGGAGAGGGGGGAGGGGGTGCAAGGGCTTGGAGAGCAAGGGAGACACAATGGATAAAGGTGAGTTAAAAATAATAACGCTAAATGTAAAAGGCCTTAATTCACCATTTAAACGACAAAAATTGTATAAAGAAATAACATGCCAAAGGGCGAAGTTAGTGCTTATACAGGAAATGCATTTGACAAGAGCGACAGAATATTTAGTTAAACCCAGAGGATATGGAGTATGTATACACGCATCCAACACAGTGGAAAAAAGAAGGGAGGGGTGGCAATATTGGTGGGTACTCGGTTGAAGGTGCAAGTACAAAATGTGGTGAGGGATAAAGAGGGGAGATTTGTGTTATTGCGGATAAAAGTGGGGAATGTTTGGTATTGTATAGTGAATGTCTATGCACCAACGGGGGTGCAATGTGAATTCTGGACAAAGCTGAACGAGGAGGTGGGGAAATTGGGGGAAGGTAGCCTTATTTGTGGCGGTGATTTCAACTTAACGTGGAATCCGGCGAGAGATGTTTCAGGGAAAAGGGAGGGTAAGAGGGCGGATAGGAAGTGCTACCATAGTTTTGTAGCACAATATTGCTTGATAGATGCCTGGAGATTCCACCACCCGGGGAAGAGACAATTTTCATACTTTTCACCAGTACATGGATCATATTCTAGAATAGATGCTACCTGGGTATAGAAGGAGATGGGGGGTAGGATTAAGGGAGCAGATATGGATTCAATTGCATGGTCAGACCATGCGCTAATGGAGGTTCGATTAGAAATAGAGGGAGAGGGGAAAGATTTACAGTTTTGGAGACTTAATGAATCATTATTAGAAGATGGGAGGGTAAGAGCGGATACTGAAAGGAAAACGAGGGAATACTTCCAATGGAATGATAATGGGGAGGTAACTTAGGGAGGAGTGTGGGACGGGTATAAGGTGGTAGTGAGAGGAATCTTAATTAAATGGGGGGGCATGAAAACGGAAGGAAAGGGAGGGAACGGAGCGGGAATTGAGAGGAAGATTGCTGGAATTGGAAGAACTAGATATGCAAGGTATGCAAGGAGAATGCAGAGGCTAGGTGCTGGCAGTAAGAGAACAGTTATATGAATTACAGGCAGCAAAGATAAGGTACCATATGCAGTTGTTGAAACAGGAATTTCATGAGGGAGGAAATAAGGCTGGGAGATATATGGCTCAGAAATTGAAGCAGAGGAAATTGCGTTCTCATATAATGAAAATTCGGAACCAGGAAGGGGATTTGGTATATAAGGATGGGGAGTTAAGGGAGGCCTTTAGAGCCTACTATCAGGGGTTATATAAAGCACGGGACCCGCCACAGCGGGAGAGAGTACAGAGTTATCTTGATTCAATACAGTTACCGAAATTAGAAGAGGGGGAACAAAAAAGAGTTAAACAAGGCTATAACCGCAGAAGAGGTGCAGCGAGCTATAAAACAGTTGAAAATAGACCAGGCTCCGGGGATAGATGGGCTCACTGCGAGGTTTTATAGATGCTTTGGAAAGATATTAACCGTACCGTTGGTGAGACTATTCAATCTCCCAAGAGAGGGAGGGAGGTTAGCGGACACTATGGGTTGGGCAGTAATAACCGTAATACACAAAGAGGGAAAAGATCCACCAGAGTGCTCGTCATATCGACCTATCTCATTACTCAATTTAGATGCCAAATTACTAGTGAAAATTCTCGCTACGCGCTTAAATAAGAGGATTGGGAAGCTCATACATGTGGATCAAGCGGGATTTATTCCCGGCAGGCAGGTAGCAGATAATATTAGAAAGATCTTAAATATGATTTGGGCCATTGAACAAAGTGGGGAGGAGGCCTTGATGTTGTCGCTGGATGCTGAGAAGGCCTTTGATCAGGTGTCATGGCCTTTTCTCTTCCAGGTTATGGAAAGAATGGGATTGGGGCAGAATTCTTAAATTGGGTAAAAGCACTATACCATAGACCGATGGCATGCGTCGGAGTCAATGGGGCATACTCTCAATTTTTTGGGAAAGGGAGAGGAACGAGACAGGGATGCCCCTTATCACCATTACTATTTGATATTTCTTTGGAACCATTTGCGGAGAGGGGGAGAGAGCGGGCCGACGCCACGGGAATAAGAATAGGGCGGAGGGAATACAAAATATCCCTGTTTGCAAATGACATAATATTGAGTGTAACTAGGCCTCGCTTCTCTATCCCAATATTAATGTGGGAATTAGAAGAATACGGCAGACTTTCAGGTTTCACCATCAATTGGACAAAATCAGAAATATTAAACTTATCACTAAAGGGGGAAGCGCAGACTAGGTTACAGGAGGAATACCCATTTAGATGGGCTACAGATAATACTAGATATTTAGGTATTTGAATCAGTAATAGGATAGATGCCCTATACAAGCTAAATTATCCAAAACTATTAAGGAAGGTAGAGAGCTTTTTGGATGGGTGGGGGAGGGGATACCTCTCATGGTTTGGTTGAATAGCGACAATAAAGATGATGCTACTGCCAAGATTCTTGCTCCTGTTCCAGACGTTACCAATACTGATACCGCAGAAAAAGTTAAAACAGCTACAAAGAAGTGTTAATCGATTCATATGGTCAAATAGAAGGCACCGAGTAGCTATGGCAGTAATGCAAGGAGCCAAGGGAGAGGGAGGGTTAGGGGTACCTAATTTTAGAAAGTATTATGAGGCTGCTCAACTAAAAACGATATATGAGTGGCAGAGCGGTACACAGAAACAGTGGGTTCAAATGGAAGAAGATTTGGTAGTGGGGGGGAGAGACCAGATAGAATGGTATGGAGGGGAAGTAATAGTTCCGACAATAAATCCCATCACCTCATAATAGCCCATAGTTTGCGGGTGTGGAGACAGAATAGAAAACAATTAGTACAAGACAAAGGATACACACAGGGAATGCCATTGGAGGCATGTTTTGATAGGGGTCAGGGACCAGGGGAAACTGTCTTCCATAGATGGGCAAAGACGGGGCTTACGCACATCTCTCAAATAGTGTGTAAGGAGGGCATGTTAGCGTTCGAGGGCATTAAGGACTTGTACCGGTTGGGTGACAGTGATTACTATGCATATTTACAATTGATCCATTTTTTGAGGCAGCAGAAGGTGTGGAAGGATCTATGGGAAAATAGAGGGTGGTTTGAGGCAGTTTGCTCGGGCCATTTTGTTCAAAAACGGGCTTTGTCCAGAATTTACAAAGGATTAATGGAGGGAGGGGAAAGTAAAATGGGGTATATGTTAAAATGGGAGGAAGACTTGGGGGGTGAGTTGGAATGAAGAAGTGTGGGATAAGATATTACAGACAGTGGCAAGTATATCCATTGCTACACAAGTAAAAGAAAATGCCTATAAAGTGCTCTTTCGTTGGTACTGGACACCAGTACATAAGAAAAGGGCCAGAGTGGGTCACTCTGATAAATGTTGGAGGGGTTGCCGAGAGAAGGGAGATTGGTTACATATGTGGTGGAAATGTGAGAGGATTCAAGCTTATTGGGAAAAGATTACAGAAATGATATTTGAAATGACAGGATATAGATTACAAAGGAAACCAGAGGTATGCTTACTACATAAATCAGAGGAGGATATTCCCAAGAGGGAAGGTGGGGTATTGCATCACTGCATAGTTGCAGCAAGATGTGAGATAGCCCAGCATTGGGTGGGCTCAGACCTGCCTAAGCCAGCAGGCTTCGTCAGAAGAGTGGCGAAGGCCAGCTTGATGCACAGATTGACGGAGATGAGAAGAGGATGGGGGGAAAGGGGGGACAAATGGAAGGGAGTGTGGAAGTGGTTGGAAGCATGGAAGGATGGAGAAGGGGGCGAAAGTAGGAGGGATGACGGGATGAATACAGGCAAGACTCATAGGGAGACAGCTCATCTGGAAGATTTAATGGTGAAAGGGTGAAAAGAGAGGAGATGTGTATGAGGGGACAGATGAGAGAGAAAGTAATGTATGAGTGTAGAGCGATTGGGGGGAGGGGGAGGGAGGGAAGGGGGTAGATAAAAGGAGGGACACAAAGGAAGGGGGAAATATTTTGATGGGGACCATATAGGCTACAGTTTGTCAGGATTGTGGAAATAAAAAGCAAACTGGGAGGTATAGCTAATAGGGACAAAACAAGTTAGCATATACAAATGTTATGAAGACTGTACAAAGTGGTGCAAGAGGTTGATTGTGCTGTTTACCAAAACTGTTAATAAAAAGTTAAAATGGAAAAAAAATTGGTTGAGTGGGAGGCAACAAAGTGTATAGGTAAATGGAGCTCACTCTGAGGAGAAGGATGCTATCAGTAGTGTGCCACAGGGATCTGTCCTTGGTCTGATTCTTTTTAACATCTTTGCTAATGATATTGTGGAAGGGCTGTGAAGTAAGGTTTACTTCTTTGCGGATAATACCAAAACCTGCAATAGAGTAGACACCCAGGAAAGGGTAGATAACATGAGAAGGGATCTAACTAAGCTTGAAGAATGGTCAAGAATTTGGCACCTGAGATTTAATGCTAAAAAATGCAGGATCATGCACTTGGGCTGCAAAAATCCAAGGGAACGGTACAGTATAGGGGGTGAAGTACTTCTGTCCATGAAAGAAGAGTAGAACCTGGGTGTGATATTTTCTGATGATCTTAAAGTGGCTAAATGGGTAGAAAAGGTGACAGCAAAAAACAGAAGGATGGGAGAGGAATGGCCAGCAGAAAAAAGGAGGCAATAGTTCGACCTACTATTGTGTGCAATTCTGGAAACCACACCTTCAAAAAGATATAAACAGGATGGAATCGGTGCAGAAGGTGGCTACTAAAATGGTCAGTGGTCTTTGTTATAAACCCTATGGGACAGACTTAAAGATCTTAATATGTATACGTTAAAGGAAAGGCAGGATAGAGGAGATACGATAGAGACGTTTAAATTCCTTTGTGGCATAAATGCACAAGGGGAGAGCCTCTTTCTATTGAAAATAAGTTCTGCAATGATAGGGCCTAGGATGAGGGTGAAAGGGGATAGACTCAGGAGTAATATACAGAAATATTTCTTTACGGAAAGAGTGGTAGATGCGTGGATTAGTCTCCCAGTGGAGGTAGTAGAGATGAGAACAGTATCTGAATTCCATGGTCCAAAGTTGATCCCACGTCTCTGAAGGTGCATAGTTCATGTGCTCTATCCCAGCATTATTGGCCTTTAATTCTGAAATAGTGTTGCAGTTTTTACAGACCTTAAACATAAGCATAACTATTGGCCCAGCTTTATCAAACTGTTATCTTTAGCTGTTTTGCACTTACGAAGAATAGTGTATTCAAATTCATAATCATCTAAACTCCCACTTAACTGCTAGTTTAACATGCAAGTGAAGATAACATTTACCCAATGCTCAGACTTCTATTATGCCTGATTTTGTGTAAGTTGTATAGGTAGAAAAGGGGACATCCAAGTCTCGCTGTTCATAATTTGTAAAATATTTTACAAAAGACAATGAATAGAGAGCCTGTCATAAAATACACATGTAGTTGCAGCATATACAGCAGAAACAGCCATTTTACTACTACTACTATTAAACATTTGCATAGCGCTGCAAGACGTACGCAGCGCTGCACAGACACATATAAAAGACGGTCCCTACTCATCAGAACTTACAATCCAGTCAAGAAAAACAACACAATAGCTGTAGACATGGGATACATCTAGGGGGGATGGTAAGGAAACACAAAGAAAATTAGGTAAGTTAAGATCTGAAAATGGCAGTGAAGAGATGAGTTTTCAGCCTAGATTTGAAAAGAGCCAGAGATGAAGCCTGATGTACAGGCTCAGGTAGCTTGTTCCAAGCATAGGAACAGCAAGTTGAAAGGAATGGAGTCTGGAGTTAGCAATAGAAAAGAACGGCATAGATAGAAGCGATTTGCCTCCCGAGGAGGGGTGTAGGGAAAGATGACTGGTAGTGAGCAGTTGAAGAGTGAATGCACTTATAGGTCAGCAAGAGAAGTTTAAACACTTTAATAGCAGGACTTACACATGTAAGTAGTTGATTGGCAACCTATGGGCCCGATTCTGAGACACAGGTTGCGGGGCTGCAGATATAGATATTTTAGAAATCAGCTGGTGCATAGATTGCAAGGAGCATAGAGCATGGAGAGGACCTAAAATATCAATATGTATGCCCCACTTTGCAAGGGGAAAACAGGTTGATATTAAAACCTGCCCCGAAGCAGGCATAAATGCCTGCATGAAGGAGCAGATGTAAAGGCCAAGGCCAGGTTCCCCCAATAATCCCCTGATATCCGATTTCCCTTTCTGAACCCCCTGACATCCAATTCTTCCTCCCTGACAACCCCCAGTATCTGAACCCCCAACTGACACCTCCCAGACATCGATCTCTCTCCATTACAGAACTTCCCCCTTCGCCCTAAAAAAGCAATACCCCCTAAGTGGATCCCTCCACTTAACCCTTCCCACCTGACAACAAGCAAAAGGCCCTTATTTGGCAGCTTAATCTCTAGCAGTGGTACCACAAGATTACCGCTAGGGGTCACAGGTGCTATTTTGGAACCCAAGGCTGGCATAACCAACTTGCCAGGGTCCCAGGTAGTCTAGCGGGAGCAGAAGTGATCCCCAGTCATTTTGCTGGCTCTCACACATTGGTTTTCGTTAGGTTTTTGCTAGGTTTTCGCCATCGTTTTTTATCTCCTGTCCGCAGCCCGATGTTCTCATGCATGTCCTTTCTTTTAATGCACTTTCAATTTTTTTACAATTCTCAAAATTTAAGGAAACGTGTCAATTGGTTACAGCAATAAAGAAAAAAAAGCCAAAATAATTTTAAGAAACATCTCACTCAAAGGAAATTTCACAAAATTAAAAATACAATTTAAACAATTTAGACTTCTCAGTATCTAACCCTGAAGTCACTACTAGTGTGGACTGAGCTGTTACATTGTCCATAGAGGACTCCAAAAATGCAGAGAGTTCCAAACTCTCTGCTGACACCAAACAGTCCATATCACCTTCCTCTTCAGACAAATTTCTTCCTAGTTGGTAAATAACATATTTGAGTCACACGTCTCTCTTCAGGAGCAGAGATTTTTAACACATCCTTAAGGTACATATGCCACAGTTAAGAAGCAGAAAGTAGTCTTTGGGAAATTTAAAAGTCTGATATTCCTTGAGCTGCTTAAAGTTTCAGCTGCCTCCAACATGTAATGGAGTGCCAAACTATCTTTAAGAAAACTTCTCACTGCATTCTGGACGTACAGTAGTCAGTTGGGACTCCACTGCTCAAAACATTTCTCCGAATCAGCAAAACCAGATTCGTGTTCCCTAATTTGGCCACAACTTGTAGCGAAAAGTCAGAGACTTCAGAAAAGCGTAGTTACTCACCTGTAACAGGTGTTGTCCAGTGACATCAGGAATCAGTCTTCCCATATGGGTGATGTCAACTCCAACAGAGCCTGCGCAGAAGCATCTCCCCAGCTTTCAAAGAAAGCCTTTGGGAGATGTCACCATGTTTGCATGGTCCCCTTCCTGCCCAAGGGTGCCATCTTGCCCAGTCAGATGACAGCTAGAGCCGACAAAAGAAGATGGCAAAAATAGTACAGCAACTCCAAGGGGAGGAGGGGGGATTGTGAGGACTGATTCCTGCTGTCCCTGGAGAACACCTGTTACAGGTAAGTAATTACACTTTCTCCAGAAACAAGCAGGAAGTTAGTCCTCACATATGGGACTCCCTAGCTACAGGCTACCGATAACCTGTAGAAAAACACGGCTCAGCCATGGGTAGCCACAGGCGAATCTGAGGACAGACTGAGGACCCCAGTGTCCAGGGAAAACCATGGCTCCAGTAGCCTGAACAAGAAGGGTCAGAGGGAAGGAGTTGCCTAAACCCCGAACAGATTATGGAGTGCGGCCTGGCCAAAGGCACTGTCCTGTCAGGACTCCCATTCCAGGCAGTAATGAGCTGCAAAAGTGTGAACAGAAGACCAGGTGGCATCCCGACAGATGTCTGCTATAGGGACACAGCATAGGCTCACAACAGAAGATACCATAGCTGTGACATTGTGTGCCGTGACCTGGTGCTCTAACGGCAGCCCAGCCTGGTTGTGGGCAAAAGCGATGCAGTCCACCACCCAGATGGACAGAGTCTGCTTGGTGACAGCCTCCCCAGACTTCTGGGGTCATATGAAATGAAAAGTTGAGAGGCTTTGCGGTGGCTCTGAGTGCACTGCAGGTAGAAGGACAGGGCCATTTTGCAATCCAGAGTGTGGAGAATGGTCACTGCCTTGTCAGCGTGGGGCCATGGAAAGAAGGTAGGAAGTACCACCTCCTGGTTGAGGTGGAAATCAGATACCACCTTTGACAGGAATTTCGGGTGAGTGCAGAGCATGACCCTGTTCTTGTAGAACCTGATGTAGGGTGTCTCAGCCACCAAGGCCTGAAGTTCACAGACTCTGTGAGTGCCACCAGGAAGGACACTTTCCAGGACAGGTAGCACAAATGGCAGGTAGCCAAGGGTTTGAAGGACGGCTTGGTAAGCTGCACTAGGACTACATTGAGATCCTATTCCGCCAGGGACGGGCGGATGGGAGGCTTAGAAAGCAGTAAGCCTCGCATGAATTGAGGGCTGCACAGAAAGAGACTTGCCCTCTATGGAGTGATGGTTTGCGGAGAGTGCATTCAGGTGCACCCTGACGAAGTTGGACGTAAACCTGGACTGCCAGAGGTGGAGCAAGTATCGCAGTACTGTATGCATAGGGCAGGAGAACGGGTTCACCCGGTGCTCTGTGCACCATAAGGAAATCTGTGCCACTTGAAGGCGTAGGCCCGTCTCATGGAGTCCTTGCGAGAGGCCAGGAGGACTTCCTCTACCTCCCTGGGGAGATTGAAGGGTGCTAAAGTGACCATTTCAGAAGCCATGCTGTGAGAGACAAAGACCCCAGGATGGGGTGGAGGATCGAGCCCTCCTCCTGGGTCAAAAGTCATGGGGAACTCCCGAAAGGGACTGGGGACTCTGTCGAGAGACAAAGCAATTTGGGAAACCAAGGCTGCCTGGGCTACCTTGGGGCCACCAGAATCATGGAAGTTTTGTCTTGCTAGACCTTGAAGAGGGTCCATGCCATCAGAGGCTTGGGAGGGAAGGCCTACAGCAGAACCCCTGACAACGAGATGAGGAAGACATCTGCCGCTACCCGGCCTGGGTGTGGGTGTGAGCAGCAGAAGCACGGTAGTTGAGCATTGGCTGGGTTGGCAAAGAGGTCAAGGTTTGGGGTGCCCCACAACCTGAACAGCCACTGTGCCACCCCGGGGTTCAGGTGCTACTTGTGTGGTTGGAGGACCCTGCTCAGTCTGTCCGCCAGGGTGCTGTCCTGGCCCAGAAGGTATGCCGCCTGGAGGAGCATACACTGTCTGGTCGCATAAGAGCAGAGGGCTACTGCCTCCTGGCATAGGCAGTAGGAGCCTGTGCCCCTTTGCTTGTTCAGGTAGATCATCGTGACCTGATTGTCTGTCTGGATGAGCACTGACTGGTGCTGCAGGCAATGCTGGAAAGCCTTTAGCACAAGAAAGATGGCGCTGAGTTCCAGCAGGCTTATCTGCTGCTGGCTTTCCTTGGGAGATCATACCCCCTGGGTCACTGTTCCCTCTAAGCTGTGCGCGTGTGCGCGCGCACACACCTCACCGAGTGAGCGCACATACTTTACAACAGAGCGCACAAAAATTACGGTTCTGATTCTGATAGAAAACAACACAGACATTCTTAAAATTGAAAAGTTGTTGTGTATTTATGGTTTTCACAAGTTCTACAATATTTTCTAGTGCAATCAATGTGGTGTACATACTGTATTCTGACATGTAGTCAAATTTTAAAGTATATAACTCCGAGTGTCGTTATGTGGCGCACAAAAATTTAACCTTCCTTCAAAAGCTGCACAGCTGATATTTTATGCGCACACAGCCTACAGAAAATTAGAGGGAACATTGCCCTGGGTGCACAGCTCCTCACAATGGGCACCTCAGCCCAGTAGGGAAGCATCCATCATGAAAATCCTTTGTGGACTTGGGAGTTGGAAGGCATGCCCTGGTGCATGTTCTGTGTAGCCTGCTGCCAAGTGATTGACTCCGCCAGCTGACAGGACATCGAGACTCTGTCTGGGAGCCAGCCTGTGGCCTCAGTTCACTGTGAGCAGAAGCACCACTGAGCAGCCAGCATGTGGAGGCGGGCGTTGGGGACCACATGGACTGTAGAGGCCAAGTGGCCGAGGAGGCGAAGCATGGACCATGCTGACACCGTGTGGTGGCACTGTACCTTGGCTGCTAGGGGTGTGAGGCGATCTACCCTGTCCAGGGGGAGGAAAGCCTTGGCCTGGAGGGTGTCCAAGCAAGCCCCTATGAACTCCAAGAGTGAGGTGGGATTTTGGGTGATCTATCACGAATCCCAGATGTTTTAGGATCTTGATGGTGAGGCCTGTGGCCTGCAGCATCTCTGAGGCTCTGTCTTCTGTTACTAGCCAGTCGTCTAGGTGAGGGAAGATGAAGGTCCCTTGGAGACGAAGATAGGCAGTAACTACCGCTAGAAATTTGGTGAAGACCCTTGGTGCAGAGGCTAGGCCGAAGGGAAGAACCCTGTACTGGTAGTGGTCACCCCCGTTCATGAATCTTAGGTACTGCCTGTGACCGGGATGGATGAAGATGTGGGTATAGGCATCCTTCAGGTTCCAAGGACATAGCTAATCTCCCTGCTGGAGATAGGGCAGCAACAATCCAAAGTAGAGCATCTTGAATTTTTACTGCATCAGGAATTTGTTCAGATTTCCCAGGTCCAGGATGGGTCTTAGTCCTCCTGTTCTTTTTGTGACCAGAAAGTACCTGGAGTAAAACCCCTTTCCTCTCAGGTGGTGTGGTACGGGTTCCACAGCCTTGTCACTGAGAAGACCCACAAATTCTTGCATTAGCAGAGCCTGGTACAGGGGAGACCGAAGAGGCTCCCCAGGAAAGAAAAGTGGAGGTAGCTGGTCCAGGTGGAGGAGGTAACCCTCACTGACCACCTGGAGTGCCCATGAGTCAGTGGTGATGGAAGCCCACCTGTGGACAGAATGAACCAGCCCCCCCCCCCTATTGGGAGCTGGCCCTCCAGTGGAAGAGAGGCTATGCTGGGGGCATCAAAACCCATGCCCAGGTTGGGCTGGGGCTGGCAGCTGGGGTCCTTGTGTTTGCATGGGTCATGGCCCGTTTCCTTGCCCTGGTGATCCTGCTGAGGGGTCTGGGTGGCTGAGTATGGAGGGTAGCCTCAATAGGGCTGACCCTTCTGCAGGAAAGGAGGTTTCTTTCCCTGTGGCTTCTTCCTCAGGAGAGTGGAGTTCTTCCTCAAGAGCTGAGTCCAGGTAACATATTCGGTCTCGATTTCAGCCGCCTTGTCCTCCATTGGCTTGCTGAAAAGTTGCTCCCCAAAGCAAGGGACATCAAGAAGCTTCTCTTGTACCCATTGCTCGAGGTCCAATGAATGGAACCAGGCTTGGTGTCGAGCACCGATGCTGGCGGCAGCAACCCTGGCGCTAGATTCGAAGCCGTCATAAGCAGCTCGGGACAGATTTGGAACACTCTCCGACAGACTTCGTAAAAGTCTGAAAGTGCCAGAGGCCAGCCACGAAGCCTCTGAGTTCCTTAGCCAGGTCTCAGAGGAACATGCCAATGTAAAGTTGGTAAGTTTGTATATGGCATGCCAACATCGAGCTCTGGTAGCATTTTCACCCCAGGGTGCCGGGACTCCCTACCCAGGGTGCCGGGACTCCCTACCCAGGGTGCCGGGACTCCCTACCCAGGGGCACAGATGAGTGCATCTTCAGGCTCTTCTGCCAGCGCATGGCCGACTCAACCACCATGGAGGTGTGGGGAAGTTGTGCCTTTCGGAAGCCTGGTACTTGCTGGACCTGGTACATCATATCCAGGCACCAGCTGATGATTGGCACCGATGCTGGGGCTTACCACATCCTGAGAAGGAGCCAACTGAGAATGGAGGGAACAGAGACCATCAGGGTCTCTTTTGGTGGTCCCTCATATTGCAGGATGTTGAGCTCCTCCATACGGGGATCCTCCTCCAACTCAGTAATGAGGGAGAACACCCGAGCCATGTCCCCGTTGAGCTTGAGGAATGAAGTGCCCTCGGGCAGGGATCGGCACCTCATGGCTGGTGGAGACGGGTCTGAGGGGAGGTCTCGGTGGGCCCAAGTCTCCGGAGATGTCTCGACATTGGACTCCTAGTTAGAGTAGTCCAATGAAGACTTGTGACCCGACGGCTCCAAGAGTGTCATCGGCTCCAGTCTTTGGTGTCTTGAGGCCAGGGCATGGCTGGAGCCAAAGGCACTCGCCTGCAAGGACCTCACCCCCAAGGATCAGGAGCAAGAATGAGACCCTCGCTGAGGATCCGCCCAAGGTATCTGGCTCTCGGGGATCGCTTCGGAGGCCCGGGAAGTCCTTGACATCAAGGTCCCTGCGGTCTCAGCGGGGCCGGGCATCGGCACCCATTGGGAGGTGATGAATTCAGAAATGATGCGTTCCAGTACCAGCATTTGAGCTTCCCACTCGGGTGTAGCAGCCATTGACACTGATGCCGGGGTGACTGGGTCGGGTGTTAAGAAGGAGAGGAGGTCCTCGGCTGGTCAGCTCTTGGGAGACCGGGGTCCGTCACCGGAGACCCCGACGTTAGTCCTGGGTACCTTTCGGGGACACTCCCACTCCGACTCCTCAGATGCTTGTTGGGGGCTGAGGGATCTTGTGTGGGATCTTCCATGCTTGTCCACCTTCCAGGATGAGGCCCTTGAGGTCTTCTTTTTCTTCTTACGCTCTTGCACCGACGTCACCCATATGTGAGGACTGACTTCCTGCTTGTTCCAGGAGAAACATCAGTACTCACAGACAGAGCTAGTGCTAGGGTTTCTGCCCCCACCCCTGCAACCTATAGATCAGCACCCCTCCCTCATTATTATTAATGCTGGCTATAACCCATCCCCCTCCATAAGGAGCCTACCCAAAAAAAGCAGCACTATAAATACTGCAGCGGGCCCTGGAACATCCAAACACCTATTTGAAAAGCTGAACAATTCAGATTACTACAGTACAGATCCCTATGTATACACTCCATGTTAACAGAACATCTGACCTTCATCACACACTCAGAACACAAACCTTCACCAAGTACAGCATAAGTGACCACAACCTAAAAATAAAAATATGTAGATAGAAATTAAACTGCAACCTCAAGAAGCCAGATTCTGCATACAATGCAACACCAGAGAAATAGAAAGAGATGCATTTCCCTGTATTGTATAAAATATAAAGATTGCAAATAAAATAATTTTTCTATCTTTGTTGCCTGACCATTTTATTCTCTGATCATGCTAGTTCCAATCTGAGGTTTCTGTTTTCCTCTGTCTACTCTTAGCTCTCTTCCTATGGTCTCTAGTCCATCTGCCATTTCTTGTCTACTCTTTTGTTTTTTTCACTCCGTTCCATCTTGGATATTGATCTTTTCCCTTCAGCTTTCTGCCATATTTTTCTCTCTTTCCATTCAGACTTCACTACTCTTTCTTACTTTCCATCCTTCAATCCCTCTCTTCTTTATTCCATGTACCTACCACTTTTCAATCCTCACCCCCCCCCCCCCCCAGTCCTCCCATTTCCCACCTCTTTTATCCAGGTCCATTATTCCCTATTCTTACTCACTCTCCCTCCCCCCCCCCCTCCCCAGCCAGCATATCCCATCTCTCTTTTTCTCCCTCTCTCTGTCCTCCCCCTTGGAAAACATATCGTGTGACACCATCCCCAGCATCTTCTTTCTTTTTTCAAGTCAGCAGCAAAAAGATCTCATAGCACATGCCCAGTTTTATCTTTATTTCTCCAAGTCAGTATGCAGCAGCCAGTACTGCCTGTAGCATTCACTTCTGGTGAATGGTCTCGTGCACTGGGCACCATTGGCTGATGTTGCTGACTTAGAGAAAGAAAGATGAAGCTGGGGATGGTGCTGCACAGTGCTGGAGCTGCATGCACAATGAGTTGTGCCAGCTCCTGGGCCCACCATCTGAGTCCCCATTTACTCTCCCCATACCCAGCCAGTCTTAGATTCTGTCTTCTTCTTTTCTCCCACCCAATTTTAAAGTCTTCACCTAAGTCCCAGTCTCTGCTCTCCCTCAGCTCCCTTTCCCCAGTACCACCTCCTTCATCCCTTCTGCATACCCACCTAGCTCTGATATTCATTAACCCTGTCGTTCCTCCTTCTTACCCCAGCATTCATTCTTATGCCCCTCCCTCTCAACTGTTCCCACTGTATGACCTTTTTTTCCCTCCCAGACAAAATATATGCCCCTTTCTCCATCCTCACTCGCCAGCTTCTTTTTTCTCCCCCCAGCCCCAGCCCCACCCCTTCCAGTCCTCCCCAAGCATCAGCTCTCTTCCAGCCCCTCCCAGCATCATCTCTCTTCCAGCCCCAGTCCTTCCATCTCCCAGCATCAGCCCATTTCCAGTCCTTGCCCCTCCCACAGTATCCGTCCCCCTCCAGTCCCAGTCCCTCCCAGCATCAGCTCCCTTCCAGTCTCTCCCTCCCCCAGCAACATCCCATTTCCAGTACTAGCCCTCCTCCAGTCCCAGCCCCTCCCAGCATTATCTCCCTTTCAATAGCAGTCTCCCCATCCCTCAACCTTAGCCCATTTCCCGTTCTAGCCCCCAGTCCTCTTACAGTGCCAGTGGCTCCCCCCTTCCCACAAACACATGGCCCCACACCATGAAGGGCCCCATGCATACCTGATCAGCTTCAGAAGGAGCCAGTGAGACCCGAAGCCCAGTGACCCGGTTCTCCTCTCCACAGCCATGGGAGTAAACTGTGGCATTTTCCTTTACTCCCACAGCTGTGATAAGTTGCAGATACTGGCACTGCTGAGGTCCTGCAGGTTAAACAGGGGCACTTCCTGACTCTTGCACAAGACAGGAAGTGCCCCTGTTTAACCTCCAAGAATTCAGCAGTTTCAGTATCTGTGTCTTCTCACAGCCATGGGAGAAAAGGAAAGGGCCACTGTTTACTCCCGTGGCTGTGCAGAGGTGAAACGGGGTGCTGGGCTTTGGGACTCAATGGCTCCCTCTGAAGCCGGTCAGGCACGGGCGGAGCCCCTCATGCCTGCACATGTCTAGTGCTGACCCTACTTGGAAGGTGGGGACATCTAGTGACAGTGCCCCTGGAGGACAGTGTCCCCCTGCCACACTTATTCTGTTTACCGGGTAGCACCAGCCCTGCTCAGAGCAACCTCAATCCTCTGTAAAGCTTCCCAAATATCATCAAAAGTGATCTTCTCATCAGTTGAAACCCATGCAGTGGCTTGGGACATGGGATCAAGATTGAGCTCCAAGAAACATCCACAACTGGAACCACTGCATTTACAGCAAAAGCCAATGTTAAGAGACCAAATTTCACTCCTCCAGCTGCATCCCCCGCCCCCCTATGAGATGTTTCCACTCCTCACACCTCCTGCAGGGGTACAGCAGAACCAGAAGACACCACTGACTTTGGCACAGGCTGTAGAGGGGAGTTAGGGCCACCAAAGTTGAAAGAGATACCCAGCTCCTCCAGAGGATGCTCCTTTTCTGGCCTCATGCCAACAGTAATGGACATACTATATACAAAAAAAATCTCAAGGAGCCAGTAGTATCAATGGAAAAACAAAAACCCCAAATAAGGCACAATAAGGCGGTCTGTTATCTGAGTCCACTGATTCCTCACGTTCATGTTTTTGGTTTTTTGTTTTGACAGTTCTTATTGTGCCTTATTTGGGGTTTTTGTTTTTCCATTAACAGTAATGGACATGGCAGACACCACATGCCAATTGACCAGATGACAGACCGCCGACTGTTTCTGCTTCTCTTCTTCCCCTTCCTCTTGGGATTCATATGGTAGGAAACACTGAAGAAACATTCACAGCCTAGGAAAGAGCTTATTAGAAAGAGAGGTTGCTTAACTAATTGTGGTTCTCCTTGGACAACAGGATAAATCAGCCACACAAATGGGTAATGTCATCCCTGGCGGCACCAGTTCAGACTTGCTCTCCCAGAGCCTAGTAGAGTCTAGAAAACTCTTCTGAGCATGTCTGAGTGACCCCTCCTGCAAGTCTGCTGCTTGTCCTCCTCAGTCCCTCCCAGAGCATGGTAAAGTTAGGAGCTTCAACCAATAGGGGAAGTGGGTGGGATTGCGTGGCTGATTTATCCTGCTGTCCAAGGAGAACCACCTTTACAGGTAAGCAACCTCTCTTTCTCCATCAACAAACAGGATTTAATCAGCAGTACAGATGGGTGATTCCCAAGCTGAGGGTGCAGGGGTCATCTTGTTCATATTTCTAGTGTATGGTGCTTTGACCCACTATGGCTAAAGAATTGTCCAGATGGCAGATACTGAGGTTCAAACAGATGATCATAGCTTGATGTTACGCTAAGGAGGGTGTGACTCTGGGAGCGTGCAGGCATGCTGACCATAAAACACTCATAACAAACACATGGGATATAAGTGCAAACTGAGAGAGATTATCAGTATCATGCTTAATGGAAATGGTGCAGGCACTGGGGAAGCCACATATGCTTTATGGAGATAGTACAGGTACTGGGCTTGATGTCTGTGCTATGGGCTGGGTGACTGCAAGGGTGCAGGGTTGCAGGGGTTCTGGTTGTCTGGTTCTGTTTTCTTTTTTCTTTTTCTTTTCTTTTTTTATTAATTCTCGGTTGTTCAGGTGGGACAAAAGCCCTTGGATGAGTTCCTGTTAACTGACTGTCTTTCCTTCCCTCCCCCCCCCCCTACATTTTTTTCTGGAATGAGTAGTTGTACTTTAGTGGAGTAAGGTCCCTGTGAACAGTGGTTGACTAGACTGGGAAGAAGCATGGATGGCCCATGCAGGAACTAGGTGACTGTAGCTGCCAGAAAAGACATGGCAAGATGAAGACGTGATCTCTCTGGGGAGTTGGTGGCAGAGGTCTGCGATGCCCACAACACCGCATCGTGGGTGAACAATGTTGATTATCAATCAAAAGTGAAAAACTTTAAAGTATTATTGTAGCCAATGTAATACCCTTAGCTCTGTTGGGTAAATTGTCCTGCCATAGCCCTTGTGAAGAACTGAGGCAGTCGGCTCAAAGTGAACCGGAGCATGTTGTATTCTGCAGATGTTAGTTTTTGTCCTTGGTTGTGAAAAATGGAAGGTAAAGGATTACAGTGTGCTCACCAAACATATACACGTTGCCGACAAGAGTCATGCTGCGGCATTCCGACTGAGATTTCCTACACTTCTACACCCATGCATGATTAGGCCACAGCTCCAGCAATTTGGGAACATCAGGAACAGTGTGAGGTTAGCAAGGGAGTCCTTTCACAATGCAATCGTCTTACCTCAGTACTGCTGCCCTCGAGAGGTTGGAGTATTTTTTGTTTTGTTTGTGTTTTTTTGGGAGGGGCCTTGGCCACAACAAAGGATGCTTTTCTATTGCTACAGGCATCAAAGGGGGTGGTTCTACCTTGTCCAGATATTGGAAAAGGAGCATCCCTGAGGGAAACATTGCCCAGCTCCTTATTGAGCTGTGCATTTAGGAAGATGCAATTTCACTGTCCCCTCTCCCCCTCCCACCGTCAGCACAGAATTGGCGCTTTTGGGCAGGCAGGTGGAACCAGTGATGCCGGAGTACCCTCCCCGGAGGTGTGCCATCTGAGACACTGTATGACGTTGTTTGGCGCAGCATTCTCAGTTCGAGAACTAAGAGTAGACGTACCGCTAGCCCCCACTGCCAAGGGAAACTGCTACAGTAAGTGCGGTGGAGGGAGAACCATTTCTGTTACCCACTGTCAGTTATTAGCTCATCTACCATTACAGTATATTTGTTTAATTGTTCTGTTTTGAACCGGAGAAATGCTTCCTGCACACCAAGCCAGGAGAGTGGTTTCCGCGCACCAAGAAAGCATTACCAAAGATGGAGAAATGATGGCTGAGTGATAGAACTCTTCTTCTTTCTTATTCTCTCATTCTCTGACCACATCTTTGGCAGGTTCGCACAGTCTTCCCCTTTCTGTCCCCCACCTCACTGACTACCCTCCTTCTCTCTTTCGTTATTTCCAGACTGGACTATTGCAACATTTCCTTTGCGGGGCTCCCGCAACACCAACTTCACAGGCTTCAGCTCCTTCAGAATACTGCCGCTCATCTCCCCACCTTTTCATCCTGTTATGACCATGTTTCTCCTCTCCTGGCTGGCCTCCCATTGGTTACCTTTACACGTTCAGATTCAGTTCAAAATACTCATGTTTGTTCATTGTGTAATTCATTCAGCCACACCTCAGTATCTTGCCGATCTCCTCCATTATCACAACCCCCACCGCCTCCTCTGCTCTATTCACAATTTCCGCCTGGTCCTTCCCGCCCCCACCCAAGCCCATCTATAGCGTATTTGTTCCTCTGCTTTCTTCTTCCTTGGTCCCTCCCTGTGGAATTCCCTGCCTCTTTCCCCCATTGTCTCATCCATGCATTGAGACTCTGGAGCTCTGCCTGCCTTTTGGATCCTGAGTATGAAATGAAAAACATTTCTAAGAATTCTTCCCTGGAAGTTCTGGATTTCAATTTCCTAGCTAAAAACCTAAATTTGGCCTCCAGAACCTCCTTCTCACAGTTTTCTCTGTCATTGGTACAACATGTACCAAGACAGCAGACTCCTCCCCAGTACTATCTAAAACCTTGTCTACGTGGCGCTTGAGGTCTGTTATCTTTGCACCAGATAGGCATGTCACCAGGCGATCCTCACATCTATAGTAGTGGCCAAAAAATTAAGGCAGTATCTTTTTCTACAATTTATTGTTAAATAATGTACTGTGGAGATGTCACACGTGCTTACTTATTTAATCAGCATGGCAATTAGTCACACCATGCATCTGGCATCCATTTTAGTTTACTTACACTCTGTAGTAGGTTTCTTGGATGAAGTTTTGAATTTTTACAACTAGGAAAAGATTGAAAGTTACATGTAAAATATAAACTCAAGATGGGTAGAAAGTGCGATATTAATGACTTTGTAAAGGGACAAGTTGTCACACTCCATGTTGAAGGATATTCACAATGTGCTGTTGCAAAACATTTGCATATATCAAGGTGTGCATTTCAGAATGTTCTGAAATCAGGTGGCTGTACACGTCGTTCGAAATGTGGGTGCAGACGGATAACTACTGGACGAGATGACCGATTCCTCAAAAGCATTATTACATCTAGTCCACATACTTCATCTCAACGTGTGGCCCAGTTAGCTAATGATCGAGGAATAAAGATAAGTGCCAGATCTGTCTGACGATGGCTTGTGGATGAATTCAAACTTGTGGCCAGAAGAGCTTTCAAGAAGCCTATGATGACCAGGAAACAAATTTCTGCCCGCATACAGTTTTGTAGCAAGATGAAAGACAAATCTGCTGAATGGTGGGAGAGGGTAATGTTCACAGATGAAAGTACATTTCAACAAGTATGTGGGAGTGGTTACAACTACGTCTGTCGACCCCAGCAGGCGAGAGACTAAATCCGAAGTACACGATCAAGACTGTTAAACACCCACCATTGGTCATGGTATGGGATGGTATCTCGGCGAATGGACGTTGTGGCCTGCACATTTTTGAGAAAGGTGAAAGAATAAATGCTGCAAAATACATATCCAAGCTGAATAGTAAAGTTAAAATACACATGAATGTTTCTGGCACAACTATATTTCAGCAGGACTCGGCACCATGCCACACTGCAAAAACAGACAAAAAATGGTTCGTGGACAAGATTGAACTGTTACCAAGTTGGCCATCAAACTCTCCGGATCTTAATGTAATTGAAAACTGTTGGAATCTTATGAATAAAAAGGTGGCAGCACACCGTCCAACTTCAAAAGCAGATTTAAAGGACATACTCAAGCATGTATGGTCAACGAAATCAATCCGGCATACTGTAAAATGCTAGTAAACAGTATGCCTACAAGAATCCAGACTGTGCTGAAAAATCATGGACACCCTATCAAATATTGACACATATATTGTTTCCTGAATAAAACTTTGAAAATGACATATATATCTTTGGTTCTTAAAGCTTTTGACCATGAAAGTGACAATAACACATACTTTTCTAATAAAATTCTGATATTTTGGACTCTGCCTTAATTTCTTGGCCACTACTGCTACCAGTCACCTAGCCATCTACATGCCTAATGATAAAATTGCCAACTATAAAGGCTGTCCTCCCCTTCCCTCATCAGCACATGTCCCTGGAGAATCCACTTTGGTGCAAGAGGGTTTTACATCACCTGGAGAATAGGTCCTGCCTATAGGATCACTGCCTGCCATACCAATGTGATGTTCTCCTTTCATGTGACCTCTCTCTTCCATGGCAACTGAGAGGCTGCCAGACTGGAGGTAGGACTTCAGTACTACAACCCTGTAGGTCTCGTTTATATACCTCTCTGTCTCCCTTAGCTCCTCCGCTACTCTAGCTTCCAGAGATCGGACTCGTTCCCTAAGAGCAAAGAGCTCCTTACGCATAGTGCACGTGTAAGAGCCCTCACCAAATGGAAGAAAATTGTACATGTGACAGTGCAAAAGACTGGATAGCCCCCATCTTGCTGCTGGACTGCTGTCTGCATCTCAGTTTTAAGGATTTGTTTAGCTATTTAATTTGTTTACTTACTTAAAATTGCTAAGGATACTTGTACCAATACAACTAGTACCTAATAAGTATACGGGACTTTGTTTCTATTTTTCTATAGCCAACTTTGGCAACACATTCTGAATTTCTACTTAAAATAAAGGAAAAAAATTATCCTGAAAACTGCATAAAATCCAACGATTCAAATATTTACTGGTATTAACTGGTTAACGATGCTCAATAACTCCATAGACTGCCCTGAAAATGTCCAGTATGTTTCAGGGCAGTCTGTGAGCAGAGCTGGGGCAGTCTAGGGACTATGGGTTCGATATTGAACTAGAATGGCTATGTACCGCTACAGTGCATTGCCATCGTCGCCGACCTCTAACCCCGGATATTCAATGCGGGGTCATATGCGGCCCCGGCATTGAATATCCGGGGTCACTGCACTGCCTCTGATGCCACAAAAGCTAACCAGGTAGCAGCGATATTGCACCGTTGCCCAATTAACTCCTGTGGATAAAACTAGGCCAGCTTTTGCAGCACCTAGTTTTACCCATGGGAGCTAACTGGGTAACAGTGCAATATAGCCGCTACCTGGCAGTGCAGTGACCCCGGATATTCAATGCCGGAGCCACCTATGACCCCAGTATTGAATATCCGGGGTTAGAGGTCGGTGATGATAGCTATGCACTGTAGCGGTGCAGAGCCGTTACAATTCAATATCGAGCCCATAGTCGCCACCCACGACATGCTCCGGAACTTCCACGACACACCCCGATGCTAAGCGGTTAGTATCAGGGCATATAGTAGCGTTAGTTGGGGATATTCAGCGGCACTAACCATTTTAGTGTCATTGAATATCCCGTTCAGCAGCATTTACATGATTTACAAGTCTGCAGACCGTGTAAATGCCTTTCAATATTGGACCCTATCTATTTAGAGGCAATATTCAGCCACTAACCAGATAGGCAATAACTGTCTTAACTTTATGTGCTTCTTGCTATCTGGTTAGCAGCTGAATATCACCACTAAACGGAAAGCAAATGCTCTGTGACATAGATAGCGTCTGACATTGGATATTTCCTGGAGCTGAATATCCAGTCTTAACTTTAAATGTTGTCGCTGGCACTTATAAAAATACCAGCTGCAGAGTTTGATTATCAACCCTGTTTATTTATTTAGACAGTTTTGTATACCACCTTATCCTTCAATCAAAGTGGTCACAACATAATTGGGGATACATTTAACACGATGGGGATATGAGACACATACACTAATACTTACAGGGAACATGGGCAATGGAGAGTTAAGTGGCTTGCCGAAGACCACAAGGAACACCTGTAGTTTTTAAATTAAAATGCAGGGACTATCTGCAATAAACAGGGATAGTTAGCCATAAAATATGAACACAATTTTTGCCTCATGTTGGGAGTAGTTAACACTATGAAGTAGAGCAGCTTATGGTAATGATGGTGTCCATCATATCCCTTCCTCTTACAGGCATAACTTATTTCTATCCTAATTTTACTGAATTGTAATTGAAAAACAGTATGTGTTGACGGGTAAAAGCCAAAGATCTAGCATTGCATATTGCTACAGTATATGTATGTAGCTATTTTTATAAACAGAGCAGTAATTAATTTGTTAACAGGGTAGACTAGCTGTTGTGGAGAAGCAAGAGCTTCTAAGAACTATAACAGACTAAGATGGGAGAAGCTAACCACCTCCATCCCCAACCTACTAAACTGATTACTCACAGCCAGGCTACTCCAGCTCTCCAATGAGGTGAATGCTTTCCTTTGGTGGTATAAATCGTCTTCTTCCATCACTTTCAACTACAGCCCCAAGGTCCTGTTCTGTATCCACCTTCTATCCAGCTCCCTGTCTGATTCTAGTGTGTGAAGTTCCACGTTCCTGCTACAGCTCACTTCCAGTCTCTATTCCAAGTTTCCATTCCATGCCACAATCCAGCAACAGTGCAAGCTCAAAATCCAAGTCACAGTCCCACAATCCAGCTCAGTTGTTCCTCCAGTCTAGTTACTGACCGCAGCTCCTGTTCCATCTTTAGCATTTCAGGCTTCTTTTCTCTGCTGCATTCCCAAACTCCTACCAGTGAATACTTACATGGCTGGAGAACCAGCACTAATATAGTAAATGAAGCTATTCCCTGTAGAATTAAAAATACACATAAACCTAGAAAGACAGAAAATGGTGGCAGATAAAACCATACGACCTATTCAATCTTTCCATCCTTACCAAATATTAAGCTCTACAATCCCTTCCTCTCCTTTAGAGATCCTTTGGGCTTGTCCCATGTTTTCTAGAATTCTTATATAGTCCTTACGTCCGCTGCCTCCACTGTGAGGCTATTCCACACATCCACCACCTTTCCATACAGAGGTATTTTCTTAGAATACTCCTGAGCAGGGCCGGATTTACGTATACGCCATGTACGCCATGGCGTAGGGCCCACAACCGGCAGGGGCCCACAAAAAATAGAACCAGTTTTTTTTTTTTTCAACTCGATTAAAAAAAAAACCTGGTGGCTGCCGCCGCGGGGCCCCCTCTGCTGCCGCGGGGGCCCCGTCTACAAGCTGGTCTGGTCTGGTCGGGTCGGGTCGGGTCGGGTCAGGTCTCGTCTCGTCTCCCTCCCTCCCTCCCTCCCGGCTGCGAGAGACGCGAAGATAGAGCGTCTCCTCGCGTCTGTGTTAAGCCCGCAGGGGCTGATGGGATTTCCCATCAGCCCCTGCGGGCTTAACACAGACGCGAGGAGACGCTCTCCCTTCGCGTCTCTCGCAGCCTGCAGCGAGGGAGGGAGAGAGACCCGACTGGACCCGACCCGACCGGACCCGACCCGACCCGACCAGCTTGTAGACGGGGCCCCCGCGGCGAAGATGCGTCTCTCGCAGCCTGCAGCCTGCAGCGAGGGAGGGAGAGAGACCCGACCGGACCCGACCGGACCCGACCAGCTTGTAGACGGGGCCCCCGCGGCAGCAGAGGGGGCCCCGCGGCGGCAGCCACCAGGTTTTTTTTTTAAATTAAATTTTACTTTAGGCCGGGGGGGGTAGGACTGGTAATGGGCTATGGGGGGGGGGGGTAGGACGGGTAATGGACTATGGGGGGGGTAGGACGGGTAATGGACTAGGGGGGGGGGCAGGACGGGTAATGGGCTATTGGGGGGGCGGGGGCGGGTAATGGACTGGGGGGGTAGGGCTGGTGGTAATGGGCTGTGGGCTGATGGGGCTGTCTGGTAATGGGCTATGGGGGGGGGCTAGGACTGGAAATGGGCTGGGGGGTTAAGACTGGAGGTGGGCTGATGGGGTTACGACTGGTAATGGGCTGTTGGGGGGGGGTTAGAACTGGTAATGGGCTTTGGGGGGGTTAAGACTGGTAATGGGCTGTGGGCTGATGGGGGTTGTCTGGTAATGGGCTATGGGGGGCTAGGACTGGAAATGGGCTGGGGGGTTAAGACTGGAGGTGGGCTGATGGGGTTAGGACTGGTAATGGGCTGTGGGCTGATGGGGGGGGGTAGGACTGGCAATGGGCTATGGCGGGCTGACTGGAAATGGGTTGATGGGGTTAGGACTGGAAGTGGGCTGATGGGGGGTTAGGACTGGTAATGGGTTATAGGGGGGGCTTAAACTGAAAATGGGGTGATGGGGGTTAAGGACTGAAAATGGGGTGATGGGGGTTAAGGACTGTAAGTGGGGTGATGGGGGGGCTAGGACTGGAAATGGGCTGATGGATGGCTAGGACTGAAAATGGGCTGATGCAGGGACTAGAAGGGAATGGATGCTGGGTGAGGCTGGAACTAGAAGGGAGCTGATGTTGGGGGAGGATTAGAATGGGATGGGGCTGGAAGAGTAAAATGGAGAAGGGAAAAATATTTTGTGTGGGAGGGATAAAAAATCTACAATTGGCCGGGTATTGGGAGAGTAAGTGGGGATTGAGGATGGAGGGGTAAAATTTGAGTGGATGAAATAGGAATGAGGAAAGAGCAAAAGGAGAAAGATTAGTATGTTAAAGCAGATGTAGAGAGAGAATGGAAAAAAATCTAGAAGAGAGAAGAAAGGACAAATGGACAGCAGACGATGGAGAGTTAGCAGAAGACACGAAGAAACCAGAAGAAAGTGGCTGGAGCAATTGCAGCTGAAAAAAATGCACAAAAGGTAGAAAAATATCTCTTTATTTTGAATTTATTAATTGGAATATGTCAGCTCTGGTAAATGTGCATCATTAACATCTGTGCTTTGTTTAGTACAAGAGCAAATTAATGTATTGTTTTATTTCTACAGTGTTGTACATTCCAAGTTTGGCTTTTGGGATTCCCAGTTTAATTGTCTTCCTATTTCTAAATTGTGATTACTTGTTTGGTGATGGTCTATGTTCTGCATGTGTAACTGAGCTGAGGTGTTCTGTTTATATAATTCCTATTTGACATTGCCACTTGTTCTCTTTCCCCAGTAGGTCATGTATTGTTGTTCTCTGAAATGTATTGGTTTAATATTTGCAGTGTTGCCTTTTGATTGGTAGAGTATGGTGCTTTGTGAGTCCTGGTAGTGCTGTTAGGATACGGCGGGTTTACTATGGGCAGTGTTTGTAGTAGTTCCTAATGTGTCTGGCAGTTGGCACTGGATTATAGTAATGTAGAAATCTTTTAGTCTTTCTTTATCCATACACTCATTAAGAGGCACGTTTACTAAAAGTTAGTATATGGTAACATTATGCAAATATTTATGCAAATGAGGCCCCTTATGCAAATGAGGTCCGCGCCCCCCTTGGGCCGCCCCTGCTGGGGGCCCACAATTTTTGTTGGCGTAGGGCCTCACTCAAGGTAAATCCGGCCCTGCTCCTGAGTCTACCCCCTTTCACACAAGTTCTGCTACGAGGGGACATGGGATGAGAGTGAAGGGAGATAGATTCAGGAGTGATATGCGGAAATATTTCTTTACGGAAAGAGTAGTGGATCCATGGAATAGTCTCCCAGTGGAGGTGGTAGAGATGAGGACAGTAACTGAATTCAAAAAAGCATGGGACAAACACAGAGGATCTCTAAAGGTAAAAAGGGGACTGCTGTAGTTGTTGATATGGAAGGACAGACTAGATAGGCCATGTGGTCTTTTTCTGTCATCATATTTCTATGTTTCTATGTTACTTATGCACCCAAGCATCCTTCTGGCCTTCACTGTTGCCTTTTCAAACTGCTTGGCCACTAGATCAGCAGATACAATCATCCCCAGGTCCTGCTCTTCTTTCATGCATAGAAGTAGTTCATCACTCCTTTCAGTTTTTGCAGCCCAAATGCATTTTTTAGCATCAAATCTCAGCTGCCGTATTCTAGACTACTCGTCGAGTTTCACAAGATCTCTCTTCATGTTTGCACCTTCCATGCATCTGCAAAGAAGCAAACCTTACAGCTCTCTCATTATATTACTTATAAAAATGTTAAAAATAACGAGATTGGAGAAAGTGACATCCCTGGGCTGAAGGGATGCTTGAACCTTTGGTTCCACTAACCTCCTCCATTTTTAATTTTTTGTGTGTGTATGTGTTAAAACCCTTTTTATGTATTACTACTACTACTTATCTCTATAGTGTTAGTTGGCATATGCAGCACTTTACACGTGCACATACGAGACCGTTCCTTCCCCACTGAGTTTACAATCTGTTCAAGACAGATAACAGAACAGGCAATTCTTAAAGGGAAATGATTAAAACACATATGAATTAGAAAGGAAATAATGGGGTAGGATCCAAAATCACCCTTAAAGGGATGAGTTTTTAGTCTGAATTTGAAATGGACCAGAGCTAGAGCCTGAAGTACTGACTTGGGTAGCCTATGCCAGTTTGGAGTTGGCACTAGAAAAGAACAGCATGGATAAAAGTGATTTGCTTGGTTAGCAGAATTGTCGAGGAAGAATGTAGAAAGAGATAAGAAAGGAGAGGAAATGAGGAGTTGCAGAATGAATACACTTGTAGGTGAGTTGGAGAAGTTTGAACTGTATGTGGAAACAGATAGGGAGCCAATAAAGCCTGCAGACGCATATTCTAGTTGTATATTTTTGCACTTGAGTGTGTACCATGTCGTTTGGATGGCTGCAAAGAAGAAGATAGTTGACCTACAGGAATTTTCTTACTCTGAAGTTACTCAGAGCTGCCAGAAAAACTCCAAATATGATGTCAGTGAACCTGTTGAAGCTGTCCAAGGGTGGCCATGTGGCAGATAACGGAGAAAAAGCAGAATCTTTCTCACAAACACAGGGAATCCCCCAAGGCTCTGCTCTCTCAGCACTTCTGTTTAACATATATATGCAGCCACTATGCAAAATTTTCTCACGGCACGAAATTAATTACCACATCTATGCCGATGATATCATGCTATACACACAACTAGACACTAAAAACCCAGACTACAACCCACTGGAGACATGTATCGGAGAGATGCAAGACTGGTTACAACAAAGTAGCATGTCAATTAATCACAAAAAAACCGAAGTAATGTATATCTCCAAAGAACCGAATTTTGACCCTCCCACATCAATAACACTATGTAACAACACTTACCAAACAAAAAAAGAAATAAAGTATCTAGGAGTCACATTTGACTGTGACCTAAAGATGGAAAAACACCTCCGAAAGACCAACAGAGCAGTTTTCCACAAGCTTAGAGTGCTCCAACCCATTCGGAATATTATTGATCCCCAAGACTTCAGAACAGTGGCCCAAGCACTCATCATGCCACATTTTGACTACTGCAACGCCATCCTACAAGGTTTACCTAAAAAAAACCTAAACATATTACAAATGGCACAAAATGTAGCTGCCAGGGTCATAATGAAGAAAAATCTAAGTGACCACATCACACCAGTACTAATTCAATTACACTGGCTACCCATAACAGCTCGCACAAAATACAAAATACTAACAACCACCTTCAAACTCATCCACAACTTAGCACCTTCCTTCCTCAACAACCTAGTAAGATTGCAACCTCCTACCCGAAACAGAAGAACCCACAATTCCAACATCCTTCACACTCCAACAGATATAAGATCTGCCAAAACTAACACCAGCCACAGGGCTTTCTCATATGTGGCGCCAACACTGTGGAACCAACTCCCACCAGAACTACGAGCTAGCAATGACCTTCTAGACTTCAGAAAGAAACTCAAAACGCACATTTTCCAATCACATTTCAACCTGAACTAAACCCACAGATGGAGCAGCCCCTGACCACTGTGTCCAAGAAGATTATCCTGTATATATGTATTTATGTATATCTGTAAATGAACTCCCCCATAGCTAAGAAGTGTTAACTCTGTATGATGTGCTTTTCTGACAATCTGTATGTAAGCAAAATTTGTACCTGCCTTGATTCGACAGTCCAAGAAGATTATCCTGTATATATGTATTTATGTATATATGTAAATGAACTCCCCCATAGCTAAGAAGTGTTAACTCTGTATGATGTGCTTTCTGACAATCTGTATGTAAACAAAATTTGTACCTGCCTTGATTCGGCAGTTTCACAATAGTAATCCTACCCGCTTCTGATCGCTGGAAGGAGCGGGCTACAAATGCTTGCTAAATAAATAAAATAAAATAAAATAAAA
The DNA here is from genome assembly GCA_033557465.1 of Ichthyophis bannanicus. Classification (NCBI taxonomy): domain Eukaryota; kingdom Metazoa; phylum Chordata; class Amphibia; order Gymnophiona; family Ichthyophiidae; genus Ichthyophis; species Ichthyophis bannanicus. The sequence continues at coordinate 295,018,242 of CM066032.1, forward strand.
GATAAGCAGGAGCGCTCAGGTACTGAGCTGCCGAGTGGCACTCTTAATAAGATCCAGGAGTGATTTGCCAATTTAAAAAAAGACATCATGGCAGTATGCACTGAGATTGCTGTGCTGGGGGCTGACTTCCATGCCAATCTAGTTGATCTGGAGCATACATGAAGCGGAATTGTGAGCAGATGCACTTTTGTGAAGAGTGGAGGAGTAGCCTAGTGGTTAGAACACTGGCTTGATAACCAAGCAACCAGGGTTCAATTCCCACTAGCACTCCTTGTGGCCTTGGGCAAGTCACTTAACCCTCCATTGCCTCAAAAAAAGGCCTGGCAATCTATTCCAGTCACACTGCCAAGAAAACCCAGGACCTTCTGGGTCACCAGGAGTCAGCATTGACTCAAAGGCATACATTGCACTCTTGAGAAACAGATTGATGACTTTCATTGAAACAATTTGGACTTATGTGCAGGACCACTTTTACCTATAGGCAAAAGGAGCAATTGCCCCAGGCCCTACGTAGCAGGGAGCCCACTAAATGAGCACAAAGTGTTTTCATCTGATAATTAGCCCATATCTGAATCTCAAACGACAGAGAACAGCTTTTTGCTTCTGCTTCAGTCCTTCCCCTCTCAATGTACATCAAAGATAGATCTATGTAGCCCCTTTCCCTCCCCTTTCCAACTCCACCCTTGCATGCTAGATTTTGTGTTCCTTTACAAAGTGGCAATGAAGGTAGTTGGTGTCATACAGGCCAATGCAGCTTTAGCGCAGGGTTTTATAGAACAAGTTTAATGCTGAATTTTTGCTCTGTGATGCTATATGCAAATTAACCAGTGCACAAAAAGTCAGCCTTAAACTGGGAGAGCAAGCCAAACACATGTGCACAGGAGTTGACGCAAACAGGGTCATCTGAGGTGAAATGGCAAACTTCACCTCAGATGATCCAGGCATCGAGATAAGCCTCCCCCCCCCCCCCCGATGCCATCAGCAAATTGTCAGGGGACTGGTTCCCCTCCTGGACACTGACCCCTTGACAGAGGTAAAGGCATTGATGGCTTAGTGGACCCCCATCCCCCCTCCCATCCCTTAAAACTCATTTGTGGCCCGGTGGGCCCCAATTCCCCCCCCACCCCCACTCCTAAAACAGAAAAGACCCTGGTGGCCCCAACCCAATCATCCCCAAAACAGAAAGGTGCCTTGTGGTCCAGTGGACCCTAACCCCCCACACCCTGAACTCTCTCCAGTTCTTTATACATTGTATGGCGGGAGTATTGCCCACATGTGCCCACCCCGATGCCACTATTTTGCAAAATGGTAGTGCCTGGCCTCACGCAGTGCATCCTGGGATGCATTGGGAGGAGTAAGACTGCCATATAAGGCAAAAACTTCCTTATATGGCAGAGTGACTCCCTGGGTTGTATCCTGGGACAGCTGACCCTCTCTCCACCCCCACCCCCCACCCCCGTTATTCATCCCAGGATGCAAGCTGGGGCAGGGTTACTCTGCCCATATAAGGGGCCAGGTACCACTATTTTGTAAGTTGGGGCCTATGGGTAGGAGAGTCTGGGCAACGCTCCCACTACACAATGTTTAAGAGGTTAGGACCTCTGGGTCCTTTCCTGTTTCAGGGGGTGGGGGGATTGGGGCACACTGGGCCACCAGTGATTTTACTTCAGTGTCCGGAGGGGCATCGGCTGCCGATTACTGTGCTGATGCCCAAATTGTCTGAGGTGAAGCATCAGACTTCATTTCAGAAGATCTTTTGCTCCGAGTTGGAACTTTACACCTGCTGGCATAGAGATCCAGCATTAAAAATAATGTAAAAACTGTGCTGAAACTTATTGCAGTTTTTTTACATCAAGTGCAATTAAATATATAGCACTTTGCATGCGATTTGCAAGCCAACTGCACTACAGTTTAGTGCGGAGGTTTTTCTGGCATTTTTCCAGCACAAGCTTGCTTTCTGCATTGGAGAGCAAGCCTAGCGCAGGAAAAGTGCCAGAAAAATGCCACACTAAGGTTTTCTGCTTTGATCCTATTGTTACTAAAGAGAAGATATCATTTGATTTTTTTTCTATGATGAGTAGTAAGGGAAAACATCCAAGTTCAGGCTAGCCGGGCATTTTAGGGATTACTTTCAACCAAAGTAGTATGGATTTCTTTCACTTTATATTGAATTTATTTTTTTACAATTTACTCTGAAAAATCATAGATAGGACATTCATCAGACACTGTGATGTGATTTCTGAAATATATTTGTATTATATATCTATACAAGGTTTAACATTTAAATGTATGGTGTTAGGTATTCACCCTATGAATTTAAAATGAGTGACTGATCATTCCAGCATAACTTTTCAACTACACCATAGTGGTGTAGACTACAGCCTCCAACTCAAACTGAAGAAATGGATAGCGAATCTATTGATATTGCAAAGATAGCCATGAAGGGGGAAGTGATCACATTAGGTGACTTTAATCTACCAGATGTGAATTGGAGTATTCCTTCTGCAAATCCGGAAAGAAGTAAAAAAATTGTGGATGCCTTCCAAGATGCATTATTTATTTATTTACATTCTCTTATATACCGCGCTATTCTGCATCAGTGCGGTTTACATTGAAGAAAACTGAAATTACATTGAACAGGGCATTATAACTTGGAGATAACTATTTTACAGGGAACATGGGCTATTATTAAGACAAATGGTGATGGAACCGACCAGGGGAAGCTCGATGCTGGATTTAGTACTCACGAACGGAGATAGCATGTTGAATATCTGGGTGGGTGCCCATGTGAGCAGCAGCGATCATCACACAGTGAGGTTTGAGATAAAAGCCAAGGCGGAGTCTAATCACAGCAAGTTCAAAGTCCTAGACTTCAAAAATGCTGACTTCAGTAAAATGGCCAAGTGCCTGAAGGAGGAAAAGCAGGGTGGAGGGGATAAGGGAAGTGCTCACTGAGCTCTTTCAGTATCCTGGGATGTATCCTATCCGGTCCCATGGACTTGTCTACTTTCAGTTTTGCAAGTTGTTCTAAAACCTCATCCTCTCTGAATGATGTGGTATCTACCTCATTCACATTTTTATATTTGGGAGTCACAGGTGGTCCTTCTCCAGGATTTTCTTTAGTAAAAACAGAGCAGAAGTATTTGTTTAGTAATTTCGCTTTATCAATGTCATTTTCCACGAGTCTGTTTCCAGCACTTCTGAGTCCTGCAATTCCACCTCTGATCTTCTTCCTTTCCCGAATATACCTGAAGAAAGTTTTGTCGCCGCACTTAACATCATTAGCCATCTTTTCCTCTGCCTTTGATTTTGCTATCCTTATTTCTCTTTTTGTCTCCTTGAGTTTGATCCTGTATTCATTTCTATGTTCTTCTGTTTGCAAGCTTTTGAATTTTGTGAAAGCTGTGTTTTTTGCCCTTATTTGAGCAGCCACTTCTTTGGAAAACCAAATAGGTTTCCTTCTCCTCTTGTTTTTATTTACTTTTCTTACATATTTATCTGTTGCCCCTTTTATTGCCCCTTTTAGTTTAGCCCATTGTAATTCCACTTCCCTTATCCCCTTCCACCCTGTCAGCTCCTCCTTTAGGTACGTGGCCATTTTATTGAAGTCAGTGTTTTTGAAGTTTAGGACTTTGAGCTTGCTATGATTGGATTGCACCTTGGCTTTTATCTCAAACCACACCGTGTGATGATCACTGTTGCTCACAGGGGCACTCACCCAGACATTAGACACGCTATCACTGTTGGTGAGCACCAAATACAGCGTTGAGCTTTCCCTGGTTGGTTCCATCACCATTTGTCTAAGTAACGCATCTTGGATAGCATCCACAATTTTTTTGCTTCTTTCCAGATTTTCAGAATGAGTAATCCAATCCACATCGGGTAGATTAAAGTCACCCAATATTATCACTTCCCCCTTTGTTGCTATCTTGGCAATATCTATAATCAATTTGTTATCTATCTCTTCAATTTGAGTCGGAGGTCTGTAGATTACAGCAGTATGGATGACAGTGCCATCTCCTCTTTCCAACATGGTCCAGAGCATTTCTTCTTTTCCCCATGCACCCTGCATTTCAGTAGCTTTGATATTGTTTTTCTCCAAAACTTTTACAGAACTATAATCTTATAGCTGTTCCCGGTGTTATCTCATTAGTCATACATTCGTATAAAAGCAACAGGTCTCAGACCTTAGAGAGCTAGTGGTCCTTATTCAGTATTGACCCATGCTCTAATTTGCATCAATGACCCATATGTTGCTTCAATGCAACTCACTTTTTTATTTCCTTTTTCAAGACCAACATTGAATCGCAAGTGATTATTAATTAAACATTGAAGCAACATATGGGTCATTGATGCACATTGGAACATGGAACGTACGAAGCATGAACCAAGGGAAGTTGGAGGTGGTCAAGAATGAAATGGAACGTGTACAACTTGATCTGTTGGGTGTCAGCGAACTGAAATGGACTGGCATCGGGCACTTTGCATCAGATGATCACATGGTCTACTATGCTGGAAATGAAAGACAAAGAAGAAATGGTGTTGCATTTATAATAAAGAAGAAACTTGCAAGAACTGTAATGAAATACAATGCAGTCAGCGAACGCTTAATCTCTATTCGTCTACGAGGATTGCCTATCAACACAACTATAATTCAAGTATATGCCCCAACAACAGCTGCAGAAGAGAATGAAATTGAAGAGTTCTATGAACAAGTACAAGCTGAAATTGACAGAACATGCAAACAGGATATCCTGATAGTCATGGGTGACTGGAACGCAAAAGTTGGCAACAAAGAAGAAGGCAAAGTAGTTGGAAAATATGGACTTGGCAACAGAAATGAAGCTGGAGAAAGATTGATAGAATTCTGCAAGACCAATGATCTATTCATCTCAAACACCTTCTTCTAGCAACACAAGCGGCGACTGTACACATGGACTTCACCCAATGGATTGTATAAAAATCAAATTGACTACATCTGTGGAAGTCAACGATGGAAAAGCTCTGTAACATCAACAAAGACAAAACCTGGAGCTGACTGTGGTACAGATCATCAACTACTAGTATGCAAACTCAAGCTAAAGTTGAAAAAGAGCAAACCACTCATGAATGCAGCAAAATATGACCTTGAGAATATACCACTGGAATTTAAAGACTGCCTGCAAAATCGATTTGCTGCTTTAGATACAAATGACAGAACTCCGGAAGAGTTATGGAATGACATCAAGAAGGTTGTGCTGGAAGAAAGCGAGAAGTCTCTACAAAAGGTGAAAAAGCAAAAACGGCCAAAATGGATGACGGAAGAAACTCTGAAAATTGCCCAGAAACGCAGAGAAGCTAAAGCCAAAGGAGAAAGAAAGACAATCGCAGAACTCAACAGAGATTTCCAACGTGCAGCAAGACAGGACAAGGAAAAGTACTACAATGACACTTGCAAGGAAATAGAAGCAGAAACTATTAGAGGAAGAACAAGATCGGCTTTCCTAAAGCTGCGAGAGTTAAAGAAAAAGTTCCAGCCTCGAATTGGAATGTTACAAGATGCTCAAGGTTCTATGTTGAATGATGCTGAGAAGATCAAGAAAAGGTGGAAGGAATATAAAGAGTTTTTATATGATAAAGATCAAGTGGACCAACAGCCGTTTCAACCTATACCTTATGATCAGGAACCATTGGTGATGAAAGAAGAAGTTGAAGCAGCATTGAAAGCCTTATCAAAGAACAAAGCACCAGGCATTGATAGCATTCCCATAGAAGTATTGCAGCAATCTGATGCAGCTGTTACTGTACTTACAAGGCTCTTCCAAGAAATATGGACGACAACATCATGGCCAACTGACTGGAAAAGATCTGTGTTTATACCAATACTAAAGAAAGGTGATCCAACTGACTGTGGAAATTATCGCACAATCGCTCTGATCCCACATGCCAGCAAGATTCTACTGAAGATTATTCAAAAGAGACTACAGCCATACCTAGAACAAGAACTACCTGAAGTGCAAGCAGGGTTCAGGAAAGGGCGAGGAACGAGAGACATCATTGCGGATGTGAGATGGATCCTTGAAAAGACTAAAGAATACCAAAAGGATATCTATTTGTGCTTTATCGACTATAGCAAGGCTTTTGACTGTGTAAACCATGAGAAACTCTGGGCCACATTAAGAAGCATGGGTATACCAGAACACCTGATCGTTCTCTTGCGCAATCTGTACATTGATCAAGAAGCAATAGTTCGAACGGAACAAGGAGAAACAGAATGGTTTAAAATAAGCAAAGGTGTAAGACAAGGCTGCATACTTTCCCCCTACCTGTTTAATTTATATGCAGAACAAATCATCAGAGAAGCAGGATTGTATGAAGACAACAGAGGTGTGAAGATTGGTGGAAGACTCATCAACAACCTTCGCTATGCTGATGATACCACATTACTGGCAGAAAGTGAAGATGATCTGAAACATTTGCTTCTCACAATCAAAGAACATAGTCTCAAAATGGGCCTGCACCTTAATGTAAAGAAGACAAAGATCATGACAACTGGCATAATCAACAGGTTCATCGTTGAAGGAGAAGAAATTGAAATCGTGAACAACTTTAACCTACTTGGATCAACTATCAATAAAGAAGCAACAAGCAGTCAAGAAATCAGACGACGCATTGCTCTTGGCAGAATGGCTATGAAAGACCTAGATAAGATTCTCAAGAGCAGAGATGTCTCTCTCCATACAAAGATTCGACTTGTTCAAGCCATGGTATTTTCCATAACATCATATGGATGTGAAAGCTGGACAGTGAAAAAGACAGACAGGAAGAAAATTGATGCCTTTGAATTATGGTGCTGGCGGCAAATACTGTGTATACCATGGACTGCCCGAAGAACAAACCAGTCGGTACTAGAGGAGATCAAACCTAAGCTTTCTTTAGAAGCTCAGATGACAAGACTTCGACTTTCATACTTCGGACACATCATGCGAAGAGAGAGATCATTAGAGAAAGACATCATGCTTGGAAAGATAGAAGGTCAACGCAAAAGAGGAAGGCCAGCAATGAGATGGATCGCTACAATAACAGCAGCTACGGGTACCAGTCTGTCAACAATGAGCCGCCTGACTGAAGACCGAACACAATTTAGGATAGCTATCCAGAGGGTCGCCATGAGTTGACTCCGACTCGACGGCACTTAACAACAACAACATTCTTAAAATAACATGGACAGTAGCATTTTGTATCATCTAAAAAGATCTTAATAAACGGTTGTAGTCAAGATACAATAGTTAACGATGCTAGGGGGACTTTTAACTATGGGCAAAAGGGGCTGCTGCTCCTGAACCTTCCATAGCAGGGCATTCCTTGTAGCAGTATACTAAAACATAAGAACAATAAGAACATAAGAATAAAGAACATAAGAAATGCCATGCTGAATCAGACCAAGGTCCATCAAGCCCCGTATCCTGTTTCCAGTGATGACTACGGGCTAATGCCCCAAATCTCAGCCAGCAGAGAACACTCCTCTTTTTCCTTCTCCAATCCTTCCCCTTCCAGATAATGTGCATGGAACCAGCTCCAGCCCAACCGGTAGAAAAGACTAGGTGATTAGAGCAGCAGCAGCAGCAGCATTCAAAGCAAAACACTAGATTCTGACAACCACACAAATTTAAAGAACCATCAGCACATACTTTTACCTTCAGGGAGAACGGGCACCTACACACACACACAAAGCAAAGTTTATATTCCAAGTACTCTGGCTCAGAAATGAGGATCATGATTTTTCATGGTATGCACAAAACTAACAAAAAAATATTAAAAAATAACAAGATCTGCCCTCAATACTAGATTTACTCCAAATTACTACTATTACCAATTTTCCAAAAATTCACCCAACATAATTAAACAAGGCAATATTGACCTCAGGATGGCTAGAACCCTACATGTAGTGAATTAATCACTATAGGGAATAGCTGACGCTTACATCACAGGTCAAATAGCCACCTCATTCAACCAAATCACAATCACGACATACATACCCAAAGCGTCACATTATTACAAGAGCTGAAAATGAGCCACAGGAACAGATTATAACTCCCTAAAAAAAGGAGAAAAAAAATAAATCGTTGTAAGCAAATCACACCAAAATAGGTCAACAAATACTTATCTCTTAAATCTCCTTAAGACATCCGAGATTTAAGAGAAAAGTATTTGTTGACCTATTTTGGTGTGATTTGCTTACAACAATTTATTTTTTTTCTCCTTTTTTTAGGGAGTTATAATCTGTTCCTGTGGCTCAATTTCAGCTCTTGTAATAATGTGACGCTTTGGGTATGTATGTCGTGATTGTAGTGTGTATGTGATTAGATGGTGTGGTATTTATTGTACTTATTGTATTCCCAGAAGTAATTATGTGGTTTGAGGTTAATAAATATAGAGTGATTTGGTTGAATGAGGTGGCTATTTGACCTGTGATGTAAGCGTCAGCTATTCCCTATAGTGATTAATTCACTACATGTAGGGTTCTAGCCATCCTGAGGTCAATATTGCCTTGTTTAATTATGCTGGGTGAATTTTTGGAAAATTGGTAATAGTAGTAATTTGGAGTAAATCTAATATTGAGGGCAGTTCTTGTTATTTTTTGATTGTTTATTGCCCTTAGACAGCTAGTATTATTATTTTTTTTATGCACAAAACTAACCCATTTGGAGAAATTGCTCTCAAAGTTTAATATTAAATAGTATGACACCCTATTATGCATTTTTATAGGATTGTTTTTGAAAGGATAGTGTTCAGATGATCATGATTGTTAAGTTTAATTATCAAAATCTCAAGGGGGAGCGCGGTGTGAAGCTGAAGATTTGCTAAGGGTGCTTGCTACCTTGCCCTAGCCCTGAGGCCAGACCTACATAGAACAAGGGAGGAGTGAGCCTGGAGCAGAGAGAGCACAACAGATCAAGGAAGTATCACTCTGCTCCCTAATCCAGCTCCTTCTCTCCTGTCCTCAACAGGACGTGAGCATGGCTGGCCCAACCATTAGACAAACCAGACAGTCACCTAGAGTGACAGCTTCTAGGAGGTGGCGAAGAGCAGGGCATTCAAAGCTAAACAATAGATTGTGACAGCCAGAGGGATCATAAGGCCTAAGGTTTGCCTAGGGTGCCAACATGAACCAACTCTGTGGCCAGACCTGGAGGTGAGGGTGTAATATAAAAATTACTCAATCAAAAAAATCACCACTAATTTGCAAATAAACAAAACCAAACAAAAAACACAATGCAAAAACTATGTAAATACAGTGGGACCTCGGTTTTCGTGATTAATCCGTTCGAAAAAGTCTGACTAAAACCGAATGTATGAAAACTGAAGCAATATTTCCCATAAGAAATAATGTAAATCCAATTAATCTGTTCCAGACACCCAAAAATATTAACAAAAAATACATTTTATAGATAATAACTATATTTTTACATACAGAAAACAATGAGAAATAAATATAAATGACTAATGAAATGGATAAATAAACATTTAACATCACTTTAACTTTATTGAAGACTCTTGTTGACATATGGAAGACAGTCAATCAGCAAGAGAATCAAAATAAAGAAAATCCCACTTCTGGCCACAAGATGGTGCTCCATTTTTAACTGTACGAAAACCGAGACAATGTACGAAAACTGGGACAAAATCTCGACGAAAAAAGTAAACGAAAACCAAATCATACGAAAACTGAGGTTTCACTGTATACATACATATATCACTTTTAATATAATTCAAAATATGTTCAAGATATATACACACAAGATATCATGTTATATTGAGTATAACATGATATCATGTGTGTATATATCTTGAACATATTTTGAATTATACTAAAAGTGGTATATGTATGTATATTTATATAAACATTATTCAGCATGTAGATAGTTACGGCCTAATGGGAGACAGCCAACATGGCTTTAGACAAGGAAGATCTTGTCTTACTAATCTGTTATGTTTTTTTGAAGGTGTGAATAAACAGGTAGACAAAGGTGAGTCGGTTGATATAGTGTATTTGGACTTTCAGAAAGCCTTTGACAAGGTCCCTCATCAGAGACTTTTGGCAAAACTAAAAAGTCAAGGGATAGGAGGCAGTGTACTATTCTGGATCAGGAACTGGTTAAAAGATAGAAAGCAGAGGGTAGGGCTAAATGGCCAATTTTCCTAATGGAGAAAGGTGAATAGTGGTGTTCCCCAGGGATCTGTGCTGGGTCCGCTGCTTTTTGACATATTCATAAATGACTTGGAAAAGGGAATAACGAGTGAGGTTGTCAAATTTGTAGATGACACAAAACTATTTAAAGTTGTTAAAACCCAAGAGGATTGTGGAAAATTGCAAGAGGATCTTGATAAATTGGAAGACTGAGCATCCAAATGGCAGATGAAATTTAATGTGGACAAGTGCAAAGTTATGTACCTAGGAAAGAACAACCCAAACTATGGTTACACGATGCAAGGTTCTACATTAGGAACCACCACCCAGGAAAAAGATTTAGGCGTCATCGTGGATAACATGTTAAAACCCTCCTCCCAGTGTGCAGCCAAGACAGCAGATAGAATGCTAGGTATCATAAGGAAAGGAATGGAAAATAAAACAAAGAATATTATAATGCCTCTGTATCATTCCATGGTGCAACCGCACCTTGAATATTGTGTGCAATTCTGATTGCCATATCTTAAAAAGGATATAGCGCTATCCTAAAAGGTACAGAGAAGAGCCACGAAAATGGTAAAGGGGATGGAAGGCTACTCCTATGAAGAGAGGCTAAAAAGGTTAGGACTCTTCAACCTGGAAAAGAGAAGGCTGAGGGGAGATATGATAGAGGTCTATAAATTAATGAATGGAGTGGAATGGGTAAACGTAGATCAATTGTTTACGTTATGCGGCGCTCCTGCCCGGCCCTGGGGCTAAAGACAGGAGCGGCGGTCTGATGCTTCGTGAGGAAGGAGAGTAACCTGTATCCAGGGAATGCTGGGTATTGTAGTTCCTGCTCCTCTCGCTCCGATATAATGAGTTGTAGTTATGGGGTTTCCAGTATTTTTATTATAGTAAAGGATATTGTTCCATCACATGGCAAATAAATGCAAACAAATTAGGTGCTTCAAATGCTAACAGGAAAACTTAGGATAAAGGCAACTTAAAGTATAATTGCTGCTTTTCACTTCTAAGCAAATTACTCACTTTGCCCCAAGAGGTCAGTTAGTTTCACTGCAGCCTCTTTCAGCCACTGTTACCTTCACAGTGCTGGGGAAAATCAGGTGCACATAATTAGAGCTTTCTCAGCAAGGCAATACAACAGCTCCGTAGCATTCAATTCACATACGGTAAAAAGCAGTTTCCTTCAGCTTGGCATCTCTACACAGCAGACCATGCAATCCATGCTCTCCCAATCTGGTAAGTCTGTATTATCTTGTGTTAATTCTTCAAGCTGTATGGAATTACTGGCTTCTGGTAACACTGGCTGTCTTCTAGCTTGCAACTCTAAAAACTGCTTAAAACTCTGTAGGAGCAATTCAGCCTGCTGTTTGTGAGATAGGGAATTGCTATCAGCTATACAACTTCCCTCTGGCTTAAGGCTGTTTATTTTCTCCTCTCTTAGATTAATTGTGTCAGAGTAACTGCTAGTCTCTTTTGCTAATGTTTCACACACAGGAGAGTTAGCTTTACGTTCAGCCTGGAAACTTTGTGGCAATTCACTTACTTGTTGCCATGCCGTTCTGACTTCAGATGGCTCCAACGTTCTCCAGCTGTTAGAATGTTTGTTGCTCTCTGGCTCAAACGGTACTTCACAGAATGATTGTTTTCTTTCTTGTGCCTGCCTTGAAGGCTTCCTTTCCCAGGGCTGTGCCTTCCAGCAGTTATCTATTTCAGGGCTAGGTCCTCTCTCCTTGGGACTTCTACTCACTGCCTCTGAATAGAACTTTGCAGGTCTCCTTCCAATGCCAGGTTCCCAAGTATCAGCATACTGTCTTCTGGACTTCCAATCATTCTTCCTCCTCTCCTTCTTTCTCTTCTCTATCTTAATCCCATTCTCATTCTCCTTCCGACTAGCAAAGCCATGCTCTGGTTTAAAACCACGTTCTCTCCTGGACACGCCCCTTCCAAGGGCAGGGTGTGCCCAATCAGGACTGCAGGACTCCTCCCCTGGGCTGGTCTCCATGCTCAGCTCTGTGGAATAGAGTCTCTCTTTCTTCCTTGGTTTCTCAAATAGGCATAAATCCTGCTGAACCTCAGGATTTTCATCCGTTTTCATAGGCTCAGGAGGGCGCTGTTCACCACAGTTATCAGAATATAGAAAGACTAGGGGACATTCAATGAAGCTACAGGGAATTTGTTACTGGAGGATGTAGTAAAGGCTGTTAGTGTAGCTGGGTTTAAAAAAGGTTTGGACAACTTCCTGGAGGAAAAGGTCCAAAAACCATTATTAAAAAGGGTCCCAGGATATCAATGCTTGACCCAATACATGCATTATGGAACCTGTGTCTTTTGGGGAAACTGCTAGGTACGTATGTCCTAGATTGGCCACTGTTGGAAACATGATACTGGGCTCGATGGACCTTGGTCTGACCCAGTATGGCATATCTTATGTTCTTATGTTCTTAATCCTGGAGGCGACACTGCAGAATAAACAGCCAATCTATTCCCCAACCCAGCCCTTCTCCACTTTGCCTCCTGCTCTCCTGCCTGCAGGGAACAGGAGGGAAGGGATAAGGTTGGAGTGAAGAGCAGAGCAATGAAGTATTCTACTAACCTGCAGTTTCTGTGTAAGGATCTGTACCAGTTCAGCTTGTTCTGTTTATTCAGTAAGAAGTATACTGTTGTTCTACGGCTCCGTGGATAGTAACAGAATTTTTTTTATAGGTAGAGCTAATGCAATTTGATTTATGAGAGTTAGGAGGTCATGTTAAAAGCATCTTCATGTGTAAATAGCAACATTTAGACAAGTACATGTCATAAACATGTAAACGGTGATTTCAGAAAGCTGCTATTTACACATAGATGCACAGAAATCGAGAGGGCTCAGAGACACATATAGGATTTTAAAGAGTGATTGTTTCAACCAAGGTTCATTTCGACCATGAGTAAATCTCCTTAATCCTTCATTTTTTATTTTTGCCTCCAATGTCTCTAAAAACCACTTACTGTATAAGTGTGATTTTCTGAGACTGGAGGACTATATACATTACTGCTGGCATTTATACAGAGAATACAAAATGGCCATTTCCATGTAGAAGAGGCATCGTGATATCGCTCTTTGGAGCACGTTTACTAAAATACAGAACACACCAAGTGCATTGAAAGTAAAAAGTGCTGTGCACTGATAACGCAGTCATGTTCCTGCACTATTCAAGCAATGAGGATTGGGGCGGGTTCTTGAATGGAGTATCTGCATCACAGGTAGCGTGCATATTATTAGCGCACATTCCCTGTCGATGTGGCACTTAATGCGGGTGCACATACTACCATCTCAGTGGGTGGCATTAAGTGCACACATGCTAACTGTGCCAGAGACAGGCATTAATTTCTCACTAGTTTTGACTGCAGACTATTGCGCTAACCCTTTAAGCCTCCTAGGGCCTTCCACCAAAACCCCAGTCTTGAACTCAGCCTTCAGGTCTTCTGCATACTTTCTGCATTTACTTGCTTCATTTATATGTGCTGTGGTTGCTGTCTGCTCAAGGCTTGGTGCACAGTTATCTCCCTTTTTGTAGTCCCTTGAAGGACTACAAATAGGGACTGGTACTTTTGGAGAGAGATCTGCAATTGTATTTACTTCTGGGAATTTTTCTAAATCTTGGTGAAAAAGAAATTCTTTAGAGTAAAGTTGATTAATCTGTGAATAAGTTCTTTCCCTCCTTCCTTCCCCAACACCTACACACCCCTGGGATAATTGTAGCTTTATAGGTGCTTAAACCTCTTAAAGGAAAGGCGGAGCCATATTCACTCTCAGGTGCAGCTGTTTATCCTCATCAGGCATACATTAAGGACCTGAGAATAATTAAGCTTCAGGTGAACAAAGTACATTAAACGTATTAAGTATAGTTTTATTAGTATAAGTATCCCCAGCAATCCTTAGTAAGTAAAGAATTTAAATACCTAAACACAACCTTAAAACTAAGATGCAAATAGCAGTCCAGCAGCAAGATGGGGTTTTCTAGTCTCTTGCATTGAGTGCCATATGTATGATTTTCTCCCAGTTGGTGAGGGGTCTTACATGTGCACTAGGTACAAGGAGCTCTTTGCTCTCAGGGAACGAGTTGATCTCTGGAGGCTAGAGTAGCAGACCTGGAGGACATAAGGAAGACAGAGAGGTACATAGACGAGACCTACAGGGATACAGTACTGAAGTCCCACCTCCAGTCTGGCAACATCCCTGTTCCCATGGAGAGGAGAGGTCATGTGACAGGAGAGCATCACCCTGGTGTAGCAGGAAGTGATCCTGTAGCTAGGACCTGACCTCCAGGTGATGTAAACCGCTATCGCACCGAGGTGGTTTCTCAAGCACCATCTGCCCACGAGGGAAGAGTTAGGACAGCCATTATAGTTGGTGATTCAATCACTAGGCATGTAGATAGCTGGGTGGCTGGTGGACGTGAGGATCGCCTGGTAACATGCCTGCCTGGTGCGAAGGTAGCGGACCTCACATGCCACCTAGACAAGGTCATAGATAATGCTGGGGAGGAGTCTGCTGTCTTCGTACATGTCAGTACCAATGACACAGGAAAGTGTGGTAGGGATGTTCTGGAGGCTAAATTTAGGATTTTAGATAGGAAGTTGAAATCCAGAACTTCCAGGGTAGCATTCTCTGAAATGCTTCCCGTTCCATGTGCAGGACCCAAAAGGCATGCATGGATGAGATGATGATGCAAGGATGAAGGTTTTGGATTTGATAGGAACTGCGGAACATTCTGGGGAAGGAGGGCAGAAGGGATGGGCTCCATCTTAACTGAAATGGAACCAGACTGCTGGCATTAACCTTTAAAAAGGAGATAGAGGAAAGTCGACAGTCGCCCAAGAGCGCATGGTTCAGAACAATGTATTCTTGAAGGCTACTAGCAAAAGATTGAAGTTAGGGCATATCAGCAGAGAGGGTCCAGTAAAAATGAAAGTAGACCAAATGCCCTTAAGTACAGAGCAGACAGAACTTAAAGATTCTAAATTACCCCTGCATACCAATAGCCAGATTAATATTAATAAAAGAAAGCCTCTAAAATGCTTGTATGCAAATGTTAGAAGTCTAAAAAATAAGATGGGAGAGTTAGAATATAAAGCACTAAATGAGAGGTTAGATATGATTGGTATCACAGAGACAGGGTGGAAGGAGGAAAACCAATGGGACACTGTGATACCTGGGTACAAACTATATCATAATGACAGAGCAGATCAAACTGGTGGAGGGGTTGCGCTCTATGTTACAGAGGGCATTGAGTTACAAAGGATTAAAGTTTGCAGGAAACAAAATTCACCGTAGAATCTCTATGGATTTAAATTTCATATAAAAAGGGGAAGGGGAAGGTGATGGCAGTGGGGGTGCATTATCGACTGCCCGGCCATAATGAACAAATGGATGACAAAATGCTCAAAGAAATCAGGGAAGCAAACAAAAGTTACAGCACAGTAATAATAATGGGTGATTTCAATTACCCCGGTATCAACTTGGTCAGTGTCATGGCAGGACATGCTAGGGAGATAAAGTTTCTAGATGAAATAAATAACTGCTTCTTGGAGCAGCTGGTTCATGAACTGACCAGAAGGGAAGCCATTTTGGACCTAGTACTTAGTGGAACACAAGATCTGGTGCAAGAGATAAGAGTGTTGGAGCTACTTGGCAATAGTGATCATAGCATGATCTCATTTGATTTAATAAATGGAGGAGGGAGGGTAAGGAAATCCACAGTACTACCTTTTAACTTTCATAAGGGAGAGTAAGATAAAATAGGAAAATAGTTAATAAAAAACTAAAAGGAGCAGTTGCAAAGGTTAAAAATTTACATCAAGCTTGGGTGTTGTTTAAAATACTATCTTGGAAGCCCAGACCAGCTGTATTCCATGCTTTAAGAAAAGTGGAATGAAGTCCAAAAAACAGCCAGCATGGTTTAAAGGTGAGGTCAGAGAGGCTGTTGCTGCCAAAAAAAGCATCTTTCAGGAAATGGAAAAAGGAGCCAAATGACGAAAACTGGAAACAACGCAAGCACTGGCAAGCAAGATGCAAAGCATTGAAAAGGCAGGCAAAGAGAGAATTTGAGAAGAAGCTTGCTGTGGAAGCAAAAACACATAATAAAGACTTTTTCAAGTACATTCGTAGCAAAAGCATGTGAAAGAGTCAGTTGGACCATTAGATGATAGAGGGGTAAAAGGGGAAGTAAGAGGGGACAAGGCTATAGTGGAGAGGCTGAATGAATTCCTTGCACAGTCTTTACTGAGGAAGAAGTAGGGGTGTTACCCATGACTGAAATTGTATTTAAAGGTTATGCTGCAGAAGAATTGAAAGAAATATTGATACACAGTGAAGATGTATTACAACTAGGCGATAAACTGATGAGTAGCAAATCACCAGGACCGGATGGTATACATCCAAGGGTGTTGAAAGAACTGAAATATGAGATTGCACACCTACTATTAGTAATCTGTGAACTATCATTAAAATCATCTGTAATACCTGAAGATTGGAGGATGGCTAAGGTAATGCCAACTTTTAAGAAAGGTTTCAGGGGTGATCCGGGAAACTACAGACCGGTGAGCCTGACGTCAGCACTGGGAAAAATGATGAAAACCATTAAAAAAACAAAATTACTGAACATGTAGATAGTCATGGCTTAATGGGAGACAGCCAACATAGCTTTAGCCAAGGAAGGTCTTGTCTTACTTATCTGTTATGGTTTTTTGAAGGTGTGAATAAACAGGTAGACAAAGGTGAGCCGGTTAATATACTGTATCTGGACTTTCAGAAAGCCTTTGGCAAGGTCCCTCATGAGAGACTTGGCAAAATTTAAAAGTCATGGGATAGGAGGCAGTGTACTATTGTGGATCAGGAACTGGTTAAAAGATAGAAAGCAGAGGGTGGGGCTAAATGGCCAATTTTCCCAATGGAGAAAGGTGAATAGTGGAGTACCCCAGGGATCGCTGCTTTTTAACATATTCATAAATGACCTGGAAATGGGAATAACGAGTGAGGTTATCTAATTTACAGATGACACAAAACTATTCAAAGTTGTTAAAACCCATGAGGATTGTAGAAAATTGCAAGAGGATCTTGATAAATTGGAAGACTGGGCATCCAAATGGCAGATGAAATTTAATGTGGACAAGTGCTAAGTTATGCACTTAGGAAAGAAAAACCCAAACTATGGTTACACGATGCAAGGTTCCTCATTACGAACCACCACCCTGGAAAAAGATTTAGGCGTCATCATGGATAACATGTTAAAACCCTTCGCCCAGTGTGCAACTGCAGCTAAGAGAGCAAATTGAATGCTAGGTATCATAAGGAAAGGAATGGAGAATAAAACAAAGGATATTATAATGCCTCTGTATCATTCCATGGTGCGACCGCACCTTGAATATTGTGTGTAATACTGGTCGCCGTATCTTAAAAAGGATATAGCGTTATTAGATAAAGTACAGAGAAAAGCCACAAAAATGATAAAGGGGATGGAAGGATACCCCTATGAAGAGAGGCTATAAATGTTAGGGCTCTTCAACCTGGAAAAGAGATGGCTGAAGGTCTATAGATTATGAGAGGTCTATAAATTAATGAATGGAGTGAAATGGGAAAACATAGATTGATTGTTTACGCCATCAAAATATAGAAAGACTAGGGGGCATGCAATGAAGCTACAGGGTAACCTATTTAAGACTAATAAGAGAAAATATTTTTTCATTCAACGTGTAATCAAACTCTGGAATTTGCTACCGGAAGATGTAGCAAAAGCTGTTAGTGTAGCTGGGTTTAAAAAAGGTTTGGACAAGTTCCTGGGGGAAAGGTCCATAAACCATTATTAAAGGGGGGCCAGAATATCAACTGCTTGATCCAATACAAACGTTGTGGAACCTGTGTCTTTTGGGGAAACTGCTAGGTACTTGTGACCTAGATTGGCCACTGTTGGAAACAGGATACTGGGCTTGATGGACCTTGGTCTGACCCAGTATGGCATATCTTATGTTCTTATGTTAGCTCATGCACAAAACTCCTTTCTGTATTGGTAGTGCACAAAATATCAAGACTAGACTACTGTAATTAATATATGCAGGTCTTCCAGTAGCAGTCCTTAACTATTACAAACTCTTCAGAATGCAACTGTCTGGATTTTGATTCATGCTTCTAAATTAGATCATCTAACGCTACTGCTTTACCAACAGCACTAGTTAACCATTATATATCGGATCCAGTATAAGGTTTTAGTATTGATGCACAAGGCTTTGTACTCCAATTCTCCTACCTATTTTGCCTTTCTTATAACCCTGTATACCCCAATTAGAACACTCCGGTCCCTTCATGGAAACAGATTACACATTCCTCTTGTCTCCAAGTGAGACTAGAAAGTAAACGTCAATTTGCTTTCTTCTTTCTCTCTCGGAGCTTATGGAATGCACTACCCCTTGAAACCTCTTATACGTTTTTAAACCTGATCTGAAAACTCATCTATTTGGTATGACCTTCAGCACATAACAGTGGCACTCGGTCATACTCTGGAGCTAAAAGGGCCGGCGCAATTATTAGGTAATCTAGGTGGTCCCCTAGAGCACCAGCACTTCAGAGGCACCCATTGCTGCCGCTGTTGCCCCTCTCCAGGATGTACCTTTAAGCCTCAGTGCTGCAGAGCTGTTTCTGCCCCCTATCTGACACCCAGTGCTGAAACAGGAAGTCGGCATCGGGCATTAGAGAGGAGGTAGAAGCAAACAACCCTGGGGCACTTATCTTTAAGCTTTGGTGCCATCAGACTTTTGCTTCTGCCCCATCTCTGATGCCCGATGCAGACATCCTGTTTTAGCACTGGGCATCGGAGAGGGGGCAGAAGCAAAGAGTCCTGTGGCACTGAAGTTTAAAAGTAAGCGCCACAGTGCAGTTTCCGGCCATTGCCGCCGTTGAATGTCCTAGAGAGAGGCGACAGCGGCAGCAAATGGACGTGAGGGGACAGAAGAGATGGTGTTCACCTAGGGCACCTCATCTTTTCTCTCCAACCCTGGGAACTAAGACATGATCAAGTACAACCTTAACTGTAAGGTGGAATTTATGACAAGGCATTTGTCTATTATCTCTACAGTATGTGTCTTTTTATTTTATATTCATTTTGTTGCCTTTATATTTTCGTTCCTTTCCTTTCTTTTTATTTTTGATTGTACATCACCCTGCTGTGCTACTAAAGGCAATATATTAAATAAAATAAACCATAACCATAAAATTGTGTGTAAAAGCTCAGCTACGTGCGTAATGGCTAGTGCACTTTATTGTATTGGCCTGCAAGTCTGCACCCGAGTTAATGGAGGATTAAGGGCTTTACCAAGATCACAAAGAGTGGCAGTGAGATCTGAACAGGGATTTAAACAGGAGAATTCCTTGTTTTTCATTTCACTGCTCTAACCATTAGGTAAGGGAGGAAGAGACTGCTGAGGTCAGAGAGGAAAGGAAAGATGGTAGTAAATATGTGAAAAATAAATGGGGCCCATCCACAGAGGTTTGCCTAAGGATGCTTACGTGGTTAAAGTGCACAAACTGAAAACAGATTATAGAAAAATATACTTTAATCTTTCAGAGGACATGTCCTCTTAATTTCTCGCCACAATACGAGGATTTACCATTCAGAGGCAAGGTGTGAATTGATTTGCATAAAAATAAAGGTACTGTATGCCTTGCTGCTTGCTTCCTGAAATGCAATTATAACACTATCTCATCACCACTGGAAGTTTTGTTTTCTGGGAAAGAGATAAGTAGAAACCCAGGGAAGAAAGGCAAGGCATTTTCTATAGTAACCCCTAATTTTTGAGGCCCATAGTTTAATGTAAATTGCTGCTCTTCATTAACTAAACTAAGCTTCCAATATAAACTAAGCAAGAAGTCCCTACTATTTTCTCCTAGTCTAATAAAATATTGTAGTATTTTAGGTAGAAGATTAATGACTGCAATTTTTCTTTGGATAACTAAAAAAGTAATGTTTTACTACCCCCAGTCATGAAAAATCATTTTATTCATCCAAAACAATCTTTTCAAATAATTTATTTAACACGGTTTGGATAAGTTTACCAACATTTCCAACTCAGCATAGAAAAGCATTCCAAATGACAGTAGGCTCTGAATGAAACCATCAACAAGGATTAATAAACAGTGACAGCTGCCCAAAAGCTTTTGTTCTCTTTATTTAAACACTAAATTGCAAGTTAAAATGTAGTGTAATCTCTCCTGAAACTAACCTAGCTAACAGAGTAGGAGTTAGAGCTCAGGGCAAAGGACAGGGGTCATTGTTAGCTATAACCCAGCCTGCAGCAGTCACTTCAAGGGGCTGATCTGCAAACAGAGGCTGAACAAATGGTATATTTCCCTGAGAGCCATTAGAAAATGCACATCACAATTGCTCTGCTCATCATTCCTCCTCCCCTGCACACACTTCTGAATGGATTCCGCCTCTAGTCTTCAGTTATAAAATACTTTTTTTCTGTCACAAATCTTTCCAAGCAGAAAAAAAAGAGTTGTTAGCCTTCCTTGTTAAGCATGACAAAAAGTCATTAAAACCTTTTGTTTCCTAAGGATATGCAGATCATCTTTGAACCTGGCAAAGAAAACACTGTAAATCATCTTCACTGCTGGTAATTAAAGACATCATAGGAGACTGCTCATTGATGTTTTGTATCTCTAGCTTTGACTAGTTTGTTTTTCAACCTGTTCATGAATTTATGTGGTATGAGAATAAAGAGTTAAACTTGCCCCCTTTTCGATGTTCCCAGTCTGGCAAAGTGTCCCCTCGGCAGCAGGGATGCTGTTGGTAACACAGCGGTTACTCTTACTGAGACACCACAGCTCTCTACACACTTCCTAGGAAAGAAGGCAAAAATAAGCAAGTTGATCAGAATTAGTTTTCAATTGTTCAAATCCTTTCATAATGTAAACCTATCATAGAAAATCACTGGCTCTGCAAACAAAATGTGGCAATTATCCCGAAGCACCTCCTTTGTGAGCTAACTCTCCTACCCCCTTCCCCATTTCCTTCTTATATCAAGTCAACACACATTAGTAAATCTAGCCCTGAGTTTCTTTTGCCCATGATAGTATCAGAAGTACTAAACATTTTTCCCATGGACAGAATGGGGAAAATCTTTTAGTAAATCTGGCACTATGTATTTAAGGAAAGGATGAAAGTGTAGCTACTTAGGTGCCACACAGTAGAATTTCAAAACTACAAAAAATCTAAACTGTGATTTATCTCACCTAATTACTACTTATCAAAGAGATAAAATATATCCATTCTTTGTGCCCTAGTAAAAAGAAAACAATATAATTTTTGTCGGATCGTTTGCCTTGAGAGGGAACTATCCCTCTCTCGTAGCAAACCTTCCTTTTTTTCTTCAAATAAAAGAGTGCACTCACCCTTTTTGTGTTTCACCGAGGCAAAATTATAAAATTAAGCTCAGTCTCCGAAATGTGTAAACTATGCATTACTTAGCTCTAAATCCGACGTAACCCAGTCTCCAATCTATGAATCAGCTCAGCTATATTAGAACCGATGGATGGAATGTGGAGTATGGACTTGTACCGGATACAAGCTAGCATTGCGCGAAGTCTCACAACTGTTATTTCATCGTGCTCTTCACAGCTTGTCAATGGATCTTCCTCTAAAGACGTATATGAGAAAATTGTACACGATCGCGTTTCAAATCATGAATCTCCTGGTCCTTCTTCATGCAACACACGTCTAAATCATCAAATAATCCCTACAACTTTTAAAAGTCAGCCTCGTTCGCATTCACGGGCTATTATTGGCTGTCTAGAGACATCAGGTAGTCAAACTCCACCAATCAAGAGAAAGGTTAAGGCCAGATGGTGTTACAGACTGTAAGCGATATATCCACGATTGTTCCCTAAATTGCAAACTTTTAAAACGATCCCCTCCTCGAGTCCGTTCAGGAATGAAATCTATAATTCGCCATTATAGTAGAATTAGTAGATTCTGAATTAGTAGAATTTAGCTTGCATGCTAAGGCCGTTCAGCATGGACACTACATAGTATGCTGTGCACTAATGCTCTAATATACATGTTAAATGGATTTCTTGAGAGGCAAGCATGGATACACTAAAATTAGCACATATCTACATGTAAATGGCCTGTGTCATATACAAATTAAGCTTTAACCGGTACGTACTAAATAACTGATCCGTTCTCTTCCATGCATTAGTATTCTAAAGCTAGTGTTTGACAACTGCTTGAAATTGCTGTTAAACACTGGCATGCTAACATTTAAAAGTAGGGAAGGCCATGTACTTGAGCTCTACCCCAATAAATAGACCCTCTGACCCAGTGAAGGCATATCACTATTCCCTTATCCGATGCAAAGACCAAGAAACCTTGATACCCCCAAATTGCCCCCAAGTGCAGAATCAAGGAGCTTCATGGCCCCAACAGGTTCTCCTCCCCCCACCTACTCTTCAGACATTGCAGGCAAGAAGGGAACAGGATAATATGTGACTCACTCCTGACTGCTATTGCTAAGATTCTAAATGACACCTGATGATCCTATGTGTTCTTTTACCCCATAAGGAAAAGGGGAATTTAGAAGTGGTTAGTGAGAGGCACCTGGCTAGGATGGAAGAATGTCATGGCCCTGAGAGTGAGACCCCTTGATTCTACACTTGATGGGATAAGTAAGACACAAAGACCCTTGATCTTTTTGTTGGGAGGGGTGAATGAGGAATGATTACTGATCTGCCTTTGCTAATTGGCCTTTTCATTTTGAGGTAGCACAGGAGATCTCAGTAGTGCATATGCTACCCTTTTTCAATTCATGTGCACCTTAATTTTGTGCTCTGGCTATATTACCCATTAAATGTATTTTCTTTGCATGTCTTTTAGAACACAAAATGGCACGTATGCATCTTCCTACCCCATGAGGTGTCTTTGACAGCAATCAGTTTTATAATTAGTATCAATCTTGTCTATATGTTTCTAAATATGAGGCTATTGCTTTCCAAGCACCTGCTGCCTCCCTACTCACCCCTCTAGTTATCGCTTCCTCCTCTCTTTCTTATCAGGATTCCATCAAGACCCGGGGGTCCGCAGAGTCTGTCAAGCCATCATAACACCCTCACTGGACTACTGCAATGCTCTTTATCAAGGACTACCTAAGCTCATCATCTGACCCCTGCAACATCCAGAACACTGCAGCCCGAACCATCACCGGATCATCTCAGCATGAGCACATAACCCCCCTATTGAACCAGTTCCACTGGCTACCAATCACCTCACATGCCAAATATAAAACTGCGCTCACCATTTTCAAAATTAGAAACAACATGTCAGCCGGAATCTTACAGGACCTGATCTGCACCAAGCCCGTCAACAGACCAAAGAGACAGAGCACCATAAATACTATACCTATACCCAGCTCATTCACAAAAGCCAACAAGTCCACTGAAGGCACATTCACTTGCTGCTCCCTCTATTTGAAATTCTTTTCCAGAGAAACTAAGGACCACCTCGAACATAAAAGACTTTAGGAAATAGTTTAAGATCCTCCTCTTCATTGATCACTTCAGTGAAAGATCCTAACACCTCAGTCAGTCTCTGGACTCATGCCCATATCCCACTAACGAATGTACATATATGTTCCATTATATATAAGTTGTGCTCTTGAGCACCCCTTGCATAAACCCCTTTCCTCAGTTTTCTAATGCAAGTTCTCTGTAATGGTTGGAGTTATATTGTAAACCACTTTGATTATACGATAAGGCGGTATAGAAAACTTGTTAAATAAAAAAATAAATAAGTTTCATGTTTAATGTAAATGCTTTGATTGAAGGACAAGGTGGTAAAAAATGGTTAAATAAATAAATAAATAAATAATAAATAAAATTTATTTAAAGTAAGTATAAAACAGAAAGCAAGAAACGACTATGTATGCATTAGTATTCATTTCAGACTTTATTGAGTGTCTACTTAGCATTTCTTGTATCCTGCAAATGGAGTACCTCTTGTCACTGTCCAGCAATAGTCTGCAAGCATTGACAGGCTCCGTTTGCTGTAATATCTTTTCTCCATCGCTGCAATGTCCTGATGAAATTGCTTGCCATGCTCATTGCTTACTGCTTTGCAGTTTGGTGGGAAAAAATCAAGATGGGTGTGCAAAAAATGTATCTTTATTAACATGTTGCAGCCAAGACTTTTGTATGCATTAAGGAGTTTTTCCACCATCTCTCTGTAGTTGTCTGCCTTGTTGTTTCTGAGAAAACATGTTGCCACTAACTGGAAGGCTTTCTATGCCATCCTTTCTTTGCCTCTTAGTGCATGGTTAAATGCATCATCTTGAAGAAGTTCACAAATCTGAGGACCAACAAAGACTCCTTCCCTTATCTTAGCTTCATTTAGTCTTACAAATTTCCTACTGGTTTTGTTTTGTCCATGGCCTTGACAACATTTTTCATTAAACCCAGCTTAATGTGTAAGGGTGGTAACAAAATCTTCCTTGATTCAACAAGTGGTGGATACTGCACACTTTTCTGTCCAGCTCCAAAGACTGTCGGAGTAGCCAATCTCTCTTGATGTAGTGGGAATCTTTCACATGACTAGCCCATTCATAGAGAACATAGTAGTATTTTGTGCATCCAGTCTGCAGACCGAGCAATAGAGCAATGGCTTTCAAATCACCACAAAGCTGCCACTGATGTTGGTCATAGTTTATGTATCTCAACAGCTGTTTTATATTGTCATAGGTTTTCTTCATATGGACTGCATCATCGACTGGAATCGATGGCACAACATTGCCATTATGCAGAAAAACAGCTTTAAGACTTGTCTTTGATGAATCGATGAACACTCATCTGGATGATGAATGATGTTGAGGGCTGCCGTCAGACCATCAACATTGACAGACTACAAGATTATCTTCCTTGAAGAAGAATATAAAAAGTTCCTTTTGATGTTCTCGGAACATGGAAACCCTAACATCACCTTACAGGAGATTCCACTGCTGCAGTCTGGAGCCCAACAGCTCTGTCTTACTCTTAAGTAGTTCCAAATCCCTAAAAAGGTTGGGTCAGTTCACCTTGTGTTATGAGGTGTGGTTCAGAGGAGGAGGATGGGAGAAAATCTGGGTTATGTGACATTAATGGTTCAGGACCGGACGTTTCATCCCCTTCCTCTTCCTCATCTGACTCAAGTGAGAATGATTCTGGAGCATCAGCTGATAAAATGTTTGGATACTGCACAGTCCACTTTTTCTTCTTCAAAAAACCTTTCCCAACAGGAGGCACCATGAAAAATAACAATTGCTGATATGATCTGTCAGCTCTCTCCAAATCATTGGCACTGCAAAAGGCATGGATTTCCTTTCTCTCTTCAACCACTGGCAAAGATTTGTTGCACAAGTGTTGCAGCATATGTGTGGGGCCCAGCTCTTGTCCTGATTTCCAATTTTGCAGCCAAAGTAAATGTGGTAGGCTTTCTTAATCAAAATGGCTATACTATGCTTTTGTGATACAAAAGTCACTTCACCACAAACATAGCAATTAAGGCATCTCTGTCTAAATGGAAAAAAATCAAACACTGAGAAGACTGGTCTACAGCCAAAATACTACTGACATGTCATGTTTATTTAAAAAAAAATGTTGTGCAATTTGTTCTGCAGAGTGATGTAATTAAGCTGAGGTAGGACTGCATCATCTATGACTTCTAGGAATAACATGATGCACTTCATATCATGTATGATGCAATAGCACCTTCAAATTGCATCATTCATTAATTGTTTTCCTGCAAAGCAAGTACTGTCCAAACAAAAACATAGATTTATCACAAATCCAGTTGAAAATATGCATGTAGTTTAGCAATTTATGGTTTAATTTGAGATTCCTTCTCTTTATAAAACTCGATTATGCTTAGCACTTCAGAAGTCAAGATTGTATGCACTGACCCAGTAGTATAAATTGAAAACTAGAGCTAAAAAACAATTTTAAGCATTATTTTTGTTCTCTGTGACCCAGACTTAGTAAAGTGTGACTGAATTTATTTTGGAAGTATTTTGGATGTAGAACAGTGTTATCTCTCCGTACCAAATCATCTTTGCCCTCCTTCATGAAGGGCCTAAAAATCTAGCTATTCAACAAATTCTTTCCTCAGTCCTCTATTTCCTAATTTTTCTCTCTCCCAGTTGGTTGCCTGTTCTGTAGCTTCCCCTCTCCCCCCAGAAATGTAAACCCATAACACTTTTCCATTTCTTGCTTCTCTCCTTTCTTATTTCCCCTTTCTGCTGGTTATTTTAATAAATTGTAAACTGCTTTGATGGCTCTGGCTCCTAGCAGTATATCAAATGTAATAAATAAATAAAATATATAGTCAACCTGTTGATTACCAATGGTGTTCTTAATGAAGGAAGAGAGTGTACTGTTTTGTTTGCCCCTGATTAGGAGCCACCATAATGGAATACCACATCTCAAACACTTTTGTTTCAAATTATCATAAGGTGAAACAATATCTGTATCACATCTCTTAAAGATGGACCCAAGCTCCCAGGAAAAATGCCGGGGAGAGCCAGTTGGACATGAGAAGGTGGGATAAGATGGGGAGCTGCTGGATATGGGGGGATAGCAGCAGATGTTCTACGCTGGACATGGGAGGATGAGGCAAATGACAAATGTCTGCTGCCATTGGGGGGGGGGGGCAGGTTTGCAAGTCACACTGGGCGCAGTTATGGCTTGGTACGGCCCTGCTTGATACTATTGGGGATGGGGGCGGGAGTGTTTATGTTTATGTCTATTAATGATTTGATATACCACCTTTTACAAGGGTATAGATACTGATGAAAGACTATTGGTAGGTTAGGATTATTTATTTATTTTTATTTATTTACAGTCTCTTATATACCGCACTATTCGGCATCAGCGCGGTTTACATGGAACAGAAATGCTCAGTACAGTTAACACGTATGAGTTTACAGATAACAGGGCAAATAACTTGGATAACAGGGGTAACTATTTACAAAACTTACTACATAAACTTGGATAACAGTGCTAAACTGAGACTATTGGTGGGTTGGGATGTTGAGCAGGGGATCAAGGGTCACTGGGTGGCTGGTGGTGTGTTAAGAGAATAATGCACATTCTCTGCCTCTTAATGCACATTAAGAAGAATGATCGTGAATTATTTTACCTTAACACACATTAATTTACCCCAACACATGTTGGTTAATACACTGAACAGAATAAGTCTGCCTTATTTATAAAAAAAGTAATGCCAGCTTAAAGATGGCATTATTGCCTGATGCTCCTGGCTACATTCTTAAAAGGACTGGTGCTGGCATACCAGAAGGGCAAGCTAGGAGTCCCACTTCAGTCTCAACAAAGTGTCAGTGCCCCCCTTTTAAGAAAACTCTATCCTAACATGGACCCTGGAACCCCCAGAGACATTCAGGCCTCCCACGAAAGACCCTCACTCTTCCAGATCCTGAATCATTTTATTTATTTATTTTATTTTATTTATTTAACATGTTTTGTATCCCGCCTTTTCCTTCAATCAAAGCGGTTAATACAGCACAAAGTTAAACAAAGGTGAGGGAAACATACATTGCATTATCATTACATCACAACAAAACACTAGGAGTACAAACAGGGACCACAGTACATAACTTACATTACATTACCTTACATTAACTACAAACAGCATATCGCTGAACAGAATGAGCATATAGCAGCAGATAGTGGGTCTCGCACGGTCCACCGCCTAAGGGCCACGCCAAAGGGCCCTCTTGCGAGGCCCTCAGGCGCGGGCCCGCAAGGCACGGGCGCGCCATTGCTGAAGGGATTTTAAATGATTTGAAAAGTGCTCAGATTGGCTGCAGTTCTCTCCCACACACAGTCCCCAACCAAGCAGGCACAGCCGATTCCCACCCACTGCCCACAGGATCGCCGGAGCCCCCGCTGAAGGGACTCCAAACGACTCGAAAAGTGCTCAGACTGGCCGCAGCCCTCTCTCACACATCATACCTTCCCACCCCCAAAGGACATTCAGGCCTACTTTCAATAATCATTGCTAGTTTAGTGGGATCTGGACAGCAGTGATCCCCACGTATTCCCATGACTTTCAGTACCATCTTTACACAGATGACTCTCAGAACTACTTCTGAAATCTCTCTGGCAATCCAGGCAAGGATTTCTGCCTGCCTTTCTGACATTGCTACTTAGATGTCTCACCACTACTTGAAAGTGAACATGGCCAAAACTGAGCTTCTTATTTTATGGACAGTTCTCTACTCCTCCCTGACTCCCCAGCTTGCAACCTTGGGGTCATCTTTGATTCCTCTCTCTCCATCTCACACACATCCAACTGATAGCGAAAACCTCCATTTCTTTCTCTACAACATCAACAAAATTCACCCATTCCTTTCTGCACATACTACTAAGATACGTATCCACTCCTTAGTCGCCTCCCATCTAGACTATTGTAACCTCCTCCTTGCTGGTCTCCCTCTAAATCATCCCTTCAATCTGTTTGACACTCTGTTGTGCAGATAATCTTCCGCCAGCCTGGCCATGCTCATATTACCCTTCTTCTCAAGTCACTTCATTGGTTCCCTATCTGTTTCCGCATCCAGTTCAAACTTCTCCTGCTGACCTTTAAGTGCCTTCACTCTGCAGCTCCTCACTACCTTTCCTTTCTTATCTCTCCCTACACCCCTCTCATGAACTCCGTTCTTCTGGCAAATCGCTTCTATCTGTGCCCTTCTCTTCTATTGCTAACTCCAGACTTCACTCCTTTCACCTTGCTGCTCCTTATGCCTGGAACAAACTGCCTGAGTCTGTACATCAGGCGCCTTCTCTGACCCTTTTCAAATCCAGGCTGAAAACTCACCTCTTCACTGCCACTTTCAGATCTTGACTCACCTGATCTCTTTTGTGTTTCCTTACCATTCCCCCTAGATGTATCCCGTGTCTACAGCTAATGTGCTGTCTGTGTTGACTAGATTGTAAGCCCTAATGAGCACGGACCGTCTTTTACATGTGTCTGTGCAGTGCTGCATACATCTTGTAGTGCTATATAAATGTTCAGTAGTAGTAATTTATTTCTTTATTTTATTTATTTACATTCTCTTATATACCGCGCTATTCTGCATCAGTGCGGTTTACATTGAACAAACTGAAATTACATTGAACAGGGTATTATAACTTGGAGATAACTATTTTACAGGGAACATGGGCTATGGAGGGTTAAGTGGCTTGCCCAAGACCACAAGGAGCACCTGTGGGACTAGAAACCCCAGTCCTTCCGGCCAAAGGTTGCTGTCCTCTAGTGGGATTTGAACCCCCAACCTTCCAGCCTGAAGTACCTTGCCCCAACCACTAGGCTACTCCTCCACTCCTAATAGTAGTAGTACAATGGCATCCGTGGCCCCCAGTAGTATGCAAGAACCAGCCCCTTTAAGAAAGGCTCCCCAGAACACAAGGCTGCATATTAGCATAACTGACCAAACTTGGAATTTCAACAAAGGCGGCCTGGTGATAAAAAGTACTTTTGTCCCATATCATAAATTTATTACATCAAACATGATGGAAAAGTTAATATTCTATAAACAGGGTCAGCTCAGCCATTAGGCAGACTAGGCATTTGCCTAGAGTGGCAGTTTCTAGAAGGTGGCAAAGAGCAGATGCATTTTAAAAAAAATAAGCTTCAGTAGTCACACAAACTCTGAGAACCATCAACATGTACATTTATCTGTGGGTATAGTAGGCAGTTTTCAAATACTCCACATTCCCAGGAAATTGTTTTTTTGGAAATTGTCCTCAAATACAGATGCAGAAATAAAATAAACTTTAATATTTAAAAGTAGGATGTCAAATTATGCATTTTTGCAGGATCTTTCTGGGATGCATTCATGATTTATGTTTTATCAAAACCTTGTGGGGCAGAAAACTGGAGGAACCTAGGGGCCTGAATATTAGCCGAGGGGGGCTCAAAGCTGAAGGTTTGCTTAGGGTGCCTAATACCTCTGCACCAGCCCTGACTATAAATATTTATGCACCTAACATTGCATTTAATTTTTGCATTTAAGACACTTTGAGTTGTTGAAAGTGTAGTTTTTGGGGGTTCTATTAACTTTGTGCTGCCTGGCATATGGGAAAAATGGATTCAGTTGCTGTGCCCTGTTTCTGCTCATCGGTGAGCACTAAAGGCAAAGAAAGAGGTTTATAAAAAAACATGCAATTAACATTCAGTTCTAAGATAGGAGGGAGGGAGATTCTTATTAGTTTCAGATTGTTTATACATGGTAACAAGCAGAAATAGTAATTAACAAAGAAATGTTTCCACGCTGCTCTTCTAGCTAGCATTAGGCGAATGTAGATACTTAAACATATCCTTCACCTTGTAACTATAAACAATGAACTAGGAAGGGGAAAATGATTAATTACTACAAAATAAACTGCCAGATGTACAGAGTTGTTCCTTTGACGTGCACTGGGGCCTCACTGACCATAATGAAAACAAAAATCAATTTCTTGTTTTCCATGGACAGGGCTGTTTTTACAGTAAAAGGAATACAGTTGCAGAAGGATTTTACTGTTTCATATCAGAGATCACAAAGTATAACATCAAAAATGTGGGCAATTTTCAAAGCCCCTGTCACGATTCCAAAGAATTCACCCTCATAGTTTATCATTTATTTAACGTTTTTTTCATATACTGCATTTCCAAAGGTTAACACATTGGAAAAGAATAGAAAATGATCAGTAAAAGCCTGGATATATTATTCCTGACAATGTATCATTCTATAGAAAAGAAATTAACAGGGTTACTGAAAAGATAACAAATTCTTGCCAATTTTGAAACTATGAAAAAGGAAAGTGATGAAAGTCACTACAATACACAGCGTGTTCAGCTCTCCAGGGAAACATTGGACCACTGCTTCCTTAAGGTTTTTCAGCCTGAATTGAAGACACTTCCCCTACTCCCATTATCTTATCTATATAACTTCTTTAACACTAGAAGCCCCAAAAGGAATTTTACCTAGAAACCCCAGTGTGTCAATTGACGCATTACCACCATGATTGCGTTTAGCATGAAATGCAGATGTGAATTAATGTGAAGTTACTTATTTGTTAAATACGTGCAGTATGTGACGTCATTACATTATATCATCGTGTGTTTATTGTTTGTAATGTCGGAGTAAAACTGTAAACAGTGATTGAGATGCGCCACCTAGTGGGAACATGAATTTATATCTAGAAGCCCCAAAGTACGTCAATTGACGTATCCAAGACAATTGAGTGCGTCAATTGACATACTTTGGGGCTTCTAGGTATAAATTCATTTTCCCGCTAGTTGGTGCATCTGTCATTAATTTTCGTTGCACATATTTGAACATCTTGACCTTGCTAACAAAGTCATGGAACATGACTGACATGGTTCTAGCAGTGGCGCTGGTATACAACTCCGAAGATGCATTTGCATCAATTGACGCACTTTGAGGCTTCTAGTGTTAACACATAGTGGATGCTGGCTCCTGGTGAGTACTTGGATGGTTCTAATCCTGTAAACCTGCCCAAAAAACATCCAAGAACACTGTCCTGGAAAGGCAAGGCCGCGGAGCCATGTGCTCGCGGCCACCATTAACCGGGGGGGCGGCCGCGTGCATTCCTCCGGCGGTAGCGTGGCTATTGTGAGCCCAGGGGGCGGAGCGAGGGGATAATGCCATCCCATTGGCGGCAGCGTGTGACGACTCGGCGCTGCGGCCAATGGGAGGAAGGAGACCCAAGGGCAGGTGCGGGGATGCGGCGCGGCTCCGGCCTCTTTCGTTTGGATGCCGGAGCCGCCGGACATGTCCGGAGCTGCCAGAGCTGCCAGGTAGTCTGCGAGCATTGGGGGGCCTGAGGCGCGTTGAGCGGGCTAGTAGAGGCATCTCCCTGCCTCAGTGCAGCTTCAGTCCCGTTCGGGAGTGAGCAACTGCGGGGAGGAAGTGGCGGCGAAGCGCCATTGCCGTAGCGCCATTGCCGTAGCGTCTCCGGTTCACGCTTCAAGGCAGTGCGTTGATACCGCGGCCAGAGCCAGGGAGCCCCGTGGCGGATTAGCAAGGGCGGCTGGGGTGTTTTAAAAGGTGCCGTGGGTGCTTGGGCACCAGTGGGGTCTCGAGGGATAACAGTTAAAAAAAAAAAAAAAAAAAGAACCAACAAAAAATAAATAAATAAATAAACAGCAAGATAATATTCTAAAGATGCCTCGGAGCAAATCAGGGGGCAAGCGGGCTGCTAACAGCAGCGAGGCAAGTGGGGTGAGAGGCAGGAAGGGGGTAGCTCCAGTGGAGGGGCGGAGGGAGTCCGGGGCCAGCACGGAGCGTGTGGCTAGCAGGGCACGTGGTCCTGCAGGGCCTGGAAAGGCAGCGCGGGGAGGGGCCAAGGGCAGACCTCCACATACTGACGGGTCTGCTCAGGGGGGGGCAGCCAGCAGGGGAGTCTGTCAGGGGCAATAGAGGGCGGGGGGGCAGAGGGGGTGCAGGAGGAACCTCACGGACGCGGATGGGGATGGAAGGGGAGGGGGGGGCGGCAGGGCCGGTTGGGGAGCTGGGGGTCCCTCGGGACAGTCAGGTTGGAGGGAATGGGGAGCCGGTGAGGGGGATGCTGGGACCCAGAACGGCCTGGCCACCCGAGTGCCGGCCAGATGGGGATCCGCCACCCCTGGACGGTACTGATAGGTGGGGGTTTGCGGGCATGTGGGGGTGGCCCCAGGAGGCAGGGGGCGGCCCGTCCCCCTCGTGGGAGCGTTGGCAGGGTGGAGGACAGGGCTCCTCGAGGGCGGAGTGGCTTGGGGCGTGGCAGTCTCCCTGGGTTAGGGCGGGTGTCTCGTCGCCTCTCCCTGTTTTCTCTCCACAGGTACCTCCGGCGTGGCAGTGTGCGGGGAATCCTTGGTGGAGCGTGTCACGGCCCAGTGACGGCACCAGCGGTCGGGCGGAAGCGGTCCGTCTGTTGAGACGGAGGCAGCGGTCTCGACAACTGCGGAGCGTCCCGAGCTCGAAGTACCGGCGGAAACGGCTGAGCGTGCTGCGGGTGAGTTGGCGGTTGAACATGGGGAGGAGTCTGGGCTGGGAACTGAGACTGCGGGCGGGGATCGGGAAAAGAGAAGTCGAAAGCGGCGGCGGTCGTGTAGTAGGCACCGGCGATCGGATTCGTCTTTCACATCGTCCACGGACTCGTCGTCTAGCTCGACTTCGCGGGAGGGGAAGCAGGGTCATGCATTTGGGAGGATGGCCAGCGAACACAACACCATCGGCGCAATTCCTACAGTAGCTGCGTTCTCTGAGTTATGGGAAAGTGTACCGAAGAAATTGCGGAAAAAAATACAGAAGCGGCGATATATTGACATTTTCAGGTTGCTGGAGGGTAGGAAGCGGTCGGGGGATAGTAGACGGAAGAGGAAAGAAGACGAAAAAGCCGGTCGGGTGCGGAGAGTCGCAAAGAATGTAGTAAATTGGACGAGGGCCTTTCTCCGGCTAGCCAGTGTTTGGGGGTGCGTGCATCCGGAGCAGTATGGGATGTTGTTGGCATACGCGGACTCCATCTTAGAAGCGTCTCAAACGCATGACAGTTGGGCCTGGATCAACTACGATGAAAAGTTTCGGGACAAGATGGAGGAGAACCGGTTGTTATCGTGGGGTACGCAAGATATCAACCTGTGGCTGACGCAGATGGCGGTCAAGGCGGGAGGGGGGTGTGTGGGTAGAGGAGGCTTGGTCAGCGCAGCAGGGTCCGGGAAGCCCTTTCGCAGGGGCGTGTCCCCGTCGGTGCAGAGACCGGCGGGGGGGGGGGGCACGGGCGACGTTTGTTGGCGTTTCAACAAGTCTTCCTGCCCCTTTCCGGACTGTAAATTCCGGCACGCATGCTCTGTCTGCGGAGGAACCCATTCCGCCCTCAAATGTGTTAAACGTGGCCCTACGGGTTCCAGCGTCCCCACCGCGAAGCAATAGGGCTACGATGAGTCTCGCTCCTCTCTTCGTCCATGGTTAGATCGGTATCCCCAGAGGGCGGATGGTAGCATTTTGGGTAAGGGATTCGAGGGGGGGTTTCGGATTCCTATTGTTGGGAGGGTGGCCGCGGGTGTAGCGAAGAATTCACCGTCGGTGCGTCGTTTTGCTAGTATTGTGAGGGACAAGCTGGCCGGGGAAATTTCGCTGGGGCGGGTAGCTGGCCCTTTTCAAGATCAGCCCTTCGAGGACTTTGTGGTTTCCCCCTTGGGCATAATCCCGAAGAAAGAGCGAGGTAAATATAGACTAATTCACAATCTTTCCTTCCCGGAGGGTGCCTCTGTGAATGATCATATCCCGAAGGAATTGTGTACGGTGCGTTACGCATCTTTTGATGAGGCGGTAGCATTAGTGAGGGATTGCGGGCCCGGGTGCCTGATGGCTAAGGCCGATATCGAGTCAGCCTTCCGTCTGCTGCCGGTGCACCCCTCGGCGTTTCATTTGTTGGGCTTTCGCTTCGAGGAGCACTTTTATTTCGACAAATGCATGCCTATGGGTTGCGCGATATCCTGTTCGTATTTTGAGCGGTTTAGTTCTTTCCTGCACTGGGCCGTAGTTCAGCGTGCGGGTTGTAGGCAGATGGTTCACTACTTGGATGATTTCCTTTTCGTAGGGTCGGCTCAGTCCAGGCAGTGCCGGGATTTATTGGATGATTTCAACCAATTGGCTCAGGAATGGGGAGTACCGTTGGCATTGGGGAAGACGGAGGGGCCTGCTACGCGTCTTACTTTTCTGGGGGTGGAATTAGATTCGCTTCTCATGGTAGCGAGATTACCGGTGGACAAGGTGGTGAAGCTGCGGGTTTTGATAGCGAACGCGATGTTAGCCACAAAGCTGTCGCTGCGGGATATGCAGGCACTTATTGGTTCACTCAATTTTGCATGTCGGGTCATTCCCATGGGACGGGTATTCCTCCGCCGACTGTCGTTGGCTACAGTGGGGGTGCGTAAACCTCATCATCGGGTTAGGGTTTCCCGTAGTATAAGAGCGGACTTAGGGGTATGGGATGAGTTTCTGCGGGAATTTAACGGTGTCTCGGTGTTGCGGGAGCCGGTCGTGTCAAGTGAGGAGTTGCAGTTATATACAGATGCTGCCGGAGGGGCGGGCTTGGGGATTTACTTTGGGGGCTCTTGGTGTGCTGTGGGATGGCCTCCGTCCTGGCGCGAAGCCGGCCTTACTAGTAATATAACCTTCCTAGAGTTGTTCCCGATTTTGGTGGTGTTGTCACTGTGGCCGGGGAGGCTGCGGAATCGCCAGATATTATGGAGGTGCGACAACGAGTCTGTGGTGAGTGTGGTGAATAATTATACCCCACGGTGCAGGCAGGTTGCAGAATTAATGCGGCATGTGGTCTTAGCCTGTTTACGTTTAAACGTGGTTCTTAAGGCTCGCCACATCCCGGGGAGTATTAACGCTATTGCCGATGCTCTTTCCCGTTTCAAGTGGGAGCTGTTTCTGACCTTGGCGCCGGCAGCCGAAGAGCGGGGGGCCTCGGTCCTGGAGACTTTATGGCAGATTGGCCTGCTGGCATGATCGACTTGCTGAAAAACTCTGTGTCGGCAGCGACGTGGGAGGCCTACCGAAGAGGCTACAGCAGTGTGAGGTCCTTCCTGTCGGAGCGGGGATGGAGACGGGGCCCAGCATCGGATTGGCTACTGGGTCAGTATGTTTTGGCAGCGAAAGTGTCTGGCTTGTCGCGTTCTACGGTTAGGAAGAATTTGGCGGGATTTTCCTTTTTCATGAAAGCGGTGGGATGGGGCGCGTTGCGGGGGGGGGTTTTGACGTCCCGGCTGTTGCAAGGATGGGAGCGGGCGGCGCCGCCAGCCGGGGATACCAGGCAGCCGATAACGCATGCAATGTTGGAGCGGCTGTGCGAGGTGTTGCCTCAGGTGGTCTCGTCCAGTTACGAGTGTTTCTTATTTCGGGCGGTTTTTGCCGTAGCGTTTTTCGGGGCCTTCCAAGTGGGCGAATTGGTGGCAGAGTCGGGTAGAAGTGCGGTGGTCGGGGGTTTGCAATTGCACCACGTACAGTTGGTACCTAGTCAAGTTCGCATTCATGTAGCGCGTTCCAAAACAGATCAGCTGGGGAAAGGTGTCTGGGTAATCTTGAGACAGGTGTCCGGGGCCCTGACTTGCCCGGTCGGGTTGTTAAAAGCGTACTTGGGTGTGCGGCCCGCGGGCGCGGGTCATTTATTTGTTCACAAAGACGCGCGGGTTTTGACGCGCTTCCAGTTTACGGCGGTCCTGCGGATGTCGCTGCGGGCAATAGGGGAGGACGCTGGCCGGTTTGCTCCTCATTCATTCTGGATCGGAGCGGCTACCAGCGCGGCGGCGGAGGGATTGCCGGAGAGGGATATCAAGCGTATCGGTCGCTGGAGGTCGCAGGCTTTCCAAACCTATGTGAGGTTGTAGGGGAGGTGGGGGGGGGGGTGTCTAACCTATCTTCTTTTCTGTTGCAGATGTAGGATGTGGCCGGTGTCGCTGTTGGGTGACTGGCCATTCGTTCGTTTACTGGGCTGGTCGGCGAGCAGCAACACGACCTATTGGCATGAATCTTGGACTGGACGTTTCTGCGGTGTCCGTCACATGGCTGGGTGAGCACGGACTGCGGTGGATTCAGCTCCTGCCTTTTGTGACAAGGCAGAGCCCCAGAAACAGGAGGAAATGGGTTTAAATCACTTTCTGTCACCTCAGATGCTTGGAGAGGCAGGACAGGAAGGGGTTAAGTTTCCTGTGCACAAACTTTCTCTGCAGAGAAGAACAGGGAAAGAACCACACCCTAGCTCTAGGCTAACCCAGAGACATAGCCAAGCAGGGAGGTAGGAGGAGTCAGACCGGATTGGGCCACTCTGCACTCATAACCAGGAAGCAGCAGTTAGTAGGAAGAAGGGGCTCGAGGAGCAAGCACTGGAGCAGCAAGCCCTCGAGGAGCAAGGTTTGGAGAAGAGGAACTGGGTACAGAGCAGTGCGAGCAGAAAGGCTGAGCCCAGAGGAATTAAGGAGAGAACCAGGGAAGGGAGAGTTCCTGCAAGTGGTCCAGGAAGAGACACAGGCAGACCTCAGCTCCATGAGAGAGAAAACCCTGGAGGTGACCCAGAGTTGGATTCAGAAGCCTGGAATACGGACTTGGAGTCAGGGGAGTTCCCCAGAGGCAGATGCTGCAGAAACCAGGTCAGAGCAAACTCTTCTAAGCCTTGTAAAGTAAATAGCTGTGAGAGAAGTCAGTTTATAGGAACTGACAATAGACTGCTTCCTAAAGGAGGCAGGGATAAATCAGGCCCTGAATATAAACCTGAAGTTAATAGAGGGAAGAGGGGCTATAGAAAAATCCCTGTTAGAAAGCTGCAAACATTTCCCTACGATAGACAGCGTGAGCTAAGCTCTAGTTCAGAAGAGCACACACCTGCTTGCCAGCAAGAAGCTAATTGGCAGCAAACCGTGCAGAGAGCTAAGAGGAGCCTTTGAAGACCAGGCAGAGCTGAGGGATCTTACGAAGCAGCTACCTAAGGATTTGTATGATAGAGTGAAGAACTATAAGTATTCCTAATTGATGATTGAGTGCTGTGAAGCCTTAAGCCAATGTTCTAGAACTTGCATGAGAGACAGCAGCGTTCTAGTGAATGGAATGAATCAAAGCTTCATGTGGTACAGCCGTGAATAGAAGGCAATATAGAGAAACTGCTCCTACACAAGCAGGCAGTCATTAATAAGCCAGAGTTGTGGAGATTGCCATTTCTATGGGAAGCTGTTTGACACTAGAAAGAAGTACAACAGGAGAAAGATTCTTTATTACCAGTAGATACTGAGAAAGCAGTACTAGAAGATTGAAGCCCTGTTGTAGTAATGAAGCTGGAAGAATGATGAAAGCTTGTAAATATTTTATGTGTCCCTGAGAAGTATCAGGAGAAGCTATATAAACACTTGAACTTTTATTTGGTACAGAAGGTTACCATTATACTTCTGTGGCGGGGGAGTAAGTCCTGTACGGTCTCCTTTGCTATACTTTGTGCAAATACCTTATGCATGAATAAAGCATTACTTACTTTGGAAACCCAACCTTGGCTGTCGTCACTCACTCCACAACTACAGTAGGAAGGCTTCAGCACTAACAAGGACTCTTTTAAAACTCACCCCACTGTGTGGCTCACATCCCCTTGGCCTGCTTACGCCACAGGCTAGGCGGTGCGTTGTCACACTTTGCTGCGGCACCATGGAAGTCGGATGGAGAAGCCTACGGTGCTGTTGATTCACTTGGGAGGCAACGACTTGACGTCCTGGACTTGTCGCCAGTTGATTCGTGCGGTGCACAAGGACTTGGGGGTGGTTTTAGGGATGTTCCCGGGTGTAGTCTTGGTGTGGTCGGATATACTTCCAAGGCCTGCTTGCAGGGTTCAGCGGCGCTGGTCCAGGGGGCTGTCCAAAATTAATCGCCAAATAGGCAGATGGGTCATCGAGAATGGGGGGCGCCAAATTTTGCACCAATGGGTGGACGTAGATTGCGCGGGTTTGTTCAGGCCGGACGGGGTGCATTTATCCCCGATCGGGTTGGACCTGCTGCTTAATGATTGGCAGGAGGCCTTGGAAGTGGTTATGCTTGGGAGACGGGCTGGTCGCAGCTTTTTGTGAGGGGGGCGGCTCAGGACGGAGGTGTCCAGAGCCGGTGGCGGGATCCCGGAGGTTTCTGGGGTCCGGAGCCGGATGCAAGCAGTACGGCGGGGGTGGGGTACCCCCGCCCGGACAATCCCTCGGGTTTTGCTAATAATATGGCGAAGCCGGATGAGGGAGGGCGAGGCAATTTTGTCGGGGCCTGTACCCGGGGGAAGCAGCAGCGGCGTCACCTTGCTAATAACATGGCGGGTGGTGGCTCGCGCTGCTGGTGGGGGGGGGGGGGGGAGATGTTAATTTGTTAATTGAAAGTTGTGATTGTTGTAAGTTAATAAAGCTGCGACCAGTTCAATTCCAAATGATGTGTAATGGTTTTCTTTGAAGGTTTAAGTGTGCCTATTAAAAGCGAGGGGAAAAGGGGGGGGGGGATCAGGGTGGAATTAGCCGGTCCGCCTTACCCGGTTACAGCAAGGCCGCGGAGCCATGTGCTCGCGGCCACCATTAACCGGGGGGGCGGCCGCGTGCATTCCTCCGGCGGTAGCGTGGCTATTGTGAGCCCGGGGGGGGCAGAGCGAGGGGATAATGCCATCCCATTGGCGGCAGCGTGTGACAACTCGGCGCTGCGGCCAATGGGAGGAAGGAGACCCAAGGGCAGGTGCGGGGACGCGGCGCGGCTCCGGCCTCTTTCGTTTGGATGCCGGAGCCGCCGGACGCCCACCCACCCTCCCTGGTTTCAAGTGGGTCTTGGGGGGTTGTTGTTGGGGGTGTTGCAGCTGGAAGGGGTTGGCGGGATCCCGGAGGTTTCCGGGGTCCGGAGCCGGATGCAAGCAGTACGGCGGGGGTGGGGTACCCCCGCCCAGACAATCCCTCGGCTTTTGCTAATAATATGGCGAAGCCGGATGAGGGAGGGCGAGGCAATTTTGTCAGGGCCTGTACCCGGGGGAAGCGGCAGCGGCGTCACCTTGCTAATAACATGGCGGGTGGTGGCTCGCGCTGCTGGTGGGGGGGGGGGGGGAGATGTTAATTTGTTAATTGAAAGTTGTGATTGTTGTAAGTTAATAAAGCTGCGACCAGTTCAATTCCAAATGATGTGTAATGGTTTTCTTTGAAGGTTTAAGTGTGCCTATTAAAAGAGAGGGGAAAAGGGGGGGGGGAATCAGGGTGGAATCAGCCGGTCCGCCTTACCCGGTTAAGGACAGGACAGAGCTTCCAATGGCCTTTCTCCATGTGCTTTTGAGTTCAGTGGTGATCAGATACGGATAAGAGAGGTGTGCAGGAAAAAAATTTTGTTTCATTTCATTTTCTATTTTGCATACAAAATTTTTTGTTTTGTTTCAATTTCTTTGTCACTTCCCATCTTTCATTAATAGTATATACTATTGCTTAGTAGCATATACTTTTGCCTAATAGGGTATGCATGTAAATCATGAGAAACTCTGGACCACATTAAGAAGCTTGGGTATACCAGAACACCTGAACATTCTCTTGCAAAACCTTTACATTGATCAAGAAGCAACAGTTCAAATAGAACAAGGAGAAACAGAATGGTTTAAAATCAGCAAAGGTGTACAACAAAGCTGCATAC
Source organism: Ichthyophis bannanicus (assembly GCA_033557465.1). NCBI lineage: Eukaryota > Metazoa > Chordata > Amphibia > Gymnophiona > Ichthyophiidae > Ichthyophis > Ichthyophis bannanicus. Next base: position 295,058,653 of record CM066032.1, read on the forward strand.
TTTCCCCCTACCTGTTTAATTTATATGCAGAACAAATCATCATAGAAGCAGGATTGTATGAAGACAACAGAGGTGTGAAAATTGGTGGAAGACTCATCAACAACCTTTGCTAAGATGATGATACCACATTACTGGCTGAAAGTGAAGATGATCTAAAACATTTGCTTCTCAAAATCAAGGAACATAGTCTTAAAATGGGCCTGCACCTTAATGTAAAGAATTCAAAGATCCTGACAACTGGCAAAATCAATAAGTTCATCATTGATGGAAAAGAAATTCAAATAGTGGACAACTTTAACCTACTTGGATCAACTATCAATAAAGAAGCAACATGCAGTCAAGAAATCCGACGACACATTGCTCTTGGCAGAATGGCTATGAAAGACCTAGACAAGATTCTCAAGAGCAGAGACGTCTCTCTCCATACAAAGATAAGAACATAAGAACATAAGGCTTTCCTAACCAGGGCTCCACACATCAAACAGTAAGTAAGGATTTGAGGGTTTCTTTGTTTGGTTTTTTTTTTTGTTTTTTTTTATTACATTGCTAGCTCTCTGACTGGGAGCTCTTAAAAGGGTTTTGTGTATACTTTTTAAAAGCAAGGTTACTTACATTTTTGCTGTTTTAGGGGAACTTTACTGGAGCACAGTAGGTTGCTGAACTCTGTAACCTCCTCAGATTCAGAAACTGCTAACACCTAATCAGGAGTTAGTGGGCCTGTTTCCTGAGTGCAGTTGAAGCCTGCATAAAAGGCTCCTGTGCCCTGCCCTTTTGAGGCTTTCCTAACCAGGGCTCCACACATCAAACAGTAAGTAAGGATTTGAGGGTTTCTTTGTTTGGTTTTTTTTTTATTACATTGCTAGCTCTCTGACTGGGAGCTCTTAAAAGGGTTTTGTGTATACTTTTTAAAAGCAAGGTTACTTACATTTTTGCTGTTTTAGGGGAACTTTACTGGAGCACAGTAGGTTGCTGAACTCTGTAACCTCCTCAGATTCAGAAACTGCTAACACCTAATCAGGAGTTCGTTCCCTCCCTACCCCCCCCCCGACTCCCACCCACCCCTAGTGAGCAGTCTTGCTTTATAGGGCACCTCCCCCTTTAGCAAATCACAGTGAATTGGACCAGCACATATTGAATATAATTAAAGAGATTTAACTGCTTTTTCTCTGAAAGGACAGCTGCGAAACCAGCTGGTACTTGGTAGATCTCTCTCTTTTTCTTTAACAGATACCTAAGCTCCACAAACAGAACAATGGCTGGGAAAAATCGTATTGCTAAAGCTGTTGCCCCCGTTACAGCTTCTGCCTCAGTCCAGACAGAGGTCCTAATGCCAGTTGAAGAACCGGTTCCATGTGCAGGGTGCCTGCATGCTGAAGCTCTGAGGAAACAAGTGGAGGAACTCAGAGAGGAGGTGGCGAGGCTGAGGAGCATTCAAGACAGTGAGAAGTACATTGATGAGATGCTTCTTGCAGCAACCAGGCTCTCCAGCACAGGAGAAAATGGCTGCCAACAGAATGTCGATGGTTGGACAAATGTCACCAGAGCCTGCAAAATCACCAATCCAACTTCTCCAGCCTTGAATTGAAGAACCATTATGCAGCCCTGGAAGTGGAGGAGGTGAAAGCATCCCTGGAAAGGGAAGAACCAGAGTTCAAGTACCCCATACTTGCGGAATCAGTGACCAGAAGGAAACGAAGGGTAGTGGTTGTTGGAGACTCTCTTCTGAGGGGTACTGAGGCGTCCATCTGCCGACCAGACTTGATGTCCAGAGAGGTATGCTGTCTGCCTGGTGCCAAGATCCAAGATGTTACGGAGAGTTTGCCGAGACTCATCAAGCCCACTGACTATTACCCAATGTTGCTAATCCATGTTGGAACAAATGATACTGCCAGGTATACCTCGGAACGTATCAAAAGTGACTTCATGGCTCTGGGACAGAGGGTGAAGCAGGTAGGTGCACAGGTGGTGTTCTCTTCAATCCTCCCTGTTGAGGGTAAAGGCCAAGGCAGAGAGGCTCGCATCCTGGAGATGAATGCATGGCTGCGTGGATGGTGTCTTCGAGAGCGTTTTGGTTTCCTAGACCATGGGATGCTGTTCCAAGGGTTGCAGAGCAGAGATGGCATCCATCTGTCCAAGAAAGGTCAACGCATCTTTGGTAGTAGACTGGCTAATCTACTGAAGAGGGCTTTAAACTAGATTCGTTGGGGATGGGTGAAGAAAGCCCCCAGGTAAGTGAAAGCCCCCAGGTAGGTGATACATTAAATACCTTTATGGAAATGGGTAACAGGGGTAACACATGGAAAGCAGTCTGTATTAATGCCCGTAGCATGGGAAATAAGATCCCTGAAGTTGAAGCTTTGGTGGGAGTTGCTGACTTGGATTTAGTGGCAGTTACAGAAACATGGTTCACAGAAAACCATGACTGGGATGTAACTATACCTGGCTATATTTTATTCAGAAAGGACAGGGTAGGAAGAAGGGGAGGAGGAGTGGCACTATATGTAAAAACTACTATTAAAGCTTTGGAATTACAGAGCTTAAAAGGGAGAGAGGAGGCATTGTGGGTTAAACTAGAAAGAGGGAAAGAGAAATCTATTTGCATTGGTGTGATATACAGACCTCCCTCACAAGAGGAAGAGGTGGACAGAGAGTTAATTGAAGACATACGCAGCATTGCTAGGAAAGGGGAAGTGCTACTGCTAGGAGATTTCAATATGCCAGATGTTGATTGGCATATTCCTGTTGCAGTATCATCTAGAAGTAAGGAGATCCTGGATTCTCTACAGGGAGAACTATTCAGGCAATTGGTAACAGACCCCACACGTGAAGGGGCCATACTGGACTTGGTGCTTACCAATGGTGAAAGTGTTTCTGATGTTGTAGTGGGAGATCATTTTGCATCCAGTGATCACCAGATGGTGTGGTTCAGTATTAGGACTAGGGCTGTTAGAATCCATTCCAAGGTGAAGATCTTAGACTTTAGGAAGACTAACTTTGCGACGATGGGCCAATACCTCAGGGAGTCGTTAGTGGGATGGGAACAGCTGGGGGATGTAGAAAAACAGTGGGCAAAGCTGAAAGGGGGTATTTTAAAGGCAACCAACCTTTTTGTTAAAATGGTAAATAAAGGCAAAAGGAACAGGAGTCCGCTATGGTTTTCGAAGGAAGTAGCTGAAAAAGTGAAGAAAAAGAGGGAGGCCTTCATGAAATACAAGAGATCACAGAGAGAGGAAGACAGGCATCTGTATTTGGAAAAACTTAGAGAAGCTAGCAAAGTAGTCCAGAAGGCAAAGATTCAAAAGGAGGAGGAAATAGCCAATGCAATAAAATGGGGGGATAAGACATGTTTCAGATATATTAGTGAGAAGAGGAAGGGCAAAAGTGGTATTGTCAGACTCAAGGATGCAGGGGGGAATATGTAGAAGCTGATAAGGATAAAGCGGAATTGCTTAACAAATATTTTTGTTCTGTGTTCACAGATGAAGAACCAGGAGCAGGACCTCAGAAAACACCCACAAATAAGAACAGAAGCGAGGGACATCTTGAACAATTTTCAGAAGACTGTGTTCGTGAGAAACTAGCTCAACTTAAAGTAGACAAAGCGATGGGACCGGATGGGATACACCCTAGAATACTGAGGGAACTTGGGGACGTTCTAGCAGCTCCACTGACTGACCTTTTCAATGCCTCGTTGGAGTCGGGAGTGGTGCCAAAGGACTGGAGAGAGGCTCATGTGGTGCCTTTACACAAAAGCGGAAGTAAGGATGTGGTTGAAAACTACAGGCCGGTTAGTTTAACTTCAGTGGTGAGTAAATTATTGGAAACGCTGCTGAATGAGAAAATAGTGAGGTTTCTGGAGTCCGGCGGATTACAGGATCCGAGGCAGCATGGATTCACCAGAGGCAGGTCTTGTCAGACAAATCTGATCGATTTCTTTGACTGGGTGACCAGGGAGTTGGACCGAGGGAGAGCTCTAGATGTGGTGTATTTAGATTTCAGTAAAGCCTTTGACACTGTTCCTCACAGGCGACTTATAAACAAACTGAGCAACCTAGGGATGGACCCTAAAGTTACTGCTTGGGTTAGAAATTGGTTGGGTGGGAGGCGACAAAGAGTACAAGTAAATGGAGCTCACTCTGAGGAGAAGGATGTTACCAGTGGTGTGCCCCAGGGATCTGTCCTTGGTCCGATTCTTTTAACATCTTTGTTAGTGATATAGCGGAAGGGCTGTCGGGTAATGTTTGCCTCTTTGCGGATGATACCAAAATCTGTAATAGAGTAGACACCCAGGAAGGTGTAGATAACATGAGGAGGGATCTAGCTAAGCTTGAAGAATGGTCTAGAATTTGGCAGCTGGGATTTAATGTTAAAAAAATGTAAGGTCATGCATTTGGGCTGCAGCAATCCAAGGGAGCAATACAGTATAGGAGGTGAAGTACTTTTGTCCACTAAAGAAGAGCGGGACCTAGGCGTGGTTGTGTCTGATGATCTTAAAGTAGCTAAACAGGTAGAAAAGGCGACGGCAAAAGCTAGAAGGATGCTTGGGTGCATACGGAGAGGAATGGCTAGCAGAAAAAAGGAGGTGATAATGCCTCTGTATAAGTCTTTGGTGCGACCTCATTTGGAGTATGGTGTGCAATTCTGGAGACCGCACCTTCAAAAGGATGTGAACAGGATGGAGTCGGTGCAGAGGGTTGCTACTAAAATGATTAATGGGCTTCATTATAAAGCATATGAGGACAGACTTAAGGATCTTAATATGTACACCTTAGAGGAAAGGCGGGATAGAGGTGATATGATTGAGATGTTTAAATACCTCCATGGCATAAATGTTCAGGGAGAGAGCCTCTTTCAATTGAAAGCAAGTTCTGCTACGAGGGGACATGGGATGAGGGTGAAGGGAGATAGATTCAGGAGTGATATGCGGAAATATTTCTTTACGGAAAGAGTAGTGGATCCGTGGAATAGTCTCCCAGTGGAGGTGGTGGAGATGAGGACAGTGACTGAGTTCAAAAAAGCATGGGACCAACACAGAGGATCTCTGAAGGTAAAAAGTGGACTGTTGTAGTTGTTGTTATGGAAGGACAGACTAGATGGGCCTTGTGGTCTTTTTCTGTCATCATGTTTCTATGTTTCTATGTTTCTATGCCATACTGGGTCAGACCAAGGTCCATCAAGCCCAGCATCCTGTTTCCAACAGTGGCCAATCTAGGTCATACGTACCTAGCAGTTTCCCCAAAAGACACAGGTTCCACAATGCTTGTACTGGGTCAAGCATTCATATCCTGGGCCCCTTCTTAATAATGGTTTATGGACCTTTCCTCCAGGAACTTGTCCAAACCTTTTTTAAACCCAGCTACACTAACAGCTTTTACTACATCCTCCGGTAACAAATTCCAGAGTTTGATTACACGTTGAGTGAAAAAATATTTTCTTTTCTTAGTCTTAAATAGTTTACCCTGTAGCTTCATTGCATATCCCCTAGTCTTTCTATATTCTGATAATGTAAACAATCAATCTACGTTTACCCGTTCCACTCCGTTCATTAATTTATAGACTTCTATCATATCTCCCTTCAGCCGTCTCTTTTCCAGGTTAAAGAGCCCTAACCTTTTTAGCCTTTCTTCATAGGAGTATCCTTCCATCCCCTTTACCATTTTGGGGACTCTTCTCTGAACCTTTTCTAATAACGCTATATCCTTTTTAAGATACAGCGACCAGAATTGCACACAATATTCAAGGTGCGGTCTCACCATGGAACGATATAGAGGCATGATAATATCTTTTGTTTTATTTTCCATTCCTTTCCTTATGATACCTAGCATTCTATTTGCTCTCTTGGCTGCCGCTGCACACTGGGCTGAGGGTTTTAACATGCTATCCACAATGACGCCTAAATCTTTTTCCTGGGTGGTGGTTCCTAATGTGGAACCTTGCATCTTGTAACCATAGTTTGGGTTGTTCTTCCCTAGGTGCATAACTTTGCACTTGTCCACATTAAATTTCATCTGCCATTTGGATGCCCAGTCTTCCAATTTATCAAGATCCTCTTGCAATTTTCCACAATCCTCTTGGGTTTTAACAACTTTAAATAGTTTTATGTCACCTGCAAATTTGATAACCTCACTCATTATTCCCTTTTCCAGGTCATTTATGAATATGTCAAAAAGCAGCGGACCCAGCACAAATCCCTGGGGTACACCACTATTCACCTTTCTCCATTGGGAAAATTGGCTATTTAGCCCTACCCTCTGCTTTCAATCTTTTAACCAGTTCCTGATCCACAATAGTACACGGCCTCCTATCCCATGACTCTTTAGTTTTGCCAAAAGTCTCCGATGAGGGACCTTGTCAAAGGCTTTCTGAAAGTCCAGATACACTATATCAACCGACTCACCTTTGTCCACCTGTTTATTCACACCTTCAAAAAAACATAACAGATTAGTAAGACAAGATCTTCCTTGTCTAAAGCCATGTTGGCTATCTCCCATTAGGCCATGACTATCTACAGTACATGCTGAGTAATGTTGTTCTTTATGATGGTTTCTACCATTTTTCCCGGTACTGACGTCAGGCTCACCGGTCTGTAGTTTCCCGGATCACCCCTGGAGCCCTTTTTAAAAATTGGCGTTATTTGTTCAAGCCATGGCATTTTCAAAAACATCATATGGATGTGAAAGTTGGACAGTGAAAAAGATAGACAGAAAGAAAATTGATGCCTTTGAATTATGGTGCTGGCGACAAATACTTTGTTTACCATGGACTGCCCGAAGAGCAAACCAGTTAGTACTAGAGGAGATCAAACCTAAGCTTTCTTTAGAAGCTCAGATGACAAGACTTCGACTTTCATACTTTGGACACATCATGTGAAGAGAGAGATCATTAGAGAAAGACAACATGCTTGGCAAGGTAGAAGGTCAAGGCAAAAGAGGAAGGCCAGCAATGAGGTGGATCGATACAATAACAGCAACTACGGGTGCTAGTCTGTCAACAATGAGCCACCTGACTGAAGACCGAACACAATTTAGGACAATTATCCAAAGGGTCGCCACAAGTCGACACAGACTCAACGGCACTTAACAACAACAATATGGCTTAATAATGCACACTATGGCCCAATGGTGCACACTATTTGTACACAGTGCGCATTATTGTTCAATAGTACACAAAATTAATGAAAGACGGGAAGTGAAGAAATTTCAGTATTACTGTTTTATTTTCATTTCCTATTTCATTTCAAATGAATGCACATCTCTAATAGATAATGCATGTCCTTATCATAACTTCAAATACCAGCTTAATTAGACAGAGAAGAATATATATGCTGTGACTTCACCAGGGAAATTATAATTAGAATAATTATACACCTCATTATGCAAAAAATTATATATGCACGGATATTATAAATATATGAGAAAACACGAATCGCCTTTGTGACCACTGATTATGAAAAGTTACTGTAGATGACATGCAGCAGCTGTTGGGCTCTGGAAATCTGAGGCTTGCGTGTCTGGAAATAAAATTAAATCCAGTTATTTCAGTACAACACAGCAATATTTGGCTGTCATATTAAGGGGCTGACATGCCATTCATAAGACTTATGCACTGACAGGTTTGCATTAACACCTATACAGTACATATTAACACACAATGGTGGCTGGTCAGTGTAAAGAGAAAGTTGGAATTATATTAAGTCAAGTGGATAGTATTAGTCCTTTTAGCAGAACTATAAAAATCTCCGGTCATAATTTGTTTGTCATCAGTCATTATTAGCGGTTTTCACTCACATTTTCTACAATCTCCCTCTAGTGAGATCATAACTGAATTCTAAAGTTACTGTCTAGCACCCTCCAACAGCTAATAATTTTCCTCTTACAAAAATGTCTGGCATGGATGTATCAGTCACATGTGCTCCCAAATCATGCTTAGATTAACCCTATTGCTGTAAAATCGTAATAAATGAAATGCCAGAAGAAGTAATAATAACACTCTAGAATGCTACATAAACAATGTAAAAATATAAACAAAGTTGTCATTACAGTGTGCAGGGTAAGCTGGAAAAGCCTCCCAGACAGTGTGTTTGCCAACTAACCACTGAGCTACAAGAATAAGCGTAATATATAGAGAGATTTTTTTCATCTGAAACAAGCAGAATGATTTGACGGACAGACAGGACAAAATACAAATAAACCATCATCTAAATAAACATAACCGAGGATAGCGTACGCGGTCCGCCCCTCTCCCCTCAACTCCCTTATAATAACCACAATGCAACAATAATTGGAATTCAACTGGTCAAGCTTTATTAAACAGAACATAACTTTATCCAACAACATTTCAGATCCCACATCCTAGCCATCCCATCTGCGGCTCCAGGCATCACCAGCCATATGATTAGCAAAGTGACTGACTTTTGCTTCCGCCGCGGACAGCCCAAACGGCTATCTTCAATACCCACCCCTTCTTCCGGTTTCGCCATATTACTAGCAAAAGCCCCTCAGGGGTTATCCAGGTCAGGGGTACCCCACCCCCGCCCTAGGTATTGCCCAAGGCTCCTGACCCCGGAAACCTCCAGGATCCCGCCTACCCCCCTCCCCAGCTGCAACACCCCACAACCGCCATCCTCTGTTGCCTTAAGGGTGGGCAGGTGGGACGCCATCCTGTCCTCCCGCTGCTCGCCGGCAAACTGATTCCCCGATGGCCCTACGCTTTCTGCTGTCTTCTACCTGTCTCTTCATTGGCTCCCGTGCCCCTCACTCAGCCGCGGGAGCCAATGAATTTAAATGATGCCGCCTTGGACAGCCTTCCTACTCCCCCCCCAAGCCTTCCTCTCACTGACCACTTCTGCGCCCGGAAGAAGCTCCCCGCACCGCCCCCTGGTTACCCAATGCTCACGGGTATGTGGCCCGCTGAGGTGTTCTGTTTATATAATTCCTATTTGACATTGCCACTTGTTCTCTTTCCCCAGTAGGTCATGTATTGTTGTTCTCTGAAATGTACTGGTTTAATATTTGCAGTGTTGCCTTTTGATTGGTAGAGTATGGTGCTTTGTGAGTCCTGGTAGTGCTGTTAGGATACGGCGGGTTTACTATGGGTTCTAAATGGGCAGTGTTTGTAGTAGTTCCTAATGTGTCTGGCAGTTGGCACTGGATTATAGTAATGTAGAAATCTTTTAGTCTTTCTTTATCCATACACTCATTAAGAGAAACGTTTACTAAAAGTTAGTATATGGTAACATTATGCAAATATTTATGCAAATGAGGCCCCTTATGCAAATGAGGCCCCGCACCCCCCTTGGGCCGCCCCTGCTGCGGGCCACAATTTTTGTTGGCGTAGGGCCTCACTCAAGGTAAATCCGGCCCTGCATCCAAGTAATGCACTACATTTGCGCACCCGACTAGCATGACCACCGCCCAATGTAGGAAGGTGCTAAATTTCTCAAAGTATGCACAGGAAATCGAACAACCCATTGGCATACACTTATCAAAATAACTCTGACTCTCCACACGAAACCCCAGCAAATGAAATGATGCCGGGTGCATTGGGAGTAACCGAAAAGCAGATTCTATATTCACCTTAGCAAAACAGAAACTGAATTCCGAACCTGTCCCCGTAAGCCTCCCCCCTCTGCTGGTATCACAAAACCCTCTCTGAACCCCTTTTCCAACAACTCCCTATCCTTTTTCCGTAGATACCGCTCGAGCCACAGCTGCAACGCCTCCAACTGTATAGTTGTCACGGTCAGACTCAACAGTTCATTGCTGTTTGGAGCCCAAGGAGGTGGAGGGGACAAGACCTTTTTTAACACACTTGACTGCTGCGTGTCCGCCATTACAGATGGAGCAAGCATGTCGGAACTTGCAGTCCGGAAATGGACACGATGCCTTGTTAAATCGCCAGCAGATGTCACCCACCCACCCCCCCCTCCCCCACTGGCCAGCCGCTGCAAGGGCAGGCCCCCCTGATCGAAAGGACCGCCCCCCCCCCCGACACTCCATTCTTAGCACCACTCCCTCCCTCCCCCGGCACCTGACCTTGCCGAAATTTGCGTTAGCCATAAATTAATATCCTGCGTCCCCCAAGATAATGACTTATTCTCTTCCATTTTATCCCGGAACTTCTCATCATAGTTGAGCCATGCCCAACCCTCATGTGTCTGCGCTGCCTCTAATATGTAATCTGCATAGGCCAGCAACATACCGTGATGTTCCGGATGATGATGGCTCCAAACACTAGCTAAACGCAAGAATGCTCTCATCCAGTTGAGGACGTTACGCGTCACCTTTCTGAACCTCCCGGCTTTTTCATCCTCCTTCCCCTTCTTTCTACTCTCACCCGACCTTTTTCTACCTTCCAAAAGCCAAAAAATGTCAATGTAACGCCGTTTTTGAATCTTCCTATTCAACTTCCTCGGCATACCTTCCCATAATTCAGCAAATGAGGCTAACGTAGCTGTCCCCCCCCAGACCCCCCCCCCAATGGTGCCCCCCACCCGAACCACCCCTTCCGCCCCAGAAGAAGCCGACGAGTCATCCTCAGATGAAGAAGAAGAAGATTCCGAGCTGTGACGCCGCCTACATGCATGCCTCTTCTTCCTTCGTGCCTTTCCCCCCCACGGTTCCCCGTCTGCACCCCCCCTCCCGACCCCCAGATAACTCACCTTCTCCTGTCATCATGGGCTCTGCTCCTGCTTGCTCACTTCCTGTCTCGTGTCACTCTCCCTGACCCATAGGCGTACTGTTCGGGTCCACCGATGCCTCCTCCATCCGCTCCCTTGGCTCCGCAGATCTCGCCTCCGTCTCGCCTCCTGGTAACTGACTGGGTGCTGTCCTTCCAGGTGACCACCACGCACCCAGTACCTGTGGGGGCAAAAAGGAAAACACCGAGGGGGGGGGGCCTGCCTGTGGCCAAGGTGCCTGCCACGCTCCCAGCCACTCCGCCCTGGATGAACCCTGCCCCCCCCCCGCACCAGTGATCCCACACTGCCGGGTAGTAACCCCTGTCATCATCGGCCACCCCCACCGCCTTGCCTGACCCAGCCCTTCAAATCCATCCCTGCCCCATCCTCCTACAACTCCCAATCCGTCCCCATGATAACCCTACCCGCTGCTACCAACACCCCCTTCAACACCCCCAATCCCCTCCCCAATTCCGCTCCTGCTGCTGGAGCTGATGCCATCCCCTCTTCCAGCCCATCATCCTCCCGTCCCCTCACCCCACCATGATCTGCTCCCCCCAGCATCCCCCTTCTCTGCCCCCTACCACCCTGCCCTGAATGCACGGCCTCGCCCTGGCTATCCTGGGATAACCCAGCTCCAATAGGCCTCCGACCTTCCAGTCCCCCTCCCCTACCCCGCCGTTGCCCCACCCGTGTGTCTGAAGCCTGCCCGCCTCGCAATCCTCCTAGTCCTCCAACCCCCCTCCCCCATGCAGTTGAGGCCTGCATGCTACGTGACCCACCCAGACCTCTAGCCCCCCTCCCCGACCCTGCCGCCCTCTGCTAGGCATTCTTACTGCCTGTTCTGCAATCCCCCACGCACCCCCTTTGCTATCTCCCAACTCCGTCCAGACTCTGCTTTTACTTTTCTCTTTCTCTTTTTTTTTTTTGTTATTTATTTATTACCTAAGTCCAACTGGTGATTTCCACCAGTACTTGCCTTTTCTCCCTGCTCTCCTCCCGACTTCTGGCACCACACTCCACGTGCTCAACACACGCTCTCTATTTCCTGTCTGGCTTCACCCTGCTCACTGGAATACGCTGCCTCACGCCTCCTTCCGGCCTTCTTTGACTCCCGCACCTTTCCCCCACCGGCGTCCGATCCTCTTTCCGCTCACTAGCAAAGATGCCATCCTGTCCTCCCTCTGCTCGCCGGCAAACTGATTCCCCGATGGCCCTACGCTCTCTGCTGTCTTCTACCTGTCCCTTCATTGGCTCCTGCGCCCCTCAATCAGCCGCGGGAGCCAATGAATTTAAATGATGCTGCCCTGGACGTCCCTCCTACTCCCCACCCTCCAAGCCTTCCTCTCGCCAACCACTTCTGCCCCCGAAAGAAGCTCCCCGCCCCGCCCCCCCCCCCCCCCGGTTACCCACGGCTCACGGGTACGTGGCCCCGCGGCCGTTCATGTATAAGTGACATTTTCCTTCTACTGTTATGTCTTTTCAAGTGTTAGAAAACTGCTCCACTGCCTCCACTAAACTGCTGTGGTATATAAGTTAACTGGCAACTCTAATCAAGGTATAAGAAATAAACTGCCATAATGCGATAAGACCGAAAGATAAAATCAGAAAAGAAACAAAATGTCTTTTATCTCATCCCTTTCCTTCTATAACGGTAGAGAGGAGACTAGTGACAAGTTATCAAGTGTTTCAGTCACAGTCAATAAAGTTCAAGCCAATGCGGTTAAAAATGTATCTACAGGAATCCTAGCCCCTGAAGCATATGCATCTGGAAGCATATATCAGGAAAGAGGAAGTATGCAGGGGATATTCAAAGCGATTAATGCTGTTAGTAGAACTGCTGAGCACCTTAATCACACTGACTGGGATATCCCTGGGTGCTTCCGCCGCACGCCCTGATGCTAGCCAGCTAGCATCAGGGTGTTTTGGGGGGCAGAGCAGAGGTGGCACCCAATGATAACCGGGCAGCAGCAATATTGAGTCGCTGCCCAGTTGTCACTAAGTGGTAAAAGTTAGGCACCTGAAAGGCTGGCCTAATCTTCGCTGCCAAAGCTAACTGGGCAGCAGCTGAATATCACCGCTGGCCAGTTAGCTTCTTTATTGTCCAGCTGACCTGATAATCAATGATGGTGGCTGAATATGTTCCCGGCATTGAATATTCAGGTCTTTTGTTCAGCAGCGACAGCTAGCTGCTTTATCAGCGCTAGCCGTCACTGTTGACTATCGGACACATGGTTTTTAATGCTATGAGACACATTTGCGGCCCTATTGTATTAAAGTGCGAAATAACTTCACAAAAGTACACTTCGTGGTAGTGACGTTTCATGCAAAATACACTTCAAGAACTGAAGAAAGCATGGGACAAGAACAGAGGATCTCTAAGGGAAAGAAACGGATTATAGAGCTTAGCAGTTGGTATCGATGGGCAAACCGGATAAGCCATATGGGGCCCGGCATTCAGCAGCGGTGGCTGGTGCTGCCAATGCAGCTAGCCATCGCCGCTGAAAACTAACCCTGGATATTCAAATGCTGGGGCCATATCTGTCCAACAGCACTGAATATCCGAGTCACCACAGAGCCCGAAAGCTAACCGGGCAAAGGCGATATTGAGCCGCTGCCCGGTTAGCTCCCAGAGGTAAAGTTAGACGAGCCTTTGCCATGCCTAACTTTTCCCGCAGATCACTTACCTGGCAGCAGCTCAATATCACCACTGCCCAGTTAACGATGGTACCACCTCCACGCCGCCCAAGAAAGCCCTGATGCATTGGGGTGTTTAGCAGCGGCATCTGCTGATATCCACCAGCAACAACCAGGCTAATGCTGCTGAATATCCCACTAACCGGCATTTACATGGTTTGCACATCTGCAAACCATGTAAATACCTTTGAATATCCCCTTCGTGGTCTTTATCTGCCATCATTTCCCCTGTTTCTAAGAATAACAACCCCTAAGTAGCCAAGATATCCAATGTGAAAACAGACCAAATACTGTATCATGGCCATTTATAGAATTTAGGAAATGGGAATGAGAGTAGTTTAAGTGAACCAGCATGCAACAGCAATATGAAAAATATTAGGGTCTAATTAAGGGTGAGAAATCCTATCTTTATGAGGATTTTGTTTTTAATTCATATAAAAGAAGGTTTACAAAACAACCTTTCTGAGCAGAAACCCTAGAAAATGGAGCTAAAAAACTGTGAATATATTGAAAATTTAAGTTGGCTCTAGTCAAAGAACTATACATTTGTTGAAAAACGAACATATATAAGGAAGCAGAATAACAAACTCCAGAATACCTAGACAACCTCTTCATTATTGTAATATACTAACACTGAAAAATTTAACAATATGCAAAACACCACCATAGCAATATAAAGTGAGCATTGTGTGGTTACAAAGTTGGGTAGTCTGAAGGAAGCTTGGGCATTCATCAAATTTTAGTTTCTTAAAACTGCCCAACAGTTATGTCTACGGGGGAAGGGGCATAAAAAAAAGAACACACTACATCTGTAATCAATTCTGCAGCAAAGGGAAAAATGTGTATGAGACACAATAATAATGAAGTAGCAGTTGTTATTTTAAATTTTTCTTTGCTGCCCAAAAAATACATTTTCTCCTTCTGTGCCTATGGAAAGAAAAAAATCTTTACAGAATAGTCCAAAATCTCCAGAATAAAGAAAACCCATAAGAAACCCTTGCAAGATCTTGTCATTAACAAACTGCAGTGCTTTTGTTGATTTTACTGTACATGACCTACAGTAACTATGCCTTATATAGTTCAGTAGATTGTTCAAAGATTGACGGTAGGTATAATGAGATGAGGAACACCTGGTTACTGAATGCAATAGCATTCAACAATTTCCATTTGCTTCTCCTTCGAGTTAGTGACACTTTTCCTGCATACACCTCTAACCTGTGCAGGGGTAATTTTATACTGTAAATCACTTCCCACATGTAAAGAATGTTTTACACAGGAAAAACGGCTGTTAAAAAATTGCACACAGATATACACACTTGAAAAGCAGGCACTCTAGTACGTTGGGCAGAGCCAGTGGCAAAGGTTCTAGTGGGAGTCCCCAAGCAAACTTTTGCTAAGGGCCCACATTGTCATCCCCTGCCCCCCACGGCAACCCTACATTGTCCCTCCGCTCCCATAGTGATCCCCCATTATTGCCCCTCCCCCTCCATGCGGCACGCTTACTTTGATTTGCTTGTCACACTGCCTCCTTTGCAGGCCCAGCTGCTATGGTTAGACTTCAAAGCCGGGAGCAAACTGCAACCAGGCATGGAATGGAGGCAGCATGGCAAACAAATCAAAGTAAGTTTGCCAGTCTGCCGTGTTGACCCCTTCCTGTCTGCCCCCCCCCCCCCCCCGCCTGCATTGCAGGGGCCTGCTTCGGCAGAATTTAGGACACTGGGCAGAGCTGCTATGTACAGTACACATGTATTTTGTAAAATAAATAAATATAATACTGAACAGGTCCCGAATCTGTAAATCCAAGTAACAACAAAAACTTTAGGACACCAAAAATAACTAATAATTCAAAATTTAAATAAATATAGACAAACCTCAAGGAGACATCAAACGTGCTACAATTTGAGTGATTAACTGAATTAGCTTTCTTAACATTCACTGCATCCTCCTTCTTATCATCTGTCGCTGGCTAAATCTTGTAAATCTCCCATAGGCATTGGAAAGGGGTGAACCACAAGGGTATTGGCCCTACCAATTATTATCTGCCAAAATGGGGAGAAGGCCATGATCACAGCCCAGCAGGCAGCAGGCTGACTGAAGGGATACCATCTCTTGCGGGCAGAAGAGCACCGCGGTCACTTCTCCTGTCTGCCCACAGGATATCGGATTCCCATGGGCAGAACAGGAGGGGGAGGCCAGGCTGTCTGGCTGTGGGCCTAGGGGTGGAGTTAGGGCAGAGCTTGGGGTGGAGTTAGGGTGGAACCTGGGCCCCCTCAAAAGAAAATAGCATTCTATTGCTCCTGGAATGTCCCAATATGTGCACTTCACCAAAAATAAGTAAATTGTTATAGTAAACATGTACACAGTATTCATTTGTATCCCTTGATATGTGCTTATATAAAATAAAAAAATACTTGTTGTTGTTGTTAAGTGCCGTCGAGTCGGAGTCGACTGATGGCGACCCTCTGGATAGCTATCCTAAATTGTGTTCGGTCTTCAGTCAGGCGGCTCATTGTTGACAGACTGGTACCCGAAGCTGCTGTTATTGTATCGATCCATCTCATTGCTGGCCTTCCTCTTTTGCATTGACCTTCTATCTTGCCAAGCATGATGTCTTTCTCTAATGATCTCTCTCTCCGCATGATGTGTCCAAAGTATGAAAGTCGAAGTCTTGTCATCTGAGCTTCTAAAGAAAGCTTAGGTTTGATCTCCTCTAGTACAGACTGGTTTGTTCTTCGGGCAGTCCATGGTATACACAGTATTCGCCGCCAGCACCATAATTCAAAGGCATCAATTTTCTTCCTGTCTGTCTTTTTCACTGTCCAGCTTTCACATCCATATGATGTTATTGAAAATACCATGGCTTGAACAAGTCAAATCTTTGTATGGAGAGAGACATCTCTGCTCTTGAGAATCTTATCTATGTCTTTCATAGCCATTCTGCCAAGAGCAATGTGTCGTCTGATTTCTTGACTGCTTGTTTGATAGTTGATCCAAGTAGGTTAAAGTGTCACGCACCTACTACCCCGGAGGCGGAAGCCTGGGGGTTTCGGTGTGGCCCTCTTCTTTTGGTAGCAGGGACAACGTAGTGCCCCCTGGGAGGTGAAGTCCCACTAGCTTTTCAAATAAAGAGTGTAGTTGTGGAGCGAGCAGCTAGGCTTATAAAGAGGTATTTATTTCCCTTCCCGGGAGAATTCTTGCAAACAGGATACAAAGGAAATTAAACCATCATACTGGCATAAACACAAATAGGGGACTACAAAATACAAAGAAAATGCTTCTTGTCAGCGTTAAAGAAACAAAAGTGGGAAAAACAGGCTTTTTCTTTCACAAAAAGCTATTGGGTGAAATCTGTGCTCCTACACAGATTTCTCTTTAGCAGGCCTTCTTAGGCTTTAACAGAAAGAGGTCACACTGTTGGAAAACACCAATGTACAGTCCATCTTACAATCATCTGCATTCTCTGCACAGAAGTCACATTCCATGTCCTCATGAACTTCCTGGCTATTATCTTTGGTAAGGCTGTAAGGTGTATCAGCGTTTAGAAATCTCTCCTCTTCCTGGCCAAGACTTCTCTCCTCTCTATCAATGTAGAAAGGCAGGTTACCGTGCACTGTGGATTTTCCCCTTATAGGGCCATGCACTTCAGGACTATTGTGAGTAAAATCCAGTGCCCCTCTATTACAGGTAATATGTCTTTCCCCAGGCTGAGCTCTGCCTGAACGCTTGGCAACCGGGAAGTTGAAACTTTTCTCTCTTTCACTTCCCCTCACAGGACGTCTTTCTCTTAGCTGAGAAATATCTTTAGGATAAGAGCTTTTGCTCCCCAGGTACCTGCTCTCGTGGTATTTCCCTCTCCCAGCTCCTCGTGGTTTGTTGAATGGAATCCCTCTCGGTCCCCAGCTGGACTCTAGTTCAGTGCAGCCTGACTTTCCAGCACTAACCTCGGGTAATTCCTCCGGTACAAACTCCTCTGAGGTGCAGATGGAATCCACGTCAGAAGCTCTCAGGTATATATCCTGGCTCTCACAAGCTCTCTTCTTTCCTTTCCCACGGGTCCTTTCCGTGTGTCTTTCTCCTGTGTCTGTGTTTCTGCCTGCTTGCTCAGAATCTGACTCTACGTCTGAATCTGCTTTGCTCAAGACTGACCTTATTTTAAGTGCGTCATTTCTTGAGTCCCTTGTTAGCTCAAATCCCTGCAGCTGTTCCTGCCCCTCTGATGAGCTATGATGTAATGCTTCTCCTGGGCGTTTTCCTACAGCTGGTGCTCGTGTTTTGGTTGGTTGCCGTAGCAACCCCTAGCCATGTGCTTTGCACTGCCGGTTTTAAAACTGCCCTGGACATTTTCCTCTATTTCCATAGGCACTGCCTGCCTTGCGCCATGACAAAAGTTGTTCACAATTTCAATTTCTTCTCCTTCAATGATGAACCTGTTGATTATGCCAGTTGTCATGATCTTTGTCTTCTTTACATTAAGGTGCAGGCCCATTTTGATTGTGAGAAGCAAATGTTTCAGATCATCTTCACTTTCCGCCAGTAATGTGGTATCATCAGCATAGCGAAGGTTGTTGATGAGTCTTCCACCAATCTTCACACCTCTGTTGTCTTCATACAATCCTGCTTTTCTGATGATTTGTTCTGCATATAAATTAAACAGGTAGGGGAAATGTATGCAGCCTTGTCTTACACCTTTGCTTATTTTAAAACATTCTGTTTCTCCTTGTTCCGTTCGAACTGTTGCTTCTTGATCAATGTACAGATTGTGCAAGAGAACAATCAGGTATTCTGGTATACCCATGCTTCTTAATGTGGCCCAGAGTTTCTCATGGTTTACACAGTCAAAAGCTTTGCTATAGTCGATAAAGCACAAATAGATATCCTTTTGGTATTCTTTAGTCTTTTCAAGGATCCATCTCACATCCGCAATGATGTCTCTCGTTCCTCGCCCTTTTCTGAACCCTGCTTGCACTTCAGGTAGTTCTTGTTCCAGGTATGATTGTAGTCTCTTTTGAATAATCTTCAGTAGAATCTTACTGGCATGTGGGATCAGAGCGATTGTGCGACAATTTCCACAGTCAGTTGGATCACCTTTCTTTAGTATTGGTATAAACACAGATCTTTTCCAGTCAGTTGGCCATGTTGTTGTCTTCCATATTTCTTGGCAGAGCCTTGTAAGTACGGTAACAGCTGCATCAGATTGCTGTAATACTTCTATGGGAATGCAATCAATGCCTGGTGCTTTGTTCCTTGATAAGGCTTTCAATGCTGCTTCAACTTCTTCTTTCATCACCAATGGTTCCAGATCATAAAGTATCTTTATCTTTATCTTTATTAAAAATTTGATATACCGCTGTTGCAAAAGCATTAAGCGGTGTACAGTAAAAGGTTGATTAACACCACAAACCAAGAAAACAGAACGCCAAAATAAGACAGGAAAGAGGGTTAGAGAAAGTGGACACATCATAATAAAAACAGCTAAACCATAACTCACAGTAGACTGGGTACAAGTGGTTTTGACAGTAATTAACAAATCATAACAAATCATAAGGATAATATTGATAATATTAGCCAGCCAGAATACAGGAATGCAAAATTAACAAACAGGTTACAGTACAAGTACAAGTACAGGTTGAAACGGCTGTTGGTCCACTTGATCTTTATCATATAAAAATTCTGTATATTCCTTCCATCTTTTCTTGATCTTCTCAGCATTATTCAACATAGAACCTTGAGCATCTTGTAACATTCCAATTCGAGGCTGGAACTTTTTCTTTAACTCTCATAGCATTAGGAAAGCTGATCTTGTTCTTCCTCTAATAGTTTCTGCTTCTATATCCTTGCATGCGTCATTGTAGTACTTTTCCTTGTCCTGTCTTGCTGCACGTTGGAAATCTCTGTTGAGTTCTGTGATTGTCTTTCTTTCTCCTCTGGCTTTAGCTTCTCTGCGTTTCTGGGCAATTTTCAGAGTTTCTTCCGTCATCCATTTTGGCCGTTTTTTCTTTTTTACCTTTTGTAGAGACTTCTCGCTTTCTTCCAACACAACCTTCTTGATGTCATTCCATAACTCTTCTGGAGCTCTGCCATTTGTATCTAAAGCAGCAAATCGATTTTGCAGGCAGTCTTTAAATTCCAGTGGTATATTCTCAAGGTCATATTTTGCTGCATTCATGAGTGGTTTGCTCTTTTTCAGCTTTAGCTTGAGTTTGCATACTAGTAGTTGATGATCTGTAACACAGTCAGCTCCAGGTTTTGTCTTTGTTGATGTTGTAGAGCTTTTCCATCGTTGACTTCCACAGATGTAGTCAATTTGATTTTTATACAATCCATTGGGTGAAGCCCATGTGTACAGTCGCCTCTTGTGTTGCTGGAAGAAGGTGTTCGAGATGAATAGATCGTTAGTCTTGCAGAATTCTATCAATCTTTCTCCAGCTTCATTTCTGTTGCCAAGTCCATATTTTCCAACTACTTTGTCTTCTTCTTTGTTGCCAACCTTTCTGTTCCAATCACCCATGACTATCAGGATATCCTGTTTGCATGTTCTGTCAATTTCAGCTTGTACTTGTTCATAGAACTCTTCAATTTCATTCTCTTCTGCAACTGTTGTTGGGGCATATACTTGAATTATATTTGTGTTGATAGGCATTCCTCGTAGACGAATGGAGATTAAGCGTTCGCTGACTGCATTGTATTTCATTACAGTTCTTGCAAGTTTCTTCTTTATTATAAATGCAACACCATTTCTTCTTTGTCTTTCATTTCCAGCATAGTAGACCATGTGATCATCTGATGCAAAGTGCCCGATGCCAGTCCATTTCAGTTCGCTGACACCCAACAGATCAAGTTGTACACGTTCCATTTCATTCTTGACCACCTCCAACTTCCCTTGGTTCATGCTTCGTATGTTCCATGTTCCAATGTGTAAGACATCTTTACAGCTTTTGACTCTCATTTCATGTGCAGCTACATCAGCAGTCAGACGTCCCGAGGGCTTTGATCCAACCACATCATAAATGCTGGCTTTACTCTGAAAAGTCTTCAGCTCTTCCCCAGTAGCTAGTTGAGTGCCTTCCAACCTGGGGGTCTCATCTTCCAGCACTACAGCACAATTTGTTTTGTTGTAACTATCCATTAGGTTTTCATGGCAAGATACAGAAGTAGATTGCTGGGCCTTTCTTCCGCGCAGTTTAAGTTTGGTGTTGTTGCCGTTGTCACAGAAATGTGATCCTCCGCCGTCAACACTATCCCATTCTGCTGCTGCCCAGATGGGTGGTTTGTCTTGGACTGGCATCTCAGCTGAGACCTGTCCATCTTGGGAGACCCTGCCAGTAGTTAAACTACCGATAGTTTAGCTCTCAGCATCACTAATGCACAAAAGCCCTCACAGCATGACAAGCTGCAAACCAAGTGAGGGAAAAAAAAAAGAATATTTAGCATTGCCTAAAATGAGTTCTTTTATTGGCTGGTAATAAAAACTATGATGCAATCTTCATATATGCTACGTATGTAAAGCGACCTGCCTTCTGAATTTTAATATGTGAAGTAAGATTTTAGAAGGGACGTCCAGGAAGAATCTGGGACGTCCAGAGGAGAACATTTAAAAATCCAGTAGAATGGCAGTAGTAAAGAGAGACGCGTATAAGTGCCTTCTGAAATTACTCCGTCTCTAGCCTGAAAAATGAATGTCTGACTCCAAGCACATAGCAAGTCCAGGTACGTGCAAAGATGTAGGACTTTTCACAAATGTGGATGTTCCCAAATTGCATTGCCTCAGAACCAGGTTCTTGGATGTGCTGGCAGGGGTATTTCAGAAGGAGGGTGACTATATTATGAGACTTGCATTATCTGACTGGCCATTTCAGATACTCAGAGGTGAGACGGTGGGTCAATAATATGTTTGGAGTGTTGGAGTGTATATGTAAATTTTGTTCTGCCCCCTGGAAGCGCTGTAACCATGAAACAAGTATTTTTTCACATTTATTCATAGTCCAGAGTTAGTATAAGAATGGACACCTCACAACTATGGCCCTAAATACTAGTGCCATTCTCAAATTGCACCGTGATGTGCTTCTCCTTTGCTCCATCCCAGCCATGCCTTCTCCCGGCCCTCATGCCACATAGACGTGCTCACCCCCAGGTACGTCTATACACTCAGTTTCTAAAATCAGTCTGGGCACATCTCTGTGAGCTGCACATCTGAATGCCATTTTCAGATGTTCAAATCACAAACAGAGCTTCTAAAATAACCCAATAAAGTATATGAAGATTGAATCATGATTTTTAGTACCAGTCAATAAGAGACTTCATTTGAGGTGATATTAATATAAGTATTTTTAAGCGCATTTTGCCAAGGTGTAGCATCTATTGTTGATGGCGCAGCAGCAAGGAAATTGTCTTTCTGTAGGTATGTTTATGCAAACAAATATGCACATGCTAGCCTAGTCAGAATGCTACAGTTCATGCTCTCGCCACTGTGAATGGCTCTTTGGTGGAGCCACATGGTGCAAGAAATGTTGGCTGATCTCACAGTTTGAAGTCTCCCAAGGCTTAAAACTGGGAGATCAGCCTGAACTTCATGCATTGCATCGCTCTACCATGCAGAGAGCTGATCGCAGTGGGAGACGTGTGAATTGGCATATTTTTGAATAGATGCAGCCAGAGACAAGAATGGGTGGATGATGGAGGGAATGGATGAAGGGGGAGGGGGTGTTGTGAGAGACAGAGAGAGACTGCATGAAGCCTGGAGGGAGGTTATGAGCGAGGGGGAGGGAGGCACGGGTGAATCCTGGGTGAAAGGTCATGGGAGAGAGAAAGAGAGAGAGACTGGTAGAAGGTTGGTGGGAAGGGTTATGAGAGAGAGAGAGAGAGAGAGAGAGAGAGAGAGAGAGAGAGAGAGACTTGAGGAAAACTGGAGGGATTATGAGAGAGAGAATGAAGGAAGTCTGGGAGGGGGTCATGAGAGAGAGAGAGACACACACACACGCACAAACATGCATGCACAGCCCCAACATTCCCTATAAAACGCATACACATAGCTCCTGACATGCCCCATGACACACATGCACATAGCCCCCGACACTCTCCATAGCACACACAAACACATGCATGCACTCAACCCCTATGACACACACACACACACACACATACTTGAAACCCAACACTCCCCATGATACACACACGCACACAGACCCCAACACTCCCCATAACACACACAGATGCATATATCCCTGACACTTCCAGTGACACACAAATACACACACACGCACCCACCCCTCAACACATCCACATGCACCCTTTGACACAAACACACACATATGCAGCCCCTGACTCTTCTCGTGACATACCTTTATGCCACCCTTTCACACACACACACACAAACACACACACACAGCCCCTGACACTTTCTATTAGAGAAACATATAAACTCTTCACATGTCTGATTCTGGAAATGAGGAAAATGTGTCATCGTGTCATACTGCTAGTGTCCACTTTTCAACTTTGTGATTATATATAAGCGCATATCAAGGGATACAAGTGAATACTCCATGTATGTTTACTTTGGCAATTTACTTATTTTTGGTAA
The DNA here is from genome assembly GCA_033557465.1 of Ichthyophis bannanicus. Taxonomy (NCBI): domain Eukaryota; kingdom Metazoa; phylum Chordata; class Amphibia; order Gymnophiona; family Ichthyophiidae; genus Ichthyophis; species Ichthyophis bannanicus. The sequence continues at coordinate 295,081,605 of CM066032.1, forward strand.
CATGCACATATAGAGACGTTCACAACCTTTAGCCCAGGAAACAGATTGAGAAGGGGGCAACAAGGGTTAATAAGTTAATTCAGTTTAGTATTTGAATTGCAGCCCATTTGATGTCTCCCTGAGATTTATTTAAATTTTGAATTATTAGTTATCTTTGGTGTTCTACATTTTTATTTTGCAAACTTCGCATGCACATGCATAGAGTACGCGCAAACATTTGCAACATCTTGGAGGCAGGTATAAATTTGTTGAAGAAAATGTGTATGCTACTGGAGGGGGATCACTGTAAGAGCCTATTTTATAAAGAGATATAGGCACCTATGTTGCCTTTATAAAAGAGGTGCCTTTCTAGATATTTCACAAAGGCATGATGTTATGAAATTTTCCCCAAAGTATGTATTTGGAGGGAGGGATGGAAAGAGGAAAATAAGGCAGGAGAGGCAGTACATTGGAAGCCTATGTAAAGAAATGCTCAAACTACAGTGACATCTGTTGAACTGGGTGGCTAATAAACACACCCAGAGACTATGAACATATTCCCAAATGAAAACAACTTCTGTCAGCCAGAGGCCCTGAAAAACACCAGGATAGCGTTTCAGGTATGACCCAATCTTAATTCCTGATTTTCCTTTTGTTCCACGCACTCGAGTGAATTATTAGATATGATTTTTGTTGTAGTTTTTAAATGTCTTTTTAAATTGCTTTAAACATTTTCTAAAAATATATATTTTTGCTAAAAACAAGCAAAAAAAGAACCCCAAAAACAATTATTTTCACAGACACTGCTTTTCATCAACATTTAAAATGAAAGGTATGAAAGTGACACTGTGGTATTCAAGAAGTGATTCTTTCATGGTTTCATTGTTTTTCTGTATGAAACAAAACAGTTTTATACAGCCAGCCCAACTCTGCAAAACTGCAGAACCCAATAAGTGATCTAAAGTCAGGGATTATTAGCCTGTGGTATTTTCTTTCATTTTGCAGAAATAATATTCAAGCCAGCATGGTGCAATTCAGCTTTTCCTGTATAAATTTACTCCAATCTGTGGCAACATTTTGTAAAGCCTTCAAAGTTTGCATAATGTAGGCTCTACTGATCAGACTGTCTTGAATGACATACGCCAACACAGTCTGAGCAAAGCTGCAGAGAAAGTTACTGCAAGAAAAACACAGACACATAGATACTGGACACAAGGTAACACATATTCAAAAGGGACTGAAATAAACACACCTGAAATGTGACAATAAACTCAATTTTTCAGGCTTCAGTCCTAATGGTTACCCTAGGAAATGGAAATAGGGAAAGGGACAGTCTACGACAGGGCTCTCCAAACATTTTTATAGCATCGGAACATAATAAATGCTGGAAGAAATTGACCACAGTGGCCCATCTAGTTTGCCCAATATGGTAGTACGATTATAACTACCACTCCACACAGGTTACCCTCACTACCACTCAGTGCAGGTATTCCCCATCACCTTTTGTCTTTTAGAGGTGCTCTTTGAAGTCTCCAGAGGCCGTGTTCATTGCTGTTATGAGCTGAAGCACTCTATCCTTGGTTTTCATCCTCTTGTCATTTGGGATCTTCTGTGCATAGCCCACTCCTTTTTGAATTCCTTCACCACTGCTGTTTCTACCACTACCTCCTCCAGTAGGGTGTTCCAGAAATTGATCATCCCCTTTCTGAAAAAGTATTTCCTGATATTGCTTCTGAATCCACTTCCTTGCTTTATATCATATCCCCTAGTTCTACAGTTCCCCTAGTTCTATAGCTTTATATCATATCCCCTAGTTCTATAGTTTTCCTTCCTTTGGAAAAAGTTCATAATAACATAAGAATGTAAGATATTCCATACTGGGTCAGACCAACACAGGCCAATCCAGGTCACAAGTACCTGTCAGGTTCCCAGAAGGTAGACAGATTCCATACTGCTTATCCCAGGGATAAGTAGTGAATTTTCCTAGTCTGCTTGAATAATGGTTTATGCACTTTTCCTCCAAAGACTTGTCCAAAACTCTTTTAAATCCAGCTAAACTAAAAATTTTTACTTCATCCTCTGGCAATGAATTCCAGTTTGCTAACGTGTTGCATGAAAAAATATTTTCTCAGGTAAGTCTTAAATGTGCTACATTGTAGCTCCATTGCGTGTCCCTCAGTCTTTCTATTTTTTGCAAGACAACCAATATATATTTACCCGTTTTACTCCACTTATTATTTTATAGGCCTCTATCATATCTCCCCTCAGACATCTCCTTTCCAAGCTGTACCTTTTCTAATTCTGCTATATACTTTATTAGATATGGTGACCAGAACTGCACACAATAGTCAAACCATGGAGCAATACAGAGGCATTATAATATCTTTGTTTTATTCTCCATTCCTTTTCTTATGATTCCTAGCATTCTATTTGCTTTCTTGGCTGCTGCTACACACTGAACAGAAGGTTTCAAGATACGATTGATCCTAGCCCTCATGTTAGTCTTTCCCACCTGTCCCTGGTGGAAAAGGGCTAATCATGATAACTCATACCTGTCCTCACCATCCATACTGTAATTATACTGTATTTTTAATTGTAGCTATTTACCACTACCATGTTAATCAACCAAAATGCCATGTACATAGTTTACTCTATTTTATGCCTCTTGTCTGTATATAGTTAACCCTGTTTTTCCGCCAAGTTTGTGTTCCCTGTTCATTGTAAAAAAAACAATGCTGACTGTGTCATTGTGTTTACATTTTGTTCATTTGTAAACCGCACTGATTAAAAGAGTGCGGTATATAAGAAATAAAAATAAATAAATAAATAAAATTATTCACAATTATGTCTAGGTCCTTTTCCGGGGTGGTGATTCCGAATGTGAAACCTTGCATCATGTAGCAAGAAGAGAGAATCAAAGTGAATGTAAATAACTTCTAAATAGAGGTGGGAAACTTTATTTATTTATTTAACCAGTTTTGTATACCACTTTATCCTTCAATCAAAGTGGTTGACAACAATGGGTCTACATTGAACGGGAGGGGTGGGGCAACAAGACGTACATACAGACTTCAGATATTTGGTACTTATTCTCTTCTATGCATATCAGTGGGGCTTGGTATCCTAGATTAGATGTGAAAAGTGTTCTGTGAACAGGAGGTTTTTAGTGATTTGCAGAAGTCCTTGATGTCGCTTAGGGCTCTTAGTTCATCTGGGAGGGCGTCCCAAAGAGCTGGTGCCGAGAAAGATAAAGCTCTGTTGGAGGTGGTTTGCTTTGTCTTCTGGTATCCGGTGGGTGCGCGGAGTCTGTTGATGCCGTTGGCTCTTTTAGGTCTGCTGGATGTTTCTCTGATCAATGTGCTGTACAGAACATTTGCTGAGCATTGATGTATGATTTTGAAAATATTTAGTGCTGTCTCGAATCTTGCCCGTGCTGCTATGGGTAACCAATGCAGTTGTTGCAGTACAGGTATGATGTGTTCATGTTTTGCTGTGCCCGTGATGATGCGTGCTGCAGTGTTTTGCACCATTTGAAGTGGATGGATTGCTTGGGCAGTCCTTGATACAATGAGTTTCCATAGTCCAGTGTAGGGATGATTACTGCCTGACACACGGTGCAGTTGTCCTGATTGAGGACTAGTCAGAGCCTCCTGATGATTTTTAAACGGTGGTATGCCTTTGCTGAAGTTTTATTTATGTGTGATTGTAAGTTCAAATCTTGTCCAGGATGATGCATAGGTATTTCACCTCGTCTCTTGTAGATATTATTTTGTTTAGGACATTGATGACTTGAGGTGGATTGAAGGTGGGGTTCCTGGAAATGAAGGTTGTACCTTGCCTGGAGGGAAGTAACCTGCCCAGAGCGGAAGGTGCAGCTCTATCTATAACTCTAGCAACTTTACTGGGCAGGCTAGATGGACCATGCTGGTCTTTATCTGTCTTCATTCACTATATTACTATGGCAGTTATTTTGAAAGCCCTATTCATGTTTTGGACATCTGAAAATAGGCATAGACACGTCCGAAGCACAGAAATGTCTCCAGAGTCATTTTATAAGCTGGGTCTGTGGATGTCCAAGTCTGAATAGGGGCATGGTGGATGTGTGACCAGGGCATCCCCAGGAATCTGGATGTTACTACCTGATCCCAGAAACATCTTCGATGTCAGGAGACAAGTCTAAGTTTAGACCTGCTCCAAGAACATTGGGAAAGTGCTTGTTTTGGTGGAAAAGCATCCAGAGGGTGTAGAGAAGATAGTACTCCATCATCTCTAGTACTCAAGCACAATGAAAGCAGCAGTGGGATTTGAACCCTAGCTTTCCAGATCCTGGCCCACTACTCTAACCATTAGGCTATTTCTAGACAGCCATGTTCTGGGATACTATTCTGGGGCCATCTATGTAGACACCCCCACAAACATCCATATCGGGTACATCCACATAAGTGAAATCGTGTCTGCACCTGGACGTATTTGCCTTTTTTAAGACGCTCTGCCTCAGACATCCCAGATTGCATTTGGACATCTTTTCTAAAATGTCACCCCATGTTATTATGTGTAACATTGCATTTGTTAATTAATTCCTTTTGAATATTTAAACAACTGTATCTCCTCTCTTTTAGGTCATGAAGTCTCTTCTGATGTGTTTTCTGGTGCACCATTTTGGTTGTTTTTCTCTCAGCCTCTTTATGTTCTTGCTAAGATACAGCCTCCAAAACCGAATGCAGTATTCCAAATAATGCCTCATCAATGACCTGTACAGGAGTATTATCACCACCTCCTTTTCTGCAGGTAATACCTCTCTCTATGCGACCTAGCATTCTTCTGGCTTTGGTCTCTGCCTTGTCACATTGTTTTGCTGCCTTGAGATTCTCAGACACTATCACCCCTAAGTATCTCTCCTGTTTGTGTACATCAACCTCTGTCCTTCTATTGCATAAGAGAGACTGCACAAAATATTGTAAATCACTGAAAGGACCAGATTATATTAATATCCCGGTTCTGGAAAATATTACAATTTTTCTTTTCCTGGGTCACGTTTCCTTTTGTGTTTTGTCTCCCTTCTTCAATTCTCCTTCTTCTTTATTTGATACCTATGTGCTATTTCCTGCCATCTTTTTCTCTTTCCTACCTTTCTCTCACTCTTCTGTATATCTCCACCTCTTTACTCCTCCTCCATCCATCCCTGTCTTTCACCTCTTATTCATCTAACTCCATCTTATACTTCCATCTTTCTCACCACCTCACAGTATCCCTTTTTTCTTCACAGGCTCTCTCTTCCTTCATTCTCTTCTCTCTTCCCCTGCATTTCTCTCCCCCCAATTCCATCTCCACTTTCTTTCCCTCCACAGCATTTCCCCTCTCTTTCCCTCCCTCAGGAGCATATCTTCTTTTTCTCTCTCAACCTTGGATAACATCTCTCTTCTTTATCCCTACTCATCAGCATTTCTCTCTCTCCACTAAGCAACAGCTCCCTTCTCTTTCTGCCTCAGCATCTTATCTTGCTTTTCATCTCTCCTCTTGCTAAACAGGCTGCAGAACCCTGTCTCTTTTTATCTTTGTAGGCACCTGCCTCCCTTCTGGCTTTCCTAACCAGGGCTCTACAGATCAACAAACAGTAAGGATTTGAGGGTTTGTTTGTTTGTTTTTATTATATTACATTGCTAGCTCTCTGACTGGAAGCTCTTAAAAGGGTTTTTTGTATATTTTTTCTCTGAAAGGACAGCTGGGAAACCGGCTGGTACTTGGTAGATCTCTCTCTTTTGCTTTAACAGATACCTAAGCTCCACGAACAGAACAATGGCTGGGAAAAATCGTATTGCTAGAGCTGTTGCCCCCGTTACAGCTTCTGCCTCGGTCCAGACAGAGGTCCTAATGCCAGTTGAAGGACCAGTTCCATGTGCAGGGTGCCTGCATGCTGAAGCTCTGAGGAAACAAGTGGAGGAACTCAGAGAGGAGGTGGCGAGGCTGAGGAGCATTCAAGACAGTGAGAAGTACATTGATGAGATGCTTCTTGCAGCAACCAAGCTCTCCAGCACAAGAGAAGATGGGTGCCAACAGAATGTCGATGGTTGGACACAAGTCACCAGGGCCTGCAAAATCACCAATCCAACTTCTCCAGCCCTTGAATTGGAGAACCATTATTCAGCCCTGGAAGTGGAGGAGGTGAAAGCATCCCTGGAAAGGGAAGAATCAGAATTCAAGTACCCCAAAGTTGCAGAATCAGTGACCAGAAGGAAACGAAGGGTAGTGGTGGTTGGAGACTCTCTTCTGAGGGGTACTGAGGTGTCCATCTGCCGACCAGACTTGATGTCCAGAGAGGTATGCTGTCTGCCTGGTGCCAAAATCCAAGATGTTACGGAGAGTTTGCAAAGACTCATCAAGCCCACTGACTATTACCCAATGTTGCTAATCCATGTTGGAACAAATGATACTGCCAGGTATACCTCGGAACATATCAAAAGTGACTTCATGGCTCTGGGAGAGAGGGTGAAGCAGTTAGGTGCACAGGTGGTGTTCTCTTCAATCCTCCCTGTTGAGGGTAAAGGCCAAGGCAGAGAGGCTCGCATCCTGGAGATGAATGCATGGCTGCGTGGATGGTGTCATCGAGAGCGTTTTGGTTTCCTAGACCATGGGATGCTGTTCCAAGGGTTGCAGAGCAGAGATGGCATCCATCTGTCCAAGAAAGGTCAACGCGTCTTCAGTAGTAGACTGGCTAATCTACTGAAGAGGGCTTTAAACTAGATTCATTGGGGATGGGTGAAGAAAGCCCCCAGGTAAGTGAAAGCCCCCAGGTAGGTGATACATTAAATACCTTTATGGAAATGGGTAACAGGGGTAACATATGGAAAGCAGTGTGTATAAATAAGATCCCTGATGTTGAAGCTTTGGTGGAAGTGGCTGACTTGGATTTAGTGGCAGTTACAGAAACGTGGTTCACAGAAAACCATGATTGGGATGTAACTATACCTGGCTATACTTTATTCAGAAAGGACAGGGTAGGAAGAAGGGGAGGAGGAGTGGCACTATATGTAAAAACTACTATTAAAGCTTTGGAATTACAGAGCTTAAAAGGGAGAGAGGAGGCATTGTGGGTTAAACTAGAAAGAGGGAAAGAGAAATCTATTTGCATTGGTGTGATATACAGACCTCCCTCACAAGAGGAAGAGGTGGACAGAGAGTTAATTGAAGACATACGCAGCATTGCTAGGAAAGGGGAAGTGCTACTGATAGGAGATTTCAATATGCCAGATGTTGATTGGCACATTCCTGCTGCAGTATCATTTAGAAGTAAGGAGATCTTGGATTCTCTACAGGGAGAACTATTCAGGCAATTGGTAACAGACCCCACACGTGAAGGGGCCATACTGGACTTGGTGCTTACCAATAGTGAAAGTGTTTCTGATGTAGTGGGAGAACATTTTGCATCCAGTGATCACCAGATGGTGTGGTTCAGTATTAGGACTAGTGCTGTTAGAATCCATTCCAAGGTGAGGATCTTAGACTTTAGGAAGACTAACTTTGCGAAGATGGGCCAATACCTCAGGGAGTCGTTAGTGGGATGGGAACAGCTGGGGGATGTAGAAAAACAGTGGGCAAAACTGAAAGGGGATATTTTAAGGGCAACCACCCTTTTTGTTAAAATGGTAAATAAAGGCAAAAGGAAAAGGAGACCGCTATGGTTTTCGAAGGAAGTAGCAGAAAAAGTGAAGAAAAAGAGGGTGGCCTTCATGAAATACAAGAGATCACAGAGAGAGGAAGACAGGCATCTGTATTTGGAAAAACTTAGAGAAGCTAGCAAAGTAGTCAAGAAGACCAAGATTCAAAAGGAGGAGGAAATAGTCAATGCCATAAAATGGGGGGATAAGACATTTTTCAGATATATTAGTGAGAAGAGGAAGGGCAAAAGTGGTATTGTCAGACTCAAGGGTGCAGGGGGGGAACATGTAGAAGCTGATAAGGATAAAGCGGAATTGCTTAACAAATATTTTTGTTCTGTGTTCACAGATGAACAACCAGGAGCTGGACCTCAGAAAACACCCACAAATAGGAACAGAAGCAAAGGACATCTTGAACAATTTTCAGAAGACTGTGTTCGTGAGAAACTAGCTCAACTTAAAGTAGACAAAGCGATGGGACCGGATGGGATACACCGTAGAATACTGAGGGAACTTGGGGACGTTCTAGCAACTCCACTGACTGACCTTTTCAATGCCTTGTTGGAGTCGGGAATGGTGCCAAAGGACTGGAGAGAGGCTCATGTGGTGCCTTTACACAAAAGCGGAAGTAAGGATGTGGTTGAAAACTACAGGCCGGTTAGTTTAACTTCGGTGGTGAGTAAATTATTGGAAACACTGCTGAAAGAGAAAATAGTGAGGTTTCTGGAGTCCAGCGGATTACAGGATCTGAGGCAGCATGGATTCACCAGAGGCAGGTCTTGTCAGACAAATCTGATTGATTTCTTTGACTGGGTGACCAGGGAGTTGGACCGAGGGAGAGCTCTAGATGTGGTGTATTTAGATTTTAGTAAAGCCTTTGACACTGTTCCTCACAGGCGACTTATAAACAAACTGAGCACCCGAGGGATGGACCCTAAAGTTACTGCTTGGGTTAGAAATTGGTTGGGTGGGAGGCGACAAAGAGTACAAGTAAATGGAGCTCACTCTGAGGAGAAGGATGTTACCAGTGGTGTGCCCCAGGGATCTGTTCTTGGTCCGATTCTTTTTAACATCTTTGTTAGTGATATAGCGGAAGGGCTGTCGGGTAAGATTTGCCTCTTTGCGGATGATACCAAAATCTGCAATAGAGTAGACACCCAGGAAGGTGTAGATAACATGAGGAGGGATCTAGCTAAGCTTGAAGAATGGTCTAGAATTTGGCAGCTGGGATTTAATGTTAAAAAATGCAAGGTCATGCATTTGGGCTGCAGCAATCCAAGGGAGCAATACAGTATAGGAGGTGAAGTACTTTTGTCCACTAAAGAAGAGCGGGACCTAGGCGTGGCTGTGTCTGATGATCTTAAAGTAGTTAAACAGGTAGAAAAGGCGACGGCAAAAGCTAGAAGGATGCTTGGGTGCATACGGAGAGGAATAGCTAGCAGAAAAAAGGAGGTGATAATGCCTCTGTATAAGTCTTTGGTGCGACCTCATTTGGAGTATAATGTGCAATTCTGGAGACTGCACCTTCAAAAGGATGTGAACAGGATGGAGTCAGTGCAGAGGGTGGCTACTAAAATGATTAGTGGGCTTCATTATAAAGCATATGAGGACAGACTTAAGGATCTTAATATGTACACCTTAGAGGAAAGGCGGGATAGAGGTGATATGATTGAGATGTTTAAATACCTCTGTGGCATAAATGTTCAGGGAGAGAGCCTCTTTCAATTGAAAGCAAGTTCTGCTAGGAGGGGACATGGGATGAGGGTGAAGGGAGATAGATTCAGGAGTGATATGCGGAAATATTTCTTTACGGAAAGAATAGTGGATCCATGGAATAGTCTCCCAGTGGAGGTGGTAGAGATGAGGACAGTAACTGAATTCAAAAAAGCATGGGACCAACACAGAGGATCTCTAAAGGTAAAAAGTGGACTGTTGTAGTTGTTGATATGGAAGGACAGACTAGATGGGCCATGTGGTCTTTTTCTGTCATCATGTTTCTATGTTTCTATGTTTCTCTTACAGTAACGTCTCTGGCTTGTGCCTTGCTACTCTTTGTGCCAGGAATGCTTTAGAGCAGTGGTTCTTAACCAGTTTCATATGCACATTTACCGAACCCTTCTTTATTGAAAAATAAAATATGATTTTTTTTCAAATTCAAGATATAGGTATATGTTTTACTGGTTCACAAAATGAATCGTGCATTAACATCACTGTGTTCAAAGAACAAATCCAATACAATGCATGAACTCACAACAAATTACATACAAAACATTTCACAAAGACATGACCTTTTTTAATACTACCACACTGAAATGGTTTTAATTTTTAACCTTATGTATTCCAATAATGAACTTATTGTATTTATGCTATTTATTATTTTTAACATTTTAACACACCCATCACCTAATTTCCATCAGGCTACACCGCTACAATAATAATGAATATTTACTGCAAATCAGTGTGACTTCTGCTGTTGCCTTTGAGAGACCAATTCAGAAATGCGTGGCTTCACCTTGGCAAGTGCCACTCTCATGTCATTTTCACAGCAAAGTCTGTTCCTTTTCTTCATTTTTATGTCCAGCATCCTCGAAAAGGATTGCTCGCAGAGATATGTTGTAACAAATGGTATAAAAATTTCCAGGGCTTTCCTAGCAATAACAGGATACGTTACCATTTGTCGACACCAAAACGTTGAGAGCGTTGTTGTTCTGAAGAGTTGCTGTTGAACCCGGCTCTGCTGAATTTCAATGATTTCGTCGAGGTATTCATCATTGACATCTGCTGTCTCAACACCAAACGTGAACGGCTGTCTCACCCATGCTGGATATGACTCTCTTGTAGGAAAGTATCTGTCGAGAGACTTTGCAAGCTCATCTAAGTGCGTGGCAATTGCTTGCTTCAGTTCCGTGTGTACAGAAATGTCTCCGATTCCAGACACATCTTCGATCTTACTTACACAGTCGTCCAGCAGGGGAAAGTTTGAGAAGTTATCGTTCTGTGTTCGTCGTTTCCATAACGGTAGCTTTTTTTGAAAAGCCTTCAGGTTTTCTTCCGCTTCGATGATGTTGACTCCACCACCCTGCATCTGCTGATTGAGATGATTGAGAGATGCGAATATATCAGCCATGTACGCTAAAATGAGAATGAACTTAGAATTTTTGAAGCAATCTGCATGACGATGTTGGTGCTCTTGCAAAAACAGGGCTAATTCCACACGTATGGCAAAAACACGATTCAGCACCTGTCCCCGGGATAACCACTGAACGTTAGAATGGTACAGAAGTACCTCAAATTCCGAGCCCATTTCTTTACACAGCTCACTGAAGATGCAGTGCCTCAGTGCACTATTTCGCACATAGTTCACACATTCCACTACAATTTTTAATATTTCTGTCATTTCTGGAGGCAAGGTATTTGTTGCCAATGCATGCCTGTTCAGAATACAATGCGTAACAATGATGTGTGGTGCATCGGCTTTCACTAGCGCACCAAAACCAGACTTTCTTCCCAACATGACTGGAGCTCCATCCGTACAAACTGCAGAAACCATATCGCACAAAAGATTGTTGTCTCTGAAGAAGTCATCCACAAGTTTCTTCACATCGGCTGCCTTAGTTGTTGTTGTAAGAGGCTTACAAAATAAAAAATCTTCCTTTATCATGTCGTCTTTCACATAGCGCACAAATACAGCAAGCTGACTTAGATTAGAAACGTCTGTGGTCTCGTCGAGTTGGAGGCTGAATTTTGCCGGGCTTGAAATCAGATCTGCAACTACTTCAGCCAAGATGTCTTTGCTCATGTCTTCTATTCTGTCGCTGATGGTGTCATTTGAAAGAGGAATTTGGGATAATTTAACTTCGGCCGCTTTTCCCAGCATCAGATTCGCCATCTTCAACACAGCTGGTTTTATGAGTGTTTCACCAATGGTGTGTGGTTTGCCCTGCTCTGCGATCAGGTAAGCAACTTCGTACGATGCTGTGAGGATCGGTTTGTTGATGGGTACAAAGCCGAGAGCAGGCAGAGTAGCCTTTTCATCAAATCTGGCTCTCTTCACCTTGAATTCAGCAAGCGTTGTGTTCTTGTATTCCCCATCTCCATGCAGGTTAAGGAAGTGTTCCTTTAGTTTTGCCGGTACTAGACTAGAATTGCTTAACTTGGCATTGCAAATCATGCAGATAGGACGCTGACTCCCATCACGTTCTGTTATATATGCGAATCCATGTTGTACATATTCGTCCGACCACTTTCTTTTTTTGCTCGACATAGTTAGTATGGATTAAAATATTAAGAAAGAAATCACACGACATACCATCACGACAGTCACAAGTCGACTACTGAGTGCACCAAATTCCCTGCAGCACAGATTGGCCAAGCAATGTAGCGTGATCACCTGCAGCCAATGATGGCCAAGCGGGGCGTGTCATCACGAATCATATAAGTCGGGTGCGTGTCTTGTGTCTTGATCTCCGCTGAACCCCTGAGACTGACTCACCGAACCTCTAGGGTTCGATCGAACCCAGGTTAAGAACCACTGCTTTAGAGCATTGGCTCACCTCTCTCATCAGTGATGCTCTGAGGTACCTGCTCTTCTCTTCCATGGGCCATACTCTACCAGCCATACTCCAGGGTGCTAGCTCCCCAGTTTTGATGATCATGATCTAGGGCAATAGTACCCAACCTGTGGTCTGTGGACCCCTGGAGGCCTGTGAGATGATTAGAGGGGGTCTGCAGGACACATAAAAGAGAAAAAAGAGAGAGATGCTGTGGTGATTGGCTGAGGGTGGGAGAAGGGAAAGGCTGGAGGGAATGGGCTGGGGGAAAGGAATCAAAAAGGAGACTGAGACTTGTGGGAACTGGCTGGAGGAAGAAAGAGAGACTGGTGGAGAAAGGAAGAAGAAGGGAGATAGAGGCTTACTGAGGACAGGCTTAGCAATGAGGGGAGAGTGTCCGGGAAGAATTGTGGGGATCAACTAAAAATCCATGCATTTTGGAAGTTAATAAGGCATCCACACAACCATAAAGGTTGGGCACCTACTCCCACTAGCCTTATCCTAGGGTGTCATCTCCTCCCTACTGCCAGCAAAGCTTCAGAGGGTCAACTTCCTATTTCTACCAGCAACACTCTGACACAGAGCCCCCACTTCCACCTGCAATGTTTTGGGATGTGAGCTCCCAACTTCTGCCAGCCACACTCAAGGCCATGATTTCCTTCTTCGGTTAGCAATGGCTCCAGTATGCCTTTGTTTTATTTTGTTTTTTGTTTGTTTTTTTGGGGGGGCCAGGGCAAAGCTTAGCATGCTGAATATACTTGTTCCAAATGCCAGGTATGGTCCACAGGCTGTTGATGATTCCAGAGAAGGCAAAATGTAACTAAGATTGAAATCTTGATTTCTCACATGTTTCATACTTGTGCTAATTCAAACAAAACAGACTTTTTTTGATACTGAGAATGAAGCAATAGCTAGTTTCCAATTAGAAATGCAACATCTCTTGTATGACTGCATTTCAAAATTAAATTTATTAGTAGATGCAAATATATTTCTGGATAATCTGTATGATTCTGAATTCTATCTTCTGAAGCATTTCGCCATCATCTTCAGAATTCAAGCATTTGTGAATATATTGTAAATAGTTGAGAATATCTATTATTCTTAATCCCTGTTATCCATGTTCATTTCCTGTTACTTGTAAACTTGACATATGTTTAATGCTTAAGTACAAAGTTGTTAAAATGTAAACCGCGCTGATGACAAAAGTGTGGTATATAAAAGCTGTTAATAAATAAATAAATAAATAAAAATGTAGAAAAAAAGACTCAGAGAGAACAGCAGTTTGGCACCTCATTATTTACAATGCAGATATAGTCTGTTTGTATAGACCAGGCATGTCCAACAGGTAGATCGCGATCTACCTGTAGATCGCGGAGAGGTCAGAGGTAGATCGCCAGCCCCACTTGGCTCCATCTCTCCAGCAGCTTGCCCCATCACTAGGAGAGAGCTCGTACCGGTAGGTCATTTGTCGAGGGCTTGCCACCACTGTTGATCCTTTGCCTGTCTTTTTTCCCTGCCTGCGAGAATCTTGCTTGTGGGTGTATTGGGGGCGCTTGTTGTTTTTATGCCAATAGTTTGTGGGTACCCCAGGGGGCCGCCGCCTGTGCCCCACGACGAGACGCCACAAGCCCAGTGTCATACTGGGTCTCCTGCCTCTCAGAATCACCCATTCCTGCCCCCGCCCCAACACCCCTTAGAAGTGTGTTATATACCAGGCGATATCCATTCGCCCGGGTTTTACCTGAATACACTTACTGTATTAGTTGTGTCGTGTGCTGGTCATTGGTCGCTTTATAGTTCGCTTTCATTAAAGGTTTTCGGGCAGACACAACAAAGTGTCAAGGATTTGGTGATTTTGGCGGGCTTTTCCAATTTTGTTCAAACTTGCCTGTGCCTTGCCTTCGAATTGGTTCAAACCACTGTGACATTGCCTTTGCAATTTTATTTTGCCTAGCCTTTGCATTCATTCTACACTGCAATTTTATTTCGCATTGCCTTTGTGTTGATTCTACACTGTGTGAAGAATTTCTTAAATCGCGTGTGATGATATTTGAACTTGTTTGGCGGTATTTGATTTTATCTGGTTTGCTGGACAGGTGTTTGAGTTCTTTTAATGATTGTTTGGTGGTATTTGATTATTGGTGCCAGTATGATGAATTCTTATTTTTACTTTTAGAACTGCATGTGTGGTTTTGGCATCTCCATTCCTTGTATTGCACATCATCCAGAGGTCTTCAGTTCCTGTTGATCTTTAATACTTTGGGACAGTGACAGTTCTGGACCAGATTCAGCCAATGTTTATACTAACTTAGCAGATTTGGCCTTCTTACATCCAGCCACCCCAGTATAACGAAGATGAGTGTTCCAAAGAAGAGCAAAATCTACCACTTTCATGATGAATGGGAAATGGACTACTTCTTCATGATGGTGAAAGACAACTGTTCTTGTCTAATTTGTAATGCCCCAGTATCCTTGCCCAAAAAGGGTAATCTGGAACATTATAAGGCTCTGCCTAGCAATAAGTTTAATGCTGATTTTCCACCCAAAAGTGAAATTCGTAAACCGAAGCTCAAAGAACTTAAATTGAAATTGGCTACTCAGCAACAGTTGATGGCGAAGCCAAGGTCACATTCGGTCAATGCAACCATAGCATCCTTCAAGGTCAGCAACCTGATCGCAAGGAAATGCAAACCTTTCACTGAAGTGGAATTTGTAAAAGATTGTTTTCTTGAAGGATTTAAAAATAAGAAAGAGATCATAGCTGCTATTCAAGATGTACAATTGTCAAAAAACACCGTCGTGCGGCGAATAGAAAAGATACACTTTTATTAGTATAAGCATCTACACCAATCCTTATTATATACCGCTTTAAAAGACCTAAACACAAGCTTTAAACTAAGATGCAGTCAGAGGTCCAGCAACGAGATGGGGGTTCTCCAGTCTTTTGCATCGAGTGTCACATGTATGATTATCTCCCAGTTGGTGAGAGGTCCTACATATGCACTAAGTGCAGGGAGCTCTTTGCTCTCAGGGAACGAGTCCGTTCTCTAGAGGCTAGAGTAGAGTAGCAGACCTGGAAGACATAAGAAAGACAGAGAAGTACATGGACGAGACCTACAGGGATATAGTCCTGAAGTCCCACCTCCAGTCTGGCAGCATCCCTGTTGCCATGGAGGAGAGAGGTCACGTGACAGGAGAGCATCACCCTGGTGTGGCAGGAAGTGATCCTGTAACTAGGACCTGTCCTCCAGGTGATGTAAAACCCTCTCGCACCGAGGACGTTTCTCCAGGGCCATGTCCCCATGAGGGGAGGGTCAGGACAGCTGTTATAGTTGGTGATTCAATCATTAGGAATGTAGATAGCTGGGTGGCTGGTGGACGTGAGGATCGCCTGGTAACATGCCTGCCTGGTGCGAAGGTAGCAGATCTCACGCACCGCCTAGATAGGATCATAGATAGTGCTGGGGGGGAGTCTGCTGTCTTGGTACATGTTGGTACCAATGACATAGGAAAATGTGGTAGGGAAGTTCTGGAGGCTAAATTTAAGCTTTTAGGTAGGAAGTTGAAATCCAGAACTTCCAGGATAGCGTTCTCCGAAATGCTTCCTGTTCCACGTGCAGGACCCAAAAGACAGGCAGAGCTCCGGAGTCTCAATGCGTGGATGAGACAATGGTGCAAGGATGAGGGTTTTGGATTTGTTAGGAACTGGGGAACATTCTGGGGAAAGGGGGGGCTCTTCCGAAGGGATGGGCTTCACCTTAATCAGGATGGGACCAGACTGCTGGCATTAACCTTTAAAAAAGAGATAGAGAAGCTTTTAAACTAGAAAATAGGGGAAAGCCGACAGTCACCCAGGAGCGCACGGTTCGGACAAAGGTATCCTTGAAGGATACTACCAAAAGCAGTGAGGTTACAAAAGGGAGTATAGTAGCCCAAATGCCCTTGAGTAAGGAGCAGACAGAGCATAAAGATTCCCAATTACCCATGCCTACCAATAGCCAGATTAATATTAATAAAATGCAGTCTCTAAAATGCTTGTATGCCAATGCTAGAAGTCTAAACAATAAGATGGGAGAATTAGAATATATAGCATTAAATGAGAGGTTAGATATGATTGCACTCTCAGAGACATGGTGGAAGGAGGATAACCAGTGGGACACTGTGATACCTGGATACAAACTATATCGTAATGATAGAGCTGAACAAATTGGTGGAGGGGTTGCGCTCTATGTTAGAGAGGGCATTGAGTCAGAAAGGATTAAAGTTTTGCAGGGAACAAAATATGCTGTAGAATCTCTATGGATTGAAATTCCATTTATGAAGGGGAAGGTGATGGCAGTGGGAGTATACTATCGACCACCTGGCCAGAATGAACAAATGGATGATGAAATGCTCAAAGAAATCAAGGAAGCTAACAAAAGCCACAACAGAGTAGTAATAATGGGTGATTTCAATTACCCCGGTATCGACTGGGACAGTGTCACAGCAGGACAAGCTAAAGAGATAAAGTTTCTAGATGAAATAAATGACTGCTTCTTGGAGCAGCTGGTTCATGAACCGACCAGAGGGGAAGCCATACTGGACCTAGTCCTTAGTGGAACGCCAGATCTGGTGCAAGAAATAAGGGTGTTGGGACCACTTGGCAATAGTGATCATAGTATGATCATGTTTGATTTAATCAGTGGAGGACAGATAGTAAAGGAATCCACAGTACTACCTTTTAACTTTCAAAAGGGTGACTATGATAGAATGAGGAATATAGTTCGGAAAAAACTAAAAGGAGCGGTTCCAAAGGTTAAAGACTTACAGCAAGCTTGGGTGTTATTTAAAAATACTATCCTCGAAGCCCAGACCAGCTGTATTCCACGCATTAAGAAAAGTGGAAGAAAGTCCAAAAAACTGCCAGCATGGTTTAAAGGTGAGGTCAGAGAGGCTGTTGCTGCCAAAAGAGCAACCTTCAGAAAATGGAAAAAAGAGCCAAATGATGAAAACTGGAAACAGCACAAGCACTGGCAAGTTAAATGCAAAGCATTGATAAGGCAGGCAAAGCGGGAATTTGAGAAGAAACTTGCTACGGAAGCAAAAACACGAAATAAAGACTTTTTCAAGTACATTCGTAGCAAAAGGCCTGTGAGAGAGTCAATTGGACCATTAGATGATAGAGGGGTAAAAGGGGCAGTAAGAGGAGACAAGGCTATAGCAGAGAGACTGAATGAATTCTTTGCTTCGGTCTTTACTGAGGAAGATGTAGGGGTGTTACCCAAGACTGAAGTGGTATTTAAAGGTGATACTGCAGAGGAATTGAGAGAAATATCGCTACACCGGGAAGATATATTACAACTATTTGATAAACTGAATAGTAGCAAATCACCTGGACCGGATGGTATACATCCCAGAGTGTTGAAAGAACTGAAATATGAGATTGCAGACCTGTTATTGGTAATCTGTGAACTTTCATTAAAATCATCTGTAATACCTGAAGATTGGAGGGTCGCCAACGTAACACCAATTTTTAAAAAGGGTTCCAGGGGTGACCCGGGAAATTACAGACCGGTGAGCCTGACGTCAGTACCAGGGAAAATGGTAGAAGCCATCATAAAGAACAAAATTACACAGCATGTCGATAGTCATGACCTAATGGGAGACAGCCAACATGGCTTTAGACAAGGCAGATCTTGTCTTACTAATCTGATCTGTTTTTTTGAAGGTGTGCATAAACAGGTAGACAAAGGTGAGTCGGTTGATATAGTGTATCTGGACTTTCAGAAAGCTTTTGACAAGGTCCCCCATCAGAGACTTTTGGCGAAGCTAAAAAGTCATGGGATAGGAGGCAGTGTACTATTGTGGATCGGGAACTGGTTAAAAGATAGAAAGCAGAGGGTAGGGCTAAATGGCCAATATTCCCAATGGAAAAAGGTGAATAGTGGAGTACCCCAGGGATCTGTACTGGGTCCGCTACTTTTTGACATATTCATAAATGACCTGGAAAAGGGAATAACTAGTGAGGTAATCAAATTTGCAGATGACACAAAACTGTTTAAAGTTGTTAAAACCCAAGAGGATTGTGGAAAACTGCAGGAGGATCTGGATAAATTGGAAGACTGGGCATCCAAATGGCAGATGAAATTTAATGTGGACAAGTGCAAAGTTATGCACCTAGGAAAGAACAACCCACACTATAGTTACAAGATGCAAGGCTCCACATTAGAAACCACCACCCAGGAAAAAGATTTAGGAGTCATCGTGGATAACATGTTAAAACCCTCCGCCCAGTGTGCAGCGGCGGCCAAGAAAGCAAATAGAATGCTAGGTATCCTAAGGAAAGGGATGGAGAATAAAACAAAGGATATTATAATGCCTCTGTATCGCTCCATGGTACGACCGCACCTTGAATATTGTGTGCAATTCTGGTCACCGTATCTTAAAAAGGACATAGAGTTATTAGAAAAAGTACAGAGAAGAGCCACCAAATTGGTGAAGGGGATGGAAGGCTACTCCTATGAAGAGAGGCTAAAAAGGTTAGGGCTCTTTAACCTAGAAAAGAGGCTGCTGAGGTGAGATATGATAGAGGTGTATAAATTAATGAATGGAGTGGAACGGATAAACGTGGATAAATTGTTTACGCTATCAGAATATAGAAGGACTAGGGGGCATGTAATGAAGCTACAGGGTAAACTATTTAAGACAAATAGGAGAAAATATTTCTTCTCTCAACGTGTAATCAAACTCTGGAATCTGTTACCGGAGGATGTAGTAAGGGCTGTTAGTATAGCTGGGTTTAAAAAAGGTTTGGACAAGTTCCTGGAGGAAAGGTCCATAAACCACTATTAAAAAGGGACCCAGGATATCAATGCTTGGCCTAGTACAAGCACTGCAGAACCTGTGTCTTTTGGGGAAACTGCTAGGTACGTATGACCTAGATTGGCCACTGTTGGAAACAGGATACTGGGCTTGATGGACCTCGGTCTGACCCAGTATGGCATTTCTTATGTTCTTATGTTCTTATGTTCTTATGATGTGTGGAGACACAACTGAACAATTGTTGGTGGATGTTTCAAATTGTGTTGCTTTCTCACTCCAACTGGATGAATCTACAGACATAAGAGACATTAGTCTTTATCCGGATAGTTTTTGAAGACTTCAGTGTTAAAGAAGAACTACTTGGAATGATTTCTTTAAAAGGGAGAACTACCAGTCAGGAAATATTCAGTTCTTTCCATTCTTTTGTGACAAAGTGTAATCTTCCATTGCATAGACTTGTTTCCATCACTACTGATGGAGCAAGAGCAATGATAGGTGAGGTTAACGGTTTCATAGCCCTCTGTAGACAGCATGACGACTTCCCAGATTTCTTTTCTTACCACTGCATCATTCACCAGCAAGTTTTGGCAAGCAAGAGACTCAATACAAAGACTGTCATGGACATCACTTTCAAAATTGTAAATTCAGTTCGTGGAAGATCACTTCAAAGATGGCTTTTCAATCTTACTCTTGATGAAGGGGCAGCAGAAATAATTTTGCACACAGATGTAAGGTGGCTAAGTAGGCACAAATTTCTGCAAAGAGTTTGTGATTTGCTGAATGAAATAAGAAGTTTTTTGAAGGAGAAGGGAGATGACCAAGCAGAGTTGGAAGATGAGGAGTGGTTATGTGATCTGGCATTTCTCGCTGACTTTACAGGTGAACTAAGCGATATGAACCTTGAACTACAAGGTAAAAACAAATGCATTGGCGAGATGATGAATACAGTTTCATCCTACAAGAGCAAATTTGAGCTAATGATGACTGACCTTGCAAACAACACTTTTGATCATTTTCCTAATACACAAGACCTTCTGGGACAATATCCAAATTTTGTTTTGCAGAATGAGAAGTATGTGACAGAAATCTGTTCTGTTATCCAGGAATTCGAAAATAGATTCATTGACTTCCAAAAAATTGGAACAGTTGTGGAGTACTTGTCATACCCATTCAAAGTAGATGTGGACATTAAAGAAACTGCAGCTGCTATCAGTAAAAATTACTCATTGAACAATCCATCTCTTGAAAACAAAATATTAACCCTTAAAATGACATTTTTCTCAAGACCTGTGCTGAGCAAGAATCGTTTTGGAAGCTAGTGCCTAGAGACAAATTTCCCAACTTGAGAAGATGCAGTGAAGATGTACACTCTTGTTTCAGTTCAACTTATTTGTGTGAATCTGCATTTTCCCATCTGAAAATGACAGAGTACATAACGTTCCAACATGACAAATGAACATCTCCAGGATTCCCTGAGACTGGCCCTCACACAATATTCACCCAACTTCAAAAAGCTGGTGGGTGACATGCAGGCTCAGACATCTCACTAATGAGCAAGAGTGAAATATTAAAGATTGTGCAAGATCAGCCTGGATCAATACTTGACATAAATTTAACACAAATGTATTTATTTAGACAGTTTTGTATACCACCTTGTCCTTCAATCAAAGTGGTCACAACACAATTGGGGGATACGAGACACATATGCTAATACTTACAGGGAACATGGGCTATGAAGGGTTAAGTGGCTTGCCCAAGACCACATGGAGCACCTGTGGAACTAGAAACCCCAGTCCTTCTGGCCCAAGGTTGCTGTCCTTTAGTGGACCTTCTGGCCTGAGGTACCTTGCCCCAACCACTAGGCCACTCCTACCTCAAATTACTCAATAAAAGTTAAAGAAAGTTATTACTCAATAAAACTTTAAGAAAAAATGTACTTTTCATTTCCCCTCGCAGTTCTTACTGAATCTTCGTCTCTGTTTTGTTTTTGCTTAATTTGCTTAATAGCTGATCACATCCAAGTAAATGACAGAAGGTTCATTAAAAATGGGGTGGGGAGATCCTCCAACTTTATTGGGTTAAAATTTAATTTGAAACTTAATTTTCATGGTGGAGATCACCGGCACTTTTGGCCGGAAAAAGTAGATCACGACCTGTTCTAAGTCGGACATGCCTGGTATAGACAAATTCCCTGTGTCAAATCAAACACTTATGCCCACAAGCACAGTATACACAGATGACTGGACAAAATGCTCGACATAAAAATTCCAACTTCTTACCCCATATTTACATTGGCGGGATGTAGCTCCATACTGGAAGCGACATTGTTCATCAGCATCATACACTTGTCCTGGGGCCACAGCAGGATACACAAAGTCACGCTTAGAAGGTTCATTATCCAGGCATGTGCCACGGCCCGAGCTGTTCAATATAAAGTACAAAACAAATTAAGAATTCTCTGGACTTCTTTAAGTAGCGTTTAGAATAATCACCCATACTGACTTGAGCTTCAACACTTTGTGGTATGTTAAAAAATAATACTCTTTAAAGTAAACACACAGCACAATGGCCTACCTTTTCTGAATTCTACTTCTGTGTTAGACCAAGAAAGGGCAAAACAATCATATATACTTTATCAATTCCTCTCTCATATTATATGGCCACAAGGTCCTCCTCTATTAAGCAGATAGAGCAAGGCTTCCCAAACGTGTCCTGGGGCCCCTACAGGCATTCAGGATTTTAGGATATTAACAGATATGATACATGCAATTTCCTCATGCATATTCGGTTTGGATATCCTGGAACCCCGAACTGGCCATAGGTCCCCCAAACAGGTTTGGAAATCCATGGCATACAGGAAAAAAAGGTTGTCTTTCCAAACAATGAATTCATATAGGGGGTCATTCCAAAACACGAATAAGCCATTTGGATGTGCAGGATAGACATTTTTCTCGCTAAAATGTCTAGAAGCGCTTTCTGAAACCACGCAGCCCTGCACGTGTGCAGCACTAGGATGGGGATCTCAGAATGTGGGTGAGAGATGGTGGAATGAGGGCGCAGCAAGCTGCAGAGACATAGAAAGGGTATTCACGAAACACCTGTGTATGTCCTGTTTCCCACGGATGCCTATGTTATACCAGTTCAGCTTATAATCAAATACACTCCAGATATATCAAAAATGAAGTAGACAATGAAACTCAAAATTCTCTAGCAGGTATTATACAAAATGAAGTGCATCCACACTATAACGCATGAGGTCTCAGACTGTGGGATTATGTGGCCAAAACTGACCTACTGTATCTCCCAATTTTGCATCAACGACCTCTCTGGAAGTGTTAGTAATAACCAGGTGCACTCTCAAATTTCACTCATCCTGCTTAAATAAAACATAAAAACCAAATAATCTTCAATCTTAAAAACCAAATAATCTTCAATCTTCAAAAATCAAAACCTTTCACTGAAAAAATATATATTCTTATCTTATTTGCTGTAGATGAACAAGCTGGCAAAAACGTTTGTTCAAACTGTCAGATCACCCAACGCCGTTCACTGGCACTGCCTACGCGTTTCTCCATGCGGTTCTTCAGGGGTTAACTGTGAAAAATGCCAACGCCGTTCACTGGCACTGCCTACGCGTTTCTCCACGCGGTTCTTCAGGGGTTAACTGTGAAAAATGCCAAACATCCAAACAACAGCTCAGCAAGTAACTATTACCAAAGAAAAAAGAAAAGAGAAAACAAAGTCACCTCTTCTATTCCATTCATCGCTACAAAATACATATACCTTACAATAAACCATTACTACTACCACATCTCTCAAGCTCACAGGACTTACAGAATGCTGCCCACGTACTTCGCCAATACCGCACTGTTCTACAATACAATTAACCACAGCCGGGGGAAAACGCTGCGCATGCGGGTTAACCCTACTGGGAGGTACGTTAAAGCCCGGCCGTAGGGTTAACCCACATGCACGGCGTTTTCCACCGGCTGTGGTTAATTGTATTGTAGAACAGTGCGGTATTGGCGAAGTACGTGGGCAGCATTCTGTAAGTCCTGTGAGCTTGAGAGATGTGGTAGTAGTAATGGTTTATTGTAAGGTATATGTATTTTGTAGCGATGAATGGAATAGAAGAGGTGACTTTGTTTTCTCTTTTCTTTTTTCTTTGGTAATAGTTACTTGCTGAGCTGTTGTTTGGATGTTTGGCATTTTTCACAGTTAACCCCTGAAGAACCGCGTGGAGAAACGCATAGGCAGTGCCAGTGAACGGCGTTGGCATTTTTCACAGTTAACCCCTGAAGAACCGCGTGGAGAAACGCGTAGGCAGTGCCAGTGAACGGCGTTGGGTGATCTGACAGTTTGAACAAACATTTTTGCCAGCTTGTTCATCTACAGCAAATAAGATAAGAATATATATTTTTTCAGTGAAAGGTTTTGATTTTTGAAGATTGAAGATTATTTGGTTTTTATGTTTTAGTACTCATTTAAGCAGGATGAGTGAAATTTGAGAGTGCACCTGGTTATTACTAACACTTCCAGGGAGGTCGTTGATGCAAAATTGGGAGATACAGTAGGTCAGTTTTGGCCACATAATCCCACAGTCTGAGACCTCGTGCGTTATAGTGTGAGTGCACTTCATTTTATTTATTATTTATTTATTTATTTAACATCTTTTATATACCGCACTATTTATAATCAGCGCGGTTTACATAGAACAAGAAAACATCAGACAGAATACAATATCTGAGTATTTTACATATAACAGGAACAATAACTTGGGTAAACCGGGGTAATTAATTAAAACAAATAGTAATTATTTATTTTTATTTATTTAGAACAAATTGTATAATACCTGCTAGAGAATTTTGAGCTTCATTGTCTACTTCATTTTTTATATATCTGGAGTGTATTTGATTATAAGCTGATGTGCACACACTCTGCAACTAAAGTCCTACACTTAGTGTACGTTAGTTATACCAGTGGCAACATGGAATAAGGCCAGGACTTAGAAAAAATTCTGCTCTGACCTTTAATGCGTCCCATAGAGATGAATGGCTGTAACACATCAGTATTGAAATGCTGTCTGGGAGGGCATAAGATGCAGTTGAAAAGAATAGAATGCACAGGAGAGGGACATTTGTAAGGTTAAGGAACAATAAAAAAAACACCCTTAGAGAAATATAAAGCACTGCAATAGTCTTTATTCTGGCTATGCTGACATTTGCTGCTTGTGCTAAAGGGGTTGTTCTTGGCTTCCTTAAGAATTCCTGTGTTCAGAAAATTGGGAATATAGATGTAGGGATGGTATGTGAGGCAGTATGGAGCAGAATCGTGTTTGGCTGAGAAATATAGATCAGAAGTGGCGTCCTGAGGCACCATGCCATTATGTCTTCACAGCAGTTGTTTATAGGTGCAGGGCATGGTTCTGGCAGAGGTATGTTATTTATGACTGCAAGTGAAAGTGTGTGTATGTGCATGTGTATGATTTTGTGTGTTGCATGGGAGAATCTAGTGTGCTCATCCGCAAATCTGGGAGGAAATGAACGCCTGGCCAGTTCATGGGCTGTAGGGATGACCGCAGCATCACCAGGTACCAGTGTGATCAGGCAAAATAAATCAGAAGAGGTTCTCTATAGCGAAATGTCAAATCATATCACTGTGGCTAATAAGGGACCCTCAGAATGAGAGCATTCAAAAGTGCAAATAGCACTAAGACATGCCTAGAAGCACCATCAATGGACTCTAAAAATGTACACATTTGTAGAGAGTGATGATGGTGCCTTTGGTCATGTATTGGTGCTGTTTGCACTGTTGAATGCTTCCATTTTGAGGGTCCCCTACTAGTGACAGGGATATGTTTTGACATTTCGCAGTACAGAACCTCTTCTGATTTTTTCTGGTCCATATTTAGCATTGTACAGACTGTTTTCAGAGATGGCCACTGCAAGCATAACTAAGGTTGTCTTCTACTGCCATGCATGTTGTGATGCAAGGTAAGGCATGACAAACATATCTTTATCTTTATTAGGAGCTTAATATACCGCTCACATTAAAAGTACCAAAGTGGTTTACAATTGCTTAAAAATATATACTGCTTTGAAAAGGAAACAGAATGCAAGCAATCAGATAGGAGAGAGACAGCAAGTAAAGCAAAGGACAGCAGATAAGGGAGGGCTACGAAAGAAAGGGAAGGATACAGACAAGACATCAGCGGGGGGCAGGAGCCAGGGGGGAGGGGAGGTCAAAGGCTGTGCAAAAGAGGTGGGTCTTTAGTAGGGCCTTAAAGGTAATGAAGGAGGGTTCCAGGTGGAGGACAGAAGGGAGCGAGTTCCAGATGGGGCCGAGGATAAAGAAGGCAGAGGAACGAGTGGACTCCAGATGGGCTTGGGTTGGAGATGGAAGAGACATGTGGTTAGAGTGAATGGACCTAAGGAGTCGATGGGGTGTATGAAGGTGAACCAAATCGGAGAGGTAGAGGGGACTGCCGTGTGGATTGATTTGTGAATGAAGATGAGGATTTTGTACTGAATTCTGAATGGAATTGGGAGCCAATGCAAATGGATGAGAATAGGTGTAATGTGATCTGTACGTGAGGCGTGTGTCAGAATATGTGTGGTGGTGTTCTGGACTTTCTACCTGCTTTTATACTATCTTAGAATGCACTAAGATTACTTTGCAGTGTTCTGGGCATGCAACAGCCTGTTATATATTGTATAGTCTAGTCTGCATCAACATTTTTGTATCATTAATTTAATTTAATTTAATTAACAGGTTTTTTTATACCGCTTCTTCCATTGATCAGATGCGGTTTACATATAACAACAATCAACAGAGCAGGCTGTTTTACATATAACAGTAGTAACTTGGAGGTTGCTTTTACTAATTAACAGTTAACAAGTAACAATTAGAGAACTATATACAAATGTACAGGTTTAAACTATATACAGAGTTATTTATTTTTCAGTTTTCAATGCATTATTTTAGGAGATGCACGTTTTACAGGAGGGAGTGGCCATTCATGGATATATCGTGGAGACAGGCGGGATCGAAAACATCCATCTTTTCAGAATATGGTCAGTGCCAGGACATACAAAGCCATTTGCTGCGTATAGCCATGTCTCGTACTCCATAGTGCTTTGTTCGTGCTATGCCGAAAACATCTAAGTCCCCAATTCAGAAACCGCAGGAGCGTCTACCCCTGCGGTTGCAGAATCATGTTTAAATTGGGCCCATTTTCGATTTAGATGTGCCTGTGGGCCAGACATGCATGTTCTGAAATTGGGCACTTGGAGCCTGATTCTAGAAGGGGTATGTCTGGGCCGTCTGGATTGCCCCGATCAGGACGGGCCTGTTAGGACCCGATTCTGAACCATGGGAGCAAGATGGCTCTGCTGGTGCAGGTTCGGGTTTTGAAAGATGGCCCAGCATGCTCCTACAACCTACCCGCTGCCTTGGAGTGCCCCTTTTCCCCGCTGCTTGACCCTGACAGAGGCAGCCAGGGCCCTGATCGAGCGGCAGGAACTCACCCTGCTTGCTGCCATCGCTGCTGGAAGAGCTGGCCGGCCGATCCGGAGGGGCGGCCAGTGCTTATTCCACTTCCGAGGTGGCCGTCTCCCCAGCAATCCCCAGACATTCAGGGCTATGACTGGAATTGGCCATGTACGTCCAGGGGTCGGTCCCGCCCACCCTCTGCCCATTCTCTACCCCCATCCCCCGCAGAATGTGCAATGTCTCTGTGCGTGCAGGGGGGCCAGGGGGCAGCATACAGTGAAGGCAGATAGTGGGGCTGTACGTCCCACCGGGACATCCTGCTCTGCTATTCGCCTTCCTGAATGGATCCATAATGTCTGGTCACATAAGACTAATACAGCCAATTAAAACACGCAGTACCCCTAATGAAAATGCTAATAAATGAATAAAATAAAGACATATGGTTAGGATAACATATAATAGCTAGGGCCCAGCTCAAATATTTAATCTATACATAAAAGACCCTCTGTACAGAGGAGTTATACTTAGACAAAACTCCTCATAGGACTACAACTCTACATTAAGGGAGGAGTAGCCTAGTGGTTGGGGCAAGGTACTTCAGGCCGGAAGGTCGGGGGTTCAAATCCCACTAGAGGACAGCAACCTTGGGCCGGAAGGACTGGGGTTTCTAGTCCCACAGATGCTCCTTGTGGTCTTGGGCAAGCCACTTAACCCTCCATTACCCATGTTCCCTGTAAGTATTAGTGTATGTGTCTCATATCCCCACGTGTTAAATGTATCCCCCAATTGTGTTGTGACCGCTTTGATTGAAGGATAAGGCGGTATACAAAACTGTCTAAATAAATAAATAAATTACTTATGCCTTTGACTAGGAAACAAATAGTGCTGTAAAGCATATTCACAAGCTCTTTCAAAATTCCATGAATAGGTGGGTTTAATTGTATTAACACTGGTAACACAAAGGAGCCCTTCTATGAGGCTTTAGTATGATTTTGCTTATCATAAATTTAAATGTTCTAGCTCAGGTCATCCACACAGACACACACACACACATATATATATAGAGAGAGAGAGAGAGTGAGAGAAAGATACTATTTTTTCTACAATTACTATTTTTTTCAAAGTGAACTTTGTTCTTACAACACATTTCCATGTGGTGGACCCAGAAACACAAAGCAAGCCAGGAGACTGACAGGGTTCCTTTGTATGGAAATAAAAAATAATAATTATGTCTTAGCTTTAGTCAGTCTAAATAAAATAGGACAGATGTTTTCTTTTTTTGTTCTTTTTTTTATTTTTATTTCACATGTGAAAACATTTGACTTTTTAAGGAATTTCTATGCCAATATTTAACAATTTTCTCCTACCAACATTCCCTTAAAATATGCCAAAACTTGTGGGGCTTTTCCTCTCTCAAATCCTTTCCATTCTCTTTGCCAGAAGTAAATTATTATACAAGTATTGTTTTGGACATCATAATTCCAGTTTTTCTTCACAGATAAATGATCATAAAATAATTGTATTGCTCTATTTGCTTTTAAAGATTTTGCTACATTTTGTTCTAATGATTTTGCTACCATTTTGTTCAAAACAAACAGACATTTGGGGGCAGAGGCAACTTCCCCAGTACCATAGTTCATTAAGGTCCAAGTACTGGTCAGCAGAACCCCAGGCCTCTCTATTCAGTTTTTGCTGACACTCTCAGGAAACAGGTGGTGGAATCAAAAGAAGAGGTAGCAAGGCTGAGAAGCATTCATGGCAATGAGGACTGAATAGATGAAATGCTTCTTGAGGCATCAAAGAGGAAATTCTAGCACAGGGGAAAGTGACACTGGCCCACAAGACAATAGTTGGACACAAATTACCACAGCCAGAAGACTCTACACTCCAATTTCACTTTTCCTCAAGTCGAAGAATCCGTATGCAGCTCTAAAAGTAGAAGAAGATTAATCTTCATAGGAAGAGGAGGAACTGGAACTGATATAGCCTAAACATTCAGTATCAGCAATCACTAAGCTTAGGAAGTGAAAAGTACTAATACTGTAGTTGGTGATTTCTATCTGCGGAGTATGGAGGCATCTATCTATTAACCAGACATGATGTCCTATGAGGTATGTTTTCTGCTGGCTGCCAAGATCTGAGACATTACAGAGAGAATGCCAAGAATCATAAAGCTGACTATTATTCAATGCTGATCATCTTCTATTATACGAATAATACTGCTAGGTACTCCCCAGAACATATCGAACATGACCTCATGGTTCTGGAAGAGAGGTGGAAGCAGACAGATATATAGATGGTATTCTCCTCAATCCGCCTTTCCTAGCATGGGAGGTTACTTCTACTCTCTCCTATGCTGATCTTCTTTCCTGTCTAAAATTGGAGTTCTTTTCCTATGTTATGTATTTTATTTATTGTACCCTATTAGGATGCTACCCAGCCAGAGTGGTATAGAGCAGTTCAGCAGTTAGATAGAGACTATCCAGTCTTTTGCACCAAGTGCCAAATATATGATTATGTACCAGTTAGTGCCTATATGAAGAGTTCCTTTTTCTCAGAGAATTGGTTTGAAATCTTGAGGCTAGATTGGAAGACATAAAGAGCTGAGGCAGACGGCTATACAGAGGAGACCTTCAGAGACATATAGGGTTGCCAACATTTTGAAAGAGAAAAACCAGCCACCTGTGGCTAGTCATGCTTCGCCCATACCCACCCCATCCCGTCCTTTCCCCACCCCCTGTCTGGCTCCCACTCTAACCTTGTTCCAATCCCTGCACTTAAAAAAACTGCAGAGAGGGCAATGTGCAAACTGAACTAGCAAGATTGCTACACATTCTTAAACAGAAATTCTATACTGACAGAATACACAGCATTGGTTGTACACACACACACACACACAAAATAGAGATTGGCCTTCATCAATAAATGAGCACAAAACAAAAAGAGAAATATATAGACAAAAATTAAACTGAAACCCCAAGAAGCCAGACTCCACATGCAGTGCAACATCAGATAAATAAGAGATGCATTTCCCCATACTGGGTAAAATATAAAGTGTGATGAAGAAGCCCATACTGAACATATGGAAGTAGAAGAAAAGGATAATTTTACCTTTAAACAAACTGACAGTCAGGCTGCACACACGTTTCAGCGTTTGCAAGAGAGAGGCAAGCATAGGGAAACAGGAGCTAGGCTGACACACCCAAGTTCTGACGTAACAGCAAGCCTGGAACCTAATTACACGCACCTGTTCAGGAAGGCAGACCCAAGGCTCAGGGAACAGGAATATAAACCCTGGCTAGGAGAAAGCAAGGGAGGAGGAGTTGGTGATTGGAGTCTTGCTGAGAGAGCTGGTAAGAGTGTTGATGAGAGTATTGACTGGAGAGGTGGTTGGAGAGACGGTTGGAGAAGAGCTGGGAGGAGACCTTTGAGGAAACCCAGCTGCAGTTCTGGAATTGAAGCAGACAGAGCAGAAGGAGAGAAGGGACAGACTGCTGTCAGAAACCTGCCCAGAGGGAGAGAGCAGAGAGACCTTCAGACTTCATTGCCAGATAAAAAGCTTCAAGGAGCTCACAGGTGGGAACCTAGCACTAAACCCAGGAGTTTGCAAAGCTCAGTTTGGGACTGGGAACCAGAGCAGTGCTCCAGACAAGAACTCCAAACAGGGAATCAGAGAGCGTTTCCCTACAGCTGGAAAAAGATAGCTGAACAAAGCCAGAGAGGAATCTCCACAATCTCAGGTATTTCCAATCCTTACCATTTAGAACTGTGCCCAAAGGAAGCACCAGAGGTCTTAGGGGGAAATTATCCTAAGCCGTATAATAACAGCTTAAAGCCAAACTCCATAGTTCCAGAGTTTGAAGAGATGCAACAGGACTTTAATGAGAGTGACTCAGCAGAAGTGCCTCTGGACTGTACACTGTGTTTGGCAGATGATATAGAATCCCTTTGCTAAAGGTGTATGAGGGAGCTGAGTGTGAACAAAGGGAAAGAAGATATTTTTCTTTGTGAGAAGAAGCTGTTATGTTTTCTATCTGTTACATATGATATGCATTGCACGTTTTGTGAGCAAAGAGTGTGAAGCTCAATCAGTTTAAGTTCTGTAAATATACTCGAGCAAACACCTGAAGAGTATCCTGATTTAATCTGCACTGAATCTTTTTGTTGGGGAATAAATTCTTGTCATTTTGCCTTACCACTGGTCTCACAACTATTTCCTTATCAGAGGGCAAAAGAACTACCACTCCCAGCAGGCATAGCGGGAGCAAAAGGTTTTATCTCACCTTCTGCAAGGAGCATATAATGGCAACCCCAACCCTCTGAGCCCTAGCCGGAGGGCTGGGGCTTGACAAAAGGTAGCACAAAGTCCATTCATTCAATTGAAAATAAAATTATTTTTTCTACCTTTGTTGTCTGACCATTTTATTCTCTGATCATACTGGTCCCGATCTGAGGCTTCTGTGTTCCTGTCTTCTCTTAGCTCTCTTTCTATGGTCTATAGTCCATCTGCCATTTCTTGTCTCTTCTGTTGTTTTCTTCACTTCCTTCCATCAGCCTATTTCCAGTCCCAGTAACCCTCACCAGTATCAGCCCCCTTTCCAGTCCTCCCCTCCCACTGCATTCCAATATCAACCCCCTTGCATTCCCAGGACCTTCAGTTGTGTCCATTCCCTTCTAGTCCCCCTCCTTCCTCACTGTCCAGCCCCTTCTAGTCCAAATACCATACCCGTCCCAGGTATCAGCTCACTTCCACTCCCAGTGCCATCCCCGTGTCAACTCCCTTCCAGTCACCCTACCCTCTCTCCATCCCCCTTCCAGTGCCATCCCCATCCATCTGCTCCCTTCTAGTCCCAGTGCCCCCTCCCTTCCAGCCTCCTCCCCATTACCCAGTCACTTACCAGTAGCATCCCCAGGTGTCATTCCCTTTGAGCCCCCTCCTCCTTACCCCCTCTGTCAGCTCCCTTCCTGCCACCTCCTTCCTCCCTATTTCAGCTGCCTTCCTGCCTCCACCTTCCCCCGTCCAGTCCCTTCCTGACACCTCCTTCTCCCTCTCTTTCAGTTGCCTTCCAGACCTCACCTTCCCCCCCCCACCTCTTTCAGCTCCCTTCCAGCCAACTCCACCCTGTCAGTCCCTCCCTGCCACCTCCTTCCCCCCCTTTTTCAACTCCCTTCCAGCCCTCACCTTCCCCCTGTGTCAGTCCCTTCTGCCACCTCCTTCCCCTTTCAGCTGCAGCTCCTGCTTCTTAATGAGCACCGGCTGCAATAAAACTAATTTAAAAACAAAATGAAACCTGTGTGGAGCCCTCCAACCCTATGGAAGCCCTGCTGCAGCGCCTGTGCTCAAAAAGAAGTGACGCTACAGGGGGCAAGACGTTGCAGCAGGGGTTTCATAGGGCCAAAGGGCTCTGCACAAGTTTCCTTTTGTTTTTAAATTAGCTTTATTGCAGCCTCTGCTCTATAAGAAGCAGGAACAGTGGCTGCAAGAGGAAGGTGAGGCTGCATGGGGGACTGGGGAATGCAGATTAAAAGCCGGTTTTCTGCTCTGGCCACTCCCAGTCTTGTGCCAGGGCAAAAAAAATGGCTATTCAAGGGCCAGTTTTTGATCTCTGCCGGTAGCCGGCCTGGCCACAGAAAAACTGGCCAGTTGGAAACCCTAGAGATATACTAGACTAGTTTCACCTCTAGTCTGGCAGCCCTTGTGCTATCTTGGAACTAGGTCATCTGGAAGGAAAGCATCGTTTTTGTTGTAGCAGGAACTGATCCTGTACTTAGGACCTGCCTTCCAGGCACTAGAACCCCTGTGTAGCTGGTGCTTGGATCATTAAGAATACAGATTATAGGGTGCAAGGTTCACTTGTTAACTTACCTGCCAGATGCAAAGGTGGAAGACCTCATGCATCAACTAAATAGGATTATAGAGAGTGCTGGGAAGAGCTGGCGGTCATGGCACATGCAGGTACAAATGACACAGGAAGGTGTGGGAGGGAGGTTGTGGATGCCAAATTTAAGATTTTAGAGAGGAAATTGAAATCCAGAATCTCCAGAGTAGCATTCTGAGCAATGTTCTCGTTTTCACATGGATGATCTCAAAGCAGCCTCAATTCTGGTGTCTCAGTGTATGGATGAGATAAATGTGCAAGGAAAATTGATTTTGCTTTGTTAGGAACTAGGCAACATTGTATTTATTTGCTGCTTTAGATACAAATGACAGAGCTCCAGAAGAGTTATGGAATGACATCAAGAAGGTTGTGTTGGAAGAAAGAGAAAAGTCTCTACAAAAGGTGAAAAAGCAAAAACGGCCAAAATGGATGACCAAAGAAACTCTGAAAATTGCCAAGAAATGCAGAGAAGCTAAAGCCAGAGGAGAAAGAGAGGCAATCACAGAACTCAACAGAGATTTCCAACGTGCGACAAGACAAGACAAGGAAAAGTACTACAACGACGCATGCAAGGAAATAGAAGCAGAAATTATTAGAGGAAGAACAAGATTGGCTTACCTAAAACTACAAGAGTTAAAGAAAAAATTCCAACCTCGAATTGGAATGTTACAAGATGCTCAAGAATCTATGTTGAATGATTCTGAGAAGATCAAGAAAAGGTGGAAAGAATGTAAAGAGTTTTTATATGATAAACATCAAGTGAACCAACAGCTGTTTCAACCTGTACCTTATGATCCGGAACCATTGGTGAAGAAAGAAGAAGTTGAAGCA
The DNA here is from genome assembly GCA_033557465.1 of Ichthyophis bannanicus. Classification (NCBI taxonomy): domain Eukaryota; kingdom Metazoa; phylum Chordata; class Amphibia; order Gymnophiona; family Ichthyophiidae; genus Ichthyophis; species Ichthyophis bannanicus. The sequence goes on from CM066032.1 coordinate 295,114,791, forward strand.
GCACTGAAAGCCTTAACAAAGAACAAAACACAAGATATTGATGGCATTCCCATAGAAGTATTACTGCAATCTGATGCAGCTGTTACCATACTTACAAGGCTCTGCAAGGAAATTTGGAAGACAACACCATGGCCAACTGACTGGAAAAGATCTGTGTTTATACCAATACTAAAGAAAGGTGATCCAATTGACTGTGGAAATTATCGTACAATCGCTCTGATCCTACATGCCAGCAATATTGTACTGAAGATTATTCAACAGAGACTACAACCATACCTGGAACAAGAACTGCCTAAAGTGCAAACTGGTTCATGAAAGGGCGAGGAACGAGAGACATCATTTTGGATGTGAGATGGATTGTTGAAAAGACTAAAGAATACCAAAAGGATATCTATTTGGGCTTTATTGACTATAGCAAGGCTTTTGACTGCGTAAACCATGAGAAACTCTGGGCCACATTACGAAGCATTGGTATACCAGAACATCTGATTGTTCAGTTCAAACTGTTGCTTCTTGATCAATGTACAGATTGTGCAAGAGAACGAAGAGAAACAGAATGGTTTAAAATCAGCAAAGGTGTACAACAAGTCTGCATATTTTCCCCCTACCTGTTTAATTTATATGCAGAACAAATCATCAGAGAAGCAGGATTGTATGAAGACAACAGAGGTGTGAAGACTGGTGGAAGACTCATCAACAACCTTTGTATTGCTGATGATACCACATTACTGGCTGAAAGTGAAGATGATCTGAAACATTTTCTTCTCACAGTCAAGGAACATAGTCTTAAAATGTGCCTGCACTTTGATGTAAAGAAGACAAAGATTATGACATCTGGCAAAATCAATAAGTTCATTGTTGATGAAGAAGAAATTGAAATCGTGGATAACTTTAACCTATTTGGATCAACTATCAATAAAGAAGCAATAGGCAGTCAAGAAATCCGACAACACATTGCTCTTGGCAGAATGACTATGAAGGACCTAGACAAGATTCTGAAGAGCAGAGATGTCTCTCTCCATACAAAAATTTGATTAGTTCAAACCATGGTATTTTCAGTAACATCATATGGATGCAAAAGTTCGACAGTGAAGAAGATAGACAGGAAGAAAATTGATGCCTTTGAATTATGGTGCTGGCGGCGAATATTGCGTACACTATGGACTGCCCGAAGAACAAACCAGTCAGTACTAGAGGAGATCAAACCTAAACTTTCTTTAGAAGATCAGATGACAAGACTTCGACTTTCATACTTTGGACACATCATGCGAAGAGAGAGATAATTAGAGAAAGAGATCATGTTTAGCGAGATAGAAGGTCAATGCAAAAGAAGAAGGCCAGCAATGAGATGGATCGATACAGTAACAGCAGCTACGGGTGCCAGTCTGTCTACAATGAGCTGCCTGATTGAAGACCAAATTTAGGACAACTATCTAGAGGGTTGCCATGAGTCGACACCAACTCGATGGCACTTAACAACAACATACCATCAATCCAATTTTCTAAGCATCTCACAAAGTCAAACATGAGAAATATTGCCATGACACATGCTAAAAACAAACAGTAAAAAAAATTACCCATTATACACAGGTACCTGCCTTGCAATACCTACTCAAGTAATCAAATTTTAATTTTCCCTAAATTTAAGGAAGCCCATTTTTGCCCCCAAAACCAACATTGCATGCCCTATATGCCTGCTCAAAAAATAAAGCTTTATATTTTTCCCTAAATTTAAGGAAATTCTTCTTTTCCCTCAGAGCCAATAGCAGTTTATCCAGTATTGTAGGACTTGGGCATGTAAATGTTTGCAAACAGGTTTCCACTTTTTGCAGTAAATGCAATGGGGCACCATTAAAAGTTCTTAGTTTTCAGAGTGCAGAGATTTTGCAGGGACATACTTATGAAGAATTTTGAATATATACAGAAGATCATTTAGTACTTTAAAAGTCATCATTAACATTTTAAATTCCATCCTTTCCTGTATTAGCAGCCAATGTAAACATATCAAATAAGAAGTAATGTGATCATCTATACAAATACCAAATATCATTCTAATGGCAGCATTTTGAATACATTATACTTTTCAAATAACGCTTTGGTAAACCAAAATATATCACATTGCAATAACCTAAAAAAGATGTAATTATTATCTGCACCACAATACGAAAATCATCATGTGCACGATAAGCTTTTAGGCCTCGTAAAGTATTTAGGGGTTATTTTAGAAGCTTTATTAGCAATTTACATGTATAATATGACCACTTAACACATGTAAATTACATCCACGAATAGGTGGCCATTTCAGAAAAGGCTCATTTTACACATGGATGTTCATGCCATGTCAAAATTGCAAGGGACTATATGATAGATTGGCATGGGTGGGACAAAAAACTACAAACACATTCTCCATTTTATATAAGGAATCCATATGTAAGCCCAAAATTGGACATCTTTATCCCATTCTCCACATCCTATCTAAAATATACCTTTATATCTATAACAAGCATCTTTTAAACTGCTTTTATGTGAGGTTTCATAGATAACTGTACTCCTATAATAACATCAAATATATTGAATCTTAGTATGTATAGGCAGGTAAACATCTGCCAAATATATCTGGAGTTGAGTGAATGCATTTTCATCATGACTCAGAATAAGGCTTCAGATTTGTTTAAATTTAGCGCAAACTTATTGAGCTGTAACCAATATGCAATCTGTTGCACACCCTCTCTATCACCACAACGATTAAAATATCATCAGCATATATATGATATTTAAAACCCAAATCTGCAATAACCTTATATAAAGGGCTAAGATGCAGATTGAACATCACAGATAAAATAGATCCTTGAGGGACTCTCCTTTCCATTGACATCCATGCCAAAATTTGGTTATTAAAATATATTCTCTGGTTATGATTTTGTAAGTATGATATGAAAGAATGCAGTGCCATACCACTGATCTGAAACCCTGCCAATCTAATAATCATAATATTATGTGAAATCGTGTCAAATGCTGCAGGTATGTTACTATGTCTAAGGTCAAAAACAAGAATGACGTATTTGCCTCAAATTACTTACACACTTCATCCAGCAAAGATAGTATTAGGGATTCTGTCCCATATTTTCAATGAAAACTGAATTGGTAAGCACCTAAGAGTCTATGATGAAAGACAAACTGCTATAACTGTTGGGAAACCACAATCCCAATTAATTTTCCTATAAAACAGGTAGACTTGAGATTAGCTGATAATTGGATAGCCCAAAGGCATCTTTCTCCAAATTATTTACAATTGGCCATACATGTGGTCTTTTGAACATCACTGGCACTCATTACTTTGTAAGGACTTAATAATGTAACCTAACAGGTAACCCATGATTCCAAATTATCCCTATCAACTGCCAGGTAGATTATGAATTCAAATCAAAAACATACTTTGAACTGTCTGCATGCAAATGCCAAAAATGAAAAAAAAACCAGGAGAGTTAGAATGTACAGTATCAAATGAAAATATAGATATCAAAGGCCTCTTAGTGACCTAGTGGAAGAAGGATAATCAATGGGACACTGTGATACCAGAATACAAATTATATACTGAAATGATATGGCCAGTCAAATTGATGCAGGGAGAAGAAGTGGAGAGAGGTTTAAATGAAGACATTCACAATATTGCTATGAAACAAGAAATGCTACTGATTTCAGTGTGCCAGGTGTTGACTGGGACACCCCTGCTGCGGTGTCATCTTGAAGTAGGGAGATTCTGGACTCTACAGGGAGAACTATTCCAGCAACGTAATGAAACCCATTAAGGAGGGGGCCATAATGAACTTGATACTTACGAATAGTAAGAGTGGGATCACCAGATGGTGTGGTTCAGTATTAGGACACAGGTGAGCATGATTCATTCAAACATGAGGGTCCTCGACTTCAGAAAAACTAATTTTGCCATAATGAGAGAATACCTCAAGGAATTGGTCACTGGATGGGCATAATGAACCTTTTTGTTAGGAAAGTAAATAAATGTCAGAGAAAAATGAGACTGCTGTGATTCTCGAAAGAAGTGGCTGAAAAGGTAAGGAAACTACATTAGCCTTCATAAAGTACAAGAGATCACAGAAAGAAGAAGGCAAGCAACAATATTTGAAAAAGCTAACAGAATCTGGGAAAGTAGAATAAGAAAGCAAAAATGCAAATGGAAGAAAAAAAATAGCCAATACAATAAAATGAGGGAACTGCGTTTTAGACAGGAGGAAGTGAAAATGTGGTATTAAGAGACTCTAGTGTGAAGGGGAGGTATACATAGATGCTGATGAGGATAAAGTGGACTTGCTCAATAAATATTTGTGTTTTGTGCTCACAGGTGAAAGACTGGAAGTGGGACCTCAAAAAATAAACACAAACATGAATAGAAGAGAAACAGATCTTGAACAAGTTTCAGAAGTGTGTGTTCATGAGGAGCCAGCTAAACTAAAAGTAGACAAAGCACTGGAGGCTGGATGGGATACATCCAAGGATACTGAAGGAACTTAGAGAAGTTCTGTTGCCACCGCTGTCTGACCTTTTCAATCAGGGCTGGCCCTAGGCATGTTTGGCCATGTTTTTTGTACATGGCCCTGCTCTACAAGAGGTCCCGCTCCTCCCAGCAACAGCTGAAGCTTCACTTTGAGTCACACAGACAGTATCTCACCTTTTTTCTCTCTTTCTCCTCCCTCGGCATCCAGAAACGTCCTCCCCATATGAACCCCCAAAACCCTCTGGCCACTGCTGTATCGCCCCCCCCCCCCCCCCGAAAAAAAGTCTCTCTCCCAACATCCTCCCAAACGTTTTGCTTCCTTTGGGGATCGCTAAAAAAAAAGGCAACATGGCATTGAGCCTCGCGCTGAAGTGCTGGGCAAGGCTCTATGGGTCCCACCCCCTCTGAGGACCACTTCCTGCTGCTGAAAAGGCAGGGCCCACAAAACCTTGCCCGCCGCTTCAACACGAAGCTCAGTGCTGTGTTGCCTTTTTTTTTTTTTTAGCAATTCCTCAAAGGAAGCAAGGGGTTTGGGAGGATGTTGGGAGAGAGGCTTGGTGCTGCATTCTTTGGGGGGGGGGGGGGTTGAGTGATACTGCGGTGGCAAGATGTTTGGAGGCCCATAGGGAGAGAAAGATTGGGAGACTCAAAGGAGGAACATAAAGGTGAGAGAGTGTATATTCTATGAAGTGGGGAGGTGAGAGACAGTTGGAACTGGGAGAGATATAAGCGAAGGTGTAAAGAGGGGGATGGCAAGCAACAGGGAGGGGAAATAAAGGCAGGAGAGAAGGTAGAGATGGAAAAACCAAGTGGATAGGAAGGGTGAGAAAGGGGAAGAAGAATAATTGAGAAAAAGTGGGGAGCAGAGATGAGTGGGAAAGGGCAGAAGTGGAGAGAAGCACAGAAAGGGGTGAAAGAAGAAATGAGAGAAAGAGGTAAAGGATGGGGCATTATGGAGAGATGGAATGTGTATTTGAAGGAATGAGAAAGGTGGATATATAGGGGATGAAGAGGGAGTGAGAGACTGGATAAGGGATAAGAGTGAAGAATGGGCTCAAGGCCAGGGAGGAAGGGAGTGACAGGAAAGGAAATGGGTCAGATAAGGGGATGAGAAGCAGAGGACAGTAGAGGAGGATTGGGGGAGGAGGGAGAGGGAGTGCAGAGGTAGTAGATGAAAAGCAGAGAAAGTATAGGAGGCTGAGGAAGGAGAGAGACAAGGATAATGGTAGCAGAAGCACCAGAGACAGGGGTGTGAGTGGGAGATGGAAAGCTGTTAGATAGGTGAGAGATTAAAAAGGAAGAGAATAGGGCTGAGGGGGATGAGATAAAAGAAGAATAAGAGGTAAAATCTAGATATGAGTGGATAGAGAGATGGAGGAGAAAAATGGGGAAAAAGAGATTAAAAAGAAAATAGTGGCTAATACATGTAGAGAAGGAAGGAAAAAAGACAGAAGGAGACAAAAGAATTGGAAATGAGACACTGAGAAGATAAACTAAAGGAAAGTGGAAAAGAGAGCGTGGAACCTGCTCAATTAGAAAAATATAGTATCATGTCCAGACAACAAAGGTAGAAAATTTAAATAAAAATTTCACTTTTTGGAATGCATTATGTCAGCATGGGAAATTTTGTATACTTTCTATTTCCTATTTCTATTTCTCTTTTTCCAGTATTGTACTTCTAACTAGCTTGTTGGAGTTTGTATTTCAGTTTCTAATTCTTGATCCTTTATTCTGTTTTAGCTGAGGGTCTGCCCATGTTCTGTGTGTGTGACTAAGGTGAAGGATTCTGCCAACATGCAGTTGCTGAGTAAGGATCTGTAGCAATCCTATTTGTTCTGTTATACCTATAGGAGGTACAGTACACAGGAGCTCTAGGGCCTGGTATATTTGCAGTTTTTCCTTTTCCTAGGTAGGGATGTTGTTGCAGTTTGAATCCTTGGAGTTAATGCTGATTTTATATGGTATTTGCTTTGTAGGTTTTGAGTCTTTTGCAGGATTTTTTGTTATGTTGCAAATGAGCTAATTTACTAAAGGGTGCTACCCCATTATCATATACTAACAAACATTAGCAAATGTTATTTATCACAGGTCCCAATTTCTGCAATGAAACCTCTTAACACATTAAGGAGCATGTTTACTAAATCACGCTATCTGGTGGCACAATGGGGTAAGTTTGGCCACTGTGTTAAAAAGTAGCATAGGCTTTCATGTCAAAAATCCCATGCTACTCTGGTAGCACTCATTGGGGCCGGAACTGTATGGGACAGAGGCAGACTATAGGTGTTGCCAGCACATTGTGACTAGTATGGACATTAGTGCCCCATGCTAATTGCGCTTGCTGCCCTTACCAATGGGTGGTGTTAAATGCATCCATAAGGTGGAAGGACTGGAGTTGAGGAGAAGACTGCTGTTAAAAGCTATTCACTTGATCAGCGGAATTCCTGAGGAGAGGTGTAGGAAAAGATAAGGGATGAGAGGTAATGAGAAGTCACAGAATCAATCCACTCGTAAGTCACTAGGAGAAGTTTAACGTGTATGCAGAAGTGGATAGGAAGCCAATGAAGTGACTTGAGAAGAGGGGTTATGTGAGTCTAGCAACACTGGCTGAAGACTGGTCGGACAGTTGAGTTTTGAATAAACTGAAGGACAGAGAGATAATTTGGCAGGAGACCAGTGAGATACAGATTATAGGGAGGAGTGGCTCAGTTGTTGGGACAGGTTACCTCAGGCTAGAGGGCCAGGGGTTTGATTCCCACCTAGGGTCTCTAGTCCCATGGCCACTCCTTGTGGCCTTGGGCAAGCCACTTAACCCTCCATTGCCTCAGGTACACTTAGATTGTGAGCCCTTTGGGGACAAGGGAATAAATAGTGCCTGTTAGCATATATCTGTAAACTGCTTTGATCCACTGAAAAGTGGTATATAAGCACAGCTAAATAAATAGTAGTCTAAACGGGATGTAATGAGAGTGTGGATAAGGATTTTGGTAGCATGTACAGAAAGTGAAGTTGCTTATCTGTAACAAGGGTTCTCTGTAGACAGCAGAATAATATATCCACACTCTCTGGTGATGTCCTCTGACAAAGTCAGTGAGTGCGGAGCCCCCCTCAAGCTGAATGGAAGTTTTGAAGACCTCAAGTGTGCCTGCTCTGCCACCACCCACTTACCTCTCAAACACATTCCCCCTTCAAACCATCCAAAGCAGTGTGAAAAGATCCGACCAGCTGATAGTTTTTTTGCGAGGAAGGCGCAGGGGTGCACAGCTAATCTTACGCCAGTCCCACTATACTCATGTAACCCCTCTTCTCAAGTCACCACATTGGGTCCCTATCCATTTCCATATCCAGTTCAAGCTTCCTACTGACCTACCTCGTATAAGTGCATTCATTCTGTTGCTCCTCACTACTTTTCCTCTCTTATCTCTCCCTACACCCCTCTTCAGGAACTCCGCTCTTCTGGCAGATCCCTTCTATCTGTGCCCTTCTCTTCCACTGCTAACTCCAGACTTCAATCTTTTCCCCTTGCTGCTCCTTATGCCTGGAACAAGCTACCTGAATTGGTATATCGGGCTTCATCCCTGGCTCTTTTCAAATCCAGGCTAAAAACTCAACTCTTTGAAGCTGCTTTTAGATCTAGACCCACTTAATCTCCTGCTCTTCAACTGTGTTTCCTTACCATTCCCCTAGACATATCCTAGTCCCCAGCTGTTGTGTTGTCTGTCTTGACCAGACTGTAAGCGCTGATGAGCAGGGGCCGTCTCATACATATCTCTGTATAGCACTGCATACACCTTTTAGCACTATACAAATGATTATTATTAGTAGAGATAGTATTATCTGTCTGTCCACGGAGAACCTCTGTTACAAGTTACCAACTTTGCTTTCTCTGTAGACAGACAGGGCTAATACATCCACATTCTATGGTGATTCCTGAGCTCCAGGCCGTAGTTCTGTATCTTTGTCGTCCCTTTTTTTAACTGCCTGATGATGTCCTAGTCTAATTGCATAGATAATGAGGTAAAACTATGTCGCAAAGAGATTCTATAAGATTTCTTGTATCCTGACTAGAAGATTGATTGAGACAATAAAAGCTTTGCACAAACATGTAGGGATTTCCAATTGGCAGCTTTGCAAATGTCCTGTAGTGGCACATTTCTTAAATTCACCGTTGAAGATATTTTAGCTTTTATCTGATGCAGGCCTACTGAACCTGGGAATTGCAGACTGGCCTTTGTGTAACAGAAAATGATGCTTTCAGAGAGCTAGGACAACAGGGTTCTTTTGGAAGCTGACTTTTCTTGGCTTGTTGGATTACAAGTTACACAAGGTTGAGAGGTTTTCCTCAGATCTTTGGTACCCTGGAGGCAGTAAAGTAAGATGCATCTACAGTCTAAAGTATGCAGAAAGGATTCCACAGTTCCCAATTTAGCAACGGGAAAGAAAGTGGGTAAGACAATTGTTTGATTTATATGAAACTCTAAGAATACCTTTGTGAGGAATTTGGGATGTGTCCGAAGGAATTGATTTTCGAGAAACTATGTAAAGAGGGTAATAAATGAGTACTTGAAGCTCACTAATGCTTCTAGTGATTGTGATCGCTATTAGTAAAGTGGTTTTCCATGTGAGGTGCTTCAACGATGCAAGTCCCAGGGGTTCAAAGGGCGTAGTCATGAGTTGAGCCAGAACCACAATGAGATCCCATTCTGGTGTTGGAGGTCTCATGGGAGGCCGTGCGTTCATAAGGCTTTTCATGAATCTGGATACTAAAGGATGTGTGGAGAAAGAGATTTTCCTTCCACCTGATTATGGTACATGATTTGTATATTTAACAGGCTTTTTTATATCGCTATATCATTTAGTCATAGCAGTTTACAATGTAACTTAAACTGGACAGAGTTCATTAAACAGGGGTATAGTTAACATTTTAGATATGTTGTTGTTAAGTGCTGTCGAGTCGGAGTCGACTCATGGCGACCCTCTGGATAGCTATTCTAAATTGTGTTCAGTCTTGAGTCAGGCGGCTCATTGTTGACAGACTGGTACCCGTAGCTGCTGTTATTGTATCGATCCATCTCATTGCTGGCCTTCCTCTTTTGCACTGACCTTCTATCTTGCCAAGCATGATGTCTTTCTCTAATGATCTCTCTCTTCACATGAAGTGTCCAAAGTATGAAAGTCGAAGTCTTGACCATCTGAGCTTCTAAGGAAAGCTTAGGTTTGATCTCCTCTAGTACCGACTGGTTTGTTCTTCGGGCAGTCCATGGTATACACAGTATTCGCTGCCAGCACCATAATTCAAAGGCATCAATTTTATTCCTGTCTATCTTTTTCACTGTCCAGCTTTCACATCCATATGATATTATTGAAAATACCATGGCTTGAACAAGTTGAATCTTTGTATGGAGAGAGACATCTCTGCTCTTGAGAATCTTATCTAGCTCTTTCATAGCCATTCTGCCAAGAGCAATGCGTCATCTGATTTCTTGACTGCTTCTTGCTTCTTTATTGATAGTTGATCCAAGTAGGTTAAAGTTGTTCATGATTTCAATTTCTTCTCCTTCAAGCGATGAACCTGTTGATTATGCCAGTTGTCATGATCTTTGTCTTCTTTACATTAAGGTGCAGGCCCATTTTGAGACTATGTTCTTTGATTGTGAGACGCAAATGTTTCAGATCATCTTCACTTTCAGCCAGTAATGTGGTATCATCAGCATAGCGAAGGTTGTTTAATGAGTCTTCCACCAATCTTCATACCTCTGTTGTCTTCATACAATCCTGCTTCTCTGATGATTTGTTCTGCATATAAATTAAACAGGTAGGGGGAAAGTATGCAGCCTTGTCTTACACCTTTGCTTATTTTAAACCATTCTGTTTCTCCTTGATCCGTTCGAACTGTTGCTTCTTGATCAATGTACAGATTGTGCAAGAGTACAATCAGGTGTTCTGGTATACCCATGCTTCTTAATGTGGCCCAGAGTTTCTCATGGTTTACACAGTCAAAAGCCTTGCTATAGTTGATAAAGCACAAATAGATATCCTTTTTGGTATTCTTTAGTCTTTTCAAGGATCCATCTCACATCTGCAATGATGTCTCTCGTTTCTCGCCCTTTCCTGAACCCTGCTTGCACTTCAGGTAGTTCTTGTTCCAGGTATGGTTGTAGTCACTTTTGAATAATCTTCAGTAGAATCTTGCTGGCATGTGGGATCAGAGCGATTGTGCGATAATTTTCACAGTCAGTTGGATCACCTTTCTTTAGTATTGGTATAAACACAGATCTTTTCCAGTCAGTTGGCCATGATATTGTCTTCCATATTAATTGGCAGAGCCTTGTAAGTACGGTAACAGCTGCATCAGATTGCTGTAATACTTCTATGGGAATGCTATCAATGCCTGGTGCTTTATTCTTTGATAAGGCTTTCAATGCTGCTTTAACTTCTTCTTTCATCACCAATGGTTCCCGATCATAAGGTACAGGTTGAAACGGCTGTTGGTCCACTTGATCTTTATCATATAAAAACTCTGTGTATTCCTTCCACCTTTTCTTGATCTTCTCAGCATCATTCATCATAGAACCTTGAGCATCTTGTAACATTCCAATTCGAGGCTGGAACTTTTTCTTTAACTCTCGTAGCTTTAGGAAAGCCGATCTTGTTCTTCCTCTAATAGTTTCTGCTTCTATTTCCTTGCATGCGCCGTTGTAGTACTTTTCCTTGTCCTGTCTTGCTGCATGTTGCAAATCTCTGTTGAGTTCTGTTATTGTCTTTCTTTCTCCTCTGGCTTTAGCTTCTCTGCGTTTCTGGGCAATTTTCAGAGTTTCTTCCGTCATCCATTTTGGCCATTTTTGATTTTTCACCTTTTGTAGAAACTTCTCGCTTTCTTCCAACACAACCTTCCATAACTCTTCTGGAGCTCTGTCATTTGTATCTAAAGCAGCAAATCAATTTTGCAGGCAGTCTTTAAATTCCAGTGGTATATTCTCAAGGTCATATTTTGCTGCATTCATGAGTGGTTTGCTCTTTTTCAACTTTAGCTTGAGTTTGCATACTAGTAGTTGATGATCTGTACCACAGTCAGCTCCAGGTTTTGTCTTTGTTGATGTTATAGAACTTTTCCATCGTTGACTTCCACAGATGTAGTCAATTTGATATTTATACAATCCAATGGGTGAAGTCCATGTGTACAGTCGCCGCTTTTGTTGATGGAAGAAGGTGTTTGAGATGAATAGATCGTTGGTCTTGCAGAATTCTATCAGTCTTTCTCCAGCTTCATTTCTGTTGCCAAGTCCATATTTTCCAACTACTTTGCCTTCTTCTTTGTTTCCAACTTTTGCGTTCCAGTCACCCATGACTATCAGGATATCCTGTTTGCATGTTCTGTCAATTTCAGCTTGTACTTGTTCATAGAACTCTTCAATTTCATTCTCTTCTGCAGCTGTTGTTGGGGCATATACTTGAATTATAGTTGTGTTGATAGGCATTCCTCGTAGACGAATAGAGATTAAGCGTTCACTGACGGCATTGTATTTCATTACAGTTCTTGCAAGTTTCTTCTTTATTATAAATGCAACACCATTTCTTCTTTGTCTTTCATTTCCAGCATAGTAGACCATGTGATCATCTGATGCAAAGTGCCCGATGCCAGTCCATTCCAGTTCGCTGACACCCAACAGATCAAGTTGTACACGTTCCATTTCATTCTTGACCACCTCCAACTTCCCTTGGTTCATGCTTCGTACGTTCCATGTTCCAATGCATAAGACATCTTTACAGCTTCTGACTCTCATTTCATGCGCAGCTACATCAGCAGTCAGACGTCCCGAGGGCTTTGATCCAACCACATCATAAATGCTGGCTTTACTCTGAGAAGTCTTCAGCTCTTCCCCAGTAGCTAGTTGAGTGCCTTCCGACCTGGGGGTCTCATCTTCCAGCACTATAGCACAATTTGTTTTGTTGTAACTATCCATTAGGTTTTCATGGCAAGATACAGAAGTAGATTGCCGGGCCTTTCTTCCGTGCAGTTTAAGTTTGGTGTTGTTGCCGTTGTCACAGAAATGTGATCCTCCGCCATCAACACTATCCCATTCTGCTGCTGCCCAGATGGGTGGTTTGTCTTGGTCTGGCACCTCAGCTGAGACCTGTCCATCTTGGGAGACCCTGCCAGTAGTTAAACTACCGATAGTTTAGCTCTCAGCATCACTGATGCACACAAGCCCTCACAGCATGACAAGCTGCAAACCAAGTGAGGGATTTTAGATATAGGAGTATTTATTTATATATTTATATCTATTTTAGATATAGGAGTATTTAAAAATTCGAATGAAGGTATGTCTATGTGCATAGCGTGAGTCTTTGCGAGATAGTGTTATGTAACAGTTGGTGTTCTTTGAACAGGAAGGTCTTTAATCTTTTTCTGAAGTCATGTGTGTCGCTCATGGATTCTAGATTTTCCAGCAGAGAGTTTCATAGCAATGAGGCAAATATGGAGAATGTCCTGTTGCATGTTGTTTGTTTGCTTCTTGTTTTGAGGTTTGGGATGACCAGTGAATGCTTGTTGATGATTCTTCTGGGTTGAATTTCCGGGTCTTTTCGAATTATTGTTTGTAGGGTATCCACTGATGTGTGGTGTATTATCTTGAAAATGGTTGGTAAGGTTTTGAATTTAATGCATGAGTGCATTGGGAACCAATGTAGCTTTTTTAGGATGGGTATAATATGATCTTCTCTTAAAGTTCCTTTTCGTGCAGCTGTATTTTATGCCATCTGTAGGGAATGTATTGCGTATTTGGGAGACTTTGGTAGATCAAGTTGCAATAGTCCAGATGTGGTGTTGTTGTGGCTTGGCATACTGTTTGGAAGTCCTTTGGGCTGAGTAGTGGTTTTAGTTTTTGTATGATGTTCATTTTGTGGCAGGCAGTTTTTTTTGCTTTTTTTATGCGTGATTGTAAGTTTAAGTTTTGGTCCAGGATGACTCCTAAGTATTTTACCTCGTGTTTCACGTCTAGGTTATTGTTCATTATGCATATGGTTGTCAATGGGGTGAAAGTTGTACTCCTGGTAATGTGGAGGACTTCAGGTTTTTTGTAATTTATGTTTAGATTGTGTTTATAGAGCCATGGTGTCATGGCTTCAAGACATTTTGAGATCTTTGTATATTCCAGTTTTGCTGTGTTGAATGGTGTGTATACCATAATATTATCTACGTAGATGTGATACAGTATAACACTTGGTGCTCATTTATTACTGTACACAGTGGCTGGATATATAAGTTGAACAGTAGTGAGGAGACTGATGAGCCTTGAGGAATTCCTTGGTGTTATCTGAATGGTCTTGATTTGTGGATGCCATATTTTACTTGTTGTTGGCAGTTCTCTAAGTATGAATAGAACCATTTCAAGGTAGTATTGCTGAGTCATATGTCATGCAATCTTTGTATTAAGGTATTGTTGAATGCTGATGATATATCCAGGAAGATTAAGATGAAGCCTTGTTTTACATCATCTATTCCCTTCGTTAGTCTGATGAGGAGAGATGTTAGAAATGTTTCCACTTTGTGGTTTGGTTTGAAGCTGTGTTGATGTGAGTCTAGTGGTGTATGTTGGTCTATGTAGTTTTGTAGCTGTTTTTGTATGTTTTTGTCAATTATCTTGGCAATAAATTGTAGGCTAGATATAGGTCTGTATGAGCTAGGATCCCTTGGATTAAGTGAGGGGCCTTTCAGTATCGACATGACTGATGCCTGTTTGAGGTTGGTAGGCTTGCAGCTTTGCGTGAGGGATAGTTGCATGATTTTTTTGTAAGAATAGGCTTAGTTCCTTCCTTGTTAATTGTATTCATGATACAGGGCATGGGTCTAGGGGGAATGTGGTCATGTTTAGGCTGGTGATGATTTCCTTGATTTCTTCTGCTGATGGGGTGTGGAATGTTTTCCAGCTCTTCTCCTCTTGGGTGTGTGATGGGTCTTGGTGGGAATTCCGCAGGGTGTCAGTGAGTTTATTGTTTTTGTATTTTGCTTCTAAGAAGTTTGCTATCTCCTGTGGAATGATGTTGTCATTATTCTTTTGTGTTCGATTACTTGTGAATAAGCAAGCTATTTCAAAAAGCTCTCTAGGTTTGTTTAGGGAACTCATTATTAGGTTGGTGCGATATTCGCTTTTTCATTTCTTTATAAGAATGTTGTATTCTTGTTTTGTTTTATACGCCTGTTGGCTTTCCTGGTCTCTTATGTGTTTCCATTTACATTCAATTATTCTTAGTATCCCCTTTAGCTCTTTGTCATTTGAATACCATGGTGCAAAATGTTTCTTGTTTCAGATTGTATTTGTATTTGTTGCTACTGCTGCAGAGGTTATGGTGTCATTCGATTTGTTGATGATGGTCTCAAGGTCATTGATGATGGTCTCGATGATTGCCGCTAGATGAGTTCTCACTGATGATGTCCTAAGACCAGATTCAGAGAGATGAAGAAGGTAGGGGAGGTCCTTCCCATGGGTCAAGCAACTGGGTTCTACCTGTGCATTGTAGGTCGATGTACACCGCATTTCCATTTGGCTTGATAAGATTTTCTCATCGATGGATGCCTTGAGGCCATGATAATAGTTCATACTTCTGAGGTAGTGGTATGTTATTCAGCAGTGTCCATTCAATTTCCAGGTCATAAGAGCAAGGCTGATGAGATTCTGGCAGATCATCTCATCTCTATACATGAGCACAGATATATTTGCGTTCCTGTTCCTGCTCTGCTGAGCGTCTTTAGCTTAAATCCCGCTGCCATGCTGACCTTCTTCACTTTAAATTCATGCTTTTCTCATTCCAATCAGCCATAGCACTTGCCAAACAAGCCTACTTCACCCATCTGACTAACTCTTTCGCCTCTGATCCTCATCGTCTCTTTAATACTCTCAATTCTCTCCTCAATGTGCCTCCACCGCTGATTCCTCCCTCTCTTCCTGCCCAAACACTAGCTGATTTCTTCCATGACAAAATCCATAAGATTACCCTCCAATTACCCATTACCCCTTCTACCTCACCTTTCTCCCATCTCTTCCCACTAACTTCTGCTACCCTCTCCTCCTTCCCTGTGGTCTCTGATGATGAAACAGCACTCCTTCTTTCTTCCTTCAAACCCACCACCTGCTCCTCCGACCCCATCCCCACCCATCTCTTATGCCTCATCTCATCCTCTGTTGTCCCTTCCATTTCTCATATCCTCAACCTATCCCTCTCCACTGCTTCCTTCCCTACTGACTTCAAGCATGCCATAGTCACACCCCTCCTCAAGAAACCCTCACTTGATCCTACCTGTCTGTCTATTGACCCATCTCTCTCCTTCCCTTTATCTCTAAACTACTTGAGTGTGCTGTCCACCTTTGCTGTCTCGATTTCCTTTTGTCTCATGCCCTACTTGATCCTTTACAGTCCAGCTTCCTGTCCCTTGCACTCCATTGAAACAGCTCTCACTAAAGTATAAAATGACTTGTTCCTAGCAAAATCCAAAGGTCTTTATTCTGTTCTCATCCTTCGATCTTTCTGCTGCTTTTGACACTGTTGACCACAACCTTCTTCTTATCACCCTGGCATCACTCGGCTTTAGAGGCTCTGTACTGTCTTGGTTTTCCTCTTATCTTTCCCATCGCTCTTTTAGTGTGTGTTCTGGTGGCTCCTCCTCCTCTGCCACTCTGCTCCCAGTTGATGTTCCCCAAGGTTCTGTCCTGGGACCGCTCCTCTTCTCTCTCTATACCCAATCTCTTGATGCTCTTATCTCTTCCCATGGCTTTCATTACCATCTCTAAGCTGATGACTCTCAAATCTACCTCTCTTCGCCTGATATCTCTCCAGCAATCCATGACAAGATCACTGTTTGCCTTTCAGACATTGGTACTTGGATGTCTCACTGCCTCTTGAAATTAAATATGGCTAAGACTGAACTCCTTATCTTTCCCCCAAATGCCTCCCCCTCCTCTACCCCCTTTCTCAGTCTCTGTGGATAACTCTTTAATCCTTCCTGTCTCTTCGGCCCGTAACCTGGGTGTTATCTTTGACGTCTCTCTCTCTTTCTCCACTCATATCCTACTCGTAGATAAGACTTGCCGTTTCTTCCTTTATAACATTAACAACATTCGCCCCTTCCTTTCTGATGACACTACTAAAATGATTGTCCACTCCTTGATCACCTCCTGTTTTGACTACTGCAATATTCTCCTTGCTGGCCTTCCCGCAAACCATCTCTTTCCCCTTCAATCTATTCAATATTCTGCTGCTCGACTAATTTTCTGTCAGCATCACTTTTCCCATGTCACTCCTCTTCTCAAGTCCCTTCATTGGCTTCCCATCCGCTTCCGGATCCAATTAAAACTCCTCCTCTTGACCTATAAATGCATTCACTCTTCAGCCCCCCACTACCTATCATCTCTTATCTCTCCTTACATCCCTTCTCGCGTTCTTCGCTCTTCAAACAGCCTTCTTCTATCTATGCCCTCCACGTGTACTGCTAATTCTAGACTTTGCTCCTTTCACCTGGCTGCACCCTTTGCCTGGAACAATCTACCTCTGTCTGTGCGCAATGCACCCTCTCTGGACCTCTTCAAGTCCAGATTGAAAACCCATGCCTTCTCTATTGCTTTCTGTTCTTGATTCTTGTTTTTCCTCTTCTTGTTTATTGTATACTTTGTCTTACTTGATTGTATTTTTATTTTGTGATTTTCTTGACTAGATTGTGAGCTCTGATGAGCAGGGACTGTCTTTTCTTCATGTATGTACAGCGCTTCGTACCTTTGAAGCGCTTTATAAATGTTAAATAGATAGAAATAAATAGATAGACAGAAGGGTTATTGCCTAGAGGTATTGGAGGTTCTCCACACAGGACAAGAATTCTGAGGAACCAGATATTTCTGAGCCAGTTGGATGCAATCAGTATAAATTGGGCTCTGTCCTTCCAAATTTTTTACAGCACTCTCTGGATAAGTGGAAAAAGAGGAAAAGTATATAGGACCTCTGTGAGCATATGGTAGAGGAAGGAGGGATCAGACAAGCCCTGCAAGTGTGGAGTCGGAAAGACCCGTGTGTTTTTTTTAAAATTGGAGGTCTGCTCCATTGCCGCTGCTGCTGCTAAGGGAACAAGAAAAACAGCGGTTGGTCAAGGGCAGGACAGGGAGGCAGCACAGCAGGGAACCAGCTAGAGATGAAGAGGTGTGGCATAAGATGGGGTGATGCTGGGTATGGGGGGATGTGGCAGATGACAAACGTGTGATGGGGGGCGTGCCAGGTTTGCAAGTCACACAGGACGCATTTATGGCTTGGTATGGCCCTGTAGCCCTTTATCAGATAACCACAAAGTCTGTTTTGCTATACTCAGCTTTAGAAACAGAACTCAAAAACACTTCTGCGGTAATGTAATATTTTTCATGTGAAACAATTTCCACATTAAGGGGTATGTTTACTAAACCGGATTAACGGTTAACCCATGCTATTTGCAACAAGGTCCCATTGAATAATATGTGACCTAGTTATAAAGAGCACAGGTTAACTGTTATCCTGGCTTAGTAAACACATCCCTAAGTGTCCCATAGCATCAAAAAACCAATATTTGTACATCATTTGCATATATATAAAACTGAAAGCTGCATCTCACATAGCTTTACATAAAGGTACTAACCAAATAGTAAACAAATTGGACAAAAGTACAGACAGCTGGGGAACCTAAATCCAAAGTTTTTACTGAAGAAAATTTACCACGCCACCAACTGAGTATTCTCTGCAGCTCAAATAAGAGCAAACCATTGTAATACTCCTGTGATGGGGTATATATCCCATCACTAGGTTTAAAGAAAAACAAGGAAGAGAAAATAAGGCAGTCCTGGGATCCAGGCTAGGTTTCAGCTACTGCTAGACCTAGAGGAGGGTAAGCTGGTTTCTCGGGGTAACACATGAGGGTATGGACAGAAGGGGTGGAGTCACAAAAGGGTATAAAAGCCTGGAAGCAGAGCAGGAGCTCAGTCTCCTGGAGAGACTCCACTGCCGAGGAGTTGCTGTAACCTCTGCTGCTTCAAGGAGTTACTGGGACTTATGCTTGGCTAAATTCTGCTGGATGAGATAAACCTCTGTTAGTATTTGAGGATTCTGATAGGACTTTGACTGGAAGAGTTGCAGAGAAAGGTCTTGGAATAAGCTTGGGGAAAACCCCTTGCCTTGGGGCGTGGAGGACTGTGGTGACTTGATACTGGAGCTTAAAATGAGAAAAAGAAACCAAACCTGACATGGGGTGGTGGAGGCACCAGCTCAGAGGCCAGTCAGAAAACCCTCTGACTTTGAAAAAGCCACGAGGGAGGTGTCAGGAAGGCCACACAGTGAGCCCAAAATGAACTATTTTTGAAAGGAACTGTTTAATAACCCACTAGTGAGAAACTGTCTGTGGACTTGTCAGGTGGTAAAACTGTAAAGGCATTTGTGGAACATTCAATATTTATAGAACTTGGACCTGTGGACCCAACCAGGGATTGGGACCACTGTTCCCTCTAAGCTGTGCGCGTGTGCGTGCGCACACACCTCGCCGAGCGAGCGCACATACTTTACAGCAGAGCGCACAAAAATTACAGCTCTGATTCTGATAGAAAACAACACAGACGTCTTAAAATTTAAAAGTTATGATTGTAATTACTAGAAGTTTCCCACTTCATTTAGTAATCGTCTATTTTCATTTAATTTGATTAAAATCAATGTGGTGTACATACTGTATTCTGATGTGTTGTCAAATTTTAAAGTATATAACTCCGAGTGTCATTATGTGGCGCACAAAAATTTAACCTTCCTTCAAAAGCTGCACACAGCTGATATTTTATGCGCACACAGCCTACAGAAAATTAGAGGGAACATTGATTGGGACTACCCAAGGTAGGTTGCTGATTGACTGTCCTTGTATTGCCGAGGTTCGGCTGACTCCTGTGTATCTGGTTGTGTGTTCCTGGACCTTCCTTTGAGATGAAGTCCCAAAACTTTTGAGACTACATCGGACTAGAGAATAGACTACCAGACAAGGGGCCCTGTGGACCTACTGTGGAAGCAGACCACGGCATGACAACACCTGACTGAATACTCATTTCTCATAAACAAGACAAAAGACATTGATTGTTCACTATGTCAAAAGTATCTACAATCTCTGTCTAACATAGAATGGACATTTTCAAACAACGCAGTTAAATGGGTTTCTGTGTTATTTAAGTGACAAAATCCTGACTGGGTATCATCTAATATTGTGGTTGTTCTTGTTGTTAAGTGCCTTTGAGTCGATGTCGACTCATGGCGACCCTCTGGATAGTTGTCCTAAACTGTGTTCGGACTTCAGTCAGGCGGTTCATTATTGACAGAATGGCATCCATAGCTGCTGTTATTGTATCGATCTTTCTCATTGCTGGTCTTCCTCTTTTGCCTTGACCTTCTACCTTGCCAAGCATGATGTCTTTTTCTAATGATCTGCCCATTCTCATGATGTGTCCAAAGTATGAAAGTTGAAGTCTTGTCATCTGAGCTTCTAAAGAAAGCTTAGATTTGATCTATTATAGTACTGGCTGGTTTGTTCTTCAGGCAGTCTATAGTATACAATGTATTTCTGCCGGCACCATAATTCAAAGGCATCAATTTTCTTCCTGTCTGTCTTTTTCACTGTCCAATTTTCACATCCATAAGCTGTTATTGAAAATACCATGGCTTGAACAAGTCAAATCTTTGTATGGAAAGAGACATCTCTACTCTTGAGAATCTTGTTTAGATCCTTCATAGCCATTCTGCCAAGAGCAATGTGTCATTGTATTTCTTAAATGCTTGTTGTTTCTTTATTGATAGTTGATCCAAATGGGTTAAAGTTGTCACGTGACAGGAAAGCATCACTTTAGTGTGGCAGGAAATGATCCTGTAACTAGGATGTAAAACCCTCTCACACCAAAGAGGTTTCTCCAGAGCCATGTGCCCATGAGGGAAGGGTTAGGACAGCCATTATAGTTGGTAATTCGATCATTAGGCATGCAGATAGCTGGTTGGCTGGTGGATGTAAGGATCGCCTGGTAACATGCCTGCCTGGTGCGAAGGTAACGGACCTCATGCACCATGTAGACAAGGTCTTAGAAAGTGCTGGGGAGGAGTCTGCTGTCTTGTTACATGTCGGTATCAATAACATAGGAAAGTGTGGAATGGAGGTTCTGGAGGCTAAATTTAGGCTTTTGGGTAGGAAGTTGAAATACATAAGAACATAAGATATGCCATACTGGATCAGACCAAGGTCCATCAAGCCCAGTATTCTGTTTCCAACAGTGGCCAATCTAGGTCATATGTACCTAGCAGTTTCCCCAAGAGACACAAGTTCCACAATGCTTGTACTGGGTCAAGCATTGATATCTTCGGTCACTTCTTAATAATGGTCTATGGACCTTTCCTCCAGGAACTTGTCCAAACCTTTTTTAAACCCAGCTACACTAACAGCCTTTACTACATCCTCCGGTAACAAATTCCAGAGTTTGATTACACGTTGAGTGAAAAAATATTTTCTTTTATTAGTCTTAAATAGTTTACCCTGTAGCTTCATTGCATGTCCCCTAGTCTTTCTATATTCTGATAAGGTAAACAATCGATCTACGTTTACCCGTTCTACTCCGTTCATTAATTTATAGACTTCTATCATATCTCCCCTCAGCCGTCTCTTTTCCAGGTTAAAGAGCCCTAACCTTTTTAGCCTTTCTTCATAGGAGTATCCTTCCATCCCCTTTACCATTTTGGTGGCTCTTCTCTGTACCTTTTCTAAAATAGCTATATCCTTTTTAAGATACGGCGACCAGAATTGCACACAATATTCAAGGTGCGGTCTCACCATGGAATGATATAGAGGCATTATAATATCTTTTGTTTTATTTTCCATTCCTTTCCTTATCATACCTAGCATTCTATTTGCTCTCTTGGCCGCCGCTGCACACTGGGCCGAGGGTTTTAACATGGTATCCACAATGACGCCTAAATCTTTTTCCTGGGTGGTGGTTCCTAATGTGGAACCTTGCATCGTGTAACCATAGTTTGGGTTGTTCTTCCCTAGGTGCATAACCTTGCACTTGTCCACATTAAATTTCATCTGCCATTTTGATGCCCAGTCTTCCAATTTATCAAGATCCTCTTGCAATTTTTCACAATCCTCTTGGGTTTTAACAACTTTAAATAGTTTTGTGTCATCTGCAAATTTGATAACCTCACTCGTTATTCCACTTTCCAGGTCATTTATGAATATGTCAAAAAGCAGCGGACCCAGCACAGATCCCTGGGGTACACCACTATTCACCTTTCTCCATTGGGAAAATTGGCCATTTAGCCCTACCCTCTGCTTTCTATCTTTTAACCAGTTCCTGATCCACAATAGTACATTGCCTCCTATCCCATGACTCTTTAGTTTTGCCAAAAGTCTCTGATGAGGGACCTTGTCAAAGGCTTTCTGAAAGTCCAGATACACAATATCAACCGACTCACCTTTGTCCACCTGTTTATTCACTCCTTCAAAAAAACATAACAGATTAGTAAGACAAGATCTTCCTTGTCTAAAGGCATGTTGGCTGTCTCCCATTAGGTTGTGACTATCTACATGCTGAGTAATTTTATTCTTTATGATGGTTTCTACCATTTTACCCGGTACTGACGTCAGGCTCACCAGTCTGTAGTTTCCCGGATCACCCCTGGAACCCTTTTTAAAAATTGGTGTTACATTGGCGATCCTCCAATCTTCAGGTATTAGAGATGATTTTAATGATAGTTCACAGATTACTGATAGCAGTTATGCAATCTCATATTTCAGTTCTTTCAACACCCTTGGATGTATACCATCCGGCCCAGGTGATTTGCTACTCTTCAGTTTATCTAATAGTTGTAAGACATCTTCCCGATGTATCGATATTTCCTCCAATTCTTCCGCACCTTTAAATACTACTTCAGTCATGGGTAACATCCCTACATCTTCCTCAGTAAAGACCGAAGCAAAGAATTCATTCAGTCTCTCCTCTATCGCCTTGTCGCCTCTTAGTGCTCCTTTAACCCCTTTATCATCTAATGGACCAACTGACTCTCTCACAGGTTTTTTGCTACGAATGTACTTGAAAAGGTCTTTATTTCGCATTTTTGCTTCCACAGCAAGCTTCTTCTCAAATTCTCTCTTTGCCTGCCTTATCAATGCCTTGCATTTGACTTGCCAGTGCTTGTGCTGTTTCCAGGTTTCGTCGTTTGGCTCTTTTTTCCATTTTCTGAAAGATGCTTTTTTTGGCAACAACAGCCTCTCTGACCTCACCTTTAAACCATGCTGGCAGTTTTTTGGACTTCCTTCCACTTTTCTTAAAGCGTGGAATACAGCTGGTCTGGGCTTCCAAGATAGTATTTTTCAACAACACCCAAGCTTGATGTACGTCTTTAACCTTCGCAATTGCTCCCTTTAGTTTTTTCTTAACTGTTTTCCTCATTTTATCATAGTCTCCCTTTCGAAAGCTAAAAGGTAGTACTGTGGATTTCCTTACTATCCCTCCTCCACTAATTAAATCAAAGGCGATCATGCTATGATCACTATTGCCAAGTGGCCCAAACACCCTTATCTCTTGCACTAGATCTGGTGTTCCACTAAGGACTAGGTCTAATATGGTTTCCCCTCTGGTCGGTTCATGAACCAGCTGCTCCAAGAAGCAGTCATTTATTTCATCTAGGAACTTTATCTCCCTAGCATGTCCTGACGTGACACTGATCCAGTCAATACCGGGGTAATTGAAATCACCCATTATTATTACTGCGCTGTAACTTTTGTTAGCTTCCTTGATTTCTTTGAGCATTTCATCATCCATTTGGTCATTTTGGCCAGGTGCTCGATAGTACACCCCCACTGCCATCGCCTTCCCCCTTTTATATGGAATTTCAATCCATATAGATTCTACAGCAGATTTTGTTTCCTGCAAAACTTTAATCCTTTCTGAGTCAATGCCCTCTCTAACATAGAGCGCCACCCCTCCACCAATTTGATCAGCTCTATCATTACGATATAGTTTGTACCCAGGTATCACAGTGTCCCACTGGTTGTCCTCCTTCCACCATGTCTCTGATATTCCAATCATATCTAACCTTTCATTTAGTGCTATATATTCTAACTCTCCCATCTTATTCTTTAGACTTCTAGCATTTGCATACAAGCATTTTAGAGAATGTATTTTATTCATGTTAATTTGGCTATTGTTAGACATGGGTAAATTGGGATCTTTAAGCTCTGTCTGCTCCATACTTGAGGGCATTTGGGCTACATTACTCTTTTGTGGAACCTCTCTGCTTTTGGTAGTATCCTTCAAGGATACATTCTTCCGAACCATCCGCTCTTGGGCGACTGTCGGCTTTCCCCTAATATCTAGTTTAAAAGCTGCTCTATCTCCTTTTTAAAGGTTAATGCCAGCAGCCTGGTTCCATCCCGGTTAAGGTGAAGCCTATCCCTTCGGAAGAGCCCCTCCTTTCCCCAGAATGTTCCCCAGTTCCTAACAAATCCAAAACCCTCATCTCTGCACCACTGTCTCATCCACGCATTGAGACTCCGGAGCTCTGCCTGCCTTTTGGGTCCTGCGCGTGGAACAGGAAGCATTTCGGAGAATGCTACCCTGGAAGTTCTGGATTTCGACTTTTATTTTATTTATTTATTTATTTACTTATTTCTTCTATACCGCCCCTTCCAGTGATCAGGGGCGGTTTACATGGAACAAATTATGTATACTACTGTATACTTTACATGGAACAGGAAACTTTCTAACTTTTTACATGGAAACTTTCTAACTTTTTACATGGAATAGATTAACAAATTATGTGTACTACTGTATACATTACATTGTAACAGAGAAACTGAGAAACTTCCTACCTAAAAGCCTAAACTGAGAAACTTCCTACCTAAAAGCCTAAATTTAGCCTCCAGAACCTCCCTACCACATTTTCCTATGTCATTGGTACCGACATGTACCGACATGTACCAAGACAGCAGACTCCTCCCCAGCACTATCTAAGACCTTATCTAGGTGGCGAGTGAGGTCCGCTACCTTCGCACCAGGCAGGCATGTTACCAGGCGATCCTCACGTCCACCAGCCACCCAGCTATCTACATGCCTAATGATTGTATCACCAACTATAACGGCTGTCCTAACCCTTCCCTCATGGGCACATGGCCCTGGAGAAACTTCCTCGGTGCGAGAGGGTTTTACATCACCTGGAGGACAGGTCCTAGTTACAGGATCACTTCCTGCCACACCAGGGTGATGCTCTCCTGTCACGTGACCTCTCTCCTCCATGGGAACAGGGGTGCTGCCAGAAATCCAGTACTTCCAGGATAGTATTCTCCGAAATGCTTCCTGTTCCACGTGCAGGACCCAAAAGGCAGGCTGAGCTCCAGAGTCTCAATGCGTGGATGAGACAATGTTGCAACGATGAGGGTTTTGGATTTCTTAGGAACTGAGAAACATTCTGGGGAAATGAGGGGCTCTTCTGAAAGGATGAGCTCCACATTAACTGGAACGGAACCAGGCTGCTGGCATTAACCTTTAAAAAGGAGATAGATCAGCTTTTAAACTAGATAATGGGGGAAAGCCGACAGTCGCCCAAGAGCGCATGGTTCGGAACAATGTATCCTTGAAGGATACCAGCAAAAGAATGAAGTTAGGGTATATCAGTACAGAAGATCCAATAAAGACAAAAGTAGACCAAATTCCCTTGAGTACATATCAGACAGAAATTAAAGATTTCAAATTACTCCTGCCTACCGATAGATTAATATAAATAAAATACAGCCTCTAAAATGCTTGCATGCAAATGCTAGAAGTCTAAAAAATAAGAAGGGAGAATTAGAAAATATAGCACTAAATGAGAGGTTAGATATGATTGGTATCTCAGAGGCATGGTGGAAGGAGGACAACCAGTGGGATACTGTGATACCTGGGTACAAACTATATCGTAATGATAGAGAAGATCAAATTGGTGGAGGGGTTGCTCTCTATATTAGAGAGGGCATTGAGTTACAAAGGATCAAAATTTTGCAGGAAACAAAATTCACTGTAGAATCTCTATGGATTGAAATTCCATGTAAAAAGGGGAAGGAGAAGGTGATGGCAGTGGGGGTGTACTATCAACCACCTGGCCAGAATGAACAAATGGATGACAAAATGCTAAAATTAATCAGGGAAGCTAACAAAAGTTACAGTATAGTAATAATAATGGGTGATTTCAATTACCCCGGTATCGAATGGGTCAGTGTCATGGCAGGACATGCTAAGGATATAAAGTTTCTAGATGAAATAAATGACTACTTCTAGGAGCAGCTGGTTCATGAACTGACCAGAGGGGAAGCCATTTTGGACCTAGTCCTTAGTGGAACACAAGATCTGGTGCAAGAGATAAGGGTATTGGGGCCACTTGGCAAAAGTGATCAGAAGCATGATCGTGTTTGATTTAATAAATGAAGGAAGGACAGTAAGGAAATCCACAGAACTACCTTTTAACTTTCAAAAGGGAGACTATAATAAAATGAGGAAAATAGTTAAGAAAAAACTAAAAGGAGCAGTTGCAAAGGTTAAAGATTTACCTCAAGCTTGGGTGTTGTTTAAAAATACTATCTTGGAAGCCTAGACCAGCTGTATTTCACACTTTAAGAAAAGTGGAAGGAAGTCCATAAAACTGTCAGCATGGTTTAAAGGTGAGGTCAGAGAGGCTGTTGTTGTCAAAAAAGGATCTTTCAGGAAATGGAAAAAGGAGCCAAATGATGAAAACTGGAAACAACACAAGCACTGGCAAGTTAGATGCAAGGCATTGATAAGGCAGGCAAAGAGATAATTTGAGAAGCTTGCTGTGGAAGCAAAAATGCATAATAAAGACTTTTCAAGTACATTCATAGGAAAAAACCTGTGAGAGAGACAGTTTGGCAATTAGATGACAGAGGGGGTAAAAGGGGCACTAAGAGGGGACAAGACCATAGCGGAGAGGCTGAATGAATCCTTTGCTTCAGTCTTTACTGAGGAAGATGTAGGGATGTTACCCATGACTCAAGTGGTATTTAAAGGTGATGCTGCAGAAGAATTGAAAGAAATATTGATATACCAGGAAGATGTATTACAACTATTTGATAAACTGAAGAGTAGCAAATCACCTGGACTGGATGGTATACATCCAAGGATGTTGAAAGAACTCAAATATATGAGATTGCAGACCTACTATTTGTAATCTGTGAACTATCATTAAAAACATCTGTAATACCTGAATATTGGAGGATGGCCAATGTAACACCAATTTTTAAAAAGAGTTCCAGAGGTGATCTGGGAAACTACAGACTAGTGAGCCTGACATCAATACTGGGGAAAATGGTAGAAACCATCATAAAGAAATTACTGAACATGTAGATAGTCATGGCTTAATGGGAGACAGCCAACATGGCTTTAGCCAAGGAAGGTCTTGTCTTACTAATCTGTTATGTTTTTTTTGAAGCTGTGAATAAACAGGTAGACAAAGGTGAGTCAGTTTATACAGTGTATCTGGACTTTCAGAAAACCTTTGACAAGGTCCCTTTTGAGAGACAATTGGCAAAATTAAAAAGTCATGGGATAGGAGGCAGTGTACTATTGTGGATCAGAAACTGGTTAAAAGATAGAAAGCAGAGGGTAGGGCTAAATGGCCAATTTACCCAATGGAGAAATGTGAATAGTGGAGTACCCCAGGGTTCTGTGCTGGGTCCGCTGCGTTTTAACATAATCATAAATGACCTAGAAATGGGAATAATGAGTGAGTTTGTCAAATTTACAGATGGCACAAAACCCATGAGGATTGTGGAAAAATGCAAGAGGATCTTGATAAACTGAAAGACTGGTCATCCAAATGGCAGATGAAATTTAATGTGACAAGTGCAAAGTTATGCACCTAGGAAAGAAAAACCCAAACTATGGTTAAACAATGCAAGGTTCCACATTAGGAACCACCACCCAGGAAAAAGATTTAGGCATCATCGTGGATAACATGCTAAAACCCTCCACCCAGTGTGCAGCGGCGGCCAAGAGAGCAAATAGAATGCTAGGAATTATAAGGAAATCATAACAAATCATAACTAATCTCAACAGCACAACCTCCTTTCTTGATCCTTGTCCAGTATCTTGGATCAAAATGACAGCTGAACAACTAGCCCCCATCTTACTTAAAATAGTGCAACTTCCGCTCTCACAAGGAATTATGCCCTCTATACTCAAACAATCAATAGTAAGACCAATTATAAAGAACAATACCCTTGATTCTAATGATCTCAGTTCATACAGACCCATCTCAAGTCTACCATTTACAGGGAAGATAATTGAGAAAGTAATCCAACTGCAATTACAAAACCACCTTAACATGCATGCTCCTCTTGATCCTCACCAATATGGATTCAATCCCAAACACAGCATTGAAACACTCATTATCTCACTCTTGAATAGCCTAATTCTCAGACTAGATGATACTAAACAATGCTGCATACTGATATTCCTAGATATAAAGGCTGCATTTGACTCAATAAAGCACGATAAACTTATCACGCGTCTGAATGAAATTGGAATAAGAGAAACAACACTAAAATGGTTATATCTTACCTTACCTGTAGAAAAATACAGGTAAAATATGGAACATGCTGATCAACCTTAATAGACCAGTTACAGGGAGATCTGCAGGGTTCAGCACTTTCTGCTCTGCTGTTTAATATATATTTGCAGCCTCTCTGCAGCATAATAATGACATATAAAGTAAACTACAATATTTAAAAGTACGAGGGCAGAGTTGCGAAGTACGCCGGTAACCGGGTGGTCGGCCCGGTCCCGGCCCATGCTTCCGGCTTAGGGGGGGGGGAAGGGGGACCAAGTGAGGGGAGCGGGAGTCTGATGACGCCGGCAGCGTCATTTAAAATGATTGGCTCCGCGGAGTGCAAGCAGCGGAGCCAATTAGACGTGCCGGCATCCGGGTCTGTTTAAAGGTAGGGGCCGGCGGTTTCCTCTCCCTTTTCGGCGGCGGGTGTGGTGGCGATACGGCTTGCCTGTATTGAAGATGGACGGTTTCCAGATGCAGCTCGGATAGGCCCCATCGGTGTTTTTGGCGTTTCGGCGCTCGGGAGTGCAGCGGTTGAGACTGCGGTGCTCCGAGGTACCAGGGCTGCACGGAAAGCCCCCATCTGCTAAGGACCTGGAACTGGAGTGAGGGGGAGGAGAACGATTCACGGAGCGGAGATGCGATGTCTGCGAGCGAAGGGCATTTAAAAAACAAAATAAGAGGCGAGTAACTTAGCATTGTGAGAGGCTCGAGGCAAGGGTTTTAAAAATAAAATAAAATAATAATATTAATATAATAACGAGCACAGTAGTTCATTGCTGCTGGAGAGCTTCATAGTTCACAGCTAATAGTGGGCTGCTTTTTCCCGGGGAAGATGACTCGGGGAGGGGTGAGGGCTGGTGCATGGGGCCCTGACAGGCCGAAGGGGAGTGTTGGTGGGCGAGGTGCGCAGAACTCAAATAGGGGTAGGGTTTGAGAAAGGGGGAGCAGTGGTGGTGGGCGTGGGCATCGAGGAACTTCCAATAGGAGTCCGGTCCGAGCAAAAGTGCCTCAGCGAGGGCGGGGGGGGGGGCCTCATCGGTGAGGGGCAAAGGGGGTGAGGGGTCCAGGGTGAGGGGGCGAATCAGGCGAGGGCAGACTCAGTCAAGGGGTGGGGGGGCTGGTTCTGAGACGGTGCCTGCAGGTTCTGAGGAGCACGGAGCGGTTAGGGATGGAGGCGCTTTGGATAGGGGTGGGATGGATCAGGAGCATGGGAATGTTGCCCAGGGAGGGTGGAGCTATGGGGATCCAGGGATGGGCCCTATGGTTGGTTTTCCAGGAGCACACAACTTGCCTGCCAGAGGCATGGCGTCCTGTGTGAGTGGGCAGTTGGGCCAAAGTGGCTACGGGGCCTGGAGTGGCCCTCCGCAATGGATGCACTGGTTGGGGGGAGGTCAAGGTTTCTCCAGAGCAGAATGGCTGGAGGCGTGGCAGCCAGGGTGGCCCTCTGCTGTTCCCCCCCCCCTTCTTTTCCTATTTTGTCTTCACAGGTCTCAGCTCGATTACCGGGAGGAGCTGACTGTGGACAGCTGCAAGCTGAGCACGTGGATACGGGGAACCCTGTTATGCAAAGGAGGATGTCCAGTGTGGGTGCGTCTCGAGAGGAGGTTAGACAGCGGCAGGACATGGAGCTCAGCACGGCGGATGTTAGCCCTGCGGAAGTGGTGGCAACTGCGGCAAGTGTGTCGGGTGAGTTACAGGAGGAATTTTGGGAGAAGAGTAGGGAGGGTGGAAAAAGAAAAGAAAAGAGGAATAAAAGGCGGAAGCATTCCTGTTGGAGGCGTCGCAGATCGAGCTCGTCGTCAGTGTCGTCCTCGGATTTGTCTTCCTCGTTGTCATCATCGGATGATGGCAGGCGTCAAGGGAGGAGTGTTAAAGGGGTTGCAGGAGGGGGACGGGGGGAGGATCTCCTACGGCGGTAGCTATCTCAGAGTTATGGGAGGGAGTTCCGAGGAAGTTACGGCAACGAATTTAAGAAGCGTCGTTATATTGATATTTTTCGTCTTTTAGAAGGCCGAAAGCGTTCGGGGGAAAGTAGGAAGAAACGTAAAGAGGACGAGAAGGCTGGGCGTGTCAAGAAAGTTTCTCGGAATGTGGTTAACTGGACCCGAGCATTTTTGCGTTTGGCGAGTGTTTGGGGGCAGCATTATCCGGAACAATATGAGATGCTGTTATCATATGCGGATTCAATTTTGGAAGCTCCACAGACGCACGAGGGGTGGTCATGGTTAAACTATGATGAAAAATTTAGGGATAAGATGGAAGAGAATTGATTGGTGTCGTGGGGTATGCAGGACATTAATTTGTGGTTGACCCAGATGTCGGCCAGAGCAAGTGGGGGGGAGGGGTGGGGCGAAAAGCGCAGTTGGGGTTACGGTTGGGGTGGGACGGTCCTTTCGCGGGGGAGGGAGCTTTGGGCAGCAGCGTGCAGGAGGAAGTGGGGCAGGTGATGTCTGCTGGAGGTTTAGCAAGACCTCGTGCCCTTTTCCAGACTGCAAATTCAGGCACATCTGTTCCAATTGTGGGGGAACCCATTCCGCAGTCAAATGCATCAAAAAAGGTGTCTCCCAGGCCCCTGCCCCTGGCACAAAGCAATGAGGAATTATTTTGCCTCGCTCCCACGCCAATTCGGGTAGAGGGGTTGAACGAGTGGCTGGGCCAGTACCCTAGATGAAAGGATAGGGAAGTTTTGTATTCTGTTTTTAATTATGGTTTTGTAATTCCAGTGTGTGGGCAGGTGGGGGGGAAGGCGGTGCGGAATTCACTGCCAGGCGTTTCGCGTCTGTGGTGAAGGAAAAGTTAGAAAGTGAATTGCGGCTGGGAAGAGTAGCGGGCACTTTTATGATACAGCCGCTCGCAAAAATGATAGTATCTCCTTTGGGAATAATACCTAAAAAGGAGCCGGGAAAATTCCGCCTGATACATAATTTGTCCAGCCCGATGGGAGAGTCGGTTAATGACTATATTCCGCGGGAATTGTGTACCGTTCGATATGCGTCATTCGATAAAGCAGTGGACTTGGTAAGGGAAGCGGGTCATAGGGCACAAATGGCGAAAGTCGATATTGAATCGGCGTTCAGGCTGCTTCCAGTGCACCCTTCCTCCTTTTATTTATTGGGTTTTCGTTTTGAAGATGGAATTTATTTTGACAAAGGCATGCCCAGGGGCTGTGCAGTGTCCTGTTCCTACTTTGAGAAGTTCAGTACCTTCCTCCAGTGGGCGGTTGAGAGTAAGGTGGGTATAACAAAGGTAGTGCACTACTTGGATGATTTTTTGTTTGTCGGGGCTGCGCTATCGGATGAATGCCGTGACTTGCTGGACGGTTTTGTAGAATTGTCACAGGAATTGGGAGTGCCTTTGGCAAAAGAAAAGACGGAAGGTCCTGCCACGAGGATCACGTTTCTTGGAGTGGAACTAGATTTGGAGTTAATGGTGGCACGTCTTCCTCAGGAAAAAGTTTGCAGATTGCGCGTGTTGGTGGCTAATGTTCTGGCATCATCAACGTTAACATTGAAGGAGATGCAAGCTTTGATAGGATCTTTAAATTTTGCTTGTCGGGTTATCCCAATGGGAAGGGTATTCTTGCGTCAGTTGGCAGCAGCTACAGCTGGGGTGCGCAGGCCTCATCATCATATTAGAGTCTCGAAGTCGATTAGGGCGGATTTGAGGATCTGGCAGGTCTTTTTGGAGGAATTTAATGGGACCACAGTGTTAATGGAGCCAGAGCTCAGCAGTGCGGATTTGCAATTGTATACAGATGCAGCGGGAGGCATAGGCTTGGGTATTTACTTCGGGGGTGCTTGGTGCGCTGAGCGCTGGCCGCAAGCTTGGCACGAGTCGCGTCTCACCAGCAATATAACGTTCTTAGAGTTGTTTCCCATATTAGTGGCATTGGAGTTGTGGCTGGATAGGCTCCGTAACAAAAGGGTCCTTTGCTGGTGCGATAATCAAGCAGTGGTTAGTCTGGTGAACCATTATTCGCCACACTGTGTAATGGTAGCTAACTTGATGAGGGAAGTGATTTTAGCATGCTTACGTTTGAATGTGTACCTTAGGGCCCGCCATATACCAGGGTATGCTAACGAGATCGCTGATTCTCTTTCCCGTTTCAAGTGGGATCAATTTCGACGACTGGCACCACAAGCGGAGGCAGAAGGAGGCGCGGTCCCCTGGAAGTTATGGAGTCTTGGCCACCTGGGATGAAGGACTTGCTGCAGAGTTCCGTTGCTGCGGGGACATGGGCAGCGTATCTGCGAGGATGTGAAAAAGTGGTGGCCTTTCTGGAAAGCTGTGGATGGCAGTATGGGGTGGTATCCGCTCAGTTGCTGGGACTGTATGTAGTCTGGGCTAAAGAGAATGGATTGTCTCTTTCGTCAGTGCGTAGCCACTTGGCGGGCTTTGAATTTTTTGTGAGAGCTGTTGGTTGGGACTTCCCTTTAGGGGGTTTCTTAGCCCGCAGGCTGCTTCAAGGGTGGGGCCGAGCGACACCGGCGCCTCCAGATGCCCGTAGGCCGATCACCCATGATTTATTAGAGAGGTTATGCAAGTTGTTACCTGAGGTGGCTTCATCGCAGTATGAGGCCGTGCTATTTCAGGCGGTTTTTAGTCTTGCATTTTTTGGTGCCTTCCGCATGGGGGAGCTGGTGTCGAACTCGAGCAGGGCTGGAGCAGTTGGGATTTTACAGCGGCAGCATGTTTGCTTTGAGAAGGGGCAGTTGAGAGTTTTGTTGGCAAAATCTAAGACTGATCAACAGGGCAAAGGTTTGTGGGTGCATTTGAGCGGGATTGCGGGGTTTTCCACGTGCCTGGTTGGCACAATGCTGCGTATTTACGGGTATGCCCAGCGGTGGATGGCGGGTTATTCCTACATGAGGATGGGCGGCTGCTTACGTGTTTTCAGGTAGTGGCAGTCCTGAGGTTGGCACTGAAGTTCATAGGCGAATGCCCAGAGCGGTATGCGGCTCATTCCTTTCGCATAGGCGTGGCTACCAGTGCTGCTGCAGAGGGATTGTCACAGCAGGACATTCAGAGTATTGGGAGGTGGAGTTCCCAGGCGTTCCGGGGTTATGTTCGTTTTTGACGGGTGGGAGGGTGAGCCTTTTTTCAAGGATTGATTGTTATTTTCTTTTGCAGCTGAAGACAGGAGTGCCCAGAGCTGTTGGATGATAGGGCATTCCTTCATGTTTTGGGCAGGTCAGCGAGCGACATTGAGACCGTTTGGGCCTAACCTGGGGCTGGATCCTGCCCAGGTGTCACTTCTATGGCTGGGTGAGAGAGGTCTGAGATGGTCTCAGCTCCTGCCTTTGCTACGGCACCACGAGCGAGTGAGGAGCAAGCCAAGGCTGCTACTTTTACATCTAGGTGGCAATGACCTGGTGGCCTGGACTTGTAAGCAGCTCATCAGAGCCGTAATGAAGGACTTAGCTCTGATATTGCGTATGTTTCCTGGGGTTCTGTTAATATGGTCCAACATTATTCCAAGGCCTGCTTGCGTGGCCCAGCGGCAGTGGTCGCGGGGTCTCACAAAAATAAATCGACAAATAGGGCAATGGGTAACTGTGCAGGGAGGGATTCAAGTTTTACACCCGTGGGTGGAGGTGACTTTTGCTGGGCTGTACCAGCCGGATGGAGTTCACTTATCCCCGGTGGGTGTCGATTTACTTTTGAATGATTGGCAAGAGGCCTTGGAAGGTGTGTTCCAACGGGAGACTGACTGGTCGCAGCTGGGCAGTAGGGGGGCGGCACAGGGACAGTAATGTTCACTGTGCTGGTGGCAGGATCCCGGAGGTCTCCGGGGCCCGGAGCCTTTAGGACATACTTGGGCGGGGGCGGGGTGCCCTTGACCCGGATAAGCCCTGCTGGCCTTTGCTAGTCACATGGCGAGGTCGGGGAAAGGGCAGTAGGAAATTGGCCGGTGGCCGGACACGGCCTGAGCGGATGCGAGCCCACTTTGCTAACTGTATGGCTGGTGAGGCATCGCTCCGTTGGTGGGAGATTGTTAATAGGACTGTTTTGGTGTGTAATGTTTTCAATTGTTTATAACTATAATAAAGCTGCGACCGGTTGGTACTTCCAATAAGAAAATTGTTGTGTGTGGATTTTTAAGGGTGGGGCATTGGATGGCTGGGGGAGTGGGGAGGGGGAAGGGGTTTTTGGAGGGGATGGGGTTTAGGGCACGGATCCGACCTACCACGGTTACTATGCAGATAATATTATGATTTACATATCATTCAACAACGACCAACCTGACTACTCAGATATAATAGCATGTATAAAAGAAATGGCGACCTGGCTAATGGAACAAAATCTGCTGATAAACTACAAGAAAACCGAGGCAATCTTTATAACAATGAATTCTTACTATGTCCCACCAAAATCTCTACAAATATCCCATAACTTCATTGAAGTGAAAACAGAAATTAAATACCTTGGGA
Source organism: Ichthyophis bannanicus (assembly GCA_033557465.1). Taxonomy (NCBI): domain Eukaryota; kingdom Metazoa; phylum Chordata; class Amphibia; order Gymnophiona; family Ichthyophiidae; genus Ichthyophis; species Ichthyophis bannanicus. Next base: position 295,149,354 of record CM066032.1, read on the forward strand.
TATACCTTGACCAGAAATTAAACTTCCAAACTCTCATATAACAGAGGTTACAAAAGCTACTTAACCCAAATTAAGAATAATACAAAAGCTCAAACCTCTTCTAAACTCTAATGACTTCCGCACAGTCTGTCAAGCTTTGATTTTGCCAATCTTAGACTATTGGAACATCATCTATCAGGGTCTACCTATCCAATCTATAAACCCTTTACAATTACTATAAAATACAGTGGCTCGTATTATATCTGGGAAATCAAGAACCAATCACATAACTCCAACACTAAAACAACTCCATTGGCTCCCCATAATTATCAGTACTAAATACAAAGTTATACTCATTATCTTTAAAATCTTCCATCATTTATCACTACCTATGCTACAAGCTCTCACAAGTAAAAATTCTGAAAGCAGAAGAAAAAGGAAAAGCAATAAAAACTGATTAATAATACCAATAAACAAAACCAAAGCAAAACAAACAACTTGCAGCAGAGCCTTCTCAATATATCACTCTGGAACACACTCCCAGAAAGCATAAGAACAATCAAAGATTTATGGGACTTCCAGAAAGCATTAAAAACTCACCTATTTTTGGAATACTATGGTCCAGAGACTGAAACATCAGGCAGAACATACTCCTTACAAACAATTAAAAACTGATCTACACCTCTTCGTAGACTATACCCCTGTTTCATCGAAGTTCAATATCCTTGTTCTATGTAAAGTTTTTTCTTCTTTATTGTTGAATGTAAACCGCTTTGAATTAAAGTTAAATAAATAAATAAATAAAATAAAATAAGGAAAGGAATGGAGAATAAAACAAAGGATATTATAATGCCTCTGCATCGTTCCATGGTGCGACCGCACCTTGAATATTGTGTGCAATTCTGGTCGCCGTATCTTAAAAAGGATATAGCGTTATTAGAAAAGGTACAGAGAAGAGCCACCAAAATGGTAAAGGGGAAGGAAGAATACCCCTATGAAGAGAGACTAAAAAGGTTAGGGCTCTTCAACCTTGAAAAGAGACGGCTGAGGGGAGATATGATAGATCTCTATAAACTAATGAATGGAGTGGAACGGGTAAACGTAGATTGATTGATTGTTTATGCCATCAAAATATAGAAAAACTAGGGGGCATGCAATGAAGCTGCAGGGTAACCTATTTAAGACTAATAAGAGAAAATATTTTTTCACTCAACGTGTAATCAAACTCTGGAATTTGCTACAGGAGGAAGTAGTAAAAGCTGTTAGTGTAGCCGAGCTTAAAAAAGGTTTGGACAAGTTCCTGGAGGAAAGATCCATAAACCATTATTAAAGTGGACCCAGAATATCCACTGCTTGCCTCCAATACAAGCATTGTGGAACCTGTGTATTTTGGGGAAACTGCTAGGTACTTGTGACCAATGTTCCCTCTAATTTTCTGTAGGCTGTGTGCGCATAAAATATCAGCTGTGTGCGGCTTTTGAAGGAAGGTTACATTTTTGTGCGCCACATAACGACACTCGGAGTTATATACTTTAAAATTTAACTACACGTTAGAATACAGTATGTACACCACATTGATTTTAATCAAATTAAATGAAAATAGACGATTACTAAATGAAGTGGGAAATTTCTAGTAATTACAATCATAACTTTTAAATTTTAAGACGTCTGTGTTGTTTTCTATCAGAATCAGAGCCGTAATTTTTGTGCGCTCTGTTGTAAAGTATGTGCGCTCTCTCGGCGAGGTGTGTGCGCGCGCACACGCGCACAGCTTAGAGGGAACAGTGCTTGTGACCTAGATTGGCCACTGTTGGAAACACGATACTGGGTTTGATTGACCTTGGTCTGATCCAGTATGTTCTTTTGTTCACTATTTTGATTTCTTCTCCATCAACGATGAACTTATTTATTTTGCCAGTTGTCAGGGTCTTTGTCTTCTTTACATTAAGGTGCTGGCCCATTTTAAGACTATGTTCCTCAATCTTGAGAAGCATATGTTTCAGATCGCCTTCACTTTCAGCCAGTAAGGTGTATCATCAGCATAGCGAAGGCTATTGCTGAGTCTTCTACGAATCTTCAAATCTCAGTAGTCTTCACACTGTCCTGCTTCTCTGATGATTTCTTCTGCATATAAATTAAACAGGTAGGGGGAAAGTGTGCAGCCTTGTCGTACCCATTTGTTGATTTTAAACCATTTTGTTTCTCCTTGTTCCGGTTTGAACTGTTGCTTCTTGATCGATGTAAAGGTTGTGCAAGAGAACTATCAAGTGTTGTGGTATACCCATACTTCTAACTGCAGCCCAGAGTTTCTCATGGTTTACACAGTCAAAAACCTTGCTGTAGTCAATAAAACACATATAGATATCCTTTTAGTATTCTTTAATCTTTTCAAGGATCCATGTTACATCCGCGATGATATCTCTCGTTCCTCACCCTTTCCTGAACCCTGCTTGCACTTCAGGCAGTTCTCATTCCAGGCATGGTTGTTGTCTCTGCTGAATAATTTTGAGTAGAATCTTGCTGGTATGTGGGATCAGAGTGATTGTGTGATAATTTCCACATTGCATTAGAATTCAGGAATTCTACCAACTGACGAGCTACAACTTTTTCAATCAATTTACCTAAAACAAGGTAAATTGGAAATCAGTCAATAATCTTCCACTGACATCCCAATACTGCCTATTCTCTTGGGACATGGTGCCACAGAGGTCTGCTTCAAGGCCTCAGGAAAATCATGTTCCCATAAAGATGCATTCTCTATAGCACATAAATGATATTCCCAGAGGCCTCTACCTAATCATAAAAAAGCAGAAGGACAAGGGAGCGGATTAATGCTGTTTGTATAAGGACATGAATATCTTAGGATGTACAGGAGCAAACATTTCCCATCTGGAGAACGAGTCACTATCAATACCAACTTTCAATTAATCTCCTTCTTTAGTCTTTCAATATTGGAACCAAAAAAACTAGCAAAATCTTCACATGACACATTATTAAGTAATATTAGTTTAGGCAATGACGTTAGAGATTGCACTACTTCGAACAAGGTTTTTGAGATGTCTAAAGCAGACCGAATCTGGAACTCATAATAAGCTTGCTTTGCTATCCTCAATTCATTTCTAAAAGTGTGATGGGGGAGATAAGAAGAAAACCAAGGCAGAAAAGAGCTATGAAATCCAAGTGAGAAAAGTGTATCAAGAAGATGTGGTACTCAATAGTGTCAAAAGCAGCAGATAGGTCAAGAAGAATAAGGATTGAGTAGAAACCCTTGGATTTGGCAAGGTGCAGATTACAGGAGACTTTGGCAAGGGCCATTTCTACAGAGTGTAGAGGACAAAAGCCAGATTGGAGCACATCTAAGATGGCATGAATGAAAGAAACTTGTTGAATGAAAGAAAGTCAAGATAGCAGCGGTGAAGAGCATGTTAGAGTAGTTTGGATGCAAAAGGGAGGAAGGAGATGGGACAATAACTGAAAGGACAAATAGGGTCCAGTAAAGATTTTTTTTGAGAAGTAGAGTAACCACAGCATGTTTGAAGGTAACAGGAGCAGTTGCAGAGGAAAAGGATAGGTATAGGATATGACTGATGGAAGGGACAGCAGCAGGAGAGAGAGAGCTGAGTAACTGGCAGAGAAGATGTGCAGTTTCTTCTTTTGTGGTTTTAGAAAAGGAAGAAAGTATGAGAGAATGAAGCGGGAGAAGGGGAGAAGGCGATGACCCAGTGGAGAACGTAAGGCTAATCTTGTGAATTTCATCATGGAAGTAGTTAGCCATGGTTTGGGCAGAAAACAAAAGGGAGGGTGAGGCATCTTAAGGATAGAGTTGAACATGGTAAAGAGATGGCAAGAGTTGGAGGCAGGAGAGTTTATCATATGGACACTGTACTCTTGCTTGGCAAGTGCAATAATGGAGTGGAAGGACGATAGCATCAATTTGAAATGCATGAAATCAGTATGGGAATGGATTTTAGCCAAAGGGGGCTGCAAAGCAGGCACAGGGACATTGTGTACATAGTGGATTCTGAAGGTCAGCCAAGGTTAAGGTATGGATGTGACTTACAGGAGATGGAATGGGAGGAGCAAAAGCATCCAAAGCAGAGGAGAGTATAGTGTTATAGGAAGAGACCGTCTTTTCAACAGACTCAGATAACATAGTGGATGAGAGAAAAGATCAGGCAGCGGCAGGGAAAAGTAAGGGTTAATAGCCTGAAGATTCCTAAATGTGTTTATGAAAATTGGAGGAGATTGTGGAGGGGAATGGTTAAGTATGAAAGATAACAGATGATGGTCAGACAGGGGAAACATAGAGGTGAAAAAATATGAGAGCATACAGTTGGAGAAAAATACAAAGTTGAGATAGAAGCCATGCTGGTGAGTAGGGGGAGTCAGAAGCCGAATGAGGAGGTTAAAGCAAGAAGCCTTGAGGCAGGATTAGAGGGGTCATCAACATGAATGTTAAAATCCCTGAGAATGAGGTAAGGGGAAGATGGATCAAGAAAGAAAGAAAGTCAGGAGTCAGAGAGAAAGGAAGAGGTGGACTGGTGAGAGTGTCAATAAATGACAACTGCTTGGAGAGGTAGTGGAGTGAATGGGATGGAATGAACTTCAAAGGAAGAAAAGAAGTGAGACTGAGGTGGGAGATAGGGTTAAAACTGGCAGGAAGAAGACAGAAGCAGCCCAAAACTACTGTCACAGCCAACTAGGCATAGTGTATGGGGAATAAGATAGTTTCCATAACAGAGGGCAGCAACTGAAGCAGAATCTTCAGAAAGAAGTCAAGTCTCTGTCAGAGCAAGAAGATGCAAAGAATTAGAGACAAAGGGTCATGAATGCGAAGTAGGTTGTTGGAGGCAGAGCAGACATTCCATAGTGCATATGAAAAGGGGGGAAGGAGAGGGCTGAGAATAAGATTTGAGGGGTTGCGGTTAGATCTGCACATGTAGGTTGAGAGATGACTAGGAGTGCCAGGCTTGGGATTTATATCCCTAGATGAGAGGAGAAAATGTAGGAGTATACAGTGAAGAAGAGGCACAGCAGTGATAAGGGTGAGGTGCTACCTGAGAGAGTTGAGATGGCTGAATGAGAGGAGGAATACATTTAAACTCAAGAGCAGATTACAGGATAGGATGACAAAATGGCAGGAGAGGTGAAGAAACTGGGGAATGGGTTATACGGATTTGGGGTTTGAAGTTGTTGAATGAAGGGAAAAGCTTGGGGAAAGTTAGCATGAAGAAGAGAAAATGAAGTGAAGCCCTAAGAGTAGATGGAGAAGAAAAACTACTGATCTCAGATGATATGAAAAAATAAGGTGTGCCTTTTGGCAAGCAACTGAATGGAGCCTGGGATAGAAGGACAGAAAGCCACAGTGGGTCAGGGTGCATCTGGGAATAATAGTGTTAATGAGCTCCAGGAAGACTATATAAGAAATTTAGACCATGAGGTAGGTGGGTAAGGAGGAGGTGGAAGGAAAGAAAAAAGTCAGCAGAACAGAGGAAGATACAGCATTAACGGTTAGTTTTTTTTCTTGGAGAATAAAAAGAGAGGTAAAGACAGAGATTAGCAGACTAAGCAAAATCTGCAATAGGGTAGATACCCTGGAAGGTGTAGATAACATGTGGAAGAATCTAGCAAAGCTTTAAGAATGGGCCAGAATTTGGCAGCTAAGATTTCATGCTAAAAAATGGCAAGGGAAGGTTTATAGGATGAAAAAGTACTTCTGTGCACTAAAGAACAGCAGAACCTGGGGATGTTTGTATCTGATGAACTTAATGTAGCCAAGCAGGTAGAAATGGCAATGGTAAAAACCAGAATGATGCTTGGATGCATAGGGAGAGGAATAGCCAGCTGAAAAATGGAGACAGTAGTGTCTCTATATGTTTCTGGTGAGACTTCACTTGGCATACTGTGCGCAATTCTAGAGAACGTACCTTCAAAAGAGCATAAACAGGATGGGGTCAGTGCAGAGGGAAGCTACAAAAATGGTCAGTGGTCTTCATCATAAAGCATATGGGGACAGACTTAAAGATCTCAGTATGAATACTTTGGAAGAAAGGCGGGAGAGGGAAGACCTGATAGAGACATTTAAATATCTCATGGTAAAAATACACAGGAGACGGGTCTCTTTGAATTGAAAAGAAGCTCTCTCGTATGAAGGGACATAAAATGAAGGTGAACAAGGATAAACTCAAGAATAATTTAAGAAAATATTTATTTACAAAAAGGATGGTGGATGCATTGAATGGCCTCCCGGTGGAAGTAGGGAAGATAAGGACTGTATCTGAATTGAAGAAAGAATTGGACAAGCACAGAGGATCTCTAACGGAAGGGAAGGGGTTATAAAGCTTAGTAGTTGGTATAGACAGACAGATTGGATAGGACATATGATCATCTATTGTCATTGTCCATATTTCCTTGTTTAATGGGAGAACATGGACTTAGCCAAGGGATGTCTTAACTCACTAATCTGCTACATTTTTTTGAAGCTGTGAATAAACATGTGGATAAAGGTGGGCCAGTTGATACAGTTTATCTGGATTTTTAGAAAGCATCAGACAAATTATCTCATGAAAGACTCCTGAGGAAATTAAAAAGCCATGGGATAAGAGGCAATATCCTATTGAGGATCGGGAACTGGTTAAAAGATAGAAAAAAGAGTAGGGTTAAATGGCCAATTTTCTCAGTCAAGAGATAAATAAATGATCTGGAAATGGGAAGAGTGAGTGAAGTCAACAAATCTTCAGATGACACCAAATTATTCAGTTGTTAAATTGCATGTGGATTATGAGAAATTGCAGATTAATTTAATGTAGACAAATGCAATGTGCTGTACATAGGAAAGAATAACCCAAATAATACCTACGCAATGCTAGAATCCATATTCGAGGGTAATTGTATAAAGGTACATGGATTTTACACTGTAGAGTACCTGCCTACTTTGGCATGGATGGCCTCTTTTAAAGTACCAACCAGCACAGAAGTATGCATGTTCACAAAATGCAGAGCCATACCTAGCTCTGTGCGAGCAGTGCAGCTGCACAGGGTGCAAAAGATTAGGGGTGCATTTGGGGTTGCCAGCCTCTGCTCCCCCCAGGCTGCCTGCCCTTGCCCTGCCACCACCACTTTTTGTGTTTCCTTAGTGGCAGTAGCAGCGGAGTGGACCTGACCTCTGAAAAAAAAATATGGGACTGATCCCTCCCTCCATGGTGCAAACCTATGTCAGAGGAGGGAGGGACCAGATCTACGGGCAAGCACGGAGTCAGAAAGCCCCACGTGTTTTTTTTTTCAATTAGAGGTCAGATCCGCTATGCTGCTGCAGACACCGCCGCCTCCGAGAGAACACAAAAAGTGGTGGCAGCAAGGCAAGGGCAGGCAGCATGTGTGGGGAGCTGGCTGGATGTAGAGGTGTGGGGTAAACTAGGGAGATGTTGGGCATGGGACAAATGTGATGGGGGGGGGGGCACACCAGATATGCAAACTGCACAGGGTGATATTATGGCTTGGTACAGTCCTGACACAATGGTACATATATTGCCAGTGGACATGCAAATGGATGGAGCTGGACAGTGTAGGCAGAGAACATAAGATAGGAAAAAAAATAGGACAGAACAGAACTCCTAAAGCCAAGTGAGGACAGGGTAGGTGGTGATCAACAGTGTCAAAAGCAGCAGAAAGATCAAGACAGATGAAGATTGAATAAAGACCATGGATTTAGGGAGGAATAAGTCACTGGAGACTTTGGCAAGAGCTATTTCTGTGGAATGTAGATGACAATAGTCAGACTGCAGTGGATCCAGGTGGACTTTTTGGGGGGTTGATAAATGACAGATACCCAGAGAGGTAGTGGAGTAAATAGGTGGATGGCATGGACTTCAAAGGAAGCAAAAAAGTAGATGGAAGCAGGAGGGGCTGAAATTGGCAGGACTGAGAATGTAGAAAACCGACACTGCTACTACGGCCAAAGGGCCTCCATGACAGAGGGCAGCGACTGAAGCTGAGTCTTCAGGAAGAAGCCAAGTGTCAGTAAGAGCCAGGAGATGCAGAGTATTAGAGATAAAGAGGTCATGAATGAAGACAAGTTTATTGGGGACAGAATGTGCATTCCACAAGGCACATGAAAAAAAGAGAGAAGAGGGAGAAAGGAGAGAGATATGAACCAGATTTGAGAGGTTTCATATTGATCTGCCTTGGAAATTTGAAAAATGTCTAGGGTGGCTAGGGTTGGAATTGATATCTCCAGATGAGAGAAGGAGAAGGAGCAGAAGAAAATGGAGGAGAGAGGAGGAGACATGATGGAAGCGAGGGTGAGGTTCCTTCTGTGAGTAGAGATGGCTAAATGAGAGGAAGAAAATGGTGAAGCTCAAGGGCAGATGATAACGTAGAAGAAAAAAGGGAAGGGGAAGTGGGGACAGTAAGGAGTGGGTAATGAGAAGTAGGGCCATGGAATTGTTGGAATGAGGGGAACGATTAGAGAGTTAACATAAAGAACACAAAGTGACGAGGCGCCATAGGAGAGAAAGAAGAGAAGAGAATGCAAATCAGAGGAGATGCAGGTAGAGAAGGAGGAGAGAGATTCTGGTAGGATAGGTGCATCTGTGTAATTCAGTCAATGAACAGAGGAGGGCTAAGAAAGAAAGTTAAGCTAGGGGTGGGTGGGTAATAAAGTGAAGTGTTAAGGAGAGAGACATGGCACTGCAGAGAGCAGGAGCTGGGTAAAGGACAGACAGAAGATAGAACACATACTGAAAATCTAGAAATATAGAAAGAGAGAACAATATATAAATAAATGACAAGCTAAATTCTGACCAGGCACAAGAGGATGCCTTAATAGAGCATGTAAAAGACAGGCAAGCCATTCAACAAATGCTGGAAAGCAATAAGTAGAAATGCACGAAGCCTACCAACAAAGTTCCTGATCTGAAAGCCCTAATGGTGGAAATGGACTTGGACACTGTGGCCATTACAGAAACATGGCTTAATGAGACACATGAATGGGATATAGCCATAGCTGGCTATAATCTATTTAGAAGAGATCGAGAGGGTAGAAAAGGAGGAGGAGTATCCCTGTATGTCAAAAGCAATATTAAAGCTGCTGAAATGCAGGGGACGTAGGGAAAAGAAGAAGTGCTCTGGATTGTGTTGGAAAGAGGAGATGGCACTGTCATTCATATTGGTGTGGTCTACAGGCCTCCAACTCAAACCGAAGAAATGGATAGCAAATTAATTGTTTATATTGCAAAGATAGCCATGAAGGGGGAAGTGATCATATTGGGTGACTTTAATCTACCCGATGTGGATTGAGTGTTCCTTCTGCAAATCTGGAAAGAAGTAAAAAAGTTGAGGATGACTTCCAAGATGTGTTACTTAAACAAATGGTGATGGAACCAACCAGGGAAAGCTCCGTGCTGGATTTAGTGCTCGCCAACAAAGATAGTGTGTCGAATATCCAGGTGGGTGTCCATGTGAGCAGCAGAGATCATCACATGGTGTGATTTGAGATAAAAGCCAAGTTGGAATCCAATCACAGTAAACTCAAGTCTTAGATTTCAAAAACACTGACTTCAGTAAAATGGCCAAGTACCTGAAAGAGGAGTTGGTAGGGTTGGAGGGGTTAAGGGAAGTGGAATTGCAATGAGCTAAACTAAAGAAAGCAATAAAAGGTGCAACAGATACATACGTAAGGAAAGTAAATAAAAACAAGAGGAAAAGGAAACCTATTTCGTTCTCCAAAGAAGTGACTGCACAAATCAAGCAAAAAACATGGCTTTCATAAAATTCAGAAGCTTGCAGAGGAACACAGAAAAGAATACAAGATCAAACTAAAATTGACAAAGAGAAAAATAAGGATAGCAAAATCAAAGGCAGAAGAAAAGATGGCTAAAGATGTGAAGTGTGACAACAAGACTTTTTTCAGGTATATTCGGGAGAGGAGGAAAATCAGAGGTGGAATTGCAGAATTCAAAAGTGCTGGGAATGGATTCGTGGAAAGTGACATCAAAAAGCGACTGCTAAACAAATACTTCTGCTCTGTTTTCACTAGAGAAAATCCTGGAGAAGGACCACTTGTGATTGACAAATACACAAATGGGAATGGAGTAGATACCACACCATTCACAAAAGATGATGTGTTAGAACAGCTTGCGAAACTGAAAGTGGACAAGTCTATGGGACCAGATGGGATACACCCCAGGATACTGAAAGAGCTCAGAGAAGTTCTTGCAGGGCCTTTAAAGGATGTTTTTAATAGATCCTTGGAGACAGGAGAAGTTCCATAGGACTGGACAAGGGCCGATGTGGTACCTCTCCACAAAAGTGGTAATAGGGAAGTAGTGACAAACTACAGGCCAGTAAGCCTTACCTCGGTGGCAGGAACAGTAATGGAGGTGCTCCTGAAAGAGCGAATAGTGGACTTCCTAGAAACCAGCAGTTTGCATGATCCGAGGCAACATGGTTTTACCAAAGGACAATCTTTCCAAATAAATCTGATTCAGTTCTTTGACTGGGTGACTAGAGAACTAGATCAAGGGCATGTGATGGATGTGATCTACCTAGATTTCAACAAAACCTTTGATACTGTTCCTCATAGGAGGCTTATCAATAAACTCAACAGCTTGGGGATGGCTCCCAAGATGGTGAACTGGATTATAAATTGGTTGACTGACAGATGACAGAAGGTGACGGTAAACAGAACTCACTCGGATGAAAAGAAGGTGATTAATGATGAGCCCCAGGTTCAGTCTTGGGACTGGTACTGTTCAATATATTCGTGAGTGATATTGCCAAAGGGCTGAATGGAAAAGTCTGTCTTTTTGCAAATGACACCAAAATTTACAACAGAGTGGACTCCCCTCAGGGAGTGAGGAACATGAGGAAAGGTCTACAAAAGCTGGAAAAATGGTCTAATGCTTGGCAGTTATGATTTAATGTGAAGAAGCGCAGTGTAATGCACTTGGGAAGCAGAAATCCAAGGGAACTGTATGTGATAGGGGGCGAGAGGTTGGTATGCATGGACCAGGAGAAGGACCTTAGTGTGTTTATTTCTAAAGATCTCAAGGTGGCGAAACAGTGTGACAAGGTGGTGGCAAAAGCCAGAAGGATGCTGGGTTGCATGCAGAGAGAAATTACCAGCATAAAGGAAGAGGTACTAATGCCACTGTACAAGTCACTGGTGAGGCCTCACTTGGAATATTGTGTTAAGTTCTGGAGACCGTATCTCGCAAAGGATATAAAAAGGCTGGAAACGGTTCAGAGGAAGATGACCAAAATCATGTGAAGCCTGCATCAGAAGATTTATGAGAAGAGACTTGAAGACCTAAATATATACACTCTGAAGAAGAGGAGGGACAGGGGAAATATGATTCAGACCTTTAAATACTTAAAGAGTATTAATTTTATTTTATTTATTTAGACAGTTTTTGTATCCTGCCTTATCCTTCAATCAAAGTGGTCACAACACAATTGGGGGATATGAGACACATACACTAATACTTACAAGGAACATGGGCAATGGAGGGTTAAGTGGCTTGCCCAAGACCACAAGGAGCATCTGTGGGACTAGAAACCCCAGTCCTTCCAGCCCAAGGTTGCTGTCCTCTAGTGGGATTTGAACCCCTGACCTTCTGGTCTGAAGTACCTTGCCCCAACCACTAGGCTACTCCTCCCTCAGGACAAACAAACCACTAGGCTACTCCTCCCTCAGGACAAACAAACCTCTTCCAAAGATGGGGAAGCTGTAAAACTAAAGGGCATAACATGAGGCTGCAAGGGGGTAAACTGAAAGGCAATGTCAGGAAATATTTTTTCACTGAAAGAGTGGTGGATGCTTGGAATGCCCTCCAAATGGAAATAGTAGGGGCAAACACAGTGACAGAATTCAAAATGGCATGGGACAGACATAGTGGATCCCTTTATAGCAACAGGATAAAATCAAAATAAGCATAACTATCTCTTATATCTGATCAAATAGGGGTGACCTACAAGGAGCGGTGATTACACCCCTAAACAAAGGCATGGGGAGAGGTGACTTGCACGGAGCGGCAAGTGCGTCTACTCTTGCCCCCTTGCTGGGCAGACTAGATGGACCATGCTGGTCTTTATCTGCTGTCATATACTATGTTACTATGTAAAAGTTACCAGAAGCTTATAATGAGGGTGTTGAGGAGTAGCCTAGTGGTAAGAGCAACAGTGTAGCAATTCCCACTGGCACTCTTCATGACCTTGGGCAAGTCATTTTACTTCCATTGCCTTGAAGAAAAGGCCTGGCAATCTACTTCCAGTTATACCTTACCAAGAAAACCCAGGGGCTGCTGGGTCACCAGAAGTTAGCTGATTGATGGCACTCAAAAAAACAAACCAATGAGGGTGCTCTCCTAAGCAGGAACCTTCAAATTGAAGGTCATGTGCTCAGATAAGTAAGCTTCGAAGCAAAGCCCAGTGGGAGGAAGGAGATGGCCAAGTGCTGAAGGCAGGTAAATGGAAGCAGCCAGATTCCACAGGAAATGCCCTTGAAAAACTCTTTGACAAGTTGAGATTCTTTGTAACATGGGTTATTCTATTCCAGAACTTCCGAAGATGACCATTTATCTTCACCTCGACAGCACAGCAAATTTCGAGATCTCTACAGGCCAGGCAGTAGAATCATTCTTTGAAATAGGAGCTCATAAAATTAGTGAACTTGCATTGTTGCCTTAGTTGAAATAGCAGCCAGAACTGGCTCACTTTCGTGTATCTGGAATCTTCAGTAGGCTGTGAAACTTTGCCAAGGACCAATAATGCTGCAGTGCATGAGCATCAGAACGTATGGGTCTCTGCTTTAGCTCTTCATGGTCTACTTACGTATGTTGGTCCTTTAACGATACTAAGTCCACAAGAATTATTTTCTCCATACTAATTACCATAATACTCCTTTATCCAAATCTGCAGTTTGCAATAAGCTTTTTTACAACGGACTAAGAATAGGAAAAAAAATGTTAGCAAATCCAACTTTTCGAAAGGTGAGAGGGTCAGAAAGAAATATACAGCAACTATGGCCTCCAAAAAGCCAAATTATGTTCCCAATTAAGAAGCTGGGCTATATTGTTTATTTACAATCTGTCTTCTAAGTGGTCTGTGTTTGCTGACATCTTGGGTATCTTGTGCTTAGAGATGAAACCTAATCCCCCTGTTGAACAATTTTCTTTCTAGTAGTTCCAGATGTTACACTGACTAATCAACCTGTTTCATGAACAGCATGTTCTAGTTTTGAGGGGAAATAAGGATTAGTCTTGTTTGTGTCACAGGATCATATTCTTTTTTTTTTCTGCCAAGTATTCAAGCTTCCTCAGTGTGAAAAACTCAGCAGATTAAGTATGAGTCTAGAGCTGAACTAGATAAGGAAATGTTGAGTGCAAATACCATGGGCAAGCCTAGCACCACAGTACCACTTAAGACAAACGCACAAACATATTTATGCAAATACTAAAGATAGATTAATACCTTTGATGTAGACTTATGGACTATAATATTACCTCCTCTATAATTTAATGTACATAGTTCAATGTTAGTTGCCTCCTGTTACTCTGTTCCCAGTTCAATGTAAAACTCAATTGTTGTTGTTAATTGTAAACCGCTCTGACTTGCAAAAGAGCAGTATAGAAGAATAGTCCAATAAATAAACGCCAGTAAGTTGTCTCCTTGCTCAATCTTCATGGAGGATAAATCTAGGTAGAATGGCAAACTATTTAATATCCTTGCAATGGAAGAAACAGCAGCACAAAATTGGTTATATTACTTTCTATAGAGACCCTATGACATTGACAAGAAGAGAACTGGCCTCCAGGATCTGTGATAAAAGACAGATTTGTCCCTTTTTCCAGTATAGGAAGAGATGCTACCAGAGCCAAGTGTGACCAGCTCTAGAAAAGGGGAGCCAAGAAGCTGAGGATCCACATGCTCTTTCGTGTTATACTGGGGAAGAGCTGTGAGTAAAAGTTAGGTATTAAAGCAGAAAAGAGGGGAGAGCCAAGGCAGGCAAAATTAGAGAACCAAAAAGAGTTGGGGTGGAAAAGGCAGGGTCTGGAAAAGGAGGAAGAAAATAAACCAAAAGGAGTCAGAGGGAAACAGAAAAAGATGAGGAGAAAGAGGCATGTAAATTAAAGCACAAACTAGGGAAACTTTAGTATTCATATTGTGAGACCATGCCGGTCCTAGGCAGTTGCCTAGACCCGGAATAGCCTGGAGTTGTGGTAAATAAAGGACACTGTAGTCGTGATCCAAATGAAATTAAAGTTGGGTTTTATTCCCCTTCCCTTGAGGATGTCGTAGAATAAGGGACAACATAAAGAACGGTTGTTTTCACCAGGGTAAAGGATGTTTAACCAATAATAATCATGCTTCTTTCCAGCAATAAAGTCCAACACTTTTCAATGTGCAAAATACAGTTTCTTCCTTGCTCTTTCCGTTTAACAAAGACTCTCTATATCATCAGTCGCGCATACAGCACATTTCATGGGTTCAAGGATATTTTCTGAGCTATTGCTCTCCCATTGCATAGGGCTAAGACCTGTCCCTGTATAAGGACACGGAGCCCCTATGAAGCTGCTCTCTGTGTCTTGCTCTGGGGAAACCTCAGTTGCCACCAGTGGGAGCTGCTTTTGTATGTCCCGGATATCAGGAGTTGTGCTGGGGATTTCTTCCCATGGCTTGGGCCCATAAGAGTTCCCTTGCTGGTTATAAGCCTGGCTTCTATCCCGGAGACTCCCTTTTCTCCCCTTAGCAAAAACGGGGTACTTATCTTTTCCTTTGGAGAAGATGATCTCAAACCCCTCTGCTTCCAGCCAAGGCTTCCTCTCTGCCCTGTAGCCTGCTCTTCTGTGGGAAGCCTGATTACGATGTCTGGCTGAGGGAAACTCACTTCCTGCTTCCCATGTGCTTCTTTGGATGTGACCTCTGCCTTCTGTTAACTGGACAGTTTGCCTTGGTATGAAGACCCCTCTGGCTGGGGAGACCTTGCTGCAGTTTTGCTTATCCCACCTGGGTTTGCCAGTCTGCCTTTCTCCAGCCCTGGTTCTCCAAGGTAACGTGTCTTCCTGCAATTGCTTGGGATTTCTACTCTCACCTTCTCTCCAAGCCTGCCTGAAACAGCAGTCAGAGTTCCTTTGGTCTCTGCCTTCCTCCTGGCATTCAAGCTCCGGCTCCAGCCCTAATCCAGGCTCCAGCTTCCACTGCCAATGCTTATTCTGCTGCTTCCCACTCTCTTCCTCCTCCTTGTTCTCCTCCTTGTTCTCCCTCTGTGAGATTTCCCACCTGCTTTTATCTCTCAGCTCCTCTAACGTGGAACGTGAGTCTGAGTCCAGGTGAGCCTGATTGGCACTCTCAATTCTTACTGCGTCACTACAACCCTGTGGAAAGTTTGTTTTCCTTTTCCCTGCCTCTCTGCACTGTGAATGCTGCAACTGCCCCTGAGGCTGCAAGGTAAGCTCTTCTTCCTTTTCATTTCTTAATATTTCAGGGTCTGTGTCTTCTAACTCCTGACAGGTAAGCCCTTCCTTCACATTGTCCTTTAATGTTTCAGGCTTAGTGCTGTCTGGCTCCTGACAAGTAAGCTCTTCCTTTGCATTATTCTTTAATGTTTCAGGCCTAGTGCTGTCTAGCTCCTGACAAGTAAGTTCTTCCTTTGCATTGTTCTTTAATGTTTCAGGCCTAGTGCTGTCTAGCTCCTGACAAGTAAGCTCTTCCTCTGCACTACCCTTTAATATTCCAGGTTTTGTGCTGTCTACCTCATGACAATATACAAAGAATGGTAGAAATCAAAAACAGGAGACAATTGGAATACATCCTCAGAAAGAGTAGAGTAGACCGGAACAACTGAGCAGTTTGAGCGGGTCAATTGCTCTTCATATCCTGATATGTAGTAGTAGTTTAACTAAAAGGTAGTCAAAGCTGAAAAAAAAAATGGAAAGGAAATCAAATCTTTATGAAGAAAGATAAGGGGAACATTTTAGAAATCCTATTCATGATTTGGACATCTGAAATGGCCATTCAGATGTCCCAATCAATCCATGTCCCAAGAGCCATTTTAGAATGCCCCGAACTTACATGTGTCTTGTGCAATCACGTCCATGTCACACGAGGGCATGGCAGAGGTGTTTCCTGGGTGGTCTTGGAAAGATGCATGTGTGCACCAGATTTCAGAATGGGGCTGCAGGTTTACAGCTGGAAGTGGGCACGTCCATATCTATATACCTGCTTCTGGGCATGAACAGACATTTGAAAAGTGCTGGTTTCTGTCAGCTATCAATAGTACAAGGAAGAGGAGAATGCCCCCTTCCTCCCAGAATATTTTTCACCAACTCAAAAAAAACTAGAAGGTACATAGCAAGGCCTTATTCTCAGCAGCTGCACCGCTGCAAGTCTCCATGTCTAAAATGACAGGCTAGGATGTGTCTGTTGCAACATATACATGTATGCATCCCAAAATACCAGCACAGGCATGTCTATGTGATTGCTGCTGCAAATGTTTATATCTTGCAAGTCTATGGGGGATGTTTACTAAAAACCGGAAATGTGCGCGCCGCAAAATAGCGCACGGAAGCGTGGCACTGAAACGCTAATAAACGCGTTTAAACGCCCCGCACACGTGCATGTCACCCCCGCAAAGGTGCGCGGCACACTAACGGGCCCCGTACAAGTGCTGGCCCGCAAATGTCCGATAGAGGCGTGGAACGGCTAAAGGAGGGCGGAGGAAGGCTCCTGAGGGGCAGAGGGACAGGGTCAATGGGTGGAGAGTGGGAGGGGAGAGGCTCCCCGCACAGTATCGGGCCCGAATTTGCATGTAAAAACTACCAAATTTAAAGGGAAGAGAAACCATTTCCGTCAGCAATGTACTGGAAAACCTGGGAAACCAGCAAAACGTGAGCAGTGTGATACATGTGCACAGCACAAAAGTGCAAATAAAAATAGAAAATGACCACAACAGAACTATTAAAAATAGTAATTCAGCTGGGGAACAGTTATAGTGATGGGCAAATACAGAAAACACACCCAGCAAAGCTCCAGAAAAAAGAAATGAATTTTGGAAGGGTTTACGGAGCGGAGACTCTTCCAAAAAACATTTCCTTTTGTGGAGCTTTCCTGGGAGTGTTTGCTATGGTTGCCCATTAATATCACTGTTGCCCAGCGTGGTGATATTTTGTCCCCCATTTCCCGTGGTCATTTCCGGGGTTTATGTGCACGTTTGTCACCAGACAGGGTGCATATGCCCACAGTAAATTTGCGTAGAGCAGGGTTTGTGACTCCATCCTGCCAGGCTTACTACCTCCAGGGGCTGCACTGTCTATTTGGCCATAGTGTGGTGCAGCAGACAGAGTCAGTACCTCTAGGACCAGAGGGTCAGAGGTTCAAAGCCCAGCTGGGGCACTTGCCAGCCCAGTCCCTATATTTTACCCACCACTAAACACAGATAGCGCAGACACCCCTGTATTGCAGGGGACATAAGCATGGGGAAAACACCCATATTTTACCCAACAACGCACACACACCACAACAATGGGCCTTACCCACAGCCAAGTACCCCAAATGCAGTCCCATATTGCCACATACCAATCAGGTCACCTGCTTTTTATGGGAGAAGCTCATGCCAGCATGTTGGCGGACGAGTACATGTGGTGCAGGGGGCAGTGGCTGCTAGCGACAGAAGACAGAGGCCTAGCCATGTGCAGGCTGGCACAGTCCACAGCAACAGACAGGCCCTGCCGGATCCACAGTCATGGACTATCCAGGGAATTCAGCCAATCTGTGGCTACACAGTGGTGCAGTGCACACAGACAGTGCATGCAAGAACAGAAGGTCACAGGTTCAAAGACCAGCTGGGGCTACCAGCAATCCTGCCCACATATTTTCCCCACAAATAAACAGTGACAGTAAGGACACACCTTTCATGACGAGGACATATGCAATGGTAATACATCTATCTTTTACCCCACTGAGCACAGACACCATGAACAGGGGCAGAACCTACAGCAGAATCCCCCAAATGCAGTCCTGGTGGGCCACACACCAGTCAGGTTCCATGCTGCCACTCATACAAATGCCTGTGCTGTATATCTATGCACCACCCCCACGGCATGTAGATGTAGCTCATGCATATTCATGAGGGACAGCAGGAAGACCCGAACAGTGTGATGCAAAACTGGACTGGAGTGGGGAAGCGCTGCTGTAAAGCAGCAGCCAACAGGGGCAGACACACCCACACCCACACCCACAGGCCCCATTGGCCAATGTCTCCTGTAGAGGCAGAACATTGGACCCTGCGTGCATCTCCCAATACCAGCACCTGCATACCTTAGCAATGTCACCCTACACCTGAGGTACACAGCTCTGAAACGTTTGCTAAGAGTACAGGCTGATAGATATCCCTACGTTACGCACATACTGCTAGTTGGCCCCATCCGAACAATCTGTTTGGTGTCTGCGGTGCATGCTCCAGGCCTGGCCTCTGACGGTGTTCACCACCCTGGGGAGTGACCCCCAGCAGTACTGCGTACCATATCCATGCCTGTGCCGTGCCCAGGACCGGTGTGGTGGCCAAGGCTAATCACCCCCTCAATAGTAGCACAATGCTGGCATAGGTGTGGGAGTGTGTGTCTGTCTATACAGTGTGTGTGGCTGCAAACACCTTCCCCAACCCACACTGCCAGCACTACTGCCAGTATTGGCCTGCCAATGTGCATAATGAGCAGCAAGGTACCATGGGTATAGGTCAGACATGGTGGGCTGGCCAGGATGCATCTGCACAGGGCATAGGGCACTGGCTGTGACATTGTAGTGCCAGGCCACCACCTACACAGACAGGGTGACCTCTGTATGTGCTGCTGGGGGAGCACTCTCACCCTGAGTGTGCAGTGATGACAGCATGGCTAGGCACCCCCATAGTGCTGTATTGTGTTTTTCTCTTGTGATATATATGGGTTTCCTGTTGGGGCCTCCTCACAGAACTCTCTGCTTGTGTGTGCTGCCACCCCAGTTTTGGGTGCATGCATTTCCATCAGGGCTAACCAGCAGACTGTTCACAGCTGGTATGTGTCTTGATGGAGTGCCTTGCAGGGTGCAGTGGCTGATGGCTTGCTGCAGGTGAATATCAGATAGTGCTGGGGTACATCTTTGGATATCCAGGCCTAAAGTCTGTCTGATATTGTGTTATGGATGTGTGTGAAGCTGCTTGGACTGCCCTGTGGGGTGTCTGTTCCCCAGCAGGACTGGGGTTTGATGGTCCACTCTACTGCCATTGGTGCAGGGGGGCAGGTGTGCGTGCCCTGTTTGCCACCTTCAGGGGGGGGGGGGTACTTTGACCACCTCGGGGTTTCCACTAACTGAGACAGACAGAGATATCCAACATGTTTCTGCAGCACCTTCCTATCTCACAGGTTAGTACTGTTTTGGAGCTCTGTCATGGCCTCATCCAGCCATGGCTGGTGTTGTGGACCTGGTCCTGGGCGCCACATCACACCCTCAGGGTGAGCACAGTACCCGCACAATGTGACGGTGTGTAGCTACTCTTTGCTGGTAGTCCACCCGCTCAGGACCCCCTACCAGGCCGAGGTGCTGTGTGGGTGCACACGGACAATTCCCCCTACCAGGCCGGGTAGCTGTTGGGGTGCATTCCCCATCTTGTGTGCATCTGTGGACAGCTGATTTGCATGTGCAGTGCATCATGGGTACAGGTGGCCTAACCCTATCCTGTCTACAACAGCAGACTGTCTGTGGGGTGATGTGCAGGCTCTCTGCAGCCAGCCAGGGGCTTGCTGTCAGCTATAGAGCTGTAGCCCAATGGTTACATCACTCCCTGTACAGCCAGAGGTCATGGGTTCAAACCCACAGTGGGGCCCTTTGATAGGGCTGTCCACAGCTTTATTTTTATTTACTGTACATATGTCTATGCCGGCAAAACCACACACAGCTTACTATACCCATTAGGTGCCTCTGAGGGTGCTTTATAGGGCGCCCTATAGGCCACCTTATGGTTGCCATCCATATAGGGTGCACTATACATTATCCTGTGTCGCAACATACATGGTGCCCTATAGGGGACATTCTAGGGTGCCTTGGCGGACAGTGCACTGTAACATGTGCCTTACGGGCATCCGTATGTTAACACACTGTGAGAGCGGGTTTACTAGTGGTGGGAAATAAAATATAAATGGAAGGCCTCCTACAGCACTCCTCACCATGATACATACTGCCCCAGCCAGCCTTGTTCACTGGGCACTGTGAGGGGTTGAACCCCTGGCCCCTGCACCATTGGTCAGTGTCTTAACCATTGTGCTGTGGCTCTGTTCCTGTGTTTGTGCATCCGCGCGCAGCCTTGTGGCCATCAGCGCGCCATCTTGTGGCACACTAAATTAACAGCGCGCCGCCTTATGCCGCACAACATGGAAATGCCCCTAAAATAATGCCTCAGCCAGCTGTCTTCAATGGGCACTGTGGGGAATTGAACCCATGATCCCTGCACGAGTGGTCAGTGTCTTAACCATTGTGCTATGGCTCTGTTCCTGTTATTTGCACATCAGCGCGCCACTTATCCCTCCCACTATTGGACTGCCCCTCACACATCAGCGCGCCGCCTTCTGCCCACCGGCTCGCCGCCTTCTGTTGCCCACATTTATCAGCGCACCGCCTTCTGCCGCCCAAACTTAACAATGCGCCGCCATCTGCCGCCCACACTGAACAGTGCGCCGCCTCATGCCGTAATAAAAATAACAGTGCGCCGCCTTCTGCCGCCCAAAATTAATATGCCTCCTAAACCACTTTTGCCCATAAATGTTGATGCCTCAGCTGGTCTTTTTTGTTGAGTGCAATGGGGGTTTGAACCCCTGGCCCCTGCACCATTGGTCGGTATCTTCACTGTTGTACTACGGCTCTGTTGTTTGGTTTTGCAGCAGCGCCCCACTTAGTCTTGCCACGCGCTAATGTGGGCCCCGCACATTAGCGTGACGCACACACGTACGGTCCGGTTTTTTGCTTTTTTCTGCCTGGCCCGCCCACTCCTTATATGGCACCAGCACACTAACGGGAACCCGCACAGCAATGGTGTTTAGTAAACATGCCCCTACGTTTCTGAAATAGCCATTTATTTGCATGTGTCTGTCTCTTATTCTGCATGTCCCCATCCCTCTCCATTGTGATGGGCATGTTAATCTATTGAGGCAGACACAGGGTGATTTTAGATGGCATTTACATGGGTCCACTTTCACTGCTGCCCCCCCCCCCCACACACATAAT
This sequence comes from Ichthyophis bannanicus, assembly GCA_033557465.1. Lineage (NCBI taxonomy): Eukaryota > Metazoa > Chordata > Amphibia > Gymnophiona > Ichthyophiidae > Ichthyophis > Ichthyophis bannanicus. The sequence goes on from CM066032.1 coordinate 295,170,585, forward strand.
TTCATCCATTTTGACATAGATGTCCTAGATTTCACCTAACCGTCCTTTCTAAAATATGTCTTTAAAAGAACAGATCAAGATAAAAATATATTGAGGTAAAAGAAAGGGTTTCACTCTTTTTAAGGAAAGCTGAGGCAGCTGTGGGGCTCCTCCGTCCTCTTACATCTGCATTGTGGGGGGAGGGGGGAGGCTTAGCAGAGTGACTAGCCTGGACTTTTTCTAAATCGGGGGTTGCACTGATTCTCCCTTGGATAGCTCCTGATGGAGATCAGGAGCTGTCCATGGGGATCGGTGCTGAAGGGGGGGAGCACACACTACACGTTTTGATATTGTCGGTGCCGCGGATCGCTGCACCGCGGCACCGACAATATTAAGAGGGCAGCAGCCCCAATCGTGGCAGTTGGGGTGGCATGGCAGCAATCAGGACACATCTGCTGACAGCTCTGTGCACCCAATCGCTACCATCCTTCCCCATGGACTGACTGTGGAGATCTGCAGTATCTGCCTCAGTAGGCACTGTCAATGCAGGTAACGCGGGGTTCCTGTGGGAAATCCAGACCTGCACAGTACACTCCCCGCAGTACTGTGGAGGTTTGCTCCTTACTGCGTAATTTTGGCAGCCAAAACAAATGCAGTTTAGAAAACATACCCCTAAGAGTTATATTTATGAAACTTCTACCTTCTAGAGCTGAGATGGGGAGGACACAGCTTAAGAAAGTTGTTCCCTGGACTTCAGTGAAAGGCATGGAGACTGTCACAATCTTGTCTACAAGAATCCAGAATGCAAGAATGCATACTTTTCAGCAATGCTTTATTTAAACATGCTCCATACTAACAAAGATAAATCGGTACTAGTATCACGAATAGTAATTTATTTTTGTTCTGTGCATTTTTCGTCTAATTGACCCAGAAGCAGTAAGTTCCACTTCTGAGTTTACTGACATTGATGTCATTTTCTGAGCCTGCAGGACCATTAAAACAGCAAATGGAGATGGTTCAGCTGTGTTCACAGCAGTAGTCTAAAGAGATTTATACATTTCCATTTAGTTTTGCACATTGCACTTCATTTGCCTAGCTGACCCAAGAGGGTTGAGCTCATTTTCTGGATTTGTTGACATTGACTTTATCTTTCTTGGGGCCAATACAACAGTGAGTGAAAGCAGTGAGACACCACCTGTATGCCACAAAAGGGTACAACAAAAGGGCATATCCCTTTGAGCACCCCCTTCATATGACCTTCAGGCTACCCTAGGGGGTACCTTGGTAGACCTGAGAGATGGATGTCAGTGGATGGTAGGATCTATAGGAAGATTTTCTTAACATGTCTTATGTTGTTAGACACGGGTGGATGCATTTAGGAGGAAGGTTGTTTGTTTTTGATAAACCAATTGTGCTGTTTATGGGACACAGAAGGCATACCAGAGGACTATAGTAAGAAGAGAGGAGAGTTTATGGGGGAGGTTGGGGATGGGAAAGTTGGAGAAGATGCTTAGTGAAGGTTTGGGGGGAAGCAAATTGGTATATCATGGAAAGTAGGCATCCTTATGTTTTTGTTTAGGTTTATTAAACGCTTTATCTTTATTTGTTTCTTTATATACCGCACACGCCAAAGACACCAGCGCGGTTTACAACAAACTTAAAATAAGAGTCATAACAACGCTGCTAGAAGGAAAGGATAGAAGAAATAGAACTCCATTAATGCAATAGGAAAGGGACAGAGGTAGAGAAAGGAGAGAGAACACATGAGTAGGTCAGAGACAGACAGACAAACAAACTGAGGAAAATGAGACAAACCTATGAGGGGTCTGTGGGGATGGAGGAGGGGAGGGGAAGATCGTAGGCCGTGCAAAAAAGATGGGTCTTCAGACCGGCTTTAAATTTACTAAAGGATAGTTCAAGTCGGAAGGCAGGGGGGAGCGAGTTCCAGAGCCTGGGACCAAGGAAGAAAAAGGCAGAGGAACGGGTGGATTCAAGGTGAGCAGAGGCAGGAGGGGGAAGAAACATACGGTTGGTGTGGATAGAATGCAGGGAACGTTGAGGAGCATGAAGACGGACCAGGTTAGAGAGATAGCACGGGACACCAGTATGTATCGCCTTATGAACGAAAGTGAGGATTTTAAATTGAATCCGGTAGGAGATGGGAAGTCAGTGGAGACCAATAAGAAGAGGAGAAATGTGATCATAACGGGAAGCATTAGCAAGTAGCCGGGCAGCGGTGTTTTGAATAAGCTGTAACCTTCGGATTTGACGTTGGGGGAGACCGGCAAAGCAGACGTTGCAGTAATCCAAGCGGGAAAGAGTGAGGGAAAGAAGTAGGGTGGTCAAGGCAGAGACAGGGAGAAAGGGGCGAAGAGCTCGCAACTGCCTGAGGGAGAGAAAAGAATGCTGGACTACAAGAGAGAGATGTTCACGGAAGGACAGGGCTGAATCCAGGACGACCCCGAGGTAGCGCAAGGAGGGGACAACAGGAATGGAAGTGGAAGAAAGCAAGGGGGAGATTGAAGGTATAGGGCCACTGAGGGTGAACCAGATGGCTTGGGTCTTGGAGGGATTGAGGTGAAGAAAGTTAGAGAACATCCAGGAAGCAATGGAGGATAGACAGGAATTGAGAGGGGAGAGATCGGGTGAGAGCAGGCAGGTGTGGTAGAGGAGAAGAATATTGTCCGCGTAATAATAGGCTGAAACACCGGATAGCTGCACCAAAAGAGTGAGGGGAGCAAGGAAGACATTAAACAGCAGAGGGGCAAGAACTGAACCCTGAGGAACTCCACAGGTAAGTGGGTGAGTGGGAGAGGAAGAGGAACCGGCAGTGACAGAGAATGATCTATTAGTCAGGAAGGAGCGAAACCAGTGGAGACCAGTGCCGCAAAGATGAGAGAGCAGGGTGCGATGATCGACGAAATCAAATGTGGAAGAGAGGTCGAGGGAGACTGCAATAGAGACAGAACCATGTTCGTGTGCAGAGTGAAGTTCATTCATGACAGAGAGGTCCATTTATTACAGGGCTTTATCTTGAGGAAGAATTAGAAATCCTATACCTGAATGAGTTTCAGGAGAGGAAGATTTAGTGACCTTGTCTCAAATATTTCATGTGGATAATCTTAGAGTATCTTCAGACAATTAGGGATAAGAAGAGAGCAGGAGTGGTGGTTGTTTTTAGGAAAAATTGGATTTGGAAATGAAGGCTGTTTTTGGAATTCACACATGCGAGAATGTTCTGGTAAGATCAGGAGATATATCCTCTTTGGGTATTTTAGTGGCATAGTAGGCTCCAGCTTTGGGTCCAGAAGCATTCAGATTAGATTGTATTTATTTCAAAGGCAGCCCTGAAACTTCCTTAGCTAGTTATGTTGAGAAATTTTAATATTCATTTTAATGATAAGTTAAGTCAGGATAATTTGGCATTTCAAGAAATCTCAAGGACCTGGATTTTCTATAGAAAATTTTACTTCTGATTCATGTGAGGGGTCATATTTTAGATTCATTATTCGACTTGCCATATGCTATTATGGTAGGAAGAAGTACCTGTTGCCTTGGACAGATCATTTATAAATATGTTAAAAAGCACAGGATCCCAGGAGTCCGCCACTCTTCTCCTTTCTCCACTGAGAAAGTTGGTCATTTAACCCTACTCTGTATTTTCTATCTTTTAACCAGTTGCCAGTTTACATTAGGACATTGCCTCCTAGCCCGTGACTTTTTCATTTCCTTGGGATTTTACATGAAGGTCTTTGTCAAGCACTTTTCTGAAATTCCAGATGCATTATACCAACTCACCCAACTTTATCTGCACATTTATTCATGCCTTCCAGAAAAATGTAGCAGATTAGAGAGACAAGACTTCTTTAGGTAAATCCATGTTGGCGTTGTCTCATTAAACCATGTCTTCCTGTAGATTTATTATTTACAGTTGTGGCCAACATTATTGGCACCCTTGCAGTTCAACCCCTTAATGTCCAATACCTCCTAAACAAAAAGTGGCCTTGAAATGACTTTGGACTATATATACACACATATTTGACAAACAAAAGAATCAAATAAAACAAGACCAAATCAAAAAGGAAATGGTAGGAAATAGTATAAAAACTGGGACATTGCCAGGACAATCAAATCAGTTTGAACAGAAGAGCCGCATTCCCACTGCAGAAAAATTAGACACACCTCTGATCAATTGTCAGTACTCAAATGACTTGAATCAACCAATGAATGATGGCTCTAATGTTTAAAATGGCCACATTCACTACCTCTTCCATTTTTACAATGGTGAAGAGAGTTGCTTGAAACAGTCAGAAAAGCCATCATCACCAAACATCAAACTTCGAAGGGGTAAAAGGCGATCTTCAAAGACCTTGGGATTTCTGTGTCTATTGTTCGCAATGTATTAAGAAGTTTACTGCTCATGGAACTGTCAAGAATGTCCCAGAACATGGTGGAAAGAGAGAAATTAACCCAGGAAGTCTTTGACGGTTAGTGCAAATTGTTGGAAAACCACCACGTACAACATCTAAAGAGCAATCTGGTGTGGTAGTTTCAACCCACACTATATGCCGCACACTTAACAAAGAAGGACTTCATGCGCGAAGGCCAAGGAGGACCCTACTGCTCAAAGACAGACATAAAAATGCACGCTTAATCTTTGCCCAAACCCACCTTGAGAAACCATAATCCTTATGAGAAAATATTCTGTGGACAGATGAAACCAAACTTGAGCTCTTTGCTAATGCAGACCAGCAATATATTTACATGCAAAGAAATGAAGCTTATTTTTTATTTTTATTTAACATTTCTTATATACCGCCTTTCATGATATCAAGGTGGTTTACATTGAACAAACTGAAATTACACTGAACAGGGCATTATAACCTGGAGATAACTATTTTACAGGGAACATGGGCAATAGAGGGTTAAGTGGCTTGCCCAAGACCACAAGGAGCACCTGTGGGACTAGAAACCCCAGTCCTTCTGGCCCAAGGTTTCTGTCCTCTAGTGGGATTTGAACCCCAACCTTCCGGCCTGAGGTAACTATAAGGGAAAAGTTATAAGGAATTTATAAGGAAAAAAACACCTTCCTACAGTTACATTTGGTGGAGGTTCTATAATGTTTTGGGACTGTTTTTGCTGCCTCAGGAACTGGAGGCCTGGAACATATTAAAAGGAATCATGAAGTCAGAGGACTACCAAGGTATTTTGGAGCAAAATGTGCTACCTAGTGTAAGAAAGCTAGGTCTGAGTTGAAGGTCATGGATCCTCCAGTAGGACAATGGCCCAAAACATATATCCAAAAGTATAAAAGAATGGTTAAAAAGGAAAAAATGGACTGTTTTAAATTGGCCGGCAATGAGTCCTGATTCCAATCCAATCAAGAACGTTTGAAAAGAGCTGAAATCTGCCAAAAGGAATCCTGGAAATATTCATGATATTCTTGAACTAATGCGAGTTCAATTAAACCAGGAAGCATCAGAAACCTTCCCCCAAGGACAAGGAATACCCCAAGGATCAGCCCTTTCTGCTCTCCTTTTCAACCTGTACCTACAACCCATCACAAAAATATTTAAAAAACACAAAATCAGTCATTTTATCTACGCCGACGACATCATGCTCGCCCTCCCCATAACCACGAAAAACCCTAATTATAACACTCTATCCAAATGCATGGCGGAAACCTCATCCTGGATGGAAACCAACTTCCTCAGCATCAATCTAAAATAAACTGAGGCAATGTTTGTATCAAGATCACCTGTGGCTGAAGATACCTACCCAACAACTATCTCCATCAATAACACAACGATACCTGTTAAAAAAGAGGTAAAATACCTAGGCGTTATAATCGATCACACACTCACCATGCTACCACACATAAAGCAGACGGTAAAAACTATATTCTACAAACTCAAAACTATTCAACACTTAAGGCTCCTTCTTGACACGCATGACTTTAGATCAGTCGTAAGCGCACTCATAACCCCTCACTTTGACTATTGTAATAGTCTCCTAACCGGCCTCCCACAAAAGAATATCTACCTATTACAAAGAGCACAAAACATTTGTGCAAAAGTAGTCACTAAAGCCCACCTAGCAGACCATGTAACCCCTATACTGCTAGAACTACACTGGCTCCCCATAAATAACCGAATCAAATACAAAATACTACTAACAACCTTCAAACTACTAAACGATATTGCCCCCTCCCATCTATCCACACTCCTCCATGCCCCAAATGATTCAAGAGCCCGCAGACTAAATGCAACCCTCTCACTAGAGCTGCCAAAAACATTCACGAGGACTAAAAACTCCACCAGTGCCAGAGCCTTCACATTCACCGCCCCCACACTCTGGAATGACCTCCCAATAGACATCCGAATCATAAAGGACCTCTCCCAATTCAGGAAAGAACTCAAGACATACCTATTCTCTGAGCATTTCGGAATCCCCTACCCTCCAAGTCCAGCCACACAGCGTCCACAGGCACACAAACAAAAAAACCTGCAGAAACACAATTAACACACACAACTCCTTCTTCAAACAGCCTCCCCAAAGACACCCCAAACAACCCACGAAAAAATGGAAATAAATTCCATCACACACACACACTCACACACACACACCCACACACACATACACACACACACACACACACACACACACTTGAATAGTGAATTCTATACACCATAAATCATGTATCCTAACCTTTTGTAAATAACATGTAAGCAGGGCGCGGGCAGGGTCCTGGCGCCCGAGCGTAACCGGGTGCCGGTTAGGCGCGGGACCCTGCATAGAGTGGGGGGACGAGCCGGAGGCGCGCGCCATTGGAGCGCATCATTTAATCTGATTGGCTCCGCGGGTGCACGTGTTGTGCGGAGCCAATCAGACGGGCCGATCGGGCATGTGCTCCTGAGGCGGGCGCGAGCCAGGAGCACATGCTGTTAGGCTGTCGGAACGGCGTGGCGTCTCGTTCGGGCTTCCCTCCGCGGCGTTGGACAGCGTGTGGCCTGCCTCGATCGTCGGAGCTGCTGGTTGCTGTCCGGGGGACTCTTCCGGTGCGGCCAGGCGAGTTGTTTTGTTCGGGTCCATTTTCGGCGGGGATTTGCTTCCCGGTGGCGGGCGGGCCCTCTCCGTGGCACGCGGGAGTTTAAACCCGCAACTTTAAACCGCATTTGCCGGCGGTGTTTGTGGGATGGCGGGGGGTCGTCGTGGGGCGAAGGGGGTACCGGCAGCCAAGCAGGGGGGGACCTTGAGGGGGAGGGGGGCAGCCCGGAGGCCGCGGGCTGGTGCTAGAGTTGGTTTAGGGGGGAGGGGGGTTGGTAGCCTAAGGGGAGGCCGGAATTCGGTCCGGGGGGCTGGGGGGTCTCCTTCAGGGCCTCGTGGTGCTGGTAGAGGCCGCGTGGCTCGTGGCCAGCATGATGGGGGCAGGTCTAGTGTGGGTGGGGCTGTGGTGGCCCCGCAGGCTACTCCCCGGGGTAGGGCCCCGGCGCGGAGGGTGTCGTCCGTTGCGGGGAGGGGGGCGGGTGCTGTTGGGTCGGGTGGCAGCGGTGTGGGTGGTGGGAATGCCTCTGGGGGTCGCTCTGAAGAGAGCTCGCTTGGAGGTGTGGGCTCTGAGGGTGATCAGGGGAGCGGGGGGCAGGTGATCCCACCTGCGAGCGTTTTGCCGCCCGGCACGTCTACACTTTGGGAGCAGTGGGCGTTGGGGGGGCAAGGGTCCTCGCGGGTCGAGTGGGTGGGGGCTTGGCAGCCTTGGTCTGCTGGTTTCTCGCCTCTCTCCCCCCTTTTTTCTCTCCGCAGGTTCCCTGGCTGTCAGCGCCTCGCGCAGTGCCAGCGGTGGGTGATTCCGGTGGTCCTGCGAGTATGGATCCAGCGCATAGGGCGCTCAGCGGGGCGACGGCGGCGGACGGCGCGGCGCCCGGGAGCGGAATGCTGCCGAGAATGGAGGATCCCCTGGGACGACTGCCTGCTCCCGCGCCTGCCGGGGCGGCCGGGGGTGCTTCTGGTGAGTTGACGGAGTCCGAGGGCGCTCTGCGGGGATCGCGGGTGGCGCGGTCTGGAAAAGGGGGGAAGAAGCGGAAACATGCGTGCCGGCGAAGGCGTGGTTCGGACTCGTCATCCTCTTCATCATCGGAGGATTCGGGATCCTCAAGCGCCGATGATGGAAGGGTTGCGGATCCAAGGGGCGGCGCGGCGGTTTCAGCGGGCGCGGCGCTGTCCTCCGTGGCCGCACTTTCTGAACTGTGGGAGGGGGTGCCCCGGAAGTTGCGGCGTAAGATCACGCGGAGGCAGTATATTGACATTTTTCGTTTGCTCGAAGGCAGGAAGCGCTCGGGGGATAGTAAGAAAAAGCGGAAGGAGGAGGAAAAGGCGGGGCGGCTACACCGGGTTTCGCGCAATGTGGTCAATTGGGTCCGGGCCTTTTTGCGCTTAGCGAGCGTCTGGGGGCGTCGGTGGCCGGATCAATCGGGTAGTTTATTGGCTTATGCGGACTCGATCTTGGAAGCGTCGCAAATGCACGAAGGCTGGTCGTGGCTTAACTACGACGAAAAGTTTCGTGACAAGATGGAGGAGAACCGATCGCTGACCTGGAGTACACAGGATATCAGCCTTTGGTTGACGCAGATGTCGGTGAAAGGGGGTGGTGGGGGTAGAGGGGTCAAGGCGGGGGTGGGGGCGAGCGGCGTGGCGAACCGTCCCTGCCAGGGGGCGCCCCCCGCGGGGCAAGCCAGGGCGGCCGTTGGGGGGGCCGGAGACGTCTGCTGGAGGTTCAACCGCTCCACGTGCCCTTTCCCGGACTGCAAGTTCCGGCATGTGTGCTCAATCTGTGGGGGAACCCATTCCGCACCCAAATGCGTTAAAAAAGGGGGCCCCTCCCTCCCGGGGTCCGGGCCTAAGTAGGGAGTCTGATTTGCGGGTGGCTCCCTCGCCTATTCGGGTCCCAGTATTGCGTAGATGGCTTCGTGGGTACCCCAAGCTGCTGGACAAAGTATGTTTGGAGAGGGGTTTTCAATTTGGCTTCCTTATTCCGGTGCGGGGTCGGGCGGCGGGCTCGGTGACTCATAATTCCCCCAGCGTGCGGCGCTGGCTGGAGGTGGCGCGTCGGAAGTTGTCTGCCGAGTTGCAGCTTGGCAGGGTAGCGGGTCCGTTCAGTTGCCCCCCTTTTCCGGATTTTGTTGTGTCCCCGTTGGGTGTGGTACCCAAGAAGGAGCCGGGGAAGTTTCGCCTCATTCATAATTTGTCTGCCCCCATGGGCGCCTCCGTGAATGATCTTATCCCACGGGAGTTTTGTTCGGTGCGCTATGCCTCTTTCGATAGAGCGGCGGAGTTGGTTGCTAGGTCGGGTCCTGGGGCATTGATGGCCAAGGTGGATTTGGAATCGGCATTCCGCTTGTTGCCCGTGCACCCTTCGTCTTTTCCGTTGTTGGGTTTTCAATTTGAGGGGGCGTATTACTATGATAAATGCATGCCGATGGGCTGTTCGGTGTCGTGCGCCTACTTTGAAAAGTTCAGTACCTTCTTGCATTGGAGGTTGGTGCAGGTGGTGGGCTGTTCTGGGGTGGTTCATTACCTTGATGATTTTTTTGTTTGTGGGAGGGGCCGAGTCTGCGCAGTGTGGTGCTCTCTTGCGCGGTTTTATTACTTTGGCGGGCGAACTGGGGGTGCCTTTGGCAGAGGAAAAGACGGTGGGTCCCTCGACGACGATAGTGTTCTTGGGTATCGAGTTGGATTCGCGGAAGATGGTGGCGCGGCTCCCCTGGGAGAAGGTGGTGAAACTGAGGGTTCTTGTGGCCACTCTTTTGGCTTCTAGGAAAGTCACCTTGCAGGACACGCAGGTCCTTCTTGGTTCCCTCAACTTTGCATGTAAAGTCATCCCCATGGGGCGGGTGTTTAGTCGGCGTCTGGCGGCGGCGACGGCAGGTGTGCGCAAGCCGCATCATCATATTCGTGTGACGCGGGGAATGCGTGACGATTTGCGCGTATGGGATGTCTTTTTGCGGGACTTCAATGGGGTGACGGTTCTGCGTGGAGCGGCGGTTACCACTGAGGATTTGCAGTTGTACACTGATGCAGCTGGGGGGGTAGGTTTGGGCATCTATTTTAATGGGGCTTGGTGTGCTGACAGGTGGCCGTGCGAGTGGGTGGAGAACGGGTTGGTCCGCAATATTACTTTCCTGGAGCTCTTTCCGATCTTGGTGGTGCTGGAGTTGTGGCCTGATAGGTTAGCTAACCGTGGAGTGTTGTGGTGGTGTGACAACGAGGCGGTGGTGCATGTGGTTAATCATTTTTCGCCGCGGTGTGGGGCAGTGGCGTTGCTGATGCGCCGGGTTGTGCTCACGTGTTTACGCTTAAATGTGCACTTGCGAGCGCGGCACATTCCAGGGCGTTCCAATGATCTAGCTGATGCTCTTTCCCGTTTGCAGTTGGATCGGTTTCGGGAGTTGGCTCCGGATGCCGACCCGGTGGGGCTGGCGGTCCCTTGGCAGTTGTGGAGCGATGGCCTGCTGCGATGAGGTGTCTTCTGCAGAGCTCTGTAGCGGAGCGAACCTGGGATGCGTACCGGACTGGTTGTGAGCGAGTCCAAAGCTTTTTGCAAGTGCATGGGTGGACAGGGGGGGTGGTCCCGGATCATTTGCTGGGGGAGTATGTTAGCTGGGCCAAGGAGCATGGGGTTTCGAGATCGTCCGTGCGTTGCCATCTGGCGGGTTTCTGTTTTTTTGCCAGAGCGACGGGGTGGGGGGTGTCAGGTCGGGGGTTTTTGGCGCGACGGTTGCTTCAGGGCTGGGAGCGTTCTCAGCCGGGTCCCCGTGATCGTCGTCGTCCGATTACGCACGAACTCCTGGTGCAGCTGTGCGAGGTGGTACCGGTGGTCGCCTGGTCGCCGTATGAGCGAGTGCTCTTTCGTGCGGCTTTCTGTCTGGCGTTTTTTGGTGCCTTTCGCATCGGGGAGTTGGTGGCCGATTCGGCGGCGTCGGGTCACGGTACTTGTTTGCTCCGGCAGCACGTGTGGATGCTGCCTCCGCGCATGCGCGTGCTGCTGGCTCGATCTAAGACGGACCAGCGGGGTAAAGGGCTTTGGGTGGTCCTTCGGTCTACGGGAGGGCTTACCTGCCCAGTGGCCAACATGCAGGCCTTTCTGGATCTGCGTCCGGTGGGTAGCGGAGTGCTTTTTACTCATCAGGATGGCAGGGCATTGACTCGTTTTCAGTTCACGGCGGTCTTGCGGCTCGCGCTGACTCAGTTGGGCGAGGACCCTCGTCTTTTTTCGGCCCATTCTTTTCGGATCGTTGTGGCTACCAGCGCGGCGGCTGCAGGTTGCTCCGGTCTTCAGATACAGAGTATTGGCAGGTGGCGGTCGACGGCGTTCGAGGGGTACGTTCGTCTCTAACCTGGCCATTCCTTGGGGGGGGTGGGGGTTGCTAACTTGGTTGTGTTTTCTTTTACAGATGGGGAGTCGGGACAGCTGGTCTGCTGGATTCTGGGCCACTCCTTCGTTTACTGGGCTGGCCAGCGGGCGGCGGAGCGCCCCTTTGGGCTGAATCTTGGCCTGGCATTGGAAGAGGTGGCGATTTCATGGCTGGGCGAGCGGGGGCTGCGTTGGGAGCAGCAGCTGCTGCCTTTGCTCCGTCACCATGGCCGTGTCCGGCAGCATCCAGCTATTCTAATTGTGCATTTGGGGGGCAACGATTTGTCCACTTGGTCGTCCAAGCGGTTGATCAGGGCGGCTAAGAGGGATTTTGAAGTGGTGCGTCGCCTGTTTCCCGATGCCGCGTTGATCTGGTCTGACATTATCCCGCGGCCAGCATGCTGGGATCAGCGGCGCTGGTCACGTGGACTGACCAAGATTAACCGGCAAATTGGGAGATGGGTGAGCGAGCATGGTGGGTTCCAGGTGCAGCACCCCTGGGCGGAGGCGTCCTGTGGGGGGCTGTTCAGGGGAGATGGCGTTCATTTGTCCCCTGTGGGAACTGATCTGCTCCTGAACGATTGGCAGGAGATGTTGGAGTCTCTCGTGAGGTCCCGGTATCACTGGTCGCAGCTTCCAGCAGGGGGGGGCGGCACCGGTGGTTCTGTTGCCTGTGCCGGTGGCGGGATCCCGGAGGTTTCCGGGGTCCGGAGCCTTATGCCACTTGGGGTGGGGGCGGGGTGCTCTTGCCCGGATAACCCCTGGAAGACTTTTGCTTGTAATATGGCGAAGTCGGATAGGGGTGGGTGAGCTCGGCCGTTGGTGGGTCCACGGCCGCAGCGGAGGCGGGGCCGCTTTGCTAGTAGCATGGCTGGCGGCACATCGCTCCGCTGGGTTGCTATAGTGATGTATTATTGGCATTAATGTTAATACGTTCCTGTTGGAAATAAAGCTGCGACCAGTTTGTTACCAAATAAAAGTTGTCTGTGGTTTTTACCATACGGGGGTGTGGTTGGGTATGACTGGGTGGGGGGGGGGGTTTGGGGTTTGGGAAGCGCCTAGTCCGGCTACCCGGTTAGTAAGCAGGGCGCGGGCAGGGTCCTGGCGCCCGAGCGTAACCGGGTGCCGGTTAGGCGCGGGACCCTGCATAGAGTGGGGGGACGAGCCGGAGGCGCGCGCCATTGGAGCGCATCATTTAATCTGATTGGCTCCGCGGGTGCACGTGTTGTGCGGAGCCAATCAGACAGGCCGATCGGGCATGTGCTCCTGAGGCGGGTGCGAGCCAGGAGCACATGCTGTTAGGCTGTCGGAACGGCGTCCCTCCCGCCCGCCCGTTGTTACTGCGGTTTGGGGGTGATTTTGGGGTGTCGCAGCTGGGGGGTGTGGGTGTTTTGTGGAATCCCGGAGGTTTCCGGGGTCCGGAGCCTTATGCCACTTGGGGTGGGGGCGGGGTGCCCTTGCCCGGATAACCCCTGGAAGACTTTTGCTTGTAATATGGCGAAGTCGGATAGGGGTGGGTGAGCTCGGCCGTTGGTGGGTCCACGGCCGCAGCGGAGGCGGGGCCGCTTTGCTAGTAGCATGGCTGGCGGCACATCGCTCCGCTGGGTTGCTATAGTGATGTATTATTGGCATTAATGTTAATACGTTCCTGTTGGAAATAAAGCTGCGACCAGTTTGTTACCAAATAAAAGTTGTCTGTGGTTTTTACCATACGGGGGTGTGGTTGGGTATGACTGGGTGGGGGGGGGGGTTTGGGGTTGGGGAAGCGCCTAGTCCGGCTACCCGGTTACTATAAATAGCAATGTCAGCTCGCTGACATTCCCCTGTAAATCCAGTAGTATACAAAAGTATACACCCTGTAAATAGTTTTAACAACTTACTGTTCTGTTTTATGTAAAAAGTTAAAAAGTTATATGTAAAAAGTTAAAAAGTTCTTGTTCTATGTAATGTTATACGAATGTATACAATTGTTCCATGTAAACCGCCCCTGATCTCTGGAAGGGGCGGTATAGAAGAAATAGATAAATAAATAAATAAAATAAATAAATGATCTGGAACAAATTGCAGTTGAAGAGTGGAAGAAACTACTAGCAGACAAATGTACAAAACCTATAGATGGCTACAAAAAAAAAATGTTTGGAGGTGGTCATGACTGCCAAGGATTAATATTATTAGTATTAGTATTTAGCTCATGACTTTCCAGAGAAGATTAAGGCAAGTTACATTCAGGTATAGTATGAATTTCTCTGTCTCCAAAAGGCTGACAATCTAAGGGGTATGTTTACTGATCAGCGGTAGCGGTTTCCATACGATATTAGAGCCACGGCCCCATTGACTTCAATGGGGCTGCGGCTCCAATATCGCACGAAACCGCTATCGCCCATCAGTAAACATTTCCCTAAGTTTCCACCTGAGGCAATGGAGGGTTAGGTGGCTTGCCCAAGGCCACAAAGAGTGCTAGTGGGATTTGAACCTTGGTCTTTCTGGCTCCAGGATGTTGCCCTAACCACTAGCCAAATATTAGTGAAGGGTGCCATTAATCCTGTCCAGGTCATATTTTGTTTTTTTTCCTCAGAAATTACTACATTTTAAGTTGCACAGACATCTTTTTTTTGTTGTATATCTTTGAACATACTATTAAAATATTATGATGAAATATAGTTGGAATATTTCCAATTATTTCTCCAGATACTGTACACAACATACCTAAAATGCAAGGGTGCCAATAATGTTGACCACCTCTGTATTTATTAACCATTTATCTATTGAATCTAAAAACTTAAAATATGAATGAACAGTAAATCAGTAAATATCAAAAATAAGAAAAATATCCAAATAAAGAAAACATTTTAGACCACTATTAGGGGTCAAGAAAAAAGGAAAATTAAACATGAAAAAAGCACAAAACAAATACATGTAGCAAAGACTCCAACAGCTGAAACATTCATTTACTGGGAATTTAGTCAGATTAGGACTGCTCTTTTGCAGCAACAAATTCCAAGAGCTGCTTGGGATCCAGGAAAACATATATTCTGCCATTATAATTCAGAACACAAGTACAAGGAAATTTTAAATTAAACCCAGTCCCCAGAGTTAGAGTTCAGGACTTTAAAACTAAGAACTCCCTATGTCTGGCCTGGGTAATTCAAAACAGTTCAGGAAATAAACGGATAGAGGATCCCAAGAAAAACTCATTAATGTGCCTGAAGTATAAACGAAGGATAGTATTTTGGCCAGGTTTTAATACAAAAGAGATCAGAAAGGTCAATCCCCCAGTAACCATTTCAAGTGAACTTTCCAAAAGGTTAGTCAGATTTAAACTTGCCTCTTGTTCATGATCACCAGCCTGACTTGCAGATGTCCCAGTTCCTCCTATATTAGAAGATGAAAGTTAGAAGGCTCGTGCAATTGGAGATTATCCAATGGCATCTTAAGGGTCTCCTGAAAATACTTCCTCACTGTATCAGCTGGAGATACAAGGGCTGATTTTAGAAAATTCAAAAATCTTCTTTCTGCTTAGGTTTTAGAAATATTCAAGCTTCCTTTGAGTCACATCTCTTTCCTTGACCTGGGCCACATGAAAATCCCTATCATCCAGTAGCTGATTTTCTAATTGATGTAATCTGATCTCATGCTGTTTTAAACCATTTTTTGACCTTCAAACTTTGTCAGAATAGTCATTCTTATCAGAGAATACAGCTATAGCTTTCTTAAGAGATAAATTCATACTGTGGACAGCATCCCACAAAAAAGTCGAAAGTGACAGCCTATTTACACAGCTCTCCATGACTACTCAATGAAGCAACATTGTTCTCCCCCAAGTCAGATAACCCTGGGGCCATACCTCCAGACAACTCCATAATCTATCATGCTCTGTGCACCACAGGGGAAGAAAACACTAGCAGGAGTTCCCTCTGCTACAGCTGCAGCTTCACAGAATTGTGATTGGGTCTGCACAGGGCCTGCAATAATTGCATGGCTGCATCCTGGCTATGGGAGAAAAAGAGACACCTCCTCCCCCATCGCTCTGCTCCATGAAACAATCTGCGCAATAGCTCAAAGCTAGGACTTTCCCAATCTTCAGGTGAGCCCCACACCTCTCCAGAGTTGCCTAAAACAGACAAGACGAAGCGCCAGATGTAGAGGGATAAGTTTGGGACATTCGTCCACTTCCTTATAGCTTCTACAGGGACTGGCAGCAATTTCACAGAGAGATAACAGGAGTCACAGTGCTACTTGGCCCCCTCCAGTTGGGCATATGTTCAGTAATTTTCTTCATAATATTTTCTACCATTTTGTATAGTAATGACAAAAAACTGGTACAAGACTGGCCCATCCTCCAGATACTATAGACAAATTTAATGATAGGTATCACAATGACCAGTTGGTTGTCTTCCTTCCATCAGGTCTTTGAGATGCCTATGATATCTACCTTATCATTTGCTACTTTATTTATTTTTTTTGTACTGTGCTCTTTGGAATCAGTGTGGTTTACATGTATACTAACAGGCACTTTTTATTCCCTTGACCCTTTAGGGCTCACAATCTAAGTATCTAAGGCAATGGAGGGTTGGGTGGCTTGCCCAAGGCCACAAGGAGTGGCCATGGGACTAGAGACCCCAGTCCCTCTGGCCTGACATTGCTTGTCTCCATGTGGGAATTGAACCCCTGGCCTTCTGGCCTGAGGTAACCTGTCCCAACCACTGAGCCACTCCTCCCTCCCTATATACACTCTAACTCTCTCATCTTATTTTTAAGCTTCTAGCATTTGTATACAGATATTTCAAGATATAGCTTTTGTTTATAAATACAACCTGCTTAGAAGTATACAGGGATAACTTGCAATCATTTCTATTGACCTGGGTCAGGAGCTAACTCCTTTTGAGATTCTCCATAAGAGAGAGGTGGGACAGGATAGTTTGCTATTTAAGCTGTACAAAACACTGAATCTGGACAATAACAGGGAAAGCTAAATACATTAAGCCTTGGGAAGGCAATTAGGGGGAAGAGGGAGAAGTGGCCTAGTGGTTGGGGCAAGGTACTACAGACCAGAAGGTCAGTGGTTCAAATCCCACTAAAGGACAGCAACCTTGGGCCAGAAGGACTGGGGTTTCTAGTCCCACAGGTGCTCCTTGTGGTCTTGGGCAAGACACTTAACCCTCCATTGCCCATGTTCCCTGTAAGTATTAGTCTATGTGTCTCATATCCCCTCGTGTTAAATGTATCCCCCAACCACTTTGACCCAGTGAAAAGCAGGATATAAATGCAGCTAAATAAAAAATAAATAAATAAGAATTACAGATTGGGAACAGACTTTTAGGCTTACTAATCAAATCTCGGTATCCTCCAATATGGTGGAAAATCTTTTGTCCTCAGGTGGATAAGAAGTGTTGGCATGGGACTTTTTGGAAGATGTGTGGTGTTCTTTTTAAGGATATACAGTATTGGGAGTTTGTCTTCTAATGTCTGCTAAAGCTTTTTTGTTCCATACTCTCCCTGAAGGGCTTGAAGTGAGAACTTCACTTATGTTCATCAGTTTTGTTGCAGAGGCATAATATGAGCTGACTAAGCTGAGGAAAATGTCTCGTGTGCCTGGAAAGACCAGTCTTTGCTGAAAGTTGTGGCATGTTTCCTTTCTGGGTAAATTGACAGCGTTGCAGCATGACAAGCTAAATACTCTTATGAATGACTGGGCTTTCTTTGAGTACTGGGCAAAAACCAATATGCCTAAGACCAATGGTATAAATCTGAACCAAATTTAATACTTAAGGTCATGTTTACTAAAGTGCGGTAGTGGAGAGCTCAGGATTTAGCATGGGAGTTGCGTGTGACTTGACCCCACAGTAGCTGGGTGTGTGCCGTAATAATTCTCCCATGCTAAAAATGCCATGTTACCCAAGCACCACACAAATAGGTGGGGTTAGGGCAAAGATGGGGTGGAGAGTTGGTGGCAGCAGTTGCATGTCGCTGATGCGGCCACGCTAGTAGTGTGTTCAAGCCGCAAAGACACCACCAGTGCAGGGGCAACTACTGCCTGCTTCTGACCAGGTTCTAGTTGCACCCGCCTTGCCAATGTGCCTGGTCAGAGGCAGGCACAGGCATGAGTCCCACACAGTTAAAGGTCCTGAACCATCCCACACATACACCATCCCAGACAATGATGGCTGTTACTGCTAATAGGTGACCCAAGTGGTTACCTAGGGCCCCGGTATCTGAGGGGATGCATGGTGTGGCAGGCATGACAGCAGAACAATACAGCATGTCTGCCATAAAAACCATGGCCTGTAGCACATGAGTGTACCTGCTGGGAGAATGGGCACACATATACTTAGAAAGCAACATCAGTCTTGAAAGTATGATGTTCAAGTAATCATATGCATAGCATGGGAGAGCTGTTAGTGTGCTGAGCTAGGGAGGAGTTGAGAGTTAGGGTCTGTACTCAGTGAAACAGCCAGAACCAGCCACACTGCCTGAGTTAGAGATGGCTGGACACATTTGGGGCATGCTGCATGAAAATGAGGTGAGGCAATTACTGGCAAATAACTGCTGGCTGTAAAGTCTCTGACGGCAGCCTGTGGACTTTACAGCCAGCAGATATTTGCAGTTACACCCCATGAGTAGCAGTATACACTTTTGATGCATCAGAGAATCTGCGAAATGTAGACCTCATTGAGTGTGCTGACTGATGCATAACAGCGCGATGATAAGTTTTCATCTGGGTTTGGGTGTATTTTACAATATTCAATATTAATATAAATATGAAAAATTGATAAAATATGGGCTAAGAAGTTTTTTCTTGACCCATGAGGAACAGTCCTAGTAACCTTTGGATACCTCTGAAATGACAACCCATGGTTAAAAATTCAAAAGGGATGTATTCTAAGGTCTTTTTCTCTTATATTTAATTCATTGTGGTCCTGATTCAGCATGGCGACGTGCAGCCCCACAAGCCATCCTGCTCGTATTCTGCATTACCCTCTCCCTACACGGCCAGAGCAGCAATGTGGGGAGAGCCGGAAGGGGGCGGGAGGGGGCAGAGGCCGGCTCCATATGTCCTGCAAGTAAGGGGTGGATGTGCTGCTTATTCTACCTCAGAGGTGGAATAAGCAGTGGGGATGGCAGGGATTAGGTCTGGGCAAAGTAAGATGCTCACCGGCCAATCCGGAACCTGCCCAGCCCTACCGAGAGTTGGGCGGCAGGGAAACAGGGGCACACCGGGCCTTCTCAGGGCCTAATCCTGCACCATGGGTACATCTGGCTCCCATGGTGCAGAATCAGGTACTAGTGGGCCCATTCTGCTCGGGGGCAACCAGATGGCCCGGACATGCCCCTTATGGAATCGGGTTCTGTGTGTTTTTGATCATTTCAGTGATTATTTATATATATGACAATATGCAAATAATCTGTTTACCCTTTTAAGTGGCTTTTTGAAATCTCCCTCATGTATACATTTACAAAGCAAAGTGCAATTTTAAAAGTGTGATGTCCACTTATGCATTTTTATAGAATTATTCTGAGAGGTATGGTATTGAGATGATTACAATTGAGTTTATCAAAACTGGAGGGGAGACACTATGGGTCTAAAACCTAATTGTGAGGGACGGGCAAGGCTGAAGTTTCACCTACAGATGACTAAAACCCCTGCACCAGTCCTGAGCACCTCAAAAACTAAGGGGCTCTTTTATTCAAGTGTTTTAGGTTTTTGCACTTACAGTAACACACGTTTAGCATGAAAACTAATGTACGTTAAATGCAAAATGCAAAATAGGGAGGAGTGGTCTAGTGGTTAGGACAAGATACTTCAGGCCGGAGGGCCGGGGGTTCAAGTCCCACCTGGGGACAGCAATCTCAGACTGGAGGGACTGGGATTTCTAGTCCTATAGGCACTCCTTGTGGTCTTGGGTAAGCCACTTAACCCTTCATTGCCCATGTTCCCTGTAAGTATTAGCGTATGTGTCTCATATCCCCTCGTGTTAAATGTATCCCCCAATTGACCGCTTTGACCTGGTGAAAAGCGGGATATAAATACAGCTAAATAAATAAATAAATAAAAACCTCTGCAGTCCCTCTTCACTAATACCACCTATTGATGTGACATTAGATGAATCCACGCTAATGGCAATATTGACAAGCATGCTATATACTCTTGCACTAAGTGCGATGTGCTCACCATGCCCACCCTCCACCCCTAACTTGCGATTGGCAGCACAAAAATGGGCATTTATTAACTGTCATACCCCTGCAGTAACTGTACTGTGTACCTGAGCATGCAGAATCACTATTTTTCTATTTAGAATTGTCCCCTACAATTCATTTTCTTTTGGTATATTGTCCATTTTCTTTGTCTCCTGATGCATGGGATCTTTTATATCAATCTATATCTCAATATCCTATTTTGTATCCTAATCTTCTTCTGCTTGGAGATTTTAACATCCATTAAGATACCCCAATTTAGCTAAGAGATAAACACCTTATCTCTCTTATGAGCGAGCTCTCTTTCCGACAGCATGTCTCTTGTCCCACCCATGCTGCTGGACATACTCTTGACCTAATTTTCTCTCCACTTGATTCTTTCTTGGAATGTGTTAACTTTCAAGTAGTGACCTTACCCTAGTCTGATCATTTTCTTATTACATTTACAGAAATGCCCCAGTTGCTAAATCATCCGCTGGTCCTTCCAAGAATCTAAATGTCTTTCGATGTTGCAATCAATTGGATCCCAAGTCTTTCTTTTTCCACCAGATTTCAAAACTCTTCCACTGTCCAAACAGGTTGAACTCTGGAAAGTCAACTTATGGTGTTAAGTAAAATCACAAACCACAATAGATCTCCCAAACAACCTCACCATTTACGTCACTCATGGTATCATACAGGACTTAATGTCCTAAAATGTCAACTCAAAGAGCAAAAAGAAAGTGGAGAATGCCACCATTTTTATCGTACACAAATTTCTCTTGCTAAGAGAATTTACTTTTCCAAGAAAATCAATTCTGCCACTAATTGTCTGCAGAACCAATTTTTTATAGTTTCCCAAATCAATTCATTAAACTCTGCTTTTGATCTCTCTCATTGAATAGGACCCTCTGCTGATTTTCTTCACAACAAAATAACCAGTATACTAACTACCTTTCCTTCACCTATGCTTCCATCAATCTCCACCTCTCCGTGTGGTTATTCCACATCTACTGATTCTCTCCTATCCCTGGCATTACAACATTGATGGTCAAACTTCAATCAAATTTCCACTTTCCCTCTAAATAAAACATTGTCTACTATCAGGAAAATCAAATGCAAACTTGATCCCATCCCTTTGGCCTCAATCACTGAAGAATCTCCGAGACTTATCCCTTTTACTCTATCAGTTCAGTACAGTCTGTAGTGCAACCATATCTGACCCATGAAAAACTGCAATTGTTCACCCTATCTTGAAGAAAACATCACTTGGGTCCTCCTACTGCTACCAGGGCCGGCCCGTCCATTGAGCGAGAATGTTTTTTGCACAGGGCCCCGCGTTTCAGGGGGCCCCGCGCAAAGAACATTCCGCTTTAAAAGTAGAATTAAAAAAAAAAAAAAGCTGGTTGCTGCTGCGGCGGTAGCAGCAATATCGCATGTCCCGCGGGGCTCCCCCCTGCCCGGCAGATCCCTTCCTGCTTGCCTGCCTGCTTCAGTCAGTTCTTCTCCGCTTCGGCTTTCAGAGCCGCGAAGGGAGAGCTTCTCCCTCACGACTCTGTTAAGCTCGCCGGGGCAGATGGGAAATTTCCCATAAGCCCCAGCGGGCTTAACAGAGTCACGAGGGAGAAGCTCTCCCTTCGCGGTTCTAAGCCGAAGCGGAGAAGAACTGACTGAAGCAGGCAGGCAAGCAGGAAGGGATCTGCCGGGCAGGGGGGGCGCCCCGCGGGACATGCGATATTGCTGCTACCGCCGCGGCAGCAGCCAGCTTTTTTTTTAAGTTTTAATTTTCCCGGGGGGGGGGGGGAGAGAGTAGGACTTGATATGGGGGGAGAGAGTAGGACTTGATGTGGGCTGGGGCTGGGGCTGGGGCTGGGGGGGGGGAGTAGGACTTGATGTGGGCTATGGCTGGGGGGTAGTAGGACTTGATAAGGGCTGATGTGGTTAGGACTGTGATGTGCTGTGGGCTGATGGGGGGGGGTTAGGACTGGAAATGGGCTGATGGGAGGTTAGGACTGGTAATGGGCTATGGGGGGGGCTAGGACTGGAAATGGGCTGATGGGGGGTTAGGACTTGAGGTGGGCTGATGGGGTTAGGACTGTTAATGTGCTATGGGCTGATGGGGGGGTAGGACTGGAAATGGGCTGATGGGGGTTAGGACTTGAGGTGTGCTGATGGGGTTAGGACTGGTAATGTGCTGTGGGCTGATGGGGGGGGTTAGGACTGGTAATGGGCTATGGGGGGGCTAGCACTGGAAATGGGCTGATGGGGGGTTAGGACTTGATGTGGGCTGATGTGGTTAGGACTGTGATGTGCTGTGGGCTGATGGGGGGGTTAGGGCTGGAAATGGGCTGATGGGGGGTTAGGACTGGTAATGGGCTATGGGGGGGGCTAGGACTGGAAATGGGCTGATGGGGGGTTAGGACTTGAGGTGTGCTGATGGGGTTAGGACTGGTAATGTGCTATGGGCTGATGGGGGGGGTAGTAGGACTGGAAATGGGCTGATGGGGGGTTCGGACTTGAGGTGGGGTGGTGGGGTTAGGACTGGTAATGGGCTGTGGGCTGATGGGGGGGCTAGGACTGGTAATGGGCTATGGGGTGGCTAGCACTGGAAATGGGCTGATGGGGGTTAGGACTTGATGTGGGCTGATGGGGTTAGGACTGTGATGTGCTGTGGGCTGATGGGGGGGGGGGGTTAGGACTGGAAATGGGCTGATGGGGGGTTAGGACTGGTAATGGGCTATTGGGGGGGCTGGGACTGGAAATGGGCTGATGGGGGGTTAGGACTTGAGGTGTGCTGAGGGGGTTAGGACTGGTAATGTGCTATGGGCTGATGGGGGGGGTAGGACTGGAAATGGGCTGATGGGGGGTTAGGACTTGAGGTGTGCTGATGGGGTTAGGACTGGTAATGTGCTGTGGGCTGATGGGGGGTTAGGACTGGTAATGGGCTATGGGGGGGGCTAGCACTGGAAATGGGCTGATGGGGGGGTTAGGACTTGAGGTGGGCTGATGGGGTTAGGACTGGTAATGTGCTATGGGCTGATGGGGGGTTAGGGCTGGTAATGGGTTGGGGGGGTTGCTAGGACTGGAAATGGGCTGAGTGGAAGGGGAGGTTTGAACTGCAAATAGCTGATGGGGAGGGGGCCTTGGAATGGAAATGGGCTGAGTGGAAGGGGGACTTGATCTGCAAATAGCTGATGGGGAGGGGGCTTGGAATGGAAATGGGCTGTGAGAGGAGGGAGCTAGGACTGGAAATGGGCAGAGTGGGGGGAGCTAGGACAGGAAATGGGCTGATGGAGGGGCTAGGATAGGACTGAAAATGGGCTGTTGGTGGGAGCTAAGATTGGAAATGGGCTGTGGTGGGGGGGCTTGCATTGAAATGGACTCATGGAGGGGCTAGAACTGGAAGTAGGCTCATAGGTGGCTTGGATTGAAATGGGCTGAGTGGAGCGGAGCTAGGATTTGACATGGGCTGATGATGGGGCTAGAAAAGGACTAGAAATGGGCTGATGGGGGGCTGGGATTGGAAATGAGCTGATGGAGGGACTCAGATAGGACTGGAAATGGATAGGGGAGCTAGGACTGGAAATGGGCTGATGGGGGGCTAGGACTGGAAATGGGCTGATGCGGGGACTAGAAGGGAGCGGATGCTGGGTGGGGCTGGAACTAGAAGGGAGCTGATTTTGGGGGAGGATTAGAATGGGATGGGGCTGGGAGAGTGAAATGGAACGGGGACAAATATTTTGTGTGGGAGGGAAGAAAAATCTACAATTGGCCGGGTATTAGAAGAGTATGTGGGGATTGAGGATGGAGGGGTAAAATTTGAGTGGATGAAATAGGAATGAGGAAAGAGCAAAAGGAGAAAGATTAGTAGGTTAAAGCAGATGTAGAGAGAGAATGGAAAAAAAACTAGAAGAAAGGACAGATGGACAGCGGATGATGGAGAGTTAACAGAAGACACAAAGAAACCAGAAGAAAGTGGCTGGAGCAATTGCAACTGAAAAAAAAATGCACAAAAGGTAGAAAAATATCTCTTTATTTTGAATTTATTAACTGGAATATGTCAGCTCTGGGAAATGTGCATCATTAACGTCTATGCTTTGTTTAGTACAAGAGGAAATTAATTTATAGTTGTATTTCTACAGTGTTGCTGTACATTCTAAGTTGGCTTTTGGGGTTCCCATTTTAATTATTATCTTCCTGTTTCTAAATTGTGATTTCTTGTTTGGTGATGGTCTATATTCTGCATGAGTAACTGAGCAGAGGTATTCTGTTTATGTAATTCCTATTTGACATTGCCACTTGTTCTCTTTCCCCAGTAGGTCATGTATTGTTATTCTCTGAAATGTATTGGTTTAATATTTGCAGTGTTGCCTTTTGATAGGTAGGGTCTGGTGCTTTGTGAGTCCTGGTAGTGCTGTTATGATACGGCGGGTTTGCTATGGGTTCTAAATGACCAACAGACTTAGAGAAACATTCACACATACATATTTTTATTGGAACTCACACCTTGAAGGACAATCCTTCTCGTGGCGTGCTGTTCCCTTTTATTCTTATATAGGGATGCAACCCTAGCATGCGTTCAAAGGGGATATCTACCCCTCAACATCAACCAGTTAACATTCTTTCATTCAGGAAAAACCCTCTTAGAAGCCACTTATCTGAACGGAGACTTTCCACAGTTCATAGGCAACTCGGCGTCTTCTCCAGCTCATAGATAGACTCAACGTCCACTCCTGATGGTAAATGGAGAAGTCCCTTTATCAGCCGCCGATACCAGGTAAAACCCAACACCTCCAAATCAATGTAACCAACAGGGAAGGTCATCCGTTATGACTTCTGAGACTTATTCAAGTAGCAACCATACGAGAGTCTCCCCTCATTTTCTGTCATTTTCAGACTCTCGTATGGTTGCTACTTGAATAGAGTCTATCTATGAGCTGGGGAAGATGCTTCTCATTTGTATAGCACTACAAGGTATACGCAGCCTTGTATAGAGATGTGTAAGACAGACCCTGCTTATAAGAGCTTAGCATCTAGTCAAGACAGACAACACAACAAATGGGGACAAGAATCTATCTAGGGGAATGGTAAGGAAACACATAGGAGGTGAATAGGAGACTAGGGGATTGGGATTCAAAAGCAGTCTCAAAGAAGTGAGTTTTTAGTGGATTTGAACAGGAGCATAGATGGAATCTGACATACTGAATTAGGTGGTTTGTTCCAGGCATACGTAGCAGCAAGGTAGAAAGATTGAAGTCTGGAGTTGGCAGTGGAAGAAAAGGGCACAGATAGAAGGGATCTGCCAGAACAGCAGAGTTCCCAAGGAGAGGAATAGGGAGAGATAAGAGAGAAGCAAGAGAACTACAATGCTTACCCATTACTGGCCATTCTCTAATCTGCCTTTCCTTTCAAACATTACAGAAAAAATAGTCTTCGCCCAGCTCTGGAGTTATGTTGAAAAAGACAATATTCTCCACCCCTGTCAGTCAGGTTTTTGCCCAGGTCACAGCACTGAGACTATTCTAACTGCACTTCTGAGTAAGATTCATGGTCATCTTAGCCATGAAAAAATTGCACTTACTGTCTCACTAGATTTAATAGCTTCTTTTGACCTAGCTAGTCATACATTTTTTACCATCTCACCTCTTCGATACTGGTCTTCAGGTTAATATTTTACTTTGATTTACCTCCTTCCTGACTGCCAGCTCTTTTACAGTTTCAGCCAAATCCTCTTTTTCAAAACCGTATCAGTTGTCCTGTGGGGTGCCTCAGGATTCAGTTCTGGCGCTGCTCTTGTTTAACATCTTTCTCAGTCCGTTAGGCACATTGGTTCAAGATTCTGGTATCAGGGTCTTTCATTCTGCAGATGATGTTTTATTGATTGCCTACGTAGGCTCCAATTTTCCTGATCTCATACCTCTTAATCTCTGCCTTGGAAAACTTGTATCCTGGCTTGTTTCTCATAAACTTAAACTTAACCCCTCCAAAACTACAGCCACTTGGATTACTAGATCATCAGTTCAACCTACTGTTGCTCCTCGACTGGATGGTTCCATAAGAATAAAAGAAACGCCTACTGGATCAGACCAAGGTCCATCACGCCCAGTGTACTGTTTCCAACAGCAGCTAAACCAGATCACAAGTAACTGGCAGGTTCCCAAAAAGGCACACAGGTTCCACAATACTTATCCCGGGGCAAGCAGTGGATTTCCCAGGTTCTCTTTAATAATGGTTTATAGACCTTTCGTCTAGGAACTTGTCCAAATCTTTTTTAAACCCAGTTACTCCTAACAGTTTTTACTACATCCTCCGGTAACAAATTTCAGAGTTTGATTACGTTGAGTAAAAATATAATTTCTCTTATTAGTCTTACATGGGTCGCATTGTAGCTTCATTGCATGTCCTCTAGTCTTTCTACTTTTTGATGGCATAAACAACCAATCTACGTTTACCTGTTCCACTTCATTCCTTCATGTATCTTGGAGTTATTATTGACTCCAAATTGTTATTTGGCAAACAAATAGCAGTGGTTCAGGCTACCTTCCCTGTTTGATGCAAATTACATATGCTTTGTCGATTTCTTGATACCACCACCACATCTACTTTAACTTACACCTTCATTATATCTAGGTTAGATTATATTGTAATACCTTCTATGTGGGTATTCAACTGGCAGATAAAAAAAATTATAAATTCTTCAAAATATTGCAGTCAGAAATATTAGCACATGCTCATAAATACGAATGTGTGACCCCTTTTATTCATCAATTAGCATTGGCTACCAATTCTTAACCAGATTCATTATAAACTACTGGTTCTAATGTGTAAAGCCCTTTATACGGGCTGTCCTTCATATCCTGCTTCTGCAAATGATTTCTTATGAGAAGATAAGCATCTAAATTCTCATATGTAATTCAACACTAACTCCCTTTCCAAGCTAAGAACATATTTATTTATGTACTTATTTGTATTTTTATGCCGCTTTTTACAAAATATCAAAGGCAGTTTACATAGAACAAAAACAGTTACATGCAAGTTTAACTATGTACAGATATTAATGGTTAACTATATACAAAGGGGTATGTTTACTAAACTGCGGTAACGTTACATAACGCGCGTTATGTAATGTTAACGATCGTCTCATAACGTGCGTTAATGTTACTTAACGATCGTAGACGTTCCGCGGCGCAGTAAAACACCGCAGAAGGTGGAGAGAGGGCGGAGAGAAGGGGTCAATGGGCGGAGTGTGGGCGGGGAGAGGCTCCATTCACACTAACGCCCTGATCTGAAGAGCTGAATCCTAACGAGATTGAAAACCTGCCGTTAGATGTACATTTCAGGGGAGAGAAACCATTTAAGTGTCAGCAATGTACAGCATAGGCAGGGAAACCTACAAAAAGTGATGTGTGATACATGTGCACAGAACCAAAGGGCACATAAACATTGAAAATGACCTCAACAAACTGGAAGAAAAACATAACCAAGCTGGCCAATAGTGATATTAATGGGAAACATCAACCCCCCCCGCCCCCCCCACCAGAGAAAGCTCCAAAAAAAAGATATTAATCGTGGAAGGGTCTATGCTCCATCCCCATACAAGGTGAATGAGCCCACAGTGAAATAGCGCTGATCAGGGCTTTCCCTTGTTATTGGACAGGTGTCCTATGGCGTGCATATGTCCCGCAACAGCAGGGTGGGCATGTCGGAACGGGCAACTGGACAGATGCCAGAAAAGGGGATACAGAGGGCCACAGGCGGCACATGCTGTGGTGCAGCTGGGCCACAGTGCGGACTAGGGTGATGCCTAGGTGGCCCATACGAATGCTGAAACAGCAGAGCAGCCAGACAGCAACTGCTGAAGGCCCTACATGGGCACGACTGTGTTTCCCACAGTGTCACAGGGGATAGTACCCAGCAGCTACCTCCAAGGGCATGGAACATTGGCAGGCGGTGCTGGGGGGAAACGTGGACACCTATGCAGGCACCGCTACCCCAGAACCCGCACCATAGGCAGCCACCTACCCGCACACTGGATGGCCTGAGACTGCGCTCCACCAGCACCACCAGCAGAAGGGCATGTCAGCATGGTGGCAGAGGGATACTGGTGGTGGAGGGGGCAGTGGCAGCTGCCCAGAGCAGACCGTGGCCTAGCCCTGTGTAGGTGGGTGCCATGCACTGCAACAGACAGGCCCTGTCTGATGAACAGTCATGGTATCACCAGGGAATGCATTGACTCTGTGACAACATGGTGGTGCAGTGCTCAAAACCAGTGTATTCAGAAGGTCACAGGTTCAAGTCCCAGCTGTGGTTCCTGCCAACCCAGTCCCCATATTTTACCCACTACTAAAACGTGCTAATACAGACAGAACCTATATTGCAGATGACGTAACCATGCCCAAAACACCTACATTTTACCCTACAGAGCACAGACACCATAAACATGCGCATTACCTAGAGCAGAGTCTCCCAAATGCAGTCCTGGAGGGCCAAACACCATCCAGGTTCCATGCTGCCTCTAATAAAGATGCCTGTGCTGCATTTCTATGCGCCACCCCCATGGTATGCAGATGTATCTCATGCATATTCATGAGGGACAGCAAGAAAACCCGAACAGTGTTTGGCCCACCAGGACTGGAGTTGGGAACCTCTGCCCTAAAGCAGTGGCCAACACGGGCAGACACACCTGCACCCACAGGCTCCATTATCCAATGCCTCCTGGAGCGGCAGGATGTTGGGCCCTGCGTGCATCTCCCAATACTAGCACTTGCATACTTTGGCAATGCCACCCTAAACCTGGGCATACGGTAAACATCTATCAAACGGTTGCTATGATTACTGGCAGATAGCAATTCCAAAGTTAAGCACAATTTGCTGATTGAGCTGCATCATAGCAACCTTTCTGATGTCTGTGGAGTGTGCTACAGGTCTGGTGTCTGACACCCTGGGGAGTGACCCCAACAGTATTGCTTACCATAGCCATGCCTGCACTCTGCCCAGGACTGGTGTGGTGGCCAGGGCTGCCAAACACCTCTATAGTTGCACAATGCTGGCATAGGTGTGGGGAGTGTGTGTCTGTCTATCCAGTGTGTGGTGGCTGCAAACACCCTCCACAGCCCACACTGCTAGCACTGTTGCCAGTATTGGCCTGCCAATGTGCATAATGAGGAGCAAGGTACCGTGGGAAAAGCCAGGATAGGATGGCCTGGCCTGGATCCATCTGTACATAGCATAGGGCAATGGCTCGGACATTGTAGTGGCCGGCCACCACCTGCACAGACAGGGTGGCCACAGCATGTCCTGCTGGGAGGTCACTCTCACCCTGACTGAGCAGTGACCACGGCATGGCTAGGTTCCCCCATAGTGCTGTATAGTATTTCTCTCATGTGATATTTATGGGTTCTCTTTTGGGGCCCAATCACTGACTTATCTGCTTGGTGTGTATGCTGACATCCCAGTTCTGGCTATGTGGGTAGCATCGAAAATTGCTGCTATCTGTGTCTGTCCCGGAATGCCCCTAACATGCCCCGATGCTATGCGGATAACATCTGGGCATGCTAGGAACTTAGCTGGGATTTTCGAAGGGTACTACCCGTGTAGTTACCCATGTAAAGGCCTTCGAATATCGGGCCCTAGCACATTTGCACAGTGCATTCAACTGTACCACACGTTGGGGAAAGGAAAGCTACAGGAGCAATAATAGGGCAACTGGGGGGGGGGGGGGCAAAGGAAACACTGTGGACAGTAGGCACTGTGGCCCAAACACACATACAAGCAGGTTTCAACTGGCCAGTTCAGAATACAAAGGGTTGACCGGGAATGGGCCCAAGTGTCTGCACAGCTCAGAGCTAACTACAAAAGGGAGGGGCATGCAAATCAGCAAAGCAAAGACATGCAGAGAGTAGAGTATGAGCTATGTCCTTAACTATGGGAAATAGGGAACAGATGTGGCATCTAAAGAAGAAGGGGGCCTTGTATGGGATCAGACAGGATATTCAGTGTCCATCATGGCGGACAGGGATAGGAATCCCCTCAAACCAAGGCACCAAGGGTGTCTGTTCACATAGGCTGCAGGGAGCACAGTACAAGGGCTTTGGTGTGTGTGTGGGGGGGGGGGAGAATGGGCTCCACCACTCAATACTTCCTCTGATACTGGCTTGGACAGCACGATAGCCATTGTGGAGTATGTTTCCCCATGTTGGGAGAAGGGGTTTGCCAAAGCCAGGGGGTCTGGACACCAAGTACAACCTGCACGGGGCAGCCTGCAGATGGGAGGGGGGTAATAGGCAGCACCCCATGACCCATCCTATTGAACAACCCCCCTGTGATCTGTCCCAACAGTATATGTTGGGGGGGGGGGGGTGCACAGCCATCTACTTACAGAAGTCCCCATGCTCCCTTCTAGCAGGAGGGTTTCTGGAAGAACACCTCATGGAAATGAAGAATGCCAAACTAC
Organism: Ichthyophis bannanicus; assembly: GCA_033557465.1. Taxonomy (NCBI): domain Eukaryota; kingdom Metazoa; phylum Chordata; class Amphibia; order Gymnophiona; family Ichthyophiidae; genus Ichthyophis; species Ichthyophis bannanicus. Next base: position 295,200,596 of record CM066032.1, read on the forward strand.
CACCAGACTGAGCACCTCAGCTGTCCTGGCAACAACAGCCCACCACACCTGGCAAGATCACAAGTGCTCCCCAGACCCATGGATTGCCTCAGCCAGGAAGAGGACAGGGATTAGTGATCTCCAGCAGTGAAGGCCCATGTTCAGTGATAAAAGTGTTATGTAGCTGTTCAGAGCTTGTAGGCCTCCAGCACATCCTGCGTTGGTCAGGCTGAGGGACCATCTGCCCACAAGTACATGGCCCCTGGCAGTGGCATGGACCTCCCAGTGCATGTATGCAATGAAACATGCCCCCCTCCCCCATGCATGGGAGGCAGAAATCAGATGGCTCTTTTACTGGCATACCTAATTTGCATGCCCTTCCCCCTCTGTTCTCTGCTGGCTCTAGCCCTGGTGATGAAGCTAGTATTTACATAATACACCAACAACCCCTTCCCTTTCCCTCCTTTAAGCCAAGACGCTCCACTTCATTACTCATTGATATGTAAATAGTTAATTTAAGATCACTTGTGTGACTGTGATTACTTATGCATTTAGTTAATTGAATTCAGTTAATGTATATAGTTTTCCCCTGTTCTATGTATATGAGTAAGCATCTGTTTATGCACTACTCAAAATATTGTTAATTGTAAACCGCAATTGATCCTTGGAAATCACGGTATAGAAATTGTAACTAAATAAAAAATAAAATAAATGTATTTATTTATTTAACAGTTTTTATATACCACTTTTATACCAAAGCGGTTTACAATGAACAGCAGCACATAATCTCTAGAGATTTGTTTTACATAGAACAGGGGGTATACAACTTGGAGAATAAATATGGGACTATGTTTAAGTTAACAGTTCATTGGCAGCTGTTGTATATACACTTATGTTATGTTAGGGCCTGTGTTCTGTGCTACTGTTAATACTATCTCTTGGCACTTCCACAGCACACAACACCAGCAGGTGCCAAGTCCAGTATCCTGTTTCCAACAGTGGACAATCCAGGTCACAAGCACCTAGCAGTTTCCCCAGAAGACACAGGTTCCACAATGCTTGTATTGGGACAAGCAGTGGATTTCCCGGATCCCCTTTAATTATGGTTTATGGACCTTTCCTCCAGGAACTTGTCCAAATCTTTTTTAAACCCAGCTATACTAACAGCATTTACTGCATCCTCTGGTAACAAATTACAGAGTTTGATTACATGTTGAGTGAAAAAATATTTTCTCTTATTAGTCGTAAATACGTTACCCTGTAGCTTCATTGCATGTCCCCTAGGCTTTCTATATTTTGATGGCATAAACAATTGATTTATGTTTACCTGTTCCACTCCATTCATTAATTTATAGACCTCTATCATATCTATTAAATAAAGTTGCCGAAATGCAGGGTCGTGGGGAAGAAGCACTGTAGATTAGGTTGGAAAGAGGAGATGGCACTATCATCCATATTGGTGTAGTCTACAGGCCTCCAACTCAAACTGATTATTGATTATTGATTTGCAAAGGTAACCATGAAGGGGGACGTGATCATATTGGGTGAATTTAATCTCCCCGATGTGGAATGGAGTATTCCTTCTGTAAATCTGGAAAGAAGTAAAAAAAAAAAGTGGATGCCTTCCAAGAAGCATTGCATGGACAAATAGTGATGGAAACAACCAGGGAAAGTTTGATGCTGGATTTGGTACTGACCAATGGAGATGACGTGTCGAATTTCTGGATGGGTGGCCACATAAGCAGCAGCAATCATCACACAGTGAAGTTTGAGATAAAAGCCAAGGCAAAGTCCAATCACAGCAAGCTCAAAGTCCTAGACTTTAAAAACACTGACTTCAGTAAAATGGCCAAATGCCTGGAGGAGGGGTTGGCAGGGTGAGAGAGGTAAGGGAAGTGGTATTGCAGTGGGCTAAACTAAAGGGGGTAATAAAAGGGGCAACAGATACATATGTAAGGAAAGTAAATAAAAACAAGAGGAAAAGGAAACCTATATGGTTCTCCAAAGAAGAAGTGGCTGCACAAATAAAGGCAAAAACACAGCTTTCACAAAATTCAGAAGCTCACAAATAGAGGAACACAGGAAAGAATATAGGATAAAGTTAAGAGAGACAAAAAGAGAAATAAAGATAGCAAAAGCAAAGGCAGGAGAAAAGATGGCTAGAGATCTGAAGCATGGAGACAAAACTCTTTTCAGGTATATTCTGGAGAAGAGGAAGATCAGAGGTGGAATTGCAAGACTCAAAACTGCAGAGAACAGATTCATGGAAAGTGACATTGAAAAAGTGAAAATGCTAAACAAATACTTCTGTTTTTACTAAAGAAAATCCTGGAGAAGGACCACTTGTGATTGACAAATATACAAATGGAAATGGAGTAGACACTACACCATTTACATAAGATGATGTGCTTGAACAGCTTGCAAAACTGAAAGTGGCAAGGCCATGGGACTGGATGGGATATATCCCATGATACTGAAAGAGCTCAGAGAGGTTCTGGCAGGGTCTTTAAAGGATGTTTTGAATAGATCCTTGAAGACAGGAGAAGTTCCACAGGACTGGAGAAGGGCTGATGTGGTACCTCTTCACAAACGTAGTTATAGGGAAGAAGTGACAAACTACAGGCCAGTAAGCCTTAGCTTGTTGGCAGGAAAAGTAATGGAGCACTCCTGAAAGAGAGAATAGTTGACTTTCTTGAAATCAATAGGTTGCATGATCCAAAGCAGCATGGTTTTACAAAAGGATGATCATGCCAAACGAATCTGAGTTCTTTGACTGGATGACCAGAAAACTAGATCAAGGGCATGCGATGGATGTGATCTACCTAGATTTCAGCAAAACCTTTGAAACTTCCTCACAGGAGGCTTATCAATAAGCTGAACAGCTTGGGGATGGCTCCCAAGGTGGTAAACTGGATTAGACATTGGTTGACTGACAAACAACAGAAGGTGATGGTAAATGAACTCACTCGGAAGAAAGGAATGTGCATACTGTTCAATGTATTTCTGAGTGATATTGCTGAAGGACTGAATGGAAAATTCTGTCTTTTTGCAGATGACATGACAATTTGCAACAGAATGGAAATCCCTGAGAAAGTGAGTAACATGAGGAAAGAGCTACAAAAGCTGGAAGAATGGTCAAATGCTTGGCAGTTAAGATTTAATGTGAAGAAGTACAATGTCATGCACTTGGGATGCAGAAATCCAAGGGAATTGTATGCGATAGGGGGTGAGAGGTTGGTGTGCACAGACCAGAAGAAGGACCCCAGAGTGATTGCTTCTGAGGATGTCAAAGTGGCAAAACAGTGTAACAAGGTGGTGGCAAAAGCCAGAAGGATGCTGGGTTGCATACGGAGAGGAATTACCAACAGAAAGGAAGAGGTACTAATGCCATCGCACAAGTCGTTGGTGAGGCCTCACTTGGGGTATTGTGTTCAGTTTTGGAGACCTTATATCACAAAGAAAAAAAAGACTTGAAATGGTTCTTAGGAAGGCGACCAAAAGGATTTGGAGCCTGCACCAGAAGATGTATGAGAAGAGACTTGAAGACTTAAATATGTATATGCTAGAGGAGAGGAGGGACAGGTGAGATATGATAGAAACTTTTAAATACTTAAAGGGTGTTAATACACAAATGAAACCTTTTTTAAAAGATGGAAACTGTAAAAGTAGAGGGCATAGCATGAAGCTGCAAGGGGGTAAACTGAAAGGCAATGTCAGTATATACTTTTTCACTGAAAGGGTGGTGGATGCTTGGAATGCCCTCCCAATGGAAGCGGTGGGGGAAAATAAAGTGACAGAATTCAAAATGGAATGAGACAGATACAGTGGATCCCCTTATAGCAACAGGATTAAATCAAAATAAACTTAACTAGGGGGGCGGAGCCTAATGTCCAGCGGGTTAGACGCTTCGCGCTGAAGCTCCCGAGAGGCCTACTCAGAATCCTGACTTAATACCTACCTAAACTTAATATTTTGCTCCGAACTTACCGGGGTGCCTCGGGGGAGATGGCGGCCCACAAACCAGCGCGCTTAGACTTCGGGTCTCCCTCTTCTTCACATGGAAAACGCTCCAAAACAGAGTTGTCTTCCCCACAAAAGATGGTTCCACTTCGGGAAAACCCCGAAATGCAACAGGAGATCTTGGTGGAAATACGCGGTGTGAAGGAACTGGTACAGTCCAACGGAGAAGCGCTCCGAGCCATGCGAGAAGACTTCGGTATGCTTCAGGACCGGCTTGAAGGTCTTTCACTACGGCAGGACAACATGGCGGGGGTCCTCGACTCGCACGCGGTGCGCTTGGTGAAACTGGACAAGGCTGAGCGTCAGATACAGAATCTTCAAAAAGAGTTGGAGGATAGCAATAATCGCGCCCGTCGCAATAATGTGAGGCTCATTGGAGTACCGGAGGGGGCAGAAGCAGGAGATTTAAGAGAGTTCCTGGTCAAAACTCTTCCCTCCTTGCTGAAGATCACTTTTCACAGAGATCTGGAAATTGACCGAGCACATCGTGTTCCTACCAACATGGCCCTCAATCGGACGACCCCCCGGCCTATCATCTTTCGATTACTGAGATATCAACAAGTTGAGCAGATTCTAAATGCTGCCCGGGCGAATCATCATCTGGAGTTTGAAAGTCATAAAGTCTCCTTCTTCCCTGACTTGGCAAAGCCTACAGTTGACCGTCGGAAGAGACTCCTTGCTTTTCGCCCTAGACTTCAACAGCTACAGGCTCGCTTTGGCCTATTGTATCCAGCGAAGCTCAGAGTGACTCTCCATAACCAAACTAGGACATTCGAAGATCCTGATCTACTAGCAACATTTTTAGATTCCAAAGAAGCAGACCAGATGCGCTAATCCAACAACTTGGATCTGTAATCCGCCGGATCTGCCCGCCATTTTGAATGGCCCGCCGCGGTGATCACAGCCTGGAACAGAGACTGCCTGGACTTTTCTTTCTGTCTATATATAACTTTCTTGGTCTCCTATCCCTCCATGATGTGCACCTCGGTTGGATTCGGAACACGCACAGCTATACAGGTTATATGTCTCAATTTAGGCCTTCTCTGGGGTTTCTCCCCGCAGACATATGGTCGCCAGTAATTTCTGGGGTTCTGCTTCTTCTCTAATGCACTTCGGTGCTCATTTTTTTTAAATGGGGCGCTTCATTGTTTTTCATTAGCTTATTTTCTATCATGTCATGTGTACAGCCATATACAGTTAATATGAGGGACATTGTGAAATTATGTGCGTTATCATGTTCTTTTTCAGAATTTTTAACCTTTCTGAATGGCCTTATGTAAGCTCTTATCACTGAACGTCAAAGGCATCCATAGTCCAATCAAAAGAAGGAAAATCCTTAGCTGTCTTAATCATGAGCATGTAGATTTAGTGTTTCCTTAGGAAACGCATTTAAACTCCGCTGAACCTCTGAAACTTAATGCTAAGCCTTACATGGTGGCTGCCTACTCTCCCGCCGTTTCCGAACGGTGTGGGGTAGCCATTTTGGTTACGAAGTCTTTGCAAGTTGCTGTAATGGATACTAGCTTTGATAAGTAGGGTAGATGGGCCCGTGCATACCTTAGGTTGGAGATAGTGAAATCATGTGTACCCTTACAGCTCTGATGAAAGATCTTGCGTTAGTAGATATATGGAGGCTACTTCACCCCTCCGACTTAGAGTTCACTTTTTTCTCAGCCTCCCATTACTCACGATCTAGAATACTGATACTCCAAGTGGACATGGTTAGGATTCATCCTCTCCATATCTCAGATCATGCTGCCATATCTTTCTCATTACATGTCACTACGCAAGGTGAACATCCCCGTGCTTGGTTTTTTGATAGATCCCTACTAGATCAACAAGATTTTCCGGTTGACATAGAGGCCGCTATCCAAGACTACTTTCATTTTAATTCACCCCATGACACTGCGAGCTGGGCTTTGTGGGAGGGTTTCAAGGCGTCTATCCGTGCAACTATGATTAGCTATCAAATGCCAGTGTGCTAGATATAGAGGAGGACCTTTGCAAACCAATCCCTCTTACTTATCTCCCTGGTATGACTCTCCCCTCAGACTCCCACTATCCACCAATGTTCTTAGACCCTTTAGGTGCCTTTAATACCCTTGAGCAATCTCTAGACTCCCGACTTTGTCTGCTAAATAGAGGCACTCCTACAGCACAGAAATCCTGGGAGCGGGAAATGCCTGTAACTTTGACCCCGGAGTAAGGGAGCCTAGTCTGGAGCAAGGTGATACGGGTCTCTCGATCCGCCTCACTCACTCAGACACTTTTCTTTCTAGCCCACCGATGTTACTATACTCCTGACTGGTTAGCCAAATGGAACGTTACCCAGAGCAATAGATGCTGGACATGCCATGCGGCCATTGGTTCACTCACTCATGTTATGTATGAATGCCCCGCATTACAGTATTACTGGAGTCGGGTCTGGGGTCGTATTCAATCTATTTTGCACTTTCAAGAACCCCTCTCTTGGAAGATAGTGGGACTCCGCTCAGCTGCGGGGATCTCTCTCTTCCCAAATCGGCTTACTTCCTTTTAGACTTTATGCTGGGCATGGCTATTTCCCTAATTACGAAATACTGGAAAATAGCTCCCATCTGAGCTCCAATGAATGGTGGAATCATGTCTGTCTCTACAGTAAATATGAGCAAATACCTCGTATGTTGGCTTCTTCCGCTCAGACCCCCTACCACTTGTCTAAATGGAAGATGCTCAACGACTATGTTCCAACTGCTCAACGCTCTCATCTGACTGTTTAAATCTGTGTAAATCTCTGTCACATGATTATTCTGTATCGCAGATACTGTTTCTGTTTGTTTTGATGTACAATTACTGTTGTTTGTAAGCGCTTATATGATGATACTTATCAGCTTAGAGAAGAAGCATAGGGGTGGGGGGTCATTGGGGTTGCTTTTCCTTATTGTATGTTTGTATTTGTTTCCTTTGGTGTGTTGTTTCTTTTGTTTGTTGTAAAATGAAAATAAAAGTTTAAAAAAAAAAATAAACTTAACTATTTCTTATATCTCAACAAATAGGAGCAACCTGCATGGAGCAGTGGGTATACCCCTAAACAAAGACTTGGGGAGGTTTGACCTGCACGGAGTGGCAAGTGTACCTATTATTACCATCTTGCTGAGCAAACTAGATGGACCATACTGGTCTTTATCTGCCATCATTTACTATGTTACTCTGTGACTATGCACTAAACCCCATGCTACCAGCTAATATACTTTAGTAAACATGCCCCAATATGTTTTGCTATTCTGATAAACAAAGCATGCAAAATTTTACATAATTCAGACCTTTTGACATAGAAGTTTGTGTCCATAATGCCAGCAGGACTATAGATAATATTCAATCCCAAGAGTTCTAATATCTGCTAAAAGTGCTATTGTCCACCACCTCAGCTGATAGGATTGATTCTTACAAGACCAATGCTTCCAACACCCAAGCTGCTACGATGTCTTATTACCGGGTTTTGAAATAATTCCACAGATACAAAAATAGTTAAGCTGTTGTCAAAAAAAATCCAGCCTCCCTATACCCATTGAAATTTAGGTTTTGCTCCAGTCATCTTGGAACTCTGATACTGCTGTAGCACTGCTATACCATGCAGGTTACCCCACCAGCTAATCCTGGCCTGGCAAAGAAAACAAATCTATGCTTAGCTTGCTGCATGAGAGGATAGTAGTGTAGTAGCCATGAGGACTCCTTGATACAAGCATACCATTGCTGTCTGTGCAAGCTACCCCAATGCTTCCTTACCATCCTCTTTGCCACTAAGGACCTCTCTGTTTATCGCACTCTTTTGAATTTACTATATTGTTTTAGTCTCCATCACCTCCCTGACAGTCCATTCTATACATCCAGCAACCCTTTCTGTGATGAGACATGCTGTTCCTGAGCAGGACCATACCAAGCTAGAAATGCACCCTGTACGACTGATGAATCTGGCAACCCCTCCACCCAGCCACATGCAGCTTCCTGGAAGCCCAGTGATGAATTAGTGCCCCCTTGGGACTACCATGTTCCTGAGTCTAACTCCCATGGGCCTCATGGTCATTGCAAAATGCTAACACCTTGCAACTGAATTTAGAGTCCATGATTGCAAGATTCGGGAGAAAACCCTGATGAGAAGACTTGCTGCAATGGCTGGCTTGACATAATTTGGAAGAAGACATAAAATCAGGGAAAACAAACCTTAGGTAGTTGCAAATGAAGGCTTATGGCACCACATTCTATTCCTGCTTTCAATACAGCTGGAGATATAAAAAAGTACAAGAAAACTCTTGGATCAAATTATTGCCCTAGTCATTAAGTTACATGCTAATTAGAAACCAAATGCTTCAATCCAAACTATATCACTGGATCACATTAAGCACTGATTCAATATGCTATAAAAGCTACCAGATGATTGAAGGCTGTTTTTTTTAAAAAGAGAATGTGAATGTGTTTTGGCTGCTGCAGCAAGCAAGGAGAAGAGATGGAAAGAGGAAAAAACAAAAGGAGATAAAAAGAGAGCAGGTGGGACATGAGGGCAAGTAGCATGGGATAGCTGGCCTAGTGGTTTGGACATGGTACCTCAGGCCAGAGAGTGTGCAAGGGAGGAAGAGGAGGGGGGGTCAAGTCCCACCTGGGGACAACAAGACATCTAACCCTCCATTGCCTCAGGTATACATAGATTATAAGCCCTTTGGGGACAAGAGAATGTGTCCAGTACCTGTTTGTAGTGATCACATAATATATACCTTTTTGACTGAAGGATAAGGCAGTATAGAAAACTGGTTAAATAAATAAATAAATACTAGGCCTAGGCCAACCTGCTGCTGCAACAATTCCACATGTCTCCCTTCTGACTACCAGATCTGGCAGCAAAACTTCCACTGGCCCTTTGTGACTCATCAGGTCTTCATGGGGCAGAAGGTGGAATCAAGGACCTAACTCCGTAGCATCGGGGCATTACAGAGGTGGCACTGATGATAACTGGTCTGCAGTGATAAACCAGCTAAAGTTAGGCACTTGAAAGGCTGGCCTAACTTTAGGCAGGTTAGCTAATCAGGCAGAGCCGGAATATCACTGCTGCTCGGTTAGCTAACATGCTATCGGGGCACGTCCGATATTCAATACTAGTGGTCGGATATGACCCCAGCACTGAATATCCAGGGCTATGTTAAAGCTGCGATGGCCAGCCACTTTAAATGTGCTGGTCAGCAATGCTGAATATCCCCTCTAAGGTTTTAAATTCCCTTTGACATTTATCTTATATCTTTTTATATCACTGCACTCAGTCTGGCTTTCCTATCATCCTGATGCTGCAAGTTATGCATATGATTCCTGCCTGCTTCCCTCAACTTGTATCTTTTACTATGTCTTCTTTGGTTTTATTATGCAGATGCATAGTTTGGAATGAAATTTGGATTTTAAGTTTTATTTGGTATGATTAGCTATTTTCAATTTTTATTTGATTTATTTTTCATTTGTATTTCTCATTGAAAATCCCACATATTACAGGTAATTCAAATCTTTATACCTTAGGTGTCTCTTATATGTCTAGAGTTAAAAACGGTCCCCCTTTTTTCAAATGGGAGCTGCACAATAGTGACGGTAAGTATACCCTTTCAACCTTTCAGCTATCTTTTTAAATGTTTTTTAAAGATGCTTATGGCGTAACGCACCCTCCTCTTTTTTTTTCTTTACTAGCCCCTACTGAGAATTGAATAGGTGAGTGCACAAAGAAAATCTACCATGTTAGGCATGGAGACATTGTTAAAATGAGGAAAATGGTTAGAAAATAACTAAAAGGAGCAGTCGCAAAGATTAGATTACGTTGGGACAAACTAGATATATGGGCCCAATACTGAATGGGATTAACACACTCACATTGTGCTGCTGAATATCCACGGGTGCTAACCAATTACTATCAGGGCGTTCCAGGGGTGGCATCCGGCAATAAGTGCAGCAGCGATATTGAGCTCCTGCCCAGTTAGCACTAAGTGGGCAAAGTCAGGTACAGTAAAGGCTGGACTAATTTACGCCTCTGAAGCTATCTGGGCAATAGCTGAATATTGCCACTGCCCGGTTAGCTTCATGCCAATTCGGGCAACCCGGATATTCAATGCCAGGATCCAGATATAACATGACCTGTTATAAAATTATTTTCCATGGGTCTGATATTCAACTGTAGGGGCTAGCACTGCTAAAACAGCTAGTCACCACTGCTAAACTTCAGACCAAGATATTCAATGCTGGAGCCATATCTAGGCCTAAAGTTTAGCAACGGTGATTAGCTGGTTTAGCAGTACTAGCTGCCACCGCTGAATATCGGGCCCATGGGAAAATAATTTTATAACAGGTCAGGTACATCAGGATGCAAAGTAAGTATCTTTTTTGGGCTGGGAGGACAAGTAGGTGCCTGTGGGTCATGTTTACTAAAGTGCACTATCTTATTGCAGGTTTTAGTGCATGGAAAGAGGGGCAAATTAAGAAGAAACACAGGTCCTGGCACAAAAAAATCACATGCTAACCAGGTAGCGTGTGATGGGGCAGGGACTGGTTGGGCCGGGGCAGAGCACAGGCATTGATGGCAATTCTCAGTTAGTACAGACATTAGTAGCTCACGTTCACGGCACTCGCTGCCTTTAGCGTAGGTGCACTTAACACCCCCTTAATGGGTGGCACTAAGTGCGTTTATGAGTCAGCTTGCGTGGCGTGTTTCATTGTGCTACCCTCTGCCTCCATGCTGGTAACATAGTCCATGCATGCATTACTTGCTTTAGTTTAGATGCCCTTACATGTCTTAATAAAATATTGGCACAAAAGCAGCTGAAATTGTGGCTAAAAGGCACCCTCATATGTTTACACCAGCTTGGGAGCATGTCAACATCAGATTTTATACTACATAAATCTGCTAAGTTTGTTACTATTAATGTCAATGATATTGAAATACAAAATGGAAAAACACAACATGCTTTACCACCTAGGGCTTCTAATACTTCTTCTCACACTACCCACCCAATCACTCCACACTGCCACGTCACAACACTATAACATCCCTATAATCCAACATCATCATAGGGACTAGATTCTGGAGAAAACAACTACTATAAACAACGTAATAGCAGGCTCATTCACATTGAGCCTCAAACCTCACCTTCAACATCTGAAACTACCACCTTTACCATTCCATCCTATAAAATGCCTCCTCCTAAATACAAGGTCAGCTAGAAGCAAAATCCCTATCCTACAGGATCTTATTAAAGACAACTCACCAGACATACTGTGATAGGCGATGGCCTAGTTCATCCTGTAGAAGTAGGTATGTAGCAGAAGCCTGTCAGCTAGGCCTGAGTCGTCCCCCCCCTACTTTAGAATATTATAACTGACTTTGGAATATTATAGCAGAACCTGGCAGAAAATACCAGTAGCTGTTAGAGACATTGCTTTGCTCTGCCTCTGATAAGAACTGCTATTGATAAGAAAGTAAAACTTTTCCACTGTTATGATACTCACAGCTGTGCTTTACACTGTATCTCTGCTGGCTAACTGACCTTGCGAAAGTAGCGAAATGTACTGTAGCAAAATATAATATTATGTCTAGGGATTTGAGCCACAGTTAGAAAGGCCTGCACAGAATAAGAACAGGTTCAAGCCAGATCAGAGATGGCCATTGGGAGAGGGAGGGGGCCACCAGGACCAATGAGGAGTTTGTCTGTGTAGAGCTGATGTAGAAGGATATATAAACTGTCGTTTGGCTGAGCTCAGGGCTCAGACCTTTTGTATGTGATTTTGCCTGAGTCTGTGTGCACATTAAACTGGTTTGAATTCTAGTCAATAGTATGCGCGGGGCAAAGCCATCGACCCTTTTGGTTTGGTAATTTAGGTTCAGTCAGTTAGCCCGGGAATTTGGAATTGGGAAATGCTAGCAAGTTTGGTTGTGTGAAGTGTGATTGAGAGGTCTTGCAATACAGGCCAAGCGAGAGCGGACACCTAAGTAGCGCAGTTCCTGACCGGGCGACCGCGTTCAGGTCGCGAACAGGAGGAAGCATCTGTTGTTTGTCCCCCTCATTGTTCTGTGGGCTGTGCGGACCCTTACCCGCAGCCATCCTACCTACCCTTTCTGTTTGCTGTCTTGTACGTCATACGTCATAATGGGAGGGGCGGAGTCCGTACAAACTCCGCTGAACTGTATGATCACGAATTTTAAGAAAGGATTTAGTGGTGACTATGGGGTAAAAATGTCACCGACCCGCTTAGAAATATTGTGTAGTAGGGTGTGGCAGGCGCTGGACGCCGGGTGGCCACCAGAAGGTACTTTTGATATCCAAATTGTGTCCCGTGTGCACAAGGTGGTGCGCAGCTATAGTCCCAAACAGTTCTCCTATATAGACTCCTGGTTAGGGATATGTGGGAAACAGCCCTCTTGGATAAAGCATTGCTGTGAGGGACAGAGTAAAATTATGTTAGCAACTGCCACGAGAGTCCCTGCCAAGAAAGAAAAGCCCCCTATTTATGTAGCCCAAGATTCTCCAGAGATCCCAAGGTATCCACCCGCCTTTCTGTATACTCCTGTCCCATCAGCTCCGCCAGTACTCCAAGAACCCCCGCCAATACCCCGAGTAGAGCCAGAAGAAGCGAGCGTACCTCCAGCCGTGGTGCCTCCACCCGATCATCCACCTCCAAAATCTGAAGTGCGGACCAGTCCCCTAAGAAGTCGGAGCCCTAGTCCTGAGCAGAGCTCTGCAGCGTTGCCCTCATCCCCTGAAGAATCCGCTAGCGGAGAGTCAGATGCCAGTCCAGGGTCATCCACTAGTCGAGATACCGGTAGCGGCATCACCCCAAGACCCGCTAATCTGCGCTATGCTTTCCGAAGCAGAACAAGAGCAGCTCGCCAAATGCCACTGCGGCAGGTCCCAGGATTACCCATTCAAGACAACGATGGTCAAGTTGTGACAGGACCAGCCAGCCTAGTTTATGTACCTTTCTCCACAACAGATTAAACTGGAAAACGCATTATGCCTCCTATACTGAAAAGCCCCAAGATTTAACAGAGTTAATGACTAGTATTATGCAAACCCACCAGCCCACCTGGTCTGACTGTCGCCAGCTTTTGGCTACCCTCTTTACTACTGAGGAGCGGGCACGGATAGTGCAAGCAACCACTAGATGGTTGGAAGAAAACCCTGAAGATGGGAGAAACCTAGATCCCCGACAGACAGCAGCCGCAGATTTCCCAAATGAAGATCCCGGGTGGGACCCAAATAGTGATGTAGGAGAAAAGGCCCTCACCCGGTTCTGCCAGGCTCTACTGCAGGGCCTAAAGAAAGGAGGCCAGAGAGCTATGAATATTGGGAAAGTAGCAGACGTTCTTCAGCGCCCAGATGAGAGTCCAGCTGCTTTCTATGAACGATTAACTAAAGCTTATAGACTTTACACCCCCTATGACCCAGCCGCCCAGGAGAATTTACGCATGGTGAATGCCGCTTTTGTGAGTCAGTCCCAGGGAGACATAAAACAAAAACTGCAAAAAAATTAGAAGGATCTGCAGGCATGAACGCAACACAGTTAATGGAAGTCGCACAAAAGGTATATGTGAATCGTGATCAAGAATGCAAACGGGAAAGTGAAAGAAGGATGAGGAGGAAAGTGGATCTGCTTGCTGCAGCACTAGTTGAAGGACGCGGAAGACATAACATAAGAACATAAGATATGCCATACTGGGTCAGACCAAGGTCCATCAAGCCCAGTATTCTGTTTCCAACAGTGGCCAATCTAGGTCATATGTACCTAGCAGTTTCCCCAAGGGACACAGGTTCCACAATGCTTGTATTGGTTCAAGCATTGATATCCTGGGTCCCTTCTTAATAATAGCTTATGGACCTTTCCTCTAGGAACGTGTCCAAACCTTTTTTAAACCCAGCTACACTAACAGCCTTTACTACATCCTCCGGTAACAAATTCCAGAGTTTGATTACACGTTGAGTGAAAAAATATTTTCTTTTATTAGTCTTAAATAGTTTACCCTGTAGCTTCATTGCATGTCCCCTAGTCTTTCTATATTCTGATAAGGTAAACAATCGATCTACGTTTACCCGTTCCACTCCGCTCATTAATTTATAGACTTCTATCATATCTCCCCTCAGCCGTCTCTTTTCCAGGTTAAAGAGCCCTAACCTTTTTAGCCTTTCTTCATAGGAGTATCCTTCCATCCCCTTTACCATTTTGGTGGCTCTTCTCTGAACCTTTTCTAATAACTCTATATCCTTTTTAAGATACGGCGACCAGAATTGCACACAATATTCAAGGTGCGGTCTCACCATGGAACGATATAGAGGCATTATAATATCCTTTGTTTTATTTTCCATTCCTTTCCTTATCATACCTAGCATTCTATTTGCTCTCTTGGCCGCCGCTGCACACTGGGCTGAGGGTTTTAACATGGTATCCACAATGACGCCTAAATCTTTTTCCTGGGTGGTGGTTCCTAATGTGGAACCTTGCATCGTGTAACCATAGTTTGGGTTGTTCTTCCCTAGGTGCATAACCTTGCACTTGTCCACATTAAATTTCATCTGCCATTTTGATGCCCAGTCTTCCAATTTATCAAGATCCTCTTGCAATTTTCCACAATCCTCTTGGGTTTTAACAACTTTAAATAGTTTTGTGTCATCTGCAAATTTGATAACCTCACTCGTTATTCCACTTTCCAGGTCATTTATGAATATGTCAAAAAGCAGCGGACCCAGCACAGATCCCTGGGGTACACCACTATTCACCTTTCTCCATTGGGAAATTTGGCCATTTAGCCCTACCCTCTGCTTTCTATCTTTTAACCAGTTCCTGATCCACAATAGTACACTGCCTCCTATCCCATGACTCTTTAGTTTTGCCAAAAATCTCTCATGAGGGACCTTGTCAAAGGCTTTCTGAAAGTCCAGATACACAATATCAACCGACTCACCTTTGGAGGATATCCTAACAGAAGAGCCAGAGGATGGGGAAGGGGCCGAGGGAGCGCTCGGCCCCCCTTAGGTGCAAATCAGTGCGCTTATTGTAAAGAGGAAGGACATTGGAAGGATGCGTGCCCAAACATGAGCTCCACCCCCTGGAGGGGACGCAGGAGCGCAAGGAGAGCGGGGGGCAATTCCAGCAGTGAGAGGGGATGCAGCGCGCACAGTTTCAGCAGTTCCAGCAAAATGGGACTGCCATGCAGGGAGTGGCAGTCACTGAAGCAGATTTCATGGATGATGAGGACTAGGCCAGACCGGGCTCCAAGTTCTTTTTAGGTCTCCAGGAGCCTATGGTCAATGTAAAAATTGGAGACCAGCATATGGACTTTATGGTAGACACAGGGGCCGAGCATTCAGTAGTAGCCACGCCTGTGGCCCCTGTGTCCTCTCGATCTGTTACAATCGTGGGAGCTACAGGAACAAGAACCACAAGACCTTTTCTGCAGAACCGCGCCTGTGAATTAGGGGGACAGAAGATAACACACCAGTTCTTGTACATACCTGAATGCCCAGTTCCCCTGTTGGGCCGAGACATGCTTGCAAAGCTTCAAGCACAGATATCCTTTGTTGAAGGGGGAAAAATGGAAATGACTATAAACTCAAAACCTGCCAGCCTGATGGTGTTAGCTGTCCCCCGAGAAGAAGAATGGCGGTTCTATTCATCTGCATCCAAAGCAGCAAGCTCCTGTATATCTCTCAGTATTGCAGCCCCGCCTGGAGTATGGGCGGAGAATAATCCACCTGGCCTAGCGAAGAATATAGCTCCTGTACTTGTTACCCTTAAGCCAGGAGCAGAACCAGTGCATGTGCGTCAGTATCCCCTCCCACGACCAGCAATTGAAGGTATCCATCGCCACCTGAAGAAATTACTGCAGTATGGACTCCTTAGAGAATGCCAATCACCCTGGAACACCCCCCTTCTCCCAATCAAGAATCCTGGGACAGGTGACTACTGCCCAGTGCAGGATCTACGTCAAGTAAACAGTGCAGTTGAAACCATACATCCAGTAGTACCAAATCCTTACACCCTCCTGGGACTGATTCCGGCAGAAGCCACTTATTTCGCTGTTTTGGACTTAAAAGATGCCTTTTTCTGTATACGCCTGGCCAGGGCCGGATTTACCTATACGCCAACTACGCCGTGGCGTAGGGCCCACAGCTGACAAGGGCCCACAAAAATTGAAAAAATTGTTAGGGTTCTTAAAATTAAATTTAAAAAAAAACGCTGGCTGCTGCCGCGGCAGCATGGACTGTCCCGCGGGGCCCCCTCTGCTGCCGCGGCAGCATGGACTGTCCCACGGGGGCCCCCTCCGCCCGGCTGAATCCCTCCCTCCGTGCCGGCTTTGAGAGGCGCGAAGGGAGAGTGTCTCCCTCGCGTCTCTGTTAAGCCCGCAGGGGCTGATGGGAAATTTCCCATCAGCCCCTGCGGGCTTAACAGAGACGCGAGGGAGACACTCTCCCTTCGCGCCTCTCAAAGCTGGCAGGGAGGGAGGGAGGGACGGATTCAGTCGGGCGGAGGGGGCCCCACAGGACAGTCCATGCTGCCGCTGCCGCGACGGCAGCGGCAGCAGCCAGCGTTTAATTTTATTATTAAATTTTACTTGAGCCGATGGGGGGTAGAACTGGTAATGGGCTGGGGGGGGTTAAGACTGGAGGTGGGCTGAAGGGGTTAGGACTGGTAATGGGCTGTGGGCTGGGGGGGTTAGAACTGGTAATGGGCTATGGGGGGGTTAAGACTGGTAATGGTCTGTGGGCTGATGTGGGCTGTCTGGTAATAGGCGATGGGGGCGCTAGGACTGGAAATGGGCTGGGGGGGTTAAGACTGGACGAGGGCTGATTGGGTTAAGACTGGAAATGGGCTGTGGGCTGTTAGGAGTGGGTTACGACTGGTAATGGGCTATGGGGGGGTGTGACTGGAAATGGGCTGATGGGGGGGCTAACACTGGAGGTGGGCTGATGGGGTGAGGACTGGTAATGGGCTGTGGGCTGATGGGGGCTGTCTGGTAATAGGCTATGGGGGGGCTAGGACTGGAAATGGGCTGGGGGGGTTAAGACTGGCTGTGGGCTGATGGGGTTAAGACTGGTAATGGGCTGTGGGCTGTTGGGAGGGTGTTTGGACTGGTAATGGGCTATGGGGGGGCTAGGACTGGAAATGGGCTGATGGGGGGGCTAACACTGGAGGTGGGCTGATGGGGTTAGGACTGGTAATGGGCTGTGGGCTGATGGGGTGTTGGGACTGGTAATGGGCTATGGGGGGTTAGGACTGATAATGGGCTATGGGGGGGCTAGGACAGGAAATGGGCTGACAGGGTGGGGTTAGGACTTGAGGTGGCTGATGGAGTTAGGACTGGTAATGGGCTGTGGGGGGCTGACTGGAAATGGGTTGATGGGATTATGACTGGAAGTGGGCTGATGGGGGGTTAGGACTGGTAATGGGTTATGGGGGGGCTTAAACTGAAAATGGGGTGATGGGGGGTTAGGACTGGAAGTGGGTTGATGGGGGGGCTAGGACTGGTATTGGGTTGGGGGGTTGCTAGGACTGGAAATGGGTTGATGCAGGGACTAGAAGGGAATGGATGCTGGGTGAGGCTGGAACTAGAAGGGAGCTGATGTTGGGGGAGGATTAGAATGGGATGGGGCTGGAAGAGTAAAATGGAGAAGGGAAAAATATTTTGTGTGGGAGGGATAAAAAATCTACAATTGGCCGGGTATTGGGAGAGTAAGTGGGGATTGAGGATGGACGGGTAAAATTTGAGTGGATGAAATAGGAATGAGGAAAGAGCAAAAAGAGAAAGATTAGTATGTTAAAGCAGATGTAGAGAGAGAATGGAAAAAGCTAGAAGAGAGAAGAAAGGACAAATGGACAGCAGACGATGGAGAGTTAGCAGAAGACACAAAGAAACCAGAAGAAAGTGGCTGGAGCAATTGCAGCTGAAAAAAAATGCACAAAAGGTAGAAAAATCTCTCTTTATTGTGAATTTATTAATTGGAATATGTCAGCTCTGGTAAATGTGCATCATTAATGTCTGCGCTTTGTTTAGTACAAGAGCAAATTAATGTATAGTTTTATTTCTATAGTGTTGTACATTCCAAGTTTGGCTTTTGGGATTCCCAGTTTAATTATGACGTCAGGGCCAACAGCGCACAGCTGATCCGGTGTGCTCATTTTTATCTTTTCTGGGGGCCCACAATTTTTGTTGGTGTAGGGCCTCACTCAAGGTAAATCCGGCCCTGCGCCTGGCAGATGCCAGTCAGCCTTTGTTTGCATTTGAATGGGAAAACCCTACCACAGGAAGACGAGGACAACTCACTTGGACTCGCTTACCACAAGGATTCAAGAATTCACCCACAATCTTCAGTGCAGCCCTCAGTCAAGATCTATCAAGTTACCCTGTAACTCCGGGAAAGAGAATCTTACTCCAATATGTGGATGATTTGCTCATAGCCACCAACAATGAAACTGATTGTGTGCAAGTTACCCCAAGAACCTCAAGCTGCTAGCCCTTAACAGGGCGTTATTCATAGGAAAATGACTTTTGCTGCTAGCCCTCATTAGGGCATCACTTCTCTACCTCATTGCTAGGACCCCTGGAAGCTTCAATAGCTCACCAATGTTTACCCTGAAGTCTCAGTTATGTAAACTTTGTTAGGAACCCCACCTGAAATGGCCCCAAGCTCTCCCCATTGCCCTTCTCAGGATACGTTCAGCCCCCACCACGCCATTAGGAGTATCCCCATTTGAGATTTTGTATGGGAGGCCCCCGCCCATAATACAGGGGATATGAATCAAATTGGATCCGTAATTTCTAGGCAAGAATTGTTGGCTCTAAGTTCTGTTTTGCAGAGCCTTCATACCTGGGTGCAGGACCAGTTGCCTATCAATCTAACAGAGCCATTGCATCCTTTCAAGCCTGGAACCTCGGTGTGGGTAAAGGAGTAGAAGAAGACACCGTTGGCGCCTCATTGGAAGGGACCGTATATCATTTTGCTATCAACCCCAACAGCAGTTAAAGTGGCCGAGATCGACTCCTGGATCCATCACAGTCGAGTGAAACCAGCAGCAGTTCCTGAGAGTCGCCCCTGGACATCGATCGCTAATCCTGCATCACCGTTGCGACTCACGCTGCGAAGGAGAGATCCATCATCGTAAAGACTTTGCCCACTTACTCCTGAACATCTATATTTCAGACTCTATCCATCATTATCTATCTACCTCAATCAACCATTAACTACCTCATTAATCATCAAAGACTATAATCATGATGATTACTAATTGCTGCTATTTCCTTCTTGCGGTAGCCCTGGGACACTTGAGAACCACTCTTGCTTTGCCCCCTTGTGCAGCCTGTATAACCACCACCCGAACTGGTATGCAAGTTACTCAGACTTTACTTTATCACTCTTATTATACTTGTACTGGTATAGTCAGCCGTGTATCTATAATGGTACAGAACTGAATGTCTGCACAAAGGGAAAAACTCGTACTTGCTTCAGACCTCGACAGAATCCATCTTACTATGTCCTGGAACTGAGATGGAATGATGAAGATGGAGCCCTTATCAACGCTACAAGTCAACTCTCTGATCCTAACCAACCTGCTTACCTGTATTTTGATGCTTGTGACTTGATTAATAGAAATAATTACTACAGGTGTGGATCATGGGAACAAGCTTACTATTATGATGAGAAGTATATGTGTCCTGAAGGTGCGTACAGCTGGGGAATATGCACTGGGATATATTCCCCAACAACATACAGCAAATCAGCAGAAGCAGACTACTTCTGTCCGAAATGGGATTGTGTGTACTATGCTACCTGTTCTGGTAGCCCTACAGGACAGACTGAAGATACTCGCAAGGAGCTGCTGGAAAGATTACCCTTACTGAAACCTGAACAGTGCAAGAAAAGCGCCTGCAATCCCCTACGGCTTCAGATCTTCGACCCCAGCCAGTGGAAGCAAGGATTTCGATTCGGCCTGCGCATAGCAGGAGGTGGAACTGATCCTGGAACCATTGTATTCATCCAGCTGAATGTAAAGACTCATGTTTCTTTACCTTATCGTATACATCATACCTTCCATGAGGCCATGAAGGCAGAATTTGTAGTTCCTCACGCTTCGCAGAATTTGTTCATCGAACTAGCTGGAGCTGTGGCATCCAGCATCCATGTCTCGGACTGTCTCTTTTGTGGAGGAACTCAGATGGGAGACTAATGGCCTTGGGAAGCACAAGAACTAAACTATTCCGTACCATATAACCAAACTGATGTGCATAACACTACCAATGAATGGGTCCTCGCCCACTCCATAGTGGGTAGACTATGTTTTGTACGAGCAGGACCACAATTGACTGCATTAGTAGGACAGTTGGTCTGTTTGAACCAGAAATATTGCAATGCCAATGCCAATGCTACTGGGAAGACTTCTTGGTGGTCAGGTGCCAATACTCCGGAACCTTCTAATCCTCTGATCATCTTTCCTTATTTGGCCAGGATATGGTCAAATCTGGCTACACACAGCACTTGGCAAGCCCCACCTGGACTATATTGGATTTGTGGCACCAGAGCATATGCTAAACTCCCTGCCAAATGGGGAGGAGCGTGTGTTCTAGGAACCATACGACCATCTTTCTTTCTTTTGCCCCTTTCCCACGGAGAACAATTGGGGTTTCCTGTACATAAAAGTCGACAGAAACGAGAGGCTCTGAAAATCGGTCAGTGGGACAAATGGGATGCAACCTCTGAAGAATGGCCGCCAGAGAGAATTGTTTCTTACTATGGACCTGCTACCTGAGCGCAAGATGGTCCTTGGGGCTACCGCACCCCTGTATATATGTTAGACCGTATTATACGTTTGCAAGCTGTTGTTGAAATTATAACCAATGAAACTAGCAGAGCACTAACCTTGTTAGCTAAACAAGCCACACAGATGCGTACAGCCATTTACCAGAACCACTTAGCTTTAGATTATCTGCTTGCAGCTGAAGGAGGAGTATGTGGCAAGTTGAATTTAACTAACTTCTGCTTGCAAATTGATAATGAAGGACAGGTTGTAGAAGATATAGCCAATCACATGAGAAAGTAAACTTATGTCCCAGTCCAAACGTGGCATGGCTTGCAACTAGATGGCTGGTTTGGTTCTTGGTTTTCAGGCCTAGGCGACCTGAAGACACTTATAGTGCTTGTATTATTGATTGTAACTGTTTGCTTATGTATCCCATGTTTCCTTCCCCTATGCTTGCGTATGCTACACTCCATTATTGATAATATTATTGACCGCAAGGCAGCAGCACAAATATTAGCAATGTGGGACTACTACCCTATACCACGGAGTGATCCTTCTACCATAGTCTAAAGTATTTTACTATATGTGTGATTTGATTCTCACCCTTTCTCACTTGCGGGTGTGAATAATCAAAAGGGGGGAATGTGATAGGCGATGGCCTAGTTCATCCTGTAGAAGTAGGTATGCAGCTAGGCCTGAGTCCCCCCTCCCCTACTTTAGAATATTATAACTGACTTTGGAATATTATAGCAGAACCTGACAGAAAATACCAGTAGCTGTTAGAGACATTGCTTTGCTCTGCCTCTGATAAGAACTGCTATTGATAAGAAAGTAAAACTTTTCCACTGTTATGATACTCACAGCTGTGCTTTACACTGTATCTCTGCTGGCTAACTGACCTTGCGAAAGTAGCGAAATGTACTGTAGCAAAATATAATATTATGTCTAGGGATTTGAGCCACAGTTAGAAAGGCCTGCACAGAATAAGAACAGGTTCAAGCCAGATCAGAGATGGCTATTGGGAGAGGGAGGGGGCCACCAGGACCAATGAGGAGTTTGTCTGTGTAGAACTGATGTAGAAGGATATATAAACTGTCGTTTGGCTGAGCTCAGGGCTCAGACCTTTTGTATGTGATTTTGCCTGAGTCTGTGTGCACATTAAACTGGTTTGAATTCTAGTCAATAGACTCCTGGTTTTATTCGTTGCGGGCCCTTCGCTATTACAATACTTTGTCTCACAGAAACTTGGTTTACAGAAGCAGATTCAGTCTTGATAAACCAACTAGCACTTCCAGATTATAAAATATGCCATTGCCCAAAATCAATCAAACGTGGAGGAGGTGTCATAATTCTAGCCATCTAGGACCTAAATACAACCCTACGTACTAGCAAAAACATTGAGGATATGGACTTGCTAACCATTGAAAATAAACACACAATAATATCTCTAATATATAGACCTCCTTTTACATCCCCAGACAACCTGGCATCTATCTTGGAAACAGCTTGTACCACAACACTAAATAAATCTCATATTATCCTTGGAGATTTAAATCTTCCGTCACTCCCCAGCACCCACTCAACCCACTTCATTGACATTGGCTTCCATCAAGTCGTCCAGATCCCAACACATAGAAAAGGCAACATTTTGGACATCATCTTCCTACAAAACAATATCACACAGGACATACGCTATAAAAATCCAATATCCACCCCCTACCATGGACTGACCATTTCCTTATAGAATGCATAATACCCACACAAACTGCCCAAAATACACATTATGAACACCAAAAATTTCAAAGCAAATACAAACCTTACGATAAGGAAACCTTTCTGAACAGTACCCTAACCCAACTAGATCAATCCCTCACCAACCTAGATGATATCATACGGAATTGGAATTCTACCATAACTAATGCTGCCCTAGCTACTCCTACATCCACCAACAAAGAAGCACACATCCACGTGCTGATTATGACCCAGTAAAACAAACGTGGATAGCAGAGGAAGGATTGCTTTTATTAAATACACTTAAGCCACTGGCCCACAGGGCTTAAGTGTATTTAATAAAAGCAATCCTTCCTCTGCTAGCTACTCCTACATACAAGAAAACAAAGCAGAAAACTACGAAAACATGGTGCACAACTGAATTAAGGAAACTAAGACAAAAACTACGCTCAATTGAACATAAATGGAGACGCTAAGATCAGAAGATGACAAAAAACAATACATGCTTACTCTAACAACTTACAAGGATGCAATTAACATGAGGAAGAAGGAGCACCATACTACAGTACTCAACAAATCTCTCAACAGACCGAGAGAATTATTTGCTATTGTTAAATCACTCACAAGATCACCTACCCCTGATGAAAACAAAATCGTCATACACCCCCAAATTCTAGCAAATTACTACATGGAAAAGCTGGACCCTCCATTCAAGAATGATACCTTCGCTTACTGCCCCCCCCCCCTCCCCAACATACAACCCAATCACCCCTACCACGCTTGTCAAAATTCATGGTCAACTTTCCATTATATTGATAGAAAATATCTCAAGAACATAATAACTACAATTAACACTACCATATCCCCCAGTGACCCCTGCCCAGTTAGCTGGCTCAAAGCATCAAAAGAAGAATTTACCCCAATCATCCTGGAAATGGTTAATCAATCCCTACAACAAGGTTTCATGCCATCATTCTTAAAACACTAATCAATTTTGTTAACACTCTAAATATCTCAATTTTCCAAGCTGGCAGATAAATTTTAAATATTTGATTTTAATAATCCCATAGGGAAACTTTCTACATTTGACATACTGTGAATTTTCATATACAAATGTTATACTCTACTACTTTTAACACAAAAAATCCTGTAGAACTGTATTGCTACAGATTATACTTATATCCCTTACACAGTATGACTAAAAATT
Source organism: Ichthyophis bannanicus (assembly GCA_033557465.1). Taxonomy (NCBI): domain Eukaryota; kingdom Metazoa; phylum Chordata; class Amphibia; order Gymnophiona; family Ichthyophiidae; genus Ichthyophis; species Ichthyophis bannanicus. Next base: position 295,224,321 of record CM066032.1, read on the forward strand.
GTACAAATTAGTTCCCATTAGGTTCCCAATGTACAAAATTACATAATGTCTCATTTAAACCTTAAAACTCCTATAACTTATGCTGAATAAGAATATATAAAACCACTCTAATACATTCTCTTTTGAAACAGAATTACTAGTATAGGCATCCTCTTTCGAACTGAATAGCTGAATAGCTGGTATTAACAACACTCTTGTCACTTTCTCTTTTAAAACAGGATTGCTAGTATGGTCATCCTTCTCCAAACTGAATAGCTGGTGTCAACACCACTGTTCACCAGAGATGACACTGAGTTCTTGCTGTTCTCTGTTGCAAACCGTCCACGCTAGCAGAATCCGTCAGCAATGCTTAATCCTCCAGCAAATCCTCCAGCATATAGTCAGTTCAAAAGTATCCATGTAGTATCATATCAACATCACTTAGTTTCCTTTGAAACATCAACCCAACGCCGTTCAATGGCACTGCCCTCGCGTTTCTCTAATTGGTTCTTCAGGGGGTCTGTCTTCAAAGAGCTCTGCCCTCAGCATATGCACTATAAGTCCTAATCACAATTAGATGCTGCCCACGTCTCACTTCGATCTCTCTTAGCTGGAAATCAACCAACGATCCAGGAACGCCAGCTAAGAGAGATCGAAGTGAGACGTGGGCAGCATCTAATTGTGATTAGGACTTATAGTGCATATGCTGAGGGCAGAGCTCTTTGAAGACAGACCCCCTGAAGAACCAATTAGAGAAACGCGAGGGCAGTGCCATTGAACGGCGTTGGGTTGATGTTTCAAAGGAAACTAAGTGATGTTGATATGATACTACATGGATACTTTTGAACTGACTATATGCTGGAGGATTTGCTGGAGGATTAAGCATTGCTGACGGATTCTGCTAGCGTGGACGATTTGCAACAGAGAACAGCAAGAACTCAGTGTCATCTCTGGTGAACAGTGGTGTTGACACCAGCTATTCAGTTTGGAGAAGGATGACCATACTAGCAATCCTGTTTTAAAAGAGAAAGTGACAAGAGTGTTGTTAATACCAGCTATTCAGCTATTCAGTTCGAAAGAGGATGCCTATACTAGTAATTCTGTTTCAAAAGAGAATGTATTAGAGTGGTTTATATATTCTTATTCAGCATAAGTTATAGGAGTTTTAAGGTTTAAATGAGACATTATGTAATTTTGTACATTGGGAACCTAATGGGAACTAATTTGTACAATTTTTAGTCATACTGTGTAAGGGATATAAGTATAATCTGTAGCAATACAGTTCTACAGGATTTTTTGTGTTAAAAGTAGTAGAGTATAACATTTGTATATGAAAATTCACAGTATGTCAAATGTAGAAAGTTTCCCTATGGGATTATTAAAATCAAATATTTAAAATTTATCTGCCAGCTTGGAAAATTGAGATATTTAGAGTGTTAACAAAATTGATTAGTGGTATTCACACTCTGTGATAAGTGCCTTGGAAAGTGTTGATCATTCTTAAAACAAGCATCACTATGACCAATTCTAAAATCAGCATCTGCTGACATACACCATTCTGGTTCATATAGACCCTCTCAAGCATGCTGTTCCTTACAAAAATTATAGAAAAAACAGTTCAGTTACAACTTCAAGATTATATTGAGCTAAACTCGCCCCTCAATGAACAAAATTATGTGTTTTGCCCCCAACATAGTGTTGAGACCCTGATGCTATCTCTCCTAGACAAACTTATACATGGTTTGAACTCAGCCAGACAGGCATTCATACTAATTTTCATAGACATTTCATCTGCATTTGACAGTATCGAATACCAAACACTCATCAGAAGACTAAAACAGATATACTTGCAGGGAATGTTCATTCAATGGTTTGAGTCTTACCTGTCAAACCGCTTTCAACAAGTCCAGGTTGGCCACAAATCATCCACCACCTTCAAACAAAAACAAGGCATCCCTCAAGGATCCTCCTTATCCGCCCTACTGTTTGATCTGTATATACAGCCAATATGCAACATCTTTAGAAAACATAACATACTATATCATCTCTATGCAGATGATATAATGATGTATCATACTATAGACACTTCTAACCCAGACTACTCACAGATTACCACATGCCTAAGCGATATAACGGATTGGCTCACTGCACACAAACGGAAAATCAACTATAAAAAACAGAAGCACTTTTCATCCATAGGAATCCGAGCTTCATGCCACCTAACAAGATTCTGTTACAAGAAATTGAACTTGAAGTCAAGGAGGAAGTAAAATACCTTGGGGTAATCATTGACCAGACACTAAACATGATTTCCCATATCAAATCAATCACAAAAACTGTGTACTACAAGCTCCGCATGATCCAACACCTAAGGCCCTTCCTAGAAGAACATGACTTTAGAACAATCCTATAAGAACTCGTAACCCCCACATTGATTACTGCAACAGCATCCTACAAGGCCTACCAAAGAAATCTATTCACCAACTACAACTAGCCCAGAACTTGGCAGCACACATCTTATATAAAGCTCACCGCACTGATCACATCACCCCAAATCTCTCCAACCTCCTCTGGCTTCAATTTGGAGCAAGAATGAAATACAAGTACTTAATGATCATATTCAAGCATCATAACAAAATATCCATAACTCCCCTGTCTTCCCTACTATTATCCCCTACAGAATCCAGACTCCGAAGAAATTGCTCACAAAGCACATACATTATACCAAACCACATCTGTAACACCAACCACTCTACCAGCGCCAGAGCCTTCTCTTATGTTGCCCCTGCATTGTGGAATGCCCTCCCGGATAACCTAAGATCAGTTAAAGATCTCCTACAGTTCAGAAAAGAGCTAAAAACATATCTGTTCAGTGAGAATTATGGAAGTTCCCATAATACAACCCAACCTCCAGATACATAGGCACACCTAGTCCAATTGCTCATTAAGAATACCTTATTGCAAAATTGTTCATAGTTAAGCTAACACTGTACATAGTTTCCTGTAAGATAGTTCCATATGTTAACTGTACATAAATTACACTAGTGGAAAAATTGTGGATACACCTGTAATATTTGAGCTCTCCGCGATAATATCTATCTTACTTACGTTAACTAAGTATTCTATATATTAGATACTCTATGCAGATTGTTGCCATAACATTTGGGAACATATTACAAATGAATATCATCAACATTTATCAGAAAAAAACTTTGATTTGGAGTCAGACAAGGTAATTGATGTCTTTTTCTCAGGAAAATGATATTTTTCATGAAACTGTCGATCCACTTTAAGCAGGTTTTATGCAGAATCTCATGTATAAGCTGATGCTTCAGATAATGTGTGCTATACTGCCAGGTGTATACAAGCTGAATCGAAGTCATATTAGTTCTTTTGTTGTTATTTTTACAAATTTATTTTATTTATTAGCGAAAATATAAAAAAAATGATGAATGCTTAATAAAAAGTTTCCAATTTGGAATATGTTGTTGTATTTTGTAGATTAATGATGGCAGCAACAAAGAGGGTTGACTGGTCTCCTAAAAAGAGAACAGCCGCCATTACTTTGAGAAATGAGGGGTACAGCTTTCGTGAAATCGCTCAGAAGATGGGCCATGGAGTGACAGCATCTGGTGTACAAAAGTTGTGTGCTCACTTAAAAGTCACTGAAAGTGTTGCAACTCAGAAGGGAAGAGGAAGGAAAAAGTCTACAACTCCAAAAACTGACAGAATGATTGTTAGGCTGGCTTTAAAAAAATCATAAATCATCTGTCAAGGACATCAATCAGGAACTTATGGATCTTGGTGTATCCGTTACTGATCGAACTGTTCGAAACAGGCTACTCAATGCCGGTCTAAGAGCAAGAATTCCAAGAAAGAAACCTTTTCTAAATATTCAGCAGAGCAAACGATGACTCCAGTGGGCTAAAGAGCACCTAAACTGGACTACAGAAGATTGGAAAAAGGTAATCTGGAGCGACGAGACAAGAATATCGATATTTGGAAGCGAAGGGGTTCATTACGTAAGAAGAAGATCAGGTGAAGATTGTCTCCCAAATTGCATGAAAAGCACAGTCAAGCATCCTTTGAATGTTATGATATGGGGCTGCATGTTCTGGCATGGAGTAGGCAGAATCCAAGTCATTGGTGGAACAGTTAATGTGAGTCGGTACATCCATGAAGTCCTTGAGCCGAAATTACTGCCATCAATGCGTGATCTGCCTAGCCATAAGACAGACTGGATCTTTCAACAAGATGGTGCACCATGTCATACTGCACGACTAAGAAAGAAGTGGTTTGAAGAGAAGAAGATTCCACTTCTGCCCTGGCCAGGAAATAGTCCTAACCTGAATCCTATTGAGAACTTATGGTCTAGGCTGAAATGCAAGCAAACGCTAAAGCAATAAACAAGCCCTTATTGAGGCTATTGTCAGCTTGTGGTTCCATGTAATTAACACAGAAGACTTGAGAATTCTTATTGAATCCATGCTAAGAAGGTGCCAGGCAGTAATTGACTCCGAGGGCTTTCCAACTCGCTATTAACTTTAAAGAATTCATAGATTAAATATGTGTGCATTAAAGAATTGTACAGACACCTTAATGTATTTGATCTAAAATACCTCGTATAACATAAAACTCAACTAGTTTACTATTTCACTCTTATATACATTTACTGAATGTTTTAGAAAAACTTCCTAGGTTTCAAACTGAAGACATTTTGAGATTTCCATAGAAAATATGCAAAGAAAACAAAAAATTCAAATTAGAAACTTAGGGGTATGTTTACTAAACGGCGCTAACATCGCAGCTGCGACGTTATCACGTGATACGTGACATTAACATGCGATAATGGCGCTTTACCATGTGAGAACGTCATGTATCGCGTGATAATGTCTGCGGTGGCGTTAAGGTGCGCAGAGGGTGGAGTAAGGCTCCCCAGAGGGCGGAGTAAGGCTCCCCAGGGACGGAGATTTAATTTATTTTATTTATTTAATTCTCTTATATACCGCGCTATTCTGCATCAGTGCGGTTTACATTGAACAAACTGAAATTACATTGAACAGGGCATTATAACTTGGAGATAACTATGAGGGGTCAATGGGCGGAGAGGCCCCATGCACACTAATGCCGTGAAATGAAGGTCTGAAAATTAGCGCCAGTGAAAACCTCGCGCTAGAGGCACATTTGCAGGAGAGAGAAACCATTTCAGTCAGCAATGTACAGCAAAGCCAGGGAAACCCAGAAAAGTGATAGTAGTGATACATGTGCAGGAACCAAAAAGGCAAATAAGCATATTAAATGACCAGAACCACATTTGAAATCCCCATAACCAAGCTGGACAATAGTGCTACTAATGATAAACATAAAGCAACACTACTGACAAAGCGTAAAAAGGAAGATATCATGTTTGGAAGGGGCTATGCTCTGTCCCCCTACAAAGTGAATGATCCCACAGTGAAATAGCGGTGATCAGGGTTTTGTCATTTATATTGGGCAGGTTTGTTATGCTGTGGTCCAGCTGGGGCACAGTGCGGACTAAGCAGATGCCTAGGTGGCACATAGGAATGACGAAAATGTAAAGCAGCAAGACAGCAATTGACGAGGGTCCAACATGGGCACGAGTGTGTGTCCCACAGTGTCACAGGGGATATTACCCAGCAGGTACCCCCAAGGGCACATAACATTGGCAGGTGGTGCCGGGGGGAAGTGTGAATGTCCTTGTAGGCACCCCTACCCGAAAACCCACACCATAGGCAGCTGCCTACTGGCACATTGGATGGCCTGGGACCACTGTTCCCTCTAAGCTGTGCGCGTGTGCGCGTGTGCGCGCGCACACACCTCGCCGAACGAGCACACATACTTTACAACAGAGCGCACAAAAATTACAGTTCTGATTCTGATAGAAAACAACACAGATGTCTTAAAATTTAAAAGTTGTTGTGTATTTCCAGTTTTCACAAGTTCTACAATATTTTCTAATGCAATCAATGTGGTGTACATACTGTATTCTGATGTGTAGTCAAATTTTAAAGTATATAACTCCGAGTGGCGTTATGTGGCGCACAAAAATTTAACCTTCCTTCAAAAGCTGCACAGCTGATATTTTATGCGCACACAGCCTACAGAAAATTAGAGGGAACATTGCCTGGGACTGCACACCACCAGCACCACTGGCATAAGGGCATGTCAGCATGGTGGCAGAGGGTTGCTGGTGGTGGAGGGGGCAGTGGCATCTGCCCACAGCAGACCAAGGCCAAACCCTGTTTAGGTGGGTGCCATGCGGTGCAACAGACAAGGTCTGTCTAATGAACACTAATGGTAGCCCCAGGGAATGATCTGCTTCTGTGGCAACAGTTTGGTGCAGTACACACAGCCAGTGTATTCAGGGGCAGAAGATCACAGGTTCAAGCCCCAGCTGTGGCTACTGCAAACCATGTCCCTATATTTTACCCAGTACTAAACCGTGGTAATAAAGATGGAACTGTTATTGCAGATTAAATAAACAAGCCATAAACGCCTATATTTTATCCTACAGGGCACAAACACCATAAACATGTGCAATCCCTAGAGCAGAGTTTCCCAGCTGCAGTCCTGGAGGAACAAACACCATTCAGGTGTCATTCTGTCCCTAATAAATATGCCTGTGCTGCATTTGTATGCGCCGCCCCATTGTATGCAAATGTATCTCATGCATATTCATTAGGGACAGTATGAAAACCTGAACAGTGTTTGGCCCACCAGGACCGGAGTTGGGAAACTCAGCCCTAGAGCAGAGGCCAACAGGGGTACAAACACCCACACCCACAGGCTCCACTATCCAATGCCTCATGGAGAGTCAGGCTGTTGGGCCCTGCGCGGAGCAGCATCTCCCAATAATGGCACCTGCATACCTTAGCAATGCCGTCCTAAGCTTGGGAACACGTTCCACATGTATCAAACGGTTGCTATGATTAATGTCAGCTAACAAATCCTAAGTTAAACATGATTTGTTGATAGAGATTCATCATAGCAAACTTCTTGATATCTGTGGAGTGTGTTTCAGTTATTGATTCTGACAGTGTTATCACCCCGGGGAGTGACCACAACAGTTTTGTGTACCATAGCAATGCCTGCACTGTGCCCAGGACTGGTGTGATGGCCAGGATTGCCACAAACCTCTATATTTGCACAATGCTGGCATAGGTGTGGGAGTGTGTGTCTGTCTATCCAGTGTGTTGTGGCTGCCTACACCTTACTGAGCCCACACTGCTTGCACTGTTTCCAGTGTTAGCCTGCCAATGTGCATAATGAGGAGCAAGGTACTGTGGGTATGGGCCAGACAGGGTGGCCTGGGCAGGATGCATCTGCACAGGGTATAGGGCAATGGCTGGGACATTGTAGTGCCCGTCCACCATCTGTACAGACAGGGTGGCCACAGCATGTCATGCTGGGAGGTCACTCTCACCCTGACTGAGCAGTGACCACGGCATGGCTAGGTTCCCCCATAGTGCTATGCAGTATTTTTCTCAAGTAATATTTATGGGTTCCCTTTTCTGGGGCCCAATAACTGACATACCTGCTTGGTGTGTGTGCTTACATCCCATTTTTGGGTGCACACAGTTCCTCCAGGACCATGCACTATGTACTAGCTTGCAGACTGTCTGCAGTTAGTATGTGTATTTATTTATTTATTTATTTAAAAGCTTTTCTATACCATGCTCTTTAAAATCAGTGCGGTTTACATTTTACTTATCCTTGTACAATGAGGGAGGACCTGCATTTTACTTACATTGAACGGGAGACATAACTTGGAACTGTAACTGGGGTAACTATATACAGGATGAGCCCTTTGTCCTTACAGCGTTCAACGGTATGGCTGGGACTCATAACTGTGTACAAAGCTTATCATATGTTTACAGTTATTTACAGTCTTACTTTATGATTGGAACACCTTGCAGGGTGCAGTGGGTGGAGACTGACTGTGCCCTCTGCTGGTGAATGTCAGATAGTGGTGGGGTGGGCAGCTGAGCTGAGCTTTTCCAGCATTCTGCCTGTCTACCATTGCCTTATTGATGTGTACAGATCTGCATTGACTGCCCTGTATGGTGCCTGTTTCCCAGCAGGACTGGGGTTGATGGTCCCCTCTACTGCCACCATTGCAGAGATCCTGTCCCCCGTCCTGAGCCACAGAGGGCGGGATGGGTGGTGCTAAATAATCCGCCTTGGGGTCCAAACACCCCCCTTCACTTATAACATGTGACCATGGCACCCACGCAGGATATGCACTATTCTGGGTGCATCATAATCCACAAGGGCTATACATGACTGGGAAATACAGATGGACACAGGTGTATCCTAGGTGTGTCTGCAAGGACTACCTATCACACACTGGCACTGATGGTGACCTGCAGCATAGCCTATCTCAGCAAAGCCAGGTGTTGCGGACCTGGTGCTGGGCACCCCACTTCACCCTCAGGGTGAGCACAGGACCCGCACAATGTCACAGTCTGTAGCTACTCTGTGCCAGTAACACACACGGTAAGTTCCCCCTACCAGGCCAAATTGTGTGGGATATCCCCTTCATGATTGGTGGTTCTTTTTCTGATTGACATCAGTTTTCACCAATGATTTTTGGGGATTACCACAGCGTCATCAACTGGGGTTGTGATATGACAGCCTAACCAACGAAGTCTATCAGCCAATTATAAAAGATTTCGGTCCTATATGATGATTGTACGCTGGTTTGAAGTCGGCGTTTTGCGGCGGTTAATATTGAACAACTTCATGTGAGCACTTAATACAGGGATACTGAACACCCCGAAACGTGCACGTTGTGCTTCAATATGTGAAATTGCTGCATTGGGACAAGATAAGTTTTGCAAGTTTTTTACATATATAAAAGGAATTGAAAAAGAACTTAAAAGTGAATAAAAGGATATCACCAGTCTGGTGTGGTTAAGCTAACATTCTTACCCTCCCTCGGTGTTATCCGACAAAAAAATATTTATTACATCATCTATGGACTGAATCAGGGTCTCTTTTGTATGGTTTGATTTTGACACTGATTTGGGGATTTTGTGGTTTGACTTACAAAATGAATGGCTGCAAGAGAGTGAGAAGAGATTTCTGAAACTCTTCTTCAAGAACATGAAGTTAATCATCTCCAACTATTCTCAGTACCATCTAACAATATTCACAGAGAACAGTTTTTTTTTCAGTGACGGCCACCACTTGGTAAAACAAGAGGGAGAAACTGGAAGCGGACAGTGGGAAAGCAGAGTTCTTGATCTGTTTAACTTTTCAGAAGAATGCAATGACATTTATTTATGTAGGACCCTAATTACCGAACAGCACAAGTGTAATGCACAGTACATGTTGTGAGATTTAATAATCTGTTGTACCTGGGTATCACCGGTAGTACATCCTGAGGTACTATACCATGCACCACTGTAGCAATGAACTTTGTGTATTCTTGGTCTTAGTAACATGAAATGGCCCATCATTTGTAAACAAAAGGAGAAGTATCATCCAGCACTGTGATCTCTGCTGGCCTAGTGGTGAACCGATATCCTCCCTCCCCACAACCCTGCCTGGTGAGACATAGTACCAGCCCTTTTCAATAATGAAGCCTACACAATGATCTCTACCAAAAGCAACTTGTGTCATCCCCCCACTAAGAACAAACTATGCATGTAACAGGCCAATAGGCAGAAACGTTTCTCCCAAATTAGAGGTCCTGCCCCCTTTTATAAAAGTATCACCCCTGGCATCTTAACCCTGCTCCACAGTCCTGTCTTGACACTTACTCTGTAGTTCTAGTGGGAGGCAGGAGTGATGCCCTTTAGTGCTGGGCCATTGCTCCTAAGGCAGTGGTTCTCAAACTGTGAGTCAGGACCCCAAATGGAGTCACATCATCAGCAGGTGGGGTCACAGAAACAGGGCTGCTCCCCTTCTCTTTGGACTGCCACTGTGACCTATACCCAGTAGTGGTACTCAGCATGGGACCTGTGAGTCACTAAACGTTCCCAGCCTCTGCCCCATCTTCCTGTGTGAACTTTCTGGAAACCTATACAAACTACTGGGGTCTGTGAGCATACACTGACACGGGACACTATACTGACTGCTGCTACTGTGGCCATTCCTGCTGCAGCTGCAGCTGCTGTTTTAAAACTTTGGATAAAGGAGGGGAAGAGGAAGTAGATGAGAGAGGAGACAGAAATGGAGGGAGTCTACTACTTTGTTTTCATCATCATTTGGGGTCACGTGTATTTTAAGCATTAAAATAGGGTCATATTGGATGAAAGTTTCGGAAGCACTGTCCTGGGGGGAACTTAACTAGAACTCTTGAGATGTAGTTAGCTTTCTGGGAATAACACAGTTAGCCAACATTAGCGTGAGCCATGTTATTCTTTTTCAATAATAATGTGCTAATTTACATGCATCTGCATATGACACAGTTCTTACTATTAGCACAAGTTGCACCTCATTTATTTGGCATTATAGTTGTGTTATCCCAACATAACATGCATTACAGCCAAATAACTTGCCTTATTTGGCCTCTAACATGTATTACTGCAATAATGCAATTTAGTAAATAGGAGTCTTAGCTATATTTATTTCACACATATTATGTAATTCACCTTGAACACATTAGGTATATTACAACTTACTGCTAAAACCCCCCCAAAAGAAATACATAAATATTAGTACCATGGAATCTAAAACAATCATTATGTTAGTAATCAAAAACAAATACCACAAAAACTAGACAAGATTCGAGACATAACAAAATAAAAAGCAAGCCCATTTCTATACTTCTGCCAGTAGCTAAAAATAGCTCATCAATCTATAAAATGATTATCCATATTGCATGATAAAGTAGCATCCAAACAGTATCCTACAGTTCCAGAAAGTGTACATTCCAGAGAATGAAAAGGTGGGCTATAAATTTCTAAATCAAATGCACTAATTAATTAATTAACACATAGTGGGTCTTTTAGTAATGGGTGCTAAGATGTTGCAACGAAACCATGGCGAGTTATGTGTAATACCCTGTATTAAATGTCCGAGGCATGTAAAGCATTTCCCTGGCAGTTAATTCAGAGCCCTGTCCCATAACGCATGCTGCATTAGCACGGGTGCACCTAACACCACCTACTAAAGTGTCATTAGCTGAATGCGCGTTAATGCAGTTAGTGCTCAGTATTAACACAGCACTAACTGCCCCTACCCCGCCCACGTGCCTTTAATGTGGGTTTCGCAGTTAGTGTGCGAATCATCCTGGGTTACCAATGCACGTCCCAGCGTGCCTTTAGCATGCGCCAGAACACGCGCTGCCAGGTAGAGCCTGTTAATAAAAGACCCTACTAATGAAAAGGAGGCTGGTTTTCAGCCTCTTGAATGGTAAGATAATTAACCCCTTCCTAAAGAACAATAAATCATTTAATGAGTAAAATTCTAAGACAAGCTTATTCCAGTACTTTGCCATTATGCTATTAAAATACCTTTGTCCAACACACTGTAGTACAATTTTCCAAATTTATTGCCTCCTTAGGCCTCTCTCAAACTAATTTTGGCCCAAAACATGCAATAAGTATCAGTTGAATTTGATTTTAGCTTCTATAGGGGTCACAGTTAAAGATTGTGTTACAGCAAATGTCCCGTTTTATGCTCAGATCAAGATGTAGCATCTGGAAAAACAAGTTTGGGGTTAAACTTAGGTCTGCTCAGCAAATAAGAAGGGGAAAGATTGATGCCAAACAATTTTGGGGGGCTGTGGGTCAAAGTGTAAGTTTATTGGAAGACAAATCCCTAAATAATCTGATAGGAATGTGGAATCATATATTAAAGAAGTTTCTTGATTTGGTGGCCCCTGAGTCTTTTAAATACTCTTGGCATTTTTCCCACCTTCAAGAAAAGAAGAAGTGCTGCCATTATGGTCGGTAGGTAGTGTCGGGGCAGGATGGACCCGTATTAGTGGATTGTTTATGGGAGGAGTTTACATTTGTTTCTTTGACAGAAGTAACTAAACTGGTAAGGAAACATGCTAAGAATTATTGCATGCTGGATATCTTCCCAGGAGCTCTTTTAAAGGAGGCCCCTACCGAGATCCTTCCATAGATTTCTAAATTTGTGAATTGGGTTCTGCAAAGTAGCTATATTCTAGCATTCTTAGGCTGCTTTGCTCTCACCCTGTTATTTTTCCCTGTATGAGAATTATCACCCTATAGACAGTATCCCTTTATTAGCAAAGATTATCCAGGTAATTGGAGCTACCCGCTTTTGGATAATTATGATTTGTTAGAAATAAAGCAATTGGGGATTTGTATCCTGCAAAGATTGGTATGTGTTTATTGGAATGGGGAGGTATCTAAGGTATTGCATATGTTGTGTGGGGCCCCGTAGGGCTCGCCCCTTTCTCCTATGTTGTTTAATGTTTTATTAGTTTCTTGGAGAGGGAGGGTGGCACTGAAAGATCTAAATTCCCCCCGCATGCAGATGATATTTTATTTTTAGTATCTTTTAACGGTTTGGGATATTCTCTGCTTAGACATTTGAGTGGCTGTTTCAATTAGACACCTCTGTCTTTCGCAATGTGTAAACTCAAGATTAACCTTGAGCAAACAAAGCTTTTATAGATTAGTGCACAGGGTATGGCTGTCCCTAGAGATGGACTTGTGATAGGTTCAAAATTGGAAGTGTTCTCATAGGCTTCCATGGCTAGTATCATGATGTTTGTAGTTTTCCAGATCATGCTGTATCTTAGTAAGAGAAACTGACATTTCAGCCATCATGCTGTGTAGCTTTCTTCAGGGTGACATGGTGTTCTTATAGATTGGTAGGTTTGAAGCAAGAAATTTGGATTATGGCGGGAAGCTTGCATTTTGGTGGGAAAGTTCGTTGAGGCAAAGGCAGGAAATCTGAATTTTGACAGGAGCTATTATCCTTCCTGTTCCCTCGGCCCGCAACCTAGGGGTTATCTTTGACACCTCTCTCTCCTTTTCTGCACATATCCAGCATGTAGCCAAGACCTGCCGTTTCTTCCTCTACAACACTGGCAAAATCCACCCCTTCCTCTCTGAACACACCAGCAAAACCCTTATCCACTCCTTAATCTCTTCTCGCCTCGATTATGGCAACCTACTCCTTGCTGGTCTCCCCATCAGCCACCTCCTTCCCCTTCAAACTATACAAAATCATGCTGCTAATCTTCCGCCAGCCTCGCCACGCCCACATTACTCCTCTTCTCAAGTCGCTTCACTGGCTCTCTGTCCACTTCCGCATCCAATTCAAATTCCTCCGATTGACCTATAAATGCATTCACTCGGCGGCCCCTCTGTACCTCTCATCTCTTATCTCTCCCTACATCCCCTCTCGGAACCTGCGCTCCGCTAGCAAGTCACTTCTATCTATGCTGTTCGCCCGCACTGCTAACTCCCGACTTCGCTCCTTTCATCTTGCTGCACCTCACGCCTGGAACAGCCTACCTGTGTCTATACGTCAGGCAACCTCACTGGCCCTCTTCAAATCCAGGTTGAAGACTCTACTCTTCACTGTCGCTTTCAGATCCTGACTTCTATCCTTATCTTATCTTAACCCTGTCAACTCTCATGACCATATGGTATCGACCTTACTGTGCCTTGTATTGACCTTACTGTGCCTTGCACTAATCTGACCTTTACCCTGTAATGTTCTGACTAGATTGTAAGCTCCGATGAGCATGACTGACGGGCATGACTCTGACGGGCAGGGACTGTCTCTTGCATTCTAGCTAACTCTTGTTGGTTGGCTGTACAGCGCTGCGTGCGTGGTGCTTTATAAGTGATAACTAGTAGTAGTAGTAGTAGTAGTAGATGAGGAGGGAAAAGTATAAATTTGAATTCTGGAACGAGAGCAATTTTGAATTTTAGTGGAAAGGTTTGTTGTGACAATCTCCGATTCTGAAAAGTGGGAAAAAACACTTCAGCGACAGAGAGGTTGCCGTGCTTTGTTTAAATTGAGTCCTTCTTCCCTGTTGAGGTTTCATGGGTGTCTTGCTAACTCCGCTACCTCTTTGATCCTTCTCGGCCACCAGCATTCTTTTTCCAGCATCCTTGTGCATCAATTCTAACCATATGGCCAATTTCCATTGCAGGGAGGGCTACAGCAGATTTCTCTGGGTTAATGAGCTTATGATGTCTTTTATGCTCTTGTAAGCCTTTCTTCAATGGCGCAACTGGTTTTGCTTATATACAAATGGCCACAGCGGCACAGAATTTCATAGACTCCAGTGGTTTGGAATGGGGCAATTCAGTGGTTCACTTGTATGAGTGAAGATGCCAGTTTCTCTGCACTATACTCGTATGTTATTCTGAAGTTATTCTTTTTAAGCAATTTACCTATGCAAGTCTGTTATTCCTTGGACATAGCGGAGCACTATGAATCTTTATTCTTTCATGAGGTTGTCATCTAGCAGTTGTTGGTTGTTGCTATTCTCATGGATTGGATTGTCCAAAAGCTTTAGGGTTTGAGAAATGGCCACATTTAGATAACAGTTGTTATGGGTGGGTTTCCTGTATACAATGTGGCTCAAGCTTCCATCTGTCTGTTTTTTGATCATTATGCCAACGAAGGGAAGACACCCATTGATCTTGGTCCCCATAGTGGACTTTATATTTAGATGGCTGTAATTCAAATGCTTTAGAAAGTCCTGTGAGTTTCACTTACTAAGATACGGCATGACCCAGAAAACAGCAAAGATCAAATTTGGAAATTTTTACAGTAATTAAAGTATTGGCTGTATATACAGATTCAGCTATAATTACTGAATATCAGGTAGAAATTACAGTTAGGAAATTGTTTGTAATTCTTAGAATGTTGCACCAATTAAGGAATTTTCAAAAATCATTTAAAAGGAATATGACAATTTCGCACCGCACCTGGATTACGGCAATATTATTTTGCCGGGCCTCCCTATGTGCGGCCCCTCTCCCATTTTAATCAGTGATAGGCTCTTAATGTTATGGATGCCGTGAGAATTTTCTGGGGAAACGTCTCTTCGTGGAAGTTGGTTTACAGAGACTACTTTCTCGAGATAAGTGCATGGAAATGCTTGAACTGTCTTATTTATGGCTGTGGTGTGCTCGTTGCAAGAACATATAAATATAAGCTATACACTCAGTCTCACAAGGGTTTCTATTGTTTTTAGTTGTGTAGGGGCACAAATTGGTGTGCTTTTTTCACACAATTAAAACAAAGGTTCTATATATTAAGAGCCTATCACTGATTAAAACAGAAAAGGGGCCACAAGAGGGGGGTGTCCCTCAAGGCCAATTTTCCAACATATAAATTTTCTTTTTGCTCAGTTAGCTTTAGCTTTTTGCTCTATTTTTGGTTTGGGATACTTATTTATAGGGTTTTGTTATTTTGGATTTTGATTGGGCCTCCCTACAGTATGTGGCAGATTACTTGACTGCAAATACTACTACTACTACTACTACTACTGAGCATTTATATAGCGCTACCAATCGTACGCAGCGCTGTACAGAAACATGTAAGAGACAGTCCCTGCTCATCAGAGCTTACAATCTAATTAAGACAAACGCAGAAGGCGTAAACAGGGGGAAGGAGAAGGAGATCAGGTGAATCAGGATCCAAATACTACAAAATACTGTTGTAAAGTTGATTTTTAGAGGCTTCAGGTGGAACAGTACCACCCCATATCCACTGTTCCCTCTAAGCTGTGCGCGTGTGCGCGCGCACACATCTCGCCTAGCGAGCGCACATACTTTACAATAGAGCGCACAAAAATTACGGTTCTGATTCTGATAGAAAACAACACAGACGTCTTAAAATTTAAAAGTTGTTGTCTATTTACGGTTTTTCACAAGTTCTACAATATTTTCTAGTGCAATCAATGTGGTGTACATACTGTATTCTGATGTGTAGTCAAATTTTAAAGTATTTAACTCCGAGTGTTGCTATGTGGCGCACAAAAATTTAACCTTCCTTCAAAAGCTGCACAGCTGATATTTTATGCGCACACAGCCTACAGAAAATTAGTGGGAACATTGCCCATATCTAAAAACAGGTTACCTATTGTGACTAGAGTTCATTATAAACGGTTGCTGTTTACTTTCAAATTTTTGCAAGGTTTGGTGCCAGCTTATATGATGAATTTGGTGCACTGCTATATTCCTGGACAGTTGCTGGTGATTCCTGCCCCAACACGTGTGGTTGAAAAAGTGGAAATAGGGGTGTTTTTCTATTGCTGCCCCTCTTTGGTGGAATGAACTCTCTGAGAAGTTGAGGAAGGAGGGTGATTCACTGTTATTTCATAAAAAACGGAAAATATTCTTGTTCTCTGTAGAATGTAGGGTTGAGCTGGAGGGAGTTGGATGGCAGATGGTAACTGGGGAGTGTCAGTTTCATTTTCTAGGGCGGGTATGTAGTTGTGCATGTTTGTTTTATGATTGTATTTTGATATGGGGATTAGTGTTTTTATCTTATGTCTGTACACGGCCTTGAATGCATTTAAATATGGTGGTGCAGATGGATAATAAGTAATTTAAGGTCTGTTGATCCATTTAGACTAAGCAATTTTTTTTATTCTTTATCAATTTTCAAAATACACACAATTTGAAACAAATTTGTGAAAACAATGTGTTAGTTGAAAACATTCAAGGAAATTAAAATAAACAGATCAGACTCAATCCTGTCAAACAAAAAACAATCCACATCTCTAGCACACAAAGGGGCAAAAACAAAGGAAAAAAATTAATTTAGTCCCAAGAAACAGACCAGTAAGCCAGGCGGACTATTTTAAACAGGACATGTAATGGACATCTCTACAGAAGCACTGGGAAGAGGATGGGCAATCAAGAAAGATATAAGCTGGGAAGGGTACAGGAAGATATAAGTATTTTATTGATATCTCACTAAACACTTACAAAGATATTTAAGGAAAAAAATTGCACCCAGCTGGAGAACCCATGGTCGGAGAAGGAGTAACACTACCAACACCAGAAGTTTCCAATATCTCAGATACATTAAGCACATCCAATTGACGCATAGGAGAAGCCCCCGATTCTCCTAGTATTTTCTTGCCCTGAGGCAGATAATAAACTTTAACTACAGGTGGTTGGAACTCAGGTTTAACTCCCAAAATGTCTTCCAAATAACTTTTAAATATGTCTTTAGGGATCACAAACTGCGATCTGGGAAAATTTATTAACCGAAGATTGGACATTCGAGACACATTTTCCGGCTGTTCAATGTTAGTTTTCATAAACGTAGCATCCTCCACCAAAGTCCCCATGCAGTCTTCCATACTATCCACACGAACTGATAAATTTCCATACTCTCCTTTAATCTTTGATATATCTTCCGAGTTCACAGTACATGCCTGACGTACACCCTGCAATTCAGTTTTTAAATCCTGGACTTCTGGTAGTAAAGCTGCAGTCAGTTGTTTTAACGCATTCCATATCGACTCGAGGGTTATCTGGTCCGAGGGAGAAAGAAAAATGTCCAAAGTTGTTACTCCTGCAACTCCCTTATCTCCAGCCATACCTCTCTGTGCCTCTTCAGGCTCACCATGTCGCTGTTTGTCCTCAGCCGCCAAGCAGACACCCGATGTAAAAACCAAGGATGGCGTTGGAGAATCCGATACCTCCACACCCGGTTCTGGCCCTTGTTCCTCTCTCGGCACACCCACTTCGGCTCTACCAGGCAGAGGAATCCACTCTGAGGGAAATATGGTGTCCAACTTCAAAGAGCACCACACCTCCAGTGGGGCAAATTCTAACCCTGAAGAGGACGCCAAGCTCACACGCTCCAACGGCCTCTGCTCAGGGATTACCACTCCTCCAACTCCGGACTGCCCTGGCTGAGCACACAGAAGAAGAAAACAATCCAACAGACTTGTAGATATTGCCGTGGGGGGGGGGGAGGTCTCAGCTAGCTGAGGGATACTTTGCGGTTCTCCCCTTCTGCTTCCCCATCAGGATTGCCTGCAAGCTGCTACTCGTTGGTGACAGCCACCTTAGATCCGCCCCCTGGACTAAGCAATTTTCACTAACAATGAAGTAGACTATAATTTATCTGCTCTAAGACATTGGAACTCGCTTCCATTATCATTATGAAGAATGACTTTGCATGTGCATTTTAGAAGGACTCTGAAAACTTGGCTGTTCTGGAATATTTTCAGTTGGTTTTAATGTAATTTTATATTTGTTTGCAACTGTTATTTGCTGTTTTCTTCATTTTAGAAAGGCCATTTATGAAAAAGTCTGCAAATCTATGTCAGTTTCCGAAGAGAGGGTGTGCACATGGGAGGCCAATGTAAAATCAAAATATCTCTGCCCCTTAAAATGGATGTCATTGTTAAAAATGGACTGCGGAGAGAAGGAAGTGCAGGAACACACAGAGACTGATATCTACATGCAGTTATAGGTATCATGTAAATTTGGGAAAAATCAATGAGGGAACCCAGTAGCTTACATGTATAAAGCACAGTCATTTCACAACATACACATGTAGATGTCGCCACTTACATGTGTATTTGGCCATTCTGGAATCCTAGATGTATGGATGCTTCTAATTAACTAGAGGACTCTATCTTTACTTCATGTCTATTTATTTATTTATTTATTTAACGTCATTTATATACCGCCTTATCCTACAATCAAAGCGGTTTTCACAGCAAACAATCAAGGGATGGGCAAGTGTTATCATGCAGTGGTGAGTGTTTGTGTGTTAGTGGCGGGAGTGGAAGATTTAGGTGTGATTTCTACCTAGTGCATTATATACATCGTGAGCTATAATACATTCAATTGTACTGACTTAGGGTGGGGGAGGGACTGAGGTCTGTCTCGGTTGGTAACTCAAGGGGTATGACCATAGTGTTCGATGAACAGGGTTGTTTTCAACTGTTTTCGGAAGTCCTTGAGGTCTGTGTTTAGTCTCAGTTCATCTGGGAGCAGGGAATAAACATGGGTGGTATCCAAAAGGAGCACTTTGCAATTATATATTCGTGCCATGGAGCAAGTATAAATCTGGATGTGGACAATTTTGGGCTTACACATGCACTCCCTATATAAATGTGTATAGGGAATGCACATGTAGATTTTTGCCCCGCCTAGACCATGCCCCATCATGCCACCATGCACTTTCAGTGTGGTATGGTCATCCACATGTACTGTAAATTCGACCCTTTCTAAAATGGTCGTTTACACATGGATGCAATTTACATATTTAATTTGCGACTAGGGCTTCTAAAATAACTCCCTTTATATAATCCACTCTCAGCTCAATATTCAAGGTTAAAGCAGAATATAACTTTTTCGTAGTCTCTGTAGAAGTATTTTCAAATTAGCACTACATTTAATTTAAAAAAAAGTTGATTCAATAAATGCTCCAATGGCTGCCCTATTTCTGACTTACTTTATAAATACTGTAAATAAACCAACACTTCAGCACTCTTGCATCAAATGTGTTATGGACTGTACCTTTGCTGCCTCTTCTGTAGGCAAGGACCCCTCACACAAGGCAGTAACACAGAATGTTATAGTGTACCGTAGTTCCAGAAGTGTCACATGTATGGTGAAGTCTGAAAAAAGAAGAAAAGACTTTGCCTTGCCCTCTTTCCCTTAGCAGCTGCACTGCACATCAAGGAGGACAATTCCTTTCACAAAGGAAATTGCTAAAGTTCCAATCTCCTCTAATACCCTCCTAGTATAATATGCATTCATATCTCTATACTATACAATGGAATGCTAATTCAAAGGAATGGAAATTGTGTGAGGGAAATTTAGAAAGGATAGCTATAGGGACAGTGCACTATAGTCATCCTCAAACTCATATCTCATTCAGAATGTGGCTCAACTAATGAAAGAACAATGATATATTTATCATAAAGATAAAGAGGAGGTATTAATGCCCCTGTACAAGTTGTTGGTGAGGCCCTATTTGGAATATTGTGTTCAGTTTTGGAGACCGTATCTCATAAAGGATATGAAAAGACTTGAAACGGTTCAGAGGAAGGCGACCAAAATGATTTGGAGCATGAGCCAGAAGACATATGAGAAGAGACTTGAAGACCTAAATATAGTCGTGGTCAACATTTTTGGCACTTTGCATTTTAGGTATGTGGTGTACAATATCTTGAGAAATAATTGGAAATATTCCAATTCTATGTCATTATAATACTGTAATAGTATGTTCAAAGGTATACAACAAAAAAAGATGTCTGTGGAACTTGGACATAGTAATTTCTGCGAAAAGAAAACAAAATATGACCTGGACAGGATTAATGGCACCCTTCACTAATATTTGGTTGCACAACCCCTGGCAGTGATGACAACTTCCAAATGTTTTTTTATAGCCATCTACAGGGTGGCCCAAAAAAAGTGAGAGTATAAGTTTTATATATCTGTCTGCTGGTAGTTTCTCCTACTCTTCAACTGTGATTTGTTCCATTTCATGAGTGTTTCCAGGATTTCTTTTACCAATGGCAGATTTCAGCTCTTTCCAAAGGTTCTTGATTAGATTGTAATCAGGATTCATTGCTTGCCAGTTTAAAACAGTACATTTTTTTCCTTTTAACCATTCTTTTGTACTTTTGGATATATGTTTTGGGTCATTGTCCTGCTGAGGACCCTTGATCTTCGACCCAGACCTAGCTTTCTGACACTAGGTAGCACATTTTGCTCCAAAATACCTTGGTAGTCTTCTGAGTTCATGATTCCTTTAGTATGTTCCAGGCCTCAAGTTTCTGAGGCAGCAAAACAGCCCCACAATATTATGGAACCTCCGCCATATTTACTACTACTACTACTAATCATTTATAAAGAACTACAAGGAATACACAGCACTGCACAAACAGCCCCTGCTTGTTAGACCTTACAATCTAAATAAGACAGACAAGACAAAGGATAAGAATAAGGGGAAAGGAGAGTAAGGAGACAAGGAGAAAAGGGGGTCAGGATCCAAAAGCAGCTTTAAAGAGGTGAAAAGGGATAGAGATGAAGCCTGACGTACAGACTCAGGGAGTTTGTTCTAGGCATAAGAAAGCAGCAAGGTGAAAGGACCGAAGTCTGGAGTTGACAGTGGAAGAAAAGGGCAAAGAGAGAAGCAATCCAGAAGAGTGGAGTTTACGAGGAGGGGTGTACAGAGAGAGGAGAGAGAAGAGAGACAAGGTAGAAAGGAGCAGAAGAGTGAATGCATTTATAGGTCAGAAGGAGAAGCTTGAATTGGTTACGGAAACAGAAGGTAAGCCAATGAAGTGATTTGAGAAGAGGGGTTATATGAGAATATTGAGGCTGGGGAAAAATTAGTTGTGCAGCAGAGTTCTGAACAGATTGAAGGAGAGAAAGGTGGCTAAGAGGGAGACCAGCAAGAAGGAGGCTGCAATAGTTTATTTATTTATTTATTTAGACAGTTTTGTATACCGCCTTATCCTTCAATCAAAGCGGTCACAACACAAGTGGGGGATACATTTAACACGCGGGGATATGAGACACACACACTAATACTTACAGGGAACATGGGCAATGGAGGGTTAAGTGGCTTGCCTAAGACCACAAGGAGCAACTGTGGGACTAGAAACCCCAGTCCTTCCGGCCCAAGGTAGCTGTCCTCTAGTGGGATTTGAACCCCTGACCTTCCGGGGGTTCAACCTTAGTTGAGATGGGAAGTACTTAGAAAGTGGAAAAGTGCTTTGTTGTGTATTCAGAAAGGAAGGAGAGAATCTTGTTAATTATAGAGAAAGAAATGAGAGGTTAGCTATCTGTTGTGAGGAGAAGGAAAGGGAGGAGTCAAAGATGCCCCCTAGTTTGTAGGTTGAGGAAACAGGAAGTAGAAGAGTGTAATCCACAGAGATAGAGAAAGGAGGAAGGGGGTAGGAAGGTTTAGGGCGAAAAATAACAAGTTCAGTTTTGGCCATGTTTAATTTCAAATGACAGTGAGACATCCAGGTGGCAATGTCAGACAGGCAGGCAGAGATGCAAGACTGGAGTGTCAAAGAGATATCAGGTGTTTGAAGCTAGATCTGAGAATCATCAGCATAAAAATGATATTGAATCCATGTGAGGAGATGAGAGCACCAAAGAACTGGGTGTAGAGAGAGAAAAGAAGAAAGCCGAGAACAGATCCCTGGGGCACACCAACAGAGAGTGGGATAACAGTAGAGGAAGAGCCACCAGAACAAACACTGAAAGAGCAATGGGAGAGGTAAGAAGAGAAGCAGGTCAGGGCATAGTTCCTAAAACCAGGAGAAGACAATGTGTTAAGAAGAAGGTGGTGGTCAATGGTGTCAAAAGCAGCAGAAAGGTCAAGGATGAGGACAGAATAAAGGCCTTTGGATTTAGCCAGGAATAAGTCACTAGAGACTTTGGCAAGTGCCATCCAGTAGAATGAAAGGGACGAAAGCCAGATTGAAGTGGATCCAACAGGGCTTAAGAGGAAAGAAATTCAAGACAACGATGGAAGATGGCATGCTCAGGAAGTTTAGAAATGAAGGGAAGAAGGGAGATGGGTCAATAATTAGAAGGGCAACTAGGATCAAGAGAACATTTCTTAAGGGAGGGGTGACCACAGCATGTTTGAAGGCTGAAGGGACCGTGGCAGTGGAGAGCGAGAGGCTGAGAATATGTGAGATGGAAGGGATGATAGAGGAGGAAATGGAAGTAAGGAGACGGGTGGGGATAGGATCAGAAGAGCAAGTAGTAAGCTTAGAGGAAGAAAGTAGATGAGAGGTTTCCTCATCAGAGATTTTAGAGAAGGAAGAAAGGGTAACGTAGATTGAGGGAAAAAGTTGGTATTGAGGTGGGAGAAGAGCGGATGAAGCTGATTTAGTGGGGAACTGGAGAATGATCTTATGGATTTTGTTATGGAAATAGCTAAGGTTTGGGAAGAAAGAGAAGGAGGGGTTGGAAGGGGAGATGCCTTGAGGAGAGAGTTAAGAGTTGAGAAAAGACGGCGAGGGTCAGTGGCAACAGTCAGATGGACATAGTAGTTTTGCTTGACGAGAGCTAAGGCTGATTGAAAGGAGGTAAGTATGTATTTGAAGTGAAGAAAGTCAGAGAGGGAGCGGAATCTGAGCCAAATGCAGTCAGCTGAGTGGGCACAGGAGCATAGATAGTGGGTAATTGAAGATAACCAGGGCTGAGGTATTGTGCGTATTACAGGACATAGGATAGGTGGAGCACGAGTATATATGTTTAACTATAGGAAGGATGTTTCTTTTCTTATAAGCTTCATTTCTTTGCCTGTAAATGTATCGCTGGTCTGCATTGCCAAAGAACTCAAGTTTGGTTTCATCTGTCCACAGAACATTTTCCCAGAAGGATTGTGGTTTCCATGTAAAAAGGGGAAGGGGAAGATGATGGTAGTGGGGGTGTACTATCAACCGCCTGGCCATAATGAACAAATAGATGATGAAATGCTCAAAGAAATCAGGGAAGCTAACAAATGTTACAGCGCAGTAGTAATAATGGGTGATTTCAGTTAGCCCAGTATTGACTGGGTCAGTGTTATGGCAGGACATGATAGGGAGATATAGTTTCAAAATGAAATAAATGACTGATTCTTGGAGCAGCTGGTTCATGAACTGAATAGAGGGAAAGCCATTTTGGACCTAGTCCTTAGTGGAACACAAGATCTGCTGCAAGAGATAAGGGTGTTGGGAATGGAGGAAGGACGGCAGGGTAATCCACATTTTTACCTTTTAATTTTCAAAAGGGAGACTGATAAAATGAGGAAAATAGTTAGGAAAAAACTAAAAGGAGCAGCTGCAAAGGTTAAAGATTTATATCAAGCATGAGTGTTGTTTAAAAATACTATCTTGGAAGCCCAGACCAGCTCTATTCCACGTTTTAAGAAAAGTGGAAGGAAGTCCAAAAACTGCCAGCATGGTTTAAAGGTGAGGTCAAAGAGGCTATTGTTACCAAAAACGTCTTTCAGGAAATGGAAAAGGGAACCAAATGATGAAAACTGGAAACAACATAAGCACTGGCAAGTTAGATGCAAGGCAATGATAAGGCAGACAAAGAGAATTTGAGAAGAAGCTTGATGTGGAAGCAAAAAAGCATAATAAAGACTTTTTCAAGTACATTCATAGCAAAAAGCCTGTGAGAGAGTCAGTTGGACCATTAGATGACAGAGGGGTAAAAGGGTCACTAAGAGGGGACAAGGCCATAGTGGAGAGACTGAATGAATTCTTTGCTTTGGTGTTTACTGAGAAAGATTTAGGAATGTTACCCATGACTGAAATGGTATTTAAAGGTGATGCTGGAGAAGAATTGAAAGAAATATTGGTATACCAGGAAGATGTATTACAACTATTTGATAAAATGAAGATTAGCAAACCACCTGGACCAGATGGTATACATCCAAGGGTGTTGAAAGAACTGAAATATGAAACTTCAGACCTACTATTAGTAATCTATAAACTATCATTAAAATCATCTGTAATACCTGAAGATTGGAGGATGGCCAATGTAACGCCAATTTTTAAAAAGGGTTCCAGGGGTGATCCAGGAAACTACAGGCTAGTGAGCCTGACGTCCATACTGGGAAAAATGGTAGAAACCATTATAAAGAATAAAATTACTGAACATGTAGATAGGCATGGCTTAATGGGAAACAGCCAATATGGCTTTAGCCAAGGAAGGTCTTGTCTTACTAATCTGTTAAATTTTTTTGAAGGTGTAAATAAACAGGTAGACAAAGGTTGGTCGGTCAATATAGTGTATCTGGATTTTCAGAAAGCCTTTGACAAAGTCCCTCATGAGAGACTTTTGGCGAAATTAAAATGTCATGGGATAGGAGGCAGTGTACTATTGTGGATCAGGAACTGGTTAAAAGATAGAAAGCAGAGGGTATTTATTTATTTATTTATTTAGACAGATTTGTATCCCATCTTATCCTACAATCAAAGTGGTCACATTACAATTGGAAGGTTACATTTAACATGAGGTAGTTAACAACAATATACACGGAACTTAAACAACAAGGTGGGCGGGCGAGTGTCGATTTAATGGAGGTAGTTGGAAACCATTTGAGTGAAGACTATTGGTTGTCTATTTGCTTGTAGGTTTCTGTGAAGAGCAGGGTGTTAAGGGCCTTGCGGAAGTCTTTGGAATCATTCAAGGTCCTCGGGCCCATTGGGAGGGAGTTCCAAAATGAGGAAGCCAGTAGTGAAGGAGCTCTTCTTGATGTTGCTTGATTAGTCTTGTGATATCCAGTCGGAGTGCCAATTCTATTGTCATTAATAGTTCTTCTTGGTCTATTAATGATATCTCTTGTTATAGGGCTAAATGTCTAATTTTCCCAATGGAGAAAGATGAATAGTGGAGTACCCCAGGGATATGTGCTGGGTCCACTGCTTTTAAACATTTTCGTAAATGTCCTAGAAATGGGAATAATGAGTGAGGTAATCAAATTTGCAGATGACACAAAATTATTCAAAGTTGTTAAAACCCATGCGGATTGTGAAAATTTGCAAGAGGACTTTGATAAATTGGAAGACTGGGCATCCAAATGGCAGATGAAATTTAATGCGGACAAATGCAAAGTTATGCATCTAAGAAAGAATAACCCAAACTATGGTTACACAATGCAAGGTTCCATATTAGGAACCACCATCCAGGAAAAAGATTTAGGCGTCATTGTGGATAATATTTTGAAACCCTCCGCCCAGTGTGCAGTGGTGGCCAAGAAAGCAAATAAAATGCTAGAAATCATAAGGAAAGGAATGGAGAATAAAACAAAGGATATTATAATGCCTCTGTATCGTTCCATGGTGCAACCACACCTTGAATATTGTGTGCAAATCTGGTCGCTGTATCTTAAAAAAGATATAGTGTTCTTATAGAGGAAAAAAGGGGACTGTTGTAGTGGTTGATATGGAAGGGCAGTCTAGATAGGCCATGCAATCCTTTCTGCCATCATGTTTCTATGTTTCTAGAAAAAGTACAGAGAAGAGCCACAAAAATGCTAAAGTGGATGGAAGAATACCCCTATGAAGAGAGGCTAAAAAGGTTAGTGCTCTTCATCCTGCAAAAGAGATGGCTGAGTGGAGATATGATAGAGGTCTATAAGTTAATGAATGGAGTGGAGTGGGTAAACGTAGATCGATTGTTTACGCCATCAAAATATAGAAAGACTAGGGGCATGCAATAAAGCTACTATGTAACCTATTTAAGACTAATAACAGAAAATATTTTTTCACTCAACGTGTAATCAAATTCTGGAATTCATTACCGGAGGATGTAGTAAAGGCTGTTAGCGTAGCCAAGTTTAAAAAAGGTTTGGACAAGTTCCTGGAGGAAAGGTCCATAAACCATTATTAAAGGGGACCCAGAAGTCCACTGCTTGCCCCAATACAAGTATTTTGGAATCTGTGTCTTTTGGGGCAACTGCTAGGTACTTGTGACCTAGATTGGCCACTGTTGGAAACAGGATACTGGGCTTGTTGGACCTTGGTCTGATCCAGTATGGCATATCTTATATTCTTATGGTTTCTCAAGGTGCGTTTGGGCAAAGATCAGGTGTTCCTTTTTTATGTCTGTCTTTAAGCAGTG
The DNA here is from genome assembly GCA_033557465.1 of Ichthyophis bannanicus. Classification (NCBI taxonomy): domain Eukaryota; kingdom Metazoa; phylum Chordata; class Amphibia; order Gymnophiona; family Ichthyophiidae; genus Ichthyophis; species Ichthyophis bannanicus. The sequence continues at coordinate 295,250,840 of CM066032.1, forward strand.
AGATCCTCCTTAGCCTTCACCCATGAAGTCCTTCTTTGTTTAGTGTGTGGCATGTGGTGCGGGTTGAAACCACCACTCCAGATTGCTCTAGGTCAGCCTTAAGCTCTTTGGATGTTGTATGTGGTGTTTTTCCAACAGTTTGCACTAATCTTCAAAGATTTCTTAGATTAATTTTCCTCTTTCTACCACGTCCTGGGAGGTTATTGATATTTCCATGAGCAGAAAACTTCTTAATAACATTGCAAACTGTAGACACAGGAATCCCAAGGTCTTTGGAGAAGGTCTTGCAACCCTTTGAAGTTTGATTTTGGTGATAATGGCTTTTCTGATGGTCTCAGGCAGCTCTCTTGTCTTCACCAATGTGAAAATGGAACAAAGTGTGAATGTTCCATGCACGCTGAAGAGCAACCCCTCTTTGGCGTCATCAGACTTTTCTATTCCACCTCACATAGTGCTCTACTACAATCAGCACAGCAGCACTAACCTGGCCCAGCAATCTCCGGCATACTCACAGACCTGCGACACAGCTGCGATCTCGGCTTAACAGTTCAGCAAGGTGGAAGGACACCAACTACAGTATCCAGCATACCACGGCAGTGGTAAGCTCCACCCTAGCAGCACATGCACCGATCCGGCACATTTAAACCCCTGCACTTTGCTGACACATCCACACTTTGCAGGCCCGCACCTAAGGGCCATGCCAAAGGGCCCTTAGATGTAGCCCTTGGAGAGGCAGAGTGGCAGCTATGCATGAATCACCCACAAATGACCTACCCCAGCCAAGTGGATACTCATTCGTTCATCCGCAACAACACCAAGGATCACAGACACCTACTGTCTTCAGCCACAATCACCGCCCTGACTCAGTTTCATTGACTCAACTCTGCATACGTGGTGGTAAGGCCCCCCCCCCCATTGTCATTGCTAAGGGACAACTATGGGGACAACAAGGGTGCTGCAGATGCGCCCATAGAAATGAACCCTAACGTGCCTCTGAATGAACTACTCTCCAACATCACTCATATCCAACTAACAAAATGGAAACACTAGCACAAAAGTAAGAAGCTCTATCAAACTCCTCTGAAGATAAGCACATCGACACCCCATGTAAAACCATGCTCTCACTATACACTCTCACATACACACTACTTGCCCTACTTATCCTCACTATTACTTCAGAATTCCTCTTGTTTCCATCCCATCATGCTCCCACACCCATATCATATGGCTGTGACACCATGGGCTCTCTCCTGAGACTGCGGAACCCAAACAACATTATATCCCATTGAAAACATACACCTTCCAAAACACAATCAAATTTATTAACAACACCCACAACCTAAAATGTGCGCTCATAAATGCACGCTCTGCAAGAAAAAAAATACCAATCATCAAGGACTACCTCATAACCCACGACCTTGATATATTATGCATCACAGAATCATGGCTCTCGGAAACTGATACTGTACTAATGAATCAACTCAAACCACCCAACTACTCACTATTCAACTGCCCACGGACCCACAGAGGAGGAGGTAGAGTACTGAAACTAACAAAAACTCACCTACACTTCCATAAACTCAAATCGGATAGCACAAAGAGACTAGACTATCTCAATATCAAACAGAAAAGTAACCATCTGCCTTATCTATTTGGTCTCCCCACCACTCCATCCAACGAACTCTCTAATCTACTGGAAGTAGCTCTGAAAAACACAAAACAAATAAGGAACTCTTACTTCTCGGTGATTTCAACCTCCCCTCAGTCTCAACCAAGCAAGCAACATCATTCCTAGAGGCTATGAGCCCGATTCTGGGACGCGAGTTGCAGGGCTGCATGTCCCAGTGGGACGTGCAGCCCCGCAAGCCATCCAGGCCCAATTCCCCCTCCGGCTCTCCCCGTACATCCTGAGCAGCAGGATGGGGAGAGCCGGCAGGGGGTGGGAGGGGGCGGGATGGGCAGAGCGGGGGCAGGCCAGCCCAGCAGGATGTACAGAGCTGATTCAGGTCACAGCCCTGTATGTCCTGCCAGGTCAAAGGGGACATGCTGCTTATCCCACCCCAAAGGTGGAATAAGCAGCACCGACCTGACAATCAGGCCCGGGGATCCCCCCCAGGGCTGGGACCAGGTGTGGGGAGGTCCCCACCATCGATCTAGGCCCCAGCAGGCCAGCGGTGGGTCAGGTGGCAGGGAGGAGGGGGCCTAAGCCGCAGGAGTTGGGGCACCTGCTGGGAGGACATCCCCGCAGGTGGCAGGGGCACACCATGCCATCCACGGGCCCAATTCTGTGCACTGTGGGAATGTTTTGATCCCGTGTTCCAGAATCAGGTCCTAACTGGCCTGTCTTCCTCAGAGATATCCAGACATCCTGGATGTCTCCCTCCCTGAATCGGGCTCCACGTCTTCCATGGACTTGTCTCAACTCATTCAAGAACCAACACATGATAAAGGCAACATGCTTGACCTCATCTTCGTCAACAAACCCCCTTCCCCATACAACCACACCACCACTAGATCCATGCCCAGTAAGCTGGATCAATGCAGCCAAAGCCAAACTTAGCCCTCTCCTCCTGAAAATCACCCAACTATCACTCACACAAGGCCATATGCCCAAAAAGCTCAAAACCCCCTCTATCTGCCCCATACTAAAAAACACACATCTCAAACCTCAATGACCCCACATCCTACAGACCCATCGCCAGCCTTCCATCTTGGACAAGATAAAGAGCACATCGACCACCATATCCCCCTAGATCTGCAACAGCACAGATTTCGGCATCACCACAGAGTCAAAACTCTTCCCACCTCAACGATAAGCAGACTAATAAAAGGAACACAAAAACCACACCAGGGATATATATTAATATTTCTGGACATCTCAGCCGTCTTTGACAGGTTAACCACAACATCCTCCTCCGAAGACTACAATCCACGAGAATATAAAATGAAGTTCTAAAGTGGTTCCACTCCTACCTAAGTAAGCGACAGCAACAAGTGAGAATAGGCAACAACATCTCATCCCTCTTCCTACAAACAGAAGGCATCCACCAGGGATCATCACTATCAGCACTCCTCTTCAATGTCTACCTCCAGCCACTATGCCACATCATCCGCTCCCATAACATACATTTTCACATATATGCGGATGACATAATGATCTATGCACCATTCAATACCAACAAACCTACATATGAAGATTTCACTGACACTTCCCAATGGCTAGCAACACATTCACTGAAAATCAACTATAAGAAAATAGTAATTCTCATTATAAAAGATGATACATTCCACCTTCCAACTTCTATAATATTAAATGACATTAATGAAAAAAGTCCAAACAAAGGTCAAGTATCTAGGGGTCACACTAGACCGACATCTAACACTAAAGCCATACATATATACCACAATGAGGACAATCTACCATAAGATCCAAACACTTCAACTCCTCCAACCCCTGCTAGAACCATCCGACTTCCACTCAGCATTCTCACCGTATTTTGACTACTGCAACTCGATCTTCCACGGTCTACCAAAATCCACTCTACTTCCACTGCACACTGCTTTCCACACAGTCACATGCATCATCTAAGGAGCCGCAAAATATGATCATATAACCCGCATTCTGATGCAGCTCCACTAGCTCCCAATACTAAGCTGCATCAGATACAAAATACTACTCCTTACCTTCAAAATTATCACCAACCAATCCTCCCATCACCTACAATCTCTACTAAAAGCATCCAATACGCCTGTACTAGAACATTTGAACTATATGCACAAAGCCACTGGAACTCCCTACCTAAAAAACTCAGAAACACTGATGATCTGACCACCTTCTGGAAGCATCTCAAGACCTTCCTGTTCACCGAGCATTTCGGACCCACCATAAGAACTTTCTCCATACTCGCTGAACTCCCCCCTTCACCTATAACTCCCATCCTGTAAGATATAGAGTTGATAATCCGTGTATATATGTTCTCACTCATGTACATAAGTTTCCACTATTTAACATAGCAATCTGTTATTAATCAACTGTACACCATTTTGCCCCGGTGAAAAGTGGTATAAGAGAACAGTTAAATAAATAAATTAAATAAATAAATAAATAAATGTGGCCATTTTAAACATTAGAGCCATCATTCATTAGTTGATTCAAGTCATGTGAGTACTGACAATTGATCACAAGTACTTCTAATTTTATTGCAATAGGAATGTGGTTCTTCTGTTCAAATTGATTTGAATTGTTTATTAGGGTGCCAATAATCATATCCTGGCAATGCCCCAACTTTTATAGTATTTCCTTTTTTAATTGGTCTTGTTTTATTTAATTCTTTTATGTGTCAAATATGTGTGCATATATAGTCCAAAGCCATTTCACTGGCTACTTTTTTAGGAGATATTGGACATTAGGGATTGAATAGCAAGGGATTGAATTGCAATGTTGACAATTGTATTTTTGTCATCTGCAAACACAATTTAGAAGAAGAGGGCTCATGATTGGGTTCCAAGCACTGGAGGCACCAACTATGAGTAGCCATGATGGATATGGCCCTCTTCCACCTGGAAAATGTGTTAAACCTGCTGGCAACTTTCTGGGACGAAAAATAGCCCCAGTGAAATCAAACAACTTGATTTTGAGAAAGGAAAACAATATTAAATTGCGGCCGGGGTGCCAATGCCTAAGGAGACTGAGGCAACGCAGAAAATTAAAATGACTGAAAACACTAAGCTAAGGAGGAACTAAGGGAGCAAAGCAGGGAAGCCATGACAGCAGGTAGAAAACTGAGTGAAAACCCAACGAAATCGAAGAAAAAGTATTTACTCACAAGTGCTTCATAAAACACGTCCAAGGGACTCCGTGGAATAAAACAGGCTGAGTGTAAGATGGCACCACGGCATTTGTGGTGCAGCTTCCAAAAGCTTTTAGAAGGAGCTAGGCATGCTCCCGCACACACTCCATCGGATGACATAACCCATACGCGAAAACATTTTTCCTCCTTGTCCATGAAGAATTTTAATATTTAAAACTGCTTAGGTACTAATTGACAGGTGTTTAATCCCCTCTCCCATGCCCAGTGTCTCTTCCTCCCATTTATGTCCAACATCTCCTATCTCCTCAGCCCATGCCTAGTATCTCCTCTCTGTCTCCCTACTTCTCCCCACCAATGTCCAGCAACTCCTGCCTCTCTCCCCCCCATATCCACTATATCCTCATCTCTCTAGCCCCATCCCATGTCCAGCATCTCCTGTCTGTCTCCCTAGTCTCCCCCATGTCCAGCATTTCTTTTGTCTCACCAGTCATCCCTCTATGACAGTACTTTCTCTGTCTCCCCTCCCCGTACCACCCCTATGTCAAGCATCTCTCTGTCATCTGACCTATTTCCATCTTCCATTATGTCCAGAATCTCCCCTGTCTTCCTATCTTACTTTTTCCAGTGGTACGTTCTCCCCCCCCCCCCCCCCAATCCAGCATTTGCTTTCCCCTCTAGTGCCGGGGACCACGGCCAACCATAGTTCATCCTCCACCAGCCCTGCTGCAGATAATACCTTCAATATAGACAGAAGGCACGGTGACCTCAAACCCACAGCTGCCCAGAAAGCTCAGCTTTAACCACATCCCACCCTCACAGTAACAGGAAGTCTGTGAGTGAGCGGGTCACGCAGAAGCTGAGCTTTCTGCGCAGCTGTGGGCTTGAGGTCACCGTGCCTTCTATCTGTATTGAAGGTACTGGCTGCAGTTGCAAGTTTGGGGAGAGGGAGGGGGAGAGCACATTACAGCTGGTCACAGCCTTTGGTGCTGGAGGGACGGAGATTGAAAGTAATGTCAGCGGATAGGTGGGGATAGCAATTGCAACCACAAATGAGGATTTTGTGACCCCTTTTGGGGGTCACAATGCACAGTTTGGGAACCACTGATCTAGACTGAACAGTGACCAGCACTACTTTCATATAGTTGCGATATTCAGTCCACTATCCGGATACCTATCTAGATAAAGTTAGGACAACATAAGGCTTTCGTTGTCCTAACTTTACCCAGAAAGTTATCCAGATAACAGATTGAATATCATCAATGACTGGATAACTTCGCATCTGCCCTCACTCTGCCCATGGACTGCCCGTGTATTCTCCAGATATTGCCAAGGCAGACAGGAAGATTTTCAGCGGCACTATAGTGTCTGATAGCCCCGGCCAGTAGCACTTATCCAAATAGCAGCAGCTGCTAGCTGGATAAATGCTTCTTAATATACTTACAGCTAAGAGTACTTCTGAATGTGCTACCCATAAAAATGAATAGATTTGTAACAAACCTATGCTCAACCACTAAATATAAACTGAAAGAGGGAAAGGGTGCCAGTCTTTCTTCAGACTTCAAAATTAACTGCTGAAGTACAAGGAAATATCAGCAAGTCCTGGCAACATGACAAATTTTCAATTTTCAAAGGAATTTGCCTGGATAACTAAGCAGCTACTCATATAAATTCCCCAGGCTGAAAATAGCAGCCAAAACCATATCAGCTATCAAACTCTATGTGCGCAGCAGAAAGGGATTGGGGAGGAGGGCAGGGAGGTATTCTAGGAGCAGGGATTTCATGGTGATCTTTAGTTATGTGCTTTGCATTGAAGTAGCAAAGTCCATGGGGCCACAACACCACCAGCTCTGAATTTTTAAATGGAAACTCTACAGGGAGTTTTCCTTTGAAAATTAGTATGCAGTTCCATGCATACTTTGTACCTGCTAATCTTCAAGCTTCCCACAGTATTTAAAAATGGTCCCCACTGATTATCCCATATATTTGCATCTTAAAAAGTCATAAAACGGTTAGAGCATATACTACTAAAAAGAGCATTCCTGCATAAATATAAGTCATTTTAAACCCCGCTTTACTATAGACATATCTAAGCTATTTCAAATACACCACAAAAATCTATTTAATATTTTGTTTTTAGTTTGATGTCAGATAAAAAATTAATTTAGCTGTTCAGCTCATCACTAAATACAAACCATCAATATTCTAAATATGTTTTGACTGGTGCTCAGACAAATTGAATGTACACGTCTACGTACTACCTGACACATGTAAATTTAATTTAAAGCATACTTAAATATTTTACCTCCAGTTACACTGTCAAGCAGATAAATATCAGCCAATTACACCTGGAGGTAATTTTATAAGGAGCAGCCTAGATTTAGGTGTGAACAACACACATAAATGCCAGTATCTTAGTCATTTATGCCTGTAAAAGGCAACTTATTATGTAAATGACCTCTCATAAAATACCAACTAGTGTGAAGGTGTACATGTAGTTTAAATCATGCATACTTTCATTGCATACAAGGGCAGAGCTTGGGAGGAGCATGGGCGATGCAAGCAATTATGAGCATATATTATAAAATTCTTAAATTTATGTGCATAATTACAAAAAGTAGGCATGGGCATTTACACCAGCTAATCATCTGTTTTATAAAGTCAAGTGCAAGCATACTTGACTTAATAAAAAAGGTGCATAGTACATGTGTGAAAACACACATTAACTAATTGCCAGTTTGTAAAATGTTACTCAGAAGAGACAACCTAATAAAAAAGCCATCACACAAGATGACTGCATGTCAAGTAAAGTTATGGAGGTGTTCACCATGGCTCTCTATCAGCTATCTTTATAGTCAAAAACACTCCATTCAAACTTGTAACTTTAGTGATAAAACAGGTTTGAATGGAGTGTTTTTGACTATAAAGATTATTTTTCACTCCGGATAGACCGGTTTCTCGATTTCTCTATCAACTATGACACAGTGGAGCAATTCACCTCTTTTCCACTGAGATTAGCAAGGTGATTTTACAAGGAAGCACCTTCTTTAAGCATGAAAACAGGGACTTACTTAGGCTCTATGTTATACAGAAAAGTAGGCACCTACTTTTCTTTATAAACTACTAGCACAAGTTGCAAAAATCATGCTTTTATATCCCTTTAGGATACAGCCCTTACAGTGAGAGCACAACAAATGGCTAACAATATAATAACATAAATGACAACAAAGCAGTTTTTCAGTGTACGAATTCATCAGGCAGGGGGAAAAGGCAAGCAGAAGAAAGCAAATAAGGAGTAAGGTGCGTGTTTACTAAGTTGTTGCAGAGGATGACTACCAAGATGGTCAGTGGTCTTCGTTATAAACTATATGGGGACAGTCTTAAAGATCTCAATATGTATAAATTAGAGGAAAGGCAGAATAGAGGAGATATGATAGAAATGTTTAAATACCTCCATGACATAAATGCATAGGAGGAGAGCCTCTTTCAATTGAAAGTAAGCTCTGCAACGAGGGGAAATACGATGAGGGTGAAAGGGGATAACTCAGGAGTAAAATGCAGAAATATTTCTTTATGGAAAGAGAGATAGATGCATGGAAGTGTTTCCCAGTGGAGGTAAGAGTATAAGAATATAAGAAAATGTCACACTGGGTTAGATCAAGGGCCATCAAGCCCAGTATCCTGTTTCCAACAGTGGCCAATCTAGTCACAAGTACCTAGCAGTTTCCCAAAAAGACACACAGGTTCCATAATGCTTGTATTGGGGAAAGCACTGGATTACTTAGGTCTACTTTAATTTTGGTTTATGGACCTTTCCTCCAGGAACTTGTCCAAACCTTTTTTTTAAACCCAGTTACACTAACAGCTTTTATTACATCCTCCAGTAACAAATTCCAGAGTTTAATTACGCATTGCGTGAAAAAATATTTTCTCTTATTAGTCTTAAATAGGTTATACTGTAGCTTCATTGCATGACCCCTAGGCTTTCTACTTTTTGATGGCATAACAAATCGATCTACGTTTACCCGTTCCACTCCATTCATTAATTTATAGACCTCTATCATATCTCGCAAAAGCCATCTCTTTTCCAGGTTGAAAAGTCCTAACCTTTTAAGCCTCTCTTCATAGGGGTATCCTTCCATCCCCTTTACCATTTTGGTGACTCTTCTCTGTACCTTTTCTAATTCTGCTATATCCTTTTTAAGATACAGCGACCAGAACTGCACACAATATTCAAATTGCGGTCGCACCATAGAATGATACAGAGGCATTATTATATCCTTTGCATTATTCTCCATTCCTTTCCTTATGATTCCTTGCATTTTATTTGTCTTCTTGGTGCCTCTGCACACTGGGTGGAGAGTTTCAACATGTTATCCATGATGACACCTAAATCTTTTTCCCGGGTGGTTCCTAATGTGGAACCTTGCATCGTGTAATCATAGTTTGGGTTGTTCTTTCCTAGGTGCATAACTTTGCACTTGTCCAATTTGTCAAGGTCCTCTTGCAATTTTTCACAATCCTCTTGAGTTTTAACAACTTTGAATAATTTTGTGTCATCTGCAAATTTGATTACCTCACTCGTTATTCTCATTTCCAGGTCATTTACGAAAATGTCAAAGAGCAGCGGACCGAGCACACAGATTCCTGGAGTACTTCACTATTCACCTTTCTCCATTGGGAAAATTGGACATTTAGCCCTACCCTCTGCTTTCTGTCTTTTAACCAGTTCCTGATCCACAATAATACACTGCCTCCTACCCCATGACTTTTTAACTTCCCAAAGAGTCTCTCATGAGGGACCTTGCCAAAGGCTTTCTGAAAATACAGATACACTATATCGACTGGCTCACCTTTGTCTATCTGTTTTTTCACACCTTCAAAAAAATATAACAGATTAGTAAGACAAGACCTTCCTTGGCTAAAGTCATGTTGGCTTTCTCCCATTAAACCATGACTATCTACGGGGGCGGAGCCTGATGCCGAGCAGGTCGGTCGCATAGTGCGGAGGCTCAGTAGAGGCCCGTCAAGAATCCTGACAGAAATTGCAGTGCACCATGAAGTGAGAGTACCTGGTCGAGCCACGGTGAACCCAGGAGATGGCGGTTCCTAAACCAGTGCGGCTCGATTATTCGGGCGCGCTGAATATCTTTATCTTTATCTTTATTAAAAATTTGATATACCGCTGTTGCAAAAGCATTAAGCGGTGTACAATAAAAAGTTGATTAACACCACAAACCAAGAAACAGAACGCCAAAATAAGACAGGAAAGAGGGTTTAGAGAAAGTGGACACATCATAATAAAAACAGCTAAACAATAACTCATAGTAGACTGGGTACAAGTGGTTTTGACAGTAATTAACAAATCATAACAAATCATAATGATAATATTAGCCAGCCAGAATACAGGAACGCAAAATTAACAAACATAGACAATACTTGGGGTAGACATACAGACAAATCAAGTAGGGAGGTTTTCCAGGGGGAGGTCAAAAGCTTTCTGAAAAAGGTAGGTTTTAAGGAGTGATTTAAACTGAGGGTAAGAGGGCTCTAAACGTAATGAAGTGGGGAGTGTGTTCCATAGGGAAGGTCCTAGGAAAAACCAGGCTGAATGTCGTGTTTGTTCTAAACGGGCTTGTGAAGGTGACGGAAGAGACAAACGGTTTGTTTGAGTGGAGTGAGTAGTAGCGGGAAGCAGTCTAAAACTGAACCCCTCTCACCGCAAAAGATGGCAGCAGCACGTGAAGGGCCTGAGGCCTTCCAGGAGCTCCTAGCAGAGATCCGGGGCATGAAGGAACTGGTCAAAGCTAATGGCGAGTCTTTGAATACTGTGCATGAGGAAATCACTGTGCTGCAGAGCAAAATCGATGGGATCTCTCTTCGACAAGAAAAAGTTGAAGGTATCCTAGCCGTGCATGGTGCCCGCTTAGAGAAAATGGGCGAATTGGAGAAACAGCTCAGGGCGCTGCAGAGGGATGTAGAAGACGGTAATAACCATGCCCGTTGGAACAATGTGAGGCTGCTCGGAGTCCCGGAGGGGGCCGAGGGCAAGGACATGATAGCCTTTTTGGGTAAGCTGATCCCCTCGACGCTTAAGCTCACTTTTGAGAACGACTTAGAAATTGACTGTGCCCATCGGGTTCCTTCACATTCTACACCACACGGCAGGATGCCGAGACTTATTATCTTTCAGATTCTTCGATACCCACAAGTCGCACAGATCATGGAAGCGGCGCGGGTGCGGGCGCCCTTGGAATTTGAGGGCCACAAGCTGTCTTTCTACCCTGATCTGGCTAAGATCACTGTCGAGCGGAGGAGAAGATTCTTGGCGCTAAGACCGCACCTTCAACAGCTTCAGGCGCGCTATGGCATTCTGTATCCGGCTAAGATGCGGGTAACTTTGCATAATCAGACCAGGTCATTCGATGATCCCGAAGCTCTCGTGATCTATCTGGAGGAATAAGAAGAGGCGCAGATGCGTTGAGGGATGCTGGAAAAACAACAGAACATCAGCTTGTTGCGGACCGTTGGTTGGGAACAACACAAGCGGAGAAATATGAACATTGGTGTTTATTGAAGTGCAGAGTTATTGTGCAGAGCTTAAACTGTAAGGTATAACATTGTACTGCATCAGGGAGACAGAATGTTTTAAAGCTGGATGTGTCTCCAGGTTCTAGAATTTTGGGTGGGAGAAAGGGAGCTTATACTGTGATGGGCAATTCATGGCCTGCAAGTTGTGGTGCATGTAACGTACTGATAATTTTGGCGGGTCTCGCTAGCCTGCCCTGTTTGGGACGAGCTCGCCAAGTGATTTCTGGGGTTATGCTTCTCCTCTCGGGTACGTAAAAGAAAAAGGGTTTAGAATGTTAAGTATGCATATGCAAGAGTGTCAATGCGTTATATATGGTAATTGTGAGTCTCTTAAAGGCTACATTCTCCATCATAGGCAAAATAGGGTAAATACAATTGGCCCCATAATCTACAGTGCTACTGAGCATGAAAATGGTCCCTTATAAGGTTTTGTCACTGAATGTTAAGGGGATAAACAGCCCGATCAAGAGAAAAAGAATTATTGAATATGCTCGACATGAGAAAGCGGATATCTTGCTACTGCAGAAAACCCATTTAAATCAGCGGGAGTCATTAAAACTTAGTATAAAACCATATGCAGTAGCTGTATACTCTGCAGCAACTAAGAAAAGGAACGGGGTGGCCATACTGGTGAGAAAGTCCTTGAATGCTAGCATTGTACACGCTAGTTTGGATACCGAAGGAAGATGGTCCAGGGTTTTACTTAAAGTGGGGGGACTAGAGGTGGTTGTTATATGTATATATGCCCCCAATACAAACTGCTCAGAATTTTTTGCTGTATTGGCAAAAGAAGTACATCTGAATGCAGGAATGCCACTGATTATAGTGGGGGACTTCAATCAGACAATTGATCCATTGGTTGATAGGCAGCCACCGCGGACCTCCAAACCTTCTAAAGGGCATCTTTTGCTTGCCTCCTTGATTAGAGAGATGGCACTGGTAGATATCTGCAGGTTATATCATCCCTCGGAGTTGGAGTTCACTTTTTTCTTGCCCCCGCATCTATCTCAGTCGAGAATAGATTTTTTCTTAGTATCCAAGGAGTTCGTTCCAAATGTAGAGGCGGCATACATACACCCAGCACATGTGTCCGATCATGCGGCCATTTCACTGGTGGTATGGGATGACCGGATAAATGCAAATCCCACTGAATGGTTCTTCGATAGAGCTTTACTTGACAACTTGGATTTCTGTTTAGAAGTCAAAGCAGCTATCGGAGAATACTTTCAATTTAACTCTCCACAGGCCACCTCCGGTTGGGCCTGGTGGGAGGGATTTAAAGCCGCGATTAGAGCGGTTATCACCAGCTTTAGTATTCGTCTGGAGAGGCAGCATAAGCAACAGATGGTTGCTTTAGAGCAACAAATCAAAGCTGGGGAACATGTGCTAACTCAGCGGGCAGATCCGTGTGTCCTGTTGAGGCTGCAGTGGCTCAGGTTTAGGTTTAATGCGATTATGACCACAGAGGCCTCCCAAAGCATCAGAGCGCAACAGGGTGTCTACTACCGGGAAGGAAATAAGGCTGGTAGGCTGTTGGCCAATGCATTAAAAGGAAAACGGGAGGCTAAAAGCAGGGCCGGATTTACCTATACGCCAACTACGCCGTGGCGTAGGGCCCACAGCTGGCAAGGGCCCACAAAAATTGAACAAATTGTTAGCTTTTTTTAAAATTACATTTTAAAAAAATCACTGGCTGCCGCCGCGGCAGCATGGACTGTCCACGGGGGCCCCCTCTGCCCGGCTGAATCGATCCCTCCGTGCCGGCTTTGAGAGGCGCGAAGGGAGAGTGTCTCCCTCGCGTCTCTGTTAAGCCCGCAGGGGCTGATGGGATTCCCCATCAGCCCCTGCGGGCTTAACAGAGACGCGAGGGAGACACTCTCCCTTCGCGCCTCTCAAAACTGGCACGGAGGGGCTCAGCCGTCGCGGATTAAGAACCATAGTCCGCTCTCTCAGTTCTGAGAACATTTGTAAGTTTGAGTATATACCAAATTAGTTCACAATACGTTTTCTTTCAAGCACTGAAGATTTGTTTGGCATAGGCTTTTACTGACACAAATACACCTTTTGTGCAACCAGTAAATACTTATATCCTTTCTTCTTTACTTGGTTATATTTGGCCACCCTTCTCATTATGACCTCATGCATAGGTGCCTTTCATTCTATTTCTGGTCATATTTCACTCACATAAACACACAATGGTTATATCATATTATGGTTCTTGTTTAGCCCGTTGTTATTCAGTATTTCATACATACTGTATATCTAGTGGATCTTTTTTCACTGTACGTTTCATACAACCACATATTGGATATACACTCTCCTTTATGTAGTTTTCCTGGCTACGGTTTGGTTCTTCTACTGCATGGCTACACTTTATTGATAAGAATATATTTGACGCACAATATTAATGCCTCAGTTATCTCTTTATGTGGCTTATTGCTCTCCTCTTTCCAACACACCGAGTAGATGTCCTCTTCATCCCATTCTGTTTTCTCCTCTTTTCATTTTGTCAAGAGGATCTCTTACTATTTCTCCATGATTTATTAGATTTTTTGATGTTATTAGACTGAGGGATATGAATAGCTGATCCTTTTTATGTGTACTATTCGCCATATAACTGGCAGTATGTACTGTGGTGGGTCAACATCCACCATTTCTTTTTCCTTTCCCTTCGTGTCAGCCCACCTCCAGTCTTAACCCCCCCCCCCCCCAGCCCATTTCCAGTCCCAGCCCCCCCCCATTGGCTCAAGTAAACTTTAATAAAAAAAAATAAAACGCTGGCCGCTGCGGCAGCATGGACTGTCCCGCGGGGCCCCCTCTGCTGCCGCGGCAGCATGGACTGTCCCGGAGGGCCCCCTTTGCCCGGCTGAATCCCTCCCTCCGTGCCGGCTTTGAGAGGCGCGAAGGGAGAGTGTCTTCCTCGCGTCTCTGTTAAGCCCGCAAAGAATCCCATCAGCCCCTGCGGGCTTAACAGAGACGCGAGGGAGACACTCTCCCTTTGCGCCTCTCAAAGCCGGCACGGAGGGAGGGATTCAGCCGGGCAGAGGGGGCCCCCCGGGACAGTCCATGCTGCCGCGGCAGCAAAGGGGGCCCCGCGGGACAGTCCATGCTGCCACAGCGGCAGCGGCCAGCGTTTTATTTTTTTTTATTAAAGTTTACTTGAGCCGATGGGGGGGGGGGGCTGGGACTGGAAATGGGATGGGGGGGCTTAAGACTGGAGGTGGGCTGACACAAAGAAACCAGAAGAAAGTGGCTGGAGCAATTGCAGCTGAAAAAAATGCACAAAAGGTAGAAAAATATCTCTTTATTTTTAATTTATTAATTGGAATATGTCAGCTCTGGTAATTGTGCATCATTAACGTCTGGGCTTTGTTTAGTACAAGAGCAAATTAATGTAAATTTTTTTTTTTACAGTGTTGTACATTCCAAGTTTGGCTTTTGGGATTCCCAGTTTAATTATGACATCAGCGCCAACAGTGCTCAGCTGATCCGGCGTGCTCGTTTTTATCTTTTCTGGGGGCCCACAATTTTTGTTAGCGTAGGGCCTCACTCAAGGTAAATCCGGCCCTGGCTAAAAGGGTAGCGGCCCACCAAGATCCGCAAGGGCAAGGTGTGGTAGTTAGGGACTCGGAGATTGCTGAAATTTTCAGAGGTTTTTATACCCAGTTATATGAGTCAGAGTGGGAATTTTCACAAGAGAATTTTGAACAGCTGATTTCGGGAGTACAAAGGCCGACTTTGAGCGAAGAAGCGAGGGAGGAGATAGTTAGGCCCTTTTTGGGAGATGAGATCAAGCAGGCAATAACCTCGTTAGCTACTGGTAAGGCAGCGGGCCCTGACGGACTCCCTGCTGAATTTTTTAAGACATTTGCTAAAGAGCTGGTTCCATATCTCAACCAATATTTTGAGATGCTAGTGGAGGTGAAGCCGCAAGTTGGCGCGTTCGCTACAGCAAATGTGGTAGTCTTTGAAAAAGCAGGTAGAGATCCACAGTCGGCGGCTAATTATCGACCCATATCCCTGCTAAACGTGGATTACAAGATTTATGCGACTGTTTTGGCTGCCCGACTGTCAGGGAAAATGCCCTCATTGATCCATCCAGATCAATGTGGCTTTACCGCAGGCAGGTCTACTGCCGACAATGCATGACTTTTGTGCCATATCCTGGCGGGCTCCGAAAATATGGTGCAGCCCCTAGTTGGTCTTTCTCTGGATGCCGAAAAGGCTTTTGACCAGCTGGAGTGGTCTTTCTTGTTTGCCGCTCTTAAATGGTTCGGCTTCGGGACTGGTTTCCTTAGTTTTCTGGAGGTAATGTACACTCAGCCCACTGCAAGCATTTGTGTAAATGGAACAAAATCCCAGCAAGTCAAATAACACCGAGGTATGTGCCAGGGCTGCCCTCTATCTCCCCTGTTATTCAATCTAGCATTAGAGCCACTAGCCCTTATTATCCGGCAATGCCTGGGGATTCGAGGAGCTTTGATTGTGGGAATAGAAGTTAAAGTTGTTGGCCTATGCGGACGATCTCCTTTTGTTCGTTTCCCCAGATTCAGTGCCCAAGGTATTGGAGCAGATATATCGCTATTCGTTACTCTCGGGGTATAAAATTAATTGGACGAAATCCGTTGCTTTTCCGCTAAATCGCTGGCTATTCCAGGAGGATATGAAGGACTTTCCGTTTGTTTGGGAACCCAACATGGTAAAATATCTGGGTGTCCATTATCGCTATCCCCTCTAGGAGACCGTCTGCTTTAATGCCGATGCGATAGTAGCAATCGCCCGGGATACGACCGCCAAATGGTCTCCTTTAGTGTTGTCCTGGTGGGGGCGGCTGGAGACCATCAAAATGATGATTGTCCCGAAGATCAACTATATCCTAGAGATGATACCTACCTTAATGCCGTTAAAAACATATCAGATGGTGGAGCGCACGCTGAGTCAGTTCTTGTAGCAGAACAAAGTCCCGAGAATTGCGCTGCGAAAGCTTAAGCTTAGTCGCGAGGAGGGCGGTGTTCGGTTCCCTGATTTCCAATCCTATCATAGAGCATTCCTTTTAAAGCAGGGGTCACGATGGCTAGAGAGCCGCTTATCTGATAGACCTGTCTGGTTGGAAGTTGAGGAGAAATTACTTGCCCCGATACCATTGGAGTCTCTTCCGGGCATGCAATTATCACAGTGTGCACAATGCCCCAGTATGATAGTTGACACACTTAAGGCTTTTGGGGTTTTTATCCAAGTTTGCGGCCCAGATCTGTGTCCGCCAGCCGGGCTACCGCTGTGGCATAATCCTCTATTCAAAGTCCAGAGGAAGCCCATAGCTTGGAGCCAATGGTATCTAAAGGGAGTATGGACTGTTAATCAGCTCATTAAAGATAATAGATGGAAGGATTACAGTGAATTACAGCGGGAATTCGGCCTTCCGCCCAAGCTGTACTTTCAATGGTTACAGCTTCGGCATTGTATTGAAAGCTCCAAGATGGATCCACGAGAAGGAATTGGAGAGGGAGGGGTGGAAGAGGCTGCTCAAGAGATAGCACACACATCGGGCGTGGTGGCGCTCTTTTACAAGAAGCTGAGTCAGAATTGTAACCCTCAGACATGGGGTATTCAGAAAGTCTGGGAGCGGGATACTGGGATAACTATGTCTGAGCAGCAGTGGAGGAAGTTTTGGTGCAAGCAAGTAAGAGTCTCGAAATCGGCCTCAATCACTCAGACTCTTTTCTTTTTTGCACACCAATGCTTCTATACTCCTGTTAGAGTGGCAAAATGGGACAGGAGCGCTAGTGCCCTTTGTTGGACATGTAGTAGCCAGTTTGGTACTCTGGCCCACATTGTATTTGAATGCCCGGGCATACAAACCTTTTGGACGCAGGTCTGGGTGCAGATACAAAGGATCTTTAAGTTCCAGGAACCCCTTACCTGGCGGATCATTGGTCTTAGATCGGCAGCAAGGTTCCCTTCTTTGCACAAAGAGGGGTACTTCTTATTGGACTTTATGATGGGGCTAGCAATTCACTTAATCGTGCGCAACTGGAAATGCACAGCCAACCTTACCATACAGGAGTGGTGGAATCATGTGTGTTTGTACAGCAAGTATGAACAGATGTCCCGGAAAGCCCTGCCACAGGCAAGTGGCAGCAGTCTTAAATGGAAAATGTTAAATGATTTTGTGAATGTAGCCAAGTGAAAAGTAAGATTGAGTGCTTTGATTTAAATGTAGGTAGGTGCCTATATTCGAGAGGGCCTAACGTTTGCTAGATAACAGCTGTATAGTGTTTCCTAGTGCATGTGACGTACCCTGGAGGAGTGGGTGGGGGGGATGGGTGGTTTAGTTTTGTTGATGTAAGTTGGTGTTTTTGTAGTGTGTTGTCTAACTCTGAAAATGAAAATAAAGCTGTTAAAAAAAACATGACTATCTACATGTTTAGCAATTTTGTTCTTTGTAATGGTTTTTCCCATTTTTCCTGGTACTAATGTCAGGCTCACTTGCCTATATTTTTCCGGATCACCCCTGGAACCCTTTTTAAAACTTGGCTTTACACTGGCCATTCCCCAATCTTCAGGTCCTACAGTTGATTTTAATGACAGTTCACAGATTACTAATAGTAGGTCTGCAATCTCATATTCTTCTTCTTTAATCCCTAGCTGGCATTTGGAGAGAAGGCCGTCCTCTTGGCCAATGTGCTGCTGCAGGTGCCGCTGGATTCCGTGTGTTGCTCACAATACGCTTCCAACCTTGGCAATCAGTGGCAACATTTTTGGCCTCACTGATAGTCATATTTCAGTTCTTTCCACGCTCTTTGGTATATACCATCCAGTTCATCTGATTTGCTATTCTTTAATTTATCAAATAGTTGTATTATATCTTCCTGGTTTATCAATATTTCTTTCAATTCTTCCCATGCATCATCTTTAAATAGCATTTCAGTTATGGGTAACATTCCTACATCTTTCTCAGTAAATACCAAAGCAAAGAATTCATTCAGTCTCTCCACTATGGTCTTGTCCCCTCTTAGTGCTCCTTTTACCCCTCTATGATCTAATGGTCCAACTGACTCTCTCACAGGTTTTTTACTACAAATGTACTTGAAAAAGTCTTTATTATGTGTTTTTGCTTCCACAGCATGCTTCTTCTCAAATTCTCTCTTTGCATGCCTTATCAATGGCTTGCATCTAACTTGACAGTGCTTATGTTGTTTCCAGTTTTCGTCATTTGGCTCCATTTTCCATTTCCTGAAAGATGCTTTTTTGGCTACAGCCTCTCTGACCTCACCTTTAAAACATGCTGGCAGTTATTTTGGACTTCCTTCAACCTTTCTTAAAGCATGGAATATAGCTGGTCTGTGCTTCTAAAATAGTTTTTTTAAACAACAGCCATGCTTGATGCAAACGTTTAACCTTTGCAGCTGTTCCTTTTAGTTTTTTATTAACTTTTCCTCCATTTATGAAATCAAATGTGATCTTGCTATGATCACTATTGCCAAATGGCCCCAACACCCTTATCTCTTGTATATCTGAATTCAAGAAAGCATGAGATAAACACAGAAGATCTCTAAAGGTAAAAAAGGGATTATAGTAGTTGATATGGAAGGGCAGACTAGAGAGGCCATGGTCTTTTTCTGCCATCATGTTTCTAAAGTGCACTAACGGTTAGAGTGGGGTTTAGCACATGGTAAACAGATTGTGCATAACGGCACTAATCATTGTAATGCAATGTGTGCCTTCAAGTCTATGCTGACTCCTAGTGACCCAGCAGCTCCTGGGTTTTCTTGGCAGTGTGACCAGAAGTAGATTTCCAAGCCTTTCTTCCAAGGCAATGGAGGGTTAAGTGAATTGCCCAAGAAAACCAAGCCAGTGCTCTCTAACCACTAGATTGTGCCATGCTAATCATTTTATCCAAATGCCACCACGGTAAAAATCCCAAACTGATCGCTTAGCTTTCAATTGGGCAGGTTGGGGTAGAGAGTGGGTGTTGCCTCCACATTGGAATTAGCACATCAGTAGCCTGCAATACTTGTCAATGTTGCTGTTAGCATAGCTGCACTTAATGTCACCTTAATGAGTGACAGTAAGTGCACCCACGTTAATCGCAGATGCAGGTTTAGAGCAGTGAGATTCTAATCACTTTGCAAAATGTATGAGGACTTCCTGGGAATGTCTCAAATAGTTAGAACACCTCCTGCACTAATCTTTGGCACAAAACGCATGTTAAGATGAAGATTCTTAGTGAGCTTTAATAAACCTGCCCTTTAACAACCAAAAAACAAAGCAGAAGAGGCACATTGCATTAGCCCTCGATCACAGAGCCAGCAGCAACTGGATCTTCCCCAAGGGATAATAGAAAAAGCCAGGATTTAACAGCCTTCTTAGATTTTGGGAGTATTCTTACCAAAAGTAGAAAGGAAGAGATCACCAGTGAGAGTGGCTAAGTTAGCAAAAGGCCGGGGTGAGGGAGAACTTCAAATGGATGCTAGAGGGATAATTAAAGCAGGGAAGCCTGGGAGGAATGAAGGGTGTGGAGAGAGTATAGGTTGTGCACAGGCTGGAAAAATAAAGTGGGATGTCAGCATGACGGCTGCATTGCACCAGAGTTACAACCCATGCCTATATTTTTCAAGTATGCGCATATAATATAGTATTTTATAATCCATGCATGTACTTGTACACTCTGCCCTTGCTCCACCCAAACTCTGTCCATGTGCACACCCACTGGTAAAGTACGCACTATCAAATCAACATGCATTCTTTTACGCTGGGTGCTAATTATGAGAAAAGTCACTTGCACATGTATGTGTTCATGTTCACGTGTAAATTTATTCATTTATCTATCAAACAAATAGTATACCACTAGAGGCATGCTGTTTACAATAAACACCAAGTTAACAGAGGGAGGGAGTACAAAGCAGCCAAACAAACATAACAACAAACAATAAGTCACATCATAGGAAGGGAATGCACAAGACAACAATTCTAGCCAGTATCAACAAGTGCAAGAGCTGTATACAGTTGAAGGGTCAATTCAAGTTGTATGAACCTGAAAGAGCTAGGTTTTAACAGTTTTTTTAAAGTTACAATAATGAATTCCAGAGAGAGATACCATTCACATCAAAGATGGCCGACCAAATCCATTTGTATCTAAATGATTAAAATACCCCCTTTTAGGCACATACTTGGTGCTTAAGAGTACACACTCCATTATAAAATTACCCCCTAAGGATGCACAAGTTGGAAGACTTATGTATATTTTATTCTATTGGTGGTTGTCTTTTTAGTTTCATTTTATTTAAGTGTGCAGTATCTTCCAATAGCACACATTAAAACATTTTAATGCAGGCTATGGACAATGTGGACTAAAAACGGGCAGCATTCGCTCTCTGCTGATTGAAACTGCACTTTAAAGATGTAAAAGAATCTCCCTCAGGGAAGTTTTCTTCATCTTTAAGGCAAAGGTTTACTTGTTGGAAAAAGGATGTGGGACTTTAATAAAACAAAAGCTCATCCATACTTTACACGTTTCTCCAGAAATACCTACTCTAAAAAGCTGGTAATGTAGTCTCTGCTGCAGGCAGACCAGGAGAAAGGGTTGGTGTTAGCTGTAATGTGAGCTGCCATGAGCTTTGCTGCTTCGTGACCTTTGGTCCCACAGGAGTTTCCAATTCCATCATGGTTCATGCCAAAACTGTCAAAAATATAAACAAACAGAAAAAAAAACAGGAAAGGGGGTGAGGGGGAAATGGGAAAGAGAGAAAGAAAAAACAATAGACATTAATAGGGAAACTAAATGTCAGGTTATCCCACAAAATTGACAATTTTAGTTCCAATATTAAAATGACACAAGAGAATCTATTATAAAGTAAAACATCTGAACAGAGTAATTCACTGCACTTTATAGCTAAAGGAACTGTATGTGGTAAACTCAGAAACACATACCCAAATCAAAATTGACATTGAAACTCTATCATTCAACAGGAAAGAGTAAAGTGGGTCACACCTAGAGGTGTGAAGGCCTGAAAAAACAGGAAAGATCTCAGGAAAATATAGTGTTTTCCCATTTTTTTCAAAAGCCAGAAGTGGCAAAATTTGAAATTTGGAAAAATTATTTTAAAAAGTTATTTCTAAATATTTTCTCCTAGAATATATGAAATGCTTTTCAACATGTTTTCAAAATATTTACACTATCTGTAATATGAAGTTGTAATATAAAGAAAAATATTAGATATTTACAGTTTAATGTCGTAAAAATAATAGACATTAGGGTGACATTTTACTTAACAGATAATGCCCTTTTCTTGAATCCTGCTAGACCAGTCCAGACAAGTAGGTTATGTTCCCTTACAAGCAGATTGGTGGAGACAAAGAACCAATGAAAAGCCCAAGTTTCAATGACATCACTCCCGTGCCTCTTTCCACTTTAGCCATTAGAGGTATCTTCAGTATTCGTCTCAAAGCACATGGGAGAACATGGCAAGCCTCACACAACCTCAACATGGGGAAAAATGAATAATCACAGTCATGAACTATGTACAGGAAAGAATAAACAGAAGGTTGTCTGTGGAAGATGAACTCGCAGAGCCAAGTATATTTATTTATTTATTTAGTATACATTTGTATACCGCTACTTCCAGCGATCAGCAGCGGTTTGATTACAGATTGGAAATTATCAAATCATGACAGGAAATTTTTGAGGTATAAACACACTGATTAGACAGGAAAGTGCAGCACACAGGGAACATGGGCTATGGAGGGTTAAGTGGCTTGCCCAAGACCACAAGGAGCACCTGTGGGACTAGAAACCCCAGTCCTTCCGGCCCAAGGTTGCTGTCCTCTAGTGGGATTTGAACCCCCGACCTTCTGGCCTGAAGTACCTTGCCCCAACCACTAGGCCACTCCTCCACTCAATCACAGTGGACCCAAGGGTACAACCGCAGAAGAGCAAAACAAACACAGTTCCAGGGGGCGGACCCTAGACTGGTCTTGCAGGACTCAAGGAAAGGACATTATCTAGTAAGTAAAATGTCACCTTCCATATTGTCCTGGTAGACCAGTCCAGAACAGTGGGACATATCAAAGCTACGATTCCACTGGGCAGGAAAAAGACACAGCAGTTTGCAAAACTTTAGAGCCAAAGGCTGTATTCACCCCGGTGTGGACATCCAAGCGGAAATGCTTGACGAAAAGGGAAAGTGATGCCCACATTGCTACCAATAAAAGTCTGCAGGAGCCACTGAGCTTTGCTCTGCCCACGGTAATGCTAGCGCTTGGGTAGAATGGGCACGCAAACCCTCCAAAACCAGCTGGTTCCACAACAGATTCGCAACCCAGCGTCCCAATGCAGACTTAGCCACCACATCATCTTGTGCGAGAAAACAGCACTAAAGGATGGTCTGACTTACAAGAAAAATTCTAACCTCCAAAAACTGAAGAGGCACTCTCCAGACAACCACAAGGCGAAGATCCTGACCATTCCCCTGACCCTGCTCCTTAGAGCAGGAGGGCAGGCAAACCTCTTGGTTCTCATGAAAAGGAGAAATCACTTCAGGGAAGAAGAAAGGCACAGACCAAATGGAAACAGCCTCCTCAGAAAAGATACATAAGGATCTTGGCAAGACACAGCCAGCAGCTCAGAATCCTTGCGGAACAAATTGCAATCAAGCAGACCTTCGTGACCATCAAATCCTTCAGAGTAGCACCCTTTAACGGCTCAAAGGACTCCAACAACAATGTCCTGAGTACCAAACACAGATCCTAGGAACGGATCACTGACCAGAGGTAGGGACACAGATGCTGAACCCCCTGATGAAGGTGCAAAACATGCAGGTGTAAGGCTAGAGACATACAGCCAACAGACCTCTGAAACAGGCCAAAGCTGCCACCTGAACCTTCAGGGAGTTAAGAAAAAAAGTCATTCTCCAGACCGTACTGCAAAAAGGCCAACAGGGATGGCACCTTGGCCACCTCAGGAGCCAGCTGCCATGCACTGCACCAGCACCCAAGGCATCAGTTCCACACTTATGCCAGGTTTGTAGACCTCCACTGGGCTCTGAGCAGAGTAGAAAACCATCACAGGAGAATAGCCCATACACACTAACCATCTCCTTACAGCAGCCATGCCATAAGCGAGAAGGGAGCTGTGCCCTACAAGAAAAGTGGCCCCTGACACAATAGACCCAGAGATGGAGGCAAATGAAGAGGTGGCACTTGCAGGAGCTGCATCAGATCATTGAATTACGCTCTCATTGGCCAATCTAGTGCCACTAGGATAATCCTTCTCAGGTGGCGCTCCATAAACCAAACCACATGCTCCACCATAGGCCAAAGAGGAAACACACATAGCAGGTGTTGACTTGGTCAAGGTTGAGCCAGGGTGTCGATGCCCTCAGACCCTGTTTCCATGCAGCAAATGAAGAAGCAGCAAACTTTGACAGTGGAACAGGTCACCATCAGATTCGCTTCAGGTGACCCCAGTGGCATAGAAACAACTGAAACACCTCCTGACTAACTCCTACTCTCCTGGACCCAGAGAGTGCCAGCTGAGAAAATCCATTTCTACTTAATGGCTCTCACCTCAAGGCAGCTGATGGACCAAATTGCTTCCCTGCAATTCCAATGGCCCTGGGCCATTCGGTATTGGCAATGGGTTCCCCAGCCAGAGCGACTGGAATCCATCGATATAAGGAGCCATGAACAATCATCCAATGGTACATCCTTCCTCGGAAGACAAGGCTGCTGCCACCACCACAGGCTGGCCATCTCCATCATTGGGAGCGGGAACCTGAGCTCGAACTGCTGTGAACCCAGGGACCACTAAGTCAGCAAGGACTGTTGGAGAGACTGCAAATGAGCAAGCATCCATGACACCATCTTGACTGTCACTGCCATCAATCTGAAGAGCTGAATATATTCCCAAACTCTGGGAGCCTGCTGCAAATAGAACAGCGCTAGGCAAACCAAGAG
This sequence comes from Ichthyophis bannanicus, assembly GCA_033557465.1. Taxonomy (NCBI): domain Eukaryota; kingdom Metazoa; phylum Chordata; class Amphibia; order Gymnophiona; family Ichthyophiidae; genus Ichthyophis; species Ichthyophis bannanicus. The sequence continues at coordinate 295,275,193 of CM066032.1, forward strand.
GAATTCCAGGGACTGGGAATGCAACAACTGTCTCTTTCCCTAATTGATCACCCAGCCAAGACTTATCAGAAAGGACACCAGGGAGCTACCCAAGATGCCTCTGAAGAGAATGAGCTCAGATGAGCCAGTAGTCAAGTTGTGGGTGCACACAAATCCCTTGGCATTGTAGCGCCACAGCCACCACCATCATGATCTTGGAGAACATCCTTGGGGCAGTGGACAGTCCGAATGGAATGGCGGTGAACTAAAGGAGAAAGCCAAGCATGGCAAAACACAGATACTTTGCTGATCCCTTGTATCAGGAGATGAAAATACATCTTAGCCAAATCCAGAGATGCCAGGAACGCCCCTTGGTGCACTGCTTGAATCATGGATTGCAAAATTTCCATCCAGAAGCACATGATGCACAAGTGCTTGTGGACACACTTGAGGGCCAGGATGAACTGGAATGTTCCTTCCATGTCAGCATCACAAAACAGATGGACTACCTGCCCTTGCCCCAGTCATCTGAAGGAATGGGCACCACTACCTCCAGAAGAGGCAACTTGTCAAAAAGGATCCGCACAGTGGCCCTGCTGTTCGCAGACCCACAAGGGAAGAAGACAAAGGGGTTGGAATTGATTCCTGCATTCCAGAACATAGTCATACGGAATGGGGACTAGCACCCAGTGATCCTTGGTGATCTTGGCCCACTGATGAAGAAAAAGGTGAAGCCTTCCCCCAAGCAAAGGAATCAAGGAATGGACCCCAAACTTTCATTGTATAGCCCAGGAGGGTCTTCCTCTGTATAAGACCAGGTCCCTGGACCCAAGCTCTCCATGAAAGAACTGAGAATGAGCCCAAAGTCCATAAGCAGAGGGGAAGAAAGGCTGGCAGCTATGGGAGTCCCGAGACCCCTGGGGGTCCATCCAGTGTGCCAAAGAGGAGTGGGCAGAGGTTGATGGAAAAGGGACTCCTGCCTGCTTCACAGGCCCTTTGGATCTGTCCTCTGGAAGGTGGTAAGATCTTGTCTCACCCAGATCCTTCACCACCTTCTCCAAATTGGACCTAAGAGAAGCATCCATCTAAGGTCAGATGAGCAACAAATCTTTGGAAGATGAATCCGCTATCCCATGTCAGAGCCAAGCTAATGCTGTGTCATCATCGACTCAGCAAACTTTGGCCGCTAGACATAGCAGGCCTTACATACATCAGAAAGGAAGGCCGTAGCAGACTCCAAAAGAGGTGTAGAATCATCTGGCGGAAGAGACTGAATCCACTGCGACCGAGCTCGAGACATCAGGTCTGTACATACTGCAACTGAAGAATGATTCTTCTACATGAATCCAGCTTCTGGTCCAGAATATCCTTTAAGGCCAATCTGCGTTCCACAGAAATGGTGGTCTGTCTGGTAACTGCCATGTCCTGGGCACCTGCCTTGGAAATACCAAACCACACAATGCACTCCTTCTCTGAGAGAGCGTTCTTCTTCTTTTACATCCTTAGCCCCTTAGGCAGGGAGTCGGGGGAATTCCACGCTAACTAGAACAGGCTCTTGAGCACCTCCAGGAATGGGAAGACAGTAGTGGATTTCTGAACCTCTTGCAGGACAGGATGCATCTTCAGTTCCTGCTCCATGCCTGGAGTATCTGCCAAGCTCAAGATGGATAAGACTCTGAGAATCAACACCTCCAGTTCCTCCTTCCAAAACAGGTGGATAATATCTGTCTCCTCACAATCCTCTGAAGGCAAGAATACTTTGTCATCCAAATCTCAGACAGATCCCTGCTAATCCCAATTTCCAGGGGGCACCTTTTGCCAGGGACACTTAGCCATAGGCAATCGAACAGGGCTTCCACTCTCAGCCTGTCCCTCACAAGACTGTGCTTGCGGGAACCCAGAGGCCACAGGGTCTGAATTTCCATGCCAGAATGACTAGACCTGTTGTAAAAGGAAAGGAATTCTGGGGAGGACAATCCAGACTCTAGAAGCCCTCTTCACAGAAATGACCTCCCTACACCAAGGAACATAGTTGCCATCGATTCCCTAGAGGTTGGGGAGCAGCACACATCACAGTTACTAGAACCTCTGACCAGCTGGTTATCCTTACCCACAGCACTTTCTGCAATTTCCTGCCCTTATGCAGGCAAGGCTCGACTAACCACATCCCCCAGCACAGAGTGGGGGAGCAATCCCTCCAGGGACAACTCGGGAGCTGCCATGCTAGAAAAACAGATTTCAGAAACTGGGGATGAGGCACCACATTTGCCACTGGCCCCAACAACAATTCCTTGAAGAAAACATAAGACAGTTAACACAAGTATCACAACAGCGCATGCTAAAGTCATGGCGGCACAAAGGCATGTGCTGTGTTTTTTCTGCAATGCGCATTACAAGTGCTAGGGTAGAAACGTGCGTTGGAGCCGCTTGGGCAGAATAAGAATGAGACCTCCCATGTGCACAATAGGAGAAAACACTACTAGCGCATGCAGAAAATGGCAGGAAATCCCACACTCCATCAACGGTCACCAGCATTGTACCTTGAATTGCATCCCACATAGATGGAATAAGGAGCTCTCAACAATGATGATGTCCAGTCTTGGTACTCACCCCGAGAGCCCCAGGCAGAGAATCTGTGCTGTGCTCAGCTCTACTCTCCTGATATTGTTTCATTGGCTTTTGCAGCACTGTGTTTAATATGGCTGGCAGGCAGAGCCCTCTGAGAGCCTTCTGCAATCTTCGGGAGAGAGAAAGGGGGAATAGAGGAAGAGGGAGGGGTCTTGAGGTTTTGTGAGGCTGCTGAACTCTTCCAGATCCTTCCAAATCCTTCCCATTTCTGGCTGCTCAACAAGCTCTTATCACGATAAGTGTGTGGAGCTGAACCAATTTTTCCCTTCTTCTATGGCTACTGAAAAGATCGCAGTCTAGTGGAACCTCCCACGTTGTGCTCAAGTGACAGAGTCACCCTCAAGGTGATCGTTCACGAATGCTGAATCAATCTTTTCCTCTCAATCTTCAGAATTTTCTTCAGAAAGAAAATCCATCCACCATCTGCTGGAGGCAAAATAAAACTGAAGAGACCTCAGGTGGATGCTGTGGATAGAGACAAGGGAGTGATGTCATTTAAACCTGTGCTTTTCATTGGTTCTTTATCTCCACCAATCTGCTGGTAGGGGAACACAACCCACTTGTCTGGACTGGTCTAGCAGGACGATATGGAATAGGTCATTAAGGTCACCACATTAACAAGCTATGGATGATAGCTTTCCATTTGACTAATCTAATACATCTGATTAGTTTTTGAAAGCTATGCTCCCTTCATCAGAGCAGTGAAGAAGTGGCACAATTACACTGTATTTAAATAGTACAGCATCTTCTAGGATATAGGTTATTTGCAGATGCTCAGTGAAAGGTAAAAAAAAGAGAAAGGGAAAAATGGGGGGTTGAAAGAGGTGGCTGTAATAATAAACCCTTACAGTTTAGATGTACCTAACTTTGTCAAGATGGGCCAATACATCAGGGAGTCATTAGTGGGATGGGAACAGCTGGGGGATCTAGAAAAACAGTGGACAAAACTGAAAGGGGATATTTTAAGGGCAACCAACCTTTTTGTTAAAATGGTAAATAAAGGTAAAAGGACAAGGAGGCTATTATGGTTTTCAAAAGAAGTAGCTGAAAAGGTGAAGAAAAAGAGGGAGGCCTTCGTGAAATACAAGAGATCACAGAGAGAGGAAGACAGGCATCTATATTTGGAAAAACTTAGAGAAGCTAGCAAAGTAGTCAGGAAAGCAAAGATTCAAAATGAGGAGTAAATAGCTAATTCAATAAAAATGGGGATAAGAAATTTTTCAGATATGTTAGTGAGAAGAGGAAAGGCAAAAGTGGTATTGTCAGACTCAAGGGTGAAGGGGAGGAATATGTAGAAGCTGATGAGGATAAAGCGGAATTGCTTAACAAATATTTCTGTTCTGTGTTCACAGATGAAGAACCAGGAGCAGGACCTCAGAAAACACCCACAAACAGGAACAGAAGCAAGGGGCATCTTGAACAATTTTCAGAAGACTGTGTTTGTGAGAAACTAGCTAAATTTAAAGTAGACAAAGTGATGGGACCGGATGGGATACAACCTAGAATACTGAGGGAACTTGGGGATGTTCTAGCAGTTCTACTGACTGACCTTTTCAATGCTTCGTTGGAGTCAGGAGTGGTGCAAAAGGACTGGAGAGAGGCACATGTGATCCCTTTACGCAAAAGCAGAAGTAAGGATGTGGTTGAAAACTACAGGCCGGTTAGTTTAACGTCGGTGGTGAGTAAATTATTGGAAGTACTGTTGAAAAAGAAAATAGTGAGGTTTCTGGAGTCCAGCGGATTACAGGATCCGAGGCAGTATGGATTCACCAGAGGTAGGTCTTGTCAGACAAATCAGATTGATTTCTTTGACTAAGTGACCAGGGAGTTGGAATGAGGGAGAGCCCTAGATGTGGTGTATTTAGATTTCAGTAAAGACATCATTCCTCACAGGTGACTTATAAACAAACTGAACACCCTAGGGATGGACCCTAAAGTTACTTCTTTGGTTAGAAATTGTTTGAGTGGGAAGCGACAAAGGGTACAAAGTAAATGGAGCTTACTCTGAGGAGAAGGAGGTTACCAGTGGTGTGCTGCAGTGTTCTGTCTTTGGTCTGATTCTTTTTAACATCTTTATTAGTGATATAGCAGAAGGGCTGTCGGGTAGGTTTGCCTCTTTGTGCTGCAGCAATCCAAGGGAGCAATATAGTATAGGGAGTGAAGTACTTTTGTCCACTAAAGAAGAGCAGGACATAGGTGTGATTGTGTCTGATGATCTTAAAGTAGCTAAATAAATAGAAAAGGTGACAGCAAAAGCTAGAAGGATGCTTGGGCACATAGGGAGACGAATGGCCAACAGAAGAAGGGAGGTGATAGTGCCTCTGTATAAGTCTTTGGTGCGACCTCATTTGGAGTATTGTGTGCAATTCTGGAGACCGCACCTTCAAAAGGATATAAACAGGCTGGAGTCCGTACAGAGAGTGGCTACGAAAATGGTTAATGGTGTTCAATATAAAGCATATGAGGACAGACACTGATCTTAATATGTACACCTCAGAGGAAAGGCGGGATAGAGGTGATATGATCGAGACGTTTAAATAGCTCCATGGCACAAATGCACAGGAGGAGAGCCTCTTTTGATTGAAAGCAAGCTCTGCTACGAGAGAACATGGGTTGAGGATGAAAGGGGATAGATTCAGGAGTGATATGTGGAAATATTTTTTTACAGAAAGAGTGGTGGGTCTGTGGAATAGTCTCCCAGTGGAGGTGGCAGAGATGAGGACAGTATCTGAATTCAAAGAAGCATGGGACAAACACAGAGGATCTATAAAGGAAAAAAGGGGACTGTTGTAGTGGTTGATATGAAAGGACATACTAGATAGACCATGTGGTCTTTTTCTGTCGTCATGTTTCTATGCTTCTATGTTTCTATCCGATAGTGATGAGAATACCAAAGTCCTTATGGGGTAATTTTATAAAGTCAATTTTGTGCATATAGGACAGTTTACATGTGTTTATGGTTTCTAGCAAAATACCAGCTAGTGTCAAATAAGGTGTATTGATATGAATGTGCATACTTTGCTGGTAGGCATAGCTGGAAGTGAGGTTTGGGTGGAGCATGGGCAGAGTTTGCAAGTACATATGTTGATTATAAAATACCTTAATTTACAAGCATACTTGCACACTTAATATGCATTCATTTATACCTGCTATACGACATGTGTAAATGTTCACACCTGCTTTGAAGACATTTACACTTTTATTTTATGAAGACAAATAGGTTCCTATGTGCAGACTTAAAGTAAGTGACTACTTACCCTCTTATCCCAAGTGCCTGATTACAAAACTACCCTCAAAGAAAGTAAATTTAGCAGTAAATTTGAGAGATTAAGATCATACTACACATACCTTGGCTTTTGAGTGAGGTTCATTGCTGACATGGTATGAGCAAAACTAATAGCGCAACCTACAAAATCACCTGAAAATGGCACTTTGAACATTTTTTCTTATTGTCCTTCCGCTGAAAAAATGATGACAAAATATAAATTTTCAATAACAATTTAAAAAAGAAGGGGAAAAGTCCTCAGTATTGTCCCACAAAGTTTAAATCCCTTGATTAGGTATAGGGCACTCGTCCTCATAGGTCATAAAAACCCCTTCACTAAAACAATTTTTTTTTAATTTTTTTTTTTTGAAAAAATACATTCAATATGCAAAAAATTCAAAAATTACAAAACTTATCTTTCAGCTGGTGCCAGTACACTCAATGGTTTTATTATTACATTGTGGTGTTACACTTGACGTGGCTATATTTCGCAAAGAAGTTGCTTCAGGATTGTAGCCAACAAACTGAAAAGCATAAAAACTGTCATCATTTTTTCCTATTTTTACTGAGTACGTATAAAACATTCATTTAAAAACAATACGTTTACAAATTAATAGGAATGTAAGTAAGGTTCATATACTGCCTAAAAGTGTTTCAGACAGTGATAGATGCTAGAAAAGGAACACATTGACAGTGGGCAGTCATGTCTACCGGCAAAGTTCTTTTCAATGCCAGTTTCACTTTTGCTGTGATTTTAATACTAAAAACAAGGTGCTCAGCATACTTTAACATGGGACGCACAACAAAGGTAACCAGCCTTTACGCTTAACAATTTATTGGTGATAGCTAAAGGGGGACATTTGACCGATGTAATCTAACATAATTATTCTGAAAGCAGTTCAGCCTAACTATTTTGTATAGTTCAACATAACTATTTTCACCTACTTTTTTCCTTATCTTAATTTTTGGCTTTCCAGAAAGTGCCCTTTTCCAGCTTACCTTTAATCGGCATTAATATTTGGACTTTCAATTGAGTTATGTATAAGTACAGCTGATAGAATGGCAACATTTCCATTCATCTGTTGGATCCAAACCATGCCATAAGAGTTCCGGTTCCCCTTTCAAGGATGGTGCCCTATATAGAAAGGATTCCTTTTTGCTAGACAGTGAAAGTTGTTAGAGAAATTATGTGCTGACTGTGGGTAGTAATGTTTATCCCACCAGCGAAGTTTTTTTCAATGCCAGTTTCATATTTGGTGTGATCTCAATATTAAAAGCAAGGCACACAGTGTATTTCATCATGGGAAGCACAGCAAAGATAATTCGATTTTACTTTTAACATTTTATTGAGAATATCTGAAGGGGGACATTCCTTGGATGTGCAGCTTCTGAAGCACTTTTGAGGCAGCATACAGACCTTACTTACAGTCTCATCAATTTGTAAATGTATTGGTCCGATATTGAAAAGCATTTATAGAGTTTACAGACCTGTAAACCCTGTAAATGCCACTGAACAGAATATTCAACGGCATTAACACGGTTAGTACTGCTGAATATCCCCAACTAATGCCGCTATAAGCACCAGGACATGTCGTGGGCGGCGACAGTCGCTAACCAGGTAGTGGCGATGCTGTACCACTAACCGGTTAGCGACCTGCGGGTCAAATTAGGCGTACCAAAAACTGACCTAGCTTTACCCATAGGAGCTAACTGGGTAGCAGTGCAATATCGCCACTACTCAGTTAGCTTCTGTGGCTGCGGAGGCTGTGGGCCCACCCCGGATATTCAATACCAGGATCACATATGACCCCAGCATTGAATATCTGGATTTAAGGTACAGTGCCGACGGCTACATGCTGAATATCGGGCCCATTCTTTTTAACTGAATTTTTTAATATATACTCTCAGTAAAAATAGGAAAGAATGATGGCAAGTTTTTATGTTTTTCAGCTTGTTGGCTACACTCCTTAAGCAGCTTCTTTGCGAAACACGGCCACATAGACTGTAACACCAGAATGTAATAATTAAATCATTGAGTGTACTGGCACTGGCTGAAAGATAAGTTTTGAATTTTTTGCTTATTGAATGTATTTTTTTTCAAAAAATAAAATTAAAAAATTGTTATAGTAAAGGGTTTTTTTATGACCTATGAGGACGAGTGCCCTAGACATAATCAAAAGGTCTAAACTTTGTTTGTTGGACAATACTGAGGTCTTTTCCCCTTCTTTTTTAAGTTGCTATTGAAAATTGATAGCTCTTCCTTTAAGAAATATTCATCTACTGAGTATTACTCAATCCTTTTCTGTAAGATACTGTTTTATGTCTATCTCCGACCAAATCATACTGCTGCAAATTTGTTAGATACAAAATACAAGGGTAAAAATCTTAGCAACTATGATGGCATTGCTTCTACATTTGATGGAATAAGCAATAGTCTTGGGCCTTGATGTTGGCAAAGTTCTTTCAAAATGTTGGAGAACACAGAACATCTGCCGGTATTTGAACCATGAGTGTTAGTACCTAAGATTCTGCTAAAACTATAGCCTTTGACCCAGAGTCGGTGTAAGGATTCGAAGTGCCCTAAAAAGGCCCTCTATCCTGCCACCCCCCTGCTTTCATTGCCACTGTTGCCACCCTTCTCCGGGGCCAACAGTAACGTCAATGGCTTTGAAATCACAATGCAGCGCTTACCTGAAGACTCCGGCGCTGTATCATGGTTTCTGACTTCTACAATCTGCCACTTCCACCCCCTCTGACACAAACCTCTGGTTTATGCAAACTATAAGTCTGTGTCAGAGGAGGGGTGGAAGCAGCAGGTCATAGAAAGCAGGAACCACAACACATTAGAAAAGCGCTATGTCGTTCTTTCAAAGTCATTGGTCCGCTGCATGGCCCGGAGAGGGGCGGCAGTGGGTGTTCCAGGATACCAGCACTATAGACAACTGCCTAGTTCACTGAATGGTAGCACCAACCCTGCTTTGACCCCTTTTGCCTCTCAACTGTTTCAGATTCTTCCATCTTCTCTCACATGTGAAAGAAAGAAATGTATCTATTTTTTTTTTAAATAGACATATAGTTGTGGTCAACATTATTGGCACCCTTGCAGTTCAACCCCTTAAATGTCCAATATCTCCTAAAAAAAAAAAAAAAAAAGTGGCCAGTGAAATGGCTTTGGACTATATATGCACACATATTTGACACATAAAAGAATCAAATAAAACAAGACTAATTAAAAAAAGGAAATAGTGGGGGGGCGCTCTTGAGCCCGCTGCGTGATGGCCGCATCTTAACTGAGCTCCGTCCCCACTACCCCAAAACTTTAGCTAAAATGCGCTAACTGCTGAAAATTACCCCGTCTTTACCTGCCCTGGGTCAGCACAGGCAAGCGGTGCCCTCCGGAGTCGGGTTAAACCGCTTAGTAAGATCTCTGGTGACTGGGAAGCCGCGGAGTCCATCTCCAGAGTGCGGCCTGCTGTGTGCCTCTCCTCGGCGCTTGTTCCAGGCCTGACTAACCCCATAGCTGACTCCAGTGACTTGCGCAGATCGGGCGGCACCTGCGCGGACTCTCTCTGGGCTGTGCTACTGGACCCCTGGTGCCGGGTCGGAGGACGTGCGGCAATCTTCTGTCAGGTGGAGCACGGTCCCCAAGGTTGGGGCGCCTGATCGCGGAGCTGGAGTCTTGCCTGCGGGGCCGAGGAGAAGGCCTGGAATCCTCGTGGCAGTCGCTGGTGCCCACCACCTTCTCCCGCCAGCGTGAATCCCCCTGAGGGGGGTAAGTACGAGGGCTAAATCTTTCTTTTTATACCTTTTGGATTACAAACGGTGCTGGAGACAGAGGCAATTCTTAGCAGACTAGTGCCCCGCCGAGGCCCCGACTCCTCAGCGTGGATCCCGGATGCCCTGTTAGAATGCTTCTGCGTTCTCTCTGACTTTAGATCTCTCATCGGAGCTTAACATCCTGCAGTTGTGGGCCCTTTGTGCTCTACCTCCACATAGCTCTGCAGAGCATTCTGAGCACTATCTCCGGCGGCTCGCCTCTTCAGGAGGGCCAAAAGCAGCTTCCTTCTCATTGCCCCGCTGTCTCTCCGGTGCCCTGGGCCTTGCGGACATTGACTCTATATATCTCCTAACACTGTGTGGCAGTGACTGCTTTGTGGGCCTGTGAGGCTCTGTGCGCCGCTGTCTTCCTGGTGTCTCTGCCCTTGCTGACATTGGCTGCATCTCTCTCCTAACACTGTGTGGCACAGGTGGCCCTGTGAGATGGCTGCTAAAGCTAAAAGCTCTGAAATTCGGGAAGGGATGCGTTCCTCCCAGCGACTGCAGAGTAAGTCTGGGGCCTCAAGCAGCCCACGTGAACAATCTCCTCCATCAGGTACTGATGATGAGACTGTAAGTGAAGAGGAATTGGACCCCCACAAACAACTCTCCTCTGCTCAAATCAAGCAAGAACTCCGTAAAGGCTTTGCGGAGTTAGCCAACGAGTTTCGCTCGCTATGTGAGGAGCTGTTGAAAGATGTCGCAGAACTACGGACCGACATTAAAGAGCTGGGAGCCCGAGTAGAGGACGTGGAGACCAAAGTGGTTGATCATGATGGGACTCTGATGGATTTACAATGTGCGCTTGACCGGCAACATGCGCAAGCAATGAAACTGACTTATAAAATAGATGACATTGAAAACCGCTCCCGCCGCAATAACGTGCATTTTCACGGAATTCCAGAAGCGGTAGGGGGCGGAGAAGATTTGCCAACTGTGCTTAAACTGTTGATAGCGGAGTTGCTCCCGGCAGAGGACCTGGCTGCGCATACTTCTGGGATGGAAATAGAACGAGTCCACCGCGCCTTGGGAAAACCTCCCAACAACCAACCTCGTGATGTCATTGCGAGATTTTTGTGATATTCTGATGCTGAGCTTCTCATATGCTGAGGCCGGGAGAAAAAAGCGGTCTGCTTCCAGGACGCGACAGTGTCCATCTACCAAGACCTTTCGACGTTCACCTTGGCGCGCCGGAGAGAGATGAAACCAGTTACAACGGTCCTGAACAGCAAGGGGATTCGCTACTCTTGGTCCTTTCCATTTAGGATGAACTTTCTTTTGGGCAACAAAAAGATTTCAGCGAAAGATTATACTGAAGCTTGGCGAGCTCTTCGCCAGGCGGGACTAGTTGATGACAATGCTCAGCCTCACCCGCCGCCCTCTAAGCCCCAGCACTCCAAGTGGACTCGAGTGGGCAAGCCCGCTTGATTTTTTTGTGGTGTAATTGCAGAGCTTCTCTTACTGTTTAGGGAGCCTTATTCTGTGGGTCTCCCGAACTTCGGATCAGTGGTGGAATGACCGGACATTGGTGCTTGGCTGTTTTCTCTTTTTTTTCTTTTTGAGGGTCTTCCCCCCCTTCTGTTTTTGTAATATTTCTCACTGAGTTATTGGCTATTGACAAGGATCAGCTTGGGCCCACACTCCATTATACACAGGGGGCGGCGGATAATCTGCAAATGTTTTGATGATGATATTGTTCTGATGGGGAGGCATGATGGGATTGATGACCCAGGGTGGGTGGGGGAGCAGTGGGGGGAATGTTATTATATGTTTAGGTTGAATTGTTGCTTCGTGGGGTTTTGGGGGGAATGAGGTTTGTGGTCAACTTACCGTGTCCTGTATTAACTTTGACAGGCAGGTGGTATTGACGGGAAGGGGGGGGGTTGGGTTGGAGGGGGGGGTTCATTTGGAACTGGTGGATATGTTTGGGTTTGGGGGGAGGGACTATGGCTCTTGTTTCTGGAGGGTGGAATAGGTGGGCCCGGCTAACTAATCCCCTGGGTTTGCTGGGGGGAAGATGTCACCGGGATCCTCCGGGTAGCTGGAGGATAAAAGGGTCTAGATTGTGAATATCAATGGTGCGCTTTATCTCTTTAAATGTTAAGGGTCTTAACTCCCCAAGGAAACGGTCGCTGCTGTTTTCAGAATTGCGCACTTTGCAGGGGGACATTGTTTACCTACAGGAGACCCATCTTCAGAATTGTAAGCAGGGCTGGCTAAAGAGGCCCCCGTATACTGAGGTGCGGGTGGCCTCAGATGCGCAGGGCCGGAAGAAGCGGGGAGTGGCCTTACTATTTCACCAGAGCTTCTCTCTGCAGATTGAGGAGATAAAACGAGATACCCTGGGGAGGTGGCTTTTTTTGAATGTTCGCTTAGAAGGGCACTTGCTAACTTTAGCCAATGTCTATGCGCCCAATACAGGTCAGGGGCCCTTTTTTACGCGATTGAAAGCTTTAATGGCGGATTTTGCAAAGGGCCCCATTGTTTTGGGTGGGGATTGTAACACGCATCTGGTGCCCCACTTGGATTCCACAGGTCGCGCTGGGGGGGGGAGTGGGGGGGTCGGCAAGAGCCCTTCAACACTTTATGCTAGATTTAGGTTTACGGGATGTCTGGAGGGACACCCATGAGGGGGAGAGAGGTTATACGTACTACTCTCCGGTCCATCAGGTTCACACTCGCATTGACTATTTTCTATTGGACCAGCGCCTGATGGATGGGAGAGTGAAGGCTGGACATGGAGCGCTGACTTGGTCAGATCATGCCCCGTGCTGGCTTGCCCTCCCGGCCGGATTGTACTGCGAGCACCAACGTCTTTGGCGCTTAGATGTGAGGTTCCTACGGCGGCAGGGTGCAGTGCAGGATCATGTCCGCTTTATCACTGAATTCTTTGAGCTTAACAACTCTGGGGACGTTCCCCTTCCCACGGTGTGGGATGCTTATAAGGCTACGGCTCGAGGTCAACTCATGGCTGAGGCTGCCCGCACGCGCAAAATGTGGACGCATGACCACGACCAGTTGGTGAAGGAGTCTACTCGCCTAGGTTTGGAACATGCCCGAACCGGTTCGCGGCAGGTTCTGCGTCAATGGCGGACTGTTCGAGCCAATTTGGATGCGTGCTTGCAGAAAGAATTAGATAATAAACGCCAGAAATTACGGCAAACTTTTTATGAGCATGGGAATAAAACTGGTCGCTTCCTGGCTTTGCGTCTTCGGCAACAGCAGTCCACGAGAGTGGTTCACGAACTGCGCGACTCTGGGGGACAGAAGAGGGTTATTTCCCGGGAGATACGTGATCTTTTTGCTGACTATTTGGAGCTGCTCTATAAGGCAGAGCCCTTTGATCGGGATCGTGTCCAGGACTATTTACAGAGGATTGCTCTGCCGCATCTTTCTGACCCTGATCGAGCTCAGTTAGATTCTGAATTAATGGTTGATGAAGTGGAAAATGCGATCCGGTGACTGAAAACTGGCAGTGCGCCGGGTAGTGATGGCTTCCCAGCAGAATATTATAAGAAGTTTCGGGCACAATTAGCGCCAACCTTGACTATCTTGTTCAATGAGGTCTTGGGGGGGGTTTCTCTTCCTTCGTCCCAATGTGAGGCATTGATAGTGATGATACCCAAGCCAGGTAAACCACTGCATGATGCGGCATCGTATCGCCCCATTTCCCTGTTAAACGTTGACGTTAAAATATTTGCTTCTGTGCTGGCTGCGCGCTTGAATCGGGTCCTTCCGGGCTTGGTTCATCCAGATCAGGTTGGATTTGTGCCGGGTCGCCAGGCCGCAGATAACATTAGGCGTATGTTGCAGGTCATTCACGTGGCCCAACGGGAACCACAACCAGCTTTGCTGGTAGGGATTGACGCAGAAAAAGCTTTTGATCGGGTTGATTGGGGATACCTATGGTGTGTTCTGGAGACAATGGGCTTTGGCTCTAATTATATCCGTTGGGTTCGTAGTCTTTATCAGCAGCCTCAGGCGTGCGTTCGGATTAATGGGGGACACTCGAGACACTTCTTTCTGGAGAGGGGCACGCGACAGGGTTGCCCTCTTTCCCCTCTCCTCTTCGCACTCGCGATGGAACCTTTGGCTCAGAGCTTTCGAGAACACCCAGGCTTGCAGGGGGTCCACATTGGCCTCGCGGAATATCGGATTGCGCTCTTTGCGGATGACATCATATTGTCCCTGGTGGACCCGTCCGCTTCCCTTCCAGGTGCGATGCAGCTGTTTGAAAACTATTCTCGGGTATCCGGTTTTAAAATTAATTATACTAAATCGGAGATCTTGAATGTCGGGGTTCCCGGGGTGGTTTGTGCGGAGCTCCAAGCGGCTTATCCTCTTCGATGGGTGTCAGGAACCTTACGTTACTTAGGGGTGCACCTGACTGTGGAGCGGACGGACCTCTTTAAAGCTAACTATGATCCCCTGCATCGTCAGGTTCGGCGGGACCTAGAGATTTGGAATGGCCTGCTCCTTTCCTGGTTTGGGCATATAGCCGTAGTCAAGATGGTGGTCGTTCCCCGCTTTCTTTATTTTTTTCAGGTTCTACCGCTTCCCATTGCGCGGGCCACTTTGGCGACTTGGCAACAACTGCTTATGAAGTTCATATGGCATTATCGTCGTCCGTGCTTAGCGCGACATGTTCTTTATGCCCGTACGCGTTCTGGAGGTATGGGCATGCCCAATTTGCACTGGTACTATGCGGCGGCGCAATGTCGGGCGGGGGTGGAGTGGATGATTGCTGATAGCACCAAGCGATGGGTACAACTGGAAATGAGCTTGGCGGGGGGAGCGGGGTTAGGAGATTGGCTGTGGCTTGGTCCAAAACTCCGGCGCGGTAAATGCACCAGTAATCCCTATGTTCTTCATACCCTCCGTTGCTGGGATCAGCACTTTCGGTCTCGAGGTGTGGATTTAACCCCTTTGGCCCCTATAGTAGATAACGCTTCTTTCCCACCGAGGCTAAGCGACACAGTCTTTCGGCAGTGGGGACATCATGGCCTTAGCCGGGTCGGACAACTCTTTGATGAAGGTCGGTTACAATCTTTTCGTGCGTTACAAGCTGAATTTGACATTCCGGCTAGGCATCTCTATCAATATACGCAAGTGACACATTGGGTTTGATCTAAGCTTGTTCGGCCCAAGGTTGCTCGGGACCTGACGGATCTGGAACGTTACTGTGAGGGGTGCACCACCACTAAGGGACTCGTGGCGACCCTATATGCCCACTTGCAGGGGTCCCAATCGTGCTCTACAAGGCACAGGGAGCTTTGGAACTCTGACTTGAATCTCTCCTATACTGAGCAACAGTGGGAGAGGGCGGAAACGCACTTGTGGAAGAGCTCGGTAGCGATTAATGCCCGTGAAACTAATTATAAACTACTATACCGTTGGTACATGACTCCAGCACAGATCGCACGTATATATCCTGGGGCTGTGGACCTCTGTTGGCGTAACTGTGGGCAACGGGGTACCCTGGGGCATATTTGGTGGGCTTGCCCCCGTATTCGCGCCTTTTGGAGGGGTGTACAATTCTGGCTGCAGCTGCTTCTGGGAGTGAGTATCCCTTGGGACCCAGGGATTTTCCTTTTTGGGGCCTCAGTGCCGGGTGCACAGGCTCTGCAGCTCGCTCTACTCCGCCATGGCCTGAATGCGACCCGATTATCCCTTGCGGCAGCCTGGAAGCGTGCTTTGGCCCCCTCCTTCCAGGTTTGGTTGGAACGAATGTGGGATATGTATACCATGGAGCGGGGGGTAGCTATCAGTAGGATGCATTTGGCACGCTTTGAGTTGGTGTGGGCACCCTTTGTCTCTCGTTATGGTGCGTGACTGCTCTGGACAAGAGGGGGGGAATACGCATACTTTAAAGGGAGCTTGCCCCTTGTGTGTGCTTCTTGCTCACCGTCTTCCCGTGCTTAAGGACTAACAAGCCATAGTTGGGGGGATTGGGAGGTTGGGGGGAGGGGGGGGTCCTGGGCTAGGGAGGTTCTGGGGGGGGGGGAAAGGGAGGTGGGGGGGTTGTCGCTCCCCGTTTCCTTATTCTAAAATTGCAAAAATGAAGGCATATTGTAAAATACTATTGTGATCTGAAGTTATGCTGTTACTGTTGCATTCTCTTTGAAGATCTTTGTGGTTCTTCTTTCTATGTATTCTTTGGAAGCCTTTCAATAAAAAAAAAAAAAAAAAAGGAAATAGTGGGAAATAGTACAAAAACTGGGACATTGTCAGAAAATGATTATTAACGAAAACCACAAACCCCCAGGGAATCTATTAACTATCCTAAGCAAAATTAATCCCAAATAACCCCCAATAGAATTAATAACTAACTCTTAGGGGTATGTTTACTAAACTGCGGTAATGTGATTCGCGTTAGGATCCGCGGTAGAAGCAAAAATCCCAAATAAGGACATGAGCGGTACATCGTTACTGATAACGCACGTTACAAGGCGCCATAAATTAACGAGCGTTACAAAGTGTCGTGTAAAGCGCCATGCAAGGCACCCTGTACGGCGCCCATAGGGCATTTGATAAGGTGTCTAGCAAGGTGTCCAGAGCTGTAGCACAATGGTTAATACACTGACTGATGGTGCAGGGGTTGTGAGTTTAATCCCCCTGTGGGTCTAATGAGTAAAGCTGGCTGAGACATTACCTTTTACTTTAAATCAATGCTGTCTGAAGCATTGTGTTTTGTAATTTTAATTAGTGCTGCCAGCAAACACACCCTCACAGGGCCGTAACCTAAGGTGCCGCATAAGGCGCCCTATAAGGCACTCCAGAGGGCACATTATAAAGTGCACTGTCCACCAAGACAACCTATAATGTTCCCCATGGGGCGCCTGATAAGATGCCTTATAGGGCCCTTTACAGGGCACCGTAGAGGGCGCTTTATAGGGCGCCTGATGAGGCACCGTAAGGTGACAGCACTGTGAGGGTGTTTTTGCTGGCAGAACCAATTTAAATTAAAAAAAGAAAATGCTTCAGACAGCCCACTCGCTACCCTTATTCAACCTTTGGGTGTTTATTTTTATTTTTATGTGGACAATATTCTAATTTTGGCCCATATTGATAGCATCTCCCTTGCCCTGTCCAATATTAATTCAGTTCTAGAAGCTACTGTATCCTGGTTACACAAACATGCCCTCAAGCTTAATCCGAATAAAACCATGGCCACATGGTTCATGAGTTCATCCATCATACCCTCCCTAGCTCCAGTCTTAGGCTCCCATACAGTCTCTATTCAACCCTCATTTAAATACCTTGGAGTCATCATTGATAAGACCTCTTCTTCTAATCACATATCTCTCATCTATCCCGTTCTACCTTTATAGCACTCCACAGGTGTAGAGAACTTTGTCTTTTCCTGGATAAACCAGCTACAGTATAACTACCCTCCTTCTGAGCACAGTTATTTCGCGAATTGACTATTGTAACAGTTACACAATATATGAAAGCAGATAAAGACCAGCACGGTCCATCTAGTCTGCCCAGCAAGGTGGCATGAGTAGGTGCACCTGCTGCTCCATGCAGGTTACCCCTCCCCATGCCTTTGTTTAGGGGTCTACCCGCGACTCCGTGCAGGCCACTCCTATTTGTTGAAATATAAGAGATGGTTAAATTTATTTTGCTTTTATCCTGTAGCTATAAAGGGATCCACTGTATCTGTCCCATACCATTTTAATTCTCTCACTGTATTTGCCCCATCACTTCCATCAGGAGGGCATTCCAAGCATCCACTACCCTTTCAGTGAAAAAGTATTTCCTGACTTTGCCTTTCAGTTTACCCCCTTGCAGCTTCATGTTATGCCCTGTAGTTTCACAGTTTCCCCATCTTTGAAAAAGGTTTGTTGTTCATTAATACTCTCCTCTGTGGCTCCTCTTTTCTAGCGTATACATATTTAGGTCTTCAAGTCTCTTCTCATACATCTTCTAGCACAGGCTCCAAATCATTTTGGTCACCTTCCTCTATACCGTTTCAAGTCTTTTTATATGTTTTGTGAGATATGGGGCCAAATTCAGAGTCATGGATTGCTGTCAAGACCCTATTCCCCCTCCTGCTCTTTCCGCACGTCCTGAGCAGTAGGTCAGGGAGAGCCGATGGGGGAGGATCTGGGTGGAGCGGGGGCTAGCCAAGCTGGCAGGATGTACAGGGCCAATTCCGGTCATGGCCCGGTACATCCTGCTGGGTTAAAGGGGACATGCTGCTTATTCCACCTCAAAGGTGGAATAAAGGGACATGCTGCTTATTCCACCTCAAAGGTGGAATAAGCAGCACTAGTTCAGTGATTGGGCCCGGTGAATAAGCAGCAGTGGGTCGAGTGATGGGGAAGAGGGGGGGGCCTAAGTCACGGAAGTTGGGGGCGCCTGTGGGGAGGATGTCCCCACAGGCAGCAGGGACATGCCAAGCCGTCCAAATGCCCAATTCTGTGTATCATGGAAATGTTAGTTCCGACGGTCCAGAATCGGGTCCTAATGGCCCGTCTTTCTCGGGGATGTCCGGGCAGCCCGGCCGTCCCTCTCTCTCTGAATTGGGCTCCATGTCTCCAAAAACTGAACACGATATTCCAAGTGAGGCCTCCATTCTGCTGGTAATTCCTCTCTGTATGCATCCTTCTGGCTTTGGCCATTGCCATGTCACACTGTTTTGCCAATCACTCCAAAGTCCTTTTCCTGGTTCGTTTGTCAGTCAACCAATTTCTGATCCAGATTCACCACCTTGGGACCCATCTCCAGACTGTTCAGTTTATTGATAAGCCTCCTATGAGGAACAGTATCAAAGGCTTTGCTGAAATCTAGATAGATCACATCCATAGCATGCCCTCGATCTAGTTCTCTGGTCACCCAGTCAAAGAACTCAGTCAGATTTGTTTGGCATGATCGTCCTTTGGCAAAACCATGTTGCCTCGGATCATGTAACCTATACTATTCTCTCTTTCAGGAGCGCTTCCATTACTTTTCCCAACATTGAGGTAAGGCTTACAGGCATGTCATTTGTCATTTCTTCCCTATTACCACTTTTGTGAAGAGGTACCAGTCCTGTGGAACTTCTGTCTCCAAGAATCTATTGACAACATCCTTTAAAAGCCCTGCAAGAACCTCTCTGAGCTTTTTCAGTATCCTGAGATGTATCCCATCTGGTCCCATGGCTTTGTCCACTTTCAGTTTTGCAAACTCTTCAAACACATCATCTTCTGTGAATGGTGTAGTATCTACTCCATTTCCATTTGTATATTTCTCATTCACAGGTGGTCCTTCTCTAGGATTTTCTTTAGTAAGAACAGAACAGAAATATTTGTTTAGCATTTGCACTTTCCATTGTTACTTTCCACGAATCTGTTGTTGGCACTTTTGAATTTTGCAATTCCACCTCTGATCTTCCTCTTCTCTTGAATATAAAAAAGTTGAAAATGGTTTTATCTCCACGCTTCAGATTTTTAGCCATCTTTTCTTCTGCCTTTGCTTTTGCTATCCTTATTTCTCTTTTTGTCTCTCTTAGCTTTATCCTGTACTCTTTTCTGTGTTCCTCTGTTTGCAAACTTCTGAATTTTGTGAAAGCTGTGGTTTTTGCCTCTGTTTGTACAGCCACTTTGGAGAACCAAATAGGTTTCCTTTTCCTCTTATTTTTATTTACTTTCCTTACTTATGTATCTGTTTCCTCTTTTATTGTCTCCTTTAGTTTAGCCCACTGCATTTCCACTTCCCTTACCACCTCCAACCTGCCAACTCCTCCTCCAGGCACTTGGCCATTTTACTTAAGTTAGCCTTTTTGAAGTCTAGGACTTTGAGCTTGCTGTGAATGGACTCTGCCTTCAATTTTATCTCAAACCACACCATGTGAAGATTGCTGCTGCTCACATGGGCACCCACCCAGACATTCGACACACCATCTCCATTGGTGAGTACTAAATCCAACATCAAACTTTTCCTGATTGGTTCCATCACCATTTGTCTCAGTTATGCATCTTAGAAGGCATCAACAATTTTTTAACTTTTCCAGATTTGCAGAAGGAATACTCCAATCCACATCGCGTAGATTAAAGTCACCCATAGAAACATAGAAAAATGATGACAGAAAAAGACCACATGGCCTATCTAGTCTGTCCTTCCATATCAACAACTACAACAGTCTCCTTTTTTCCTTTAGAGATCCTCTGTGTTTGTCCCATGCTTTTTTGAATTCAGATACTGTCCTCGTCTCTACCATCTCCACTTGGAGACTATTCCACGGATCCACCACTCTTTCCGTAAAGAAATATTTCCGCATATCACTCCTGAATCTATCACTTTCACCCTCATCCCATGTGCCCTCATAGCAGAACTTGCTTTCAATCGAAAGAGGCTCTCCCCCTGTGCATTTATGCCACAGAGGTATTTAAACGTCTCAGTCATATCACATCTATCCCGCCTTTCCTCTAAGGTGTACATATTAAGAACCTTAAGTCTGTCCTCATATGCTTTATTATGACAACTAACTACTACTACTACTACTAATCATTTATAAAGCGCTACCAGGTGCACGCAGCGCTGTACAATGAAAACACAAAAAGACAGTCCCTGCCCAAAAGAGCTCACAATCTAAAAAGACAGAGCAAGAAAAGGAGTAGAAAAAAGATAAGAACAAGGGCAAAGAGACAAGAGCAGGAGAAACAGGACAAAGGAAAGAGACTATTTTGATCACTTCCCCTTTCATGGCTACCTTTGCAATATCAACAGTCAAGTCTCTATCCATTTCTTCGGTTTGAGTTGGAGGCCTGTAGTGGTATTTCCTCCTTCCAAAACAATCCACAGCACTTCTTCTTTTCCCCACATCCCCTGCATTTCAGCAGCTTTAATATTGCTTTTGACATATAAGGTTACTCCCAGGGCCGGCCCGTCCATTGAGCGAGAATGTTTTTTGCACAGGGCCCCGCGTTTCAGGGCGCCCCGCGCAAAAAACATTCTGATCTAAAAGTAAAATTTAAAATTTAAAAAAAAAACTGTCTGCTGCCGCTGCCGGGGCCGGGGCCGGGGCCGCGGCCGCAGAATCGAGTTTCCCTTTCGAGGCTCTGTTACTGCAGCTGCAAAGAGGGAGCTGATGCAGGGGAGGGCAGGCTCTGCCAGGCAGGGGGGGCCACGTGGCACACTCGATTCTGCCGCGGCGGCCGCGGCCCCGGCCCCAGCAGCGGCAGCAGACAGTTTTTTTTATTTTAAATTTTCCCTGGGCTGGGGGTTGGGGGGTTAGGAGTGGTGATGGGCTATGGGGGAGCTAAGTCTGGATATGGGCTGATGGGATTAGGACTGGTAATGGGCTATGGGGGGCTTAAACTGAAAACTGGGTGATGGGGGGTTAGGACTAGAAATGGGCTGATGGGATTAGGACTGGGAGTGGGCTGATGGGGAGGTTAGGACTGGTAATGGGCTATTTGGGGCTTAAACTGAAAATTGGGTGATGGGGGGTTAGGACTGGAAATGGGCTGGTGGGATTAGGACTGGGAGTGGGCTGATGGGGGCTTAGGACTGTTAATAGGCTATGGGGGGCTAGGACTGGTAATGGGTTGGGGGGTTGCTAGGACTGGAAATGGGCTGAGTGGAAGGGAAGGCTTGAACTGCAAATAGCTGATGGGGAGGGGGGCTTGGAATGGAAATGGGCTGAGTGGAAGGGGGCTTGAACTGTAAATAGCTGATGGGGACGGGGTTTGGAATGGAAATGGGTTGAGGGGAAGTGGGGAGCTTGAACTGCAAATAGCTGATGGGGAGGGAGGCTTGGAATGGAAATGGGCTGAGTGGAAGGGGGCTTGAACTGCAAATAGCTGATGGGAAGGGGGGCTTGGAATGGGCTCTTATGGGAGGGAGCTATGACAGGAAATGGGCTGATGGAGGGGCTAGGATAGGACTGGGAATTGGGTGTTGGGGGGAGCTAAGATTGGAAATGGGATGTGGTGGGGGCTTGGATTGAAATGGACTCATGGAGGGGCTAGAACTGGAAGTAGGCTCATGGGGGGCTTGGATTGGAAATGGGCTGAGTGGAGGGGAGCTAGGATTTGACATGGGCTGATGGTGGGGCTAGGAAAGGACTAGAAATGGGCTGATGGGAGGCTGGTATTGGAAATGAGCTGATGAAGGGACTCATATAGGACTGGAAATGGATGGGGGAGCTAGGACTGGAAATGGGCTGATGGGGGGACTAGAAGGGAGCGGATACTGGGTGGGGCTGGAACTAGAAGGGAGCTGATGTTGGGGGAGATTAGAAGGGGATGGGGCTGGGAGAGTGAAATGGAGAGGGGACAAAAATATGATTGGGAGGGAAGAAAAATCTACAATTGGCCGGGTGTTGGGAGAGTAAGTGGGGATTGAGGATGGAGGGGTAAAATTTGAGTGGATGAAATAGGAATGAGGAAAGAGCAAAAGGAGAAAGATTAGTATGTTAAAACAGATGTAGAGGTAGAATGGAAAAAAAACTAGAAGAGTGAAGAAAGGACAAATGGACAGCAGACGATGGAGAGTTAGCAGAAGACACAAATAAACCAGAAGAAAGTGGCTGGAACAATTGCAACTGAAAAAAAATGCACAAAAGGTACAAAGATATCTCTTTATTTTGAATTTATTAACTGGAATATGTCAGCTCTGGGAAATGTGCATCATTAACGTCGGTGCTTTGTTTAGTACAAGAGGAAATTAATTTATAGTTTTATTTCTACAGTGTTGTACATTCCAAGTTTGGCTTTTGGGGTTCCCAGTTTAATTATTGTCTTCCTGTTTCTAAATTGTGATTCCTTGTTTGGTGATGGTCTATGTTCTGCATGTGTAACTGAGCTGAGGTATTCTGTTTATGTAATTCCTATTTATTTATTTATTTATTTATTTAGTATACATTTGTATACCGCTACTTCCAGCGATCAGCAGCGGTTTGATTACAGATTGGAAATTGTCAAATCATGACAGGAAATTTTTTTTTGAGGTATAAACACATTGATTAGACAGGAAAGCACAGCACACAGAGAACTATTTTACAGGGAACATGGGCTATGGAGGGTTAAGTGGCTTGCCCAAGACCACAAGGAGCACCTGTGGGACTAGAAACCCCAGTCCTTCCGGCCCAAGGTTGCTGTCCTCTAGTGGGATTTGAACCCCCGACCTTCCGGCCCGAAGTACCTTGCCCCAACCACTAGGCCACTCCTCCACTATTTGACATTGCCACTTGTTCTCTTTCCCCAGTAGGTCATGTATTGTTATTCTCTGAAATGTATTGGTTTAATATTTGCAGTGTTGCCCTTTGATAGGTATGGTATGGTGTTTTATGAGTTCTTGTAGTGCTGTTAGGATACGGCAGGTTTGCTATGGGTTTAAATGGGCAGTGTTTGTAGTAGTTCCTAATGTGCCTGGCGGTTGGCACTGTATTATAGTAATGTAGAAATCTTTTAGTCTTTCTTTATCCATACACTCATGAAGAGGCATGTTTACTAAAAGTTAGTGTATGGTAACATTATGCAAATGAGGCCCCTTATGCAAATGAGGCCCCGCACCGAGTCTCCGCACATGGCCCTGCACCCCCCTTGGGCCGCCCCTGGTTACTCCTGATCCTTTTCTGCCTTCTCTATCTCTTCTAAATAAATTATAGCCAGCTATGCCTATATCCCATTCATGTGACTCGTTAAACCATGTTTCTGTAATGACCACAATGTCCAAGTCCATTTCCACCATTAGGGCTTCCAGAACAGAAACTTTGTTGGCTAGGCTTCAAGCATTTGTTCTCATTGCCTTTTAGCATTTGCTGATTGATTGCCTGTATTTTGTTCTACACACCTCTTCCCACTTGCCATTGAAGTGTGGGTTAATAGTGTGGCTGTTTCCAATGTTATGTTTTTGCTGGGAGTGAAGTCCTGAACTCGTTCTTCTCCATCTGTCACCCCCTTTCCCTAGTTTAAATGCCTGTCCACATAATTCCTGAATTTTTCATTTAGGATCCTTTTCCCTGCAACAGAGAGATGTAGTCCATCAGCACAGTATAGCCTCTTGTTGTTCCATCTATTTCCCCAGTCACCTATATATCTAAATCCTTCTTGTTTGCACCAGGTTTGGAGCCATGTATTAAAGTTGATTATGCAATGCGGACTTTCTGCCCTCTTACCAAGAACAGAATGCTATAGTGTTAACAATAGGTTTGAGTTTCTCTCCCAGAATCTTGAAGTCCCTTTGAACTGTAGAGGCACTGTTTCTTGCCAGGTCATTTGTACCCAAGTGGATGATAACATCAGTTTTAGAGTACTCACTTTTTGCATTAACTGTGCCAACAACTTAGTTTGTATTCCTGCTGGCTGAGGAGCCTGGGAGGCTTTTGACTATCTTCTCACCTTTGAACTGTGTTCCCAAGTTGGTGCTTCTGATGATGGAATCAGGGTATCTTTGTCTTCCCCTACCTGGACGACTGGCTCATCAGGGGTCAGACGTGCCAGGAGGCCAGGCAAGCCACCCTCCGAACTATCTCTCTCCTTCGACACCTGAGTTTTGTCATTAATTTCGCAAAGTCCACTTTGCTCCCCTCCAAGAACCTGGAGTTCATAGGGGCAAGGCTAGACTCTCTGCAAGCAAGGGCTTACTTGCCAGAAGATAGAGCCCAAAGACTGATGGACTTGGCAAACCAGTTTCTCAGTATGCCACTGGTTTCCGTCAGACTCTGTCTGAGGCTCTTGGGCCACATGGCATCGACGGTGCATGTGACTCCAAATGCCCGGCTCCACATGAGGCCTGCCCAGTGGTGCCTCAGAGCTCAGTGGACACAGGCCACAGGAAGCCTCAGAGACAGAGTACGGGTGTCCAAACCATTCCTGAACTCCCTACGTTGGTGGCTGCACTCCCCCCCCCCCCAACTTACTACAAGGGGTGCCTTTTCAGATACCTGTGTCCACAGTAGTGTTAACCACTGATGCCTCCTTGCAAGGCTGGGGGGCACATTGTCTGGACAAGTGCATCCAGGGCCTGTGGTCTCCCTGGGAGGCCATGCAACAGATCAACCTACTGGAACTACGGGCTATTCGGTTAGCCCTCAAAACTTTCTCTCCAACCCTGGCTCACCAGTCTGTCTTAGTACAGACAGACAACCAAGTCGCCATGTTCTATGTGAACAAGCAGGGCAGCACTGGGTCCAGGCTCCTTTGTCAGGAGGCACAGGACCTTTGCTTGTTTGCGCTCAGGCACAACATGTTTCTCAGGGCTGTTTATCTCCCTGGCCAGGAGAATTTCCTGGCAGACAGGTTGAGCAGAGTTCTGCAGCCCCACGAATGGCAACTGCACCCATTATTGGTTCATAAAATTTTCCTGAAATGGGGACTTCCATCCATAGATCTCTTTGCCAGTCCCCTGAACTGGCAGCTGCCCAGATTCTGCTCCAGGCAACCGCATCCCATGAGGTGGGCAGCGGATGCCTTCCTGATCTCCTGGTCCCAGGGCCTCCTGTATGCGTTTCCTCCCACGCCTCTGGTGGCCCGAACCTTGTTCAAGATTCTAAGGGACAAGGCCTCGGTACTTCTGGTAGCCCCCAGGTGGCCGAGGCAGCCTTGGTTTCCACTTCTGCTTCAACTGGCAGTGGACACCCCACTACCTCAGGGGTTGCAGCCCGACCTTCTCTCTCAGGATCAGGGTTCTCTTCTGCACCTCAACCTCAAATCTCTCAATTTGATGGCCTGGAGGCTGCAAGGGTAATGTTGGCTCCCTGGGGCCTGCCTCAGGAAGTTGAAGAGGTGGTCTTGGCCTCTAGGAAGCAGTCCACCAGAAAAACCTATGCCCTGAAATGGAGAAGGTTCTCTTTGTGGTGTCAGCTACGCACAGAAGATCCTTTCTCCTGCTCTGTGCCAGTGGTGCTTCGGTACCTGCTGCACTTATCCAATCAGGGTCTCAAGTCCAATTCTGTTCGGATCCACCTCTCAGCTCTAGCAGCTCACCACTCACTAGTGGAAGGACACTCTTTGTCGGTTCACCCCTTGGTGTCCCAGTTCCTCAGAGGGTTGCTCTTGCTCAAACCTCCTATCCGTCCTCCAGCCCCTGAGTGGGAGTTGAATGTGGTCTTGCAAAAACTGACTCGCCCACCTTTTGAGTCGATGGCTACTTGTCCTCTCCGCTTCCTTCCCTGGAAGACGCTCTTCCTGGTAGCCCTAACCTCAACCAGACGAGTGAGTGATCTTCAGGCCCTGGTCTGTGACAGGCCTTACACTCACTTCTATAGGAACAGGGTAGTCCTTAGGACTCATCCTAAGTTCCTCCCAAAAGTTGTCTCCTCTTTCCACCTCAACCAGGAGGTGGTTCTTCCGACATTCTTCCCTAGGCCTCATGCAAGCCAGGCTGAGGCAGTCCTGCATACCCTGGACTGTAGAAGGGCCTTATCCTTCTACCTTGACCGTACACAGGGGCATAGAAGGGCTACTCAGCTCTTCATATCTTTTGATCCTAATAATTTGGGGTTATCTGTGTCCAAGCGTACCTTGTCCATCTGGTTGGCTGATTGTATCACCTGGGCTTACAGGGCAGCTGACCTTCCCTTGCAGGGTCGGGTCACAC
The DNA here is from genome assembly GCA_033557465.1 of Ichthyophis bannanicus. Lineage (NCBI taxonomy): Eukaryota > Metazoa > Chordata > Amphibia > Gymnophiona > Ichthyophiidae > Ichthyophis > Ichthyophis bannanicus. Next base: position 295,301,411 of record CM066032.1, read on the forward strand.
GGCCCACTGTGTCAGGGCTATGGCTGCCTCAGTAGCTCATCTCCGCTCTGTACCGTTGGCAGACATCTGCAGGGCTGCAACTTGGTCCTCAAGCCAGACTTTTGCAGCTCATTACTGCCTGGAGAGGGAGTCCCGTAGGGATAGTGCTTTTGGCCAGGCAGTACTCCGGAATCTCTTTCAGGTTTAGGCAACTCCTGCCCTCCAGCCCTCCGTTGGGCTACCGGTGGGGGTTCTCTTTCAGTGAAAGCCTTTCTCTGATGCTGGGACTAGAGGGAGTTTTCTTGTTCAGCCTGGGTTCCTGGTAGCCCAGAGCTAAGGAGTCACCCATATGTGAGGACTGACTTCCTGCTTGGTCCTGGAGAAAGAGTAGTTACTCACCTGTAACAGGTGTTCTCCAGGAGAAGCAGGAATCAGTCCTCACAACCCTCCTTCCTCCCCTGGGAGTTGCAGTTGTACATAGCTCATTTTTGCATTTTTTTGTGCTGTCTTTTAGCTATGTCATCAGACTGAGCAAGATGGCACATTTAGGCGGGAAGGGGACCGCGCATGCATGCAGTATTCCCAAAGGCTTTCATAGAAAGCTGGGGAAATGCTCCGCAAGGGCTCCATCAACGTCGATGTCACCCATATGTGAGGACTGATTCCTGCTGCTCCTGGAGAACACCTGTTACAGGTGAGTAACTACTCTCTATAGGTGTACAATAATCGTGATGAACGAGCTGAAAGCCTTTAGATTTCATCAGAAATAATGAGAGAATGCATGATATCAATTACAGAAAATGTGTAATTTTCATAAAATAAGAGTACAAAAAATAAATGATACATAATTAATGATAAATACCTTTGTCAGTTCAAAAAATTCACAAAACTGCAAATTGTATCACAATCCAAAAATTACCCCACTGGTACTCTGTGCTGCAATTCATCACTGGCCTCACCTAGCAGATGAAAATTATTCCTCTTATGGCGCAATATAAAGAGAATATTGACATGAAAAGTCATAAAAAGATTGTCTTTTTGAACAACTAGTTTCCGAGATACGCGTTGTGAAACTTGCAATGGGGTCACTTTTGACCCCATCGGTACTCCCAGGGTTAAGGACACTTCAGTTTCCACCATTTGGGCACTCTCATTTTCCAAGACAGAGAAGGCATTATGCAGGGATATCTCTTGATGTATAGGGTGTCTCCGTGTTACAGGTCGCAACCTACCACTGTGATTCATTTGTTCCTGGGTTGTTTGATTCTTTGTGGGAGTGGTGGTTGATTTTTTTCAATTTGTACTCTGGATGAGGTGTGTTTAATTGCAGCTAATGCTTCCCTTAATAGAATCAATTCTTCATGCATGGCAGATAACTTGAGACATATAGGGCAAGCTCTTAGGCTCCAAATGAAGCACAGCTATTGCACTGAATACACGACATGCTGATTAAGATGATTATAAAGCAGTTCTAGGACCAGGAGAAAAGCTGGGTGTTACACCTAATTGGAGGACAAATGTCATTCTATATGATGACTATAAAGGCAATGGAACCCCAGGGTGGGTGGGGTGAGGAATAAGGTGGATGGGAATTTAAGTGTCCCTGGCCAGTAGACCTTATGGGGGTCATTCTGAACTGCTTTTAGCGGGTCTGGACGTCCAAAGGCTGGGATGGATATCCTGCTGACAGAGCTCCCCGCACATATAGGTAGCTTGTACGGGAAACTCTGTTCGTGGGTGGGAGGGAGTGGTCCCAAGGAGAAATCAGGATGGGGAGTGGGTGGGTACCTGATGTCAGAAGTACAGGGCCAATTCTGAGGGCGGCACTGTATGTCCAGGGTTGGCTATGTGGATGGGGGACTTATTCTACCACAGAGGTGGAATAAGTCCCCCTAGACAGGGGCACATACAGCAACTGACATGGAGAAGCAAGGCGAGGGGATGCAAAGGGTTCCCCGCAGCTTGACGCTGGCCATGGTAGGCCCGATCAGGGGTCGGGCTGCAGGGAAAGAAGATTACGACAGTTGACTGGGGATTGCGGCTCCTGCATGAAGCAGCAGTGGCATGGCAACAGGACGCCATGTCAACACTGCTTCATGCAGGAGCCTGGCTGGGCTAGTCATGCAGTGGGCTGGATGTCCAGGGGCCCAGAATTGGGCCACGGCATGCACCAGCCAACTGCACCTGATTCTGATCCCACGCACCCATCTAGCCCCCACGGGATCAGACTCTGGTGCAAGCAGGGCACATACAGATTCTGGGCTCACGCACAAGCAGGGGATGCCCAGAACAGACTTGCCCTCCACATGAACTGAGGGCACACTCAGATTTCTGATTTTAAAAGGTTATGCAAGGAATGTAGGCAAGCTAATTATTCCTAAACTTATAGCCAAAATTTAGGTTGTTTGCCACTAGACTGTAGATCAAGGTGGCTGTGAAGAGAAAGAAATGTGATAGAAACAGAAAAATAGGAAGAACAAGGATTGGGCTTTTTTTTGTTTGTTTGTTTGTTTTTCTTCTTTTGTATTTGTCCTCCTCCCTTGGTGCAGTTACCCTAACACACCATAATGCTTAAGTAGTATTATAAGAGAATAAAACAGGTAATAAATAGGCAAGGAAAATTTATATCAAAAACCAGCCAAATAGTAAAGTTAGAAAGCTTAGCTTTGTAGAGTCTCTTGAAATTGTGTAATATCTGTTTTGCTAGGCTCCCTCAGACTCAGTTAAAACAGCTCCAATCATTTCAAAATACTGCACTTTCTCAGGCAAAGAAGTATGATCATATTACCCCACTTTTGAGTGAATACCACTGGCTTCCTGTTGATCGGCGCATTTAATTCAAGGTTCTCGCACTTGCACATAAGGCCCTTCATGAGTCCACCCCTCTTTACTTGTCTTCCATCATTGTCCCATATGCTCCTAGACACATTCTTAGATCACTTGTTCTACCTTCGCCAACCAGAGTAAAATTTGAATCTGCATGCCATACCGCTTTTTTTTTTAAACTTAGCCCCAGCCTTGTGGAATTGCCTTCCTTTACACTTTTTTAAGCGTTTCTTGAAGGCTCATCTCTTCACCCAGGCCTTTGGGATCACTCCCCCATCTGAGCTGTGAAACTGATCGTACCTGCAAGTTACTATAATCTTTGTTTGCCTTTGTTTTGTTACCATTTTACCTTTCCTTCACATTCCTGCTTTTAATGAAGTTCCAGTTCTGCTTTTTTAAAATTAATTTTCAGAATAACATTATAAGTTAAAGCACTTGCAACAGAAAAGGGGGACACTTCTAGAAATACTACACAAAAGAATAATAAACAGATAGAATTCAAAAAAGTAACCCCTCCACTAGCCTACAATATAGGGATCCAAAAAAGGAAACTAAACCAAACTAACCAAAGAAAAATTGCAGACATACAGTCAGACACTCAATACACAACCAAGGAGACCCGCTCATTCACCCCCACAGGACCCTTAGAATTCAAAAAGGAAATCAATAGAGAAGGATAAAGAAAAATAAAGGAATTGCCTTGCAGTTTCAGCATGCACTTACATGGATACTTTAGGAAATATAAACCCCCAAACTGTAGAACCCGTGGGCTCAGGACCAGAAACTCTTTCCTGTGATGGCGGGTTTCCCTAGCAAGGTCCAGAAAAACCTGAACAATACACCCCTTAAACATCAAGTTTCTTTTCCTAAAAAACAACCTCAAAAGCCATTCTCGGTCAGGAACTAAAGCAAAGGTAACTAAACAGATTGCAGGCCTGACACTAGAGGTATCTGATATTTCTAACAACTCTGAAACATTTAACTCATCAAATTGCCCAAGCCCAGTAGCCTCAGCATTAGCCAAGGACTTCTGGCCCCTTGGAAGGTAATACTTTTTTGCAATAGGAGGACATGAGTCCACAGGGACTTCCAAGATTTCCACCAGATGCTGTTTAAACATTTCCGTAGCTGAAATAATAGGGGAACAAGGAAAAGTTAACCAAATGAAGATTGGCAAGCTTAATATAATTGTCCAACTGCTCCAACCTAATTTTCAATTGATTAGAGTCTTTAATAAACATGTCAAAGTCTCCAAACGTTGAGTTCTTACAGTAACATCTTCCACCCTATTTTTCATCAAACTCAAATCCTGCACTGATTGTGCCAAACACAGTATTAGAAGTAACCAGTCCTTGAATCCCCAATATCTGGGTCATAAGAGCCTCTCCAAGATGATTAATGGCTGACCAGATAGTCTCCAGGGTGAATTGTTCAGGACGCTATAATGGAAAAAGTGCTCCAGCCCCACGCTGCACAATTGGCAACTCTGCACTGGTCTGCAGGCCCAAAGGGGGGTTCCCAACACCATCTCCAAATTCCACAGCAGAGCCTCCATTCTCGAAAGCCAGCCCAGACTGTTGCTCCTACAGACAAACACCACCTTCTGCCATGCTCCGTGAGGGCAACCACAGCAAGAGCAAAAGAACTCCCAACACTAGAGAGTCCAATGTCTCTGCACTTCCACAAGCCAAATCCAGGCACAGCTGTTTCCAAAACCAGTGTGCTTCTGGGGGCATGAGGTCACTGCTCAAGGGAGATGCTGAGCTCCCAGCCCCAAGCATCCTTCAGCCGAGCTTCCGTCCCCAGATACTGGCTGCAGCTCCTGGCATCAAACAAAGGAATCCAAAGGACCGAAAACTGGAGCTGAGGTCAGCATGGCAGCCTGGGGTAGCGCACCGTGCTTTGCCTTCCTCTTACGACCCATCAGAAACAGAGCTCAAGAGCCAAGAAGCCGCCTACCGCCATCTTGGATCCCAGTTCTGCTTTTATTTGGTGTTTTAATTAGTGTTTTATTTTATTCATTAGCTTTATTTTTTATCACTGTAAGCCGCACTGTATGCACTGCCATGTGCGGAATGTCAAGAAGTAATAAACCATAACTATATGTGAGGAAATCACAAAAATAGGCGATTGCAAAAAATTGGTGCATGATAGGAAACTTTCAAGGTGATTTTCCTGATCGGCAATCCAAAATCCATAAGATACATCCAAAAGTGTTCAGGAAGCAAAATCTTCATTGTCCAGTGGTTCAGCTCCTCTATTTCTTTCACTCATGAGGCCAGTATTCAAAACTTATGGAGGGGAATTTTAGAAGGGATATCCAAATGCAATCTGAGACATCTAAGCCAGAACATCTGAAAAAAAGCAGGTACGCCCAGGTGCAGATATGATTTCACAAACGAGGATGTGCCCGGTATTGACATCTGTGGAGGCATCTACATAGATGTGCCCAGACTAGTATTTCAGAAACTGGACATCTAGGACTAGTCTAATGATTAGAGTGATGGGCTAGGAAATTCCACTGCTGCTATCATTCAAATTGTGCTGAGTACTGGGAAGGATGAAGTGCTTTCTCCTCTACACCCTCCGGATGTTTTTCAGCCAAACTGAACACGTCCATGTTCCTAAAAACTCCCCAGTCATACCTCTGCCACACCCCTGTTCAAACTTGGACATCCTCACGCTGGGGAGGTCCACAGAGCCAGCTTCTAAAATGGCTCTGGAGACATCTCTATGCTTTGGATGTCTCTATACCCATTACTGGTATGTTCAAAGCATGAATAGGGCTTCCAAAATGACCCTCTTGCTTTCTATTAATCTATGAGGAATGCCCATTGACACAACTAATATTCGAATATACGCACCAACAACAGATGCAGAAGAGGACAAAGTTCTATGAACAAGTACAAACTGAAATTGATAGAACGAGCAAACAAGATATACTGATAGTCATGGGTGACTAGAATGCAAAACTTTAAAAAAATAAAAGACAGCAAAGTGGTTGGAAAATAGCTTAATTATCCATCATCGGCTGGAAATGTATGATAATATGTTTCGTGCTAAGAATATTCGACTGTTAAATTTTCCTTGTTGTCGTCTTCTATCTGCTGAGATATTGCTTCGTAAGTATTTTAGGGAAGTTTTGGGCTTGGCTTCGGCCGATTCCATAGCTATCTCTAAAATATATTACTTGACTGGTCAAGGGCTGTCTGTGGGTCCTCCAGGGGATTTCGATGTAGTTCAGGCCCGTGATGGACTTGATCTTACTCAATTCTTGGAGGACTCACAGGACAATATTGCTTCTCGTGCTACTTTGATCGTAGGCTTTGTCTCTGATCAGGATAAGATGTTAGTTTTTCGTAGTTCCTTTAAAAATAAGTCTGCTCTATTTTGTGGTGCTGGGGTGCAAATTTTTCCTGATGTTTGTCGGGCCACACAAACTAGGCGGAAGGCTTTTTTAGCCCTAAAACCTAGGGTGTTGGCCCTGCCTGCTATTATTTTCTTAGATATCCGTGCAAGTGTCTGGTTACCTATCAGGGTTCTAAATTTGTTTTTCTAGATCCAGTTCAGTTGGGCAGTTTTTTGAATGGTAAAGAGGGCCAAGGTAATTGATTGGTCTAGGGTAGGGAACTTGTTAATTGCTGTCTTGTATTTAGAGCTATTGCTCTTGCTATTTCCTTTAGATTTATTACTTTAGTAATGTCTCCCCATTTATTCTGGGCTAGGGATAGAGTGTTTGCTGGATAATCTACTTATGGTACATTTTTATGTAACAACTTTAGTGTTGTGTGATTTTGAAAATGCTCTTGATTTTCTTTGCACTTGCTTTTTGTAAGTTGTTGAAAATATTATAAATAAAATTTAAAAAAAAGCAATGGCACATGCAAGGAAATAGAATCAGAAAATATCAGAGGAAGAACAAGATCGGCTTTCTTAAAGCTAGAAGAGTTAAAGAGAAAATTCCAGCCTTGAATTGGAATACTAAAAAGTGCTCAAGGATCCATGTTGAATAATGCTGCAAATATCAAAGAAAGGTGAAAATAATACACTGAGACATTATAGCACAAAGATCAAGTGGATCAACCAGTACCTTAGGATCAGGAATCACTGATGAAAGAAGTCAAAGAAAAACTGAAAGCATTAACAAAGCACTGTACATTGAAGGCATTCCCACAGAAGTATTATAGCAATAAGATGCAGCTGTTACAATGTTTACATGGTTCTGCAAGGAATTTTGAAAGACAGCATCATGGTCAACTAACTGAAGAAAGGTAATCTAACTGACTGGAAATTATCACACAATTGCTCTGATCCCATACACCTGCAAGACTTTACTCAAGATCATTCAGTGGAGACTACAACCATACCTATCACAAGAACTGCTTGAAATGCAAGCAGGGTTCAGGAAAGTGCAAGGAACAAGAGGCATCGTCACAGATGGGAATTGAAAGGCCACGGGTCCCCGTCCACGCGGCCGCCGGTAACCGGGGGGCGGCAGCTCGCTCGCGCCCATGCGCTTTGTCGGCCGTCAGGACGCCAGGAAGAGAGCGGCGGCTGGCAATCCCATTGGCTCCCGCTAGCGTTTTTTGAATGGGCGGGAGCCAATGGGGAAGATGGGACCTCGGGCGGGGGGGAGGTAGTGCGGGGACTCGGCGCTTCTTCTGCCTCTTCATTTGCCGAGGCGAGAGGAGCCGGACGCATGGCGGGACGAAGAGAAGCCTTCTAAATTTGAAATACTAAATTTAAAATAATAATTGTAAAATCATCCTAACTGAATTGCCTGGCGCTGCTGCTGGCTGCTGTCTGGGCAGCGTGGGGGTGGCCGGTGTTGTTTCCACAGGAGCCTGTCAGCTGCGGATGAAGGGGACAGCGTCATGGCAGCGGTGAGGCCGTTGGCTGCAGGACGAGCTGGTGTCAGCTGCTTTCCAGGCCTGAGAGAGTCGGTGTGTGTGCCACTGGTGAGTTTGAGGGGGGCTGGTGGGCTGTGTTTGTGCAGGGCTTGATTAAAAAACAAAACAAAAACATAAGTGAATTATAAAAAAAAAAAAAAAAAACACAATTTGAAAGGCAATTTAAGCCTTTAGGTTAGTGATGTCGGGCAGGGGAAAAAGAGGGGGCCCAAGAAGGGGAAAAGGGTCGGGCAAGGGCACTGATAGTGGCGCAGGGGTGTGTGAGGCTAATTCTCTTGGGCCTGATGGGCTTCAAGTGCCTGTGGGAAGAGGGGTGTCCGGGCCTTGCAGGGGGCTTCCTGGGCCACTGGCTGCAGGCTCAAGGGGGAAGGGGGGGCCAGGGGCCAAGCTCCTAGCCGTAGCAGAGCACCCGGACGGGGCTCTCTCTCTCCAGGAGGCTCAGGTCGCGGGGGCAGGTGCTGCGGGGGGATTCGGGCATTCTGGTGGTTCGAGGGAGGCAAAGTAGGTCTAGGGGCCTGGCAGGTGGTTTGTCCGGGCGGGGGGAGACTCCTGGGTATGTAGGAGCCCCGGGGGGGGTGGTATGGTCCCTGCGGGGGGGAGGGGGAACGTCCGCACAGGGGTGGTGCCGGGTGGGCGCCTCCCACCCCAGGGGATTTAGGAGGTGCTATGGGGGGAGGTAATTCGCCAGCTTGGGAACACTGGCAGGGTGGGGGTCAAGGCTCTTCCCGTGCAGAGTGGCTAGGGGCGTGGCGATCTCCGTGGGCTCTGGCGGGTGTCCCTTCGCCTTTTCCTGTTTTTTCTCCGCATGTATCTACCGGTGGGCCCTACGGGGGGCATCCTTGGATGGGTGCTTCCAGACAGAGGGACGGCATGACGGTGAGCACTGACGGGACTCCCTTGCCTGGCGGATCGGTGGGAGGAACGGAAGCTTCGACGATACTGTGACCGGAGACGAGCGCGGAGGCGATGCAACAGGAGACCGGTGTGGCTACCAAGGTGGCGTCAACGGATGCAGGTGAGTTGGATGCTGGCGCTGCACTGCGGGATGCTGGCGCTGCGGTAGAAAGTGATACTCGGTCGGCCGCTCGGGGTAAGAAGCGGGCTAAAAAGCGTAGGAGGCATTCGTGTCATCGGCGTAGGCGTTCTCGATCCTCCTCTTCCTCAACCACTGAGTCTTCGTCGAGTTCATTATCGGAAGAACGGGAACGTGGTCGGGAGGTCAGGGGGGAAGCGGGTGGGGCCGGACAGGTTGGAGCGGCGCCTACGGTGGTGGATTTCTCTGAGTTGTGGGAGGGAGTGCCAAAAAATTTTCGGCGGAAAATTCAGAAGCGTCGCTATTTAGATATTTTCCGATTACTGGAAGATCGTAAGCGGTCAGGGGACAGTCGGCGGAAGCGTACGGTGGACGAGAAGGCTGGTAGGGTCCGGAGAGTGGCGCAGAATGTCGTGAATTGGACGCGGGCCTTCTTACGATTGGCTAGTGTGTGGGGGCATTTGCATCCGGAGCAGTATGGTATGCTTCTGGCTTACGCAGATTCCATCTTAGAGGCATCTCAGACTCATGAGGTTTGGGCTTGGCTCAACTATGATGAGAAATTTCGTGATAAGATGGAGGAGAATCAAATGTTATCCTGGGGAACACAAGACATCAATCTTTGGCTGACGCAGATGGCGATCAGACCGGCGGGCGGAAGTTCCAGCATGATGAGAGGCGGGCTGTCGGTTCCCTCGAGTGCGGGCCGGCCCTTTCGATCAGGCGTGCCCTCAGGGGGGCAGAGGACTACGGGGGGGGGGAACTGGGGACTTGTGCTGGCGGTTCAACAAGTCCTCATGCCCCTTTCCGGATTGTAAATTCCGGCACGCTTGCTCCATCTGTAACGGTGGTCACTCCGCACTCAAATGTGTCAAAAAGAGTGTCGGGGGAGCCCCGGTGCTGCCACGCAAGTAAGAGGGGTTTGTGGAGCTTGGCGCCCACTCCGGTTGAGGTTGGTGTTTTAAGTCCGTGGCTTAAGAGGTACCCTAAGAAAAAGGTCGGCGTCATTTTAGAGACTGGGTTTCGGGAGGGGTTTCGAATCCCTGTGGTGGGCAGGGTAGCGGCACAACAGGCTCGGAATTCGCCTTCCGTTCGACGGTTTGCGCAGGTGGTGCGGGAGAAATTGGCCAGCGAGATTGCTTTGGGCAGAGTAGTGGGCCCTTTTGGGGAACGGCCTTTTGCTGAATTTGTGGTATCTCCTTTGGGTATCATTCCGAAGAAGGAGGCTGGGAAGTATCGCTTAATACATAATCTTTCCTTCCCCATTTTTTCCTCAGTCAATGATCACATTCCTAAGGAATTGTGCGCAGTGCGTTATGCCTCCTTTGATGAGGCAGTGGAGCTGGTGTGGGTGTGCGGGCCTGGGTGCTTGCTGGCGAAGGTGGATATTGAATCAGCCTTCCGTTTGTTACCAGTGCACCCATCGGCTTTTCATTTGTTGGGGTTTTGCTTCGAAGACAAATTTTACTTTGACAAGAGCATGCCTATGGGTTGTTCGATTTCCTGTGCTTATTTCGAACAGTTTAGCTCGTTTCTACATTGGGCATTTGTGGACTGGGTGGGGTGTGCCTCTGTGGTGCATTACTTAGATGACTTTCTCTTTGTTGGTGCCGGGCAGACGGGGCAGTGCATGGCGTTGTTGGAGGGTTTTGTGCAGTTGGCCCGTGTGCGGGGCGTTCCTTTGGCTGCTAGTAAGACTGCGGGCCCGTCGACTACCCTTACCTTTTTGGGTGTTGAGTTGGATTCCGTGGCAATGGTAGCTCGGCTGCCGCAAGAGAAGGTCTCGAAGCTGCGGGTGTTGGTTGCGAATGCGTTGGTTTCCCGCAAGCTGACCTTGCGGGAAATGCAGTCTTTGTTGGGTTCACTTACTTTTGCTTGCAGAGTTATCCCTATGGGGAGAGTCTTCTTGCGGCGGCTGGCCGCTGCTACCGCCGGCATTGCTAAGCCCCACCATCGGATTCGGTTGTCAAGCAGCATGCGGGCAGACTTGGGGATATGGGATGCGTTTCTCAGTGACTTTAATGGTACTACGGTCTTGAGAGCCCGGGAGATGACTTCTGTGGATTTGCAATTGTACACGGATGCAGCAGGGGGTTTAGGCTTGGGTATTTACTTTGGGGGTTCTTGGTGCGCGGCGAGTTGGCCGCAGTCCTGGCGGGACGGCAGGCTTACGAAGAATATTACATTTCTGGAGTTGTTCCCCATTATGGTGGTGCTGTCATTATGGCCTGATAAACTGCGGAATCATACCATGCGTTGGTGGTGCGACAATGAAGCCATGGTGTCTGTGATCAACAATTATTCCCCGAGATGCAGGCCGGTAGCCGATCTGATGCGGCATGTGGTTCTCGCGTGTTTGCAGTTGAATGTAGTGATTAAGGCTCGTCATATTTCAGGGAGTCATAACAAGATTGCTGATGCTCTTTCCCGTTTTAAGTGGGAGCTGTTTCGTACCTTGGCGCCCGATGCGGACGAGGAGGGGACATCGGTCCCGGAGCACTTATGGCGGATTGGCCTCGGGACATGATGGAACTGCTGAGGAACTCAGTATCATCGGCAACTTGGGTAGCGTATGAACGGGGCTGCTGCAATGTGGTGTCCTTCTTGGCGCTGCAAGGATGGCGGTGTGGCCCAGCCTCGGATCAGCTGTTGAGTCAGTATGTATCAGCGGCGAAGGCTGCGGGACTGTCGCGGGCTACCGTCCGTCGGAATTTAGCGGGATTCTCCTTTTTTGAGCGGGCCGTCGGGTGGGGGGCGGCGGGCGGGGGATTTTTAACGCGTAGACTCCTGCAAGGTTGGGAGCGGGCCTGCCCTCTGCCTCGGGATTGGCGGCGCCCCATAACGTACGACTTGCTGCGACGTTTGTGTGGCGCATTGCCTCGGGTGGTTTCATCCTCTTATGAAGGGGTGCTTTTTCAGGCTGTTTTTTCGCTAGCCTTTTTCGGTGCGTTTCGAGTGGGGGAATTAGTGTCGGAATCGGGTATGATTTGCCATGGGAGAGAGGTTCAAGTACATCAAGTGCGTTGGACTGGGGGCGGGGTTCAGATACTCCTTGCCCGTTCCAAGACGGATCAGGCGGGGAGAGGCACGTGGGTGGAATTGGCTGCGGTACAGGGTTCCCCCTCTTGCCCGGTTGCCCGACTAAAAGCGTACTTACGCGTGCGGCCTGATACTGCCGGTAGTCTTTTTATACATCAGGACGCGCGGGTGCTTACGCGTTTCCAGTTTTCGGCAGTGCTGCAGCTGTCGTTACGCTGTATCGGCGAGGATCCGGGGGCATTCGCTCCTCACTCCTTCCGGATTGGGGCAGCGACTAGTGCTGCAGCGGTGGGTCTGCTGGAGCAGGAGATTCGTCGGATCGGGAGATGGAGGTCGCAGGCCTTCCGTAGTTACGTGCGTTTGTAGGGGCGGTGGGGGGGGCACTAACTTTATTTTATCCTTATTTATTTTATGGCCACTCCTATGTGTACTGGGCTGGTCGGCGAGCAGCGGCGAGGCCTATAGGGCTGAATCTGGGACTTACGGAGCTGGCGGTGACCGTCACATGGCTGGGTGAGCGCGGACTGCGGTGGATCCAGCTCTTGCCTTTGCTTCGGCACCACCAGCGCTCGAGAGGCGTGCCAGACATCTTGCTGCTACACTTAGGAGGCAACAATCTGGCATCGTGGACTTGCCGACAGTTGATTTGAGCAGTGCAAAGGGACTTGGGGGTGGTGTTGGGGATGTTTCCAGGCATTATTTTGGTTTGGTCGGATATCATTCCAAGGCCAGCCTGCTGGGCTCAGCGACGGTGGTCACGGGGGGTGTCTAAGATTAACCGTCAAATCGGTCGGTGGGTGGGGAGCTGGGAGGCAGGCAGATCCTTCACTCTTGGGTTGAAGTGGCTTGCCCTGGCCTCTATAGGCCGGATGGGGTCCATTTGTCCCCAATTGGGTTGGATTTACTTCTTAATGATTGGCAGGAGGCCTTGGAAGGTATTAGGTTGCGGACGGTGGCTGGTCGCAGCTTACCTTTTGGGGGCGGCTCAGGTCATGGCTGACTTGAGCCAGTGGCAGGATCCCGGAGGTTTCCGGGGTCCGGAGCCGGAGGCAAGCATGAGGGCAGGGGTGGGGTACCCCCGACCCGGTTAATCCCTCAGGTTTTTGCTAATAATATGGCAAAGCCGGAAGAGGGAGGGCGTGGAAAATTGGTTTGGCCTGTGCCCGGGGAAGCGGAAGCGGCGTCACCTTGCTACTAACATGGCTGGTGAGGGCTCGCTCTGCTTTGGGGGGGGGGGAGTTATAATGCGTTAAGTTGTATTGGTTGGTTTGTTATAAGAAAAAGGTTATTAAAGCTGTGACCAGTTAAGACCAAGAGGTGTCATGTGTTTTTGTGCTGAATATTGTGGTTTGGAGGGTAAGTTATTGAGGTGGGGGGAAGGGCGAGAGGCGACATGTCCGCCGTACCCGGTTAAGAGATCCTTGAAAAGAATACTGAAATGATATCTACATGTGTTTTATTGACTATACCAAGGCTTTTGATTGCATAAATCATGAAAAACTCTGGGCCATATTAAGAAGCATGGGTGTAAAGAAGTTCTCATGCACAATCTTTACACTGACCAAGAAGCAAACGTTTGAACAGAATAAGAAGAAATTGAATAGCTTAAAAATGGCAAGGGTGTACAACAAGGCTGCATAATTCCTCCTTATCTGTTCAATTTATATGCAGAACAAATCAGAGATGCAGGACTGTATGAAGAAAACAGAGGTGTGAAAATTGGTGGAAGGCTCATCAACAACCTTCTTATGTTGATGGTACCACATTACTGGCTGAAAGTGAAGATGATCTAGGTCAAGAAAGAGTATTATAATGGGCATGTACCTTAATGTGAAGAATACAAAGATCCTGACAACTGGAAAAATCAATAATTTCTTCCTGATGGAGAAATAGAAATAGAAGACAACTTTGACCTGCTTGGATCCATAATAAATAAAACGACAAGCAGTCAAGAATTCCAAAGATGCATTACTCTAGGCAGATCGGCCATAAACAACCTAGACATGATTTTCAAGTGCAGAGATGTATTTCTGGATACCAAGATTTGACTTGCCCAAGCCATAATATTTTCTATAGAATCATATGGATGCAAAAGTTGGACAGTGAAGAAGCAAGACAAGAAGAAAATCAACGCCTTTGAATTATGGTGCTGGCATAGAATATTGCGTATACCATCAATTGGTACTGGAGAACATCAAGCCTAAGCTTTCTTTGGAAGCTCAAACAACAAGACTTTGACTTTCATACTTTGGATACACTATGCAAAGAAAACAATCATTAGAGAAAGACATTATGCTCAGCAAGATTAAAGGTCAGCACAAAAGAAGAAGACTGGCAATGTAATGGATCGATACAATAACAGAAGCTATGCATGCCACTCTTTATCAATTAGTCGCCTGACTGAAAATCTGAACACAGTTTAGGGCAACTATCCATAGGGCTGCCATGAGTCAACACTGACCCGACAACTCTTAACAACAACTAAATCAGCCTTCTCTGGATATATTCTTCTTATGGGAAGAAAAATACATCTCCTTATTTCTTTTAAGTCAAAATGTCTCTTTTTTTTCTCTTTTGCTCCACCTTTATCTAATCTGTTGTTTAAAGAATCTGGAATTTGTGGTGTTACAAGTCTTTTGTTCATAAGGTAAAAAATATAAGGTTGGAAATACAGTGCATAAATGTTAGGGTAAAAATATCAAAATGTAGAAATCAGATATGGTTGATATTTTCCTTATGCATTTCATTATTTTTACAGGGTAATCCTTCAATTTTGGAACAAACCAACAGAAAATCCAAACTTCCTCTACAGGTAGAAAAGCGAATGTACAAAATAAAAGTTGAGTTCTACATTACAATCAAGAGGAATAAAGCGCTAAATATTACTTGCACCATTCTTAGGAATTTAACCTTTCTTTTAAGGTTCTTATAAAGCATGTGTTGTTCACTGCACTGTCTTACTTCATTAGCATGTTTTAGTGTAAGATTAATGATTTTAGTGTCTTGTAAAGGGCTAAGCTGAAGAAAAAAAGTTTCCATACAGCACAAAACGCAACTTTCATTTAATGTATATAGCAAACTCAACCACATCACAAAAAACAGAACTGTTTTCTTAAGTCCCACATTTATGACATTTCAGTCTGTCTGAGCAATAAATCATTGTAGTCAGAATCCCAATGAAAACGTTTCCAACATTTACAAAAGTAGTATGTTTTTACAACTGTAAAAGAACAGAAGCAGACAAGAGACATAATAAAATAATTTGTCATTTCTTGAATCACAGTTAGCAGAGGTAGACACAAATATATCACTGTAGCAATTCTGAAAAGTATCTGTACAGGTGCAAAGTCAGACAGCTTTGCACTCATGTTCAAAGAGAAACTATAAACATACTTTCTCTTTGAAAACTGCCTAGAAGAAAAGTACCTATAGAGATTTCCCATTACTTTATCTCAGATATTTTTTTCTGGGTAAAACAAAGCACCATGTTACTATAGCTTGTGAAGGTAATTGTCAGTAGCAAATGAATATATATAAATACTTGCTAGCTCCAGGGGTAATTGCTATACCCCTTTTTCCCCAAGATTCTATAAGTCTATCTGGCAAAGGAATCACATGACATAAAGGGAACCAACCCTGTGTTTGTATATAAATTAGACTTTTTTGCTGATAGAAAAATAATGCAGATAGAGAATAAGCTCATTTTCTGAGGTAGCAAGTTATGTAGCCCTATAATTACAATTACCAAGATAATAAACCACTGTATTAACAACCAACATCATTGATTCACTCTGCACTCAGACATACAGAAATTAGCTGTCTGGCTAGGCTAGGCCCACACACCTAGGAGAAGTCAAACAAGTACCTTAGTTTTTGCCAGAAGGATTATTGTAACTGGTTCTGAGAAGTCGTCTCAGGAATGGCACAAATTCCAAATTATGACAGTGGTCCAATGCAAGTTGCAGACAGTCCGGGCGAGCTGTGCGATAATACAGAGCTTCAGGTCTGTGGGAGAGATCCACTCCTTCCCGAGGTTAGTTCTTGTCCTTGCACACTATCTGACTTTCCAGCTGGAGACAGGCAGGCAGTAGGACTAGATACTGCAGAGAGAAAACTGCCAGTGTCAGGGAGCTAAGTTAAAGTTCACAAAAAAGTGTTCAAAAGTTAAGTGTCTGCATTCCTCTGTGTCCAGCGTATAATTATTCCTCCTACACAGTGATTGGCTGGTCTCAGATCTTGTATGTCATCTTCAGCAAATCACGTAACAGTTGCAGGTGGTCCTTCTCCAAACAAAGGTCCATGGTGAGAAAAGATGCTGGTATGCAGGTTCATGCACTGTTGCAAATATTAGGACCAGTAAGATGAGAATGGGCCTAAGCATTGAGTTCTCTTGTATGTAGTCCTAAACAATAACTCTGCTGTATGGTACATAAAATTTCAGAACTGCTTGATCTTCAGCTTTAATGCTTGCACGGCAGAAAAGAGATCTATCTTGTAACAGGAAGCCATGTTGTTTGGTTCAGGCTTTAGTTTCTGAGCAGGCCCCAGTGGTACTAGCCCTACAAGCTTAGTGTGTGCTCAAAGGCAAATTTTAGATAGCATAACCAAAGAGGAATTAAGATGTCCAGGTCACAAGCATGGAAAATTCCCATTATATTTGACAGAAGGCTCTGTCAGATGCTTAGCCTCTTGTAAAATACATGTAAGGATGTGCAGAACTGCACAGTGGTATCTCTTCATGTCCAGCAGAAGCAGCAATTTTAAAAATTTACACGTGGAAAAGAAAACATGCACCTTTACCCCACATGTGCATGGGAGCAGAGCAGCTGTTTACAAATCGCTGCTCCTGATATCCATGCACAGCACATCCTAATCCTTCCCACTAGCAGCACAAGTCCTCCCTAATTGCCCCTCCAACATCCAAGCTCTATACTCACTCTCCCTGACATTCGAGCACGCCCCTGAAACCCCATCCTACATCATCCAATCCGCTCAAACCACCTTATCTGATCCCTCCCAATTATGTCCTTATTTTGCATCCTGACCCCTAGCAGTATTACTGTAAGATTACAGCTTGGGGTAACAGGTACCATTTTAGAACACAGGGTCAGTTGAGTAAGAGCAACAAGGGATCACTCCTGTTCCCACTAGACACCAGGGGCCCTGGTAAGAGCTGTGAACAGGATCGGGACTGAGAGAATGGAAGTCTTTTGGAGAGGGACTGTTGGAGGGGTTCTTGAAGCTGGGGGGGTCAGATGGAGGGATTTTTAAGCTACTGGGGGGTTGAGTGAGGAATCAGATGCTGCAGGGGGGCTTGGAGGAATTGAATGTTGGAAGAAGATTGATGGAGAGGCCTGATCTCAGCCTTTTCAGCTGCCCCTTCAAGTAAGTACTTATTTTTGCCTCAGGGCAGCTGTAAATGCCGATGTATAGATTTTTCTGCATCAAGATGGACAGTCGGGGATATTCAATGGCACTACTCATGTATGTGCCATCGAATATCCAGTTAGCAGGCATTTACACAGTTAATTGGCTGTTAACTGGATGTTCAGCAAGTTTGGATAAGACAGATAGATTGGAGACCAGACAGTAATTAGATGAAACAAGTTGATCGAGATTGGATTTCTTCAAAAGTGGACGAATAATGGCTTGTTTCCAGACCAACTGAACTTAAGCGGATGAGAAACTGTGGTTAATGATAGTTTGTGCAATGGATAGTAAGCCCAAAGACACTTCTCCTACCCATGCAGATGGGATAAAGTCCAAGGTTCAGATTGTTTTATGAATGCTGGCGAACGTTTTCTTCAATGAATGGTCAGTCACTGGGGAGAAATTAGACCAGGTATGGACTGGAACTGCAGATGGAATTTCAGAGGGGAGTAAGAAAGATGAGGGGATGGGCAGGGAGGCACAGAAGTGTTCCAGTAGAAAGCAGGGAGCTAAGCTATCTGGAGGGGGACCTAGCCATGGGCGGAGAAAAGGAGGGATGCTATCCAGAGCAGAAAGCCTTGAGACTGTTAAGAAGAGTGCCCTTGATGAGCATGCGTAAATAGTGATCAGGTTAATATAGTATGCTTTCTTGGCACCAGTTACTTGAGACTGGTAGTATGAATAGGAGGACTAAAAAATTGCCGATGAAGTGGGCTGTGAATTCTTCTGCCAGAGCCTCTCAACTCTTCTCAGCTGACATCTGGCTAGAACCAAATCCTGGTGAAACCAGGGATGACAAGGGCAAGGGCATGGCAGGGATATCATCCTTGGGGCTACTGTTTCCAGAGCTTGGAGAAGTTTGGTGTGCCACATAGCTGTCTGATGATCCAAGGTTAAGGAGTTAAAGACTGATGGGAAGAGAGAGTTTGTTGAGGGAAATTGCTGGAGGGTGGTCAGGGAGAACTTTCGAATGGAGCTGATGATGCTGCTGAAACAGAGGAGGATGAGGTTCTACAAGATAATAATGGAAGGGTAAAACAGGTAGTGATCAGTCCACAGAAGTGTGGTTTGACGAAAACCCAAGGGGGATATGGGGGAGGCATGGGGGGGCTAGAACAAGATCCAGAGTATGACCTGCCTGGTGTGTGGGAAAAAGTATATGTTGTTGGAGATCATGGTCTGACATGAAGAGAACGAAGGCATTGTCACGGGGACATGAGAGACTGTCAAAATGGATATTGAAATCACCCAAAATGATCAGGTTTGGAAGGGAGACAAGAGGTTCGGCCAATAAAAAGTGTACGGCATCCCAGCTGCAGGCTGGGAGTGAAGGCAGAAAATACAGGAATAATAGATGCAGTTCTTTGAGCAGCAGGAGAAGGGCCTTGGGGTAGGTGAAGATCTGGGACATGAATTCCTTAAGGTTATAACTGTTATTCCCCCCACAACGTGACGCATGTGGGAGGGAGAGAGCAGAAAATCCAACTGGGAGGCAACGAGTGAGGGAGGCCTCCTTGCCAGCCATCATGCAGGTTTCAGTCTGCAAAGAAGGTCTAGCAGCAGGGAAACCAAGACAGGGGGAGAAGGAGAAGGAATGGAGTGGGATTGATGTTGGACAGGTACAGCAGTGCACGAAATGAGATTATCTGACTGATGCAAGAGACGAGGGGCATACGGCCGCTGCAGACACAGGTTGCAATGGACCGAGATCCAAGACATCTGATTACAGGCGAGTGTGTTTGTTGACAAGGTACCCAAGGCCAGAACGGAGCAGCAGCAACAGCAGAAACCAAATGGTGGAATTGGGCATAATGTGAGCAGAATCCAGGATCAGTAGATGGATCACCCAGGAGTCGCCCTATGGAAATCACCCAAGGAGCACAACCTGCTACTTGGATGTGCTCCTCCGGCATGCCACTGTGGCGCAAAATGCTGCTCCACAGCTCGATAAATTCCCTCTTTGGATGTCACCTGACTGGTGTCAGATCAGGTGGCGGAGCTTAGCGCTGATAGCGTCAGTGATGTGCAGAGAATGCCACTGCTGGAAGACAGGTAACAAACAAAACAAACAGTTATAGATCCTCTGTACAACACTCAATAACATGGAAAGACACAGCAGAAAAATACAAACAAATAGCAGTGCGTAATGCCACACTGCAGCTCATTAATTCCCTCTTTGGACCTCATCTGATTGACGTCAGATCAAGGGGCAGAGCTTAGCGCCGATTTCATCATAGTAACATAGTATATGATGGCAGATACAGTCCATCTAGTCTGCCCAGCAAGGCGACAAGAGTAGGTGCATCTGCCGCTCTGTGCAGGTCTCCCCTTCCCATGCCTTTGTTTAGGGGTATACCCACTGCTCCGTGTAGGTTACCCCTATTTGTTGAGATAGTTAAATTTATTTTGATTTTATCCTGTTGCTATAAAGGGATCCACTGTGTCTGTTCATGCCATTTTGAATTCTGTCACTGTATTTGCCCCCACCACTTCCATCGGGAGGGCATTCCAAGCATCCACCACCCTTTCAGTGAAAAAGTATTTCCTAACATTGCCTTTCAATTTGCCCCCTTGCAGCTTCATGTTATGCCCTCTAGTTTTACAGCTTCCCCGCCTTTAGAAGAGGTTTGTTTGTTTATTAGGTATTTAAAGGTCTGAATCATATCTCCCCTGTCCCTCCTCTCCTCCAGAATGTACATATTTAGGCTTCAAGTCTCTTCTCATAAGTGTTCTGACATTGGTTCCAAATCATTTTGGTCATCTTCCTCTGAACCGTTTCCAGTCTTTTTATATCCTTTGCGACATACGATCTCCAAAACTGAACACAATATTCTAAGTGAGACCTCACCAGCGACTTGTAAAGGGAAATTAGTACCTCTTCCTTTCTGCTAATTCCTCTTTGTATGCAACCCAGCATCCTTCTGGCTTTTGCTACTGCCTTGTCACACTGTTTTACCACCTTGAGATCCTCAGAAACAATCACCCCAAGGTCCTTCTCCTGGTCTGTGCACACCAACCTCTCACCCCCTATTGCTTACAATTCCTTTGGATTTCTGCTTCCCAAGTGCATAACACTGCACTTATTCACATTAAATCTTAACTGCCAAGTATTAGACCATACTTCTAGCTTTTGTATGTTCTCCACTCCCTCAGGGGAGTCTAATCCGTTGCAAATTTTCATATCATCTGCAAAAAGACAGACTTTTCCATTAAGTCCTTCAGCAATATGACTCACAAATACATTGAAAAGTACCAGTCCCAAGACCGAACCCTGGTGCACATCGCTAATCACCTCCCTTTCATCTGAGTGAGATCCGTTTACCATCACTTTCTGTCATCTGTCAGTCAACCAATTTCTGATCCAGTTCACCACCTTGGGACCCATCCCCAAGCTGTTTATTTATTTATTTATTACAATTTCTTATATACCGCACTATTCGACATCAGCGCGGTTTACAATAAAACAAAAGGACCAGAACAACAGGCTGTTCGGTTTTACAGAGAACAGGTGTACAAACTTGGATAATATGGGTGAACTATTTACATAAAATATCTACAAGTAGGCGTGCTGACACAGTTCTAGATTGATAAGCCTCCTATGAGGAACAGTATCAAAGGCTTTGCTAAAATCCAGGTAGATGACATCCATCGCATGCCCTTGATCTAGTTCCCTGGTCACCCAGCCTAAGAACTCAATCAGATTTGTTTGACAAGATCGTCCTTTGGTAAAACCATGTTGCCTTGGATCATGCAACCTGTTGGTTTCGAGAAAGTCCACTATTCGCTCTTTCAGGAGCCCCTCCATTACTTTTACCGTCACCGAGGTAAGGCTTACTGGCCTGTAGTTTGTCACTTCTTCCCTTTTGTGAAGAGGTACCACATCAGCCCTTCTCCAGTCCTGTGGAACTTCTCCCGTCTCCAAGTATCTATTACAAACATCCTTTAATGGCCCTGCAAGAACCTCTCTGAGCTCTTTCAGTATCCTGGGATGTATCCCACCCAGTCCCATGGCCTTGTCCCCTTTCAGTTTTGCAAGCTGTTCTAAGACATCATCTTCTGTGAATAGTGTGGTATCTACTCCATTCCCATTTTTATATTTGAGAATCACAGGTGGCCCTTCTCCAGGATTTTCTTAGCATTGTTCACCTTTTCAATGTCACTTTCCACAAATCCGTTCCTAGTACTTTTGAGTCCTGCAATTTCACCCCTGATTGTCCTCCTCTCCTGAATACGAAGTATACCTGAAGAAAGTTTTGTCGCCACACTTCACATCTTTAGCCATCTTTTCTTCTACCTCTGATTTTGCTATCCTTATTTCTCTTTTTGTCTCTTTTAGTTTGTTTCTGTATTCCTGTCTGTGTTCCTCTGTTTGCAAGGGTCTGAATTTCGTGAAAGATGTGGTTTTTTGCCTTTATTAGATTAGCCACTTCTTTGGAGAACCAAATAGGCAGCATTCCCTGCACATCGGCGATATTTAGGGAATACTGCCCCTGATTTTAAAAGTATTGCCACTGCTGCATGTCCTGGAGAAGGACAGCAGAGGTAGAAATGGGGGTGGGGGCTGGAACAGGGGGTCACTTGGAATGAGGTTTGCCTAGGGTGCCTCATATCCTTGCACCAGTCCTGATCCTGATGTTTCTTTTAAGTTTACCTCCTTGCAGCTTCATTTTATGTCCTCTAGTTCTCATAGCTTCTCTGTTTTTGGAAAAGGTTTGTTTGTTCATTAATTCCATTCAGGCAGTTAAACATCTGTATTATATCTCCCCTGTCTTTTCTTTCCTCTAGGGTACATACTGAAGTATCTTTTCATATGGTGCAAAGCTCATGCTGCTGATCCCTACAACTGCTTTTTTACCTTAGAAAAAAAAGTGAGCGATTTTTAGGCAGTCTGTTTACCCAGGTAAACAGCCATTTACCCCAAAAAATGATTTTAGAAAACTGCATAGGCAGTTGACAGCTCAGCTGTCTGAGAGGGGGCTAAAGTGGGGCGGGGTAAGGACGGGGCTAGGACAGGGCTGGGATCAACACCTATGTCAGCAGTAAAGAGACAGTGGGGGCACTTTTGAACACAGCAGGGAAGGACATCTTCACTGTGTAACTCTAGTGCAGTTGCACCAGCAGCCTTCTCCCTAGCATCTCTGTTACAGATGGCAGTATGCACACTGAATACACTCAAAAACGTCTGTGCCAAAAAGAACAACATAATGCATCAAAATAATGCAACATATTGAACAGTATTTGCAGCATTCTGGAAATATATGCAGGTATTTTAACACTTGGCTACCAGTTAGCCCATCCCGGAGTTAGAATAAGACCCCCTAGATGTCGGGGGATGGAAGGCCCGGGCAGTGGCAAATGGTGGAGGGGGTGCAGGAGATTCCCTGCAGCCCGACCCTGGCCATGGAAGGCCAGATTGGGGGTCAGGCTGCAGGGAAAGAAGAAAGTCATTGGCGGCCAGAGATTGCGGCTCCTGAATGGAGCCACAGTGCCATGGCAACCGTACGCCATGGCGCCGCGGCTCCATTCAGGAGCCTGACTGCGTTAGCCGGGCAGGAGTCTGTATTTGCAGACTGACCAGAATTGGGTACCGGCCTGCACGTACAAGCTTAGATGCGATTCTAATCCCGACCGGACGCACAGAGGCCTGGAACGTACAGATTGGAATAGGCCTCTTACTGTACCTGAATGTAACTTTGTAACTTGTCTTAAACTGAGCAAAGTATTAGCTAAATCCAGATTCAGACATATTATGAAGTAATACAAAACCTTACAAAAGTCATTCAGGACCTTTAGAGCAAGTCTATTATACCATAAAAGCAGTAACTTCCAGGAGTCACACAATAAGGGTCCTACATAGGAGAAGGCAGCACTGCAAATATGTAATAGACACTTAGGGTTGCCAACCGGCCGGTTTTCAGCCGGCCTGGCCGGTTTTTCCATGGCCAGGCCGGCTGCCGGCACAGATGTAAAACCGGCCCTTGAAAAGCCATTTTTTTGCTCTGACCGCATGATAGGGAGCGGGCAGAGCAAAAAAACGGCTTTTCTCCTGACTCCCGAAGTCCACGGGGGAGGGAGCCAGGGAAGCCCGCGCGAGGCCCGGCTCCCTCTGTACAACCGCCAGCGTGAAGATCCTTTTCCCTCACGCTGGCGGCTCTTTGTGTGAAGCCACGAATGCTGGGAAAGGTTAAAGGGCAATCCCTTTAACCTCTCCCAGGAGTCCCAGCAATCGCGGCTTCACACAAACAGCCGCCAGCGTGAGGGAAAAGGATCTACACGCTGGCGGTTGGACAGAGGGAGCAAGCACCTCACACGGGCTTCCCCGGCTCCCTCTGAAGGCCCTCAGACAGCCATGGGGCTGGTCGGGGGGGGGGGGAGGCCAAGGACTGAATGGGCTGTGATTGGGGGGGCTAGGACTACAAATAGGCTGTGATGGGGGAGGATCTGGACTGGAAATGGGCTTTGGGGGGGGGGGGAACTTGGACTGAAATGGGCTGTGATGGGGGGGAGCCTGGACTGGAAATGGGCTGTGATAGGGGGGGGAAATGGACTGGAAATGGGCTATGGTGGGGGAACTTGCTGGAAATGGGCTGTGATGGGGGGGGTCTAGGACTGCAAATGGGCTGTGATGGTGGGGGGGGGCTAGGACTGGAAAGAGGCTGTGATGGGGGGGACGTGGACTGGAAATAGCCTGTGATGGGAGGGCTAGCATTGGAAATGGGCTGATGAAGAGCTGGAATAGGACTGGAAATGGGTTGATGGGGGCTGGAATAGGACTGGAAGTGGGCTGACGAGGGGGCTAGGATTAGAAAGTGGGGGGCTGGAATGTAACTGGAAAAGAGCATATGTGGGGCTAGGACTGGAAATGGGCTGATGAGGAGCTGGAATAGGACTAGAAATGGGTTGATGGGGGGAGTTTGGGCTGCAAATGGGTGATGGGCTAGAATAGGACTGGAAATGGGCTGATGTGGGGGCAAGGGAAAATGGGACTAGAAGGGAGTGGATGCTGGGTGGGTCTAGAAATATAAGGGAGCTGATTTTGGGGGAGGACTAGAAGGGATGGGGAATGAGAATGGAGAGGGGAAAAGATATTTTGTGTGAAAGAAAAGTCTACGATGGGCCGGGTCTTGGGAGAGTAAGAGGGGATTGAGAATGGAAGGGTGAATTTTGAGTGGATGATAAAGGAATAAGGAAAGAAATGGGGAAAGAGCAAAAGGGAAATGATCAGTATGTTAAAGCAGATATAGAGAGAGAATGGAAAACATCTAAAAGAGAAGAAAGGACAAATGGATAGCTCGCAGAAGACACGAAGAAACCAGAAGAAAGTGACTGGAGCAATTGCAACTGAAAAATAAAATGCCCAAACAGAAGGTAGAAAAATACTTTTTATTTTGAATTTATTAACTGGAATATGTCTGGTCTGGGAAGTGTGTATTGCTAACATCTTTGTGTTTTTGTTTAGTGCAAGAGGAAATTACTTTATAGTTTTATTTCTCCAGTGTTGTACATTTCATGTTTGGCTTTTGGGGTTCCCAGTTTAATTATTATGTGACCAAGGGAGTTAGCCTACACTTATCCTCGGAAATTTTTGTTGGTGGGGCTGGGGTGCAGCATGGTTGGGGCTGGGGGCGAGGCAGGGGTGGGACTAGGGGCGGAGAATGGGTGGAGCATGGCGAGCCACAGGTGTCGGGTTTTTCTCGGTGAAAAAGTTGGCAACCCTATAGACACTAGTACATCAATACATAAAGTTGGAAAACTAAATAGGCCAGAATAATACAGACTGATCCTACAAAGATATTCAGTGATAACAGAACACCTGGCCTCTCTCACACATGCAGATTACAGAAAGACCTTCACCAAGTATAGAATAAGTTACTATGAACTGAAAATAGAAATATGTAGACAAAAATTAAATGCAAACTCCAAGAAGCCTATTCATGCAGTGCAGCACCAGAGAACTAGATGCAGACTCACGCAGTGATGCATTTCCCACTGTATTGTGCAAATGATAAAGATAGCAAATGTAAATTTCAAAAGCTGGTATATTCCAAACACTAAATTAAAAATAAAGGGGGATATTCAGCGGTGGTAGCTAGCACTTGTAAAGTGCATAGCCATCGCTGCTGAATACTAACCCTAAATATTCAATGTCGGAGCCATATCCAACCACCAGCATTGAATATCCGGGTTGCCACATAGCTCAGAAGCTAACCAGGCATCAGCACGTAAATGCCTTTGAATATCCCCCCCCCCCCCCCAAAATTCTTTCTACCTTTGTAGTCTGACAATTTAATTTCTCTACTCATGTTGGTCCCAGTGTCTGGTTTCTGCTTTTCTCTGACCTTCCTTTAACGCTCTTTCAAGGGACTTCTGTCATTTCTCATTTTTCTCTCTCCTCCTGTCTTCTTCACTGTTCTCTTCCATCTTTCCATCCAGCATCTCTTCTCTGTCCTCACCACCTTTATTCAGAATTTCTCCTGTCCCTTTAACTCCCTGTATCCAGCATCTCCTTTCAGTCTCCATACTCCCCTGCTTACTTTATTCACCCCCACTCCTTCCAGCATCCACTCTTTGTGTCCTTAGGCTTCCCTTTTCCACCCCCAAGCCAGCATATCCCCTCTGTCACTTCACTGCAAGCAAGGTAATACTGTGGCTCTTGAATGCAAACTCTCTGCCTGAAGCAGAAATCCAAGGGACTTGTTGGTGGGGCTGGGGTGCAGCACGGTTGGGGCCTTGCTGGGCAGACTAGATGGACCATACTGGTCATTATCTGCTGCCATATACTATGTTACTATGTTGCTATGCCTTAGAGCTCTTTTAATTTTTACTAGCTAACTTGTTCTGCTACATTGCCTAGTGATTTGTATCTGGATTGCAAAATGGGATTTTTTTGTGTGTGTATTCTTAGGCAAGGCTTTTTATTCTGCTGCTAGAGTTCTTTTTCTCCTCTTCCAGCTTTCAGTTTCAAAGAGGTAGGCAAGCTCTTTGATGCTACTGCCCTTCTCAGAGCAGAGATGGCAGCCACCTATCCAAGAAGTGTCAAAGTGTCTTCTGCAGCAGACTAGCTCACCTACTAAAGAAGGCTTTAAACTAGATTTGCTGAGGATGGGTTAAGAACGCCCTCAGGTAAGTAAAAGCCCTCAGGTAAGTAAAACATTAAATACTTCTGTAGAAATGGGTAAAAGGGGCAACATCTGGAAAGCCGTGTGCATAAATGCCCATAGGATGGGAAATAAGATCCCAGATGTTGAGGCTTTAATGGAAGAGGCCGACTTGGATTTGTGGCTGTTACAGAGACATGGTTCATGGACAACCATGACTGGGATGTAATTATACTGGGCTATACTTTATTCAGGAAGGACAGGGTAGGAAGAAGAGGAGGAGGAGTGGCACTATAAGTAAAAAATAATATTATAGATACAGAATTATAGGGCTTATAAGGAAACAACGCAACACTGTGGGTTAAACTAGAAAGAGGTAACAGGAAATCCATTTGCATTGATGTGATATACAGATCTCCTTCACAGGCAGAAGAAGTGGAAGAGATTTAATGGAAGACATACACAATATTGCCAATAAAGGAGAAGTGCTACTGATAGGTGATTTCAAAATGCCAGATGTTGATTGGCACATCCCTACTGTAGTGCCTTCCAGAAGTAAGGAGATCCTAGATTCTCTATAGGGAGAACAATTCTGGCAACTGGTAACTGAACCCACCCATGAAGGGGGCCATACTGGACCTGGTGCTTAACAATGGAGAAAGTGTTTCTGATGTTATGGTGAGAGATCATCTCGCATCCAGTGATCACCAGATGGTGTGGTTCAGTATTAGGGCTAAGGCTGTTAATGTCCATTTAAAAGCGAGGGTCCTAGACCTTAGGAAAATTAACTTTGCCAAGATGGGACAATACCTCAAGGAGTTGTTAGTGGGATGGGAACAGCTGGAGTATGTAGAAAAACAATAGGCAAAACTGAAAAGGAATATTTTAAGGGCAACAAACCTCTTTGTTAGGAAAAGGAGGCCACTATGGCTCTTAAAAGTAGCTGAAAAAGTGAAAAAAAAGAGGATGGCCTTCACAAAATACAAGAGATCACAGAAAGAGAGAGATAAGCATCAATATTTCTAAAGTCTTAGAGAAGGTAGGAAAGTAGTCAGGAAAGCAAAGATACAAATAGAAGAAAAATGGCCAATGCAATAAAATGGGGGAGGACAAGACATTTTTCAGGTATGTTAGTGAGAGGAGGAAGTGCAAAAGAGGTATCATCAGACTCGAAGGTGAAGGGGAGGAAAATGTAGAAGCTGATGAGGATAAAGCAGAATTTATTTATTTAGACAGTTTTGTATACCGCCTTATCCTTCAATCAAAGTGGTCACAACACAATTGGGGGATACATTTAACACGTGGGGATATGAGACACATACACTAATACTTACAGGGAACATGGGCAATGGAGGGTTAAGTGGCTTGCCCAAGACCACAAGGAGCATCTGTGGGACTAGAAACCCCAGTCCTTCCAGCCCAAGGTTGCTGTCCTCTAGTGGGATTTGAACCCCTGACCTTCTGGCCTGAGGTACCTTGCCCCAACCACTAGGCTACTCCTCCCTTGAACTCCCTTTGCTTAACAAATACTTTTGTTCTGTGTTTACAGATGTAGGGCCTGGAGCATGACCTCAGAAAACACACACAAATAGGAACAGAAGTGAAGGGGATCTTGAACAATTTTCAGAAGACTGTGTTCATAAGGAATTTACTAAACTAAAAGTAGGCAAAACAATGGTGCTGTATGAGATACATCCCAGAGAATCGAAGGAACTCAGTGAAGTTCTAGCGGCATCACTGTCAGACCTTTTCAATGCTTCTTTAGAGTCAGGAATGCTCCCAAAGGGCTGGAGAAAGGCACATGTGGTCCCTTTACACAAAAGCAGAAGTAAGGATGTGGTTCAGAACTACGGGCCACTTAGTCTGACATTTGTGGATTGCAGTATCCGAGGCACCATGGTTTTACTAAAGGCAGGTCTTATCAGACAAATGTAATTAATGTCTTTGATTCGGAGGTCAGAGAATTAGACCGAGGGAGAGCCCTAGATGTAGTGTACTTAAATTTCAGTAAAACCTTTGACATTGTTCCACACAGACAATTTACAAATAAATTGAGCACCTTAGGAATCGACCATAAATTGGCTGACTGGGTTAGAAATTGGTTGAGTGGGAGGCAACAAAGGGTACAAGTAAATTGAGCTCACTAATGAGGAGAAGGATGTTACCAGTAGTGTGCCATGGGGATCTGTCCTTGGTCTGATTCTTTTTAACGTCTTTGTTAGTGATGTTGCAGAAGGGCTGTTGGGTAAGGTTTGCCTCTGCGGATGATAACAAAATCTGCAATAGTATTTACACCCAGGAATGAGTAAATAACATGAGGAGGGATCTAGCTAAGCTTGAAGAATGGTCAAGAATTTGGAAGCTGAGATTTAACACTAAAAAATGCAGGGTCATGCATTTGGGCTGCAAAAATCTAAGGGAGAGGTACAGTATAGGAAGTGAAGTACTTCTGTCCATGAAAGAATAGCAGGACCTGGGTGTGATTGTTTCTGATAATATTAAGGTGGCTAAACAGGTAGAAATGGTGACAGCAAAAACCAGAAGGATTCTTGGGTGCACAGGGAGAGGAATGGCCAGCAGGAAGAAGGAGATGATGGTGCCTATGTATAAGTCTTTGACGAGGCCTCATTTGGAGTATTGTGTAATTCTGGAGACCACACCTTCAAAAGGATAAAAAACAGGATGTGGTCGGTGCAGTGGGCTTCGTCATAAGGCATATGGGGGGACAGACATAAAGATTTTAATATGTATACTTTGACGAAAAGGCGGGAGAGAGGAGATATGATCGACATTTAAATACCTCTATGGCATAAAGCACAGGAGGAGAACCTCTTTAAATTGAAAGAAAGCTCTGCAAAGAGGGGGCACAGAATGAAGGTGAAAGAGGATAGACCAGAGTAATTTGCAGAAATATTTCTCTACAGAAAGAGTGGCAGATGCATGGCATAGTCTCCCAGTGGAGGTAGTAGAGACTAGGAGAGTATCTGAATTCAAGAAACACAGAGGATCTATAAAGAGAAAAAAGGGAATATAGTAATTGATATAGAAGGGTAGTCTGGATAGGCTGCATTTTCTTTTTCTGCAGTCATGTTTCCATGTTTCTATATAACCCCTTCTGTCTCTAACCCACCCCAAACCACCAAGTTCCTTTTCTTTCCCCATTCCCAATCCAGCATCTCCTCTTCCCCCACCCACCCAGGATCTTCCTTCACTTGTACCTGCCCCTCTGCACACCCCAAGCCACCATGTCCCCTTTTCTTTCCCCATTCCTAATGCAGCATTTCTTCTTCTCACACCCATCCAGGATTTCCTTGACCCACCTGGCCCAGCCCAGTGTGTTCTTTCAATGCCTTCCTCTGCCCCCATCCTCACCACTGCTTCCTAGCATGACTTTTCAACTGCAGGCTGCGGCAGTAACAAAAAACACAAGACAGGCAAAGGCTGGACACATTCATTCCATGTGTGCTACTGTTGCTTGCTCTACTGGTCCCACTCCCTCAACAACTTCCTATTGTTGAGGAGGCAGAACCAGCACAGCTAGAGGCAGCAGCACACATGGAGTCAATGTTCCTGTACCTGTTTTGCACTTTTTGCTGCTGCTACAGCCCTCAAGTGACAGGTCCCATGAAGAGGCTGCAGCAGAAAAGAGGAAAGAAGGTGACATTTTACTACCAGATTATGAATCCTAACATCCACAAAGCAATGTCCCTGTCATTCCCTTGGCACTATTCCTTAGAAAAGGACAGCAGACAGACCACCTGATTACATGAAAGAGTGACAGCACCTTGGGCAAGAAGGAGGGGATGGGCGAATGTACATGACCTCCTCCAAGAACAAGTAATGATCTCTGTATGACAATGCTTGTAACTCGGAGATCCATTTCACTGAGCAGATTACAACCAAAAAGACAGCCTTAAGGGACAGAACTTTAAGTGTGGACTGCTTCAGATGCTCAAAGGGCTCCAACATCAACGCCCAGAAAACTAAGCGGAGATCCCAAGAGGAAATGACTGAACGCAGGGAAGGATGCAAGTGTCGTACCCCCTGAAGGAAACATGTCACATCCAGGTGTGAGGCTACAGAACGCCCTGCCTTTAGCCCCCTAAAGCATGATAAGGGAGAGGCCTTGTAAAGGCCATCCATAGGAAAGGCAAGCAGGGAAGCAATTCTACATTGCTAGGATGAAACTGAGGCTCACGGCCAGGGCCGGCCAACCACTAGGCAAACTAGGCAGTTGCCTAGTGCAGCAACCTTTCAAAGGCAGCAAAAACAGGTCATTCTAAGCTAAATAATAAATTTTGACAGCCAGAAGGGGTATAAAGCTTGAAGTTCGCCTAAGGCTCCAGCACTTTGGACCAACTCTAGGGCCAGCCCTGCTCACTCGCAAATAGGCATCAGACATGCATGTAGGCAAGAGTGGTAGACCCTCTCCTCGCCTTTAGGAGTGTGGAAATCACATCAGGGGAATAGCCCTTATGTACTAAACATCGCTTCTCAAGATCTAAGCCATAAGCTCAAAGGGAGTTGGGTCATCCAGAAGGATCAGTCCCTGCCGCAACAATTCTCGGGCTCTAGGAAGTTGTAGAGGATGTTCTTGCAGGAGATGCATCAGGTTCCTGAACCACAGCCTCCTTGGCCAATCTGGCACCACTAGGATAACCCTGCATACTCCATGAGCAGCCATGGAGGGAACACATATAGCAGGCACTGCTTTGGTCAGGGCTGAACTAGGACATTGACAGCCTCAGAACCCAAAATGTGCTGCATCAAAAGAGCTAGGAAGTTCCTTTCCACCAAGGGGAACAAGAGAGCCACTATGGCACTCCTCATGCCTTCTTGCCGGTTGGCATATGTGGCATTGTCTGAGAATACCCCGACCTCTCTGCCCCAGACTAGGTAACAGAGCCTTAACAGGGCCAAACAAATGGCCCTTGCCTCAAGGCAGTTGATGGACCATTCTGCCTCCCAGTTGTTCCAACCACCCTGAGCCATTTGGCTTGTGCAAAGGGTTCCCCAGTCAAACAAGCTGGCATGCATAGACAGGAGGAGCCAAAGGGATCACCCAGTGACATGCCCTTACAGAGATGCTGATGCTGTTCCCACCAATGCAGGCTGGACATCACCAAAGGAGAGAAGGGAAGTCTAACCTCATTTCTGACAGCTTGGAGACCAGCAAGACAGCAAGGACTTTTGCAGCATACTTATATGAGCTTGCATCCATTTTTATTGATGCTGTCATCAAGCCAAGAATCTATAGATAATCCCAAAATCTGGGAGCTTGCTGTTCCCAGAAGGCTGCCAGCTGAGACAAAAGCCTTCTCACTCTCTCCTTCGGTAGGAAGACCCCCACCTACATGACTGTTGATCCACACTCCCAGGTATTCTAGTGACATCGAAGGCTGCAAGTGACTCTTCCTATGGCTGATTATCCAGCTGAGACTCTCCTGGAACTGTACCACTTGAGCTGACACCCGACATGCTTCCGACTGTGAACAGGTTCAGATGAGCCAGTTATCCAGATATGGGTAAACACAGATTCTCTTGCACCTCTTCCACCTCCACCATGTCCTTCAGGAATGTCCTCAGAGCAATTGAGAAGCCAAAGGGAAGGGAAGAGCAGCAAATTGAAAATGAGAGCAGAGAATGGTAAAACAAAGGAAGTGCTATTGATCCTCATGGATAGGAATGTGGAAAATGGCCTCGACAAGGTCCAGGGACATGAGAAACTCCCCGCACCATATTGCCTGGATCACTAATTGTAGAGTCTCCATGCGAAAGAGCAAGAATCGCAGGTGGGCATTCACCCCCTTGAGGTTGAGGATTGGACGGAATGACTTGTCCTTCTTTGGCCCCACAAAATAGATAAGAGTATCAGCCTTTGCCCCGCTCGACAGAGGGAACCAGAATGACTGCCTGTAGACTAAGCAATCTTTCTAGCACAGCCTGAACAGTGGCCCTCTTGGCCACACAGCCACATGGGGAGACAACGAAGACATCCAGGATAAGCTCTTTTCATTCTACAATGTAGTCGTGTTGAATGACATCTAGCACCCAGCAAACCTCAGTGACCCAGGCCCACTCCTAGTAAAAACGGCATAGCCTGCTACCCAAATGAGACATCCTAGAATGAGGCCCCAACCCATCATTGAACTAGATGGGGGAAGGTAGTACTGGAGGTGGTAGGTTCCCTGGGCCTTCTAGCTCCATGAATGAACCAGATCGAGGATCAAAAACTGGAATATGAAGAAAAAGTGGGCTTTCTGGAACAATACCAATGGCAATCCTGGGCACTACAAGGTTCCAAGTACCTGGAACGAGGATAATAGATTGACGTCATTGAAAAGGATGTGCCTGTTTGCTTTCCACATCCCTTGGGCTTATCCTCTGGGAGGCAATAAGGTTTGGACTCACTCAAATCCTTAACCAGCTTTTTCGAGTCCTTTCCAAACAAAAGCTTCCCTTTAAAGACAAGCCAGGAGAAGCCCAAATCCACTGCCCAGTGGCTAAGCCACAGCCAGTGTCTCACTGCCATCAATAAGGCAATATTTTTATCTGGCAAATGGACTAAATCATACATGGTATCTTATAGAAAGGCTGTTCTAGGAGGATGGAGGAATCATTCAGAGGGAGCAACTGAATCCACTGAAGGAAAAGAGTAGTTACTCACCTGTAACAGGTGTTCTCCAGGAGCAGCAGGAATCAGTCCTCACTTATGGGTGTCATCGACGCTGATGAAGCCCCAGCGGAGCATTTCCCCAGCTTTCCATGAAAGCCTTTGGGAATGCTGGCATGCATGCGCGGTTCCCTTCCCGCCTAAAGGTGCCATCTTACCTCAGTCAAATGACATAGCTAAGAACAGCACACAAAAATGTAAAAATTAAACTATGTACAACTGCAACTCCAAGGGGAGGAGGGAGGGTAGTGAGGATTGATTCCTGCTGCTCCTGGAGAACACCTGTTACAGGTGAGTAACTACTCTTTCTCCAGGACCAAGCAGGAAGTCAGTCCTCACTTATGGGTGACTCCCCAGCTCTGGGCTACCAGGAACCCAGGCTGAACAAGAAAACTCCCTCTAGTCTCAGCAGCAAAGAAAGGCTTTTCAAGGACACAATCTCCACAGGTAGCCCAACCAGAGGGCAGGAGGGAAGGAGTTGCCTAGACCTAAAAGAGATTCCGGAGTACTGCTTGGCCAAAAGCACTGTCCCTACGGGACTCCTTCTCCAGACAGTAGTGGGCTGCAAAAGTCTGGCTTGAAGACCAAGTAGCAGCCCTGCAGATGTCTTGCAATGGAACAGAACGGAGATAAGCCACTGATGCAGCCATGGCCCTCATACGGTGGGCTGTGACCCTACCCTGCAAAGGAAGGTCAGCTGCCTTGTAAGCCCATGTGATACAGTCAGCCACCCAGATGGACAAGGTATGCTTGGACACAGGCCTCCCCAAGTTATTGGGGTCAAAAGAAAGGAAAAGCTGAGAAGCCTTCCTGTGATCCTGCGTACGTTCAAGGTAGAAGGATAAGGCCCTCCTACAGTCCAAGGTATGGAGAACTGTTTCAGCCTGACTTGCATGAGGCCTAGGGAAGAAAGTAGGAAGAACCACCTCCTGGTTGAGGTGGAAAGAGGAGACAACCTTAGGAAGGAACTTAGGGTGAGTCCGGAGGACTACCCTGTTTTTATAGAACCTGGTATAAGGTCTATCACAGACCAAGGCCTGAAGCTCGCTCACTCTCCTAGCCGAAGTAAGGGCTATCAGAAAGAGAGTCTTCCAGGAAAGGAAGCGTAGAGGGCAAGTAGCCATAGGCTCAAAAGGTGGGCGAGTCAGTTGCTGCAAGACCACATTAAGCTCCCACTCGGGAGCAGGAGGACGTATGGGAGGCATGAGCAGAAGCAAGCCCCTGAGAAACCTAGACACCAAAGGGTGCACAGACAAGGAATGGCCCTCAAATAGGGAGTGGTGAGCTGCCAAAGCAGAGAGGTGGACCCGAACAGAGTTGGACTTGAGACCCTGATTGGACAAGTGCAGCAGGTACTGAAGCACTACTGACACAGTACAGGAGAAAGGATCCTCAGCACGTAGCTGACACCACACAGAGAACCTTTTCCACTTGAGAGCATAGGTCTTTCTAGTGGATTGTTTCCTGGAGGCTAGGAGAACTTCCTCAACCTCGGGAGGCAGGCCCCAGGGAGCCAACACTACCCTTGCAGCCTCCATGCCATCAGATTGAGAGCTTTGAGATTGGGATGCAGCAAGGAGCCCTGATCCTGAGAGAGGAGGTCGGGTTGCAATCCCAGAGGCAGAGGCAGATCCACTGCCAGCTGAAGCAGGAGGGGGAACCAAGGCTGTCTTGGCCACCTGGGAGCTACCAGGAGGACTGAGGCTCTGTCTCGGAGAATCTTGAACAGTGTTCGGGCCACCAGAGGGGTGGGAGGAAACGCATAGAGCAGGCCCTGAGTCCAGGGAATCAGAAAAGCATCTGCTGCTACTCTCAGAGGATGCGGTTGCCTGAAGCAGAACCTTGGCAGCTGGTAGTTCAGTGGACTGGCAAACAGGTCTATGGAGGGAAGCCCCCATCTCAAGAAAATCTTTTGAACCATTTATTAACACATGCAACAGAAATACAAACAAAAAGCAAATACAATCACCCCAACCAAGTCCCACACCCCCCCAAAACCCCCACCCCCCCCGACATAGCACAAAATAAGTATCACAAAACCCCCCCGTGACCTACCTCCCCAAACCCACCACCAACCCCAGCAATCAACACACGTGCCCCTCCTCCCAACAACAACCCCCAAAAAGTCCTTGACAATGTCCATGTCCCCTCCCCCCCCCTCAGTCCAATGTCCATACCCGACCCAACACCCAACCTCCCCCTGCAAGAACACCCCAGCGTAGTCCACACATTGTTCGTCTTGCAATCCCTGAACCCCTGCCCCGCACAACACCCCCCACCAGTCCAAATGTCCATTCTGTCTGACTCTCAGACTCCCTCCCCCCAACCATCCAGAAACAGAGCCCCCTATCCCCATCCCTCCCCCTTCAGGAGGAGCAGCAGCTTCCCCCTCCCTCCAACCCGATCCCTACCTCCTCCCCATCCATCCCATAGAAACAAACACCTCAAAAACAAACCTCCCCACCCCCCCCAAACAAAAAGAAAACATAAGGGCCCCTTGAGCCCATCCCCAACACAGTCCCACCAAAACAAATCATAACTAATCATACAAATCAAAAGCCAAATACAAAAGCAAAACATAACCCTTGTGCTGCCCTGCAATCCAGACAACGGAGCGGGATGCCCAGGACACAAAAAGAACAAACATAAACACTAATAACAAAAATTGGGACGGCCACCCCTCTAAGGAGAAAGGGAAAGCGGACAACCGGTCAAACCCCTCATGGAGCACCAGCTCACCCCCCCCCCTCCCCTCCCGGGAGAAAAACACCCCAAAATCATACCGAGAAGTAAACCCCAGGGAAGGGAAACCAACCCCTCCTATCACACCCCTCCCCCCAGGGATACAAAACAAACCTCAAAGTCCTACAGGGACGAGAACCCCAGGGAACCCCTCCCCCTCACGGGGGGCGAAGGGTGAGGTGACGCCACAGACGCTCCCAACGATGAGCCTCCACCACCCGCCTTTCACGTTGCGCCATGCTGGACACTTCCTCCAGAATGTCCCGCACCACCTCGTCGAGGGGCAGGACCAACCCCCGGGTCGAGACATGACAGCGCGCTTGCCACAGGTGGTAGCGCACTACGGCCGTGACAAGGTAGAGGGTCCCGGAGTCCTGCCTTAGAGGAAAGGACCAGGCCCCGTACACCCACTCCGCATACGTGAGGAGAGAAAGGTCGCGCAGGTGAAGAGCAGCGGACACCAACCGGCAGGCCTCCACGTTGAAGGGGCACTGCCGGAGGAAATGGTCCATGGTCTCCGTCTGCCCCTCACACCCGGCCCTCGGACAGACCCGCTCGGCCTGTGACCTGTACTTGAGGTTGTCCCTCACGTACAAACGCCCGTGGAAAGACAACCAGGCCACATCCCGAACCTTCTTCGGTAGCCGAGGGGAGTTCAACAGCCGAAGGCCCCGCTGCATCACATCCGCCGGACAGTCCCGCAGGGCCCACCGTGGTTGATAGTGAGAGGTGAGAACCATCCGGTATAAGCCTTTCCGCCCCAAGGACTGGGCGAGCGGGTCGGTCACCCCCCACCGCCGAATGAGCCCCACCATCGCAAATACGTACGATGGGGCCTGTTCCCCGCTCCGGCGCACACGTGGGACCGAGGATGCCCCCTCCCACTGCTCCCAGAAGCGGAAGAACCATTCCCGATAGGAGGCCACCCACCAGACCCCACCCCCTTCTCGCATCCTACCCAAGTGGAACGCCATAGACAAGACTGACAGGAAGACAAGGGGGTGCAACATACCCAAACCGCCCTCTGCCCGATCCAGGCAAACGATGTTGCGCTGGACGGGGTTCAGGCGGTTACCCCACAGGAAACAGAAAAAGACGGCACAGACAGACACCTGACGGGACGACGGAAGGACAAAGACCGTGGCCACGTGCAGAAAGAGAGGAAGCAGAAACGTCCCGAGGAGTTTGATCTTCTCCTCGTACGTACACCTCCACCCCCTCCACCGCAGCACCCTACACCGTGCAGTCTCAAGACAACGGTCCCAATTGGCCTCCGCACAGTCCTCCGACCCAAAGACGAGGCCCAAAACGCGGACCTCCCCCACGGGAGGAGGAAAGGGGGCGCAGGAAGGCGGGGAGGCCTCCGAGGGGCCCAACCACAGCGTCTGGCACTTGCTGTGGTTGACAACAGAGTGGGCTACCTCCGAGTACTCCTCCACGGCCTCCCGCAGGGCCTCTACCCCTTCAGTGCCGTCCACGTAAACTGAGATGTCGTCAGCGTAGGCAACGACGGACACCGGGGGCGCACCAGGCGCCTCCAGGCCCCGTAACCCACCTGAGGACAATCTCCGGAGGAAGGGGTCGAGGGAGAAGACATACAGCAGGGGGCTCAAAGGGCACCCCTGCCGCACCCCGAGGCGACACCAAACGGCCGTCCGAGCCACCCGTTAATAAACGGGAAGCTCACCCCCCCCTCGGTACAGCGCCTGCACGACGAAGAGGAAACCTGCGGGGAGGCCGAAGTGCTGGAGCACCACCCACAGGTACCGGTGACTGACTCGATCGAAGGCTTTGGACTGATCCAAGGAGACCAACCAGTGGTCCCGTTGGAGCGACCGGCCTCTCTCCACCACCTCCCGGACTGTGGCGACAGCGTCCAGAACCCCTCTCCCCCGAACGGAACAATACTGGGAAGGGGACAGCAAAACGCCCGACACCTCCACCAGTCGGTTGGCCAAACACTTGGCCAGGATCTTCCGGTCCGCGTTCAGAAGAGAGAGCGGCCGCCAAAAGTCCAAGGAGCTATCGTCCTTCCCCTTGGAGAGCAGCAGCAGGACAGACTCGCGAAATGACCGCGGGAGAAACCCCGTGTCCATGATCTCCTGAAACAGAGAGGTCAGGAAGGGGGCCAGCTGGGCGATGAAAGTGCGATAGAACTCCACAGGGAGCCCATCGCGCCCAGGCACCTTCCCCAACGGCATGGCACGAATCGCCCTCTCCACCTCCACCTGCTGAATCGGAGCAGCGAGTGCAGCAACCTGTGCCTGAACCACAGCCGAATACACCGGGGGAAGGCCCAAGTACTCTCGGATATGGGTGAGGTCCACGGGGCGATCCCCAAACAGGTCCGAGAAGTATTCCCCCACCATCCGCAAAAGGTCCTCCTGGGAGGTATGAATGGTACCGTCCTCGCCCCGCAGGGCCATGACCTCCCGACGCCGAACCCTCTCCTTGCAAGTCAAGAAAGGGTCTGGAGTGCCGACCCCACCGGCCGCCCCCTCAAAGCAGAGGGAGGCATGGCGATCATAAAGCAGGCCACGGAGCTGGACGCGTACCTCTTCCACCTCCTCCCGCGCTGCCCCTCGGGATACCAAACGATCCAGCGACCTCCGGAGGACAGTGTAGGTGAGGTAGCAGGATCGAGCCATGGAGGTACCCCGGGAACGGAAGAGTTGGCGGGCACGCGCCTTCACCTCGTCCCACCAGGCGCCACGGGAAGGATAAACACCCAGCAGGGTTTCCTGGTCTGCGAGAAAGGCCAAAAACTCCTGGACCACCTCTGATGTTGCCAACAACTGCACATTCAGTCTCCACAGGCCAGGACCCCTGCTGAGCTCCTCGTGGTTAGCCAGGAAGGACACGGAGAGGACGCAGTGGTCCGAAAAGTCAACCGCCTGCAACTGCGGAGGGGAACACTCTACCCGGGCACTCACATATATCCGATCGATACGACTCCTGCAGGTCCCATGATAGTAGGTGAACCCCGGCGACCGTGGAAAGGCCCGGTGGAAAACATCCACCAGGTCAGCCGTCCGGGTCATCTCGGCCAAAAAGAGGCCCTCGTAACTGGGTGGGCGACGATCCCCCCCTCGGTCCTGCAAAAAGGTGGTGGTGTTGAAATCCCCGGCGAGGACCACCAAACGGGAGGTGTGTAAGTAGGGGCGGATGACCCCAAACAGGGTCTTCCGCGCCAACTTAGACTGGGGGCCGTAGACCACCACGAAACGAAACCGATGAGGCCCGCAGTAGCCGTCTAAGAGCAAACACCGGCCCTGCTCCAGTTCCCACACGTACTGCACCTGAAATCGGTTAGACGTGAACAAAACCGCCACTCCTGCGTAGGGCTGTGCCGCAAGCGACCAGTATGAAGGGCCCCACCTCCACTCCCGCTTTGCCCGATGAAGACTAGCGAGCGAGGTGAGCCTGGTCTCCTGCAAGAAAATGACATCCAGCCCACTCGTGGAAAGAAAATCATAGGCCGTAGCCCGCGCCTGGTCTGAGAAAATGCTGGCCACGTTGATGGTGGCGCACGAGAACGCAGGAGTGCACGCCATGCCTAGTTCGTGTGCAGTGACCCTTTCCTCCTCTTCTCACCATACCCGGGATCCCCGGAATCCCGCTTGCAGGACAAGCCCGTGAGCTGGAGCAACTCCTCATGGTCCACGTCGACCACCTCGAGGATCTCTTCCCCCTCCTGCTCGACCCTGTCACCCCACGAGGTGCTGGTGCCCCTGAGACCACCAGGCAAAGCTGCCGCAGGGGCTAACCCAGTTCCCATGGGGCGAGGGGGCACAGACAGGTCAGGGGTCGGAGGAATGATCTCCTCCGTGGGGTCCACCACCGGTGCCTCCCCCCCCCTCCCTGGACAAAGACTGCGACAACGTACCAGTGCCCACCCCCGCGGGGGAGGCCGGGACGACCGGGTCAGCAGGGGGCTCCTGCGAAGGCCCATCACCCAACTGCGGGGGCAAAGACCCGTCCTCCCTCACCCGTCGGGCGCCAGTATCCCCCTTGTTTGGAAGACCCTGACCGCGGCGCGCCTTCGTTATTTTGGAAGGCCGCCGCTGAGGAAGAGGGGCCGCCCCCGCCGCTAACCGCTCCGAGCGCCGCACAGGAAGCCCTGCCTCCACAGGCAAGCCCTCATCCGCCTCAGCCGCATCAGCAGCCAAAAGACGAAACGGTTGATGTCCAACACGGGCTCTGCATCCAACAACGGGGATGTCTCCCGTTTCTTCCTTTTGGACTTGCCACCCTTGGGAGGGACCGTAGTCCATTCCTCAGGTGGCACCACCCGCAACCTACTATCCTGTCGTGATACATTAACCTCCACCACATCAACCCTCTCCTCCTTCCTACCCGAATCCCCTCCCCCTGGTGGCTCCCTCGGCTTGATGGACTCCTCCACCCTAGGGCCCTCGGACTCCTCCTGAGGGAGAGGGGCTTCCATGACCTCCTCCCGCACAGGAGCCCGAGGTGGAGTGACGGCATCCCCCCCCGGTCCATTGTGTGATGCGGAGGGGCAGCGGGCAAAGGGGTGGCCCAACTCCCCGCAAAGGTTACACCGAATAAGCAAACACCCGGCCGAGGCGTGACCCCGTCCACCACAACGGGTGCAGACCTGCTCGGGACAGTTCATGCTCAAATGGCGGAATGAGCCACAGCGGTGACACTCGCGGGGTTGCCCGGGGTAATAGCACAAGATGCGATCCCGACCGAGGAAACCGGCCGAGGGCACGTGCTGCACCACGTTTCCCACCTCACGCAAAACGGATCCTGCCCTTCCACGACCCGTCCCACACCCCTAGGGGCCCAGCGCCCTTAACCAGGGGTGCGAGGAGCACCGCATGGCGCGACAACCAAAACTGGATGTCCTGCCCTGGGAGCGACTCATTCCGGGATAGGATGGTCACAGGTACCATCCCCTGGCGAGAGATAGGCACAACACGAAAGTCAGCCCACCTTCCCTGCCCCCTCTGCTGCTGGTATCGGTCCCAGAAAATCTCCAGCCCCCGTCTCAGCATGAAACTAACATCATACTCAATGGTGTTGTTCATGTGGATAAAGGCATAGAGATCTCCCGGGAGAAACCCCAGCCCAAGGACCATCCTCAAGACCTGTTCCCTGGCTGGAGGGGGCCCCTCCCCAGCCCACCGGATCTGCGCCACGTTGCGCCGTCTGACCTCACCCCCTACCCCTCGGAAACCTCCCCCACCTCCTCCCCCTCCTACGGGATCATTCCCCTGGGAACCCCCCCTCCCCCCAGCCCCACCCGATGTCCCAGGAGTGGTGCCCGACCCCCTTAGAGCCTCCGCAAAGGTACGGGGGGGGGGAGCCGACCGCCCAGCTCCCAACCCCTGTCCTCCTTGATCTTCCCCTGCTGCCACCTGCGGGGGATCCTGCTGCTGGTCTGCAGGATCCACAACCTCCGCACATGGGGTGACCTGAGGACTGGGCAAAGTCAGCTCTGCCAACACTGAATCAGGGATGCTCTCCCTTCCGGATCCCTGGGTGCCACCGAGAACCCCCGGATTAGCCCCTGCGTCCACCTCAAGCTGCCGAAAGGCAGTAAAGGCCCCAGGAAGGCCTGTCGGAGTCTCCAAAGCTAACTTAAGGGCATCACGGACCTGGTTCTCGGTAACACCCAAGCGACCAGAAAGCCCCCCCCACACCTCCGTCCCTTGTTTCCGACAAAGCGCAAGGCTCCTGGGTCTCGGCCACCACTACCGGGGATGGACCCCGCTCCCCTCCACTCCCGGGATCCAGGGGGACCACCGCCACCCCTGACCCCACTGAAGACAAACCCTTCCCCCACTCAGAACCAGCCACTACCTCCTTCCCCACTATATGACCAGTCGGCCGCTCCCCCCTTCCCTCCATCAGACCCTCCCCTGACCCACCGTCCGCTACCCCCTTTACGGTTACCGACAACAAGGCAGGACCTACCCGAGACAGCAGGGCAGATCCCCCACCCAGAACATCCCCCAAACCTCCACCCCCCTGCCCCCTGTCCCTCCCAGGTCCTACCTGATTGTCGGTGCCAGACGTGGCACAGGGGTCCGGAACCACACGGCCGGCAGCCGAGGCTCCAGCAGGAAGGGCGGACGCCCCCCTGCGAGCCAGGCCCCCTTCGGCCACACTGGCTGAAAATGCAGGCGCCTGCTCATCCCGCTCCGCTGACACAGATGACAGGGAAAAATGAAAAACATTCTTTCCCTTCTCTTTACTCCCCCCAGGGGCTGCAGAAAAAGAACAGCAGCCCCTACCCTGCTCCTTCCCCTTTCCTGGACCCTTCCGGCGCCAGACAGCCACCTCAGAACACACTGGGTGATTGCTCTGTAGCTTTCTAGGGGCCGGAAGGGCAGCCAAAACAGGGGAATCCTGCCAGCCAGCCACCCCCCTACCAGATGCCTGCCCAGGGATCTTGACAGGCACTGCAGGAGCAGGAGCCGGATGCACAGCAGAACAGGAGTGCTCTGACCCCCACTGTTGCAGAACCGGACGATGAGGGGAAAGATCAGCCCCTCTCGGAGCCTCCAGGGGCACAGCATGCTCATAGGACTGGGGCCAATCATTCTTCCACCTCCTGGGATCCTGTAGATAAGACGCCGAATCCCCCTCTGCAGAGCCTGGCACATCCACAACCTGTACATCACCGGCGATCTTCTTAAGGGGAACAGGCAGCCGACGAGCCTCTCCAGCATCAGCAGACCCCCGGCGTGAAAGAACAGCCGCCGAAGACTTCGTCCCCTCTGCAGCAGTCCCTCCGATAGAGGGGCATTGGACTGAATCCTCTACTACCCCCACTGATCGCCGCCGAAACTCCCGCGGCAGGGCAGAAGATGGAGGAGGGTCTTCTTCACACTTCCGGGTTCTCCCGGAAGTGTCGGCACCCGATGCGCGGCGGCCATCTTGGATCTGTAATCGGGCTGGGGGAAGCCCCTCAGACAGCTCCTGCGACAAAATCTCCTGTTCAATGGCACGGACAGATGGAAGGCAGACGTCACCACGGATTCCCCGGCGGCCATCTTGGGGGGTTCCCGCAGCGATGCACGATCTCGGGTGAGCAGCTGGAACGTCGGGAAAAACCTGCAGAGAAGACGGCTGAGCCTCACAAAACCCTCCCACGGAGCCAGAATTGGTGCTAGAGGGAAGAGGCATCGCAGGTGCAGATATTGAACCGGATGCCACAGCCATCAAACCCGGGCGAGTCGAATCTTCACCCACGATTACCGGAGCACCCAGGGGACGTGCAGATGTAATCAGGGCAGGCAACAATTCCACAGGAGAATGAATCATGTCATCTGCAGCGTCAGATCCAGCAAGGTAAGGAGCACTAAGTCCAGAAAATGCTGTAGATGAATAGGGCAAGGAACGTGTGGTAGAACGCCCAGGAGCTGAAACGGGGAAGGGCAAACTACTAGGTGTGTAATATCCCACCGGCCTACCCGCCCCCGGGGGCCTCCCCTGGACTGCAGGCACCATCCAACGGTCGTAATTCCGGTAAACTTCGGCGAGGGACCCACAATCCTGGCTGCGACAGTACTCGATCTCAGAGTACTTGGCCTTCAAGGCCCGCTTTACCCCCTTCCTATATGTAGCATAGGCCACCCATTCCTCGCCAGGAACGGTGGCCTGCAGGCTCTCCAGGTGGGAGAGCTGGGCTTGCAGCTGGGCCGCCTCCTCCTGGAGACCCCGAAGCCGCCGCACCGCCGCCACAATTGCATCAGGGGCCCTAGCTGGCTGCTGGAAGGACGGCAGGCCCGACCCCCCATCCTCATCCTCACTGGAGGAGGTAGAGGCCTCCTCCAGGACCCGAGGCGGAGGGGGGAACCCGCCTCCTCTAGTACTATACTGCACGGTCCTCCAGGGTCTCCCCAGGGCCTCTCCCTGCTTCCACCCAGCCTCCACACCTTGCCTGGGGAGGAGACAGGAGCCTCCTCCCTGGGGTAGCGGGCCCATACCTCCATACCTGTGGGTCCCTCGGTCCTGGCCAGGTGCAG
Source organism: Ichthyophis bannanicus (assembly GCA_033557465.1). NCBI lineage: Eukaryota > Metazoa > Chordata > Amphibia > Gymnophiona > Ichthyophiidae > Ichthyophis > Ichthyophis bannanicus. Next base: position 295,345,141 of record CM066032.1, read on the forward strand.
TCTTACCTGGGGAGCCCCCCTCCTGGGGCACCAGCTGAAGACAGGTCCCAGCATCCACAGTAGTCTGCACCGAAGGAGGCCTACCAGGCCTGGTAGGCCTCTGGGCCTGGGCCTCTCCCTCTGGAGGTGGCCCAGGACCCGACATCCAGACACAGTGAGAGAGTAGCAAAGTCCTCCCTAGCAGGAGCTCTCCAGAGCAGGTCTGCTCACCACACCAGCTGAACAGGAAGTGGGCGGAGCTGCCACTCGTGTGGTTGCAGAATCCTGCTCAATCTGTCTGCCAGGGAATTCTCCTGGCCTGGAAGATAGACTGCTCTGAGGAGCATGTTGTGTTTCAGGGCAAAGGAACAGAGGTCCTGGGCCTCCTGGCAAAAGGGCTGGGAACCAGTTCCGCCCTGTTTGTTGACATAGAACATGGCTACCTGGTTGTCTGTCTGGATCAAGACAGACTGTTGTGCCAGGGAAGCAGTAAAGGCCTTGAGGGCCAAGCGGATAGCTCTGATTTCCAGCAGATTGATCTGCTGGAACGCCTCCCAAGGAGACCACAGGCCCTGGGTGCACTTGTCTAGGCAATGTGCTCCCCAACCCTGTAGAGAGGCATCGGTGGTTAGGACCACTGTATGAGGTGGAATCTGAAAGGGCACCCCTACCAGCAGATTGGGGGGGTGTAACCACCAGTTGAGGGAGGTCAGGAAATGGTGGGACACTCTGATCCTGTCTCTGAGACTGCCTGAGGCTTGTGACCACTGAGTCCGAAGGCACCACTGGGCAGGTCTCATATTGAGCCTGGCAATGGGGGTCACCTGTACTGTCGACGCCATGTGGCCCAGAAGCCTGAGAGAATCTGGCGGAGACTAGGGACGTGTGCAGAAACTTGCTGGCAAGGTCTATGAGCCTTTGTGCTTGGTCCACTGGTAAGAATGCTCTTGCCAGCTGAGAATCCAACCTTGCCCCTATGAACTCCAAGTTCTGGGAGGGGAGCAAAGTGGACTTTGCGAAGTTGATGACAAAGCCCACCTTTTGGAGCAGTTCTATGGTCCTGTTGGTGGCCTGTTGAACTTCCAGGGAAGTCTGGCCTCTGACGAGCCAGTCGTCTAGGTAAGGAAACACAAAGATGCCCTCATTCCTCAGGTAAGCTACCACCACTGCCAGGCACTTGGTAAAAACCCTGGGAGCGGAGGTCAGTCCAAAAGGCAGTACCCTGTACTGATAATGGTTTCCTCCCACAAGGAACCTGAGGTACTTTCTGTGGTCTGGATGAATAAGGATGTGAGTGTAAGCATCCTTTAGATCTAAAGAGCAAAGCCAATCTCCCTGCTGGAGGTAGGGCAGAAGTGTTCCAAGAGTAAGCATCTTGAACTTTTCTTTCACTAGAAACTTGTTTAGGTTTCTGAGATCCAAAATGGGACGAAGACCACCGGTTCTTTTTGGCACCAGGAAATACCTGGAGTAAAACCCGTGACCTTGGATGTGGGGAGGCACAGGCTCCACCGCCTGGTCCAGCAACAGACCCTGTAGCTCCTGGAGGAGAAGGGCTGTATGCAGGGGAGGCCGGAAAGGTTCCCCTGGGAAGTGTGGCGGAGGCAGTTGGTGAAAATGCAGGGCATAGCCTCGATGGACTATGTCCAGAACCCAACTGTCTTGGGTTATCAAGGGCCACTGGTGAGCGAACAAGGCTAGGCGGCCTCCTGTGCAGGGCTGGGTCTGCAAGGGAGGAATGGCTAAACTCAAGGAGTCAAAAAACCCCACCCTGCTGAGTGGGAGCAGGGGCCGGAGGCTTGGGGGCACTCTGCCTACGGGGCCCATTACCCTGGCCCTTGGCTTGCTGACCCTGGGGGGCAGCTGGGGCAGCCTGATACTGAGGGTACTGTTTGTAGACAGTGCCCTTCCTCGGGTAAAAGGGCTTCTTACCCGGGCCCTTCCTCTTAGATGAAGGGGCAGAGGTCTTCCTCGACAGCCTTGTCCTCGTGAGGTGCTCTGTCTCGAGCTGAGCGGCCTTCTCGACCACAGGCTTGCCAAAAAGGTTTTCACCTCGGCAAGGGACATCGACCAACTTGTCCTGAACCCATGGCTCGAGGTCCGATGACTGCAGCCACGCCTGGCGTCGAGCCGCGATGCCGGCTGCCGCTACTCGAGCCGAAGCCTCGAAGCCATCGTAGGCGGCGCGGGACATGAACTTAGAGCATTCCCGGATCCTCGAGGATAAGGACTTAAAACTCTGCAGGGGTTCCCCGGAGAGACCAGCAGAGAATCCGGCCAACTCCTTGGCCAGGTCTCGTAAATACATGCCCATGTACAGCTGGTAAGTCTGGACAAGGCAAGCAAGCATCGAGCCCTGAAAACACTTTCTACCGACGCCATCAAGGCTTCGGGCCTCCCTTCCAGGAGGCACCGCGGAGTGCATCTTCTGACTCTTCAGACGATGCATGGCCGATTCCACAACCATGGAATGGTGCGGTAGCTGTGCTTTCTGGAAGCCAGGACTCTTACGGAGTCGATAGATGGAATCGACCCGCTTTCTCAAGACTGGCGCCGAGGCCGGGGCCTCCCACATCCGGAAGAGGAGCCGTTCCAGCATCAGAGGAACCGGGACAGTAAAGGCCTCCTTTGGAGGAGAGTCATACTGCAGAGCATCGAGCTCTTCGGCTCGAGGCTCCTCCTCGGGGTCAGCCGAGATGGCCAGAGCAGCGGCCATATCGCGGACAAACTCCGAGAACCTAGTGTCCTCCGGGGGGGATCTACTCCGGCGCTCAGACTCAGGTGAGTCCGAAGGGACACACCGAGCCTTGAAGGTGTCAGGAGACTCCTCGTCTTTGTGCTCCCAAGAAGACTCGTCCGATGTCGAGTCGAGCTCAGACCCCGCGGGGCCTCTAGGCACCCGCCCCGATGCCGGGGGGACCGGCGTCGAGACCCTCGGTCCCGAACGGGAGGTCGAGGGAGACCTCGACCGAGGACGACCTCGAGCCGCAAGGGACTCGAGTATTGGCTCGGTCTCCGGGGTCGACTTCGAAGTCGATGTCCCGGTGGTCGGGGCAGATGCGCCAGACAGGCTGGCCATAAGTGCCCGCTGCTGATCCATGAAGGCAGACATTCTGCTCTCCAAGGCTGTCAACCTGAGACTCAGCTCGGGTGACGCAGCAGCCCCCGACTCGGGCCCCGGCAGTGCCGGGCCCGACGTTGGTACTCGGGGAGGCGAGTCCACGAGGACAACAGGACTTACGTATCCAGCAGACTCCGGCTCCATGCGAGGAACTTTAGTTGGCTTCTCCTGGTCCACGGGCCCGAGAAGACGGTCGGGGGTCTTAGACCTGGCCCTCGAGGGCTCAGGGACCTCCTCCGACGACGCCCTCGCGAGCCGCTTCTTCCTCTTATGTTCCCGGTCGGGGGACCCCTGTCCGAGGAGCTCCGACGCCTCTCGGGATCTGAATCCCGAGATGTCAAGGCCTCAGACGAGGTCCGGGCCCGGGCAGAGGCCGAGTCCGAGAAAAGCCATTCACTTTGCTGCTGACGACTTCGGAGGTTCTTGGAAGACATTTTTCCACATGGCCCGCACGTTTTAGAATCGTGGTCCGGGCCAAGGCACCGAAGGCAGCAGTCGTGTGTGTCGGTGAGAGACATTATCTTCTTACACCGATCACACTTTTTAAAACCACTGGAAGACATCGGGGAAAAAAGGGCCCCCGCGAGGTCAAAGAACCGGCCTTCCAGGGAAAAGAAAAAGGATTTGGCGCGAACGCCTAGCCACTAAGGGCAAAAACCAAAAAAGAAAAAAGGAGATTCAATACCGGCGTATCGAACCCGGCGGGAACCGACATCAAATCCAAGGAAAAAAGCGAAATAATGCCAATAAAAAAACTAATCTTTTCCGGGAAAAACAAGACACACGTCCGATGGGCTTCACGGAAAAAAAGAGACTGTGGCAAGATGGCACCTTTAGGCGGGAAGGGAACCGCGCATGCGTGCCAGCATTCCCAAAGGCTTTCATGGAAAGCTGGGGAAATCGATGACACCCATAAGTGAGGACTGACTTCCTGCTTGGTCCTGGAGAAGCATGGACTGTCAGACTTACACATACTGCTAACTGGAGAATAACAGAAGTCAAAAATTAACTCTTCAGAGAGCTTCTATCTTGCAATATTAGTGGTCTTTTAGAGCTGTACCACCCTCCACCAGAATGGTGGTCCACTTTGTGACCACTGTGTCATGCGCATCCACCTGAGGCATGCTGAACCACAGAGTGAAATCTTCCTGTAGCAGGACATAGAGCCTCTTCAAGACCCTTGAACGGGGAGTTAGGCAGATCCTAATACAAACAAACCATGCTCTTGATAACCTCCAGAAAAGGAAAGGACCTAGTAGACTTTCGAACCATGCTCTTGATAACCTCCAAAAAAGGAAAGGGGGTCATTTTGATGGTGGAACAGCGGGGTCTATGTCCGATTTGGACATACAGCCCTTGCTATTCGCTTAAGGTCAATTCCGTGCCCAAAGCTCCCCACATGTACAGAGAAGATGTGCATGGAGCCCTGGATGGGGGAGGGCAGGGGAGGGCCAGAGGAGGAACGTGGATGGGGCAGAGTTGGGACCTGACCCCGGACATACAGGGCTGATTCAAGTTGCGGCCCTGTATGTCCGGGGTGGAGGAGATAGTCAGGGGACTTATTCCACCTCAGAGGTGAAATAAGGCCCCCCAACTGTGGCGCATGGCACCAGCAGACCTCATCCTGAAGGTGAGAGGTAGCAGGGGGATCCCGGCTGCCCAATTCTGGCCTTGGTAGGCCGAGTGGTGGGGAACAGCACATTGGGGGCTGTGCAGCGGATCAAGCTTCTGCATGGCGTACCGGTGCCATAGTAATAGGATGCCACAGCACTAAGGCTCCATGCAGGGCTTGCTGGGGATCTTGCTGGACATCCGGCAGCACAGAATCAGGGCCTGTCCTGCCTGTCCAGGCCCTTTGCCCTGATTCTGCTCCCGCAGGAACCTCTAGCTCCCGCAGGTGCAGAACTGGGGGCAAATCCAGACTCTCCAGATTTTGGACGTCCGGATGGGCTGGACGAGCTCCAATCAGAATGGGGTACGAAGGCTCTAGTAGACTTCTGAACCCCTTGCAAGAGGGAGTGTACCTACGGCATCTGTTCTGCTGCCAGAAAATTAGTCAACCACAGAGCAGAAGACACCTAAGCAATCAATGCAGTGAGTTCATTCTTCCTGAACAGGCAGATAATACAGGAATTGTCTTGATCTTCTGAAGGAGACCACAGTTTTTCCTTGCCAAAGGTGTCAGAAATGAACTCCAGACTTCAGGCAAAGGAGAGATGATCTGAACCTCCGGACTCCAATCTTCACTAAGAACTCTTAGACGGTGAAGCTTGGGCTGGGCTTTTACTATCCTATATTGCAGGACCCTCTTCCGCCCAAGCAGAGAGAAAGCAAAAAAACCTGGAGGCCCCAGGGTCTGAATTGCCTCAATAGAAGGACCAAGCTTGCTGAAGAAATAATAGGAATTCCAGGGAGGACAACCTGAAGACCAGGAGCTCCCTATCAGGATTATCCCCACCACCAGCAGGGGGCAGATTTGCTGTTAGGCCCTTAAGAGAAGGGGAGTGGCCAGCCAAGCAAGAGCTCGAGTCCAAGGTTTAGAGACCAGCCTTCTTCACCCACTGTGTCTGCTGCCTCCTGCAGCAAGAATGACAAAGGTAGGGCACCCATGGGGATGGACCCTCCAAGGGTGCCTCAGGAAGCACAGAAGCTGAGTCCAATGATGTAACTTTCCACTTTCTGCAGATGAGGCAGTGTCCATACCAACAATGTGTACCTTTTGCACTGCTATCAGCCCAGCTTCACAGGCTCAGGATATGCTAATAGAGCACATCTGCAATGTGCACTCTGGCTGCATGGGCACTACTACCGCATGCTATGGCTACATGCAGATCCAAGGAGTGCAAAACTAGCATGTAGTGAGGTGCATACTTGGCACATGAAACACTGTTTAAGCATGTAGGCAGCACAACAAGACAGGAACCGGCGAGAAATCCCATGCCTCACCAACAGTTACCCTGATTGACCCAGAACCTGATGTATGCACCACTCAGCAGATGAGGTCAGGTAGTCCCCTCAAAAAAACAAGTCAGACAAGACAGAGACTTAGGGTCCGATTTTGAGTTAGGCAGGCTATGTGCCATGGTGGCGCATAGCCTGCCTGCCGACCACTTTAACCCAGTTTTTCACTTCTGTGACGGCATAGCCTCTGAGCCTTAAAGTTAGGCGAGGAAAAACCAGCCTATCTTTAAGGCAGAGAAGGCTATGCGGGTAGCATCGAAAATCGCTGCTACCCATGTAGCCCCTCCCTCCACTCCTGCTCCACCCCGGAATGCCCCTAACATGCTCCGATGCTATGTGGATAGCATCTGGGCATGTTATGGACATATCCGGGATTTTTGAAGGGCACTACCCATGTAGGTGCCCTTCAAAAATCCCAGATAAGCCCTTAATACAGGTAACTAGAGAAGTTATTGAAAATCGGGCCCTTAGCTTTTTGGTACTTATCCCCCAGGGAACCCAGACAGGAAGACCATGCTGGGCTCAGTGCTTCTCCCCTGTTGCCAGGGCCCGCAGGCATATATATCTCTGAAAAACCTTCTTCTAATATTTGGGGTAGTGCCAGGGGAAGAAGGAGGGAGGGGGCACTGAGGTTGTGCAAGGCAAAGAATCCTTTTCCAAACTTATGACTGCTCAACTGGCCCTTAACAAGAAGAGATGAGCCAATTCACTCCTCCATATGGCAATACCCAAACAGCACTGGTTTTAAAGGTGACTCTAGTAGAGCCTCCAACATTGTGCCCCAGTGAGGAAGTCACCCCTAAGGATGGTTACTCATGAGCAAAATCAAATCTTTTCCAAATTTTCATCACAGCTGCATCAAAGCATCCACCATCTGCTAGAGGCAGTGAATTACTGAGGTGTCCCTAGCTGAATCAACTGATATAGCAAGATGTAGTTATAAGAAACCTCTAGAAGATTTCTCTGTCTCCACCTCTGCTAGTAGCGCACATAACCCACTTGTCTGGACTGGTCTAGCAGAATGATATGGAAGGCTACTTTTGTCCCAAATCACAGCAAAAGTGTCTGTGATTCAGCAAAGAGAGGAAAGAAGAAAGACTGCAGTTGGGGATGTGGAGGCTTAGCCTCCCCAAATATCTTATATGGGGTGCCTATAGAAAACTGCCCTGCAAAATGTAATAATTTGCAAACAGTGGAGGAGAAAAAGGTTTCTGTAGATATAACAGAAATTAAAAAGTCCTTGTATTTTATACTAATTAGACTTCAGAAAGTAACTTTGAAAGCCATTTTTGTGAGTGAAGCAAAGCTTTACCCACAGTAATGAGTTTTTATAAAACTACCTGCCCTATGTGTGGAGCCATTCCCAGTGTCAGGTTTGCACTTATACACCCCAAATAGCAAGTGCACATAATTTGTATGGGGTAATTTTCAAAATCAAAAGCATGCAGTACTTTCACTTTGAAAAATCAACATTGTCCACATTGCACACCTTCTAGAATGTGCTTTACTTATGGCAGGTTATATTTTATTCAACTGGACTTATTTACTGGTAACAGTGTTAGTGTGTGCCATGGCGGTATGAACTTTTGTAATGTTATATGATAACTGAATCTTTAATGCTTAATAAACTTGATGTATCACTCGTTGAAAAAGAAAACATCAAAAGCAATAGAGAAATACTATTGCAATGCCATTGTAGTTGCAAACCATAATAAGAGCTATTCATGTGGTAAATTCACTAGTTGAAAAATCAGCAATTGGGGGAGATAAATCATTCCCTTATGTCGTACAGCCAAAGACTTTACCACCTATTTTGTGAATAAGATTTGAAAGGAACAAGAAGAGGTGAAAGAAAAATGCCCAGATTACACTTAAGTGGTAACAATGTTAGAAAGGAGTTTACAGAGGATAGATATCTATCAGTCTCTGCCATTTGCAGAATTTAAACTGCCTTTACATAAACAACATCAATACTTACCAGCTTTGATCTGTGCCCACCAAAACCATTAAAACAAATGTAAGAAGAAACTTTACAGCCTGTTTGTAATATAGTTGATGTCTCATTACAGAGCTAAAACATTCAGCTTATCCTGAACAAACTTGCTTTAGATCCAGTATCCTACTCAAGCTATGGATAAATCTCTAATCTCTTATGTAGTAAAAATTTGAGTGGGGAGATACATTATGAGAGAGTTATTTTATTTATTTATTTATTAACATTTTTTATATACCGCACTATTCGTTATCAGCGCGGTTTACATGGAACAAGGAACCTCAGGCAAGATACAAATATCTGGTTTTTACAGTTAACAGGAAAATCAACTTGGAAAATGGGATAACAAGAGTAACTATATACAAAACAACTATTTACATAAAAGTTTCAGAGTATGAAAAATGTCATGTTAATCTGTTGAAGTAGTTTAATGTGCTGTTGAGACAGGAAAGTTTACGTGTTTGGGATGTAGTTATTGGTATTTGGATGTGATTGTGCTTCTTTGTTCTCTGGGAAATATTTGAGGAATAGGTGATGTTTTAGGGCCTTCCTGAAGTGGCTGAGATCAGGGATGGCCCTAATGTGTGATGGAAGGGTTTACCAGAGTTTTGGGGCACATAGGCTAAAGGCTCTGCTCGATGTTGTGGAGTTGTATTTTATGACTTCTTTTGGTACGATTAGCATATTTAGTTCCGTGGTTCTTCTTAGTCTGTTAGTTATGATTGGTTGTATCATCTCCGATAATGAGGAGGAGGCGAGACCTTTGTACACTTTAAAGGCCAGGAGAAGTGTCTTGAAAGTGACTCTCGCTTGAATAGGGAGCCAGTGTAGCTGTTTTAGAAGGGGTGTTATATGGTCCCTTCTGGATGCTCCAAAGAGCACTCTCGCTGCACAGTTTAGGGCAAGTTGAAGAGGATTCAGGCTAGATTGAGGGAGCCCTTGCAGTATGGAATTTGCGTAATCGAAATGTGGAATGATTAGAGCCTGGTAAACAGTACAGAAATCGTCTGGATCAATCAGTTGGCGGAGATGTCTGAGGGAGCGGATCTTGAAGTAAATTGCTCTGACTGTGTTGGATATGTGAGTCTTCATGTCAAGGTTTTGATCAAGGGTCACTCCTGGGTATCTGATATGGGGTTTTACTTGTAGTATGGCATCTTGAACCTCCAGGCATGTAGGTGGTATGAAGTTCGAGTTCCTTGAGATAAAGAGAACCTCCATTTTTTTATGTTGGATTCTGAGATTTTGTGACAGTAGCCAGTTTGATATGGCGTTAAAGCAGTTGGTTAAGGGAGTGAGGTCCATCTTGTCTAAGCAGATCGGCATGTATAATAACACGTCATCGGCATATATCATACAATTGACATTAAAGGATCTGATGATGTTACATATAGGTTGCATGTATATGTTAAATAGTAATGATGATAGAGAGGATCCTTGTGGGACCCCTTGTCCTTGATGAAACGGCTCTGATATTGCCCCATCGGATCATACATGCTGCCATCTACCTGATAAGTATGAGTTACACCATTCGAGTGCTGTTCCACAGAGGCCCTTTTCTTGTAGACGGATGATAAGAAGCTCATGACATATCGAATCGAAAGCAGCCGCAATGTCTAAAAAGATGAGTACGAATCCATTCCTGATATTGTCAATGCCGGAGTTTAGGTTATTGAGGAGGGTGGTAAGGAGCGTCTCGACACCATGTGATTCCCTGAACCCATGTTGGCATGTATCCAACGGAGCTACAGAGTCAATGTGATCTTGTAGCTGCCTGTAAACCACTTTTTCAATTATTTTTGCAAGCGTAGGTATGCTGGAAATGGGTCTGTATGAGTCTGCTTTTTGTGGATCCAACTTGCTGTTTTTTAGTAAAGGTCTGATGGAGGTCTGTTTGAGAGCAGCAGGGAATGAGCCGGTGTCAAATGATAGTCTTATAATCTTGGATATTGTCGGAGCGAGATCGTTGCGGAGATCCTTTATCCAGAAGGCTGGGCAGGGATCGGTGTGTGCTGTGGAGGTATTGAGAGTTGCGATAATGTTTTGAATCAGTTTCAATGAGGGAGTGATGAAGGACATTAAAGGTGTCGGGTGCCCTTGAATTGTGGTGGGGGAGGGTATTACAATTTTATTTGTCCTGCACATCTTGGATTGTATGTGAGCAGCAAATTCTTGCGGGCTGATTTCGCACTGGTGTTCGGGTGAAGGTTGCTTGGCTAATCTCTTGACTAAACTAAACAGGTCATGAGGTTTATTTAGAGCACGTCTCAAGGTGTCTGTGTGGTACTGCTTCATCTTTTCAGCGATGGACTTGTGGTGAGTGGCAAGATGCTGCATGTAAGCAGTCTGACTGCTACTAGTGTGTGCTCTCCGCCATCGCTTCTCAAGCTTCCGTAGTAATTTTAGTGATTCTTTCAGCTCAGGTGTGAACCATGGGGCTGTCGCTTTTTTCCTTGAGGACCTGTTCCTTGGTGGGCATGAAGCAATGGAGTTAAGTCTGTCGTTCCAACCAGTGATCACCTCATCTAAGTTTAGAGAAGTGTCGTTGAAGAGTGCATCCGTTTCGGCCAGGATACGTTCCCTATTAAATGGTTGGAAGAATCTTGTTGTAGTGGTTGTGTGTTTATTTAAGTCCGTGTCACTTGGAGGTTGTTTGTTTTGAGTAGGAATCTGGAAGATAATAAGCTTATGGTCTGACCACGGGACCGCTGTGATTGATGACAGTATGTTTTGTAGCATACTTTTTGGGAGGAGAGTAGACCGATCAGGATTCTATGCAAAATACACCATAAAATCGGTATTGGCATCTATCTCTAATAATGTCATCCATCATTTGGAGAAGAATTTCCCAAAGTTATTTATCTGGTTTGAAATATCATCATCTTCTGATCTAGATTATGTTTTGTTATTGGACTGATATGTCCATCTAGGATTGGAGATATGATGACCTACTGGATTAGGTGTTTCTGAATAATAGGACTCAATCTGTCCTTGTTAAGAATGACATTTTGTCAAATAGATAGCTTTGGTGTGTGGTATGTCAGGATTCCTGTCTCCCTCTTCTATTTAGAATGTATTCGTGAACTTCGTTCCTCCTCTGGTTTCCTTCTCTCTATGCCCTTTTCCTCTAATGCCAGTTCCAGACTTTGTTCCTTTCACCTTGCTGCTCCTTTTGCCTGGAACCAAGCCTCCGCTATCCTTACGTCAAGTCTCATCTCTCTCCCTCTTCAAATCTATGCTAAAGGTTTACCTCTTCAAAGCCGCTTTTGGATCCTAATCTCTTCTTTCCCTTGTGTCTCCTCTCCCTATTGAACCCTTATTTCTCTTGTACTGTATTGTTTTGTATTGTCTGTCTTAACTAGACTGTAAGCTCGCCAAGCAGGGACTGTCTTTTTATGTGTTTTTACAGCACTGCGTACGACTTGTAGTGCTTTATAAATGATAAATAATTGTAGTAGGGCAAAGGGAATTTTTCAGAGAACATCCAATTGGTAGTTCTAATAGGAAAAGACCCACCTAGGGCTATCAAGTTGCTGAATTCTTGATTGTTGGATATATCTAACTAGCTAATGAGTATCAAACTGAAACTCAACAGTGAAAAAAAAAAGATTGCTAAAACAGGGGTTTTAGATGGTTATTTTAGAAGCATCACCACATATAAATAGCAGCATTTTACATGTATAGATTGGAATGCACATGTAAATGCCATTTTAGAAAGGGGCTATTTTACAGGTGCAGAGAAACTTGAGAGCAGCACATGTGATATCTCATCATTAAGATTTGGCAGACAATTTCTAAAGAGGTTGGGCTGCCAGTTGAAAGTGTTGTCTTTATTATTTATTTATTTATTATTTAGCTATTTTTCTATACCATTAAATCTATGAGTCTAAGTGGTTTACATGGTTAAAAAAACCATGGCCAAACAAGGCTTTACATAGAACATTATAACAATAAGGCAGCAGAACAAGGTAATAACAGGTACATTGCTAACTAGTTAACTAGGTTACTATTACCCTTGCAAGTGTTTCAATGTTTAACACAGAGGTGGGAGGGGGTTGGGAGGGTCTGAGTGGGCGGGGAGGGTGAGAGGGGGGAGGGAGGTAGAGGGTGGGGGAGGGGTGGGGATAAGTTGGGGTTACATAGTTTATTGAGAAAGGAGCTGCTTTGTTTGATCAGCAAAACATTATAGAAATAGATATGTTTTCATTTTTTTTCTGAAGGTTGTTAGGTCATCTGTAGCATGAAGGTTGGCTAGGATTGCGTTCCAGAGTGTTGGGGGCAAATAGGGAGAAGGCCCTTTTGGATGTCGTGTGGTTGGTCTTAGTGATGAGTGTGGGAGTGTATAGTGTATTGAAGATTTTTGATCTTCTGGATCTGTTGCTAGGCATCTTCTGTATGAGCAATTGGAGGTGGATTGATGTTAGGCCATGAGAGATTTTGAAGATTATGAGCTCCGTGATGGGTAGCCAATGTAGCTGTTTGAGATACTCGGCTCTGGAGACTTTGCAGAGAATCCGTGCGACTGCATTTTGTGCTAGTTGAAGTGGTTGAAGTGAGCATTTCAGCAGGTCTTGGAAGAGCAGATTACAGTAGTCTAAGTGGGGGAATTTGAGTGCCTGGAGTACTGTGTGAAAGTCATGGGTATTTAAAAGTGGTTTGAGTTGTACTATTTTGAGCTTGTGATATATGACTTTTGTGATTTTGCTGATGTGAGGAATGAGGGTTAAGCTTTGATCTAGTGTTACTCCCAGGTAGCGAACTTTGGATTTCACTTGGAGCTGTGTTGTTGTCTTCGGTTATGTTTCAAACGTCTATCTTCTTGTGGTTTATCATCATATTGTGTTCCGAGAGACATTGTGTGATGGATCTGAATCATTTCTTTATGGGTGAGATTGTTCGGTTAGTTGTGGTGAATGGGCTATAGATCATTACATCATCCACATATATGTGGTAGAGTACGTTGTGTGCTTGCATGATTGCTTATATTGGTTGCAGAAAGCTATTGAAGAGCAAGGATAAAAAGACGGAACCTTGAGTGACTCCTTGATGTTGTGTGAATGTTTCTGATTTTTTGGAGCCCATTTTTAGTTGGAGTTCCCGCTCCATTAGATAAGATTTGTAGCACTATAGTATGGTGCCACGCAGACCTATTGGTTGGAGGCATTGGAGGATCAAGTTATGCAGAACAGAGTCAAAAGCTGCCATGATATCAATGAAGATCAGGATAAATCCTTTGTTGGGTTTGTCGATACCTTTTATTAGGTTGTCAGTGAGGGCAGTCAAGAGGGTTTCAACTCCATGATGAGGTCTGAACCCATATTGCTGAGGGTCAAGTTGGAAGTGGGCTGGCACCACACACCAGAGGTTATCGGGCCCCTTCCACTAGATCGGCACCAGCATCCAACTCGCTCTGACCTGCACGCTACACCAATAACTTCAGGGAAGCCCTATCTTGGAAAACAAAGGCCCTCTCCATGCAGCACAGGCCTCCGCCTACCTTCTTTTAGGCAACACCACTATATCAGTGCACAGTTTTTCTCCACTGTTGAGTGAATGGTGGAAAGCAAAGACTCGATTCTTTGGGAATTATTGGATGAGGACAGATGGCTCAGTTTCACAGATCTAAGATGCGAGTATGGTTTGGAAGGGGGCTTCTTTTGAGAGCAGGGCCACAGCTTGAATGATTAGTACCAGAGGATACCTTTGGATTTTGATCTTGCTTTAATGAAATTGAAAATATCTGTTAAGCCCATTTCTGCTCTCGATGGATTACTTCTTCACTCATACAATATGTCAAAGAGCACCCTGTGATAAGGCTCCGTGCAGAGGAATGGGGATTTGGATTTGTCTTTACATGTAGAGGAACAGGAAAGGTGCCAGATTTGACAAGCGGTACACACAATTTCAATCTGTAATAGCTGTTTGGAGCTAATGATTAAGTTTTTGCATAGGGCTTTTTTCGCCCTCTTCATCATGGTTGTGTTGGCGAGGTTGAGGGAGGAAGGATCCTATCTGCATGTAGGAGTCAGACTACCAAATAAGGGCATAAGGTGAAAATGTCATAGAGCCACAGAGCAGGCCTAAGTGCTCACGCCTAGTTTGCATGCATTTTTCCAGCACTTAGGCCCCTATTTTATAAAGCAAAGTATGTGCGCACTTTACTTTATTAAATATGTACAAAATTCACATGTGGCAATGTGTATATTGTCTCTGCATTAACTGCATGGGCAGATTCTGGGTATGTCTCCAACAAATAAAACAGAGGACTTGAAGTTACTGTGTGGTAATTTTGGCAACTACCATGTGGTAACTGCTAATATTTACTGCACTTTAGTAAAAGAGTCCCTTAGTCAAGGTAGCTCAAAATTTGTGTTTCTTGCCTTGGTTACATATATTCTGTACACGAGTGGGAGGGTAACTATGGGGATTGCTCAGTGGTAAGAATTATTTATAAATTAAAAGACAAACTGGGTTCTAATGTAAATGCTGAGTTGTTTTCTACCTAAGTTTATGACTTTCTATAAAGCACAGTAAATGCTGTATTTTATTTTATGTTGAGGTGCCTACGATGCAATTTGCTTATCCTGACTGTACGCCGCCACTTCATGGGAATTATATAAATCCTGAAGGATGTTAAAATGTTATTAAATTAAATAATATCAAGGAGGAGCTGTGGTAGTGTTAGATTTTGTATATTACCATCAGGAGATTTTGTCACAATTATTGGAGAGAACTGTGTATTGTTTGTTGGAGCAGGATCCTTCCCCATGCTTGGCTTCTGAAATTAGACAGATTACATTGCAGGCTTTTCAGGAACAGCTATTGTCACGTAAAGAATTGGCTTTTTTGAATCCTAAATCACCTAGAATCCCTCATTTCTATACACTGCCGATGATGCATAAAAATTTGCAGACCCCACCTGGCCGACCTATTGTTTCTTCATGTGGAGCGTTACTTGAGCCTCTGTCAATCTATTTGGATTCTTTTTTACATCCTTTGATGTCAACAATCCCTCTTTTGTTCAGGATATGTCCCATTTTTTGAATTTGTTACAATCGGGGGATTGGCAGGGCGCCTCTTGGGATGGCTGGCTGGCAACTTTGATGTCAATTCTTTATATACTTATATTCCTCAGGAGGGAGCATTGGAGGTCTTAGCATTGGCCCTGGGTGGGAGGTCTGATATGGGTCCACACCGTTTGGAATTTTTGATGAAACTGGCTTGGCTGGCCCTTTGTGAGATGTTCTTTAGATATGATGGCCAGTTATACCAACAATGTTCAGGGGTGGCGATGGGGGTGACAATGGCACCCTCATTGGCCAACCTGTATATGGCATGTTTTGAGCTAGTGTTGTTTCGTTTGCAATCAGAGTTCCAACATGTTCAAATGTGGGCCTGTTATATTGATGATGTGTTTTTTTTATGGAATGGGTCTTAATCTGGTCTTTCAGTTTTTCATGGGTGGTTGAACCAACAGGATCCACACATTCAGCTTTCTATGGCCTATGATAAACATTCTATTGCACTTTTGGATGTGGGTGGACAGGACAGTTGATGGGTTTAATACGTTGATTTATTGTAAGAAGACAGACCGTAATACGCTTTTGCATTATGGGAGTACCATCCATGGGCTTTGAAGAATGGTCTTCCTTTCTCCCGGTTTTTAAGGTATCGGAGGAATTGTGGTACAGTTTCTAGGTACATGACACAGTCACAGGAGTTAGCTAGAGCCTTTTGCGAGCGGGGATATCCCTCTGTGACTGTGGAGCAGGCTCTTAAACGTGCTTTCTATATAGACAGGAGTTGGCTTTTGGCCCCAAGCCTAAGGGTACACTGGGTGAGGAGGGTACACTGGGTGAAGAGGGGTACATTCATTTAGTCACACACTATTCTCCTTTGAAAAATCGATTGACCATATTGTTCAGACTCATTTTTCAATTTTGACGACAATAAGTAGGTTCTCCTCCCTATCACCTAGAATAGTGCACACAAAGGGCCACAGTTTGCATGACCTTCTGTGTCCTACTGGACTGGTTTGTGCTAGAGAACCACCTCAGGTACCTGCGGGTCTTGTACCGTGTGTCCAATGGTGCTTGTCACAGATGTTTTGTGTGTAATGGCTTGCAGTGGCGTTTGCGATAGCAGACCACATGTCGCACAGATTTTGTGGTGTATGCACTGGTGTGCCCTGGTGGATTGCATATATTGGTAAAACAATTTGCCAGTTATGTACGCGGTTGGTTGAGCATCATAGCAAATAGAATTTGGTTGAGCATCATAGCAAATTGAATTTGAGGGTTGAGGGAGTTCCGTTAATTGAACATAGTTTGCAGTTTAATCATACGTTTGCCGAGTATAGGTGTGTAGTGTTGGATTATGTTCCTCCTTTGTGGTTAGGTGGGGATCATGCCTTAAAGCTGTCACGGAAACAACAACATCGCATTTTTCATTTCGATACATTGAACCCTAGGGGTTTGAATGAGGGGATTGAATGGAGAACCTGCTGGTAATGTGGTCGCATATGTGCTTGGCGGGTGGGTTCTCTTCTTTCTGTATAATTTGTTGTATATTGTGTGTGAAGTAGATGTGTCCCCTTGTTTCAAGTCGTGGTTGGGATTCATTTGATGTGGATGATTGTATTGGGCAGAGTGGATCAGCTGTGTGTGGTTTGTCTGGGGGAATGACACCAGGGCTACTGGAGCAGTGGATTTAAAAGTGCATTCACAGCATTTTTTGGTGGTTTGCGGTCTGCTCAGTGCTGTGTTGAGTGCTATGCTGGCGAAGATATGGCTGTGACTATTTGTTATGGAATTGGGGTGGAGGCATTGGTTTTGCACAGTGGTTTCTGTAGTATAGTTTGGATTGCAAGTGCAGTCTCTTTAATTTATTTGTTTGGGATTTCTTCTAAGCAGCATTGGCTGAGCATGTGTGATCACAGGAGATGGGCTTAAAGAGGATGGTCCTAGACCCTGAAGCAGCCTTGGTGAAATGCCTGGCATTGGAATAAGGCCTGTGATGAGTTTGTTTGTGCTGTTAGGCACTACTGCTACTGCTATTTGCTACTGTGTGAAAAGTTATGTGATGAACTATTTAGTCAGTTACCTTGAAATAAGACCTGGAGGTTTTTTTCTCTGACTTATGATGTTAGGATGTGATACTGCAGGAAGCCGGTGTCAACTCAAAGCAGAACATTAGCTTATTATAGCTTTGGGGCCATTGCGTTGGATTTGGAGTTCATCCTGAGGTCTTTTTTCCTCCAGGTTTTGTGGCTGTGACTGCACTTGTCAGTTTGTTGTTGTATACAGCATATCCTGTGGTTTTCTTTATTGAAGAAAACAAGAGGAACATAAAGGAAGCACCACCTAGTGGAACGTTTAGGTTACCAAGTAGCCTAGTTAGTTATAATTCTGCCAAAAACCAACCAAACAATTACAGGCAGGTTAGTGGTGTCTGGTTACCGCGTGGTAAGGTTACGGAAGCCAAGGCAGCTAGGTATCTTGGCAAAACCCTTACTAGTTTTGGTAGTAGTTTTGATTGTTACAAGGTTTTGTGCCAAATTAAGTATGGAAACATGTATGAACATATGAACAAAAGATATCCCATACTGGGTCACACCAAGGATCCATCAAGCTCAGTATCCTGTTTCCAACAGTGGCTAATCCAGGTCACAAGTACATGTCAGATTTCCAAAAGGTATATATATTATCCCATGCTGCTTATTCCATGGGTGAACAGTGGATTTCCCCAGTTCTCTTTAATAATGGTTTATGGATTTGTCTCCTTACCTTTCCCTATTTGTACCCCTTTTCTCAACTACTGTACTGTCTGTTTTGATTACAGTAGATTGTAACCTCTGATGAGTAGGGACCATCTTTCATGTGTATCTATATAGTGCTGCATACGCCTTGTAGAGCTATATAAATGATAAATAGTAGTAGTAGTAGACTTTCCTCCAGAAACTCGTCCAAACTTCTTTTAAAACTATCTACACCAACAGCTTTTACTACATCGTCTCATAATGAATTCCAGAGTTTGATTACACGTTGAGTGAAAAAATATTTTCTCAGATTTGTATTAAATGTGCTACATTGTAGCTTCATTGTGTGTCTCCCAGTCTTTCTACTTTTTGAAGGAGAAAACAACCAATCTACATTTACTCATTCCACGTCATTCAGTATTTTATAGACCTCTATCATTTATTTATTTATTTAACAGGTTTTATATACCGCTTTATCATTTCAATCTAATCTCCTCTCAGCCTTCTCTTTTCTAAGCTGAAGAGCTCTAACCTTTTAAGCCTTTCCTCATAGGGATATCCTTCCGTCCCTTTACCATTTGAGTCGCTCTTCTCTGTACCTTTTCTAATTCTTCTATATCCTTTTTAAGATATGGCAACCAGAATTGCACATAATATTCAAGGAGTGGTCACAGCATGGAGCAATAAAGTGTGGTTACTCACCTGCAACAGGTGATCTCCAGGAACAGCAGGAATCAGTCTTCACATATGAGTGACGTCGGCACCGATGGAGCATGTGCGGGAATGCTCCCAAGCATCCAATAGGAAAGCTTTTGGGAGTAGTCCACTGTATCTGTGCCTCTGTCTTCCCACCTTCCCAACTCCTCTCCTCAATTGAGTTTGTAGCTGAGAAATAGAGGAAAATATAGGAACTCTTAGGGGAGGAGGGCAGGTTGTGAAGACTGATTCCTGCTGTTCCCAGAGATCACCACGCTATCTCCAGGAACAAGCAGAAATGCAGTCTTCACATATGGGACTCACTAGCTCCCAGGAACCAGGCTGGTATGGGGGAGAGCATTGTGATCTCCTAGTAGAAATGCAGGAGCCAAACAGAGTGAAAAATTCGAGGGACATAAGACTCAGTTTCATGAGGGATGGTTCTGCAAAGGTAGTCTGGAATCCTGAGAAGTCTGGGACAGAGGGTAGGAGTTGAGTTTAAGTCCCAAAAAGATGCTGGAGAACAGCCTGGTGAAAAACAGTGTCCTGGCAGGAGTCTCTGTCAAGGCAATAATGGGTCACAAAGGTGTGTATTGAGGACCAGGTAGCTTCTCGACAGATCTCCTCCATGCTTACTCAATGGAAATTGGCTATCAAAGTTGCCATTGTCTGTATTATGAGCAGTAACGTGACCCTCCATGGAGAGTCCTGCCTGAGCATAGGCAAAAGAGATGCAGTCCGCTTTCCAAGTGGATAGGGTACACTTGGTCACTGAGAGATCAAGGTGACTAGCATTGAAGGAAATAAACAGTTGAAAAGATCTCCTGTGATCTTTGGTGCTGTTCAAATAATAAGCCAGCGCTCGCTTGCAATTCAGAGTGTGCAGTGCTGCTTCAGCCCAAGACGCATGTGGTCTGGGGAAGAAAATTGGCAGGATAATTGACTGGTTCAAATGAAATGGAGAAAACATCTTTGAAAGGAAGTGTGGGTGCATACAGAGCACTACTTTGTCATGGGGGAAACGAGTATAGGGAGGATCCGCTACAAGGGCTTGCAGTTCACTGACTTGGCAAGCCGAGGTGAGAGCAATGAGGAAGATTAGCTTCCAAGACAGGAACTTTAGCGAAGTGGTGGCTAAAGGTTCCACGGATGGCTTGAGAAGTTGAGTCAAAACCACATTCAGATCCTGTCCCTCCACCCCTGCTTGTTCACATAAAACATTGCAACCTGGATGTCCGTTCTGACTGGGACAGATTGGCCAGCAAGATAGTATTGAAAAACCCACAGTGCACTGGTGAGAGTTTGTAGCTCTAGGAGATTGATCTGCTGAGCAGATTCCTATGGTGTCCACAACCCTTGAGTAGTCAGGTCATTCAAAGTGGCACCCCCAACCTAGTTTGGATTAGTGGAGGAGGGATAGTAAGGAAATCCACAGTACTACCTTTTAACTTTCGAAAGGGAGACTATGATAAAATGAGGAAAATAGATAAGAAAACACTAAAAGGAGCAGTTGCAAAGGTTAAAGACTTACATCAAGCTTGGGTGTTGTTGAAAAATACTATCTTGGAAGCCCAGACCAGCTGTATTCCATGCTTTAAGAAAAGTGGAAGGAAGTCCAAAAAACTGCCAGCATGGTTTAAAGGTGAGGTCAGAGAGGCTATTGTTGCCAAAAAAGCATCTTTCAGGAAATGGAAAAAAGAGCCAAATGACGAAACCTGGAAACAGCACAAGCACTGGCAAGTTAAATGCAAGGCATTGGTAAGGCAGGCAAAGGGAGAATTTGAGAAGAAGCTTGCTGCGGAAGCAAAAACGCGTAATAAAGACTTTTTCAAGTACATTCGTAGCAAAAAACCTGTGAGAGAGTCAGTTGGTCCATTAGAAGATAGAGGGGTTAAAGGGCACTAAGAGGCGACAAGGTGATAGCGGAGAGACTGAATGAATTCTTTGCTTTGGTCTTTACTGAGGAAGATGTAGGGATGTTACCTATGACTGAAGTAGTATTTAAAGGTGTGGAAGAATTGAAGGAAATATCGATGCATCGGGAAGATGTATTACAACTATTAGATAAACTGAAGAGTAGCAAATCACCTGGGCCGGATGATATACATCCAAGGTTGTTGAAAGAACTGAAATGTGAGACTGCAGACCTGCTATTAGAAATCTCTGAACTATCATTAAAATCATCTGTAATACCTGAAGATTGGAAGATGGCGAACGTAACATCAATTTTTAAAAAGGGTTCCAGGGGTGATCCGGGAAACTACAGACCGGTGAGCCTGACGTCAGTACCAGGAAAAATGATAGAAAACATCATAAAGAACAAAATTGCTGAACATGTAGATAGTCATGGCTTAATGGGAGACAGCCAACATGGCTTTAGACAAGGAAGATCTTGTCTTATTAATCTGTTATGTTTTTTTGAAGGTGTGAATAAACAGGTAGACAAAGGTGAGTCGGTTGATATAGTGTATTTGGATTTTCAGAAAGCCTTTGGCAAGGTCCCTCATCAGAGACTTGTGGCAAAACTAAAGAGTCATGGGATAGGAGGCAGTGTACTATTGTGGATCAGGAACTGGTTAAAAGATAGAAAGCAGAGGATAGGGCTAAATGGCCAATTTTCCCAATGGAGCAAGATAAATAGCGGTGTACCCTAGGGATCTGTGCTGGGTCTGCTGCTTTTTGATATATTCATAAATGACTTGGAAAAGGGAATAACGAGTGAGGTTATCAAATTTGCAGATGACACAAAACTGTTTAAAGTTGTTAAAACCCAAGAGGACTGTGGAAAATTGCAAGGGGATCTTGATAAATTGGAAGACTGGGCATCAAAATGGCAGATGAAATTTAATGTGGACAAGTGCAAAGTTATGCACCTAGAGAAGAACAACCCAAACTATGGTTACATGATGCAAGGTTCCACATTAGTAACCACAACCCAGGAAAAAGATTTAGGCATCATTGTGGATAACATGTTAAAACCCTCGGCCCAGTGTGCAGCAGTAGCCAAGAGAGCAAATAGAATGCTAGGTATCATAAGGAAAGGAATGGAAAATAAAACAAAGGATATTATAATGCCTCCATATCGTTCCATGGTGAGACCGCACCTTGAATATTGTGTGCAATTCTGGTCGCCGTATCTTAAAAAGGATATAGCGTTATTAGAAAAGGTTTAGAGAAGAGCCACCAAAATGGTAAAGGGAATGGAAGGATACCCCTATGAAGAAAGGCTAAAAAGGTTAGGGCTCTTTAACCTGGAAAAGAGACGGCTGAGGGGAGATATGATAGAAGTCTATAACTTAATGAATGGAGTGGAATGGGTAAACGTAGATCGATTGTTTATGTTATCAGAATATAGAAAGACTAGGGGACATGCAATGAAGCTACAGGGTAAACTATTTAAGACTAATAAAAGAAAATATTTTTTCACTCAATGTGTAATCAAACTCTGGAATTTGTTACCGGAGGATGTAGTAAAGGCTGTTAGTGTAGCTGGGTTTCAAAAAGGTTTGGACAAGTTCCTGGAGGAAACGTCCATAAACCATTATTAAGAAGGGACCCAGGATATCAGTGCTTGACCCAATACAATCATTGTGGAACCTATGCCTTTTGGGGAAACTGCTAGGTATGTATGACCTAGATTGGCCACTTTTGGAAACAGGATACTGGGCTTGATGGACCTTGTCCGGACCCAGTATGGCATATCTTATGTTCTTATGGATGCATCTGTCGTCAATGTGCATTGAGGTGAAAGCATCCGAAAAGGTGACCCAATGAGCAGGTTTTGGGGGAGACACAACCACTGCAGGGAGTTGATCAAATGAGGGGTAATGGAGATCTTGTCTCTGAGATGCCCCGTTGCCTGTGTCCACAGAAGAGTGTCCACTCTGCTGGACGAATGTGCAAGCGAGCATTTTTTTTAGACAGTTTTGTATACCACCTTCTCCTTCAATCAAAGTGGTCACAACACAATTGGGGGATACATTTAACATAGGGGAGCATAGGGGAATACATGGATGGACTGTTCTAGGTCTCTCGAGCTGTTACTTGGGTTTGTTGTTGCATGGCTTTGGCTAGCTCAATGAGTGGGGAACAACGATCCTGAAGAAGGAAGGCCTTGGTCTGTATGGTGTCTAGAAGTGCTCCAATGAACTCTAGATTTTGAGTTGGAGTGAGGTGAGACTTTTGAAAGTTTATGATAAAGCCCAAATGTTCGAGCACTATTATGGTACAGTGAAGGGTGTTTGTTATTCCTGAGGAGATTCTCCCCTTATCAGCCAATTATCCAAGTAAGGGAACATGAATATCTCCAAAGTGTGTAGGTAGGCAGCAATGACTGCCATGCATTATGTAAAGACCCTTGGGGCAAAGGCGAGGCCGAAGGGTAGAACATGATATTGATAGTGGTCTGTCTGATATGTGAAGCACAGATACTGTCTATGAGATGGGTAGATCAGCATGTGCATATATGACTCCTTCAAGTCCAGAGAGCAGAGCCAATCGTATCACTGAAGGTACGGTAGAAGAGTTCCCAGAGAAATCATTTTGAATTTTTTTCAGACCATGAATTTGTTTAGGTCCCTGAGATCTAAAATGGGTCTGACTCCCTCTGTTTTCTTTGGGATGAGAAAGTAAGGGGTGTATTTATTTATTTAGAGTCTTTTCTATACATGCTCTTTAAAATCTGCTAGGTTTACAGTCAACAGCAAATTTGTACAGTGCAGGCGGCGCCCGTACTGAACTTACAAAGAACAGGGTTTTGCAACTTGGGCTAACTGGGGTAACTATGTACAGGCTACGCAGTAGCTTGGCTACTCGTTTAAGTAACTATAATACATGCAAGCAGTCGGGTCAAAAGCAGTGAAGTGGTGACCTGGCTGCCTGGCTACTATTTACATGCTAAGGTGACTATATACATGTGCATGGCAGGGCGTCTGGCAGTGCTATAATGTGCAGGGCTGAGACTGTGTATCGTAAGTGTTTTGGGGCGGTTGTCTTGGTGGTTGTGAATGGGTGGGTGTTGTGTGTCCCCATTGTGAGAATAGTGCTGGAGGAAAAGGTGGTGTTTCAGCACCTTCCTGAACTGGGTAAGGTCAGTAATGGCCCTGAGGCCGGGCGGGAGGGCATTCCGACATGTGGGTGCGTAGTATACGAAGGCTCTCTTTCTTGTTGCTTGAGAACACTTTGTGATCTTTCTAGGGATACTCAGAGTGTTGGCAGTGACTGACTTTCTGACTCTGTTTGGGGGGGGGTGGGGAGGATGAGGCCTGTGATGGAGGAGGAGGTGAGGCCGTTGATGGCCTTGAAAGTCAACAGTAGAATTTTGAAGGAGCATCTGCAGGGGACCGGCAGCCAATGGAGGTGTTTCAGGATTGGGGATATATGGTCCCTCCTGGCGGCTCCATGTAGTATTCTGGTGGCTGCGTTCATTGCAAGCTGAAGTGGGTTCAGCGTATTTTTTGGGAGTCCCTGTAGGATTTAGCTGGCATAGTCAAAGTGGGGGGATTACCAATGCTTGGTAGATTGTCCAGAAGTTGTCTGGCTCCAGTAGGGGTCGTAGATGCCGGATTGTCCGTATTTTGTGGTATACTGCCTTGACGGTGTTGCTTATGTGGACTTTCATATCCAACTGTTGGTCTAGTGTGACCCCTAGGTAACGGATTGTGGGCTTGCTTTGGAGTTCGGCACATCTTACTTTTCGTGTTGCTGGGGGGGTGAAAGCTTGGTTCCTGGTAATGAATAGCGCCTCAGTTTTCTTGAAGTTTATTCTGAGGTTCTGAGTGTGGTGACAGCGTCGAAGCAGTAGTTAGTGGTGAGAAATCCGGCTGGTCAGTTGAGAATGGCATGTAGAGTAGCACGTCATCGGCGTATACGAGGCATGAGATGTCGAAGGAGCGGGTGAGTGCACAGATGGGCTGCATATATATGTTAAAGAACAGTGCCGAGAGAGAGGAGCCCTGTGGTACTCCCTGTTCTTGTTGGAATGGTTTGGAGGTCGTGGGACCGGTCCATACATGTTGCCATTGTCTGACAGGTATGATTTGCACCAGCTTAAGGCTGTGTCCTGGATCCCTTTCTCTCCAAGGCGCCCTAGGAGCAGTTCATGGTCGACAGAGTGGAATGCTGTGGCAATGTCCAGGAAGATTAGGGCGTTTCCTCGTCTGCTGTTGTCCAATCCAGTGATTAGTGTGCCGAAGAGAGTGGTCAGGAGTGTCTCAACTCTGTGTGATTCCCTGAATCCGTGTTGGCATGGATCAAGGGGAGCGGTGGTCTCAATATGGTGTTGGATTTGTTGTTGGATGACCTTTTCAATTATTTTGGCCATTAGTGGGATACTTGAGATTGGCCTGTAAGAATCTACCTTCTGGGGGTCACGTTTGCAGTTTTTTAGGAGTGGTCTAATGGATGTTTGCTTCAAGCTTCGTGGGAATGAGCCCATTGAGAAAGATAGATCGATGAGTTTGGCCAGGAATGGGCTAAATTCCTTGCACAGTGTTTTTATCCAGAACGCTGGGCAGGGATTGTTTGGCGCTGTGGTGGTGTTAATAGCAGTGATAGTGTCTTCGATGCTTTTCTCTGATGGTGTTGAGAAGGTGGATAGTGGCATTGGATAGTGTGAACCTTGCAGAGGTGGGTGGTGTAGTTTTGTCTGTCTGGATTGTTTTCGACTGTAGGTAGTCTGCGAATTCTTGTGGCTGTGGCATGCTTAGTTGGGCGGGGGAAGGTTCCTTTTTGAGGGTCCTCACCAGGTTAAATAAGTCCTGTGGTTTGTTCAGGGAGTGCTGCAGGATTTCTGCATGGTATTGTTTCATTCTCTCCGAGACTGCCATACGGTGTTTTTTCAGGTGGGAGGTGTAAGTGCCCAGGTCATCGGTGGAGCGTGAACGTCGCCATCTTCTTTCAAGCTTCCTTAGGTGGCGGAGTGATGTTCGTAGCTCGGGAGAGTACCATGGATCAGTCTTTCTTCTCCTTGGTGGTGTGTCCACAGTTGGTCGGTGGGCAATGGAGCTGAGACTATTGTTCCAGGCAGAGAGCATTTCCTTGAGGCTAGGCTCTGTGAGGTCAAAGAGTGGTAGGGTTTTGTTGAGTATCTCTTCCTTGTCGAAGGGCCGGAATCTTGCTTTTGGTGTTGGGAAGGCATCGTCTGTGGTACGGTTGCTTGCATGATCCATCTGTGTGGGCATTTGGAATCTTAGTAAGCTATGGTCAGACCATGGGACTGATGTGATGGGTAGGGCAAGCGTATGGTTCTGGCCTGTGGCCGACTGCGGGGCGAAGATCAGGTCCAGCTTGTTTCCTTTTGCGTGAGTGGGCGTGTAGAAACTAGTCGGCGTTTTGAAGGCGGAACTCTTTCTATGGCACCCTGTGCCAACAAGATGGTCACCTCTGTACTTAGTAGAGCACTTTGAAGTGGTTGAGAGTGGCATTCCTCTTTGAATCTGGTGTGTGTGGGGGGGGGGGGGTAGACTTGGAAATGAAATTGGTACCCCTTTGGAAAATTTGTAGTGTCCATTGATCCATTGTGATGAGGTGCCAACTGTGGGCAAAATGGCAAAGTCTGCCTGCTATATGGGTGGGCTGGGGTTCCACCAGAGGCATATTGGCAATGCTCTGAATGAAAGAGTCAAAAGCCAGGCACAGGTTGTGGCTGCACTGGAGGTTGAGGCTTTGCAGCTTTAGGCTTCTTCTGCTGGCAAGGAGGCTGTTGCCTTTGTTGAGGCTGCTGAGGATGGTAGGGTGTAGAAGGTGTATAAGAAGGTAGAAAGTCTTTTTGGGAAAGATTTCCTCTTGAAGGGATCAGCAGTTTTTCTGGAGAGACATTTCAAGTTGAGATCATCCGTCTCCTGCTATTTCTCCCCAGCCCTTACTGAATAGATTCTCCCCCCATACAGGGAATGCTGGCTAATTTATCCTGTACCCATTGTTCTAGGTCTGAGGCTTGTAGCCAAGCCATCCTGCGAGTTCCATTGCAAACAGAGGATGCCCTACTCGTCGATTCAAAGGAATGCCACGCACCCACTCCCTTGACCTTGGGGTTTCAGGAGGAGGTGGCCTTGGATGCCCTTCAGGGTTGAGGTTGTAGTTGTGTATGTGCGCAAGCAGTAAGGCAGGCAAAGAAAATTTCTTTGATGAGGTTTATTTCTCCCGCTCCGCAGTTGAAATGCAACAGACGCAAAAGAAGATAAAATTGCCAAAACATGAATGAGGAAAAACAAGGCTTTTCAGTGCTGGGCTAAATGTCCATTATCTTTTGGGGTTCACATTCAGTAGGCATGTGACCTTTGCTTTACTAAACAAATTCTGACAAAACAACAGTGCTCCTGAGATGCAAACAAATTATGCTTTAACTTATTCACTTTTCATAAGCTTTTCAGCAATGCAAACATTCAGGTCACTTCTGTTATATTTCTTCATATAACCATTAAAGCTTTGCCTTAAATATCTTTCTCAATGAGACAGGTTGAGCAATCCATGGGCTGGTCTTGCTCTGTGGACGGCTGAGAACAAACTAGTGGCATTTCCACTTCACAGCTGTTTTCAGGCTGTGCTGACTTATAGCTAGGAATTGCTCTGCTCTCAAGAAATTCTCTGAAGTCTTTAAGAAGTAATTCAGCCTGCGTCTTTCCTGGGCTAAGCTGATAAACTGCTTCTTCTTCAAGTAAATATTTGTTTGAGTTCCTTATCTCAGAATAATTAGTAATGCTGTATCTACTAGGACAACAATTCAGCGTGCTGGAAGTATCCCTCCCCCACTTGTCTCTGAACGTAAGTGCCGGGGTTAAAACTTCAGCTGTGCTTGGAGAGTGTCTAAAGAGTGCTTCAAAAGTAGAACCGTCAGGCTTCTCATGGCTCACGTCTCTGCAATATGACTCAGCTGTTTTCTTCCTATTAGCTTCTCTGCTAAACGTTTCAGCTGGCTTGTGAGAATAGCTGGGACTGCTTAGACCATTTTCATGCTGAACCCAACTGCCACCATATTGACTGACTTTGTCCTGGCTTTTAAAATGAGCTTTCACTCTGTCTGTCTTCATTCACACTGTTAAACTTGCTAGCTGTATCAACCCACTGTGTACCTTGTGCTGAGGCTTCCTCCATGAGAATTCTTTGCCCCTCTGCCTTCTGTTCCACGGCTCTGCTTGGTCCTCCAGAAGCCTGGGCTGTAACCTTGGGTCTCTCAGTGCTCTGGAATCCTTCTGGTCACAGAAGATTCTTTCTGTCCCTGAGTCTCCCAGGTACCTGCTTCCTGAGTCAAAATCCTTCCTTAATGAATCACAGCTGCTTAGTGGGTCTCTCTCCAAGTCTTGGACTTGAACCTGATCCTCTTCCTCTTCTTCTTCTTGTTGTTCTCATCCTCCTTCTAACTCTCTCTGTTTCTGAGTGCTTAACAAGCTCCCCGTGCCTTGCACTGCCCGCCCCCTGCTTGGGCGTGCCCAATCAGGGACTTTGCTTCTCTCCTCCCCTGAGGTGAGCTGTGTTTCCTGATTAGCCATGTGTTTTTTTCTCTCTGAAGAGAAAATCCTACATTCTCCTGCAGTACCGGTTCTCTCCATCGGATCCCTATCTGTTTCCATAGCTTCTTGAGAGGCTTCTACGTCACAGATCCCCCCCCCCCCCTTAAGATATCACGGGCTGGCTTAGGCTTGACGGCACAGCACGTGATACAATCTATGGGCTCTGTGCTGGTGAGCTTCTGTTGAGGCTGTTGTCTCGGAGAGGCTATTGTGGCTATTTGGGCTAAAGCTACTCTGTTATGCCATGGCTTTAACACGTTGATATGGTAAACTTGCCTGCGACCTTTCCTATTCTCAACCAAGTAAGATACAGGTCCTACAGGCTGTATTACCCGACAAGGGCCTTTCCAATGGCTCTCAAATTTCGGTTCTGTCCCAGCCACCATTACAATAACTTTCTCTCCTATCGTTAGTTGACGTTGCTTTGTATTCCTATCATAATAGGATTTTTGTTTGACCTGACTACGCTTCAGATTGTCCACTGCTACTTGTGAGGTCCGGCGTAGCCGCTTCTTTAAATCTTTTAGGAACTCGGGCACCTCTAGTTCCCTGGGATCTGGTTCTACCCATTGTTCTCTTAAGATATCGAGAATGCCACGGGGAGACCTGCCGTACAGGAGTTCATACGGTGCTGTTCCTAATGAGGCCTGTTTTCTCTCTCTGCACGCATACAGAACAAAGGGGAGCATTGTATCCCAGTTGTCCATTTCCCCCTCCAAACTCCTACGTAACATTCTTTTAAGAGTCTGGTTTTGTCTCTCGACTAAACCGTTCATTTGGGGATGATATGCTGCCGTTCTAATGTGGTGAATGCCAAAGGCATCCCACACTTGTCCTAAGTATTTTGACATGAAGCTGCTCCCTCTGTCGGTGAGAATTTCCTTGGGGAAACCCACTTCACAGAATAGCTTAATGAGTTTGTTTGCTATTACTCTGGCAGATATGGTGTGTAGTGGCATGGCCCACGGGAATCTTGTAGCGTGGTCTACCACCACTAAGATATAGCGGAAACCTCGAGGGGTTTTAATCAGAGGTCCGACAATGTCTACACCTATCCTCTGGATGGGATCCCTAATCACAGGTGATGGTATCATGGGGACATCCCTGGGATGGGCGGCTGAAACTCTTTGGCATGTGGGGCAAGCCTCACAAAACTTGGCCGTCTCTTTAAAGATACCCGGCCAATAGAATCGGGATAAGATTTGATCGAGGGTTCCCTGAATGCCCTTTTGCCCTCCAATGGGATGGTCATGTGCCAACCGTAGCACTATATCTTTAAAGGTGGTTGGCACCACCAACTGTTTTCTGCTATCCCCGGTGAAAGGATCTTTACTTTCCCTATAAAGTATTCCTGCGGTCAGGAGAAACCTAGGTAAGGTATCCCTAGTAGTCTGAGCCCATTTGAATGCCTGTGTGAGAGCGGGGTCCGCTTGCTGTCGTTTGGGAACATGGGAAACTTGTTCATTAGTTCCTCTGGTACCCATGGCAGCTCTTTCCCTGCCTGTACTTCAGACTTGTTTTTAGAGCGAGATTGTTTCTCCTTACGCTTCTCAGATTTTGCCTTTCTGACCTTAGAGTCCGGAGTGTTTATCAATGCTTCATCAGAGGGGAGAACCTCTCCGAGATCCTCTGGGGTGTCTTCTTTACTTTCTAAGGCTGAGGATTGGGCTCTTGTGGAGACCATTGCGCCTTTCACCTGCAACTCTCGTTCCATCTCTCTAAAGAACTGCGGCCAATCTCTGCCTAGAATTACTGCATGGGAAAGTCCTGGGACATAAGAACATAAGAACATAAGATATGCCATACTGGGTCAGACCAAGGTTCATCAAGCCCAGTATTCTGTTTCCAACAGTGGCCAATCTAGGTCATATGTACCTAGCAGTTTCCCCAAGAGACACAAGTTCCACAATGCTTGTACTGGGTCAAGCATTGATATCTTCGGTCACTTCTTAATAATGGTTTATGGACCTTTCCTCCAGGAACTTGTCCAAACCTTTTTTAAACCCAGCTACACTAACAGCCTTTACTACATCCTCCGGTAACAAATTCCAGAGTTTAATTACACGTTGAGTGAAAAAATATTTTCTTTTATTAGTCTTAAATAGTTTACCCTGTAGCTTCATTGCATGTCCCCTAGTCTTTCTATATTCTGATAAGGTAAACAATCGATCTATGTTTACCCGTTCCACTCCGTTCATTAACAACTGCTAAGGGGATAGTCCTTCGGGCACCTAACCCTGCTATGTGTAACTTATATACTGGATAGGTGGAAGTTCCTCCGTGAACACATCTTATTTTAACTGAACTCACAGGCTGAATTACTTCTCCTCCCTGCATGGCTTTTATCTTCTGCCACAACTCTTCAGAGAGCATGCTTAACTCAGCTCCTGAATCTAGCAAAGCTTGAGTGGTAATTCCCTGTACTTCAACAGAAAGAAGAAATCCTTGTCTGTCTTTCATAGAACTATCCGCTATCAAGGCAGTTTTAACAAAACAATGTTTTTGCAAATGTCCCTCTTGCCCACATTTGTAACACCTGATCCTGATCCTCTTCCTCTTCTTCTCCTTGTTGTTCTCGTCCTCCTTCTAACTCTCTCTGTTTCTGAGTGCTTAACAAGCTCCCCGTGCCTTGCACTGCCCGCCTCCTGCTTGGGCGTGCCCAATCAGGGACTTTGCTTCTCTCCTCCCCTGAGGTGAGCTGTGTTTCCTGATTAGCCATGTGTTTTTTTCTCTCTGAAGAGAAAATCCTGCATTCTCCTGCAGTACCGGTTCTCTCCACCGGATCCCTATCTGTTTCCATAGCTTCTTGAGAGGCTTCTACGTCACAGGCATCAAAAGATGCTCTTGTGAGAAATTTGTATGTATTTTGACTATGTTGGATGAGTGCCTGATAAGCACTCCACTTGTCTGGGATCAGAGGGCATCCAGATCCCTGTTGATGTCTTTGAGGAACATTCCCATATAGAGCATGTAGGAGTTAATCCTGGATGCTAACATGCATGCCTGGAAGCAGCATCGAGCAAAAGCATCGAGTGTTCTGAACTCTCACCCGGTGGAACAGAAGAGTGGTTCTTGGAACTCTTTATTCAGCGCATTGTCAATTCCACAACCATTGAATAATGTGGGACTTGAGGTTTCTGGAAAACTGGAGACTCCGGTACTCAATACATTGTATTGAGCCTTTTACTGGTTGGTGACACTGTGAGTGGGACCTCCCACATGTGAAGCATCAGATCTTGAAGAATGCGATGCAGAAGCAGGGTAACTGCTTCTTTGGGTGTCGGAGGGTATTGGAGAATTTCCAATTTCTCTGCCTTTGGTTCCTTCTCTGATGATATGGTAATGGAAAGACCCACTGCCATGTCCCGGATGAAGTCCTGGAAGGACATGTCCTCTGGAGGGGATCGGAAATGCTCATGAGGCAGAGATGGGTCAGACAGGAAATCAGGCAGATCCTGGGAATCAAGCGATTCTTGCTCGGATTCAGATGAAGTGGAGTCTGAGTCCAGGAGGAAGTCAAAGTATCGACAGTCCTTGGATGTGGCTCAATGTCGATGCTGACCCCGGTACTCTGATACGTCAGTATCCAGCAGTATGTCAGCTTACGTTTGCTGAATGGTACCAACATCAATCGGTGCCAGAGAAGGCATTGATGTCAATACTGAGGGTTCCAGTGGCATTGATTATGGTACAGGTACTGGTGGATGAGACTCTGGCTGGAGGCTGGGTGCCGACAGTTGTCCTCCCATTGCTCTCCATGAAATTGATATCGAGGCTGCCAGGAGTGCTGCCAAACTTCTTTCAATAGTCAGCATGTGCTGATCTAAGGAAAGTGCCGATGCTTGGGTAAATTCAGCAACAGGACTTTGGGCCACCATCCCAGAGCATGGCATTGGTAGCTCTCCAGAGGTTGATGCCTTGGGAGAGTCCCAGAGCCCCACCTGTGCTTTGGAGGAAGTGTCCTCCCACTGGAGCTGTTTGACTGGCCAGTCAACATCTGAGGCTCCCTGAGGGTAGTCTCAATGCTTATGGGACTTTCCTGTAACATCGGTATCAGACTTGGATGCCGATATCAATGATTTCTACTTACCATTGTGCTTAGACTTCAGGGATACCTGCGACACATGCGAGGAAGTGAAGGCCTTCAAATGACATGGAAGCCACCGAAACCAAATTCGAGGCAAATAAAGTCCCATATTGTCTGGCTCTATTTTGCA
Source organism: Ichthyophis bannanicus (assembly GCA_033557465.1). Classification (NCBI taxonomy): domain Eukaryota; kingdom Metazoa; phylum Chordata; class Amphibia; order Gymnophiona; family Ichthyophiidae; genus Ichthyophis; species Ichthyophis bannanicus. Next base: position 295,377,374 of record CM066032.1, read on the forward strand.
GGCCCCTCTTTGTCATTGTTTTACAGAGGGAGCAGGCAGTGGATTGGTGCTCAGGACCCAAACACTTCAGACATCATTCATGTGTGTCTGTGATGGAAATCGTGGACAAGCACTTTGTACATTTTTTAAAGCCACTATGTGGTTTACCCATGCCTTACTAGTGAAATTCTATGCGAAGTGAAGGCTTTGTAGGCTGGTAGGCCTAATTTGGCAGTAAAAACCCTGATGAAAAATAAAAAATAAGAAAAGAAAAAGAAAAATAGAAACGGGACCGGTAGTGGCTACGCCGGTACTGGTGTCGATTGGTAGGCAGAAGTACAGCTTTTGAAGAGAAATTAAGCATTTTTCAGTGGTGACAGGAACAGAGTGACCTGATGGCTCTGTGGAAAATGAAGAACTGAGGAGAGGACTTGGGAAGGCAGGAAGGCAGAGGCGCAAGTGCAGTGGACTGCTCCCAAAAGCTTTCCTATTGGACACTGGGGAACGTTTCCGCACATGCTCTGTCAGTGTCAACATCACCCATATGCGAAGACTACATTCCTGCTTGTTTCTGGAGATACAGGCATGGTAATATCCTTTATTTTATTCTTCATTCCTTTCCTTATGATTCTTAGCATTCTATTTGCTTTATTGGCCACAGCTACACACTGGGCAGAGGGTTTCACATATTATCCACAATGATGCCCAGATCCTTTGCATGGTTTGTAATTCCTAATGCAGAACCTTGCTTTGTGTAACTGTAGTTTGGGTTGTTCTTCCTTAAGTGCATAACTTTGCACTTGTCCACATTCAATTTCATCTGCCACGTGGATGGCCAGTCTCCCAATTTTTCAAGGTCCTCTTGCAATTTTTTACAATCTTATGTTTTAACAATATGGAATAATGTTGTGTCATCTGAAAATTTGATCATCTCACTCATTATTCCCATTTCCAAGTTATTTATGAATATGTTAAAAAGCAGCAGGCACAGTACAGATCCCTAGGGTACTCCACTATTCACCTTTCTCCATCCCTATTCACTGTTTATCCCTACTCACTGTTTTCTATCTTTTAACCAGTTCCTCATCCACAATAGTACATTGCCTCCTATCCAATGAATTTTTAATTTCCCCCAAGAGTCTCTCATGATGGACTTTGTCAAAGGCTTTCTGAAAATCCAGATACACTACACCTGGCTTACCTTTATCTACCTGTTTATTCACACCTTCAAAAAAGCATAGTTACTCAACTATAACAGGTGATCTCTGGGAACAGCAGGGATCGGTCTTCACATATAGTGATGTCAGCACCGACAGAGCCCATGAGGGAACGCTCCCCAGCCTGTGCACAAAGCGTGCTACTAAGGGGTGTGAGGAGATGAACTATCTGCCTACTGGTTTCTAAAAGACCGCGATGGCACTAAGATGAATTCTCACTGAACTAGTCTTAAAACCTGCCAAAGACAAGTGGAAGAGATATTGTAGAAGGGACTCAACTGGGCAGGCAAAGAGGTTGATACCCTTTGGGGAGCACCAGAGGCAAATCTTCACCACTTGAAGGCATAAAATCACCTGGTGGACTACTTGCGTGATGCAAGGAGGATGTTTTTGACCTCCTGCGGTAGGTTGAGGTCAGCGAGCACTATCCCTTCAGCAACCATGCTGTAAGGCAAAGGAAATGAAGAAGCATGCCTTGGTCCTCAGAAAGGAGTTTGGGCACCCATCTGAGTCTGAGAGGTTGAGTCTGCACTAGGCGAAGAAGCAGAGGAAACCAAGGTTGATGAGGCCAAAAAGGGGCTATGAGGATCATGGAACCTTTGTTAGCCTGTAGCTTGAAAAGTGTTTGGGGTATCAAGGGGATGGATGGAAATGTGTACAGCAGACCCTGTCCCCAATGGAGAAAGAAGGTGTCCGGGGCTTGTCAGTGCAGAGACAGAGGCCTTGAGCAGAAGAGTGGAAGCTGTGTGTTCTGCAGAGTGGTAAAAATATCTATTGAATGGGATTCCCCACATTCGGAAGATCCCAGCAGCCATCTCCACTCATGTTGACAAACGATATGGCTCAGCCTATCCGCAAGGACATTGAGCTCACCCTTGAGGTACACTGCTCTGAGGTGAATGTGGTGTGTGATGGCAAAGAACCAGAGGCAAAGCACTTCCTTGCATAGGGGATAGGATCCTGCCCCCCCCCGTTTGTTCACATAGAACATGGCAACCCAGTTGTCTGTCCTGACTAATACCTGTTGTCCCGAAGGGCATTTGTTAGAACTCGTAGTTCTAGAAGGTGGATCTGCAAAGCAGATTCCTGTTGTGTCCACAGTCCTTGTGTGGTTATGTTGTTCAGATGTGCTCCCCAACCCAGTTTGGAAGCATCTGTTGTCAGGGTGCATCGAGGTGGAGGCATCTGAAAAGATGACCCGCCGAGGAGGGTCAGTGGAGAACACCACCATTGAAGAGACTTGGTCAGTTGAGGAGTGATGTGGATCTTGTCTCTCAGACACCCCTTTGCTTGTGTCCATTAAAGAGACAGAGTCCATTGGGCTTGTCGCATGTGTAGACGAGCATAGGGGATGTTATGGACCGTAGAGGCCATGTATCCCAACAGGCGTAGCATCTCTCGAGTTGTTATACAACTTTGTTGTGATATTTGTGTCACCAGCTTGATGAGACAGGCAGAGCGATCTTGAGGCAGAAAAGCTTGGGCCTGTTAAGTGTCTAAGAGTGCTCCAATGAACTCCAGTCTATGGGTTGGAGCAAGGTGAGACTTTGGGAAGTTTAGGTCAAACCCCAGATATTGGAACACTGTAGTGGTATGATGTAGGGAGAGTTCTACCTCCTGGAGGGAGTTTCCCCTGATTAGGCAGTCGTATAAGCAAGGGAAGATGAAGATCCCCAAAGTGCAGAGAAAGGCAGCGACTACTGCCATGCATTTTGTGAATACTCACAGTGCAGAGGCTAAGCCGAAGGATAGCACCGTTATTAGTAAACGTTCCTCTGAAACATGATACTGTCTGTGCTGAGGATGGATCAGTAAGTGTGTGTACACCTTCTTTAGGTCTAGAGAGCATAGCCAATCGTGCCTCTGGAGGTATGGGAGAAGAATTCCTAGGGAAATCATTTTGAATTTTTCTCAGACTAGGAACTTGTTTAGGACTCTGAGATCCAAGATGGGCCTGAATCCACCTGTTTTCTTTGGAATGAGAAAATATGGAGAGTAAAAGCCTATCCCTTCTTGAGAAGGAGGAACTCTTTTTATTGTACTCTGGGATAACAGGGTGGACACCTCATCTCTTAAGAAGTGCTTTTAAGGGGTTGTGTGGGGTAAAGTTTTGAAGTGAAGCAGATACCCCCTTTGGACAATATCGAGAGTCAACTGTTCTGAAGTTATGAGCTGCGATCTGTGGCCATAGGAAAAGAGTCTGCCTGTTATGTGGAGGGGCTGGGGGCCATCCAGAGGCAGAGTGGAAATGCTCTGCAGGAAGGAGTCAAAAACCAGGAGCAGGTTGTGACTGAGCCGCTGGTTAAGGCTTAGGAGCTTCAGGCTTTTTGGGTTGGCGAGGACCCTGCTACCGCTGCTGAGGCTGGTAAGCAGCTGCAGGTCAGTAGGAAGGATACTATCTCTTCTTCATAGAATAGAAAGGTTTCTTTGGAAGAGCCTTCCTTTTGGAGGGGGTCAACCATTTTTCTGAAAAGGCATTTGAGGATGAGATCATCTGTCTCAATCTCCTCGGCCTTTTCTCTCCATCCTTTTCCAAAAAGGCTTTCTCTCATACATGGGATATTAGCCAGCTTGTCCTGGACCCATTGTTCAAGATCTGATGCCTGCAACCAGACCACCCTCCGAGCCCCAATGCAGACTGCTGAAGCTCTGCTTGTTGACACAAAGGCATCAAAAAATTTCCTGGTAATGAATTTTGAGGTATTTTGACTTTGCCTGATGAGTGTTTGCAATGCACTCAACTTATCATCAGGAAGCATATAGGAATTAATCCTAGAGGCCAACATGCATGCCTGAAAGCACTGACACCCAAAGGCATTGAGTATCCTCGAGTCTGTACCTGGAGGCATGGAAGAGTGATTTTTTTTAAAACTCTTTATTCAGCTCATCAGTGATTCTACCACCATGGAGTGGTATGGGAGCTGAGCCTTCTGAAAGTCTGGGCACTATGGACCTTGGTACATGGTATTGAGCCTCTTTCTGATAGGTGGAACCGTGAGCAGAGCCTCCCACATGCGGAGCATAAGATCTTGTAAGATGTGATGCACTGGTAAAGTAGCTGCTTCTTTGGGCATGAGAGGGTACTGGAGTATCTCTAATTCCCCTGCCTTCAGTTCTTTCTCCAAGGCCACTGTGATGGCCAGACCTGCTGCCATGTCACAGATGAAGTCTTGGAAAGACATATCTTTTGATGGGGGCCTGTGCTGCTCATGAGGAGGGGATGGGTCTGAAGGGATGTCTGGAATTTCCTGGGAATCCAGTGATCCCTCATTAGAATCAGAAGAACTGGAATGAGATTCTGATAAAAAGTCAAAGTATCGGCGGTCTTGTGTTTGACCTTGATACTTTGTCGACGTTGAGGGTCGTTTCCAATACACATGCATCGGAAGCCATGGCAGTATTAGCCTGTTTGGTACCGGTGCTATCAGTTGGTTACAATGGAAGTATCAGTCTCAAAAGCTCCACAGATACAGGTTCGAGGGCTGGCATCGAGGCCAATACAGATGGCTGTAGGCAGGGTGCCGAAGCCTACACTGCTAGAGCTGTTGATACTGTTGGTACCAAGGATGCCAGGAGTATGGCCAAACTCTTCTTGAGAGCCAACATGCGCTGGTCCAGGGAGATGGCCGATGTCTGGATGGATTCTCCGATGGGGCTTTGAGCCACCGTCCCAGAACATGAAAATGGTAGCTCTCCAGATGTCAATTGCTTGCGAGTGTCTTGGAGCCCCTCTTCTGCTTTGGAGAACAAGTTCTCCCGCCGGGGCTGCATGGCTGGCTGGTCTTCATGGCTGGCTGGTCTGCATCAGAACCACCCTTAGGGGAGTCTCAAAGCTTATGCTGTGACTTTCCTCTGGTCTCGGTATTGGTCTTCGATGCCGATGGCTTTTTAGAAATCAGAGACTTACTTTTATGCTTGAACTTAGAAGAGACCTGAGACCCATGAGAGGAGGCCGATGTTCTCAATGATGTAGAAGCTACTGAAATCAAGTCTGGGGCTAACAGTGATCTAGTCTGTCTGGATCTCTTCTTCAGGTCTCTTTGTCATTTGTTGACACAAAGGACAAGATTCAGGTAAATGGTCAGGGCCCAAACATTTCAGACACCAGTCATGATTATCTGTGACTGATATTGTACCAGCACATTTGGTACATCTCTTAAAACCACTAGTTGGTTTTTCCATTATAGAAAATATTCTTTAAATCAAAGAGGATATGGAGGCCTAAAGCCCAGTTAGTGGTGAAACCAGCAGGAAAAGAAAAAGAAATAGAAAATTTTATAACTAAAAAAGAAAATAAATTTGGGGCCGGTGTCAATTCTGACAGGGCCAGCATTAATGGCAAGGCAGAGCATGGTATACATCAAAAAATAAAAGTTTTTCTGTGGTGACAGGATTTAGCAACCTGCTGGCTCCACGGAAAAGGAAGAACTGAGGAGAAGAGTTGGGAAGGCAGGAAGGCAGACGTGCAGGTGTGATGCTCCCAAAGGCCTTCCTATTGGATGCTGGGAAGTGTTCTCATGTGGGCTCCATCAGTACCGATGTCACCCATATGTGAAGACTGCATTCTGGCTTGTTCCTAGAGATGTAAAGAAATGCAAGTGCAGATTTCTTTCCAGAAGTAGTAGTCCCTTTTGGTAGTCCTTCAAGACTGAGAATCAGAAAACACTGGTTGACCTATTTATGTCTGTGCTTCTAAGATAATATCTTAACAATTTCCTGGGTGATTCACACAGCCCTTGGTTTGATAGGGGGGGCCTTTCAATTGCTCCTTTGATCTGTTACTTGGCTTTAACACCTATTTAAAACAGTTTCACAGTTTCTCTTGCCCCCTAACTCGAAGGCCTCTTTGTAAAGGTCTCCAGAAACAATTGTTTCTAAATTTATTTGTTTCTACTCAAAAAATATTTACCCTATTCTATCTTCTATGTTAAGCTATACTCTAATTTGATTAAAATTAAAAACCCACTGGGGCTACTGACTAAGGTTTAAATTTAAGCTAAAAGCTCTCTGGGGTTACTGAGTGAGGTTTAAATTTATTTATTTAGCTTATTTATTTATTTAGCTGTATTTATATCCCGCTTTTCACCGGGTCAAAGCGGTCAATTGGGAGATACATTTAACACGAGGGGATATGACACACATACGCTAATACTTACAGGGAACATGGGCAATGGAGGGTTAAGTGGCTTGCCCAAGACCACAAGGAGTGCCTATAGGACTAGAAATCCCAGTCCCTCCGGCCTGAGATTGCTGTCCCCAGGTGGGACTTGAACCCCCGGCCCTCCGGCCCGAAGTACCTTGTCCTAACCACTAGCTCTCTGGGGCTTCTGACTGAGGTTTAAATTTAAGCTAAAATTTCTCTGGGGCTACTGCCTGAGGTTTAAATTTAAATGAAATACACAGCTACATCAGCAGTCGGACATTTCATCATAAATACTTGCTTTATTCTTTAGTTTTCAGCTCTTTTCCAGCAGCCCATTGATCACCTTCTGACCTGTGGGGCTCGTCATCCAGCACTATATCACAATTAAGTTTTCATGGCAAGAAAAGTAGATTGCCAAGCCTTTCTTTCATGCAGGTAATGCCAGTGCTGTTGCTGTTAACACAAAAATATGATCCTCCCCCACCAACATCATTCCATACTGCTGCTGCCCAGACAGGTAGTTTGTCTTAGTCTAGCACCTCAGTTGATATCTGTCCACCTTGAAAGACCTTGTAAGTAGTTTAGCTACCAATAGCATAACTTTCAGCATCACTGATGCACGCAAGCCCTCACAGCAGAAGCTCCACACCAAGCGAGGAATAGCTTTTAGCTACATGGAAAGGAGATGTTCCCAGAAATATATTTAGCTTAGGGATGAGATTTTGGCTTTGGCTCATGCCTTTTTAAGTAATACCTCATGTTTCTACATGAGGCAATGGAAGGTTAGGTGATTTGCCCAAGATCACAAGGAACAACAGGAGCTTCTCTTGTCTTCAATCTGTTAGTCTAACCCTTAGGCTACTCATTAGACATTTTCAAATGTTCACATTACATTTCTAACAAACCTCTGGCCAAAGAAAACCTAGGTACAAGTAAGAGCTCATATTTTGTACTTATGGAAAGTTTCAAAGTTAAAGTACACATAGTCTCTGAATCAGTTTGGACAGCTTGAAAGCTACCCCCATAATTATCCTATAGCGTGCACTATACTCTCCTAGGGCTATATAACAACCAGGGCCAGCCATTCCAGTAGACTAACTAGGCGGTCGCCTAGGGCAGCAGACCCTGATGAACGACACAGTGATTGCCTCAACTCCTAAGCGGTGGCTCATCCTTAGGCAGGCCCTATGTGTCGCCCCTACCGCACTGCCCCCGACATCCAGCCTCTCATCTGGGGTTGATGGGCAGCATGGTAATCAACTCTTTAAAGCACCTGTGTGCACTTACGACCTGCCATTCCTGCCTCAGTTGCATCTGAGGAGACGGGAGCAGCAAGCCATGAGTGCGTGCATGCATTTTAAAGCCTGCCACAGCACTAAAGAGGTGATCGCCATGCCACTCATCAACCCCAGGTGAGAGGCTGGATGACAGGGGCAGAGCAGCGATGGCACATGGTGGGGGCAGCACACTGGACCTGCCTAGGACAGTAGTGAAACAAGTCAGTTCAGAGAACCAGGGGAATGTTAGGGTGCATAGGGAATGCTAGAACCAGCAGGAAAAGGAGGTGATATTATTTCTATGAAAATCATTGATAAGAACATATCTAAAGTACTGGATTCAGTCTCTACGGTACATTTCCAAAAGGATATTAACAGAAGAGAAACAATTTGGAAGGGTGGCAGGTCTGCCCCAAAAGTATGAGACTTAAGGAGCTCTGCAAGTAAGAAAGGGATATGATGGAGACCATGAATTACCTCAAAGATATAACTAATGCGAAAATGGCAAGCATTTTGCATTGGAAAAGAAGTTCTAGAGCAAGGTAACATAAAATGAAGGCTAGAAATGAAGGTGAACAATCAGAAAAATACAAGGTTAAATGAGTGCCAAAAGTCTGGTATAGATTTTCTGAGTAAATATGTTGAGCTCCGTCTCTGGTCCTATTGAAATCTAGGCTAAAAACTCACCTTTTTGAGGCTGCCTTTACATCCTAACCACCTATTCTTCTGTTTAATACCCATGTGTGTTTTTAATCATTCCCTGGAATGAAATGCCCTAATTCCTTATATTCTCTCTTTGTCTGTCTTACTAATCTGATATGTTTTTTTGAAGGTGTGAATAAACAGGTAGACAAAGGTGAGTCAGTTCATATAGTGTATCTGGACTTTCAGAAAGCCTTTGACAAGGTCCCTCATCAGAGACGCTTGGCAAAACTAAAAAGTCATGGGATAGGAGGCAGTGTACTATTGTGGATCGGGAACTGGTTAAAAGATAGAAAGCAGAGGGTAGGGCTAAATGGCCAATTTTCCCAATGGAAAAAGGTGAATAGTGGAGTACCCCAGGGATCTGTACTGGGTCCACTACTTTTTGACATATTCATAAATAACCTGGAAAAGGGAATAACGAGTGAGGTTATCAAATTTGCAGACGACACAAAACTGTTTAAAGTTGTTAAAACCCAAGAGGACTGTGGAAAACTGCAGGAAGATCTGGATAAACTGGAAGACTGGGCATCCAAATGGCAGATGAAATTTAATGTAGACAAGTGCAAAGTTATGCACCTAGGGAAGAACAATCCACACTATGGTTACACAATGCAAGGTTCCACATTGGGAACCACCACCCAGGAAAAATATTTAGGAGTCATCGTGGATAATGCTAGGTATCGTAAGGAAAGGAATGGAAAATAAAACAAAGGATATTATAATGCCTCTGTATCGTTCCATGGTACGACCGCACCTTGAATATTGTGTGCAATTCTGGTCGCCGTATCTTAAAAAGGATATAGCGTTATTAGAAAAGGTACAGAGAAGAGCCACCAAAATGTTAAAGGGGATGAAGTCTACTCCTATGAAGAGAGGCTACAAAGGTTAGAACTCTTCAACCTGGAAAAGAGACGGCTGAGGGGAGATATGATAGAGGTCTATAAATTAATGAATGGAGTGGAACGAGTAAACGTAGATCAATTGTTTATGCTATCAGAATATAGAAAGACTAGGGGACATGCAATGAAGCTACAGGGTAAACTATTTAAGACAAATAAGAGAAAATATTTTTTCACTCAACGTGTAATCAAACTCTGGAATTTGTTACTGGAGGATGTAGTAAGAGCTGTTAGTGTAGCTGGGTTTAAAAAAGGTTTGGACAAGTTCCTGGAGGTAAGGTCCATAAACCATTATTAAAAAGGGACCCAGGATATCGATGCTTGACCCAATAAAGCATTGTGGAGCCTGTGTCTTTTGGGGATACTGCTGGCCACTGTTGAAAACAGGATACTGGGCTTGATGGACCTTGGTCTGACCCAGTATGGCATATCTTATGTTCTTATGACTATCTCTTGCATGTATATGTACAGTGCTGTGTATGCCTAGTAGCACTATAGGAATGGTAAGTAGCAGTAGTAGTAGATTTTGGTAGCTAACATGCTCTATCTCCAGGAACAAGCAGGAATGTAGTCTTCACATATGGGTATCGTTGGTACCGACGGAGCCTGCGCAGGAACGCTCCCCAGCGTCCAATTAGGAAGCTTTTGGGAGCATCCCACAGCGCCTGCATGCTGCCTTCCCGCCTTTCCCAATTGCCACTCTCCAGTTCTTCGTTTTCCGTGGAGCCAGCAAGTCGTGTTCCTGTCACCGCAGAAAATTATTTTCCTTATTCTTCTTTTTTATGGTCGCGTCTGCCTTCCTCGACGCTATACCGGTACCGCCGGTTCTTCTTTCTTTCTTTTTCAAAAAAAAAATATATATAGTATTCTTTTTTCCAACTTTTCTTTCCAGGTGCACGCGCCATTTTGGGCCTTAGGCCCAAAATTTCCTCCACTATGGAGAAACCTGCCTCGGGTTTTAAAAAATGCACCAAGTGTGGCGGTACCATCTCCGTCACCGACACCCACGAGTGGTCTCTTAAATGTTTAGGTCTTGACCACTCCATCTCTAAGTGCATGGCTTGTGCCATGATGTCCAAAAGCGGTCGACAGAACCGAGCTGCCAAGCTCAGTGCCCTTTTTCCCTCTGATGCAGCTTCGGTGGCTTCATCTTCCTCCCATGGATCTCAGGTTACTAAACATAAGTCCAGCCGGTCCTCAAAGGGTAGATCTCCTTCCAAGCATCGAGATGCCTCTGGCGTTGCCCTTGAGGGTTCCATACCAGCAAAATTGCCACGGCGGGAGGCTTTGGCTTCCAAAGCATTATCGGGGATCCAGGATGTTCTCGTGGCCTCGACCTTGGCAGAACTACTTGTGCCATGCTCTGAGGTACCGGCTGTTTCCGGTACTGACACCCAGGCATTGATAGACCAGAGGTTCCTGGCTATTGAACGCAGTCTGGCGGCTCTCCTTGCGGCATCAACGCCCTGGAACCGCGTCAGACAATTCAACCGGTACCAGCACCGATGCCGGTACCGGTGTCGGTACCGGTACCGATAGCATCGACATCAACATCGGTATCGGCTTTGCCGGCACCCAGTCATGCGATGCCTTCTGGTGCCGACCACCAAGAGGCTTATTCCAATGAGTGCATAGCCGGGCCATCAGAACGCCTAAAACTTGGACGGGACCGAGTTGTACCTGATTCCATAACCATAGGAACTATACGTTTCCGCAATTGTCGAATCAGGCACTTATGACCGCCCGCCTTTCTCCAGGTCAAGGCTGTTTACATCAAACAAAAATATAACTTACATTGAAATATTGGTATTAAACTATGTGCAGTATGCAAACAAAGAGCATTGGCTGTTAACTACATAGAGGTTTCTTTGTATATACAATTAGTGCAAGGCGGGTGTGCATTGTTCTTCTGTTGGGGTTATTCACTGATGTGGAAGTGTTCGGTAAAGAGATGTGTTTTTAACATTTGTGAAAAGTCTTGAGGTCGGCTGCTGACATCACCATCTAAGATGGTGCATGAGCCCAGAGTTCTAGCCTATCCTTGTTCTAAGGAGAATCCTGCTCACCCGAGTGTCCACAGGGTCACAGAATGCTGGTGGTAGAAGTGCGGAGTACAAAGGGATGACAGCAAAAGCTAAGAAAGTCAGCTTGAAAGAGTTTGCGTTCTCGGCCTCAGCAGAGCAGACAGCACCCTGAGCACAGAGGGACAAGATGGCGACAGGCAGAGGGAAAGTAGCAGAGCCTGCAGGCCAAAAGAAAGGCGCAAAAGAGCCAGCAGAGGCGATTGACAAGGGAGATGCAGATTTAGACTCAGAGATGCGAAACCACTTTCACGCAGCAGTGAGGGCCTGGTTCAAGGAACTAAAGAATGAAATATTGCAGGTCAGAGCAGATGTAGTGGCAAGAATTGATGGTTTCTGTGTGGAGATGACGGAGTTGGAGCATCGAGTTGAAGAGGTGTAGGAGTGCTTGGAAGAGCAGGGGGAAATAATGGGGATCCTTGTAAATCAGTTACAGACCTTATTGCAGCACAACTTGCTTTGGAGGACAAGCTGGAGAAGTTGGAAAACAGATCCAGAAGGAATAACATTAGGTTTCGGGGGATCCCTGAGGGCGAGCCATATATGGACTATAAGGCAGTAGTTATTGAGATCTCCAAAGCTTTTCTGAAGGAAGCAGGAGCAGAGTTGGAGGATGTGGATTTTCGCATTGATCGGGCACATCACGTGGCATTTGCACCAGGACAAAATAAAACAAATCCTTGATATTATAGCGTGTTTTCACAACTATAATTTGAAGGAGAGAGTATTGAGCAAGGCCCGGGCGAGTGGAATCATTAGATGGGAGACTTGCAAAGTTGAAATGTATGTGGATTTGGTGCAAGTCACTTTGCAGAAAAGACGTTCAATGAAAGATGTCCTGACCAAGCTACGTGAGAGATATGTGTGGACTTTCCCTTTTGGACTGAGTTTTATATATAAAGGGCAGCGGTTCAGAGTGCGCTCAAGGGAGGAAGCAGTTAAAGCTCTGACTATCGCAGGAATGTCTGGTTTGTGTGTGGAGCATGAAATAGGGAAGGTGCTCAGGACAAAGTACCCAAAATGGCAGCATGTGGAACATGGGCGGCGCAGAGTGCATCGCCAATCGGGCAGCAAAGAACTTGAAAGCACAGGAGAGTGGGCAGTTCAACAGTACATGAATGGGAGGCAGTGCAGAAAGCTTTTTGAAGGGAGCTCACCAGACCAGAAAGGACAACAAGTTAAAGAGGACATTGTGCATAGATTTGAGGACTCTTGCATGGTAGGATTCCTGAATGTTTCCTTCTTCACTTACCCCAATTAGATAGCAATGGAGTGTGAAGCAGGATAACATTATTGGGGGGGGGGAGAGAACAGGGAGGGAAGAATGGGGGAGGTTAAAGGGGTAAGCGGATGATCAGCACAAGGGGAGTCTGGTGGGAGAGGGAGGATAATGTCAGTACTGTCAATATGGGCAACTGGCTGGGGAGCAGAGGGATTACTTATCTATCTATAAAGAGCTTGCCAGGTGGGAACTGATAGAGGATTAGGTGCGATCAAAGGGGGTGAAGGCTAAGGGAGGGGGGTGAGAATGGTGGAATGATGCAGTAGGGGCGAGGGTTTCTGAAGATGGGGACAGCAGCCCAGGCTATCCAAGGGAGAGAGAGAGGATGGCCCAAATGTGTGGGGAGGGTAGGGGTGGATGGGGAGCAAAGGGGGGAGATAATGGCAGCTAGGGGGGAAAGGGAAAGTTTAAACAAAAGGTGTGTTAAAAATAAGTCCCTTTACATTTAAAGTCACTAATTCACCCTTTAAATGACAGAAACTGTATAAGGAGCGAACGCGTCAGAGGGCGTCTCTGGTGGTGTTACAGGAGATGCATTTGGCGCATGCTTATGAAGCACTAGTTTTGCCCAGGGGGTATGTGTACGACTTTATGCATCAAATACAGTGGAATGCAAGAAAGGAGAAGCGGCAGTGTTGATAAATTCGAAAATTAAAATAGTGGTTCAGACGGTGATTAGGGATAAAGGGGGAAGATATTTGTTATTGAGGTTAAAAATTGGGACAGAATGGCTTTGCATTGTGAATGTGTATGCACCCACAGGGACACAGGGGACGTTTTGGGCTGAACTAAATGACGAGGTGGAAAAACTGGGAGAGGGGATATTAATCTGTGGTGGGGATTTTAACCCCATTTGGGAACCAGACATAGATGCAACAGGGAAAAGGGAGGGAAAGAGGGCAGAAAGAACCAAATATCAAAAGTTTGTGAGGCAACATTGCTTAGTAGATGCTTGGCGGCATCAACACCCCAGGAAACAACAATTTTCCTTTTACTTACCAGTGCATAGTTCGTATTCGAGGACAGATGCAATTTGGGTAATAAAGGAGGTGGCTGGGAGAATCCAGGGGGTGGAGATGGACCCTAATACCTGGTCTGACCATGCTCTTGTAGAAATTAGGTTGTCAATGAGGGAGGAGGAATGTGGTCTTCAATTCTAGAGATTGAATGAGTCGTTGGAGGATGAGAGAGTGAGGAAGGAGGTGGATCGGGAAATAGTGGACTATTTTCGTTTGAATGGAAATGGGGAGATGGGTTGGGTGCGGTTTGGGATGGGTTCAAGGCAGTGGTGAGGGGGGTTCTGATAAAATGGGGGGGCACGGCTGCGAAGAGAAAGGGAGAGAAACGAGATGCAGCCCCACCTTTGCCTACTGCAGCTAGAAGAACTTGATGCACTGGATGGGAAGGGGACATATATAAGCCAAGTGTTGGCAGTCAGGGCGCAAGTAAATGCACTGCAGACTGAAGCCATTAGATACCGAATGCAATTATTATGATAAAAGTTTTTTGAGGGAGGGAATAAGGCAGGGCGATACATGGCACAGTGTTTGAAACAACAAATATTATGTTTGCATGTATTGAAGATTTAAAGGCCCAGTGGGGGAAATGTTGCAATCACATGGGGAGATTAAATCAGCCTTTGCAACTTTTTACCAGCCTTTATATACTGCAACACCCTACCCGCCAGCAGATAGGGTCTCAAGCTATCTAGAGTCGGTCTTGTTACCAAGTTTAGAGCTACAAGATCAAAAGATACTAAACTGGGTGATTGAGAAAGGAGAGGTACTTCAGACTATCCAACAACTGAAGGTGGATAAGACTCCAGGCCTTGACAGGCTAACAGCTCCCTTTTATAAAAAGTTTGGGGAGGACTTAGTCAAGCACCTGGTGTGGTTATTCAATCTACCAAGAGATGGAGGAGCTCTAGCAGAAACAATGGGCTGGGCGGGGATCTCTTTGATACCCAAGGCGGGGAAAGATCCAAAAGAATGCGCATCCTATAGACAAATCTCTTTGCTGAACTTGGATGTTAAGTTGCTGGCAAAACTTTTGGCTGTGTTTGAATAAGGTAATAGGACAGTTAGTGCACAGAGATCAAGCTGGGTTTATACCTGGCAGACAAGTATCTGATAATTGATAACATCCGCAAGATTTTAAATCTGATTTGGATAACTGGTCAGAAAAAATAGGCTGCATTGTTGTTGTCGCTAGATGCTGAAAAGCTGTTCAACCAGGTATCGTGGTCTTTTCTTTTTCAGGTCCTGGAGTAAATGGGGCTCAGCGAGAGGTTTGTGAGTTGGGTCCGAGCCTTATATCGGGCCTATATCAGGGTGAATGAGGGCTATTCGTCCTTTTTCCCTCAAGGGAGTTGGACACGTCAGGGTTGTCCCCTTTCGCCTCTATTGTTTGCACTTTTGGATGAACCTTTCGCAGCACGGATTAGGGAACACACAGACTTGAGAGATATATAGGTGGGAAGGTAGTACTATCGGATAGCGCTTTTTGCAGACGATATATTTCACTCCCAATAATCATGTGGGAGTTAGGGGAGTATGGCAGGCTGGCTGGGTTTACCATAAACTGGTCTAAATCAGAAATATTGAATTTAACAGTCCTAGTTGAGTATCAAGAATCACTTCAAAAGAAATTTTCATTCAGATGGACTGAGCAGTCCATCCACTATCTGAGGATACACATAGGGAATAAGCTAGAGTGTTTGTTTGACTTAAATTATAAGAAGCTGATGGGGCAGGTCAAGGGCTTGTTGAGCACATGGGGGAAGGGATACATTTCATGGTTTGGACGCATTGCAGTGATTAAGATGCTGATGTTGCCATGCTTTCTCTTCCTTTTACAGGCATTGCCTATAGCAATGCTCATTAAAAATTGAGGGGCTTACAGAAGACAGTAGGTAGATTTATATGGCAGAATCGTATTCCTAGGGTAGCAGCGTTGACCATGCAGAGGCCCAGGTTGGAGGGGTGCAGGGGGTTCCCAATTTTCAAAAATATTATGCAACAGCACAGCTAAAAGCTCTTTATTCTTGCCACAGGGAGAGACAGAAACAGTGGGTACAAATGGAAGAAGTTTCACTTTCGGGAGCAGGATTAAAGCATTTAGTGAGGCAGGGGGGAAGAGAACGGGGCATAAACCCAATGGTGCTACATACTTTATCTGTTTGGCAACTGCATCGGCGGAGGGAGGGGGGCTTTAGTAAAGGATAAACGGTACTCCCAGGGGATGTCGCTGATGGCGTGTTTGGGGGAAGGGAAAGGGCCAGACATGAGGGTGTTGCAAAGGTGGGGCAAGATGAGACTGACCTATGTTTCACAGGTGATACACAGAGCTGGGGTGCTAGACTTTCAGGTATAAAAGATCTGTATAGGTTACCAGCCCAAGATTATTATAGTTATCTCCAGATTAGCTTCTTCTTAAAGCAACGTAGGGTATGGCAAGACCTATGGAGTGAAAGGGGATGGTTTGAGGTTACCTGTATAGGAATTATGGGACAAAAAGGAATTCTATCATGGACATAGAGAGGATTACTGGTAAGGAAAGATCAGAAGCTGGGCTATATGAGAAAGTGGGAATAAGACCTGGCATTACAATGTGACGATGATGCGTGGGATAGAGTGATTCAGGGGTTGCGAGAATCTCTATAGCCACTGCAATTCGAGAAAATGCTTACAAGGTGCTTTCCAGGTGGTACTGGACACTGGAGCGGAAGTGGAAGGCAGGGTTGGTCCACTCTAATAAATGTTGGAGGAAGTTTTGGGGGTAAGGGCACACTGATGCATATGTGGTGGGAATGCAGTAAAGTGCAAAATTACTGGGATATGGTGCTACAGATCATAAAAGAGATCACGGGGCACCAATTAACACAGGTACACTACCAAAAAACTGCCTCCAGTTTTGCAACTGATTCCTATAGATTTTGGGGTGCTGAATCCAGGAAAAATAGCCAAAATGTTCCATCACGTCACGTTTTCTTGCAAAATTGGATTTCTTATCCATATAAGGAATGTTCACATAATTTCTTTTTAGCCGACTGCAGTTTATTTTCTTGGCCCAAAATAGAGTTTGTAATGGTTAACTAACTAGAAACACTCCCTCATGATATTTTAGAGTGTTTTGTATTCATTTTATACATTAACAGGACAATTGGGAGGCGGGGGGCTAAATCCAGTACTCGCGCTGGCGCATGTTCTTTCCTGTTCGCCTCGCCTCGTTCGCTCGCTCAAACACGGTGGTTGCGACATGAACGTTCCTGTCAAATTTCAGTTTCTTGCAAGTTCATTATTACCTTTTGTTTGCTCAGTCGTAATCCAGCTTTATTCCGAAGTGGTTCACTACAGTTGTAGTTTGCAGTGCTGTGTATTTGTGATGGCTCACAGAGCCAGAGGTTGCGTCAACTCTCCGGACAGTTTTTGTTTTGTTTGTGGGGAATATACCGTGAAAAAGCGGCAGAGGAACATTTCTGCATTTATTAAAAAAGTATATTTCGCCTATTTCGGTTTGAAGTTAGGCGATCAAGACAAACCGTGGGCTCCTCACAAAGTGTGCAAGACAAATGAGGAAGATCTACGCTTATGGATGAAAGGTAAAAAACAAGCATTTCGTTTCGGAATACCTATGATGTGGCGGGATACAACTTAAAAAATAAGAACGTAATAAGTTACCCCAACCTTCCCTCAGCAATTAGGCCTATGCCTCATAGCAACGAAGTACCTGTGCCTGAACCACCAAAATCTTTGGATCATATTTGTGTGGACGGTTCTGATCATGATGAGACTCATCAGATGGCTTTTCCCGATGAGTCCAGTACTTCCGAGTTTGAAACGGAACCAGATCCGAAACCTGAACTTTTCTCTCAAGCTGAATTGAATGATTTAGTCCGGGATTTAGGACTCCCAAAAGATGCTGCCCAACTGCTAGGTTCTCGGCTTAAACAGAAAAATCTATTGTTACCAGGAACAACTTTTTATTGGTACCGCAACAACCGCGAGACACAATTTTTGAAGTATTTCAGCAAAGAGGAAGATTTGGTATTTTGCAACGATATATACGGAGTGATGGAAAAGTTTAAACTCAAGTATGATCCTGCTGAATGGCGGCTGTTCATTGATTCGTCAAAAGACAGCATAAAAGGTGTTCTTCTTCATAATGGCAACACATTCGCTTCAGTTCCTATTGCTCACTCTGTTATTCTCTAAGAAAAATACGAGAATTTGGCCCTGATTCTTCAGAAGATTCGTTATGATGAGCATAAGTGGATGATTTGTGGAGACTTTAAAATTCTATCCATGCTATTAGGGCAGCAATCCGGTTTCACCAAATATCCCTGCTTCCTTTGCTTGTGGGATAGCCGGGCCCGCGACCTACACTGGGGGAAAAAAGACTGGCCGATTCGGGAGTATTTGAGACACGGTGAGAAAATGTTCTTCATGAGAGCTTGGTACCTCGTGATAAAATTCTATTACCACCTCTCCACATTAAGTTGGGTCTCATTAAGCAATTCATCAAGTCCCTTCCAAAAGATGGTGAGTGCTTTCGGTACCTTTGCTCAAAGTTCCCCCGACTTTCTGAAGCAAAGCTAAAGGAAGGAGTGTTTGTTGGCCCTGATATAAGGAAACTCATTTCAGATGGAGCATTCGCTGAAACGATGTCTGAGAAGGAAAAAGAAGCCTGGGATTCCTTCAAGGATGTTGTTCTCAAATTCTTGGGGAACAGGCGGGATGAGAACTATAAGGATATTGTTGCCAGGATGCTCAATGCCTTCAAAGAACAAGGCTGTAACATGAGCCTGAAAGTCCATTTCTTGCACTCCCATGTGAACTACTTTCCCGAAAACTTGGGGGCGTACAGTGAAGAACAAGGTGAAAGGTTTCACCAGGACATCAAGGACGCAGAGAGAAGGTACCAAGGAAGATGGAACACCACTATGATGGCTGATTTCTGCTGGTTGCTGCTGCGGGAAACCCCAGATGAAAAATACGCCAAGCAGCGCACCAAGAGAAGCATTCGGGGGAAGAAGAAACGGGCCCACCAGGAGATTGATTGACCCAAGTATGACTTTAAAATCTAAACTGTGTTGACAAATATCGTGTTTTTACTAAACTTTGAAATAAAAATTTGCTAGTTATTACCACAGTGTCGGATCTCATTTATTAGAATTTTATTTTCACACCATCGGATGTTTGTCTTCATGTATTGCAATGGTGCGGTTTGCGTTTTCTATTCTTACATACATACCTGTACAACATTTTTTGCACATTTCTTTGCTTTGCTTTGTGTCTAACCTCGCTCAATGTTTGTGCACATGTATGTGGCTGTTTTAAGTGCAGACAATTTTGCTACCATCACAGTGTGTTTTGTTGACATTACTCTATTCTTATGTGCTGCCTTGTTACAATTTTCTTTATTCTTATTTGAATAACTACTAAACAATTAGTATAAAGAATTCATCCAAGAAACTTTTATCTCGATCGCACTCAATCTGAAACGTTCACCTCAAACTGCTAACCCAATGTAGCAAAAAATCTGTACGTGATGGAGCAAATTGGTTACCAGATTTGGATTCAGCGCACCAAAAAATGTAAAAATCAATCGAAACATTAGAGGCAGTTTAAAAAAAATTTTTTTTAGTGTACCTCTGTTATCAAAGAGCCCTGTTGTGTGTTTGCTTCATCAATTGGATGAGGGTATTCCAAAGCATAAGGAGGAAGTGGTACAGCATTGTATAATAGCGGCAAGATGCGAAATAGCAGCATACTGCAATAGATCAGCGCTTCCAAACCTGGAGGGATATGTAAAGAGATTGGTGAATCTGTATTTGATGCATGGGTTGACAGGGTTGAGAAAGGGGAATGGAAATAGGGTAACAAAGCAGTGGAAAGGGGTTTGGGACTGGTTGGAAAGTCGCGGGGTGGGGGGCAGGCTGCTAGCAGAATTGTAATTTAGGTGGTACTGTTGAATGTTACAAATGTTATGTTACATCTACTTTCAGGGACAGAAGAGGAGGGAGGAGGAGGGAGGGGATGATACACTATCATTACCAGGAATTGTTTGTTAGTATTGGGTATTCAGTTTTTGCTTCGCTGTATAATTGGAAAATCTAATAAAGTTTAAATGGAAAAAAAAAGTCTTGAGGTCATGGTGTTCCTGAGCTGGTCCGGCAGTCTGTTCCATATGGACGGTGCATAGGGTTGGAAGGCTCTTTTGCATGCCTGTTGGTTTGATTTGGGGATGTTGAGGGTATTTATTGTTGAGGCCTGCCTGGCTCTGTGCGGTTGTGAGGGCTGTATGAGTGCTCGTAGGTGTGTGGGCGGGGGGAGGGGGGTTCTGAGTAAATTGCTTTGTGAGTGAGTATGATGGTTTTGAATGTTATGCTGCTCTGCAGGGGGAGCCAGTGAAGCTATTTGACTATTGGGGTGATATGTTCTTTTCTTGTTGCTGCTTCTATGATTCTCACTGTTCAGTGGAAAGCTGTCTGAAGAGTAAGGACGGTAGAATGTGGCAGTCCTTGGAAGATAGCATTGCAGTAGTCCAGGTGGGGTATTATTGATGCTTGGAATACCGTACAGAAGTCTTCTGGTTCAAGGAGTGGTTGGAGGCACTGGAGTGTCTTTGCCATGAAGTAAATTGTTTGGGTGGTTTTGCCTATGTGCGTTTTGAAGGTTAGGTGTTGGTCAATGGTGATTCCATTATGCTTGGCCCATGTCTTCTTGAATTCAGATACAGTCTTCATTTCCACCACCTCTACTGGAAGGTTGTTCCACATATCCGCCAACCTTTCCATAAGGAAATATTTCCACAGATTATTCCTGAGTCTACTCCCTTTTATCTTCAGCCTATGAACACTCATTCCATAGCTACCTTTCAATTGAAAGAGATCCACCTCCTATATGTTTAAACTACAGAGATATTTAAATGTCTCTAGCAAATCTTCCCTCTCCCAACTTTATTCTAAAGTATACATATTTGGATCTTTAAATCCATCACTGACGGTCATTTTGAAAAACTTAGAGAAGCTAGTAAAATAGAAAAGCAAAGATTAAAAAGAAGAAAAAATAACCAGTGCAATAAAATAAGGAGATGTGACATTTTTCAGATATTTTAGCGAGAGAAGGAAGTGCAAAAGTGGTATTGTCAGACTCAAGAGTGAAACGGAGGAATATGTAGAAGCTGACGAGGATAAAGTGGAATTGCTTAACAAATATTTTTGTTTTGTGTTCACAGATGAAAGGCCCAGAGCAGGACCTCAGAAAAAACACACAAATAGGAACAGAAGTGAAGGGGATCTTGAATGAATTTCAGAAGACTATTCGCGAGGAACTAGCTAAACTAAAAGTAGAAAAAATAATGGGGCCGGATGGGATACATCCTAGAGTACTGAATGAACTTGGGGACATTCTAGGGGCTCCACTGTCTGACATTTTCAATGCCTGAAGAATGGTCAAAAATTTGGCAGCTGAGATTTAGCGCAAAAAAATGCAGGGTCATGAATTTGGGCTGCAAAAATCCAATGGAGCTGTACAGTATAAGGGGTGAGGTACTTCTGTCCATGAAAGAAGAGCGGGACCTGGACGTGATTGCTTCTGATGATCTTAAAGTGACTAAACAGATAGAAAAGGCAATGGTGAAAGCCAGAAGGATGTTTGGGTGCATAGGGAGAGGAATGGCTATCAAAAAAAGTAGGTGATAGGAATGGCCAGCAGGAAGAAGGTGGTGATAGTGCCTATGTATAAGTCTTTGGTGAGAGCTCATTTGGAGTATTGTGTGTAATTCTGAAGACCACACCATCAAAAGGATATAAACACAATGCAGTCGGCGCAGAGGGTAGTTACCAAAATAGGCAATGGTCTTGGTTATAAACTATATGGTGACAGACTTAAAAATCTCAATATGCATACTTTAGAGGAAAGGCGGGACAGAGGAGATATGATAGAGATGTAATATACAGAAATATGTTTTTACAGAAAGAGTGGTAGATGCATGGAATAGTCTTCCAGTGGAGGCAGTAGAGACAAGGACAGTATCTGAACACAAGAAAGCATCGGACAAACACAGAAGATCTCTAAAGAAAAAAAAAGGGACTATAGTAGTTGATATGGAAGGGCAGACTAGATAGGACA
Organism: Ichthyophis bannanicus; assembly: GCA_033557465.1. Taxonomy (NCBI): domain Eukaryota; kingdom Metazoa; phylum Chordata; class Amphibia; order Gymnophiona; family Ichthyophiidae; genus Ichthyophis; species Ichthyophis bannanicus. The sequence goes on from CM066032.1 coordinate 295,399,091, forward strand.
TATGTCTTTTTCTGCCGTCATGTTTCTATGTTTCTATTTTAAAAGAAGGTGCTTACTTAGGCACTATTTTTTGAGGAAAAATAGGCACCTATATTTCTATATAAAATACTAGCAAACGTGGTCAAAAACATGCCTAAATTTAAAGCACAATCACCTTTTCCAGCCCTAAAGCTAGTGTGAATGCCTGCACCTAGATTTCTAAAAAACAGACGTAAATTTTAGTATGTTATAATTTACTTGTGTAACTTCATGCCTCACCCATGCTCTGAACAAACTCTGCCCCTGTACATACCCACAGGGGCAGAGTTTGTTTATGTGGACTTAAAGAATGGGGTCCAGAATAAGTACAAGACAAGACTGAAGAGAGACTCAGAAATGTCACCATGACTGATACATCTCGAAAGACTATGAATACTCCCCCTGGTGATGGTATACTTCCCTCCCCCTGTAAATATAACTAACCCTGTTCAATGTATTCCCCTTGTTTATTGTAAACCGCTTTGACCCGGTGAAAAGTGGTATATAAGCATGGCTAAATAAATACATAAAAATAAATAAGTACACTCATATATACACACAAGAGGCAACTTAAGCACATAAATGGCTAAAATACCCCCATTTGTGTGTGTTCTTGCTGCCTAAATATAAGCAACTCCTTCCAAAAAGCATTTTGGTAGCCGCCCTCTGGATCAACTCTATCCTGTTTATATTCCTTTGAAGGTGCGGTCTCTAGAAATGTACACAGTATTGCAATGAGTTATATAGAGGCACTATCACTAACATTTACCTGATATACATCCTCTGGCTTTTGCTGTTGCCTTTTCTACCTGTTTGGCCACTTTGGGGGCTATTCTGTGCTACGAATAGCGGGGATGGGTGGCCCGACGGGACGTCCATCCCACTATTTGTGCCAGCTCCTGCTCCCAACTAACTTCCCCACCGGTTGTGCAGGGAAGTTAGATGGGGGATGGGGAATGGGCAGCCTGGGGGCGGAGTCTGGGCGGGCAGTGGGCAGTCGCTGGCCCTGGATGTACAGGGCCGATTCTAATGTCATCCTTGTACATCTAGGTCTGGTGAAATGTCCGGGATGTGATTTTTTTAACAACCCGGGGCGTGAATGGGGCTGGGGGGGCCAGGGTTTATTCCCCACTGCCTGATCCTGGCCTTAGGAGGCCAGATCGGGGGTCGGGCTGTGGGAATAAACACTTTTATTTGGTGGCCGGCATCACAACTTTTAAATGGAGCTGCGGTGCCATGGTAACATGACACTATGGCACCGCAGCTCCATTTAAAAGCCCTGACTGAGTTAGATGGCTGTGCATGTACGTGAAGGCCGGACTGAATCACAGTCCCGGCCTACACGTACATGCCTGATTGTTATTCTGATCCCGCGGGGCTAGACATGCCCCGCAGGATCAGAATCACGATCCCCTCTGTGCGTCCGGTTCAGACCGGATGCACAGGGTATCTACGTGCGGGACGGAATCAGGCACTTTACGATCACTAGATGTGATCACCCCTAAGTCCTGCTCTTTCATGCACAGAAGTATTTCATCACTTATAATGTTCCATTCCCATGGGTTTTTGCAGCCCGCATTTGTGAGAATTAAATCTTTGCTGTCAAATTCTAGACCATTCCTCAAGTTCCAGTAGATCTCTCTTCATATTATCCACACCTTCCAGGATGTCTACCCTTTTGCAGATTTTGGTATCATTCATAAAGATGCAAACTTTTCCCAACAGTCCTTCCACAATATCACTTATAAAAATGTTGAAAAGAATCAGACCAAGGACCAATCCTTGTGACATACCACTAGTATCACTGCTTTCCTCAAAGTGAACTCCATCTACTACTATGCTCCCACTGTCATCTGGATAGTCAGATTGTTCTAAAACTAGAAGTAACCCTTCTAAAACAAATCTGAAGAATAATTTTTTCACTCGTGAACAACTAAGCTGTGAAACTCAGTACCAGTAGATATGGCGAATACAGTTTCAATTTCAATTTCAGTTTCAATTTCAATTCAATAATAGTTTCAATTTCAATTTCAGTTTCAATAACCTGAAATACCACTTACCATTACATAAATATCCATAATAACCCCTAAAATTCTGAAAACAAAGGAACTTCAAGATCTAGTAAATGCTTGATCAAAAAGCCACGTCTTTAGCCACTTGAGAAAAGTTAAGTAACAAATTTCTTCTTTCAGCTTCATTGGCAACATATTCCAGCATTCAGGGCCTTTAAAGCTAAAAACACCTCCCCCCCCCCCCTCCCCCAAGTACAAGTCAGGAATATATCAGACAATCCTGTTTTTAAAAAGTGTTTAGACAAGTTCCTGGAGAAAAGGTCTATATACTATTATTAGCCAGGTACTGTAGAATTGTGAAAACCACTGCTTATTAATGGATATCCACAATTAGAAACGGATCAACTCTTTGAGATCCTGCTAGGTACTTGTGACCTGGATTAATGTCTGTTAGAAACAAGAAGTTGGCCTTGATGGTTCTTTGGCAGGCCTGCTCTAAAGATATTGGGTACCCTAAGCAAGCCTTCAGATTTATACTCCCCCTCCCCCTGTCACACACACACACACACCCATCGCCATGGCACTGACACGTCCATCCAGAGGCATCCAATGCCCGGACGCAGATCGGGCCTACTGCCTTGCTGTCTGACCCATATCTGGGGGAGGCAGCCAGATAACCATTCTGCATGGGAGAATCCTCAGCAGTATAACTCCCTGTTGTAGAGGTTGCCCATTCCTATTTTCCCATTTGTACCAAAACAGCTTCAATCCCCCCAATCTTCTTCTCCCTAGTCTGAGTATGTTGTCCCTCTTCTTTGCCTTCCATTCCTTCTGAGCTAAGCGCAGAAGCATCCAAAACCAAGGCAGCAACTGGAGGTGGAGGCAGTGAGTGCAGGACCCTCCTGTTAAGAACCCCTGATAGAACTAAGGAAATATTCCCCCCTCCCCCCTCCCTCCATCAATCTTCTGAACATCCTATTATAAAAAATGAGTTCATAGTGCCATGCATACTGGGAGCTTTCACTTATAGCTGATTTTTAACCTTTAGCCTTCCCTTTCCTTTCCCATCAAAATACAAAAGGACAATCCTTCCAGATCAGTACTTAAATAAAAAGAGAAACAAAAAGGAAAATAAGGTGATACCCTTTTATTGGACTAACTTAACACATTTTTAGACTAGTTTACAAAGGTTAAAACCTTTTTCAGGTCAGAACAGTGTGAGCAGCAGAAGATAATGCAATAATATATAGGTGAATCAATAAGGCATTCCAATGATAATGGGAGAGGGACAGGGCGGGGGGGGGGGAGGGGGGGGGAGGTATGGCTGATCAGAAAGTGACCAGACTGTAAATATTAATAGTTTTAATGTGATAGAAAGTCCATGTCTTTTTAAGCCCTGCCTGGTCCAATCAACAGTGTCTTAGTTTTATGGTCTTGGATAGATCCTCACCATAAAATCACCAATACTGTGTTTTGACCCTGTGAAATGCTGTCCAAAAGCGGAGGTGGAGTTGGCAGAAGTCACACCTTGGTCTGTTCTGTTCTACATCCAGGGCCGGCCCGTCCATTGAGCAAGAATGTTTTTTGCACAGGGCCCCGCGTTTCAGGGGGCCCCGCGCAAAAAACATCTTGCATCCCAGATTCCCAGCTAAGTTTAAAAAAAAAAAACCAGAAACCGGCTGCTGCTGCCGCTGCCGCCGTGGCAGCGGCAGAATGGAGAGGGGCCCATTAAACGTCCATACCCCCCCCCCCCCCCATCAGCCCAGCTAATTTAAAAAAAAAAAACCAGAAAACGGCTGCTGCTGCTGCTGCTGCCGCCGTGGCAGCGGCAGAATGGAGAATCCCGCGGGGCCCCCCTGTCCTGAAGTCTTCTATGCGGCCTCCGTCGGCTGTCAGAGCTGCGCAAAGAGAGAGAGCTTCTCCTCTCGCAGCTCTGTTAATCACGCCGCGGGGCAGATGGGAATTCCCATCAGCCCCGCGGCGGGATTAACAGAGCCGCGAGAAAGGGAAACTCTCCCTTCGCGCGGCTCTGAAAAGCCCGCGCTGAGTCCGCTTAGAAGACTTCTGGACAGGGGGGCCCCGCGGGATTCTCCATTCTGCCGCTGCCACGGCGGCAGCGGCAGCAGCAGCCGGTTTCTGTTTGTTGTTTTTAAACTTAGCTGGGTTGATGGGGAGGGGGGGGAGGGGTAAGGACTGTAAATGGGCTGATGGGGGGGGTAAGGATTGTAAATGGGCTGATGGGGAGGGAGGGAGGGGGGGGTAAGGACTGTAAATGGGCTGATGGGAGGGAGGGGGAGTAAGGACTGTAAATGGGCTGATGGGGGGGTAAGGACTGTAAATGGGCTGATGGGGAGGGAGGGAGGGGGGTAAGGACTGTAAATGGGCTGATGGGGAGGGAGGGAGGGAGGGAGGGAGGGGGTAAGGACTGTAAATGGGCTGATGGGGAGGGAGGGAGGGGGGGTAAGGACTGTAAATGGGCTGATGGGGAGGGAGGGAGGGGGGTAAGGACTGTAAATGGGCTGATGGGGGGTAAGGACAGTAAATGGCCTGATAGCGAGGGTGGGTAAGGACTGTAAATGGGCTGATGGGGAGGGAGGGGGGGTAAGGACTGTAAATGGGCTGATGGGGAGGGAGGGAGGGGGGGTAAGGACTGTAAATGGGCTGATGGGGAGGGAGGAAGGGGGGGTAAGTACTGTAAAAGGGCTGATGGGGAGGGAGGGGGGTAAGGACTGTAAATGGGCTGATGGGGGGGTAGGACTGGTAATGGGCTATAGGGGATTCGGACTGGAAGTGGGCTGATGGGGGGCGTTAGGACTGGTAATGGGCTGTGGGGGGCATTAGGACTGGTAATGGGCTATGGGGGGGTTACAACAGGTAATGGGCTATGGGGAGGTACGACCACAAGTGGGTTGATGGGGGGATTAGGACAGGTAATGGGCTGATGGGGGGTTACAACAGGTAATGGACTATGGGGGGCTAGGACTACAAGTAGGCTGTTAGGGGGTTAGGACTGGTAATGGGCTGTGGGGGGCGTTAGGACTGGTAATGGGCTGTGGGGGCGTTAGGACTGGTAATGGGCTGGGGGGGTTAGAACTGGTACTGGGCTATGGGGGGGTTACAACAGGTAATGGGCTATGGGGAGCTACGACTACAAGTGGGCTGATGGGGGGGGTAGGAGTGGTAATGGGCTAAAGGGGATTCGGACTGGAAGTGGGCTGATGGGGGGGTTAAGACTGGGAATGGGCTATGGGGGGTTAGGACAGGTAATAGACTATGGAGGGGCTAAGACTGGAAATGGGTTGATGGGGGAAGTTATGACAGGTAATGGGCTATGGGGGGCTACGACTACAAGTGGGCTGATGGGGGGATTAGGACTGGAAACGGGCTATGGGGCGGTGGGCTAAGACTGGAAATGGGCTGTGGGGGGTGTTAGGACTGGTAATGGGCTGTGGGGGGCATTAGGACTGGTAATGGGCTATGGGGGGGTTACAACAGGTAATGGGCTATGGGGAGGTACGACTACAAGTGGGCTGATGGGATTAGGACAGGTAATGGGCTATGGGGGGGTTAGGACAGGTAATGGGCTGATGGGGGGTTACAACAGGTAATGGGCTATGGGGAGGTACGACTACAAGTGGGCTGATGGGGGACTAGGACAGGTAATGGGCTATGGGGGGTTAGGACAGGTAATGGGCTGATGGGGGGTTACAACAGGTAATGGGCTATGGGGGGGCTAAGACTACAAGTAGGCTGATAGGGGTTTAGGACTGGTAATGGGCTGTGGGGGGCGTTAGGACTGGTAATGGGCTGTGGGGGCGTTAGGACTGGTAATGGGCTGTGGGGGCATTAGGATTGGAAATGGGCTGATGGGGGACTAGGACTGGAAATGGGCTGATGCAGGGACAAGAAGGGAGCAGATGCTGGGTGGGGCTGGAACTAGAAAGGAGCTGATGTTGGGGGAGGATTAGAATGGGATGGAGCTGGGAGAGTGAAATGGAGAGGGAAAAATATTTTGCGTGGGAGGGAAGACAAATCTACAATTGGCCGGATATTGGGAGAGTAAGTGGGGATTGAGGATGGAGGGATAAAATTTGAGTGGATGAAATAGGAATGAGGAAAGAGCAAAAGGAGAAAGATTAGTATGTTAAAGCAGATGTAGAGAGAGAATGGAAAAATAAAACAAGAAGACAGAAGAAAGGACAAATGGACAGCAGATGGAGAGTTAGCAGAAGACACGAAGAAACCAGAAGAAAGTGGCTGGAACAATTGCAACTGAAAAAAAATGCACAAAAGGTAGAAAAATATCTCTTTATTTTGAATTTATTAACTGGAATATGTCAGCTCTGGGAAATGTGCATCATTAATTTTTGCGCTTTGTTTAGTACAAGAGGAAATTAATTTATAGTTTTATTTCTACAGTGTTGTTGTATATTCCAGGTTTGGGTTTTGGGGTTCCCAGTTTAATTATTGTCTTCCTGTTTCTAAATTGTGATTACTTGTTTGGTGATGGTCTATGTTCTGCATGTGTAACTGAGCTGAGGTATTCTGTTTATGTAATTCCTATTTGACATTGCCACTTGTTCTTTCCCCAGTAGGTCATGTATTATTGTTCTCTGAAATGTATTGGTTTAATATTTGCAGTGTTGCCTTTTGATTGGTAGAGTATGGTGCTTTGTGAGTCCTGGTAGTGCTGTTAGGATACGGCAGGTTTGCTATGGGTTCTAAATGGGCAGTGTTTGTAGTAGTTCCTAATGTGCCTGGCGGTTGGTACTGGATTATAGTAATGTAGAAACCTTTTAGTCTTTCTTTATCCATATACTCATTAAGAGGCATGTTTACTAAAAGTTAGTAGTGTATGGTAACATTATGCAAATATTTATGCAAATGAGGCACCTTATGCAAATGAGGCCCCGCACCGAGTCTCCGCACATGGCCCCGCACCCCCCTTGGGCCGCCCCTGTCTACATCATGATAATGCATAACAGAAGAGACCAAGGTGTTAAGTCCCTCTACATTTGGTTAGGATAACCTGAATATTGAGAATTAGAAAGGGATTCCTTTGGCTACATTAAATTTGGATCAGCCATCAGGACAGAGTCCCTGAGTTGCCAAGTGACTGGGAGCATAAAGTCCATTAGACTCATTTCATATTGAGATGTACCAGCAGACAATATGTACTGCTGAGGTCATAAGGGCCAAGTTCCTCAACATGTCCAATGCTGATGCCTGCCTACTTTTATTTCATTCATGATGAACACCAAGTTGGTGATCCTTTCCTGTGGAAGAAAGGCTTTTGCCTGGGTCATTTCTAGTAGCACTCCTGTGAGAGAAGCTCGTGTGATTTTATATAATTAATGAACCTTAATGATTCCAATACCCAGTATAGTTGTATTCAAAGACAGCATAGGACTCTTCTAGATGTGCGCTTGATTAGCCAATTGCCCAGCTAAAGAAATACATATGCCTTCAGCTTGCACATGTGCACTGCTACCTAGTCTAAGAATTTTAGGACCAATATTCAGCAACAGCAGTGGCATTTTTTTTAAAATGCTGGCTATTGCGTCTGAAAAAAATCTGGATAATCAGCACTGACACTCAAATAGTGGCCAGTACCGAATATCTGGATTCAGCACTGACTATCCAGATAGTGGTGATAGTAAGCCCACATGGATAGCTAACTGGATAAATTTAGAGCAGCCTTTCAGATGACCTAAATTTTCCCAGATAACTTATCTGGACAGCAGCTGAATATCTGGAAAGTACCACTATCTGGATAAATACCACCCAAGCTCTGTCCCAGACCACCCCAGCAGATAGTCCCGAGGCAGTTAGAGGAAATATTCAGTGGGACTATCTGAATAGTGACCGAATAGTGTCACTGAATATCTTGCTGGCTCACATTTATCCAGTCAGCAGATTACTCCTGGGTCAAGGCCCTTTCACCTTTATCTTATGGCTTAAATTCCAGAGCCTTTTTTTTTCACTGAAAAAGAGCTGCTTTCTTTCTATTAAAAGAGACCTGTCATTGAAATAAACATGCCTTGCATGTACTCTACCATCTTAACAAATGATTCTTTCTGAAGTCTAGGACCATCACCGCCTATGCCCTAATACTAAATCACACCATCCATTGACCACTGGATCCCAAATTACCACTCAAAACACTTTCCCTATTTGTAAATACCAGGTCCAATATCTCCCCATCCCATTATACCAATTACCAGAACAGTTCTCCCTGCAGAGCATCCAGGATCTCCCTGCTTCTACATGGCACCACAGCTGAATGTCCCAGTCAACATCCAGCAGATTGAAATTGTCTTATCATGCTGTGAGGGCTTGTGTGCATCAGTGATGCTGAGAGCTAAGCTACTGACAGGGTCTCCCAAGTAGCTAGGCTTAGCTACTGACAGGGTCTCCCAAGATAGATAGGTCTCAGCTGAGGTGCCAGACTAAGACAAACCAACAATCTGGGCGGCAGCAGAATGGGACAGTGTTGTAGGCACTGACATGAAAATCCAAAGGATAGTCACAAAACAAATTGCACTATAGTGCTGGAAGATGAGATCCCCAGGTTGGAAGGCACTCAAATGGCTACAGGGGATGAGTTGAAGACTTCTCAGAATAAAGCCAGCATTTATGATGTGGTTGGATCAAAGCTCTTGGGACATCTGACTGCTGATGTAGCTGTGCATGAAATGAGAGTCAGAAGATGCAAAGATGTCTTACATATTGGGACATGGAATGTACGAAGCATGAACCAAGGGAAGTTGGAGGTGGTCAAGAATGAAATCAAACGTGTACAACTCAATCTGTTGGGTGTCAGTGAACTGAAATGGACTGGCTTTGGGCACTTTGCATCTGATGACCATATGGTCTACTATGCTGGAAATGAAAGGCAAAGAAGAAATGATGCTGATTTATAATTAAGAAGAAACTTGCAAGAACTGTAATGAAATACAATGCAGTCAGTGAATGCTTAATTTCTATTCATCTATGAGGAAAGTCCATCAATACAACTATAATTCAGGAATATGCCCCAACAACTGCTGCAGAAGAGGAAGATGTTAATGAGTTCTATGAACAAGTACAAGCTGAAATAGACAGAACATGCAAACAGGATATCCTGATAGTCATGGGTGACTGGAATGCAAAAGTTGGCAGCAAAGAAGAAGGCAAAGTGGTTGGAAAATATGGACTTGGCAACGGAAATTAAGCTGGAGAAAGACTGACAGAATTCTGCAAGACCAATGATCTATTCATCTGAAACACCTTCCTCCAGCAACACAAGCGCCGACTGTACACCTGGACTTCACCCAATGGATTGTACAGAAATCAAATTGAAGAACATCTGCGGAAGACAACGATGGAAAAGCTCAATAACATCAACAAAGACAAAATCTGGAGCTGACTGTGGTACAGATCACCAACTACTAGTATGCAAATTCAAGCTAAAGTTTGAAAAGAGCAAGCCACTCATGAATGTAGCAAAATATGACCTTGAGAATGTATCACTAGAATTTAAAGACTGCCTGAAGAATCAATTTGCTGCTTTAGATACAAATGACAAAGAGTTATGGGATGACATGACTCATCAAGCACTGACTAAAACTATGCCTTTTCACCTAACATTCTGGGACACGTTTCCCTCATAAAGTCCAAGGTATGGGTATCCCTCCTAGGCAGTATCAAGGAGCGTTTCTTCTCTTCTTGGTGTTCTTAAGCATGGATGTCACTACTATCAATTGATGTGAAAGCTGCTGCTTTTTTAATTTAGAAGCCTTTTGGACTCTATAATTTGAGTTTTCACTCTTTGTGACAGGCTACACAGGGAGAGGGGTCCACATTATTCTCTGTGTATCCTTAAGAATTCTGCATTATCACAACTTCCTTTGGGGGCAATGTCAAGAAACTGGTGGGTGCTCACATTTTTTCTGACCTGGGCTCATCCTCATTCTCTAGATAAAACAGAATGGACTCAACCATTTATTTATGAAACTAGTGAAATAATGTCCTTTTATGGGAGCTTTCTTCTACTGGGAGGAGGAAACTGGCCTCAGTGGAGATGAGTTGACTTCTCCTGCTTAGAAAAGCCTTCTGATCTATAAGCCACATTCCAATTACGCTCAGATTCTGTGTCAGAAAAATCCCTGCTGGAGATATCTAAGAATAAACTAGACTAGAAGTCAAGACCTTTGAAAGGGTCTCTCTTGACTGATGGGCTTTAGGCTTTGATGCCTCAATAAAGCTTCCTTTCCCAAGGCAGTCATCAATACTATGTCTCCAGGTTGGCTGCCTCCAGATGGACTGGCTCTCCATCTGCACTGGCATCAATATAGTTGATGTCAGTAAATAGAGCCAAGACAGATTCCATTTCAGCACCTCATAGATCTTCTTGTCCAGGTCCTCTTCAAAGATTTCAGATTCCTTCCTGGGTCATCTAAGGCACTGTTGCTTTATATGGCCAAACTCAAGATCCTCAGAGACAGTTATAGCCCCTCAGATGTTGTCCAGGATAAGTTGCCCTATGTTGTCCAGGATAAGTTGTCCTATCTACAAGGGTGCTCAGAGAGATAAAACAGTGACTGCTGTGATCTCCCTGCTTCTGGCCTCATTTGTGGGGGAACCTCTGTATCAGGGAAATTGGACAAAAGATAGCTGCAGTGAAATTAAATGAATCAATGTTAAGAAAAACAACTGATGCCACTCATCGTACCAGTGATAGTACAGATTTCAACAAATGCCAAAACTTAAAGAACACACTAGCTAGGAGTTTGTAAGAGGGAAAAAAGGAAATTACAAGTGACAACCCATGAAAATGCAATGAAAGAGGGACAGAAAGAGCTATTTCGTTATGGAAGGAAGACATCACCCAGACTCTGCAGAAAAAATTGTGCCAATTCAAAAGTTAACGCAAGATAAGGCAGATTTAATTCTCATGGTTATCTAGCGGACTCATCAACTCATAGTTTTAGACGATCCAGTGGTGTTCAGGTCAGAGTCTAATCTAAATATACAATAAGATAATCAGCAACATTCATTCTCTAGCTATTCAGCCTGCTGGTTGAATGGCAAGTAGCCCCTTCATTACCTCTGTCTATATATCCTTATAAAATCCAGAAAACAATCTACTAGAAGATCATATAATTTTAAATGGAAAAGACTCTCAAGTTGGTGTTCTTGATACAATTTGGACCTTTTCAAGTGTCCAGTTTCTTTACGTCTAAAACACTAATTTTCAATTCATGAAAGTAGTTCTAGTATGAAGTCTTAGACTCTGATCCTCTCAGATGTTTTTAATATTGGGATAGTATACTCCAGAGATCTGTATGTGAGGATCTCACTAAAATAGAGGCTCCAGCCCTTATGTATATTTAAAATTGGCTGATAAAGACATACCTTATTTCAGAGGTTTCTGCCTGTGGGGACACAAATCCTGGCATGGATGCTTGTTGCAGGCTTTGGGAATTACAAACCTGAGAATACAGATTGCTCATAGCAAATCCCAAAGTGGATTGCAATGCGAAAACATTTTAAACTGCCAGAAAGTGCTGGATTGATTTTTTTGTCAAAAACTGGGGGGATGGGGGGGGTAGAGGGGGCTCTTGCATCAGAATGCAGTTCTACTGATGATTTTTGAATTAAGGAATCAGTTGCTGGCCAACTTCTGGCTAAGAAGCATCAAGAGCCTGCACCTGGCATTGGGAGAGAAGAATGGGGAATCAGACTTCAAGTCTCTTCCAGAGTTCTAAGCTTTGGACTTAGATTTAAAAAAAAAACCAGCAAGTATTTATACTGCCCCAGTTCTGGGTCAGAGTTCAGAAGGAAAAGATTGTGAATTTTCTGACAACCCTACAACTTTAAGATTCTCTTGGGAAAAGTTTGAGCCTTGTAACTGTCGGAGACCAAACTAAACTGCCATCCCAACAGTGAGATATATCCATAAATAAACTAAAGAAAGCCCAATTTTTTCCTATAAGGGATTGGGCTTGAATCTGGATCCAAAGAGAATTTATAGTAGTTGTGCAACATTCTGAAAAATCATTGGGTTTCAGTTACCCAATTGACTACTTTAACTGTGTTAAAAAAACTGCCTTGGTTTCTGTTGTCAGCCAGCAGTGAAAATTTACATATTCGATCAATTTACCTTTATTGCTGATTTATTTTGGAAGATATTGCTATTTAATGATTCTATTTCTGTCTTTGATTTGCTTTGGTAAATATCTGTATTGTTTTAATGTGTCAGCTGTTTCTTGTTCATAAGAGTAAAAAAAAGGATTGGTCAAAGTATTTTTTTGTCTGCTTTTATTCTGAACCAGTAAATGTGCTGCTCAGGCATAGTATATTTGCCAGTTTACTTTATTTATTTTAAAGATAAGCAATGGTCTCACCATTTGTCAAATTATTATATTAAGGTATTTTTGCATAATCCTTTGGTCTTAGTTGGCTTTTTTCTTAGTCCCCTTTGTTATGAATATTTAATGCTAATGTTGGCTTTTGGTTTTTTGCTTTCCTTTTTAGGACTTTGTCATTTTTTCAAATGATGAGGAGGCAGGAGCACTGCCCATATGCTTCTTCCTCTGAGCCACCATCTTGTAAAATGACAATACCTGACTGTGCAGTGCATGGTGGTATACATCACATGTGGTCCATCTACCAAAAATTGCTTTATGTGGCAGACTGAAGCTCCCTCCTCCCCTTATTGTAGCACATCCTGGGATGCACAGCATGGGGTCAATAAGTCTGCACCATGGCAATTTTTGGCAGACTGACCCTGCACATTGCATCCTATACTGCACAGGGTCAAGCGCTGCTATTTTACAAAAGGGTAGCTCTGAGACAGAAGCATATGGATAGTGCTCCTACCTCTCATTGTTTCAGGTACTAGGGAGTGGGAGGGGATCCAGTGGTGTATGGGGGGACCTGCCAAGGGCATGTTTTTATTGGAAGGATGGGGGTCTAGCAGCCATTACAGCCACCAATGTTTATTTTTGGGAGGAGGTTAGGGAAGGTCTAGTGGCCACTAGGGACACCAATGATTTTTGTACCAATTGAGATAGGGTTTAAGGACAGGCCTGGGCCCCCATCCTTTGCTGGGGCGTTGGAGCTGGCAGATACTGTGCCTGATTAGGTCATCTAAAGTGAAGCATCAAACTTCACCTCAAATGATCCTTTTGCTTTAGGGTACATCGTTATGCCTACTTAAAGCTAGTCTACGGATCCAATGTAAAGAGATGAATAAAAACCTGCATTATATTTCAGTGCAGTTTTTTTCATTTAACAGATGATAATTATTTTTGTGTTCAAGTCAATCTTGAGACAAGTCTTTCTGTCATGAATAAGGAGTATCTATATCTTCAATAATTGCTCATGCCATACAAAAACTGAAGGGCAAATATTTGGAATTATTTTTCCATTTTTAACTTTCAAAGTTTCTTAAAAGTGACCTGATACAAAATACAATACTATAAAATTCACACCATAATCTTTCTCCAGAGATATCACTTTGTAATTATAAATGCTAGCAATTCAAAAGTTAAAACATCATTTTTGCACATTTCAGCTACGGAAACGTATAGCCATATGCCTGGATGAATTTGCTATTATACAATACAGTACTAGATTATCTTTGCAATAAAAAATTAAATTTAAAAAAAATGTATTTCAATTATATGTGGTTTTACATTACATCAAGTTTATCTCTCTTTGACCAGAGTTTGGCCTCTACTGGGCTCTTTCATAGGGTAGACGGTCTCCTGCAGTACCCGGCAGGAAAGCCAAGACCTGCAAAGGAGTGAGATTGGGAAACCCCCTGGCATAAAGCACCTCATCCACTATTGAGATCACTTTTTAATTTTTATTCACAGTTTTTCCTATCCAATAATTCAAAATCTGTGGGGCTGAACACTTCAAAAATACAGCTAAATTAAATGACTATTCTGATGTACCACTTGCATAATTTGCTCAGAGATGAAGAGGCAGGAGAGGTGAGCTGAGAGACCCAAAATGTATTTGGAAACTGCAAATGAACACACTGATCTTTTCAAAGTTCAGTTTTGGGTAGGGCTATTTGTTAATGGAGGAGTAGCTTAGTGGTTAGAGCACTAGCTTAGTAGCCAAAAGACTAGAATTCAGTTCCCACTAGCACACCTTGGGCAAGTTACTTAATGAAATGCTTCCTGTTCCACGTGCAGGACCCAAAAAGCAGGCAGAGCTCCGGAGTCTCAATGCGTGGATGAGACAATGGTGCAGAGATGAGGGGTTTGGATTTGTTAGGAACTGGGGAACATTCTGGGGAAAGGAGGGGCTCTTCCGAAGGGATGGGCTTCACCTTAACCGGGATGGAACCAGGCTGCTGGCATTAACTTTTAAAAAGGAGATAGAACAGCTTTTAAACTAGATATTAGGGGAAAGCCGACAGTCACCTAAGAGCGGATGGTTCGGAATAATGTATCTTTGAAGGATACTACCAAAAGCAGAGAGGTTCCACAAAAGAGTAAAGTAGCCCAAATGCCCTCAAGTATGGAGCAGACAGAGCTTAAAGATCCCAAATTACCCATGTCTAACAATAGCCAAATTAATATGAATAAAATACATTCTCTAAAATGCTTGTATGCAAATGCTAGAAGTCTAAAAAATAAGATGGGAGAGTTAGAATATATAGCACTAAATGAAAGGTTAGATATGATTGGAATATCAGAGACATGGTGGAAGGAGGACAACCAGTGGGACACTGTGATACCTGGGTACAAACTACATCGTAATGATAGAGCTGATCAAATTGGTGGAGGGGTTGCTCTCTATGTTAGAGAGGGCATTGAGTCAGAAAGGATTAAAGTTTTGCAGGAAACAAAATCTGCTGTAGAATCTATATGGATTGAAATTCCATGTAAAAGGGGGAAGGCAATGGCAGTGGGGGTGTACTATCGAGCGCCTGGCCAGAATGACCAAATGGATGATGAAATGCTCAAAGAAATCAAGGAAGCTAACAAACGTTACAGCGCAGTAATAATAATGGGTGATTTCAACTACCCCGGTATCGACTGGGTCAGTGTCACGTCAGGACATGCTAGGGAGATAGAGTTCCTAGATGAAATAAATGACTGCTTCTTGGAGCAGCTGGTTCATGAACCGACCAGAGGGGAAGCCATATTGGACCTAGTCCTTAGTGGAACACCAGATCTAGTGCAAGAGATAAGGTTGTTGGGGCCACTTGGCAATAATGATCATAGCATGATCGCCTTTGATTTAATTAGTGGAGGAGGGATAGTAAGGAAAGCCACAGTACTACCATTTAACTTTTGAAAGGGAGACTATGATAAAATGAGGAAAACAGTTAAGAAAAAACTAAAAGGAGCAGTTGCAAAGGTTAAAGACGTACATCAGGCTTGGCTGTTGTTCAAAAATACTATCTTGGAAGCCCAGACCACCTGTATTCCACGCTTTAAGAAAAGTGGAAGGAAGTCCAAAAAACTGCCAGCATGGTTTAAAGGTGAGGTCAGAGAGGCTGTTGTTGCCAAAAAAGCATCTTTCAGGAAATGGAAAAAAGAGCCAAACGACGAAACCTGGAAACAGCACAAGCACTGGCAAGTCAAATGCAAGGCATTGATAAAGCAGGCAAAGAGAGAATTTGAGAAGAAGCTTGCTGCGGAAGCAAAAACGCGAAGTAAAGACCTTTTCAAGTACATTCGTAGCAAAAAAACTGTGAGCGAGTCAGTTGGTCCATTAGATGATAAAGGGGTTAAAGGAGCTCTAAGAGGCGACAAGGCGATAGCGGAGAGACTGAATGAATTCTTTGCTTCAGTCTTTACTGAGGAAGATGTAGGGATGTTACCCATGACTGAAGTGGTATTTAAAGGTGCGGAAGAATTGAAGGAAATATCAATACATCGGGAAGATGTATTACAACTATTAGATAAACTGAAGAGTAGCAAATCACCTGGGCCAGATGGTATACATCCAAGGGCGTTGAAAGAACTGAAATATGAGATTGCAGACCTGCTATTAATCTGTGAACTATCATTAAAATCATCTCTAATACCTGAAGATTGGAGGATCGCCAATGTAACACCAATTTTTAAAAAGGGTTCCAGGGGTGATCCGGGAAACTACAGACCGGTGAGCCTGACGTCAGTACCAGGAAAAATGGTAGAAACCATCATAAAGAATAAAATTACTCAGCATGTAGATAGTCACAACCTAATGGGAGACAGCCAACATGGCTTTAGACAAGGAAGATCTTGTCTTACTAATCTGTTATTTTTTTTGAAGGTGTGAATAAACAGGTGGACAAAGGTGAGTCGGTTGATATAGTGTATCTGGACTTTCAGAAAGCCTTTGACAAGGTCCCTCATCAGAGACTTTTGGCAAAACTAAAGAGTCATTGGATAGGAGGCAGTGTACTATTGTGGATCAGGAACTGGTTAAAAGATAGAAAGCAGAGGGTAGGGCTAAATGGCCAATTTTCCCAATGGAGAAAGGTGAATAGTGGTATACCCCAGGGATCTGTGCTGGGTCCGCTGCTTTTTAACATATTCATAAATGACCTGGAAAGTGGAATAACGAGTGAGGTTATCAAATTTGCAGATGACACAAAACTATTTAAAGTTGTTAAAACCCAAGAGGATTGTGGAAAATTGCAAGAGGATCTTGATAAATTGGAAGACTGGGCATCAAAATGGCAGATAAAATTTAATGTGGACAAGTGCAAAGTTATGCACCTAGGGAAGAACAACCCAAACTTTGGTTACACGATGCAAGGTTCCACATTAGGAACCACCCCCAGGAAAAAGATTTAGGCGTCATTGTGGATAACATGTTAAAACCCTCGGCCCAGTGTGCAGCGGCGGCCAAGAGAGCAAATAGAATGCTAGGTATCATAAGGAAAGGAATGGAAAATAAAACAAAATATATTATAATGCCTCTAGATTGTTTGATGGTGAGACCGCACTTTGAATATTGTGTGCAATTCTGTTCGCCGTATCTTAAAAAGGATATAGCGTTATTAGAAAAGGTTCAGAGAAGAGCCACCAAAATGGTAAAGGGGAAGGAAGGATACTCCTATGAAGAAAGGCTAAAAAGGTTGGGGCTCTTTAACCTGGAAAAGAGACGGCTGAGGGGAGATATGATAGAAGTCTATAAATTAATGAACGGAGTGGAACGGGTAAACGTAGATCGATTGTTTACATTATCAGAATATAGAAAGACTAGGGGACATGCAATGAAGCTACAGGGTAAACTAATTAAGACTAATAAAAGAAAATATTTTTTCACTCAATGTGTAATCAATCTCTGGAATTTGTTACCGGAGGATGTAGTAAAGGCTGTTAGTGTAGCTGGGTTTAAAAAAGGTTTGGACAAGTTCCTGGAGGTAACGTCCATAAACCATTAATAAGAAGGGACCCAGGATATCAATGTTTGACCCAGTACAAGCATAATGGAACCTGTGTCTTTTTTTTTTATTTCAATCCTTTCATTAAGGAAAAACATAAGAAATACAAAGTAATAATTCTCAATATACAGTAATTATAAACACATTACACTTAACTCCCAGCCCACAAAAGTGGAGTATGAAAATAAAGCAAGTAATAACTAAACCCAAAACTGAGATGGAGCCACACATTAAACAGACCCCTAATACTAAGCAAGAGCCGAGAATTTTAAAAAGAAAAGTATCCTTCAACCCAAGCTTTGTAAAAAGGTCTCCAACTGAGATGAATCAAAAAAATATACGATTTACCCTGAAGTATAATAACACATTTACAAGGATATTTAAGTATATAGGAAGCCCCTAAGGTCACGACACGAGGACGAAGCTGAAGGAAAGCCTTCCTCTTCAATTGTGTACTATGACATACATCAGGGAAAACCTGTACCACTTGCCCAAAGAATTTCTCATGTGTCTTTTGGGAAAACTGCTAGGTACTGTCGTCCCGGCATCCCCTAGTGGCCAATCTCCCGGGCTCATTTCCAGGTGCAAATGGTTAGCTCTCCTAGCCTCATTAGCTTCTGTAGAGTCAATCCTGCCCCATCTAGCTGTGCTTTGAGGTAATTGCACACCTAGAGCTCTGTGAAAAACAGAGTTTCTTTTCAACTCCGCATGTTTATTGGTACCGGCCTCATGACACATCCCCCCTCTTAAAATATTACGGGCTGAATGTTCATCATTACTACAGCACGTAATTCTAGACATTGCGTTGGCGTTGTAATGCAGCTTTCCTGCTCTGTGCTCTTTTTTGAATTCATATGGCTGCAGCGCCATGTACCATCTGGTCAAGCGGCTATTATTGTTTCGCATCTGACTTAACCACTTGAGTGGAGCATGATCGGTGATGAGAATAAATTGAGAGACTTCCTGATGCCTGCTTGAATGTCGCTACCGCCATCTTTGAACCTTTCCCAGTCCGCTGGGTGGCTAATTCGGCCTCTAGATATCTTTCAGTCAAGGCAATAGCCTCTACAGTAGTGCGACAATTCTGTAGGATAAGGAAGCTCTGTATACTACTAGGTACTGCAGACATGCATATCCATCAGCGTTTCAATTGTTTTCTCACTAGGGCTTAGCCACTTCTCGGCTAAGCTCTTCAGCCTGTGACCTAACGCTTTAGGCATTTCACCTACTTCAAGGTGTGCCGTGCATAGCTTACGGTTATAGACGAGAGGAGTCAGACCCAGGCGATCCCTGATGGCCTTCGTTACCTCGCTATAATTGTTCGCTAACGAAGCGGGCATTGCCCTATAGGCTGACAGTGCCTCTCCTGTGAGGGAAACTGCCAATCTAATGGACCACTGCTCTTCTGGCCAACCTACGGAAAGAGCTATTCTCTCAAAAGAGTCCAGGAAGTCATCCACATCATCAGTTACCCCTAACTTCCCCAAAGTCAGAGAGTCGTAGGATCCTAGTCCTACCGGACAGTTGCCCAGTCCCGAGCTCTGTTCTGGATGTCTTGCGGCTGCTTCCTGTGTCTTCCGCTGATGCTGTAGCCACGCTTCCAGCATCTGTAAGACTGGCTTTTGCTGCTCCTGCATGGCCAGGATTGCATGCTGTTGTGTTTGCGCAGCCAGCTCTCCCTGCTTGCTGAACTGCGTAGCCATCCAGTTGAGGATCTCTCGCTGATCCATGGCGAAGAGATTCCCTAGGAGACAAAGAGAAAAAAGAAAAAAAAAACAAGTGTGGCTGTACCAGAATCAGCCCTCCACTCTTTTCTTTTCTTTTCAATTTCCCCTCTAAAACTTTAAACTTGCATCCAAATCAAGTCATGCCCTTCTACCTTTTACCTGGTAGAAGTGTTGACTCCAACTTTCAGAAAAGATGGTGCTGCTCTGCGTTGTAGCACTCTGCCACCGTCGTCAGCAACCTCGCCTTCCCTTCCAGATTTTCTTCGAGTCCGGTCCGCGTTTTCTCCTCCGATCCGGGTTGTCTTCTCCTCCGGTACGGGTTTTGTTTTTGCTTTTTTTTTCAGCTTAATACTGGTAATTTCTTCTTTTTCCAGTATGTCTTAGGGTGATATCCACATCCAAACAACTACGCCATTCAGTCGTGCCGCATCCCCTAGTGGCCAATGGCGGTAAGGGCATGCTGTACAACATTTTTATTTTCAAGGAGCATGGGGTATTTTAAGGCCAAAAATGGAGATTGGTCTTAGGTATTTCAGCTCCTTGTGAGAACTCAATAATTAAGCCACGAGTGTAGGGAAACAAGGCTTTTATTTCCCCTCTGTGCAAGGGTTCATTAAGACACTAGAAATCAAAGAATGTCCTTTGTTCATAAAGGTTCCAGTAATAAGCAGGTAAAACCAATTGTTAATATCTTCACAATTAGTTGAAAGGTTAAAGGGAGGAATTCAATTCATTCCAGGGCAAAGCAATGAAACAAGACTAATTCTCATTTACAAGGTGGCTATGGATTCTAGGCTAGAAGCCATACACAAACTACAATCCATAGCTTCTTCCTGAGGAATGGGAATAGTGTTTGCATTTTCTATTTTCATAAATTCTGCTTCACTACTTTCCCCCTCAGAGCACACGCTGTCCCTGGCAGTTACAGGTTTATATGGACTGTCTCTGGTATCTTGCCTCCAATAAGACTGTGCTTTAAAGTCTTTTGGTAGTTCTTCAAACCACTCTGGTTTCTTTCCTCTTCTCACAAACTGAGTTTTAGTTTTAGCAGTGCTTTTAGGAGTTAAGCTTTCTTTATCAGGAAAAAAACTTTCATACCTTGAGTTTCTGTAGCTTGAAGCTCTGGAGCCTTCTCTCTCATGCACGTCTCTGTGACAACAGGTTTTCTGTCGGTAGCTTCTGGGCAGTGCTGGACTTCCTGAAAGCTTAGTAAAACCTGGTGCGGATTCTCCAGCTCTATGCTTCAGTGACAAAGTAGCTTTGTTAGAAACCCCTTCCCTTCGGGTACCTGGTAAAGCTTGTTCAGCATACTCCAATGCCTGCAGGCTTTCCTCCAAGCCTGGCTCTCTGGCTCTCTGTATATGTTTTTCAGCTTTGGACTCAGGAACGTTGCTTAAGCAGGGAGTGGCATAGCCTCCAGCCTGACTGCTTTCTTTCACGTAAAATAATTTGGTCTCTTTTCCTGAACGCGTAGCTTCCTAACAAAACAGTGTGATGGCGTTCATTGAAACATGAAGGGAAAAACTTTAAAGCTAAGTATACTTGCAACTTCCTCCGTTTATATAATGTTCTACTATTAAAAAAACTGTAGCTAAGTATACTATATCCTTTATTTTCTTCTGTTTGTTCAATGATGTTCTACTATCCACCAATGGTGCTCCCAATCAAAAAAAAATTTCTTTTATTTTCTTAATTTTCTTTTTCTTATTTATACTATAATGAGAACCACTGGTGCTTATATTTAAAATAGTGTCAGGAGGTCTCAGATTCTGTATTACTTCTACTCCTTTGGGCTCGACTCCCGTTTCTGAAATGAGTATAGAAATCACTTCAATGACCTCCACAATGATGGACTCTCTTATATCAGAGGTTACCAAAACACACAAAATGTCTCAATCTTCTATGGTAACTTCTATCAATATTTGTATGATCCCGACGCTCTCCCCCAGCGCCAGTAGCGTTTCTCCTGTTCGGGTTCTTCAGGGGATCATGAACCAAAAAGAAGCTGCCCACGTCCGAAACGTCAATGTATCTCCTTCTCTTAACTTGCGTAATCAAACTGGAGAATGAAAGAACGCTGCTTTTTGGTTCATGATCCCCTGAAGAACCCGAACAGGAGAAACGCTACTGGCGCTGGGGGAGAGCATCGGGATCATACAAATATTGATAGAAGTTACCATAGAAGATTGAGACATTTTGTGTGTTTTGGTAACCTCTGATATAAGAGAGTCCATCATTGTGGAGGTCATTGAAGTGATTTCTATACTCATTTCAGAAACGGGAGTCGAGCCCAAAGGAGTAGAAGTAATACAGAATCTGAGACCTCCTGACACTATTTTAAATATAAGCACCAGTGGTTCTCATTATAGTATAAATAAGAAAAAGAAAATTAAGAAAATAAAAGAATTTTTTTTTTGATTGGGAGCACCATTGGTGGATAGTAGAACATCATTGAACAAACAGAAGAAAATAAAGGATATAGTATACTTAGCTACAGTTTTTTTAATAGTAGAACATTATATAAACGGAGGAAATTGCAAGTATACTTAGCTTTAAAGTTTTTCCCTTCATGTTTCAATGAACGCCATCACACTGTTTTGTTTTGACTGCTTTCTTTGGCAGACTCCCTCTGAACAGCGGCTCTCGTAGCTTGGCCCCTCTGAACTCTACCTCTGTGAATTCTGTCCTTTTGGGCTTGCTCAGGGAGGATTCCCTCCTTAAGGTCTCTCCTTCCTTCTTCAGCCGTAATCCTTGTTCCTTCTCTTCCTGCTGCTCCAGCTTCTTTTGCGTCTGCGTCTTCGTCTTCATCTGCTTTGCTAGCATTAAGCTTCTGTTTATAAAGGGATCTTCCCTTTGAATCTCCCGGGCTCATTTCCAGGTGCAAATGGTTAGCTCTCCTAGCCTCATTAGCTTCTGTAGAGTCAATCCTGCCCCCTCTAGCTGTGCTTTGAGATAATTGCACACCTAGAGCTCTGTGAAAAACAGAGTTTCTTTTCAACTCTGCATCTTTATTGGCACCGGCCTCATGACAGTACGTATGACCTAGATTGGCCACTGTTGGAAACAGGATACTGGGCTTGATGGACCTTGGTCTGACCCAGTATGGCATATCTTATGTTCTTATGTTCTTATGACCTCATCCTCACCACCACCCCAAACAGAATCAGAAATTCAGCCACTGCCAACACTCTGAACATCCTGAGCAAGATTACAAAGTGCTCGCAAGCAACACGAAACCGGGCCTTCGTGTACTACGCACCCTCATGCTGGAACGCCCTCCCGCCCAACATCCGTTCCATAACCGAGCTCGCCCTTTTCAGAAAGGCTCTAAAATATCACCTCTTTCTCCAGCACTACTGCCATAACAGAGACGCTCAACAGCCGTCCTTACGCACCCATCAACACAGCACCCTCGACCCAACAGCAATACGCAGCCCCAGCCCCGCCTACCAATGCCTCCAGACACACGATATGCAACTGCATATTGTCGCCGCCCGCTCCCACTGGCCTGACTGTCTCACCTGTATATAGTTGCTTACCTGAGTAGCCTGTTACTGAGTAGTCTGTACATAGTCTCCTCTGTTAGCCAAGTTGTAAACCCTGTTCCTTGTAAGTACAGTTCGGACGCCACCTGCACTGTACAAATTTGTTTTAACTGTAAACCGAGCTGATTTTAAAGAGTGCGGTTTAGAAAAACCTAAAATAAATAAATAAACAGATAAATAAATAAATAAAATGTTGTGGTGTTCATATTGCAATTATCCTTTTAAGGGATTCTAGATATACTGGATGGAACATTTCCCAGGTTTCATAAGGTGGTAATGCGCTATTGGTCCATGGACTGATGGGATGTATCTGGAGCTGCAGAGGAGCAGATTGGCTGAGATGTGAGGGATTTTACTATAGCAAATAGGTCATTTGGCTTGTTAATTGATCTCATGAGAAGCTTTGTGTGATAGTCCTTTTTGGCTAGGTTAATATGATGATGATATCTGGTGAGCATGAGCATGTATTTCTCTCTAAATTATCTGTAGTTTTCGTGGCTCGCTAGGAACATTCTAACTTTCTCAGTTCCCTTTTCATTAGTCTTAACTCATGAGATAACCATTGTTTGGAGGGGGTTTTTGATGTGTTTTGTGAATTCTGTGTTTTTTTAGCTATATCATTGATGGAAGTGTTCCAATTATTTACAAGTGTATCCAAGTCATTTGCACTTCAGTCAATGGACTTTAGGAGCTCTTCAGTGAAGGATATGATAGCACCCCAGCAGGCGAGAAGGCAGGTGCGCATGTGCGGTGGAGGCTCCCAGAAGCTTTCAACTGGAAGCTGGGAAGCATTCCAATGTGGGGCTATGTCAGGGGACGTCACCCATACATGAGTACTTCATCCTGCTTGTTCAGGGAGAAAGGCAGGGCTTCCCTCTTTCACTTTATTTAGTTCTTCTGTTTTGGGAACTCCTAATTTTATGCAGTGCGTGTGAGACAAAGTGTAGTTACTCACCTATAACAGGTGTTCTCCGGGGACAACAGAAATCAGTCCTCACATATGGGTGACGTCGGCACCAACAGAGCCTTCACTGAAGCATCCCCCCAACTTTCAAAGAAAGCCTTTGGGAGATGCCACCACACATGTGTGGTTCCCTTCCCGCCTCATTGGGGCAAAGATCGACACTCTCCAGTTGAAGGCTTTCTTGCCCAGGGACCGAGCCAATCATCTCAGGACTCTGGCTCGGGATGTACAGTACTGTCCCTCGGTGCCTGTTCGGCTTCTCCTGAGCCTCCTCGGGCACATGGCCTTCACGGTCCACGTCACTCCTGACACTCGCCTCCACATGAGGGCGGCACAGTAGTGTCTCCGAGATCAGTGGTCTCAGGTCATAGGCCGTCTCCGAGATAGAGTTTCTGTTACCTGCCAATTGGCAGATTCTCTGGTCTAGTAGCAATCTCCCCAGCATCATGAGGCGGGCATGCCTTTTCAGGCCCCATACCCCTCAAGGGTCCTTACCACAGATGCCTCCCTGCTTGGTTGGGGAGCCCACTGCAGAGATCTCCGCACCCAGGGCAACTGGTCACCAGACGAGAGCACCCAGCAGATCAACCTCCTGGAGCTCCAAGTCATACACCTAGCCCCGAGGGTCTTCTGTCACCATCTGCATCACCAGCTAGTGCTGGTCCAGACGGACAACCAGGTGGCACTGTTCTACATGAACAAACAGGTGGGCACGGAGTCTCGTACCCTTTGTCAGGAGGCAATGGTCCTCTGCTCATACACAATCCAACAGGGTATCCTCCTGCAGGCAGTGTATCTGCCAGGCCAGGATAACCTGCTGGCCAACAGGTTCAGCAGAGTTCTCTAGTTTCATGAGTGGCAGCTGGACCCCAGGGTTGCCAGTCGGCTTTTCCGGCTCTGGGGGGAACCCATGATGGACCTGCTCACCAGCCTGGATAACTTTCAGTTGCCCCGCTTCTGCTCCCAGCAGGCCCACCCCTCCAGGGTGGCAACAGACACGTTCCTGGTCGCATGGTCAGAAGGCCTCATGTATGCCTTCCCTCCTATGCCGCTGATTGCCAAGACCTTATTCAGTACTCTCTGTGACAGGGTCTCGCTCATTCTGATAGCTCCTCGGTGACCCAGGCAACCATGGCTCCCACTGCTTTACAGTTAATGGTGGAGACCCCCATCCCCTTGGGGACCGCGCTCGGACTCCTATCTCAGGAGGGGGCTCTCTCTTGCACCCCAACCTGGGGTCCATGTTGCTGACAGCGTGGCTGCTGAGAGGGTGACTCTGGCCCCTTTCAGCCTCTCGGTTGAGGTGAAAGATATTCTGCTGGCCTCTCGCAAGGCCTCTACTAGGAAAGCTTATGCCCTCAAATGGCATAGGTTCTCTGTTTGGTGTGCCGAACATGGGCTGACCCTTTCTCCTACCCTGTTGCTCTGGTGTTACAGTACCCTCTTCACCTCTCTCAGTCCGGGCTCAAGTCTAACTCCATCTGAGTGCACCGATGGATGGTAAGCCCCTCTCGGTCCATCCCTTGGTGACCCATTTTCTTCGGAGCCTGCTTTTATTGAAGCCCCTGGTTTGCCCTCCGGCAACCAAATGGGACCTCAACGAAGTGTTGGGGCAGCTCACTCGCCCACTCTTCGAGCCTCTGGCTACCTGCCAACTTCGCTACCTCTCTTGGAAGGTGGCTGTCCTGATTGCTCTTACCTCCGCTTGCAGAGTTAATGAGCTTCAGGCCCTTGTGAAAGAGGCACCTTATACCAGGTCCTACAAGAAAAGAGTGGTGCTTCGCACGCACCCGAAATTCCTGCCGAAGGTTGTGTCGCCCTTCTATCTCAGACAGGAAGTGGAGCTCCCTACCTTCTTTCACTGTGTTGGTATGAGGTGAGACTTGGGGTAGTTTCTGACAAACCTGCGTGTGGTGGCCTGCTGCACCTCTGAAGCCATGCCTCCCTTTATGAGCCAGTTGTCCAGGTAGGGAAAGACAAAGACCCCCTGGAGCCAGAGGAAGACGGCCATGACCGCCAGGCATTTTGTGAAAACTCTTGGGGCAGAGGCTAGGCTGAAGGGGAGCACCCTGTACTGAAAATGCCTGCCCCCCCCCCCCACTACAAACTGCAGGTACTGCCTGTGGATGAGGATGTGGGTATAAGCATCCTTGAGGTCTAAGGAGCATAGCCAGCCTCCCTGCTGGAGGTAGGGCAGCAATGTTCAAGGGAGAGCATCTTGAACTTCTCCCTCACCAGGAATTTGTTGAAGTTGCACAGGTCGAGGATAGCCTTAGGCCCCCTGTCCTTTTTGGAACGAGGAAGTACCTGGAGTAGAACCCCTTACCCTTGAGATGGTGGGGCACTGGTTCCACCGTTTTGTCCTCGAGAAGACCTGCCAACTCCTTTAGAAGAAGGTCCCGGTGGAGGGAAGACCTGAGGGGCTCTCCCAGGAAATAAGGGGGAGGTGTCTGAGTCAGGTGGAGGAGGTAACCCTCCCTGACTACCCGAAGTGTCCAGGGATCAGTGGTGATATATATCCACCTCTGGGCATAGAGGGCCAGATGTCCCCCTGTGGGCTGCTGATGTCCTTGGGGTAGACAGGCTATGCTCAAGGAGTCAAAAACTCCCCTCCTGGCTGGGCCAGAGTCAGTGCCTGGGGTTTTGAAGCCTTCTGCTTACGCCGGCCATGCCCATGTCCCTTGGTCTGCGGACTCTGTTGGGGAGCTGGAGAGGCCTGTTAAGGTGGGTAGTTTCGGTAAGCAGCTCCCTTCCTCGGGTAAAATAACTTTTTACCCAAGCGCTTCCATTAGGGGGGGGCAGCAGTCTTTTTGGAGAGCCTGGTGCTCGTCATGAACTCGGTCTCCAGCTTGGCAGCCTTGTCGGTCAAGGGTTTGCCAAAGAGGTTCTCTTCTTGGCAGGGAACATTGACCAATTTGTCCTGAACCCACTGCTTGAGATCGGACAACTGTAGCCAAGCCTGGCGGTATGCACCGATGCCAGCTGCCACTACTCGAGTCGCTGACTCAAACCTATCATAAGCCACTCGAGACATGAATTTGGAGCATTCACAGATTGCTTTGGCCAGTTTCTTGAACCTCTGCCAGGGTTTCTCGGAGAGACCAGCTGAGAACCCGGTGAGTTCCTTCACAAGGTCTCTCAGGTACATGCCCATGTACAGCTGGTAGGCCCAGATGCAGCTGATGAGCATTGAGCCCTGGTAGCACTTTCTGCCAAGGGCGTCCAAGGTGCAGGCCTCCCTGCCAGGGAGCACCGAGGAGCGTGTCTTCTGGCTTTTCAGCTGATGCATGGCCGACTCCACCACCATGGAGTTATGCAGTAGCTGTGACTTTTGGAAGCCCGGGCTCTGACAAACTCAATCCCATATTTGGAGCATCAGTCATTCCAGGATGGGAGGGATGGGCACCATGAGCAATTCCCGTGGAGGGGCCTCGTACTGGAGCATTTCCAACTCATTCACCTGAGGGTCCTCCTCCGACTCAGTCAGGAATGTCAGGGCCTTAGACATGTCCCTGACAAAATCAAGGAAGCCCATATCCTCGGGCGGGGACCCCATCAAGGCTCCAAGATGGGAGAGTCAGATAGGATGTCAAAGTGGTGATGGGTATCGGGGAACTCCTCGTCCTCTGTCTCCCACTTGGAGTAGTCTGTCGAGGACTCGTAGGAGGGCTGCTCCGTAGGCCTCGGGGCCCCCAATGCCCTGCGGCCAGTGCCCAGCAAACTTGCCGGGGATGACCACGGTCCTGTCGAGTGGGACTCAGATCACGACCTTGGCTGAGGATCAGTTCGGCCTCCAGGGATGTCTTGGAAGTCGAAGGCCCGATGGTCGGGGAAGATGAACCAGTCGTGCCAGACAACAGCGCCCACTGCTGGTCCATGAAGGCAGACAAACTGCGCTCCAGGGTTGCCAATCTGGACTCCAGACCAGAAGGCTCTGCAGCCTTCGGTGCAGGCACCGAGGGACTCGGGCCTGATGATGGCTCCCCCGAAGGGGAATCCTCGATGAGGATAGTGTCTAGGGACCGAGGCTAGTTCGTGGTCAGATCCTTCTGAGGGACCTTCGCAGGCTGCTCCTTCTTTGACACCTCGGATGAACATCTCAGACTGTGGGACCGGGACCGGGCCCGGAGAACACCCGGCTGGTCAGAACCATCCAAGGACGCTGCCTTCGAGGGTTTCTTCTTCTTCCTGAGTTCCCTCGAGGGAGACCCCCTTTCTGAGGACCCACGATAAGGCTCAGATTCGGAAGGCTCTGCCTGAGATGTAGGGCTTCAGACGAGGTCCTGGCCTTCGGAGGCATCGGGGACTCGGGGAAAAACTTATCGTGCTACTGCTGGCAGCTCTTGAGGGTCTTACTAGACATCCTCTTGCAGAGACCGCAGGCTGCTGGGTTATGGTCTGGCCCACGGCAGCAGAGACAGCAGTTGTGTGTGTCGGTCAAAGACATAATTTTAGAGCACCGATCACACTTCTTAAAGCCACTGGTAGCCATGGGGGGAAAAAACTACCCCTGCAAGGTCAAAGACTCTCTGGGCTGCCAGTAGGAGAAAAAAGGCGCAAAGACACCAGGAATAGAAAGGATGAAAAAACTAGCAAAATAGACTGAACTCGACGCCGAGGCAATGAGCTTGGTAGGCGGGAAGAGTACCGGTGCAATACTGGAGGTGAGTATGAAACGTGGAGAGAAAAATCAACTTTTTCCAGAGCCAAGCTAGAAAAATGTCTGAAGGGCTCCGTGGAAAAAAGGAGACTATTTTTCCTTTGTTTGGAGGTCTAAATATTTGGATAACAAGGTAGTTTGTTTTTTTTTCCTCTACTTAGGTTTGTTTTGAATTTATTACTTCATGTTTGATCCAATTTCTTTGTCATTCATGTATTTGCCTGGATGTAAATGTATATAATGTGCATAAATAAAAAATTAAAAAAAAAAAAAAAAGGAGACTGAGCAAGATGGCACCCTTGGGCGAGAAGAGGACCATGCATATGTGGTATCATCTCCCAAAGGCTTTCTTTGAAAGCTGGGGGGATGCTTCTGTGAGGGCTCCATCGGTGCCGATGTCACCCATATGTGAGGACTGACTTCCTGCTTGTTCCCGGAGAATAAAGGTATTCGAGGTGTCAAGATAGATAAGATTGAGATCAAGGGATTAGCCTTAGCTGCAATATTTTTTGCAGGAGATCATGAGGGAATTCAAGGATTCTGGAGGACTTTCAGAGCTACAGTTAAATTATTCCAAGTCTGAGGCAAGTCTTATTTATTTGGATATTAATAGGCTTCTCACTTTCCTTGATGAGGCAAGCCTTTTTGTACAAAATGAACATAGTGCCCAAATGGTTATATGTTATGCAGGGTCTTCCTTTCTTTCTGATACAGAAGGATGGGAAGGCGTTAAATAGTGTGGTAGGGCAGTTTCTTTGAAAGGGTAGGAAAGTGAGAATTTGCTTATTTATTTAGCTACGCTTATATACCGCTTTTCATCAGGTCAAAGCGGTTTACAATTAACAACCATGGATACATCAAACAGGTCGTAACATATTTTCAGGATGGGGGGGTTATGCCTTCACCATGGGGTTTGGTATGCATCAGGATTTCCTAACTTATCTATAATTGTCTTTTGTCTCTCGGTCTCAGCTTATCTGGTGTTCTACGTGATCATGTATTTAATTGGTGGTGTTCTGTTCTGTCCCAAAGTGTTCTCTGAATAAGTGGGTCTTTATTTGTTTTCTGAATGAGGAGAGGTCCTTGTTCCTCCGTATTTTGGTTGGGTGAGAGTTCCATAGTAATGCAGCGTAGAGGTCAAATGCACAATTACAAGTTTGGTGATTGAACTTTGTCCTTTCATGTGACACAGTCAGCACATTGTTTGTGGCCTACCATGTTGGTCTTCCAAAGTTCTGTCATGCTAACAGGGTATGAAGATGTAATGATTGTTGCTGATGTAGTGCTCTTTGAATCAGTACTAATGTTTTATACTTGATCCAAGCTTCCAACGGGAGGATATGGAAATGTTTCAGGACTGGGGTGATGTAATCAATTTTCTTCACCCTTTGAATTATCCTGGCTGTTATGGTAAGGGCTGGATGTTATTGTAAGGGCTGTCCATAGCGGGTTGAGAGTGGAAACTGGTAGTCATTGGTATATCGCATTACAATAGTCCAGGTAGTGGAGTGTCATTGCTTGTAAGACTGATCTGAAGTCCTGGGAGTCTAGGAGCAGTCTGAGGCCCGGAACCATCTTGGCTTTGAAGAATATTGTCCTTGCAGTTTTTGCATTCTGTTGCTTGAACGATAGGGTTTGTCCAAGAATGATTCCCAGGTACTTTATTTGTGTTTGGACTCTTATTTGGGTTGTTCCTAGGGTGAAGTATGTTGGTGGGGTAAAAGTTTAATCCTTTGTGACAAATAACACTTCTGTCTTTTTGAGGTTTATTGTGAGATTATTCTCCTGGGGCCATCTGGAGACATTGTTGAAGCAGTTTAATATCTGTAATTTTATTGGATTTGCAGTGATTACTGATCCATAAAGCATAATGTCAACTGCGTATATGTGAAAATTGATTTTGTGTGTCCATATTATTGAACAGAGTGATTGTAAATAGATGTTAAAGAGCAGTGCCGATAGTGCGGAGCCTTGTAGTATTCCTTGAGTCTGTTGGTATGGGAAGGAGGTGATGGTGCTGGTTAGAATTAGTTGATAC
Organism: Ichthyophis bannanicus; assembly: GCA_033557465.1. Classification (NCBI taxonomy): domain Eukaryota; kingdom Metazoa; phylum Chordata; class Amphibia; order Gymnophiona; family Ichthyophiidae; genus Ichthyophis; species Ichthyophis bannanicus. The sequence continues at coordinate 295,429,443 of CM066032.1, forward strand.
CTGTCCATTAGGTAGGACTGGAACCATTGCAGAATTTGTACTGTATGCCGGTTTCTTGCAGTCTATGCAGGAGAATGCTGTGTGAGACGGTATCACACCCTGCTGATACGTCCAGAAAGATGAGTACATATCCCATATGTTTGGTTTGTATTCCTTTGATTAGCGTATTTATTAATGAGACCATGAGGGTCTCGACCCCATGTGATGGTCGGAAGCCATGTCGCTGTGGGTCAAGTACTTTGTTTCTGTCCAAGTGGTCCTGTAGTTGCTGTTGTACTATCTTCTCGATGACTTTTGTGGTGAATGGGAGGCTCACTACTGGTCTGAATGAGATAGGATCCAGTAGGTCAAGTTCCGGTTTCTTGAGGGTCGGGCAGATGATGGACATTTTGAGGCTATTGGGCATCCGACCTTTTTTAAGAGATTCATTTGCAATGTTGGCGAGCGCTGGGCTTAACTTCTGCTTTGTCTTCTTAATCCAATTGACCGGGCAGGGATAAAGAGGAGAGGTGGTGGTGTTGAGCATTGATATAATGGTTTCAATCCTCTCTTTGCTGATTGTTTCAAATGTGTCCCATGCAGTGCCAGGGGTGACATTGTGGTCGTTTCCTATTGTTGTGGGTGGGGTGTTGAGTTTCGGTTGGAGCTGCTTATATTGTGCTGTGAGTTGTTGCAGTGGTATGTTTGAGAGTTGGTTAGAGTGATTAGGGGTTTTGGTAAGCTGTTTGACAATATCAAAGAGCTCATGTGATCGGTTAAGAGATGTGTTTATAAGCTTTGTGTGGTAGGCTCTTCGTGTGTTATCTATTTCAGTGCGGTAGTTGTTTAGAGCATCCTTGTATCTTGCCCTATCTGTTTCATTTTTTGTTTTTCTCCATCTTCTCTCAATTCTTCTCTTAATGAAGGATGGGGGGGGAGAGAAATATTGGTCTACCACATTTGTTGTGGTACAATGTTCCTAGCAGTATGCATCATATTAGTTATTGGTTGTGAAGTACTTCTGTGTATACTCCATTCCACTGGGAGATGGAAAATATTAAACTCTTTAGTGCAGCCTATGTTCTGCATGCTGGAGCAGGGCAGCTTCCAGGGAATTTAAAGATAGTATCATTGTTAAGCCTCTTCATCAGACCTGGAAATGAGTGTGCCAGGTTATGGGTATTAATTCTCAGGTCACCCTTTTGTTGGCTTTGGAGGGTAATAGAGAATTCCTGGTGGGTTTGGATAAGGAATGTTTTATATCTGGGAGGAAAAAGAGATAACTCATTTGGTCCATTTGGTGGTCAGGGAGGGAAGGGTTCTACAGCTTCTGGAGTTGGTGACTAAATATAGGTTATCTCAAAGAATATTTTCCTACCTGCAAGCATGACACTATATTTTCACACTACATTACACATATGACACTATATTTTCAAGGGAGGCTCTTGGGGACAAGGTGTGGGAACATAGTAACATAGTAACAGAGTAAATGACGGCAGATAAAGACCAGCGTGGTCCATCTAGTCTGCCCAGCAATATGGCAGGAGTAGGTGCACCCCTTCCCATGTCTTTTAGAGAGTAGGTGCACCCCTACCTATGTCTTTGCTTAGTGGTGCACCCACCAGGAGCAGGTGCACCCCTCCCCATATCTTTGTTTCTTTGTTTGTTTAGGGGTGAACCCACCACTCCTCCCCCCATTGCTCCATGTAGGACACCCCCTATTTGTTAAGAAATAAGATCTTGTAGATCTTCTATTGTAGGAAGCTGAAGATAGATGTCATATTTCTCAATACCTTAATGGATTAGCTTTCGAAAATTTGCAGGAAGACCTGTCTTGAATGGCAGATAAACATAAATACTACCACTGCTTATCATTTGTATAGCGCTAATCTGGAATTTGGGCTATGGATCAATGGTTACTTTGTGTTGACAAACCTAGTGGACCTAAGACCTAGTGGACCTAAGACCAAGTGGGTTTTGCTACATTTAACTTATTGTTACATGCATCTGTATCTTCTAGGCAGGCAGTTCTTCCTGCGATATCCACTGTGACTGATGGTATATGTTTGAAATGTGCTACATGATTGGGACATACGTTTTGGGGCTGTAGGAGGGTGCAGCAGTTTTGGGCTCAGGGTCTGGTCATCTTGGAGTGACCTGACAGATAGATATGCCACTTCAACCAGATATATTGTTATTTGATGACTTTATCTTCCTGAAGGAGTTGTGTAAAGGAGTGTGAGTGCTGCTTCTGCAAGTATTTTTGCTTGCTAGGAATGTTATTTTGATACACTGGAGGAAGGTAGAGTCTCCCTCCTTAACTGTTAAAAAATGTAGTGTATGAAATGTTACAAATGGAGCATATGAAAATGGGGCATCCTGATTCAGATCTTTGGGTGAGTTTGCAAAAAATGTGGGACTCATATGGAGTCACTTATCTTATAGGGCCTGTTGAATGGATAAGTCTTCTGTTGAATGGATGAGTCTGGATGTTAAGAGTGTGTGTGTGGTTAGGGGGATGTAGGTAGCTTGGGGAGAGGGTGAAGGGGCTGTTGGGTACTGGGGGGAGGGGGTTTGTTGTTTGATATCATTCTCAGGCCTTGGAATGGATTTTGAGTGAAGGATTAGGGTTGGCAGCTTGGTATAGGGGGTAAGGAAGGTTATATATAAACAACTGTACAGATTTCTATTTCTTTATATAAGATGGTGCTAGTCTATGGACTTGGCTGTGGTGGAGACATTGCTCGTTTATGTTTTTCTGTTTGTTGAAACTGTTCATATGCAGCAGTCTAATAAAGATAAAATTTTAAAAACTATATATAAATAACAACGAAAAGTAATCAACAGTACAAAACTAGTGCCTTTACTATTACTTATACAACAGTGGCAGCAAGATGAAGCAGCCTACCACAGAAGTATAGTAAATAATGACACAAAAAAGACTACCCATTCCATCAAGGCTGCCCAATTATTCATGTTCACATTTCTAAGGCTATATCCCTGCTGCCAACCACAGAAGGTGACCACTACTGCTCCTCATGATCTTGGGCAAACCAACTGCATGTTTGTCTGTATTTCAGCTAGACTTCTTCACATTTTGTAATAATTTTATTCATTCCAACAGCCCCACTGTTGAATCATTCCAGTAGGGCACTTTCAAATCTTAAACACCTGACATTAGGTCATTATCCCGCTATCTCAATTTAAATTTAAAATGTATTTATTTATTTAAAATGTATTTATTTGTATGAGTTACATTGGTTGCTAATTAAAATACAAATTCTTTATAATGTCAGCATTTAAATCTTTAAATCATGTAACTCCATACAACTTGGCTACTGCTTTGAAGGTCTATTGCTTGGCTACTGCTTTGAAGGTCTATTGTCCACCTTGCATTTTAAGATCTCAAGATGCTTTTCTCTTAGAAGTGCCATTATATGTCGGGTGCATTTTCAGGAACTTCAAAATAGAATGTTCTCGATGGCAGTCCCTAAACTGTGGAATACATTACCGGCAGAGTTATTAACAATTTCTGAATTGACAGTGATTTGAATGAAATTAAACACACACCTATTTCGACAGGCTTTCCCTAATTTTCATAGGGCCCGATATTGAGGTGGGCAGGCTATATGAAGCAGCGGCGCATAACCTGCCTGCTGACCCCCCCTAACCCGGATATTCACTTCTGCGCCAGCGGAAGCGAATATCTGGGTTAGCCCGGATGCCCCAGCAGCTGAGGCAACACGGGTAGCAGCGATTTTCGTTGCTACCCGCATAGCCTCTGCTTCTTAAAGATAGGCAAGGTTTTTTCTCGCCTATCTTTAAGGCACAGAGGGTTACGCGGGTAGCAACAAATATCGCTGCTACCTGTGTAGCCTCTTCCTTGGCCCTGGAATGTCTCTAACATGCCCTGATGCTATGTGGATAGCATCTGGGTGCGTTACAGACTTAGCTGGGGTATTCAAAGGGCACTACCCGTGTAGGTGCCCTTCGAATATCCCGGATAAGGCTCTTACACGGGTAACTAAGGAAGTTACCCATGTAAGGGCCTTCAAATATTGGGCCCAAATTGCCTAGACCTTTGTCTTTATAATGAATGGATAGTCAATTTCTATGTTGGCACCAGCAAAGCGATAGCAGCCATGATTTTATTCATGTGTAGGCCAATTCAATATGGTGCATGTCTGGGCCATGGGGATGGCTAAAACCTGCACAAAGCTAAGATGTACCCAATTCCACAACTGCAGGAGCTAGACACACCCGCAATTGTGGAATCAGGCACCTAGACATCCAGATGTTCACTGTATTCCTCTGCAGGGTTCGTGCCCTGGGCTGCCCATCCACGTCACATAGCACTCTAGCTGGCATGTTGGTGCAGTGGCGTCCCATTGCCATGGCTCTGAGATGTCCAGCCAGAGGCACTGAATGCCCAGTCCTGGAGTGACCCCAGCACACTGTCACTCGATCCTCGGTGGGGGGCCCCCAAGACCTGAGTCGGGTGGCGTGAGCTCTACCACGGCTACACGATAGAGTAGGGGAGCTGAAGCACACAAATTCCGCAGCATCCATCTCTGTGCAGGGGGATATACAGAGGCCTGACTTGAACAGCCTTTCTATGTCCCGGCAGCTGGTCACTCCCCTGCTCCGCCCCAGCATTGCCCCCTCCCACCCCCATCCACTGCTCTCTGCACAAACACTGTATATGTGTGGGGAGTGCTGGCAACAGAATCGGGTCTCGGGACTTAGCGTGGGTTGGACATTCAGCCCTTACGCCCAACCCCACTAATCGCATGACAGAATGCCAGCCATAGTGTATTTATAATGTTTGTTTTATGGATTTTGTATATGTTTTATTTGTAATCCAACTAGTAGGTAGAGTGGGATATGAATTCTTTTAAATAAATAAATTTATAAGTGAGATACAGAAAATACATACACTGTCTAAAATATATACATAAAATTAAACTAAAACACTTAACATAATAAAAATAGTAAAATGAGATAAAACTAAATTATATATAAACAGAACAAAATAACTACATTTTCAATTTCTTAGGAAAAACCACAGAGTCGGTTTCTTCACCTTTTGCACCTTATAGTCCTCTATGCTTACCCCATGCCCTCAGAGTTTGTTACTATTTTAACTTCCATTAAATGCTCTAGGATTGTATTCTATGCATTCACTACGCTTTGCATGAAATAATATTTCCCAGCATTGCTCCTGAATCTACCTCCAGGAATCTAACATCATAACGCCTGTTTTAAAACATTCTTTTCATTGGAAAAGGCTTTTCTTTTGTGCATTATGAATATTTTTCAACTATTTGCATTCTTGTTTCATATCAAGTACATTCGTAGCAAAAGACCTGTGATGGAGCCAGTTCGACCATTAGATGATAAAGGCATAAAAGGGGCACTAAGAGGAGACAAGGCCATAGCAGAGAGACTGAATGAATTCTTTGCTTTCGTCTTTACCGAAGAAGATGTAGAGAAGTTACCCATGACTGAAATGCTATTTAAAGGTGATGCATCGAAAAGCTGAAAGAAATATCGATAAACTGGGAAGATGTATTACAACTATTTGATAAACTAAAGAGTAGCAAATCACCTTGACCAGATGGTATATATCCGAGGGTATTAAAGGACTGAAATATGAGATTGCAGATCTACTATTAGTAGTCCATGAACTATCATTAAAATCATCTGTAATACCTGAAGATTGGCGAATAACCAATGTAACGGAGGAGAGGGAAAGAAGATAGCCTTCCGCAGATAATCAAACCAAAGAGAGCAGCGGAAGCAATGACCACGGCCTACCAAGGTATTAGGTAAAATTCTTTATTAAGGACCCAACTTAACAAGTTTCGGCCGAAGCCTTCGTCAGGGGTCTAAAAAGCAAACACACATAAAATGAGCATAAAGCTAAAACCAAAAGAAATTAAAACATTGTAAAAACTGTATTGTTAAATAAAAGGTTACCAGAAAACCACATAGAAGGTGTGAGGAACATGTCCATGTGGTGGAGCAATCACTCTTCCCAATCTGAAATGCAGTAAATTTGCAAGTGTGAATAATAACAAAGGGAATAAAGGTATAAAAGGCACACTAAAATGCAATAAAACATACATATGTAACAACATAATGGTTAAATTACATTAACATATAAAATATGAATAAAAAACAAATTGAATCTTCATCTATAAAAAGCTGAATATGTGCTACAAACTTGTGAATGGGTATGGGACAGTTTTTGAAGCGTCTAAAATATCTACACGTCTACGAAAGACTATCACGCTCAAAAAGGAGGGAACACATGCGTCATAACGATTGCACAAAAAAAGGACATAAGTAAAGACAGTAAAACATCAAGACATAACAGTGTGAAGGAAGGCAAAAATTTTGCCTTGTGCTGCACCATAAATCAATATAAGAAGAAAAATGAACATGATTTAAAACAGAGGGATGAACCCACGTATAATGATCACACCAATGGGACCAAAAAATGTGTTGGGCGTATGTTGTGCAAAGCCGACAAAAGTGTAGATAAAAACGTGATGTATATCCACAAAAGGGAAAAAGGGAAAAAAAATTTTCATACAATGCGCTGACAAAAAATTTTTTTATTGCTATGTATGCTATGTACCTGCACATCAGAAAAAAAGGGGAATGTGCAGGGCGTATATTATGCAAAACCAACAGAAGCTTAAGTAAAAAATGATCTATATTCACAAAGGAGAAAAAATATATGCACACATAATGCGCCGACAATAAAAATGTTCTCCTGCATATTAAAAAAGGAAAAGAGGAACCCGCATCAATACATCATGGGAGAAAACACTAATGGTATAGACAACACAAAGTAAGCCATAAAAATACCATAAATAAGCCGTCTACAAGAGGATAAATGAAAAACTGTTGTCTAAAAACGAGACTTAAAAACCATGCATGTAGGTGAGCTGTAAAACAAGCCATAAAAAGCGATAGAACAACAAGAATGTGCAGAGCATATGTTATGCAAAGCCAAAAACATTGGGAGTGTAAATAAAAAGATGATCTGTATCCACAAAAGGGGATTAGTATATACGCACATAATGCACCGACAATAAAAAATGTGCAATGAACGCTGCGTACCTGCATATCAAAAAAAGGGAAAAAACAAACCCACATACGGGGGGAAAATGCTAATAGTATGGACCACACAAAGTAAGCAATAAAAACATCTAAGACAAAAGAAGGACATACCATGAGTAAGCCATCTACAGTAAAACGATTTAAAAAATTAATTAATTGAAAAGCCTGTTGTTTGAAAACGGTGTATATAGGCGAGCCGTAAAACAAACAATAAAAGAAACACCGTACTTTCACACACAGTGAAAGGCGGGAAAACGCCGCGCAGGGACATGGGAGCACTATCGAAAGAGGAAAGAAAAGGGGAAAGGCTCCTCCTACTGGTGGTTTACTCTATGTTCACTCGGGACTATCGTAAAGTGATAAACCAGTAGGCAATGTGGATAGCTACTGATAAACAATGTGTCATTAAAAGCTGGCAAGATCGCAAAGGGTTGAAGAAAATTAACATGAGAGTATAGGGATGGTTACTAGTTTAAAGAACCAAAATATGGGTAATAAAAAGTGAACAAGATAATGCATGCAAAAAAGATGATTCAACAAAAACGAGACTTACAAACCATACATGTAGGCAAGCCGTAAAACAAGCCATAAAAGTCAATAGGACAACAGGAATGTGTAGAGCGTATATTATGCAAAGCCAAAAACATCGGGAGCGTAAATAAAAAGGTGATCTGTATCCACAAAGGGGATTTGGTATATGCGCACATAATGCACCAACAATAAAAAATGTGCAATGAACGCTGCGTACCTGCATATCAAAAAAAGGGGGAAAAAAGAAACCGCATCAATACATCGGGAGAAGAAATACTTATGGTGTGGACCACACAGAGTAAGCCGTAAAAACATCTGAGGCAAAAGAGAAACATACCATGAATAAACCATCTACAATAAAATAATTAAAAAGCCTGTTTGAAAACGATGTATGTAGGCGAACCGTAAAACAGACCGTAAGAGAAACACCGTACCTGCACCCACAGTGAGAGGTGGGAAAAAGCCGCGCAGGGGCATGGGAGCACTATTTAAAGAGGAAGGAAAAGGGGAAAGGCTCCTCCTACTGGCGGTTTACTCTATGTGCACTAGGGACTACCGTAAAGTAATAAACCAGTGGACAATATGAGTAGCTGCTGATAAACATTGTATCGTTAGAAGCTGGCAAGATCAGAAAGGATAAAAAAGAATAAAAAAGATTGACATGACAGTATAAGGGTGGCTGCTAGTTTAGGGAACTAAAATATGGGTGATGAAAGATGAACAAAATAATGCATGCAAAGAAAAAAACTCAACGAGAAAATATTGTTAAAAGCACCCACAAGTACATCAAAACACAGCACTAAATAAGAAATTAGTTCTTACCTGCTAATTATCTTTCCTGGAGCTTTCTCCGGGCCAGTCCAGGGACAGGTAGGGCCAGTCCAGGGACAGGTAGGGTTGTCAATCCTCTATAGCAGCTGAGGACTGAAGACTTCAAGTTTTGATGAGAGGTGAAGCCACTCCCCCTTAGGGTTACCCAGCAGTCTTCTTATGACAAAGCAACTAAACGAAAGAACTGAAAATACTAGATGAACCCTGAAAACACTGATAAAGTTCTATAGTCCTTGCAAAATGTAGAAGCCATGAAATAGGCTTTTAAAATGGTATTAAATTTTTTTTTTTGTTTTTTTTTAACGAGGAGAACATAACAGTAGTCCGCACTGAATGAAATCTGAAAGCCCCAATGATGATCCCTGTCACGGACGAATGACTGAAACTGTATAGCTGTGTAGGAGACGAACAAGAAACCCTATAACCAGAAAGAGGTGGGACCCTGGACTGGCCCGGAGAAAGCTCCAGGAAAGATAATTAGCAGGTAAGAACTAATTTCTTATTCCTAATCGCTTCTCCGGGCCAGTCCAGGGACAGGTAGGGCAGTACCAAAGCAGTACCTAAATATGGGAGGGACCCGTGAGCCCTGCGATAAGAGTCGCGGCCCCCACTTTTGCATCGTCCCGGGCTTGAACATCCAATCGGTAATGCTTAGTAAAAGAATGTAAGGAAGACCAAGTAGCCGCTCTGCAGATATCTATTGGTGGAACAAACGCAAACTCCGCCCAAGAAGTGGCCAGAGCTCGAGTAGAATGAGCCCGTAAACCCAGCGGCGGAGAAAGCCCTTTAGCAGCGTAAGCCGCTACAATAGCACTGCGAACCCAACGCGCTATGGTGGATTTGGAGGCTGGTTGACCCTTACGAGATCCGGCGTATTGGACAAAGAGTCTATCCGTTTTTCGAAAGGGCTTGGAAACCCGCAGGTACGTACGTAAAACCCGTGCAAGATCCAAACGCTTGAGAGACCGATCCATTGGCGAACTGGAAGAATCTGTAAACACGGGCAAAGCCACTGTTTGATTAACATGGAAAACCGACAGCACTTTAGGCAAATAGGAAGGTACTGTCCGTAGGAGCACATGCTCCGGCAGAAATTGAAGATAAGGCTCCCTGCAAGACAAGGCCTGCAAATCGGAAATCCGGCGAGCCGAACACAGAGCGACCAAAAAGGCCGTTTTCCAAGAACACTCGCGGATCTCTCGAGAACTGAGAGAAGCTAAAGATGATTGAGAAAAAGCCTCCAAAACCACATTCAAATCCCAAGGTGGAACTAAGGGACGTACTGGAGGATGGAGAATTCGCGTTGCCCGTAAAAAACGTTGGACATCTGGAAGCGCCGAAATACGCCGATGGCGAATGCACCCTCGAAAACAAGCAAGTGCGGCTACATGAACCTTAAGGGTACTGAGAGCCAGACCTTTGTCGAATCCATGTTGAAGGAAAAGGAGAAGCTGAGGCAAGGTAGACGACATAGGAAGAACATTACGTTGAGCACACCACGACTCAAACAGACGCCAGACGCGTACATAAGCCAGAGAAGTCGTCGGCCGTTTAGGCTGAAGCAAGGTGTCTATTACGGAATCAGCATAACCTTGACGCTTTAAGCGAACCCTCTCAAGAGCCAAGCCGTAAGCAAGAAGCGATCCACCTTGGGCATGAGAATCGGCCCTTGATGCAGCAGATTGATACGAGCCGGAAGAGGCCAAGGCGGAGCTATGAGAAGTCGAACTAGATCGGCATACCAGGGATGACGAGGCCAATCTGGAGAATCACTCAGCCTCGGTGATGCGCAATCCGCTGAATGACTCGACTCAACATTGGCCAAGGAGGGAAAACGTACAAGAGGGAGTCTTGTGGCCATGGCTGAACGAGAGCATCGAGCCCTTCTGACATGTGTTCTCTGCGTCTGCTGAAAAAACGGCTGACTTTGGCATTGGCCAACGTTGCCATCAGATCCATCACCGGAGACCCCCAACGCAGAGTCAGATCGTGATAAACTGCTGCGTTCAGCTCCCATTCTCCGGGATCTAGGACATTGCGGCTGAGATAATCGGCCTGGACATTGTCTTTGCCAGCGACATGTGCCGCTGAGATCGCTGTGAGATGTGATTCCGCCCAAGCCATTAACTCCTGACATTCGGATAGGAGAGGGAGAGACTTGGTGCCCCCTTGACGATTGATATACGCGACTGTCACCGCATTGTCCGAGAAAATCTTGACCGCCTTGGCCTTGAGCAGGCCCGTGAAGCGAAGCAGGGCGAGACGAGCTGCTCGTAGCTCCAGACGGTTGATCGACCACGAACGCTCCTCTGGAGACCAGGAACCCTGAGCGACCTGCGTTTGACAATGTGCTCCCCAGCCGGAAAGACTGGCATCGGTGGTAACCAAGACCCACGAGGGCTCCTCTAAAGGCACCCCCGCCGTAAGATGTTCGGGAAGTAACCACCACTGCAGACTGTGTCTCACCTGATCTGGACAAGGAAGGCGCTGCGAGAGCGGGTGAAGTTGCGGTGACCACCGGGAAAGAAGCGCCTGCTGCAAAGGCCGCATGTGAGCTTTGGCCCAGGGAACCAGATCCAGAGCAGCCGCCATGGACCCCAAAACCTGCAAATAGGTCCATGCTGACGGAGCTTGAAGAGACAGGAAGGCTCGAACTTGTTGCAAAAGCTTTTGCACCCGCAGACTGGGTAAGGAAACGGTCCCCCGCTCCGTGTCGAAGCAGGCCCCGAGATAAGTTAACTGTTGCCGTGGCCTCAAATGGCTCTTGGAGTGATTGATCACCCAACCGAGCTGCTCGAGAAGCTGAACGACGCGTGCTGTCGCCGTCACAGAAGCCTCTCGAGAATCGGCCCGGATCAACCAATCGTCGAGATATGGGTGGACCCGAATACCCTCTTTCCGAAGCGCCGCCGCCACGACCACCATCAGTTTTGTGAAAGTACGCGGAGCCGTCGCGAGACCGAACGGCAAGGCGCGAAATTGGAAATGTCCCATGGGAAGTGCGAAACGTAAATAGCGCTGATGAGAAAGTCTGATGGGAATGTGAAGATAAGCCTCTGTGAGATCTATGGACGAGAGAAATTCTCCCGGCTGCACCGCCCGAATCACTGTGCGCAAGGTTTCCATGCGAAAGTGTGGAACCCGCAAAGTACGGTTTACACCTTTGAGATCTAGTACGGGACGAAAAGAATCCTCCTTTTTGGGAACCACAAAATAGATCGAGTATCGACCGCAGCCGTACTGGTCTAACGGCACGGGAACAATCGCCTGCAGTTGCAAAAGGCGAACGAGCGTCTCGGAAATGGCTTGCATCTTCATCCCGGGCGCACAAGGGGACAGAACGAAAGCGGGTTGCAACGGGCAAGCGAAGTCCAGGGCATAGCCTTTCTGAATGACTTCCAGAACCCATTTGTTGGAAGTGACTGCGGTCCAGGCCGCTAGAAAATTCTGTAAACGACCGCCTACCGGAACTAACGCCTGGACCTGCTGACCTTCATTGCGGCTTTTTAAGGGAAGGTTGAGAGGCCGTTCCGTAAGACCGGCCAAAACCTCTGGCTCCTCGAAAGGACTGACCACGAAAACTGGAGCGGCCCCTAGAATAAGGCGCAAAGCGGGCTCCCCGAAACCTACGGGACTCCCGAGCGGAGCCCCGAACCGTTCCAGCACCATGCAGTGGCTTGGGCCTATCCTCAGGCAAACGCCCGCCTTTGGAATCTCCTAAATCTTTCACAATTTTCTCCAAGGCTTCTCCAAAAAGCAACTTTCCCTTAAGAGGCAATTTACTAAGGCGAACCTTCGAGGAAACATCCGCCGACCAGTTACGTAACCAGAGGAAACGCCTGGCCGCTACCATAGAGGCCATGGTTTTAGCCGCAATCCGTATCAAATCATAAAAGGCATCCACTGCATAAGCTGCAGCTGATTCCAACTTAGCTGTATCTGGAACCTCCGAAGCGGACTCCCCCGCCGCGTCCCCCTGCAGCCAGCGAATGGATGCCCGAGAAACATAAGCTCCACAAACTGCTGCTTGCAATGCTAAAGCACTAGAATCAAAAGCCTGCTTGAGCAGCACCTCCAATTTCCTATCCTGTAGATCCTTAAGCGCCGCTGCGCCCTCCACAGGGATGGTAGTTTTCTTAGTGACCGCTGACACTAAGGCATCTACCTTAGGCATACGGAATAAATCCCGTTCCTCTTGAGGAAGGGGGTACAGGCGCGCTAAGGCGCGACCTCCTCGCAGAGTAGCTTCGGGACACTCCCATTCCGAATCAATCATTTGCCTAATTACCCGATGCATGGGAAAACTGCTGAGACTTAAAGCCCTGTAACAAGGGATCCTCTAAAGGTTCTTGAGAGGAGGAAGGAGGAAGCAGATGTAGAGCCGCCAAAGATTGGGCAATGAGAGCAGCGAGCTCCTCTTTACGGAAGACCCTGAAAATATTGGGATCTTCTCCAGAAGCTATCTCTCCCTCCTCCAACTCATCAGTATCCGGATCCAAGGAGGGATCTGCTACATCCTCTGAGTCAGCCTGACCTAGAAGTAAAGACTCTGGAGACAAAAAAGGGCCCAATGGATCCGCTAGACCCTCTTTAGCCTTAGAAGACCCTTCTCCAGGATCTTCTGCACCCGGCACTCCATGGGAGAGGACGTCTAAAGAGGAAAACGCTGCAGCCTGTTCAGGCTGAGCTGACTTCAGCAAGAACGCCCTGTGCATTGCCAAAATAAATTTGGGCGAGAAAAAAGAAGCTATGTCCCCCTGAGCCATTAAATTGGGCTGTGCAGGCTGAACGACAGGCATAGGCTCCTTAGATGACTTCGCCTTTCGTTTGTGTGGCCGAGGCTGCTCTGTCGGAGAGCTGACAGGCGCCATCAAAATGGCCGACTTTCCCGCCTTTTCGGCGGGTAACGAAGGCTCCTCTAATTTATGTCCTGGCTTGTCTGTCATGCCGAAAAACGAGGGGAAAAAGTAAAACCGACCTCGTGAAAAACAAATGATGTATGCTGAAGCCGGAAAGCGCCGCAAAATGGAAACGCTGACAGGAAAACTCAGAGCCGGAACGGGCGCCAGAAAAAGAAAAACACAGAGACTCACCGCAACAGCAATTACCGGCGGAGCCAAGCAGGTAGTCCCGCAGCTAGCGGGAAACCGCCTACTGGAGCAGCGTTCGCGGCAGAGGTACCAACTGGGGCTCCCAGAAATAATCCTCTGCCGACTGAGACGGAGTCGGTGAAGGGAGACAGGCTCTGCCTCTCACCGGGGGATTAACTCACTCAACGTCTCCACGCATCTTAAAGCTGCAGCGCCCCAAAGTTTTGACACAAGGACTCAAGACAAATATCAGCCCTGCTAGAGCCAATATATATTATAGAAAATAACAAAGAAAACCAAACAGCAGAAATCAAATTGAGGGAGAAACAGAGATTCGATCCTCTTTAGCTGCTGAGGACTGAAAGACTGCTGGGTAACCCTAAGGGGGAGTGGCTTCACCTCTCATCAAAACTTGAAGTCTTCAGTCCTCAGCTGCTATAGAGGATTGACAACCCTACCTGTCCCTGGACTGGCCCTACCTGTCCCTGGACTGGCCCGGAGAAGCGATTAGGAAAAAGACATTAAAAAATGCATTATAAAGTATTTTCGCGAATCATAATAACATGAATAAATGAATAGGTCATGCAATGAACAATAAAAACATAAAACGTGTGATAAAAATATGATTATAAACATCACACCTCATCAGCTAAGTATCAAATGTAGTAACAGGACTTATAAGACATACACCATATTGTAAAACACATCATAAGATATAATAATTAAAATATTACATACAGCGTGCATAAATATGCAAACAATCTTATAGAAGAAAAAAAGGAACTTAAAGGAACATGTTATATTCAATTTCCTTGTTTAATCCTTTCGGACAGACTGTATCAAATAAAAAAATGAATTTTTGTTCCTCTTGAATTATTTACGATTCAAATCTCCTCCACGAGGGGAGGGGAAAAGTTTCTTGACAACAAAAAACCTTATATCATTGATATTGTGCTGGAATTGGATCCAATGTGATAAAAGTGGGGCTGTGATGATCCGTCTTTTGACACAACTCTTATGCTCCTGAATACGAGTTCTAACAGCACGTATTGTTTTACCAACATACAAAAGGGGACAAGGACAAATTATAATGTACACAACATGTGTGGACAGACAGTCAGTATAAGCATGTAATGGATAGTGTATATTAGTAGAGGGATGTGTAAAGAAGTCCCTCATTATGATAGCATGCCTGCAGATGGAACATTTGTTACATTTATAATCAGGGCCGGATTTGCCTATACGCTACGTATGCCGTGGCGTAGGGCCCACAGCTGGCAAGGGCCCACCGGAGGGCTTTAGAGGGAGCCGGGGAAGCCCGCGCGAGGCCCTGGCTCCCTCTGTACAGCCGCCAGCGTGAAGAGCCTTTTCCTTCACGCTGGCGGCTGTTTCTGTGAAGCCGCGAATGCTGGGAAAGGTTAAAGGGCAACATAATGGTTAAATTACATTAACATATGCCTTATCGCGCGTTAAAGCGCCATTATCGCGCGGTAATGTACCTTACGGTGTGATAACGGGACGCGGCGCAAATAGTGTTCTTTAGTAAACATGCCCCTTAGTGTCAGAGTTATTGGTGCGTATATCGGCCTTGTATGTTTTTCATACACTGGGCTAATATGTTCTCAAAACTAATTGCTGTCAAGCATTCTGTTCTAGGTATTTCAATGGTGCAATATTGACGCACTGCATCAGAAGTGTTTTCACGTGTATCATATTCCGTCATCAGAATGGACTGTTGACAAACTATATTATATCATAATAAAGTGTTTTAAATGAAAACTGCAGTTTCAATAGTATCATACAGTATGTTTATGTCAATGAATATTGGAACTGAATCCTATCTTTTCTGAAGACGGACAATATACTATATTGGACCAGTGTATGAAAAACATACACTATGTGAAACTTCTATTTTCTGCAAAGTTTTAATATTTTTTATTATTGCCAGTATTTCATAGTTGTTTGAGTGTAACAAATCTAATAAATCGTCCAGAACAGAGAAAGAATATGCGAGCTATCCAAAATGGGTTAACAGGTAGACAAAGGTGAACCAGTCGATATAGTGTATCTGGATTTTCAGAAAGCCTTTGACAAGGTCTTTCATTAGAGACTCTTGGTGAAATTAAAAAGTCATGGGATAGGAGGCAGTATACTATTGTGGATCAGGAACTGGTTAGAAGATAGAAAGCAGAGGGTAGGGCTAAATGGCAAATGTTCCCATTGGAGAAAGGTGAATAGTGGTGTACCCCAGGGATATGTGCTGGGTCCGCTGCTTTTTAACATATTCGTAAATGACCTCGAAATGGGAATAACAAGTGAGGTAATCAAATTTGCAGATGACACAAAATTATTCAAAGTTGTTAAAACTCAAGAGGATTGTGAAAAATTGCAAAGGGACTTTGATAAATTGGAAGACTGGACGTTCAAATGGCAGATGAAATTTAACATGGATAAGTACAAAGTTATGCACCTAGGAAAGAACAATCCAAACTATGGTTACATGATGCAAGGCTCCACATTAGGAACCACGACCCAGGAAAAAAAGATTTTGGCGTCATTGTGGATAACATGTTGAAACCCTCTGCGCAGTGTGCAGCGGCACCCAAAAAGACAAATAGAATTCTAGGAATCATACGGAAAGGAATGGAGAATAAATCAAAGGACATTATAATGCCTCTGTATCATTCCATGGTGCGACCGCATCTTAAATATTGTGTGCAATTCTGGTCACCATATCTGAAAGATAGTGGAGTTGGAGAGGGTACAGAGAAGAGCACCATAATGGTAAGGGGGATAAAAGGATACCCCCATATGAGGGGAGGCTTAAGAGGTTGGGCTCTTCAACTTCGAAAAGAGATGGCTGAGGGGAGATATGATAGAGGTCTATAAATTAATGAATGGAGTGGAACGGGTAAATGTAGATTGATTGTTTATGCCATCAAAAAATAGAAAGACTAGGGGACACGCAATGAAGCTACATGGCAACCCTTTTAAGGCTAATAAGAGAAAATATTTTTTCACTCAACGTGTAATCAAACTCTGGACTTCATTACCGGAGGATGTAGTAAAAGCTGTTAGTGTAGATGGGTGTAAAAAAGGTTTGGACAGGTTCCTGGAGGAAAGAGGACCCGGGAAATCCACTGCTCCTCCCAGTACAAGCATGTGGAACCTGTGTGTCTTTTTGGGAAACTGCTAGGTACTTGTGACCTGGATTGGCCACTGTTTGAAACAGAATGCCGGGCTTGATGAACCTTGGTCTGCCCCAGTATGGCATATCTTATGTTCTTATGTTCTCCATCTCTCCTCTCCTCTCAGGTATACTATTTAGAGATCATTTAGCATACTCACCTGTAACAGGTGTTCTCCAGGGACAGCAGGAATCGGTCCTCACATATGGATGACATAGGTGCAGACGGAATATTGTTGCCCTACCTCCAGCAAGGAGATTGGCTATGCTCTTTGGGTCTAAAGGATGCTTATACCCACATCCTTATCCATCCCAACCACAGGCAGGTTCATTTTCAGAGGCAACCACTACCAGTACAGGGTACTATTCTTCGGCCTAACCTCAGCACCAAGAGCCTGGCAATGGTGGCCGCCTACCTCCATCTCCAAGGAGCCTTCGTCTTCCCATACCTGGATGACTGGCTAGTAAAAGGAGACACAGCCTCAGAGGTGCAACAGGCCACAGCCCACACCATCAAGGTCCTACAAAACCTCACCAAATCCCACCTCACCAACACAGGACCTGGAGTTCATAGGGGCTCATCTGCACACCCTCCAAGCCAGGGCCTTCCTCCCCCAGGACAGGGCGAATCACCTCCAGACCCTGGTGAATGAGGTGCAGTGCCAACACGCCATATCAGCATGGTCCATGCTCCACCTGCTAGACCACATGGCTTCCATAGTCCATGTGGTCCCCAACGCCTGCCTCCACATGTGGGCAGCTCAGTGGTGACTCCGTTCACAGTTGACTCAAGCCACAGGCAGGCTCTGGGACAGAGTCTCGTTGTCCCGTTAAATAGCAGAATCACTCGATTGCTGGCAGAATGCACAGCACCTGTGGAAGGGCATGCCCTTTCAACATCCAAACTCCCAGAGGGTCCTCACTAAGGATGCCTCCCTACTGGGCTGAGGTGCCCATTGCGAGGAACTGCGCACGCAGGGCAACTGCTCTCTTGAGGAGAGCCAACAGCAGATCAACCTGCTGGAGTTCAGAGCCATTTTTCTGGTGATCATGGCCTTTCTACACCGCCTGCAGCTCTAGTCGGTGCTGGTCCAGACGGATAACCAGGTTGCGATGTTCTACCTGAACAAACAAGGGGGCACAGGGTCTTACCGCTTTTGCCAGGAGGCAGTATCCCTCTGCTCATTTGCGATCAGTCAGGGAATGCTCCTCAGGGTGGTATATCTTCCGGGCCAGGACAATGCCCTAGAGGACAGACTGAGCAGGTCCTCCAGCTGCATGAGTGGCACCTAGACCCCAGGGTGGTGCCGCAGCTGTTCAGACTATGGGGAACCCCAAGTCTGGACCTCTTTGCCAGCCCAACCAATGCTCAGCTGCCCCACTTCTGCTGTTCCCAACTGCATCCATCCCAAATAGCGGCATTCCTCATCCCATGGTCAGAGAGACTGCTGTATGCCTTCCATCCTGCGCCACTAATCACCCGGACCCTTTTCAAGGTCCTGCAGGAAAAGGCTTCCATGATCCCGGTGGCCCTGCGGTAGCCCAGACAGCCCTGGTTTCCCCTGTTGCTCTGCCTCTTGACAGAGCCCCCAGTCCCTCTGGGGAACGCCCAGGACTATTGACCCATGAGGTGGGCTCGCTTCTCCTTAGTGCCCTTCAACCTCCCCAGGGAGGTGGAAGATGTTCTCCTGGTCTCTCGTAAGAACTCCATGAGATGAACCCATGCCTTCAAGTGGCACAGATTCTCTTATGGTGTGTGGAGCAATGGGTTGACCCATTCTCCTGCCAGATGCACATGGTGCTGCAGTATTTGCTTCACCTCTCACAAACGAGTTGAGTTCAACTCTGTCAGGGTACAAATGAGCGTGCTCTCTGCGCACCATCACTCTGTAGAGAGCAAACTTCTTTCCATGTAGTCCCTCATTATCTGATTCATGCAGGGCATGCTGCTCTCTAAGCCTCCCATCTGACCGCCTCTGGCAGAATGGAACCTCAACGTGGTTCTAACCGCAACTTACCATGCCACCTTTCAAACCTTTGGTTACCTGCCATTTGTGTTATCTATCTTGGAAGGATGTCTTCCTGGTGGCACTCACCTCTGCCTGCAAGGTCAGTGAGCTTCAGGTACTAGTGACTGAGCCACCTTATATTAGGTTCTACAAGAACAGGGCTGTGCTTCGCACCGCAACTAGGAGGTGGTGCTCCCTACCTTCTTTCCATAGCCCCACGCCAACAAGGCAGCAGCTGTTCTCCATACTCTGGACTGCAAAAGGGCCCTGTCCTTCTACCTACAGTATACCCAGAGCCACGCAAAGCCTCACAGCTTCTTGTGTCATACAACCCCAGTCGACTGGGGGAGGTGGTGACCAAATGGACCCTGTCCATCTGGGTGGCGGACTGCATCGTCGTTGCCCACGATCAGTCTGGGCTCTTGTTGGAGCACCAGGTCATGGCGCACAATGCTAGGGCTATGGTGACCTTGGTTTCAAGTCTACGCTCTGTCTTTATGGCAGACATCTGCTGGGCCGCCGCTTGGTCCTCAGTCCACACTTTTGCAACTCACTACTGCCTGGAGTGAGAGTCCCACAGTGCCTTTGGCCAGGCCATACTCCGTAATCTGTTCAGGGTTTAGGCAACTCCTACCCTCTGACCCTTCTTGTTCAGGCTACCAGAGCCATAGTTCTCCCTGGACACTGGGGTCCTCAGAATCTTTGCTCAAACTCGCCCATGGCTGGGACATATTTTTCTACAGGTTGTCGGTAGCCTGTAGCTAGGGAGTTCCATATGTAAGGACTGACTTCCTGCTTGTTCCTGGAGAAAATGTAGTTACTCACTTATAACAGGTGTTCTTCAGGGACAGTAGGAATCAGTCCTCACAACCCTCCTTCCACCCCTTGGAGTTGCTGTACAATTTTTGCTATCTTCTTTTGTCAGCTCTAGGTATGTCATCTAACTGAGTAAGATGGCACTCTTGGCAGGAAAGGGACCACGCATGTGTGGTGGCATCTCCCAAAGGCTTTCTTTGAAAGCTGGAGAGATGCTTCCACGGGGGCTCCATCAGTGCTGATGTCACCCATATGTGAGGACTGACTTCCTGCTTGTTCCTGGAGAATAAGTCTATCTATCTATCTATCTATTTAACATTTATAAAGCGCTTCAAATGTATGAAGCGCTGTACATACATAAAGAAAAAGCCCCTGCTCAAGTAAGACGAAGTATACAATAAACAAGAAGAGCAAAAACAAGAATCAAGAACAGAAAGCAATAGAGAAGAGATGGGCTTTCAATCTGGACTTGAAGAGGTCCAGAGAGAGCGCATGGCCCACAGACAGAGGTAGATTGTTCCAGGCAAAGGGTGCAGCCAGGAGCAAAGTCTAGAATTAGCAGTACAAGTGGAGGGCATCAATAGATGAAGGCTGTTCGAAGAGCGAAGAATGCGAGAGGGGATGTAAGGAGAGATAAGAGATGATAGGTAGTGGGGGGCTGAAGAGTGAATGCATTTATAGGTCAAGAGGGGGAGTTTGAATTGGATATGTAAGCAGATGGGAAGCCAATGAAGGGACTTGAGAAGAGGAGTGACATGGGAAAAGCAATGCTGACGGAAAATTAGTCGAGCAGCAGAATGTTGGATAGATTGAAGGGGAAAGAGATGGTTTTCGGGAAGGCCAGCAAGGAGAATATTGCAGTAATCAAGATGGGAGGTGATCAAGAAGTGGACAATCATTTTAGTAGTGTCATCAGAAAGGAAGGGGCGAATTTTGTTAATGTTATAAAGGAAGAAATGGCAAGTCTTAGCTACGAGTTGGATATGAGTGAAGAATGAGAGAGAGGAGTCAAAGATAACAGCTAGGTTACGGGCCGAAGAGACAGGAAGGATTAAAGAGTTATCCACAGAGACTGAGAAAGGGGGTAGAGGAGGGGAGGCTTTGGGGGGAAAGATAAGGAGTTCAGTCTTAGCCATATTTAATTTCAAGTGGCAGTGAAACATCCAAGTAGCAATGCCTGAAAGGCAAAGGGTGATCTTGTCATGGATTGCTGGAGAGATATCAGGCAAAGAGAGGTAGATTTGAGAGTCCTCAGCATAGAGATGGTAATGAAAGCCATGGGAAGAGATAAGAGCACCAAGAGATTGGGTATAGAGAGAGAAGAGGAGTGGTCCCAGGACAGAACCCTGGGGAACAACAACTGGGAGTGGGGTGGCAGAGGAGGAGGAGCCACCAGAACACACACTAAAAGAGCGATGGGAAAGATAAGAGGAGAACCAAGACAGTACAGAGCCTCTAAAGCCAAGTGATGACAGGGTGATAAGAAGAAGGTTGTGGTCAACAGTGTCAAAAGCAGCAGAAAGATCAAGAAGGATGAGAACAGAATAAAGACCTTTGGATTTTGCTAGGAACAAGTCCTTTGATACTTTAGTGAGAGCTGTTTCAATGGAGTGCAAGGGACGGAAGCCGGACTGTAAAGGATCAAGAAGGGCATGAGATGAAAGAAAATCGAGACAGCAAAGGTGGACAGCATGCTCAAGTAGTTTAGAGATAAAGAGAAGGAGAGAGATGGATCGATAATTAGGCAGACAGGTAGGATCGAGTGAGGGTTTCTTGAGGAGGGGTGTGACTATGGCATGCTTGAAGTCAGTAGGGAAGGTAGCAGTGGAGAGGGATAGGTTGAGGATATCAGAAATGGAAGGGACAATAGTGGATGAGATGAGGCATAAGAGATGGGTGGGGATGGGGTCGGAGGAGCAGGTGGTGGGTTTGGAGGAAGAAAGAAGGAGTGCTGTTTCATCATCAGAGACCACAGGGAAGGAAGAGAGAGGGTAGCAGAAGTTAGTGGGGAGAGATGGGAGAAAGGTGAGGAAGAAGGGGTAATGGAGAATTGGAGGGTAATCTTATGGATTTTGTCATGGAAGAAATCAGCTAGTGTTTGTGCAGGAAGAGAGGGAGGAATCAGTGTTGGAGACACATTGAGGAGAGAATTGACAGTATTAAAGAGACAACGAGGATCAGAGGTGAAAGAATTAGTCAGATGGGTGAAGTAGGCTTGTTTGGCAAGTGCTATGGCTGATTGGAATGAGAAAAGCATGAATTTAAAGTAAAGAAGGTCAGCACGGCAGTGGGATTTAAGCCAAAGACGCTCAGTAGAGCGGGAACAGGAATGCAAATATGGGGAAGTGGGTGTGAGCCAGGGCTGGGGAGAAGAACGCCTTATAGGGCTTGGGGTAAGAGGAGCAAGAGTATCCAGGGCAGAGGAGAGTGCAAAGTTATAGGATGTCACAGCCTCATCAACGGATTTGGATAACAGAGAGGTGGAAAAGGGAGAAGAAATAGAAGAGGAGAGGGCTAAGGGATCAATAGCAAGAAAGTTTCTGAAAAGATTAGTGGAGACAGGATGAGGCTGAGTTGGGGGATGATGAAATAGAAAACTTAAGAGGTGGTGGTCAGATAAGGAAAAGACTGAGTTGCAGAAGTTGGAGGGTGAGCAATTAGAGAAGAAAAACAGGTCAAGGCAGTGACCAAGTTGGTAAGAGGAGGCGGTGGAGCAAAGTTGAAGATTGAATGAGGAGGTAATGGAGAGGAGCTTATGAGCATGGGGATCAGAGGAATTGTCAACATGAATGTTAAAATCGCCGAGGATAAGAATAGGGGAGGAGGGGACTAAAAAGATAGATAGCCAGGAGTCAAAGTCAGAAAGAAAAGTGGAAACAGACAAGTCAGGAGGCTGATAGATTACAGCAACCTGAAGGGGGAGAGGAGAGAATAGGCGGATGGAATGGTCCTCAAAAGAGAGAGAGGAGTGAGACTGAGGAAGGATGAGGGGTTGGAAGTGACAAAAGGGAGAAAGTAGAAGCCCAACACCTCCGCCACGGCCATCTCTTATGATTTATGATACAGACCCTATATCATTTTGGTAGCCCTTCTTTGAATTGCCTCTGCTCTGTGAATGTCAGTGTCCAGAACCGAACATAACACTGCAGATGAGGCCGCATCAGTGACACAAATCATTTCTTTTGTTCTACTAGCTATGCCTCACCCTGTACATCCTAGCGTCCTACCAGCTCTGTCCATTGCCTTATTGCACTATGTTGAAATCACTGGATATAGTTACTCCAAGGTTTCTTTCCTGCTTTGTAGACATCAGTATCTTACCAATTTCCCCTCATGTCCAGCTCCCTCAGATTTCTTCACCTCAGATACAGAATTTTGGATGTTTTAACACTGATACATAGTTGCCAAGCACGCCACCATGCCTCAAGCTTTCTTAGATTGTTTTGCATCCTGTCTACTACCTTAGATGTGTCTACCCTGTCATCTGCAGAAAAACTAATTTTCCCTCCTAAATACTGCAAATATTGCTCACAAAGTTACTTAACAAAACCAATGCCAGTGCCAATCTATGGGTCACTCCACTAATCACCTTTCTTTCAACAGTGTGATTTCCCATGTACAAACTAATGTCTAATGCAGGCCACCCTTCCCCCAAATCTCAATTCCAGACTGTTCGGTTCATGTATGAGCCTCCTACATGAGACAATATTAAAAACTTTGCTGAAATCCAAATACTGTATACCACATTCAGTACCCATCACTGATCTAATTCTCTGGCTATATAATCAAAGAAAATGCTTTGAAACAAAGTACAGATTTTTGCCAAAAACAATTAATAAATAGAGCCATAAACAGTTAGTATCATCTGGCCCACAGCACAGAACAAAAAAGCCTGTGGTTAAATTGCTTCAAGACAAATCCCTAAATGTATCTACAAAAAGAATTCTCATACAAAATCACTGCAATAGCAGATGATCATAAATGTTATTGTCTCTATAATCTGACAAACACATGTTTCAAAAGAGGCATTTACAAATTAATCTTCCCTCAGAAAAAAACACTGTGTTATGGAACACATTTAGCAAACTGTCCATATGAATACAAAATACAACAGCTCCTAGAGGTTTTAAGACAAAACGCAGTGCCTGTTTCAAGGAAATAGAAACTGTTTTAAAATATGTTGCTTCAATGGACTTCAGTGTCTGGCCCAGTGATGAAAATATCTCAGAATACCAAGGCCCTCGTTCAAGGGTCGGGTGGCGTTTAGAGCCAGATTTGCTTTTGGGGCTCAAAGTAGGTTGTCTTTTTCAACCTCTAGCCAATGGCTGTGATATTCTGATATGCTTTCATCACTAAGGCTAACATGAAAGCTCATCAGAGGAATGTATTCTAGATAAGTTCTTTTTGCCTTTGAAACAGATACCGTTTGCCCTGACAAAACTTCTAGAAGCTGGGCTATTTTATGTGTATAAGAGTAATCCGATAAATAACAAAATGTTATTTTCTGAGGGGAGATTAATTTGTAATGTCTCTTTGTAAGCACATCTGTGTCAGATGACAAAGACAATAGCACTTAGGATATTCCCAGAGGGAGATGGGAGGAGGGCCTCCACTTTTATTTGTGAAGGATTTTGGAGACACGTTCAGGGACTTACACTAAAGTACTTTAACCATGATTTTTTTGGTTAGTGTTTATTTTTTTTAGTCACCCAAAAATCATTACATAATAAAATGTATTATGATCTTTGTAAAACCTCACTCACTTATGACCGATCTCATGTGCGATGGTAAAAGCTGAGCCCAAGCCAATGTCTTCATTAATGCTGCAGCTCCTTTCAGGCTCACACATTCCAGCCACAGAGGCCAAGCCTGAATAAACAGAAGGAGACACAAAGGGTCAAGCCAAGGTGTTTCAGTTTTAAAAGCTCTAGTTATAAATGACTGGATTCTTTTTAATAACCTCCATGCACAGAAGGAGCAGTTGGCAAAAGGTTAACTTCCTAGTCATTTGCAAAATCACTGGGGGGAATTTCACTCTGCCGGCTAGACGTTAATATTTTTTGAACTGCAGTCAGTGCTGGAAAATGTCTAGACTAGGGGTTAGATTTATAAATTTTACTTCTGGTAACTTGGGACCACCTAGTAACTTGAGCCAGGAGAGAGAATTCAAGAAAGCATTTCTACTTTGACATTCCTGAGGCAGCATAAAGCAAAATGTATCCACACTATTTTTTTAAAGATCTGTTTAAGTTTAGTGGGTTCTGTAAAACATAAAAGCAAGGAATTTTTCAGCTTAAAAATACTCTATATAGTAAAATGAGGAATAAAATCATATTTATAATGACACAATGAGGAAGAGGATGGAATACATTCCTTGCATCACAGAAGATAGCTACATCCTTTTCCTCTCAGAATCCTCTGAAGTGAGATTTCTTTATTAGCTTCTTAAGTGATAAATAAGCCACTTTGGCAATTAAAACTGGTCCAGTTGGAACCAATAAACTATGCTGTAAACTTGGGACTGGACATGACCTACTGAAGACATCATGGGCCATATATTTGAAAGGCATTTACATTGTTTACAGCCCTGTAAACCGTGTAAATGCCTTAGACAGGAATATTCAACGACACCTACACAGTCTATGTCCTCTACACATCCCAATGATATCTACAGAGCAGAGTGGAGGTGGGGAGCTTTAGGCTTGCCTAGTTCTAGCCGTGGATGGCTAACCGGATAGCGGTCCAATATAGCAGGTACCTGGTTAGGCTCTGCAGGTGAATCCCCTCGGCACCTAACCCAGCTATTCAATGCTGTCACTGCGGCACTGAATATCTGAGTTTAGAGGTCAGTGAGCAGGATTATGCGCTGATGCGACGCATAGCCCGCCCAACTGAATATCAGGCCCCACATGCCTAACATTAGGAGGAGAGGGAAGGTGAGTACTGCTAGGCAATTTTTCATCCCCAGCTGATTTATAATCTATTTAGAGGGGAAGAGTAAGCTTGAAAAAGTGGTAAAATGCACTCTGGAATGGAATCCAGACACTGTGGAGGTCATTTTAGAAAGACTGCATGGCATTTGTGTGTAAATTCCCTACACGTGTAAACAGTTCAGCAAATATTTGAAGCCCTTAGCCGGCCAGCCAACAGGAAACTGGTCAGCAGGAGACTGGCCAGCTAAGGGGAAGATAGTGCTACCCAGATAGTCCCACTGAGTATCACTATCTGGTTATTGCAGGAGTAGTCCCTGGGCAGAGCATGGGCAGTAACAGTGCTGACCGGGTAAGTGTCAGCATTTAGCATGATTTCCAGCAGTCCAGACAACTTAGGCTGCATGAAAAGCAGACATAGGTTGCAATCTGGATAAGCCCTGGCTGAAAATTGTACTAACTGGGTAAGTGCTGGCACTGCTCAGCTTGGATATTCAGCAGCAGCTCCTTTTTAGATACTGCCGTTATATATTCCACCTATATTTAAGTGCTATTAAGCATACATTGTTCCAATTCCTCAAAACCAATTTTTTTGTTGGACCTTATGCCACTGCTAGCCCATTTTCAGGTAGATAACCTTCTGGTCCATTTTAATATTTGATTAAATCAATGTGCTGTCCTTCAGATCTAATTGTCAATCTTAATCAAATCATCATTTAAACCAAATTCTATATGCTATATCCCCCAACACAACATTGCATTTTGAACTTTCTTATACTCTGTTCTGACTCAAAGCAAAAATTATCTCTCAGCAATTGTTACTTATCTGCCGAAGTCATCACCACACTGCTTTTGAGCTCCAAATTTTGAATTACTGCAGCATAAATTTTCCACAACTTTTTCAGCAGCTTCACTAGTCCCTTCTGAAGGGCACTTGAATATCAGCAATTTTGTAAATTAGGCCCAATGATTTTAGAAAGATACACTGTTTGGAAGGGGGGGTGCTATGGGTGCAGTCTGAGTGGGCTGGCAAATTATGTGTTTATTTCCAATTTTACAACAGCAATACAAACATACTTTAAAAAAATGGATGCTGGCATTTATACTTCCTCCAAGCTAAGCATAGGAGTCAGCAAACTGTTTATATGGGCCTGGGGTTTGCACCAGTAATTGAGGGGGCAATTGTGCTTACCTCTATAATATTAAAACACCTCAAAATTTCATTTAAAAAGAGTTTTTTTCACTTGGCTCCTTAATTGTCTCTTCCTGTACATCCAGATTTATGAAATTTGCCTCTTTCCTGTGTAAGTTACAAAATCGGCATTTCCACGTGGAGAACATTGAGTGGTGGTCTTTATTTGAAAGTGTTTCTTTGTATAGTAGCTGCTCCGACTGGGTATGCCACCAGATACACCTGTATTTCCCACAGCCTTATGTGCATTTTACTAAAAGTCCTGGGCCCAATTTTGATCTGGACAATGCTATGTGCCACATCGGCGCATATCCCACCCCTCTCGCCTAACCTAGATTTTCCATGCCGGGGTCATATGTGGCCCCAGCATCGGAAATCTGGGTATCGCCGCACAGCTAGGAGAACGCATGTAGCTAGGAGGACGCATGTAGCTTCGATTTTTGATGCTATCTGATCGCTGGAAGGAGCGGTATATAAGTCCTTACTAAATAAAATAAATAAATAAATAAAATCTTTAAGGCTCAGAGCGCTAACTGTGTAGCATCAAAAATTGGTGCTACACAGGTAGCGCCATGGCCTGCCTCTGCACCGCCCCAGAACGCATCCGACATGCCCCGATGCTAACATATCATTGGAGCATGTAAGATACAAACCAGGGAATTTTCAAAGGCAATACCCATGTATGTGCCTTTGAAAATTCCCTAGTAAGACATTTACACAGGTAACTAGGGCAGTTTCCCTTGTAAATGCCTTCAAAAATTGGACTCCCCATGTTCAGTAAGGCTTTTGTAAAATAGCTTGCTATTTGTCAACTTCCTTTTTTTATACTCAGATGCTCTGTGCAAAATTGGGTGTTTGGTCGGACTGTCTCTTGAGCCTAACATTTGGCAGTTATTACACCTGTACCCGTTCTCACTACTCCATGGAGGAGAGAGGTCACGTGACAGGAGAGCATCACCCTGATGTGGCAGGAAGTGATCCTGTAACTAGGACCTGTCCTCCAGGTGATGTAAAACCCTCTCGCACCGAGGAAGTTTCTCCAGGGCCATGTGCCCATGAGGGAAGGGCTAGGACAGCCGTTATAGTTGGTGATTCGATCATTAGGCATGTAGATAGCTGGGTGGCTGGTGGACGTGAGGATCGCCTGGTAACATGCCTGCCTGGTGCGAAGGTAGCGGACCTCACGCGCCACCTAGATAAGATCTTAGATAGTGCTGGGGAGGAGTCTGCTGTCTTGGTACATGTCGGTACCAATGACATAGAAAAATGTGGTAGGGAGGTTCTGGAGGCAAAATTTCGGCTTTTAGGTAGGAAGTTGAAATCCAGAACTTCCAGGGTAGCATTCTCCGAAATGCTTCCTGTTCCACGCGCAGGACCCAAAAGGCAGGCAGAGCTCCGGAGTCTCAATGCGTGGATGAGACAATGGTGCAGAGATGAGGGTTTTGGATTTGTTAGGAACTGGGGAACATTCTGGGGAAAGGAGGGGCTCTTCCGAAGGGATGGGCTTCACCTTAACCGGGATGGAACCAGGCTGCTGGCATTAACCTTTAAAAAGGAGATAGAGCAGCTTTTAAACTAGATATTAGGGGAAAGCCGACAGTCGCCCAAGAGCGGATAGTTCGGAAGAATGTATCCTTGAAGGATACTACCAAAAGCAGAGAGGTTCCACAAAAGAGTAAAGTAGCCCAAATGCCCTCAAGTATGGAGCAGACAGAGCTTAAAGATCCCAATTTACCCATATCTAACAATAGCCAAATTAACATGAATAAAATACATTCTCTAAAATGCTTGTATGCAAATGCTAGAAGTCTAAAGAATAAGATGGGAGAGTTAGAATATCTAGCACTAAATGAAAGGTTAGATATGATTGGAATATCAGAGACATGGTGGAAGGAGGACAACCAGTGGGACACTGTGATACCTGGGTACAAACTATATCGTAATGATAGAGCTGATCAAATTGGTGGAGGGGTTGCGCTCTATGTTAGAGAGGGCATTGAGTCAGAAAGGATTAAAGTTTTGCAGGAAACAAAATCTGCTGTAGAATCTATATGGATTGAAATTCCATATAAAAGGGGGAAGGCGATGGCAGTGGGGATGTACTATCGAGCACCTGGCCAGAATGACCAAATGGATGATGAAATGCTCAAAGAAATCAAGGAAGCTAACAAAAGTTACAGCGCAGTAATAATAATGGGTGATTTCAATTACCCCGGTATCGACTGGGTCAGTGTCACATCAGGACATGCTAGAGAGATAAAGTTCCTAGATGAAATAAATGACTGCTTCTTGGAGCAGCTGGTTCATGAACCGACCAGAGGGGAAGCCATATTAGACCTAGTCCTTAGTGGAACACCAGATCTAGTGCAAGAGATAAGGGTGTTGGGGCCACTTGGCAATAGTGATCATAGCACGATCGCCTTTGATTTAATTAGTGGAGGAGGGATAGTAAGGAAATCCACAGTACTACCTTTTAACTTTCGAAAGGGAGACTATGATAAAATGAGGACAACAGTTACGAAAAAACTAAAAGGAGCAGTTGCGACGGTTAAAGACGTACATCAAGCTTGGGTGTTGTTGAAAAATACTATCTTGGAAGCCCAGACCAACTGTATTCCACGCTTTAAGAAAAGTGGAAGGAAGTCCAAAAAACTGCCAGCATGGTTTAAAGGTGAGGTCAGAGAGGCTGTTGTTGCCAAAAAAGCATCTTTCAGGAAATGGAAAAAAGAGCCAAACAATGAAACCTGGAAACAGCACAAGTACTGGCAAGTCAAATGCAAGGCATTGATAAGGCAGGCAAAGAGAGAATTTGAGAAGAAGCTTGCTGTGGAAGCAAAAACGCGAAATAAAGATCTTTTCAAGTACATTCGTAGCAAAAAACCTGTGAGAGAGTCAGTTGGACCATTAGATGATAAAGGGGTTAAAGAAGCACTAAGAGGCGACAAGGCGATAGCGGAGAGACTGAATGAATTCTTTGCTTCGGTCTTTACTGAGGAAGATGTAGGGATGTTACCCATGACTGAAGTGGTATTTAAAGGTGAGGAAGAATTGAAGGAAATATCGATACATCGGGAAGATGTCTTACAACTATTAGATAAACTGAAGAGTAGCAAATCACCTGGGCCGGATGGTATACATCCAAGGGTGTTGAAAGAACTGAAATATGAGATTGCAGACCTGCTATCAGTAATCTGTGAACTATCATTAAAATCATCTCTAATACCTGAAGATTGGAGGATCGCCAATGTAACACCAATTTTTAAAAAGGGTTCCAGGGGTTATCCAGGAAACTACAGACCGGTGAGCCTGACGTTAGTACCGGGAAAAATGGTAGAAACCATCATAAAGAATAAAATTACTCAGCATGTAGATAGTCACAACCTAATGGGAGACAGCCAACATGGCTTTAGACAAGGAAGATCTTGTCTTACTAATCTGTTATGTTTTTTGAAGGAGTGAATAAACAGGTGGACAAAGGTGAGTCGGTTGATATTGTGTACCTGGACTTTCAGAAAGCCTTTGACAAGGTCCCTCATGAGAGACTTTTGGCAAAACTAAAGAATCATGGGATAGGAGGCAGTGTACTATTGTGGATCAGGAACTGGTTAAAAGATAGAAAGCAGAGGGTAGGGCTAAATGGCCAATTTTCCCAATGGAGAACGGTGAATAGTGGTGTATCCCAGGGATCTGTGTTGGGTCCGCTGCTTTTTGACATATTCATAAATGACCTGGAAAGTGGAATAACGAGTGAGGTTATCAAATTTGCAGATGACACAAAACTATTTAAAGTTGTTAAAACCCAAGAGGATTGTGAAAAATTGCAAGAGGATCTTGTTAAATTGGAAGACTGGGCATCAAAATGGCAGATGAAATTTAATGTGGACAAGTGCAAGGTTATGCACCTAAGGAAGAACAACCCAAACTATGGTTACACGATGCAAGGTTCCACATTAGGAACCACCACCCAGGAAAAGGATTTAGGCGTCATTGTGGATACCATGTTAAAACCCTCGGCCCAGTGTGCAGCGGCGGCCAAGAGAGCAAATAGATTGCTAGGTATGATAAGGAAAGGAATGGAAAATAAAACAAAAGATATTATAATGCCTCTATATCGTTCCATGGTGAGACCGCACCTTGAATATTGTGTGCAATTCTGGTCGCCGTATCTTAAAAAGGATATAGCGATTTTAGAAAAGGTACAGAGAAGAGCCACCAAAATGGTAAAGGGGATGGAAGGATACTCCTATGAAGAGAGGCTATAAAGGTTAGGGCTCTTTAACCTGGAAAAGAGAAGGCTGAGGGGAAATATGATAGAAGTCACAGCCTATGTCCGTTCACCTCCATGTATATATATATATATATATGTATATATATATATATATATATATATATATATAAAACTGTATATAGTTTATTCTGTTCTATATTATCTCACAATGTTTAGACTGTATACACTATATATAATATGATGTTCCTTGTAAATATGTTCTGTTATAATATGACGTTCCCTGTAAAACAAACTTGTTTTGTTAATTGTTGTTCACTGTAAACCGCAACTGAACTTTGGAAGATGCGGTATATAAATGTATGTATAAATAAATAAATAAAATAAATAAAGTCTACAAATTAATGAACGGAGTGGAACGGGTAAACATAGATCGATTGTTTACCTTATCAGAATATAGAAAGACTAGGGGACATGCAATGAAGCTACAGGGTAAACTATTTAAGACTAATAAAAGAAAATATTTTTTCACTCAACGTGTAATCAAACTCTGGAATTTGTTACCGGAGGATGTAGTAAAGGCTGTTAGTGTAGCTGGGTTTAAAAAAGGTTTGGACAAGTTCCTGGAGGAAAGGTCCATAAACCATTATTAAGAAGTGACCGAAGATATCAATGCTTGACCCAGTACAAGCATTGTGGAACTTGTGTCTCTTGGGGAAACTGCTAGGTACATGTGACCTAGATTGGCCACTGTTGGAAACAGAATACTGGGCTTGATGGACCTTGGTCTGACCCAGTATGGCATATCTTATGTTCTTATGTTCTTATGTACTATAGCACAAATGCACAGTTGTTGACAAGGACTTCTTGTCTCTCATTCTGCCTAGTCACCCCATGCCTTCTGTGTCACTGTAGACCCTATTCAATTGCCAGTCATCTCTCTCCTTAGCCCAGGGGCCTCTAACTCTAGTCCTGGAGGGCCGCAAACCAGTCAGGTTTTCAGGATAGCCCTAATGAATATGCATGAGATATATTTGCATGCACTGCCCCCCCCCCCCAATGTGTTCAAATTTATCTCATATATATTCATTGGGGATATCCTGAAAATCTGACTGGTGTGTAGCCCTCCAGGACTGGAGTTGGAGATTTCTGCCTTAGCCCTTTCTACTACTCTCTGTAGCAGTTTTACACATGCCTGAATTCTGTCACAGTTTTGGTCGGTAGCCTATTCCAGTAATCTGCTGCCTTTTTAAATAATGGTGTCACGCTCATCCATACAGCCTAACATGGTGTATGTCCTCAGATTTCTTCTTTCTTTGCTCCTTGCTCCTCCTCTTCCAACTTTATATGATGACCCCTTGACCTTCATGGTGAACTTGCTGGCACTGGGAATGCATACCACTCTTAAGAAGTGACTGAATAGTGAATAGCTTGCATTTTCTTAATCAATCATGTCTCATTTCAAATCTAGAAGGGATTTACAAATGATGTCATACTAGTTAGAGACAGGACAGGAAGGTAGTGAAGCTAGCAAATGGGAGAATGGAACACTAGCAGTGAGGACAAAAGAGTACAGACAATTCAAGAAATGATTAAGGAAAATCATTTTAGAAACATCTATAGTCCACGTTAGCTCTAACAATAAATGTAGAATTGCAAATGAAAATATGACAGAAAGAAAGCAAGAAAAATAGAGAAATTAGTGATAAGCTTGTTTCTAGTAATAGGCCATTTTTTCACTCATAATGAGAAACTGAGGATTATGGGATTGCTGCAGATTATTTTTTATTTTATTTTTAACTTTACCATAATTACAAGAAAAAAAGCAAGCAAAGACAATCTTCAAATCATAGTACAATAAAACAAAGTACATAACAAAAGGAAATATATTATTACGTCATTATTATTACGTGAACTCTTTCAAATTGTCAAAAAACTGACAAAAACACCCAATACCTCTGACCAACTACCGCAGATCCCGCCGGAGCTACTGGCCCGTCAGTACAAACAGCTACAACGACCACAAAACCCACAGCTGAACATAGAGACAACTACAATGAACCACCACCCCAACCTACACAGCGACTGGACCACCTTCAAGATAACCTCTACAGATGAAACATCATCCACCATCTCCCGCCTAAACACCACCACCTCCCCGCTGGACCCCTGCCCCACCGACTGGATAAAGAAGTCCAAAGACGAACTAAGCACCCCACTAACCCATATCATCAATGAATCATTCTCCCAAGGGCACATGCCAGACGCCCTCAAAACTACAATCATCCGACCATCCTTAAAAAAGCAGAACCTCGATCCTCTAGACCCAGCATCCTACAGACCCATAGCAAGCCTACCTTTCACGGCCAAGATAATAGAAAAGATCGTACAACAGCAGCTTCAAGAACACCTGGATATCAACAACATACTCGACCCACAGCAGCATGGCTTCCGTTCACTACATGGAGTTGAGACCCTCATGACCACACTGATGAACACCCTCCTCATAGGAACACAAGAAAAACACTCTGGATATGCCATGATCTTCCTAGATATATCTGCAGCTTTCGACACCATCTCCCACAACATCCTCATACACAGACTACAGACAATTGGGATCAAAGACACCGTACTGAAGTGGTTCCAATCCTACCTAACTGACAACAATTAATCCGTACCAGCACCTTGACCTCCCCCCCCCCCCTTCCAGCAACACCAGGGAGTACCTCAAGGATCCACACTGTCAGCCATGCTCTTCAACATTTACCTTCAACCGCTATGCTCAGTCATACGCACTCACAACGTCAGCTTC
Source organism: Ichthyophis bannanicus (assembly GCA_033557465.1). Lineage (NCBI taxonomy): Eukaryota > Metazoa > Chordata > Amphibia > Gymnophiona > Ichthyophiidae > Ichthyophis > Ichthyophis bannanicus. Next base: position 295,463,176 of record CM066032.1, read on the forward strand.
CACATATATGCTGATGATATCATGCTCTACACCCCTATCACGACCACAAACCCAACAAACACCCATCTATCAGCATGCTTCTCCGAGGTGTCCAACTGGTTTCAAGCAAACAACCTATCCATCAACATAAAGAAAACTGAAGCCCTAATAGTGACGAAAGACCCGGACTTCACACCACCTACTCACCTTAATGTGGGAACCACAAGCATTCAAATACAGCCACAAATAAGATACCTGGGCATTATTATTGACCAAGCCCTCACCTTAAAACAACAAATCACTAAAACCTCTGGAATTATATTTCACAAAGCAAGAACAGTGCAAAGTCTCAGACCCCTTCTCGAACATCAAGACTTCAGGACGGTAATGCAAGCTATGACACTCCCCCATCTGGACTACTGCAACATCATCTACCATGGCCTTCCAGCCACACAGACCAACCCTCTCCGAACAGCATTGAACACCACTGCAAGAATCATTCAGTGCGCAAAGAAAACCGACCACATCACTCCAATTCTGAAAGACCTACACATACTCCCCCTCGAAGCAAGAACTAAATACAAAGCCTTCCTACTCACCCACAAAGCCATCCATCAAACACAGAACACCCAGTTTCGCACCCTACTGTCTCGTCCAGCCCACGGCAGATCTACCAGACAAGCCTCCAGCAACTCCCTCACCGTCCCTCACAAAAGGACCAAATGCTCTCAACGGACATGCAATCGAGCCTTTGAACTCTATGCCCCATCCCTATGGAACTCTCTGCCGAGCCATCTCAGAAATAATACTGATCTACTATCTTTCAGAAAACAACTAAAAACCATCCTCTTCCAAGAATACTTCAATACGACTCCCATCAAAAAATGCCCTAACCCCTGATATCACCCACCATGATCCAATGACTCAATGTGCCTCTAACTCTGTCCATGTCCAATGTTTATCTCATGTCAGAATCATCAATGTTGCCCCCTGGTGAAGGCCCCACCCTATATTTTAATTCCCCCCCCCCTTTTATGTAACGCCGCTTTGACCCGGTGAAAAGCGGGATATAAATACAGTTAAATAAATAAATAGTCCACATCATGGAAGAAAGAAGGGCAGAATAACCCAAAACTGCTCACATTGGAGCCTAATAAATCTAAAAAAAAATTACCATTAACCGCGGATTGACAATATAATAAGGGAAAAGCTGGCTACTGCTTGTCCTTCAAAAAGTCCTCTAACTGCATAGGATCAAAGAAGACTTATTTTACTCCATAAAAAATAATCACACATTTATACGGAAATCTAAGATAGAAGGACTCCCCAAAGGATAAAACTTTGGATCTTAACTGTAAGAAGTGTTTTCTTTGAACTTGAGTAGCCCTAACTACGTCCAGAAATAAGTTGTTTTTGTCCACAAAAGGGGACATCCTTCTTTTGAAAAATTAATTTCAATATCTTCAATTTATTATCCTCCCTCACAAAAGTTACAAGCAGGGTGGGTCTAGTGGAGATTTCATCATGAGATGCTTCTAAGAATGCTGTTAAATCAAACTCATCTCCACCCACCACTTGATCCACCATCTGTTCTGCCTCAGCTAAGGCAAAGGAGGTAGATTGAACATAATAAAGTTTCGATATCAAAATTGCCAAGATGAGTTGTTGGAAACTATTATAAGAGCAAAACACTTGTGTTTTTTTAATTTTCCTAGAACCCATCTGTTATTTCCAATGATATTACTTCAAAAGTATTTTAAGGAGGTATTGGGTATTTCAGATGTAGTGGCAGCATTTTATTATATGGAGATCTATAACATTCAGGGGCATGTTTACTAAGCTGGGCTAATGATTAGCACGGGCTATTTGTAACTGAGGGATATGTTTACTAAACAGCGGTAGTGGCCTCCATGCGATATTGCATGGAAGCCACTACCACTATTTAGTAAACATACCCCTAAGTCCCATGTTGGGACCTAGTTACTAATAACCCGTACTGTTAGCCCAGCTTAGTAAACATGCCCCTTAGGGACCCAATCACAGTTTCAGGACTGGATTAGTTCTAGAGCTATAGTATATACAGATTAAGACATTTGCATTAACTATGTTTGCTATTTCCAGCTTCATCTCCTTCAGAAAACCTCTCCGTTCATGATTTTTTGATTTGAAAAAATGTTTGTTTTTTTGTTTTGATCATGATTTGTATCCAGACTCAAAATGGCTGAGACACCCTATCCTTTCTCCCCAGTTTCCTTGGTGTGTAATCAACAATTATACTCCAATAAATCCCATTTTGGGGTACTAGATGCTTGGATTAGAGCTAATGTTTAGCACTGCAATCACCAATCACTGTTGTCTCCCATTTGTAAATCTGCTTTGCAGCAAAACCTGGGCCAAGAATATAAAACTTTTACACTGTTCTATACCAAAATTAATTGTGACCAGACCAGACTTCCCGTCCTCCTCAACAGCAACAGCAGAAGTACTGAATAAATTGCTGTCAAGATTCCCAGAGTTTCCAAATGACACACCTTGCTCTGTGCACCAAGGCCACAAGTCGACTAGGAGTGCCAAAGCTCTCCCTTTCATTCCTGGAACACTGATTTTGCTTTGGACAGAGACGGAGTATATGCAAACAAGCAGTAAGCTTTGTCCTGTAATTATTGTTTGGTAAACCTGAATCATCCCAGCAGGTTTTATCAGCAATTTCAACTGCAGGAAAGGAAACTCCCAACAGCACTAGTCTGCATCATTTTAAATGATCAGTGACTTAAAATAACATGTGCTCTCATAAAAGTTTAAATGTAAATATTTCTTCTCGTGAAACTTACCAGTGACATAAGCAAAGGTTACTAGATGAGTACCTGAGAGAGCACATATACAACCTACAAAGCCTCCCTTCACAAACTTACCCAATGTTCCACAGGGCTTGTTCTTGTAAGTACATATATCATATCTGTTAAAAAAAATAAAGAGAGGCATAATTAGCCAGAGGACACTATTGCTGGCTTTCTATTATCATTGACATTATCATCACTACTACTATTTTTATTCTCTGGTCGTATGTTTCCCCACGGTTGTGCACTGTGGCTCAAGTTGTCAGACCGCTGTCAGTATAATTATGAGCATGCATTTCCAGCACCCTGGTATAAACCGCAGGCTGCAGTAGAACACTCAAATGCTCTGGCCGTCTGCCAGCAGGACACCTGCCAGCAGCACAAGGAGGAAAAAAAATAAAAAGTTCAAGAGGATCTTTGTAATCACTGACTCTATAAAATGGTCTCTCTTGTGCTGCTGCGGAGCTAAAAAAGCAGCATGTCGGCAGGTTGCTACTGCTTTGGAAAGGAAAAGAAAAGGGGAGGGGGTTAGTTTTGTTTTTATAAACTTGCTAGATGTTTTTTCTTTTTCAGAACACACGCAAATCTAACACTGTGTGTAATACTTGCTGAATCTCATATTTCAATGTCATCATAAACATGGTTTGAAAACTGAATGCACTGTCACAGCTAAAAAAAACCTATAAAACAAAGCTAGCTCTCAGTTTTTACATTCATGTATCATATAGCAATAGGCTGCTGTCTGGGATGGTTCCACCTTCTTCAAGAGTGACTTTTATGGCTAAGCTGAGAGCTCTCTAAACTTTTCTAGAAACGAGCAAAGCATCTAGCTTGCATGTGAAATACCTACAAATCTTATCAATAAAAGCCCATTTATTCCTTAGAAGTGAATGGATTGCTTTAAAAAATGTTTATGACTTAACAAATGAACCTGTGAAAAATATGTAATTTTCTCAAAAATCATTTATAGAAAAAAAAACTCCACCCAGATACTGGCTCTCCATCTCAACTCTTGCCTTTGGCCCAATGTTCCCCATCAAACTGCACAGGAGTCCTCCATCCACACCCTTGATGGTAGGGGGAGGTGCAGCTACTAAAAGCACAATATGGCATCATCTCTCCCTACCAGCAACAGCACAGATCAAGGATTCCTGAACAGCTTGTCAGGAATATTGTTTTGGTCCGTCCACTCTCTATGCACCACTATTCTGATGTGCTCTTCAATGTTCCCTCCCTTTCCCCCCTCCTCCCCCAGGCAATTTTTATTTCTATCTGCCTCATCTTGAGTCCCTATCATAACTCATGACAGTGCTATTTCTACCTATTCTCTGCCAATGCTCTCTACACTGCTTACCCAAAGCTGATGCTCTGTCTACCCCTCCTAAGCCCGATCCCCTCCGCCCCTAGTTCCAGACCTTTTACTTCCTCCCAATGTGGGCAAAGGCAAAGGGGTAAAATGGAATAGAAGAAAATGGAACAGCTGGAGGATAACGTAGAACAGATTTGATGGCAGGGGTTGGTGAGGTGAGAAAGGGCAGAGAGATGGTAGAAAATTGATGCACTCTGGGGAGAAACAGAAGAGTGGCAGCCGGGAGAGGAGGGGTAGGGAAGTACTCACCACTACCTGTATCTGATTTTCTCTGAATAAAGTTTAATCAATTGACATTTGTTATGGAAGACTACCACTGGATTATAAATGACAGGTGTTTCAGTTAGGTCTTATTATGGATATTATACATGTATGCTGGAAACAAACAATTTCATTGTAACATGTGTGACCAGAAGACACATAGTAAGAATATTTAAAAGTATCAAAGCTTTATAAATCTAATCATCATGGGAGGTCAAAGTAAGCTGGAGACATGAAATCTATCTCACAACTTTGAGAAGTACAAGTCTTGAAATGCATTAAGCAGTTTGGCCATTTGGCACTGCTACTTACATAACTTTGAACATTATTTGAGATTGGAGTGGATAAGCAACAACATTTTAGCCATTTAATGTATTTATTTATAGATCACATTTGATATACAGCCAGTGGTCAGAGGACATCACGGTGGTTTACAATAAAAACAGTGGGGAAAAGAAACAAAGAAAAAGAGGGAGAAGAGAGAAAGACAGAGAACAAAAAAGGAGGGTGTTACAATGCCATCGGAAAAGCGAGGGGAGGGAAGAGAAGAGATGTGCAGGCTTGGAGCCCTGGGGGAAGGTGGTTAGGGAGAGGGGGACTGAGGAAAGGCACACTGAAAAAGCCAAGTCTTCAGACCCTTCTTCAATCTAGGCAGGGAACGTTTGAGTCAGAGGGAGAGAGAGAAGGTGTTACAAAGGAATGGATCAAGGTAAACAAAAGAGGAGTTCCTAGAGACCATGAAGCAGAGGGCAGAGGGGGGAGGGAGGGACAAAAGAGCAATATGTGAAGAGCATAAAGTACAGGAGGGTTGATATGGTGAGATCAAGATGGCAAGATAGAGAGGACAGGCAGAGTAGAGTGCTTGATGAATAAGGGTGAGAAAATGAATACGGGAGGAGACCACAAAACAATATAAGGAGAACAGAAGAGGAGGAACATAACAAGAGCAATGAGCATTGAAATGAGTTTGACTGTGGTGGACTGGATGGACTGCAGATGGTGGAGTGAGTACTGAGAAAGATTGGTGAAAAGAGAGTTGCTGTAATCAAGATGGATAATGACTGGTGAAAGAATGAGCAAAATTAGCTGAGATGGTGAGAGAAGATCATAGAGAGCGAAGATGACAAAGATCTAGAAATAAGGACTGCAAAACTGAGCTGAGGTGGAACCCTAGAGAGTAGAGGAAAAGAGGGAGAGAGCCTGGAGTCAGAAGAGACTTGAAAAAATGTGATCTGAGAAGTAAGAGGAGAACCATTTGAAAACAGTACCATGAAGGCCAGTGGAGTGAAGGCGATGGAGAAGACTGGTCAACAAGATCGTAGGCAGAGGACAGGTTCAATATGATGAGGATGACAGAGTTATCATGATCAAAGGAGGTCCAGATATCATTGAGAAGAATGCAAAATAAAAACTCCAAACTGTAGGTGAGTCTAAAATACAGCCTGACGGGGATCAAGGCCCAAGGTTTTGTCAAAAGAGATTCAGCTAAGAAAGGGCAATGTGCTTGAGGATTTTGGAGAAAAAAGCTAAATTAGAAAAAAGACAGAAGTTTCTTGAGGGGTCCAGAGAAGGTTTCTTAAGAAGAGGGAGAATAATGACATGTTTCCAAGAGGAAGGAACATAGCCAGAAGAAAGACTGGATTGAAGGAGGGGAAGAATGCTTAGGGTTAGCACTAGAACAAGCTTAGAGACAAGGTAGGTGGGCTTAGAATCAAGAGGAGAGGAGGGAGGACAGACAAAGCAGAAGGCATGTTCAAGGAAAGTTGTGAAGAAGGTGGGGAAGACAGACCAGGAAAAAGACAGAGAAGGGGGAGGGGGAAGAGAGAGAGGATGCAAGGGACACAAAGGCAGTGGTGGGAAAGGAGGAAGAAGGGGAGGACAGAACAGGAGAGGAGGGAAAGGGAGGAAAAGCAGATCTAAGGGAGGCAATCTTGCCATACAGAAAGGAGGTGTAGGCATCAGGGGAAGGAGGAACCGAGGGAGCAGACGTGGCAGTTGAAAGAGCAAGGGAGTCAAGAATATGAAATAGTATTTGTGGTTGATTGGAAGAAGGGGAGGTACATTCCTGAATAAAGCTGGAGTGAGCTGAACATCAGATCTGCCTGTAAGAAGTGACACATTCTTTCCAACGACGAGAGCAGATGGAGAGTGAGATCTGCACCACTGATGTTCAGCATGTCAAAGTTGCTGCCAAAGAAGCCAGAATGAAACCACAGTTTGTGAGCTGCAGAATGAGGTCTAATGAGGTGAAGCAGAGCAAAGGATAAAAAGAGGAAGCAGTTGCATATCAAAAGAGGAAGATGAGAGAGCAAAAGGGGTGGAAGCAATACAAGAGGTGAGGTCATTGATAACTGGAACAGAGAAATTACTTACAAGCCTAGGAGCAGGGGGAGGCAGGGATGAGGGGAACAGGACAGAGAAGGAGAAGATAATGAGGAAATAGTCTGACCAGAATTGTGAAAAACTGAAAGAGGACCTTGACAAATTGGAAGACTGGGCATTCAAATGGCAGATAAAATTTAATGTGGACAAGTGCAAAGTTATGCACTTAGGAAAGAACAATCCAAATAATGATTACACGATGCAAGGTTCCACATAAAGAACCATCACCCAGGAAAAAGATTTAGGTGTCATCATGGATAATATGTTGAAACCTTACACCCTGTGTGCAGCGATAGCCAAGAAAGCAAATAGAATGCTAGGAATCATAAGGAAAGAAATGGAAAATAAAACCAAGGATATTATAATGCCTCTGCATCATTCTATGGTGTGACCGCACCTTGAATATTGTCTGCAATTCTGGTTGCCATATCTTAAAAAGGAATTAGAAAAGGTAAAAAGAAGAGCCACCAAAATGGTAAAGGGGAGGGTAGGATACCCTATGAGAAAAAAATTAAAAGGTTAGGGTTTTTCAACTTGGAAAAGTGATGGCTGAGGGGAGATATGATAGAGGTCTATAAATTAACAAATGGAATGGAATGGTAGATCAGTTTTTTATGCCATCAAAAAGTAGAAAGACTAGGGGACACGCAATGAAGCTACAATGTAATCCATTTAAGACTAATAAGAGAAAATATTTTTTCACTCAACGTTCAATCAAACTCTGGAATTTGTTACTGGAGGATGTGGTGACAGCTGTTAGTATAGGTGGTTTTAAAAAAGGTTTGGACAAGTTCCTGGAGGAAAGGTCCATAAACCATTATTAAAGAGGAAAACCACTGCTTGCCCCAGGAGAAGCATTGTTTATTTATTTATTTATTTATTTAACAATTATTTCTATACCGCTCTTTCACAAGTATCAAGTGCGGTTTACAATGAACAGTATGTTATATGGTATGGATAGTATCATACCAAGTCATTTTACATAGAACAGATGAACTAGGTACAGATAACAGTATAAAGTTTAAACAGTGAATTATTAAACTATTATAACATATATACATAGTAAATATATACAAATTGTATCATATGTCGCGTGTGGTTGTATACTTTATATAAGCTTCAGGCACGTGAGTGTATGTTGTTTGAATTGTAGTAGTTAACCTGCGTCTCTTTGTGTCGTCTGGCCAGTCTCTGATCCTTGGTTGTAATGCAATGAGAATAAATGGGTTTTCAGTTTTTTTCTAAATTCCTTTATGTCTGATATTGAGCGAATGTTGTCAGGAAGATTATTCCAGAGGGTAGGAGCTGAGTGTGAGAATGCTCTCATGTTGGTTTGTTTTTTTGCTTTTGTGTAGTCTTTTGGTACTGCTATAGTGTTAGTGTTTCTACTTCTTTGTGATCTTTTATCTATTTCTATCTTGATGAGTGTATTGAGTATAGTTGGCGCTAAGTTATTTATTAGTTTAAATGTTGTAAGTAATATCTTATATTTTATTCTGCTGTGGATAGGTAGCCAATGGAGTTCAGCTAATGTCGGTGTGATATGTTCAATTGAGCTTATATTCATTATTATCCTTGCTGCTATGTTCTGAGTTAGTTGTAACTTTTAAATATTTTGCTTTGTGATGCCATTAAGGATTAAATTTGCAAAATCAAAGTGTGGGGTGATGATGGCTTGTATTATGGTTATGAAGTCTTGTAAGTGGATTAATGGTCTTAGTTGTTTCAAGGTCTTAAGTTTGTAGTGTATGTTTTTTGTTAGATATGTGGAACCTGTGTGCCTTTTGTGAACCTTCCAGGTACTTGTGACCTGGATTGGCCACTGTTGGAAACAGGATACTGGGCTTGATGAACCATGGTCTGACCCATTATGTCATTTCTTATGTTATGGGATAATAGGGCAAGGAAGAAAATTCAAGGGGAAAAAATGAGATCAAGTGTGGCTGGCCTTGTAGGTGTGGACAGATACCAGTTGGAAGAAACGAAGGTGTGACGTGAGATCTATCAGATTGCTGTGGGGGGTCAGCATTAGGAGGACAATTAGAATCACCTAGAACTATGGGGGATGGAATTTGAGGTAGATGTCAGCAAGAAAGGCAATGAGTCCATCCAGAGAAGTAGAAGAAGAGGCTGGAGGATGGTAGACTATTAAAAAGTAGTAGGAGAAACAGCCAAAAGAAATATCAGGGAGGGGAAAGGCCAGTGCAGAAAGCTTAGAGAAGAGGAAGGCTAGGCCACTCCATGGTGAGAGAGACAATCTCGATGAGGGATGTGGAAACCAGGGGAGGGGACAAGCAACTGGGGCTTCCAACCATGCAAGTTCTTACAACATATGGTAGTTGGTTTTGGTATGCAAATACTAATATCCATGAAAGCTTTAGAACATCATCTGTTCAGAGAGACCAGAGATTTCCATTGCAGTGGTGATATTCACACCTGCACACCATGAAATGATAATGTGTGCAGGTACTTAATGCATCTCTTATCTGCCCCAGAGAACTATTCAGCATAGCCCTGAATTTGCTCAAAACCCCCAAACAATACAAATTCCAAGCCCACCCTCTCACCAAATGCCATGGCACAATTTCTCCAATCAAAGCAATCCTCTACCACAATTCTACCCCATACTACTATCCACTTCCTCAACATCACAGATGCAACAACCTGTTCATCTTTCAGACAGCTATCTATCTGGGAGGTTGTAGATATTATAACAAACCTCAACTGCACCAATTCTTCACTTGACTCTTGCCCATTCTCCTGGATTAAAATGACCAAGCAAGATCTCACTCCAACCATCCTGCATATTGTCCAAACATCACTATCACTGGGCTTTATGCCAGCTTCCCTTAAGCAAGCCTCCATTAGACCTTAAAAAAGCCCCTCAGCAGACCCCTCAGCACCATCATCCTATTGTCCTATTTCCAGTATTCTATCCCTAGCCAAAATCATTGAAAAGTGGTGCAACTTCAGACCAAGGACTTCATAGATACGCACACCTCCCTTGACTGTTATCAACATAGATTCAAGCCTTTTCACAGCACAGACACTCTTCTCACCTCCTTCCTGGACACATTGATCAAAGGCACACAGAAAATAACAAGAATAGAATAAATAATATAATTAATATCAATTGCTTAGGAGATGTGTAACTGGGATAAAGTGTAGGGTTACAGCAGTGCCTTGAGACATTAGTGAAGGAGAAATTTTAAGCAGAAATTGGAAGTGCCATTTTAATTTGTGCTGGGATATTTTTTCTACAACAAGGGAACAAAGAAAGAACTTTAAGGCTGGTATCAGCAGAAAATTTTTAAACCCAGGCAATACTGTCAAAATTGGTATGTCACCTTCTAAAATCCCACAAGAGGACAGCAACCTTGGGCCGGAAGGACTGGGGTTTCTAGTCCCACAGGTGCTCCTTGTGGTCTTGGGCAAGCCACTTAACCCTCCATAGCCCATGTTCCCTGTAAAATAGTTATCGCCAAGTTATAATGCCCTGTTCAATGTAATTTCAGTTTGTTCAATGTAAACCGCACTGATGCAGAATAGCGCAGTATATAAGAGAATGTAAATTTAAAAAAAAATAAAAATAAAAAAGTACCAGTTTCACAGGCTGGACCACATCTAGTAAATAAAAATTTCTCTATGAATTACCATTCTTTGATGTATTATTCTTCCTTTTCCTCCATTTCTTAGCTTTGTTAAAACTACTTACCTTTTCCCTTTCCCCCTTTTCTAGACCATATTTGCTGCTCACTAAGTACAGAAACACATGCAAATAATTATGTATTTCAGTATTAAAGTAAATAAAAGGGTATCATGGTATATCTTTGAGTGGCATTGTGTGTATTCTTCAGATGCAAGAACCACAGAGTGAAGCTTAGAATCTGACCTCTAAAGAACAGCAGGAGTGAAGGCTTATTCTCTGTATACAGCTGCAGTCCTGTAAAACTCTACACAGATAAGGCAGGTTGGACACACATTCTTTTGATGATAGAACCATGAAACAAGGCTTTAGGCATCTTACATGAACTGAAAGCAAATGAGTCCACTTAAAAAAGGTTCACAAAATTCTATGAATGAACATGATTGCTGGGAAATTCAGGAGGAGTGTAAAACCAGCAAGCTCTGCTGAGAATATAGTAGACATTGCTCTTTCACAAGACCAGGTTTTAAAGATATGAATGTTGAGGACACCTGACTGCCTTCATCACACTCTGTAGTAAGCATCAGAACACTTGTGCAGAGGCTCTTTATCCTGACAACAGCCCCTGGAAAACATTATTACTTATTACTATTACCCAAAATGGGTACAGTTTGTCTGAGAAGACATCACTGGAAAGTAGCGGTGTTTCATTTTTTTGAGATGAAAAGTATTTTATTCGGAAGATACCAGTACTTAAAAAAATGCATTATAAAACATTGTGCCCCTGCTAACTTGGCACCCAATATTAGTAGTTTTCTACAGGGCAATGGTTCTCAAACTAGTTTTTGCAACTCATCCAGCCAATTTCCTTCTCAGCGTGCCACTAAGAAATAGGCAAGAGATGTATACACTGGATGTAAGAACCAGGAATGTAAATATGTCTCCTGCATATGAATTAGGAGTATCCTGAAAACTGGACTAGCTGGGGGAGAAAGCAGGTCTAAACATGGTCTGAGAACTCCTGGTATAGAATATACTGCCAACAAATGACAGCAAGAGCCTGTGGCTCTGTCACTGTTACCTTTTGTGGCATCTACCACTTAGGCAATAGATAAAGAATAATGCAGAAACCAAGTGGAATCTTTATTTGAGAAGTATCACATTTGATCTTCAACATAAGGTCCACAGCTCTCATCTGTAAACATAAAATGATTATTGAGTTTATCAATGTAAAAAGTCAGGTTCATTTAGCATAGCAAGAGCTCAGCGGATTATTTATTTAGAAACATCTCATCTTAATTTTAATACATATTAGATTTTTGACAGAACTCCAAGTGATGGTTTTATAAGCCCCAAGCAACAATCCACAATTTTTCACCACACTTTAATAACATAGTACACTTCAGATGTAATACAATACATTTCACAATATTAAAAAAAACCCCTTCTGCTTTCTAACTAAAACTTTACTCTGCTTACTCTCCCCATAGTGGTACACCACACAGCGCTTTGCCTTGAAATAAATTCTTGTTTTCTTCCTCAGAAACCTCCGATGCAAAGCAGTTATTTCCATCACGGAAGAAGCATAATGTACATTTTATGTATCTCCCCTACAGTAATATCATTTTCTATTATTAGTTCTCTCGTGACTGATGAAGCTGTCTACCAACAAAAATCTGGTTCTGCACTAGATAGTTGTCAACTTATTTTTGCTTTATGAAAAAACAATTTTAAAATAAGAGACAAACCACTGTCTTGTTTCTGTTGTTTTACAGTCTTTATGCATTGAAAACTATGACTTAGAGACCAGCCTAATAAGTCAGGAGTAAGAAGACCTGGATTTGATTCCAGAGTCCAGATTTTGATCCTCTGGTAACCAGTGCTGAAGGTGCTGTAGCGACCCAGTGTGCAATGGTGGCACTCACAAAAGCAGACAGAATGTTAGGAATTATTAGGAAAGGAATAGAGAATAAAGCAAAGGACATCATATTGTCTCTATATCGCTCCATGGTCCAACCACATCTTAAGCATTGTGTGCAATTTTCATTGCTGCACCTCAAAAAAGATACAGTGGAATTAGAAAAGGCACAGAGGAAGGAGGACGACCAAAAGGACAAAGGGACAGAACAACTCTACTATGAGGAAAGGCTGAACAGGTAGGGCTCTCCATGGATGGTTGAAGGGAGCAGGAGCAGTACAAGGATAAGAGACTCCCTAGGCGAGTCCTCCATCCTACTGGCCCCCTCTGTCGCTGCTACGTCTACCCCCATTCCCTCTGTTGCCACCCCTCTCCGGGGCCTGCAGCAGTGGCAATGGGTTTAAAACCACAATACAGAGCTTATCTAACCTTGACAGCGCTGCATTGCAGTTCCCAGGTCCGAAGTCTATGTTGGACGGAGGCAGAAGCAGCTGTTTATACAAGCCGGGAACTGCAATGCAGCAACAGTGAAGTTAGGTAAGTGCTGCATCATGGTTTTATACCCATTGCTGCTGGCCCTGGAGAGGAGGCGGCTGGGGCAGCATTTGCGCACCCTGGGATGTTGGCACTCTAGTCAACCACCTAGTTCACCTAATGCTAGCACCGATCCTGGAGGGCAGGTATGATGGAGGTCCAGCGTGGAGTAGAACAAGTAAATGTAAATTGATTGCTTACTCTTTTAAAAACAAGTGCAAAGACTAGGGGACATGCATGAAATTACAAAATAATATATTTAAAACAAATAAGAGAAAATATTTTTCTCTCAACACATAATTAAGCTTTGGAACTCGTTAAAAGCAGTTGCGTAGTGGAGTTTATAAAAGGTTTGGACAAATTCCTGGAGGAATAGTTCATAAACGATTTTTACAGTAGACCTGGGTAAAGCCACTGTTTAACCCTGGGGATGAGTAGCATGGAATCTGGCTACTTTTGGAATATGCCAAGTACATGTGACCTGGATTGGCTACTGTTGGAAACAGGATACTAGGTTTGATGAAAATTTCATCTGGCCCAGCATGGCAATTCTTGGTATGCTCTTATTAACAGCTCCTGAAGGGCACCTTCTGGATAAAAGCACAAATGCAGGATTCCAGAAAGAACTTAGAAGGGGTGATATTCAGCGGTAACAGTCAGCCACCACTGCTGATCTTTGAACCCAGATATTCAATGCTGGGGCCCTATCCAGTCCCGGCACTGAATATCTGGTTGCCCGGATAGCCAAGAAGCTAACCAGGCAGCGCCAATATTCAACTGCTGCCCATTTAACTTCTGTGGCAAAAATATGGCCAGCCTTTACTGAGCCTGACTTTTGATGTTTGTTGATAACCGGGCAGTGGCTCAATATCTCTGCTGCCCAGATATCAATGGGTGCCACCCCCAAAACGCCACCGGCATTCCTTGATGCTAACCAATTAGCACTGGGGCATGCAGCGGCCACACCTGCGGATATTCAGCAGCACTAACTGTGTTAGTGCCGCTGAATATCCCGAATAAGGGGATTAACATGGTGAGCAGGTCTGCTCACCATGTTAATCTCTTTAAATATCCCCTTCAGGTCTTTACTTTTCAATCAGAAAATTATAAGCCCTACCTTGCATAGGGGTCCTACATAAAAATAGGACATCCAGGTCAGAATGTTCACATTTCAGTATTTTAGAAAAGGCTGTGCTGAACAAGGGGCCTTTTGCAAAACATGTATAAGAAGGTGCAGGAGTGCACATGTATTTGCTAGCACATAATGATACTGCCCCCCCTCGCCCCACAGAACATTCATTTTAAAATCCTACACATGTACACAAGTATTGACAACTCTCAGGAATTCAACACATGTAGTCACTAATTTTGCCTTGCACTTGCCAATGCTTATAGGTTTATGTGACAGATTTTAAAAATTCACGTGTACAATAGGCGCAAATTAGAGAGCAAAACACAATAACTCTTCTTCCTGAATTGTTGAGGTGGTGCTAGACATAATGAACCCCTAAATCACTGGTTGAGACTATATGTCTAATACTCAGGTAACTAGAACCTATGTGTGCCTCAGAGCAAGTGCAAAAGCCAACAGGGAATTTTAATAAACAATGTGTTTATTCCCATTGTAAATTAACATTTTTCAAATAGGTTAGAAAGAGAAGGAAGTGCAAAAGTGGTATTGTCAGGCTTAAGTGTGAAGGGGAAGAATATGTAGAAGCTCATGAGGATAAAGCGGAATTGTTTAACAAATATTTTTATTCTTTGCTCACAGATGAAGTGCCTGGAGCAGGACTTCAGAAAACACAAATAGGAACAGACATGAAGGGGATCTTGAACGATTCTCAGAAGACTGTGTTTGTGAGGAACTAGCTAAACTAAAAGTAGACAAAGTGATGCAGCCAGATGGGATACATCCCAAAGTATTAAAGAAGTTCTAGCAGCTCCACTGTCTGACCTTTTCAATGCCTCTTTAGAGTTGGCAGTGGAGAAAGGCACATGTAATATAGTAACATAGTAAATGACGGCAGATAAAGACCAGTATGGTCCATCTAGTCTGCCCAGTAAGATGACTGGAGTAAGATGGCAGGAGTAGGTGCCACTCTGTGCAGGCTACCCCTCCCCATGTCTTTGTTTAGGGGTGAACCCACCGCTCCATGCAGGACACCCCTATTTGTTGAGAAGTTAGATGGTTCAGTTTATTTAGATTTTATTCTGTTGCTATAAATGGATCCATTGTGTCTGTCCCATGCCATTTTGAATTCTGTCACTGTATTTGCCTCCACCACCTCCATCGGGAGGGCATTTCAAGCATCCACCACCCTATCAGTGATCCCTTTACACTAAAGCAGGAGTAAGGATGAGGCTGAGAACTACAGGCCAGCTAGTCTGACCTTTGTGGTGGGTAAATAAATGGAAACACTGCTAAAACAAAGGATAGTGAGGTTTCTGGAGTCCAATGGATTGCAAGATCCAAGGCAGCATGAGTTTACTAGAGGTAGGCCTTGTCAGACTAATCTAATTGATTTCTTTGACTGGGTGACCAGGCAGTTGGACAGAGGGAGAGCCCTAGGTGTGGTGTACTTATATTTCAGTAAAGCCTTTGACACTGTTCCGCACAGGCGACTTATAAATAAATTGAGCAACCTAGG
This sequence comes from Ichthyophis bannanicus, assembly GCA_033557465.1. Taxonomy (NCBI): domain Eukaryota; kingdom Metazoa; phylum Chordata; class Amphibia; order Gymnophiona; family Ichthyophiidae; genus Ichthyophis; species Ichthyophis bannanicus. The sequence goes on from CM066032.1 coordinate 295,478,750, forward strand.
GATGGACCCTAATGACTGGGTTAGAAACTGGTTCAAAGGGAGGCGACAAAGGCTACAGGTAAATAGAGTAATGGCAGTTTTTAAAAAGGGTTCCAGGGGTGATCCGGGAAACTACAGACCGGCAAGCCTGACGTCAGTACTGGACAAAATAATAGAAACCATTATAAAGAATAAAATTACTGAACATGTAGATAGTCATGGTTTAATGGGAGGAAGCCAACATGAATTTAGTCAAGGAAATTCTTACTAATATTTTATATTCTTTTGAAGGTGTGAATAAAAGGTGAGCCAGTTAATATAGTGAATCTGGATTTTCAGAAAGCATTTCCATGAGAAAGTCCAAAAGATTGGCCTTGAATTCTCCACAGATTCACCTCCACCTGCCCTTCCCCTTCTTCAATTCCAAATCCTTCCCTCACCTTCTGTCACCCTTTCTTCCTTTTCTGAAACCTCTGATGAGGAAACTGCAAATCTTATCTTCTCCAAATTGACTATCTGCTCCTCTGATCCCCTTCCCACCCATCTACTAAGCTCTATCTCTTCCGCCATAATCCCTTCCATCTTTCATATCCTTAACCTATTGCTTTCCACTGCAACTATTCCTATAGCCTTCAAGCTTGCTCTGGTCACACCTCTCCTCAAAAAGCCCTCACTAGACCATGCCTGTCCTTCCAGCCAGGATCGTACCTAGCCTGATGCAAGTGGTGCAACCTCACAGAGTGCAAAAATCTGGGGGCGCATTCAGAAAGGGACCGTAAATTATTTAAATCCTTACTTCCAGTGGGAGGGGGGGGGAGGTTCAGTATTAGACTTCTGTGCCTTACCTTCCCCCCTCAGTGACTCACTTTTTATTATCCTTCTGCCTCCCAGTGGACTGGACTTCTCTGTGGCACTCACAGTCACCACACAGCCACAGGACCTTTGTCCTTCAGTCCTGTGGCTGTACTAAACTGCAGCTGCCGGCACGATCGCATTGCCTGCACTGTTAAAAGTGAAAGGGGGAACTTCCTGTCTCTTGCGCAGGAGACAAAGTTCCTTGAAGGACTAGTAAGGGGGCTGTTACTTCTGGAGAGAAATCTGAAATTGTGAGTATATACTTCTGGGAATTTTTCTGAAAGGAATTTTTTTTCTTTTAAAGCTAATTAATCTGTGAACCCACTATTTTTTGTTAAATCAGTCAGGGCCTAGTAGCAACAGTTTAAGATTCAATTTAAAACACAGAAGAGAACTTTCTGGTTACCTTTCATACCCAGTAGAGAGCTGTAGTTTAAATTTCATAGTCACTCAGGGCCTAGCATCAGCAAAGTACTTTTAGTTTCAAATTAAAACACAGAAGAGAGCTTTCTGGTTAAATTTAGAATCCAGCAGAGAGCTTGTAGTTTAAATTTCATAATAGGTTAGAGCCTAGCAGCAGCAAAGAGCTATAATTTAAATCAAATCAGAATATAGCTTACCTCAGCAGCACAGGACAGGGTACTGTGTAGCAGCCATTTTTTAATAAGTGTTATATCCCTCCCTCCCTCCCCACACCCACCCTCCCCTGGGATAATCACAGCTTTATAGGTACTTGCACAACTTAAAAGACAGGAGGTGCTCTCAGGTGAAGCTCATTACCCAAATCAGTCATACACTAAGGACCTGAGATTAATTAAGCTTCAGGTGAACAAGGTATATTAAACTTCTTAGGTACAGTTTTAGTGGTATAAATATCCATAGCACCCTTTAGTACATAAAGAACTTAAAGATCTAAACACAAACTTAAAACTAAGATGCAGACAGCAGTCCAGCAGCGGGATGTGGGCTTTCCAGTCTTTTGCATTGAGTGTCACATGTATGATTTTCTCCCAGCTGGTGAGAGGTCTTACGTGTGCACTAGGTGCAAGGAGCTCTCTGCTCTCAGGGAACGAGTCCGTTCTCTAGAGGCTAGAGTAGCAGACTTGGAAAACATAAGACAGACAGAGAGGTACATAGACGAGACCTATAGGGATATAGTCCTGAAGTCCCACCTCCAGTCTGGCAGCATCCCTGTTGCCATGGAGGAGAGAGGTCACGTGACAGGAGAGCATCACCCTGGTGTGGCAGGAAGTGATCCTGTAACTAGGACCTGTCCTCCAGGTGATGTAAACCCCTCTCGCACCGAGGAGGTTTCTCCAGGGCCAAGTGCCCATGAGGGAAGGGTTAGGACAGCAGTTATAGTTGGTGATTCGATCATTAGGCATGTAGATAGCTGGGTGGCTGGTGGACGTGAGGATCGCCTGGTAACATGCCTGCCTGGTGTGAAGGTAGCGGACCTCACACGCCACCTAGATAAGGTCTTAGATAGTGCTGGGGAGGAGTCTGCTGTCTTGGTACATGTCGGTACCAATGACATAGGAAAATGTGGTAGGGAGGTTCTGGAAGCTAAATTTAGGCTTTTAGGTAGGAAGTTGAAATCCAGAACTTCCAGGGTAGCGTTCTCCGAAATGCTTCCCGTTCCACGCGCAGGACCCAAAAGGCAGGCAGAGCTCCGGAGTCTCAATGCGTGGATGAGACAATGGTGCAGAGATGAGGGGTTCAGATTTGTTAGGAACTGGGGAACATTCTGGGGAAAGGAGGGGCTCTTCCGAAGGGATGGGCTTCACCTTAACCGGGATGGAACCAGGCTGCTAGCATTAACCTTTAAAAAGGAGATAGAGCAGCTTTTAAACTAGATAATAGGGGAAAGCCGACAGTCGCCCAAGAGCGCATGGTTCGGAAGAATGTATCCTTGAAGGATACTACAAAAAGCAGAGAGGTTCCAAAAAAGAGTAAAGTAGCCCAAATGCCCTCGAGTATGGAGCAGACAGAGCTTAAAGATCCCAAATTACCCATGTCTACCAATAGCCAAATTAATATGAATAAAATACAGTCTCTAAAATGCTTGTATGCAAATGCTAGAAGTCTACAAAACAAGATGGGAGAGTTAGAATATATAGCACTAAACGAGAGGTTAGATATGATTGGAATATCAGAGACATGGTGGAAGGAGGACAACCAGTGGGACACTGTGATACCTGGGTAATGATAGAACTGATCAAATTGGTGGAGGGGTTGCGCTCTATGTTAGAGAGGGCATTGAGTCAGAAAGGATTAAAGTTTTGCAAGAAACAAAATTTGCTGTAGAATCTCTATGGATTGAAATTCCATGTAAAAAGGGGAAGGCGATGGCAGTGGGGGTGTACTATCGTCCGCCTGGCCAGAATGAACAAATGGTTGATGAAATGCTCAAAGAAATCAAGGAAGCTAGCAAATGTTACAGTGCAGTAATAATAATGGGTGATTTCAATTACCCCGGCATCGACTGGGTCAGTGTCACAACAGGACATGCTAGGGAGATAAAGTTCCTAGATGAAATAAATGACTGCTTCTTGGAGCAGCTGGTTCATGAACCGACCAGAGGGGAAACAATATTAGACCTAGTCCTTAGTGGAACACCAGATGTAGTGCAAGAGATAAGGGTGTTGGGGCCACTTGGCAATAGTGATCATAGCATGATCACCTTTGATTTAAATAGTGGAGGAGGGATAGTCAGGAAATCCACAGTACTACCCTTTAACTTTCGAAAGGGAGACTATGATAAAATGAGGAAAACAGTTAAGAAAAAAACAAAAGGAGCAGTTGCAAAGGTTAAAGACGTACATCAAGCTTGGGTGTTGTTGAAAAATACTATCTTGGAAGCCCAGACCAGCTGTATTCCATGCTTTAAGAAAAGTGGAAGGAAGTCCAAAAAACTGCCAGCATGGTTTAAAGGTGAGGTCAGAGAGGCTGTTGTTGCCAAAAAAGCATCTTTCAGGAAATGGAAAAAAGAGCCAAACGATGAAACCTGGAAACAGCACAAGCACTGGCAAGTCAAATGCAAGGCATTGATAAGGCAGGCAAAGAGAGAATTTGAGAAGAAGCTTGCTGCGGAAGCAAAAACGCGAAATAAAGACCTTTTCAAGTACATTCGTAGCAAAAAACCTGTGAGAGAGTCAGTTGGCCCATTAGATGATAAAGGGGTTAAAGGAGCACTAAGAGGCGACAAGGCGATAGCGGAGAGACTGAATGAATTCTTTGCTTCGGTCTTTACTGAGGAAGATGTAGGGATGTTACCCATGACTGAAGTGGTATTTAAAGGTGTGGAAGAATTGAAGGAAATATCGATACATCGGGAAGATGTCTTACAACTATTAGATAAACTGAAGAGTAGCAAATCACCTGGGCCGGATGGTATACATCCAAGGGTGTTGAAAGAACTGAAATTTGAGATTGCAGACCTGCTATCAGTAATCTGTGAACTATCATTAAAATCATCTCTAATACCTGAGGATTGGAGGATCGCCAATGTAACACCAATTTTTAAAAAGGGTTCGAGGGGTGATCCGGGAAACTACAGACCGGTGAGCCTGACATCAGTACCGGGAAAAATGGTAGAAACCATCATAAAGAATAAAATTACTCAGCATGTAGATTGTCACGACCTAATGGGAGACAGCCAACATGGCTTTAGACAAGGAAGATCTTGTCTTACTAATCTGTTATGTTTTTTGAAGGAGTGAATAAACAGGTGGACAAAGGTGAGTCGGTTGATATTGTGTATCTGGACTTTCAGAAAGCCTTTGACAAGGTCCCTCATCAGAGACTTTTGGCAAAACTAAAGAGTCATGGGATAGGAGGCAGTGTACTATTGTGGATCAGGAACTGGTTAAAAGATAGAAAGCAGAGGGTAGGGCTAAATGGCCAATTTTCCCAATGGAGAAAGGTGAATAGTGGTGTACCCCAGGGATCTGTGCTGGGTCCGCTGCTTTTTGACATATTCATAAATGACCTGGAAAGTGGAATAACGAGTGAGGTTATCAAATTTGCAGATGACACAAAACTATTTAAAGTTGTTAAAACCCAGGAGGATTGTGGAAAATTGCAAGAGGATCTTGATAAATTGGAAGACTGCGCATCAAAATGGCAGATGAAATTTAATGTGGAGAAGTGCAAGGTTATGCACCTAGGGAAGAACAACCCAAACTATGGTTACACGATGCAAGGTTCCACATTAGGAACCACCACCCATGAAAAAGATTTAGGCGTCATTGTGGATACCATGTTAAAACCCTCGGCCCAGTGTGCAGCGGCGGCCAAGAGAGCAAATAGAATGCTAGGTATGATAAGGAAAGGAATGGAAAATAAAACAAAAGATATTATAATGCCTCTATATCGTTCCATGGTGAGACCGCACCTTGAATATTGTGTGCAATTCTGGTCGCCGTATCTTAAAAAGGATATAGCGATTTTAGAAAAGGTTCAGAGAAGAGCCACCAAAATGGTAAAGGGGATGGAAGGCTACTCCTATGAAGAAAGGCTAAAAAGGATGGGGCTCTTTAACCTGGAAAAGAGACGGCTGAGGGGAGATATGATAGAAGTCTATAAATTAATGAACGGAGTGGAACGGGTAAACGTAGATCGATTGTTTACCTTATCAGAATATAGAAAGACTAGGGGACATGCAATGAAGCTACAGGGTAAACTATTTAAGACTAATAAAAGAAAATATTTTTTCACTCAACGTGTAATCAAACTCTGGAATTTGTTACCGGAGGATGTAGTAAAGGCTGTTAGTGTAGCTGGGTTTAAAAAAGGTTTGGACAAGTTCCTGGAGGAAAGGTCCATAAACCATTATTAAGAAGGGACCCAGGATATCAATGCTTGAACCAATACAAGCATTGTGGAACCTGTGTCCCTTGGGGAAACTGCTAGGTACGTATGACCTAGATTGGCCACTGTTGGAAACAGAATACTGGGCTTGATGGACCTTGGTCTGACCCAGTATGGCATATCTTATGTTCTTATGTTCCCTGTTTCACTTTTAATAGTGCAGGATATGAGATCATGCCGGCGGCTGCAGTTTAGTACAGCTGTTGAACTGAAAAAGAACGATCCCCCGGGTGTGTGGTGAGTGGGTGCCATGGAGAAGCCCAGTCCACTGGGAGGCATGAGCATAAGCGGTGATGGTAACTGAAGGGGGGGGAGGACTGCTGCATGGGGGGGAGGCATTGAAGGACTGCTGCTTGGTGGGGGGGGGAAGGCACAGAAGGACTGCTGCTTGGGGGGTAGGCACGGAAGGACTGCTACTTAGTGGGGAGGCATGGAAGGACTGCTGCTGGTGGGGAAAGGCACAGAAGGACTGCTGCTGGGGGGCAAGAACTAGAAGGGAGTTGATGCTGGCGAGGCTAGGACTGAAGGGGAGCTGATGCTGAGGGGGGGGCAGGAACTGAAGGGGAGCTGATAGTGGGAGAGACAGGGACTGGAGGGGTTGATTTCTGGAAGGGCTTGGACAAGAAGTTAGCTGATGCTGGGAGGGACAGGGACTGGAATGGAGTGATGCTGGGAGACAGAGACTGCAATGGACCTGATACTGCAGGGACTGGAGGGGAGTTGATGCTGGGAAGGGCTGGGACAAGAAGAGCTCATGTTGGGAGGGACTGGGACAAAAAGCGAACTCATGCTGGGATGGACAGGGACTGGAAGGGAGCTGATGATGGGAAGAACTGAGGCTGGAAGAGAACTGATGTTGGTGAAACCTGGTGATGCTGGGGAGCTGAAAGGGGGAAGATGCTGCAATCATGGTGGAGAAATAGGCTGGAGCAGTGAGGATGGGGAGGAGAACAGATATTTTGTGTAAGAGGGAAGAAACTAGACAGATGTAGAGAGAGAGTGGAAAAAACATAAGAGATGAGAGAAGAAAGGACAAATGGATAGCAGACAATGGAGAGTTAGCAGACTATATGAAGAAGAGAGAAACTGGGTCAATTGTGACTGAAAAATAAAATGCACGAACAACAAAAGGTAGAGAGAAATTATTTTATTTCAAATTTATTAACTGGAATATGTCAGCTTGGGAAAATGTACATCACTGATGTCTTTGTGTTTGTTCAGTACAAGAGGAAATTAATTTATAGTTTTATTTCTCCTTTATTGTGGTGCATTCCAAGTTTGGCTTTTGGGGTTCCCAGTTAAATCATTGCCTTCATATTTCTAAATTGTGATCCCTTGTTCTGTATTTGACGATGATCTGTCTGTGTTTGGTATATATGACCGAGCTGCGGTATTCTGTTAGTGTAGTTTCTGTGTAGGAGTCCTACTTGTTCTCTTTTCCCAGTAGGAGATGTATCGTTTTTCTATGAGGTATATTGGTTTTATATTTTTAGTGCTGCCTTTTTATATGTAGAGTTTGGTGCTGTGTGAATCCTGGTAGTGCTGTTATGATATGGCAGGTTTGCTATAGGTTCTAAATGAGCAGGGTTTTCTAATACTTCCTAATGTATCTGGCACTAGAGGATGGTAATGTAGAAATATGGTAGCCTTTCTTTATCCTAACTGTCCATGCAAATGGTATTAAGACACTCATTAAGAGACATGTTTACTATGCAGCCCATATGCATATGCAGCAGCACTCATTTATTTCTATGGGTGTAGTGACATTTAATGCAAATTAATGTAAACATGTCCCTAATTCATTGCTGGGACAAAAAAGAGGTTTGCAAAGAACTCCTTTGGAAGTCTTCTAAAATTGTAGATGGGCTGCATATAAATTTTGAAATTAAATATATGCAAATGAGGCCCAGTGGGTATGGGAGGAAGCACCTGGTTCGTAAGTCACACAGGGTGCAGTTATAGCTTGGTGTAGCCCGGCTTCCAGCTATTGGCCTACTGTATTTCTCTCCTCCCCTTTGTTTCAAAACTACTTGAATGAGCAGTTCACCACCACTGTCTTGACTTTCTTTCCTCTCAAGTCTTTCTGGATCCACTGAATTCTGGCTTTCATCCTCTATATTCCACAGAAACAGCATTTGCCAAAGTCTCCAGTGACTTGTTCCTCACCATATCCAAGGGCCTTTACTCGAACCTCATCCTTCTTGATCTTCCTGCTTGATACCCCATCCTCACTTGGATTTAGGGGCTCTGTTCTGTCCTGGTTTTCTTCTTATCTCTTCCAGCGCACTTTTAGTGTAAGTTCTAGTGGATCTCCCGCTACTGCCATACCGCTTTCAGTCGGTGTACCTCAGGGCTCTGTCTACACTCAGTCCCTTGGTACATTTATTTCCTCCCATGGTTTTCAGTAATATTTTTATGCTGCTGACTTTCAGATCTACCTCTCTGTCCTGAAATCTCTTCAGGAATCTAGTCACGGATCTCTACCTGTTCATCCGACATTGTTACCTGAATGTCTCAACGCCATCTGAAACGGAACATGTTCAAAACTGAGCTCCTTATTGTTCCTCCTAAATCCACCTCCCCCCTTCCTCCCATCTCCATTTCTGTGGATGACACTACACTCCTCCTCGTTTCCTCAGCTTCCAAACTTGGGGTCATCTCTGACTCTACTCTCTCTTTCTCTGAGCACATCCAACAGATGGCTAACACCTGCCACTTCTTTCTCTATAACATAAGCATAATTTGTCCCTTCCATTCTACTCACACTACTAAGACCATTATCCACTCTCTAGTCACCTCCCACCTTGACTATTGCAGCCTGCTTCTCACTGATCTCCTTCTGAATCCACTCTCTCCCCTTCAATCTGTTCAAAACTCACCTGCATGGCTCATCTTCCACCAGTATCATTAGCTCTTGTAACTCCTCTTCTCAAGTCACTTCACTGGCTCCCTATCAGTTTCTGCATCCAGTTCAAACTTTTCCTGCTGACCTACAAGTGCATTTATTCTGTGGCTCCTCATAAGAACATAAGACATGCCACACTGGGTCAGACCAAGGTCCATCAAGCCCAGTATCCTGCCTCCAACAGTGGCCAATCCAGGCCATACGTACCTAGCAGTTTCCCCAAAAGACACAGGTTCCACAATGCTTGTACTGGATCAAGCATTGATATCCTGGGTCCCTTCTTAATAATGGTTTATGGACCTTTCCTCCAGGAACTTGTCCAAACCTTTTTTAAACCCAGCTACACTAACAGCCTTTACTACATCCTCCGGTAACAAATTCCAGAGTTTGATTACATGTTGAGTGAAAAAATATTTTCTTTTATTAGTCTTAAATAGTTTACCCTGTAGCTTCATTGCATGTCCCCTAGTCTTTCTATATTCTGATAACGTAAACAATCGATCTACGTTTACCCGTTCCACTCCGTTCATTAATTTATAAACTTCTATCATATCTCCCCTCAGCCGTCTCTTTTCCAGGTTAAAGAGCCCTAACCTTTTTAGCCTTTCTTCATAGGAGTATCCTTCCATCCCCTTTACCATTTTGGTGGCTCTTCTCTGAACCTTTTCTAATATCGCTATATCCTTTTTAAGATACAGTGACCAGAATTGCACACAATATTCAAGGTACGGTCTCACCATGGAATGATATAGAGGCATTATAATATCTTTTGTTTTATTTTCCATTCCTTTCCTTATGATACCTAGCATTCTATTTGCTCTCTTGGCCACCGCTGCACACTGGGTCAAGGGTTTTAACATGTTATCCACAATGACGCCTAAATCGTTTTCCTGGGTGGTGGTTCCTAATGTGGAACCTTGCATCGTGTAACCATAGTTTGGGTTGTTCTTCCCTAGGTGCATAACTTTGCACTTGTCCACATTAAATTTCATCTGCCATTTTGATGCCCATTCTTCCAATTTATCAAGATCCTCTTGCAATTTTCCACAATCCTCTTGGGTTTTAACATCTTTTCCTCACTACCTTTCCTCTCTTAACTCACTCTACTCTTCTGGCAGATCCCTTTTATCTGTGTCCTTCTCTACCACTGCCAACTCCAGACTTCGTTCATTCCATTTTGCTGCTCCATATGCCTAGAACAAACTACCTGAGTCTGTGCATCGGGCTTCTTCTCTACCTTATTCAAATCCAGGCTAAAAGCCCACCTCATTGAAGGCACTTTTGGATCCTGATGCTCCTCACTCTTTTGTCCACTACCTATCTTACTAAGCTCTAGTCCCCAGTTTCACTATGGGCCCGATCCACGAAGGCGAATAGCGGGACTGGATGTACTAACGGGATGTCCAGCCCCACTATCTGCCTCAGCCTATGCTGCCTCCCGGCAAATCTTCACATACAGAGCCACTGTGCGTGCTGTGGAGAACAGTGGCGGCACAGGGGCAGAGAGTGAGCAGAACATTGGCGGGACTGACCCCTGGACATACAGGCTGATTCCATTGATGGCCCTGTACATCTAGGGATGGCCAGAGAGATACCCTGCTTATTCCAGCTCTGAGGTGGCAACCTTCCAGAGCCCAGCAGCACCCCCTCCCCCCTGAGCAACAGGATATTCATGTTGAATCCCCACCACCCGATCTGGGCCCAGCAGCCCCCATCAGGGTTGTGGGCAGGGAATCGGGGGCCACAAAGGCAGTGGGCAGGTTGTGCCACAGGGAAGATGTCCCCGCGGTGATACAGTGACATGCCGGGCTGTCCCATGACCCAATCCTGCACCCACGGGGCTGTCTTGCTCATGCGGTGCAGAATTGGGTCCTAACAGGCCCGTCCTGCCTGGCAGCGCCCAGACAGCCCAGACATGCCCCTTCAGGGATCAGGCTCTATGCATCAGCCACATTAGCTGCCTCATGCTGCCCAATCGTGGCAGCCCCTGCCATATAAAAGGAAGCACGACCCGAATCGCAGGCTCTCGCACCCCTGCAGCTCTCCCAGGAGGGATAGAAGCTGCCGACCATCATCTGCTCTCCTCCGGCCGCATCAGTTGCCTCGTGCTGCCCAATCGGGGCAGCCCCTGCCATATAGAAGGAAGCGCGACCCGAACAGAAGCCTCTCGCACCCCTGCAGCTCTCCCAGGAGGGATAGAAGCTGCCGACCGCCATCCGCTCTCCTCCAGCCGCATCAGTTGCCTCGTGCTGCCCAATCGGGGCAGCCCCTGCCATATAGAAGGAAGCACGACCCGAACAGAAGCCTCTCGCACCCCTGCAGCTCTCCCAGGAGGGATAGAAGCTGCCGACCGCCATCCGCTCTCCTCCAGCTGCATCAGCTGCCTCGTGCTGCCCAATTGGGGCAGCCCCTGCCATATAAAAGGAAGCACCAGGAGGCGCACCCGCACCTTGCAAGCCCACGCCTGAGGGCCTCGCCAGAGGGCCCTTCGGCATTGCCTTAGGCGGAGGCCATATACTACCAATGCAGATAAAGGAGCAAATAGAAACGGAATCTTCAGCCACCGAGACTAAAACGCAAGTACTACCTCACACACCACTTTAACCATAAAGTATAAACCATTAATTCACCACCATTGACTGGAATCTAGAGGGAACATACAATATGTGCATGCCTGTCTAGCTACCTATTTGATGCCAGATAGTTTGTCTGTTCCGGATAGTGCACCTGTCTAGCTGCCTGTATTGTTACCAGATATCTTCCTGTGTTACCAGTGCGCCTGTCTAGCTGCCTGTATTGTTACCAGATATCTTCCTGTGTTACCAGTGCGCCTGTCTAACTGCCTGTATTGTTACCAGATATGTTACCTATATTAAGACCAGATAGGTGTCTGTCTGCTACAAAACGGCGAGCCTGCCTAACTGCATGTCTACATACTAGATAGCAAATGAGCTTGTTCTAAGTACATACATCCATAACAGATAGTGTGACTGCCTACCTGCTGACCATACTCATCACTAGACAGAGTGTATGATCTGCCTGCTGTTGTAGGTCCTGCTGCAATAGGCCCAGCAGATCACCTACTCACCCACGAACAGTTAACATCCTGCCTCAACCAAGACACCGCAGGAGCAACCAAGAAGATGCACCCAATTATAGCATTAGCCAGTATCTACCTCATCACTTGGCTTCCCAGTGGATCACACGCCTTTAACCCAGGCCCCAATTCTATCCCGATACTTCGGAGCGACGGGAAGAGATGGACAGAAAACCTTCACCACTCCACAACAGAAGCCAATCGCACACTTCACCCCCACCTATTGCACATCTCACTACAACATATCAAAAAGACCCACATCAAGAAACACCAGCACCAACGTCTGCTGAAGTGTGCTCTCATTAATGCCAGATCAATACGTTCAAAATGGCCAGTGGTCACTGACTTGATAACCCTCCATTATTTTATTTATTTTATTTTATTTACATTCTCTTATATACCGCACTATTCTGCATCAGTGCAGTTTACATTGAACAAACTGAAATTACATTGAACAGGGCATTATAACTTGGAGATAACTATTTTACAGGTAACATGGGCTATGGAGGGTTAAGTGGCTTGCCCAAGACCACAAGGAGCACCTGTGGGACTAGAAACCCCAGTCCTTCTGGCCCAAGGTTGTTGTTCTCTAGTGGGATTTGAACCCCCGACCTTCCGGCCTGAAGTACCTTGCCCCAACCACTAGGCCACTCCTCCACTCATGACCTGGACATCCTAATGATCACGGAGACATGGCTATCTGACTGCGATAACACCCTTCTTAACCAGATGTTACCCCCCAAGTTCTCACTCTACACCTGCCACAGAGCCAACCAGAGAGGGGGAGGAGCTCTCATCCTCACAAGAACTGAACTACAATTCCAATTGAACAACTCCACTAGCACAACCCACTTAGACACAATCACCATAGTGAACGATCACTGCATAATCAACCTACTCTACAGAGCACCAACATCATCACCAGAGGATCTCTCAACAATAATCAACCTCGCTTGTAGCATAAATAAGCCACGTTCCCCAAACTGGCTACTAGGCAACTTCAACTTACCTACCCTACAACATACCCAAACCACAGCCTTCCTTGAAGCTCTTGACAAGCTGGGATACAAACAACTAGTCAACGCACCCACACACGTGAAAGGAAACAAATTGGATCTGATCTTCGCCCCACGAACAGCATTAGAAGCAACCAATGATCTAGTATTATCTATAACACCGGTACCCAGGTCTGATCACAGCCTGCTTAGATTCCAAATACCCACCCACCATCACAACCAGAACACCAACAGAGATACTGCCTCTCTCAAGACACCAGTGAGAAGATTTCGACCCTTTCTCAAAGAAGAAATACTTGAGATAGTCCTGCCACTCCTCGACAACACAGTCGATGGACTAGACGAAATGATAGATAATTGGGACAACAGTCTCAACTCCATCTCCCACCTCCCAGCCACGAACAAAAAGCCAAGAAAACGAGAGCACGCAGTTTGGTACTCTAAAGAACTGCGATCATCACTCCTCCACCTGCGCAAGCTCGAGAGATGATGGTGCAAATCACGCTCCACTGAAGCGCACAGTGCGTATAACTCATACCTAAAGAAACATCACAAAGAAATAACGGAGAGAAGGAAGCAGTTCCATACCAACCTCCTGAAGCGCGCAATAAATAAGCCACACGACCTATTCAATATCGTAAAGACATTAGCAAGAGAACCAACACCAGACCAACCATACATGCCACTGCCGCAGGCATACTCTGACTACCTACAATCAAAGATGATCCTGACTGACAAGAGCACAAACCCACAAGTTACACCCCATTGCACAAACCGCCACAGCCAACTATAATGTCCAAATTCAACACCATATCAAACAAAGAGATTGAAGACACCATTACCTCCATCAACGCCACCACTGCACCTAACAACCCCTGTCCAGCACCCTGGATAAGAGAACTGCGTTGTGACCTCAGCCAGTTCCTGAGCAAAATCTTAAATCAATCACTCTCAACGGGATCCTTTCCACGAAGATTAAAACACACATCCATCAGATCGTATTGAAAAACAACAAGCTGGACCCAACTAAAGATGAATCCTACAGACCGATTTTGAGCATCCCACTGCTTGCCAAAATAATCAAAAAGGTAGTCCAACACCAAATCCAACATCATACTGATACCGAAGCACCACTGGACTTGTCCCAACACGGCTTCAGGGAAGCACACGGCATTGAAACCCTCCTCACCACCCTCTTCAATACCATAGTCTCAGGAATTGATAACATTCGACAGGGTTTTGCCCTCATATTCATGGATATCGCAGCGGCATTTGACTCTGTGAGCCATGAGATACTCATAGAGCGTCTCGAGGAAAAGGGAATACATGGCACTGCACTAAACTGGTGCAAATCCTACCTGTCCAGCAGATGGCAACACGTGAGGACCAGCACTGCAACCTCAGAAACGTTCCTACAAAAACAGGGTGTGCTGCAGGGATCATCACTATCGGTATTAATGCTTAATATTTACATGCAGCCCATTTGTGCCCTGATCCGATCATTCAACGTCCACTGTCTGGCATACGCAGACGATATCCTTCTATACATGCCATTTTTGACTGACCAGCCAGATTTCTCCCCACTAACAAGATGCTTCGACGCAGTCGCGGACTGGCTCCATACGCAAAACCTCCGAATTAACCACAACAAGACAGATGTCCTCTTCATTACGAGGAACCAAGAATACATTCCCCCATTCTCACTAAAAGTCAAGAATGCAGAGTTGATAACTAAACCCACAATCCGCTACCTTGGTATCACCTTGGAACAACGGCTGGACATGAAAACACATATAAAAAACACAGTAAAAACAGTATACCACAAAGTAAGGACACTTCGGCATCTACGATCACTACTTGACCCCAGCGATTTCCGAACAATCTACCAAGCCCTAGTAATCCCACACTTTGATTACGCTAATGTAATCCTATTTGGACTCCCGCAGGCAATGCTAACCCCGCTCTAGCTTGCAATGAACACAGCCGCAAGAGTCCTAGTCGGGGTATCAAGGATAGACCACATCACACCAATTTTGAAGAAACTCCACTGGTTACTCATACAGGCCAGACTTCATTACAAGATCTTAGTCCTGACCTTCAAAGCCTTAAACAATCAGCCCCCCACATCCATCAACAAGATGATCCATACCACACCCCCTAACAGAACCAGAAGATCCACAATGGAGAACACCCTGATGATCCCAAAAGAAATGACAAAGTGCACAAAGGCAACATCCAAAAGGGCCTTCACGATCTATGCACCTAGAGCCTGGAATGCCCTCCCCACAGACATGCGTGCCATCACTAACCTGACCCAATTCAGGAAAACACTGAAGCATCACCTGTTCATAAAACACTACCCAGAAACCAGCGGTAGAAACCAGTCAGCGAGCACTCTCACCAGTCACCTAGAACCCCAATAACATACCCATCAAGATAACGGTTAGTCAGCCCAACCTGGCCAGGCCCGAATAGACTACAGCAGGAAAGTATAGGCATCAATGTAAATAAACTGTAGAAAGCTACCCCAGTTATATCCAAGTTTTTAATCCCTGTTCACTGTAAATACTATGCGGTCCGTCTGCATGGTATAAAATTTTGTTTGATGTACACTGCACTGATATGAAAAGCGGGGTATAGAAGAAAAGTTAAATAAATAAATAAATAAATAATTTGTCCTTGATTAGATTGTAAGCTCTGATGAACAGGGACTGTGTCTTACATCTATACTGTACGTACAGCACTGCATATGCCTTGTTAGTGCTATACAAATATTAGTAGTAGTTGAAATGTTGTCCCAAAAAGACAAAAGTACAGAAACTGCCATTGCTGGGGTGGATGGGGATATGTCTGTAGGCATCCTTGTGATCCAGGGAAGTGAGCCAGTCATTTTGCTGGAGGAACAGTAGGATCATGACCAAGGTATTCATCTTGAATTTTTGTCACTTGATGTAGAGTGTGAGACCTTGAAAATCAAGGATGAGTTGGACATATCCCTATCTTTTGGGGAAGAGGAAGAATTCTGAGTAAAATCCTTGATCTTGCTTTCACTGCATGAGCTGCCAAGAGAAAGTTGAGCTTGGCTTGCAGGAGTGGAAGGCACTGCTCTGGTATGCAGAGGGAACAGAGGTGTTGGAAGTGGATGGAAGGCAAACAAGATGATAACCCTTATCAACTATTGCAAGGACGCAGCAGTTGGTGGTGTTGGCCAGCCTGGCCTCCATGAAGAATCGTATTTGGCCTCCCATTGGCAGAGTCAAAAGGAAGGGGTTGCTTTGAGGAAAGAAACTGTGGTTGCAGGTTGCAGCTTCTTTTCACATGGGTGCTTTAACTGTTGATATTGCTGGGACTGCAGTCAAGTTGCACATAGTCTCATGTACAGCTGAATTGGAGGTCTCAGAGGACTTCACGCAACGGAAGGGCCAAGACTTTTTTGGGTGCAATTAGGGACTTCAGGATGGACTGGAAGTCCTTTCTGGTGATAGAGGCCTCTGAGGTGGCCAACACAAGAGTTTTTGAGAGTTTGAGCAGGAGTTTAGAATAGAAAAGATCCTCTGACTGGTCTTGCTGCTGCTGGGCAAGTGCTGGCATGGAGAGTCCAGGAGATCACAATAGCTTCCCAGTGTTAGAGTTGCCTGGGTAGCACTGAGTAGAAAAACTTGCTAGTGTCCATGAATCAACTGGAAATGATGGAAGTCTGAACGTGGAGGCCATGTGCGGGTGGGAGACAGCATCCAGGGGCACTAATGGTGGTTCTACCATGGGGCAGTGGAGAGCCAAGAGCATTACTGGAGACTCTGGGAATCTCACTGTGTGAGGCATTTGCAGAGACCCCCCTCCCCCCCATGTGATGGCACAGGAAGTACAAAGTATGACTGTGATCTCTAAGAATAATTTCAGCATTAGCCACTGCAGGGTAGTGTGCAGCAGAAGTGCAGTAGCCTGTGCAGCAACCTGAGTAAGCAAAGCCGCCATGACCTGGTCTGCCTCCCTGTTTCCTGTGGAGTGGGATGTCCAAAACATCTATGGCGGCTTAGATTGGGAGCAGGACAAGTACTCACTAGCTTGTGCTTGTGTTTTCCTTTACTGTTGCTGGTGGTTCCATGCTTCATTTTTTAATTTTTCCCTCTTTATCTTTATTCAGTTTCTTGAGAGACTGCTCAGGCCAGAGCATTAGAGTAGTTTACAATACAAGGACTGCAAGCAGAGCAATGAAAGGAAAGGAATGCCAATATCTGATAGGACAGAGAAGAATAAAAGAGAACATAGAGTATCAGAAAGTAGTCAAAGAGGCATGAAGGTAGAAGCACAGGTAAACAGGGTCAGGGGAGGGGTGTCAGGGGAGGGGAGTGGAAAGATCAAGGGTGGTTTGAAAAAGGTGGGTTTTTAGGGCTGCCTTGAAATTATTGAAGGACAGTTTGGAGCAGTGTGTGTGAGGAAGGGAGTTCCAAAGAACAGGATCCAAGAAAAAGAAGGCAGATCCCCGGATGCATTCAAGACAGGTCTGAGAGACTGATGGAAAGACCAGATGATGAGTGTGAATACAGCGCAGAAGATGGTGTGGAGTATGAAAGTGGAGAAGATCAGTCAGATATTGAGAGGTTCCTATTTGAATGGTCTTGTGAAAAAAATGAGTATTTTGTATTGTATTCTAAAATGGATCAGTAGCCAGTGAAGGCGGGCGAGTAGCGGGGAGAAGTGGTCGTATCATGCTGCCTCTGGTGTTAGCTAAGCACAGTGGTATAGGTAGAGTTGCAGGCCATGGTATTGTAGTGGTGTGACTGCTGCAGATATGGATTGTGCATTCGGTTGGGCAGGGGGCTTTAATTTGATGCTCAATCGTGGTCTGGAGCAGCAAGTGAGGAAGACAACTGTGCAAATGGCACAGGGCCATGTGAGGAGTTGGAGGAGGGCATAAGAGGAGGGCCTTCCTAATCTGTGCACTGTCATGGGTCGAGTATTTCTTTTTTTATTTTATTACTTTTGTGCAGTGCTCTGTCCCTGGGATCACGGGAAGCTGCGCTGTAGAGATCATTACGATTTTCAAAGGAGTTTTCTATCTTTAGTGTCAGGGCAATTTGGAACATGTGTGGAGGCTCACACAGAGAAAATTAGACTGGGGGCAGAGGAAATGTCAGGAAGCATGGGAATCCTCATGCATGCTCAGAGACTGAAGGAAAAAAATGGAAACGGATTCTGAGCTTCAGGACCGCAACACGAGGATTCATCCAGTGGACATCACCTAGCAAGCGTGCCTGCATCTTCCCTGCATATCCACAAGAAATTTATTTTGTCTGCTTATCTTTCTGATAATCACCAGGTACTTAACCACGTAAAACCCAGCAGATGGTACTGTATCTAGATACCAATGCCAGTTTTAAGGAAAGAAATCCACATATGCTTCCTTCATTCCAGGACCTTATTTATTTATTTAAATGGCTTTCTATATCGCCTTTTCCTACAATCAAGGCGGTCTACACAGCAAACAATCAACAAAATACTGTGTCTAGTGTGCACATGCATTGAGCAGTGAGTGCGTGTGTGTGTAGATGGTTGTTGATTCTTGGTGAGCTATTTACAGCATGTGTTATTTACAATACTATGTACATCAGGACTTTACTTCAGTACTATAATCGTGTCGTGAGGGGAGGGTGGTTGATCTGGGGTATTGTCTGTTGCACAGTTTAAGTGATGTCACCGTAGTGCTCTATGAAGAGGGTCATTTGTAGCAGTTTCCTAAATTCCTTAATGTCTGCTGTTGACCGTAGTTTATCACGGAGGGCATTCCAAATTGTTGGTGCTGCCTTTGATATGGCTCATTTTTTGGTGTCCTTGTGTACCTTGGTGAAAGTCTCTTGGTGTGTTGACACGGTTGGATGTGCCTCTCCTCCTTGGTCTTGTGCTGCTGTAGGGTTGTATGAGTGGGTGTAGGCTGAAAGCTGATAATTGTTGTTTGATTTTGAATATGTTTATGACTGTCTTGTATTTGATGCGGGATCCGATTGGTAGCCAGTGGAGCTCTTTTAAAGTGGGTGTGATGTGTTCTTGTCATATGGTTCCAGTTATTATGCGTGCTGCTGTGTTTTGCGCCAATTGCAGTGGACTGATTGTCTGTTTTGTTAGACCAAGATAGATTGGGTTGCAGAGTCTAGTATTGGGGTTATTAGTGCCTGACAGACTGTGCGGAAGTGTTCCTGAGAGAGGAGGGGCTTGTGGCATCGGACTAGTCTCATCCTGTAGTATACATTTTTGGTGATTCTGCTGATGTGGGACTGAAAGTTCAGTTCTTTGTCCAGTGTCACTCCGAGGTATTTCACTTCTGGTTGTATGGGTATGGTTGTGTTGTCTATCTTGATGTTGCGAGGAGGGATGAAGTCAGAATTTCGTGTGATGATTAGTGCCTCGGTCTTGTTGTAGTTTATGGTCAGGTTGTTGTCTTGAAACCAGCTGTTCATGTGCATGAGACATTCTGTTATCTTGGAGTAGTCTGGGTTGTCGAGGGTGATTGGTGTGTATATCATTATGTCGTCCACGTAGATTGTGTATTTTATCCTGTGTTCTTTTATGATGCTGCATATTGGCTGGATGTAGAGGTTAAATAATAGTGCTGATAGGGCGGATCCTTGAGGTATGCCTTGCATGACCTTTATGGGTCAGGATGTGTTGGGACCGACCTTGACTTGTATCTGTCTGTCTGTTAAGTAGGAGTGGAACCATCTCAGAGTGGTTCCGTGTAATCCGATGTTCTGTAGTCTTATTAGTAGAGTTCCGTGGTCCACTGTGTCAAATGCTGATGAAATGTTGATGAAGATCATGAGTATTCCGTTCTTGCTGTTGTCTATGATGTGTAGTATGTCGTTAAATAGGTATAACAGGAGTGTTTTGACTCCGTGGTTGGGGCGGAAGCCGTGTTGATTGAGATCCAGTTGTGTGTGGTTGTCGAAGTGGTCTTGTAGCTGCTGTTGTACCACTTTCTCAATGATCTTGGCCAGTAGAGGGATGCTTGAGATAGGCCTGTAGGCTGCTGGGTTGTTCTTGTTGAGTGGTGATTTCTTCGGGATTGGTCTTATTGTGGTGACTATTAGCTGGTCTGGCATGATTCCTTGGGTTAGTGAACAGTTCACCATGTTGTGTATGGTGTGGATGAAGTTTGACTTTGTTGCTTTAATCCATGTAACTGGCATGGGTCTGTTGGAACCGTGCTTATATTGAGTGTGGTGATGATGTGTGAGAGCAGCTCTGTGGATGGGGTGCTGAATCTGTCCCAAGTTTTTCTTGAGGGGGTGATTGGTTTGGTGCTTGTGTGTGTTTTTCGTTGTGAAGTTGAATGGAATTTTTGTTGGATGTGGTCTGCGAATGCTTGTGGGTCTATTTGCACTTCGCTCTCGGTTTTCTGTTCCTTGGTGAGGGTTTTCACAATTTCGAAGAGCTTATTCAGGACTGACATTTTACCCTGGTCAAACTGAATAGTCCAGACCAATAGTAGATTTGTCCCATTGTTTGCATGGATTTATTTGTAGTTCTGATTTTCTCATTCAGTTTCCCAATAAAATCAAAACTTTGAATCCAGCAAGAAATGGGGAAAAACCATGACTGGTTCAGTTGACCTAGGGTGAGGTGACAGCTGTAACCTTGTTGCACCTCCTCCGTTAGCCTGCATTATTTCATTGCAATACCAAGAACTGTATCTGAATTCATAAAAGCTTGGAACAAATGCAGAAGATCTCTGAGGAAGAGGATGAGATTGCAGAACTTTATAGTTCTTATGGATTGGCAGACTGGATAGGTCATCTGGTCTTTATTTGCCCATCCATCTTCTATGTTTCTATGAATGAGCCATACTATTTTTTCACATGTCTCCAGCAGGCACTACAGGCCATAAGGAGCCAGGTTAGAAATTACATTTCTTTTTCTAATGACTGGCAAAGGTAGGGCGCCCTGAAAGACAGCTTTATCATCACTGTTGGCCTACCTACTGTGATGGGAGCTACTGATTGTCTATATGTGATGCTTACAAGGTGTGATCAAAAAATATTGAGACTTGTGTAGCTATATAACAAACCATAGAAACATAGAAACATGATGGCAGAAAAAGACCAATATCAACCACTACAACAGTCCCCTTTTTTCTTTTAGAGATCCTCTGTGTTTGTCACATGCTTTTTTGAATTCAGATACTGTCCTCATCTCTACCCCCTCCACTGGGAGACTATGCCATGCATCTACCACTCTTTCCATAAAGAAACATTTCTGCATATTACTCCTGAGTCTATCCCCTTTCATCCTTATTGTATGTTCCCTTGTAGAGGAGCTTGCTTTCAATTGAAAAAGGCTCTCCTCCTGTGCATTTATGCCACGGAGGTTTTTAAACATCTCAATCATTATCACCTCAATACGTCGCACCACAATGCTATTAAACATGCAGTGACCTAGTTATGTGTTCTGCATGTGCAGAGTGTAGCATGGCAGCAGCACACCTGTACATTTTTTAATTACGTGATGTTTGGTATCATGTAAAAGCAGTTTCATCAATTTTACGATGAGTGAAAAATTAAACAGTGAATTTGCACTAAATTCTCCTAGAAACTTGGAGATTTGTGCAAAGAGACTTATAGTAAATGACATAGTAACATAGTAAATGATGGCAGATAAAGACCAGTATGGTCCATCTAGTCTGCCCAGTAAGATGGCAAAAGTAGGTGCACCTGCCGCTCTGTGCAGGCCACCCCTCCCCTTGTCTTTGTTTAGGGCAGTGGTTCTTAACCTTTTTTGTACCGTGACCCCTTTTACCATTGGTCAACTTGTGATGACCCCCAATGATAAAATCAAATGCATCTCTCTTCCTTTACTGTTAACGCATTGTCGCTGTAATCATTTGTTGAATTATAATGATTACAGCAACAATGCATTAACAGTAAAGGAAGAGAGACGCATTTGATTTTATCATTGGGGGTCATCACAAGTTGACCAATGGTAAAAATGTAATTTCTAACTTGGCTCCTTATGGCCTGTAGTGCCTGCTGGAGACATGGGAAAAAATAGTATGGCTCCTTCTTGGAAACATTGAAGATGGATGGGCAGATAAAGACCATGCGACCTATCCAGTCTGCCAATCCATAAGAACTATAAAGTTCTGCAATCTCATCCTCTTCCTCAGAGATCTTCTGCATTTGTTCCAAAAAAAATTTTTTCGAGAGCTGTTTTGGTTATTCCACATAATCTTTATGTTTTTTGGTGCGTTGAATCCGAAAATGACCTCCATTTTGTCATAGGACATCACGTTTCCTGACAATTTAGGTAACTATGTTAAATAAGGCAATACCTCAAAATAAATGGAAATAGACTTATAAAATTAAAGTTTTATTACAATATTTTCATGAAAATCCTTTTTTGAACTGAAATGAGCTCAACTACACACACTAAACTCGATTCTTCTTCCTTGTGAGGCTCCTCTTGGTGCATTTACGCTTGTGAGTAGCATCTGGAATGTCTCTCTGAAGCATCCAACAGTAGTCTGCCATCATTGTAATGCTCCATTTTCCCTGGTATCTCCTTTCCATCTCTTTAATGTCTTGGTGGAATCGTTCACCTTGTTCCTCACTCACAGCTCCCAAATTTTCAGGAAAGTAGTCAAGGTGGGACAGGAGGAAATGCACTTTCAAACTCATCAGGCAACCTAAAGCTTGAAATGCTTTCAGCATTCGTCCGACGATCTTTTTGTAGTGAGGATCTTTGTTATTGCCTAAAATTTTCTGTACGACTTCTTAAAATGCAATCCACCCTTCTTTTTGAGGATCCGTCATGGTATTGACAAACTCTTGATCAACTATAAGCCTTCTAATGTCTGGTCCGACGAACACTCCTTCCTTCAATTTTCCCTCCGACAGGCCTGGAAACTTGGTGACCAAGTATTTGAAGCATTCTCCATCTCTTGGAAGTGATTTTACGAATTGCTTCATCAATCCCAATTTTATGTGGAGAGGTGGTAGAAGAACTTTATGGGAAGGTACCAAAGTTTCTCGGAGGACATTTTTTTCACCGACTGTTAGCACCCTTGGCTGCTAACTCTTCTTGGTCCAGTGATTTTGTCGGTCTCAACTGTCCCATAGACACAGAAAACAAGGATATTTGGTATACCCAGCTTGTTGCCCGAGCAGCATGCACAAGACCTTCAAGTCCCCACACACTTGCCAACCATGGTCTTCATATTTAAGTTTACGAAGAACCAATTCCAAGTTCTCATAGGTTTCCTTCAAGTGTACGGAATGACCTACAGGTATGGAAGCGCAAAAACCGTTGTGGAGTAAAACTGCTTTGAGACTTCTTTTTGAAGAATCTATAAAAAGACACCATTGCTCTGAATCATATTGGATTTTAAATTGACTCATCAGACCTTCGACATCGATGCAATAAACCAACTTCTCTTCCTGGGCAAAGTAAGGAACGAACTCCTTTTCACGATGTCTGAACCATGAAGATGACACTCCTGGCAACAATAAATTCCTGCTTTTCAGCCTTGATCCGAGTAACTCAGCGGCATCTCTTACCAAATCATTCATCTCCTCCTGAGAAAACAATTTTGGTCTTGTATCATCTTCAAAGTCAGAACTTGATTCATCATCTGGTTCAGGTATGACTTCACCTTCATCAGAGCTAGGTATCTCTTCCAAGGTAGCAGGGGGCTTGGGTACTGGTATATCTGTGCCATGGGGGATGGAACAAATTGCCGAGTGAAGATTGGGGTATGAAATGGAATGCTTCCATTTGGAATTAAACCCTTTCACATCGCATGAACAAAAGTAACAGTCATCACTATGGTTCTTTTGCTCTCGCCATACCATAGGAATCCCATAACGGAAAGATTTTTTCTTACCCTTGAACCAGTTTCGGAGGTCCTCAACACACCGTTTGCACACTTTATGAGGCGCCCAGACTTTATCTTGATCTCCAAATTTTAGTCCAAAATATGCAAAGTATACTTTTTTCACAAAGTCTGTAATATTCTGCTGTTGCTTCAACACTGTATATTCACCACAGATGAAACAGAAAGGTGAATTAATACACTTTCGCGGAGCCATAACATAACGGTTGAAGAATGACAAGCTAACACGAATTGCGATGAAAAAGAGTGAACAGCCTAGAACCAAGAACCTGAAGATGATTCGTGCACAAGTGTGGCATGCAGAAGAGAGCAGCTCTGTGTCTGTACACGAGACGTCACAGTGCTGGCCACGCCCCCCTGCACTGACCGGAGCTGCTGCTATCTGCCCTGTGTCTCCCTCCCACTGGATTCTTCAGGAAAGATTAGCCCCTTCTACCATTAGAAGCACGGACTTAAAACTTGCTTAGCTTATGTATATATTGCTGACCATCAGATTTACAGTGCTATTTTTTTTTTTACATAACTCGGCATTTTATATCTTAAATGCACTTATGTGAATTAATTAATAGTAATTTGAATTAATTAATAGTAATTTGAAAAAAATTGATAAATTTGAAGACAATTTTGCATGTTGTGGCAAATCATGATGTCTAGGAGTTTTTTCAATATTTTATTTGTTTTCAGCACACCAAAATACATGGAAATTACATGAAAATAATCAAACAGCTTTTTAGTTGCAGACTTGTGTTATTAATATATTATAGACCTTTGCATTATGTTTTTATTTATAAAATTTACTTATTTAAACCACAATAATTAATTCCAATAACAAGTAACAATATTTGATTTCAAAATTATTATGATTTTGTAGTCAAATCACTAATATAATGTAAGTATTAGTGTATGTGTCTCATATCCCTGCGTGTAAAATGTATCCCCCAATTGTGTTGTGACCGCTTTGATTGAAGGATAAGGCGGTATACAAAAACTGTCTAAATAAATAAAAATAATATGAAATAAAATTATTTTTTCTACCTTTGTTGTCTGACCAATTTATTCTCTGATCATGCTGGTCCCGATCTGAGGCTTCTGCTTTCCTGTCTTCTCTTAGCTCTCTTTCTGTGATCTATGGTCCATCTGCTATTTCTTATCTCTTCTTTCGTTTTCTTCACTTCTTTCCATCAGCCTATTTCCAGTCCCAGTAACCCTCCCCAGTATCAGCCCCTTTCCAGTCCTCACTCCCAGTACCTTCCAATGTCAACTTGCATTCCCATGACTGCCACTGGTGTCCGTTTCCTTCCAGTCCCCCTCCTTCTCCACTGACCAGTCCCTTCTAGTACAAATACCATGGCAGCCCCTCTCAGATCCACTCCCTTCCAGTTCCATTCTCCCATCCCCTCGTATCAGCCCATTTGTAGCCTTAGCCCCCAGTTTTCTTCCAGGGCCAGCAGCTCTATCCTCCCCTCCCTACAATCAGCCCATTCCCAGTCGAAGCCCCCAATCAGCTCACTTCCAGTGCTAGTTCCTCCTCAACCCCATTACCAGTGCTAGCCTCCCCTAATCAGCCCAATACCAGTCCTACCCCCCCATCAGCTCATTACCAGTCCTAGCCTCCACTAATCAGCCCATTTCCAGTCATAGCCCCCGCCCCGATCAGCTCATTTCAAATGCTAGCCTCCCATCAGTCCATTACCAGTCCTACCCCACCCCATCAGACCATTACCACTCCCAGCCTCCTCTAATCAGCCCATTTCCAGTCCTAACCTCACCGATCAGCTCATTTCCAATGCTAGCCCCCCAACAGTCCATTACCAGTCCTACCCCCCTATCAGCCCATTACCAGTCCCAACCCCCACCACTTGATCAGTCCATTCCCAGTCCTAGCCTTCCCTAATCAACCCATTACCAGTCCTAGCCCCCCATCTGCCCATTACCAGTGCTAGCTCCCCCATCAGCCCATTATAATCCTAACCTGCACTGTCTGACCCCTCTGTCCAGCATTTATCCCCTGTCTATCCAGTATGTCCCCCTATCTCTCCCCTTTGTCCATGACAGCCCCCTTCCCTCCCTCCCTCCATGTCAGCCCCCCTCTGTCCATGTCAGCCCCCCTCCCTCCCTCCCTATCGCCTTGTCGCCTCTTAGTGCCCCTTTAACCCCTCTATCATCTAATGGACCAACTGACTCTCTCACAGATTTTTTGCTACGAATGTACTTGAAAAAGTCTTTATTTCGCGTTTTTGCTTCCACAGCAAGCTTCTTCTCAAATTCTCCCTTTGCCTACCTTATCAATGCCTTGCATTTGACTTGCCAGTGCTTGTGCTGTTTCCAGGTTTCGTCGTTTGGCTCTTTTTTCCATTTCCTGAAAGATGCTTTTTTGGCAACAGCCTCTCTGACCTCACCTTTAAACCATGCTGGCAGTTTTTTGGACTTCCTTCCACTTTTCTTAAAGCGTGGAATACAGCTGGTCTGGGCTTCCAAGATAGTATTCTTCAACAACACCCAAGCTTGATGTAAGTCTTTAACCTTTGCAACTACTCCTTTTAGTTTTTTCTTAACTTTTTTCCTCATTTTATCATAGTCTCCCTTTCGAAAGTTAAAAGGTAGCACTGTGGATTTCCTTACTATCCCTCCTCCACTAATAAAATCAAAGGCGATCATGCTATGATCACTATTGCCAAGTGGCCCCAACAACCTTATCTCTTGCACCAGATCTGATGTTCCACTAAGGACTACGTCTAATATGGCTTCCCCGCTGGTTGGTTCATGAACCAGCTGCTCCAAGAAGCAGTCATTTATTTCATCTAGGAACTTTATCTCCCTAGCATGTCCTTCCGTGACACTGACCGAGGACAGTAACTGAATTCAAAAAAGCATGGGACCAACACAGAGGATCTCTAAAGGTAAAAAGTGGACTGTTGTAGTTGTTGTTATGGAAGGACAGACTAGATAGGCCATGTGGTCTTTTTCTGTCATCATGTTTCTATGTTTCTATGACCCAGTCGATAACGGGGTAATTGAAATCACCCATTATTATTACTGCGCTGTAATTTTTGGTAGCTTCCTTGATTTCTTTGAGCATTTCATCATCCATGTGTTCATTCTGACCAGGCGGTCGATAGTACACCCCCACTTCCATCGCCTTCCCCTTTTTACATGGAATTTCAATCCATAGAGATTCTACAGCAAACTTTGTTTCCTGCAAAACTTTAATCCTTTCTGACTCAATGCCCTCGCTAACATAGTGCGCAACCCCTCCACCAATTTGATCAGTTCTATCATGACGATATAGTTTATACCAAGGTATCACAATGTCCCACTGGTTGTCCTCCTTCCACCATGTCTCTGATATTCCAATCATATCTAACTTTTCATTTAGTGCTATATATTCTAACTCTCCCATCTTATTTTTTAGACTTCTAGCATTTGCATGCAAGCATTTTAGAGATTGTATTTTATTCATATTAATTTGGCTATTGGTAGACATGGATAATTTGGGATCTTTAAGCTCTGTCTGCTCCATACTCGAGGGCATTTGGGCTACTTTACTCTTTTTTGGAACCTCTCTGCTTTTGATAGTATCCTTCAAGGATACATTCTTCCGAACCATCCACTCTTGGGCGACTGTCGGCTTTCCCCTATTATCTAGTTTAAAAGCTGCTCTATCTCCTTTTTAAAGGTTAATGCCAGCAGCCTGGTTCCATCCCGGTTAAGGTGAAGCCCATCCCTTCGGAAGAGCCCCTCCTTTCCACAGAATGTTCCCCAGTTCCTAACAAATCCAAAACCCTCATCTCTGCACCATTGTCTCATCCACGCATTGAGACTCCAGAGCTCTGCCTGCCTTTTGGGTCCTGCGCGTGGAACGGGAAGCATTTCGGAGAACGCTACCCTGGAAGTTCTGGATTTCAACTTCCTACCTAAAAGTCTAAATTTAGCCTTCAGAACCTCCCTACCACATTTTCCTATGTCATTGGTACCGACATGTACCAAGACAGCAGACTCCTCCCCAGCACTATCTAAGACCTTATCTAGGTTGCGCGTGAGGTCTGCTACCTTCCCACCAGGCAGGTATGTTACCAGGCGATCCTCATGTCCACCAGCCACCCAGCTATCTACATGCCTAATGATCAAATCACCAACTATAACGGCTGTCCTAACCCTTCCCTCATGGGCACATTGCCCTGGAGAAACTTCCTCAGTGCGAGAGGGTTTTACATCACCTGGAGGACAGGTCCTAGTTACAGGATCACTTCCTGCCACATCAGGGTGATGCGCTCCTGTCACGTGACCTCTCTCCTCCATGGCAACAGGGATGCTGCCAGACTGGAGGTGGGACTTCAGGACTATATCCCTGTAGGTCTCGTCTATATACCTCTCTGTCTTTCTTATGTTTTCCAAGTCTGCTACTCTAGCCTCTAGAGAATGGACTCATTCCCTGAGAGCAAACAGCTCCTTCCAACTAGTGCACACGTAAGACCTCTCACCAACTGGGAGAAAATCATACATGAGACACTCAATGCAAAAGACTGGAAAGCCCCCATCTCACTGCTGGACTGCTGTCTGCATCTTAGTTTTAAGTTTGTGTTTAGATCTTTAAGTTCTTTACTTACTAAGGGTTGCTATAGATATTTATACTAATAAAACTGTACCTAATACGTTTAATATACCTTGTTCACCTGAAGCTTAATTAATTAATCTCAGGTCCTTAGTGTATGACTGATTTGGGTAACGAGCTTCACCTGAAAGCACCTCCTGTCTTTTAAGATGTGTAAGTACCTATAAAGCTACGATTATCCCAGGGGTGGGTGGGTGTTGGGGAGGGAGGGAGGGAAATACCCTGTCTTGTGTTGCTGAGGTAATCTATATTCTGATTTGATTTAAATTATAGCTCTTTGCTGCTGCTAGGCTCTAACTTATTATGAAATTTAAACTACAAGCTCTCTGCTGGGTTCTAAATTTAACCAGAAAGCTCTCTTCTGTGTTTTAAATTTAAACTAAAAGTACTTTGCTGATGCTAGGCTCTAACTTATTATGAAATGTAAACTACAAGCTCTCTGCTGGGGTCTAAATTTAACCAGAAAGCTCTCTTCTGCCCCTCCTCCCCATGTCTGCCTCCTTCTTCTGCAGCCACGGCTCCCTGCCTCTTAGGGAACCGCGGCTGTGCCTGTGAAGCCGGTGCAGAGCCTTTCTGTCTCTAAATGGGCTCCGTGCAGCATTGTCCCGCCTCCAAAGGAAGTGGTAAACAACATGGCTCACGGGCCTGCAGTTAGTCACTTCTTCCCTGTCACCACTTTTGTGATGAGATACCACATCACCCCTTCTCCAGTCCCGAGGAACGTCTCCTGTTTCCAAGGATCTGTTGAAAACATCCTTTAATGGCCCTGCAAGAACCTCTCTGAGCTCTTTCAGTATCCTGGGATGTATCCCATCCAGTCCCATGGCCTTGTCCTCTTTCAGTTTATGACAAGTTACAGCAAGACTATGGCAATGAATGCATGAGTCGTACTCGAGTTTATGACAGGTACAAATGTTTTGAAGAGGGCCGCCAAAGTGTTGACTGTGATGAACATTCTGGAAGGTGGTCTATCAAATGCTAAAATAAAGATAAAGATAAAGATCCATGAACAGTAATGAAGACAAAGTTGAAGCAGTGCATGCCGCAATATGCTCAAATTGTCAATTGACTATCATGGGACTTGCTGAGGACATGGACATCAGTTTCAGGTCAGTACAGTCCATTCTTACTGTTGATTTGAGGATAAGACATGTGTCTACAAATTTTGTGCCGAAACTCCTGTTCCCTGACCAAAAAGATGATCGACTGTCTGCAGCCAGGGAGTTGTTGGAATAGGTTGAAAATGACTCAGATTTCATCAAAAAGATTATTGTTGAGGGACGGGATCCAAGATGACGCTCGAATAACAGCACTGGCTCGAGGCATTTCTTTTTCCTCCTTCGCTGTCGGCTGTTCGCAAGCCCAATAATGGGTAAGCGCAAGGTGAAGGGGAAGGCTGGACTCCAGGGCAGCTCCCAGTCTCAACTGCTAAGGCAGACGACGTTGGAAGATTTTTGCGTCGTAGCCAGATCTTCAAAGCCTACCGCCTTGAATCAGTTTCCAGCATCACGGATGAACAGCAGTGATGGGGCTTCTTTCAGACTGATTGCCCGCAGCCCACCGCCTATGCCCGAAAGTAGTTGGTCGCAGGATGTTCAGGAGACCTCCATACTGATGTGGATGGAAGGGCCATCCTCGCTGGAGGTTCACCTGCGGCAATTTCCTCCTCCTTGGAAGAAGGAGCGGCTCCTGGTGTGAGGGCTGTGAAGCAGACCATGAGTGATATTGCATGGGGAGGGGGAGATGCACCTCCGGGAATTTTTCAACTTCGGCATCAGGTGGGAGCGGTCACTTTGGAGTCTCTCTGGGAGGCCATGCAGAGTCGTATCTCCTCTCTTCAAATTTTTTCATCATGTTTTATGAGGGATTTTTTCTATTGTGTCTCAGAGTGTGAATGAGCACTCGCAAATGCTGGGCATTTTGGTTAATAGGAGTGATGTGCTGGAGCCAAAGGTTAAAGAACTTCAAACTTTGGGAGAATCTTTGGTGAAGGATAGCGGTTTAACACATCAGAGACTGGAATATCTGGACAATCAAGCCCGAAGTAATAATCTCCATTTTTTGAACTTCCCAAGGTCCCTCTTAGTGACCCGAGTGGATATGGTTAAGAAGTATTTGACTGAAGTTCAGGGGATGGCAGGTGAGCTACCTCCACCCCTGGTGAGGGCCCAATACCTCTTTGTAAGAGGGGGTCCTCAAGCTAGAGTGGGTGAGAACTCTGAGGGGCTGAATCTTATGGCCTTTCTTGAATCCTCCTTGGAAGTTGCCATTCAAAGAACCACACTTATTGCCACTTTTGCGCTTGAATTTGACCATAACTCTGTGTTACGTTTGTATTTTTGTAACATTGATAAACTATTTTATGGTTCAAAAGTACATATATTTCCTGATTTGTCTAGATTTAAGCAGAAGAGGCGACAAGGATTTTTGTTGCTCTGACCGAGGGTTTTGTCCCCTGGTCTTACTTTTGTATTGGAATTTCCTTGTATCTGTTTTGTTAATTTTGAGGGTAAAACTTTTGTGTTTTATGAATCATGCCAGCTTAATGATTTTCTGATAGCTAGGGAGGGTGCTAAGGAGTAGCTGGTATCTCAGTGTTACACTGTGATTTGTTGGGGGTGGGAATTTGGAAGATGATGTTGCCTGTAATTTGATTTGAATTATTTCCTATTCCTTTTTCATCTCTTGGATCCCAATTTCCTTATTTTGTGGTCTAAAGAGATATATTGTTAATGTATGTTTTCATTGTTTTTTCTTGTTGATTAGTTTATTTCCTAATTTCTTCACTCAATTGTGATTTTTTTTGAGTGAATTTGTAAAATTGATAAATATATAATTTTAAAAAAAGGTTATTGCTGGTGATGAATCATGGATTTATGGTTATAGCCAGGAAACTAAGTCTCACTCCTCACAATGGAAGACTCCAAACTGTCCCAGACCCAAGAAAGCCTGTCAGGTAAGGAGCAATGTCATGCTGACAGTTTTCTTTGATTACCAGGATATTGTTCTGACTCATTTGAGAGATGCAGTTTGTCGTAATGCACAGGAATAGTGAATGATTGCTTCATCACAATAACGCCCCAGCTCACGCATCACATCTTGCCAGCAGTTCTTGGCCAAACACCAAATCGAGCAAATCTGTCAGCAGCCGTACTCACCTGACCTCATACCCTGTGACTTTTTCTTATTTACAAAACTGAAATTACCACTGAAAGGAAGGAGATTCGATGACTTGGAGACCATAAAGCAAAATTCGACAGCAGCTTCACAGTATAATGAAAGAGACATTTCAAACTTGTTTCCAGCAGTAGCAGAAGTGCTGGAGGAAGTGTGTTTTATCAGAAAGGGACTACTTTGAAGGAGACTGCGTGCAATAACTGTCAGTGTAATATAGTTGTGGTCAACATTATTGGCACCCTTGCATTTTAGGCATGTTGTGTACAACATCTTGAGAAATAATTGGAAATGTTCTAAATGTATGTCATCATAATATTTTAATAGTATGTTCAAAGCTATACAACAACAAAAAAAGATGTGTGTACAACTTAGATGTAATAATTTCTGAGAGAAAAACAAAATATGACCTGGACAGGACTAATGGCACCCTTCACTAATATTTTGGCTGCACAACCTTGGCAGTGATGACAGCCTCCAAACAATTCTTGTAGTCATCTATAAGTTTTGTGCATCTGTCTGCTGGTAGTTTCTCTCACTCTTCAACTGCTATTTGTTCCAGCTCATGAATGTTTCCAGGATTCCTTTTACCAATGGCAGATTTCAGCTCTTTCCAAAGGTTCTCAATTGGGTTGAGATCAGGACTCATTACTGGCCAGTGTAAAACAGTCCATTTGTTCCTTTATAACCATTCTTTTGTACTTTCAGATGTATGCTTTGGGTCATTATCCTGCTGGAGGACTCATGACCTTCAACCCATATCTAGCTTTCTGACACTAGGTAGCATATTTTGCTCCAAAATACCTTGGTAGTCCTCTGACTTAATGATTCCTTTAATATGTTCCAGACCTTCAGGTCCTGAGGCAGCAAAACAGCCCCACAACATTATGGAACCTCCACCATATTTAAATGTAGGAACATGTGTTTTTTCCTTATAAGCATCACATGTAAATATATCGCTGGTCTGCATTGCCAAAGAGCTTAAGTTTATTTTCATCTGTCCACAGAACATTTTCCCAGAAGGACTGTGGTTTCTTAAGGTGGGTTTGGGCAAAAATGTCTGTCTTTGAATAGTGGTATCCTCCTTGGCCTTCGTACATTAAGTCCTTCTTTGTTTAGTGCATGGTATATGGTGCTGGTTGAAACCACCATTCAAGATTGTTCCAGGTCAACCTTAAGCTCTTTGGAAGTTGTATGTGGTGTTTTTCCAACAGTTCGCACTAACCTTCAAAGACTTCTTGGATTAATTTTCCTCTTCCTGCCATGTCCTGGTGGAGGTTCTTGACAGTTCCAATGTGAACTGTAGATACAGGAATCCCAAGGCCTTTGGAGATGGCCTTGTACCCCTTTGAAGTTTGATGTTTGATGATAATGGCTTTTCTGACAATCTCAGGCAGCTCTCTTGCCTTCACCATTGTGAAAATGGAACAGGGAGTGAATGTGGCCATTTTAAACATTAGAGCTATCATTCATTCATTGATTCAAGTCATGTGAGTACTGACAATTGATCACAAAGTGTGTCAAATTTTACTACAATGGGAATGTGACTCTTCTATTTAAACAGATTTTAATTGTTTATAAGGGTGCCAATATCATGTTCTGGCAATGTCCCAGTTTTTATACTATTTCCTTTTTTAATTGGTCTTATTTTATTTGATTCTTTTATGTGTCAAATATGTATGCATATATAGTACAAAACCATTTCACTGGCTACTTTTTTAGGAGATATTGGACATTAAGGGATTGAACTACAAAGGTGCCAATAATGTTTACCACAACTGTACTTCTTATGTTATTGTACAAGTCTCAATACTTTTTGATTGCACCTTGTATCTCACCCAGTGACAGGGATGTCGCCTTTCGCAAGTACTTTCATTTTCTGAATGTGCAGGTAGCTTTTGATGCTCACAGAATCTTTCTCAATGTGGTGGTTAGGTTACCAGGATCTACCCATGATTTGTATATCCTGCATCATTCTGCTATACTTTAGTCATTTGAAGAGGGAAGGTATGGTGAATGTTGGCTGCTGGGGAGGTACCTGTTGGCCTATTTTTCTTTTTAAGTGTCATCAAGTAACTGCTGACTCTTGGTGACCCAGCAACCCCTGGGTTTTCTTGGCAACATATGATTGGAAGTAGATTGTCAGGCCTTTTCTCCCAAGGCAATGGAGGGTAAAGTGACTTGCCCAAGGCCACAAGGAATGAAACCCAGATCACTTCGGTTGAAGGCTGTTGCTCTAACCACTAGGCTACTCCTCCACCATCAGCCTATGAATCTCATAATTTCTAACCTGTAGGCCTGATGTTGCTATTGATAGTGATCCCTTACTGTTATAGTTTAGCTGGCCTTTTAAAGCACCTTCTCTCTCATTAGCCTTCCTAAACCAAAAGTCCCCTCCCATGGCCTCAGGCACAGTATAGGGCCCTTAGCAAAGAAACAATTATAAAACTGCAAAAGACTAATTTGAAAGATATAATAAAACTGCTGAGTTGTAGGCTGAGGAGGTTCCTAGTGGCCTTTAACATCCGGTGTCCATTGAAGCATCTTTTTATACTGTAGTTTTCCCAACACTACCATACAGCCGAGTCCCAAATAATGACATTTCCAATTGGCTCTTGGGGGAAGGCAAAATCCCAAAGTACCACAGGGACGTAGCAGTGCTGATCATCTATTACATCATCTTTCTGGAACAGGCACCAACCAATACTACAACATAAGGTCTTTGTCCTTGACGTGAGACATTTCAAAAGTTCCCTGGGGCAGGCATACTACAATGCAGTTATGGCTGTTAATGGTCCTTTTGCTGTGAAATTAATGCATATGACATGTGCTTTTAAACCACCAAGGGTACAAATGGTTTTCATTCTCCCTCGCATTACCTGTGAACAGGGAATTTCTAGAAATCAGTGCTGCGCTAGTTCTGCCACATGAATATTATCCCAGATCCACTACAGACCGAAACACTATATTATTTTAGAAGCCCTGTTTGCAATTTAAATGTGTATAATCAGTCATATACACATGTATATTGCAGCCACATGTAAATCGCCATTTAAGAAAGACTCCAATTTAACGCTGATAGCCATCTACAACAAAAGTGCTTGAGGGTGTGTTGGGGGCATGGACTGGGCAGAGCAAAAATCCACATATCCACATGTGCATTCCCCGTTTCATATAGGGAATGCATGTAGAAGCCCAAAATTGCCATGCTCGAATGGACACCTACTCCCTGGCATGAATAGGTTTTTGAAAAGTTCTCATTTCGGCCACCCCTTAATAGGAGGGAAGGAATGATTAAGAAGGATGACCCCTTTAATGACCCCAATGTTTCCTTCCCCTGAAAATTTAAATGAGGTAAAAATAGAGGCTTCTGGAGGTGACCAAGAGCAACTGCACACCTATGTTTGCAAAATGACTCAGATATACAGGGCTGACATTTACACATGCATGTTTTGAAATGAAGGCACTTACACATGGAAGTTACCAGGTTTCCTCCGTCGATTTTTCCCACATGTACGTTTGTGAAATGGCTCTTCCAGCTCCATGTGGATATCAACCCCTGTGCATTACCACACTTCCTGCTGACAATGGTCTTGCCCACAGCCACTCCTTGTGCCTTGGGCAAGTCACTTAACCCTCCATTGCCTCAGAAAAATCCAAGTTATCAATATCCCTGTTTAATCTACATTACCAAATTTAAGTTACAATGTAAACTTCTTTGACTGAAATGATAAAACGGTATAAAAAACTGCTAAATAAATAAATTCTGAGGGGCGGAGATATGTCAGTTTTACATGGGCTTCACACGTGCACCCTCTCACTTCTAAGGTTGACAGATTTGCAGACATTTTAACTTCCACGTCCCTCCTCCCACATAAATCGCCTTTCTAAAATGTGCCTTCAAAGCTGATCTGGTTGATATGGAGGCCATTGAACCAGAACCCTACCAAAGGCTGAGCAAGCAGTGTGACTGCACAGGGTACAAGTACAGAAAGGGCACCAACTTCATCACTGGGCTTACAGAAAGCCTGAGAGCGAGTTCTCTCAGGCAGCTGGGGAGGGAGTTGGCACTAGGTTCATGAGTCACACAAGGCACATTTCTAGCTTGGTACAGTCCTGCTCTGAACAAGCACAAATGTTAAAAGAGCTGCTGAAAACTTTGCACAGAATGCAAACACAGTTAAACAGCTTGCATAAGGCAGAGGAATTCACCACATTCCATTGTCGCCAATGTCCCAGAACTGCCTTTCTTACAATCCTCTATACAGCAGATTCCCAAGATATTCTGCCAGAAGTAGTTGATAGAAATAATGTAACTGCCTCAGCAAGACTCAGCTGTTGTCAGGTTTCCCCTAACACTCCAGCAGTCACTTTTCAATTTATATTTGATACTCCCTCTTGCAAACAGCAGCTGTCCCAACAGTGGGAGAGGTTAAAACATCACCACCCTGTATCATAATTATTAATACAGTAGTTGGTTACCCTGGAGGTAGGAGTGGGAATTTGGTGCACGAATATTAAAATGTAAATTATTCAACTTAAACAAAGCTATCAGAATCATCTCATATGTTTGGGACAGAAACTTCTGAAACTTCTGCCATGTAGAACATAACTTCCAAAGACGCAGAAACTATCCTGTGGGGATATCATCCCAAATATGTTGTGGATGAAAATTATGATAATCAAGTCAACTATTCCGATCCCTCTCTTTAAAAAAAATTGACGTGGAAAAAACATTCTCTAAAAAATGGGCCACATTCTGAGACACTTCTGGAGTAAATTTCAAATGATCATCCTGTAAATTCAAACCCCCCACAAACTCATACAACTCAATTTTCGAACCCTGCCAGATAAAAAATATGTCGTCAATATATCGTCCCCATTTGGCTATCCATGGCCAATATTGATAAGTATGCACCACCTGTTCCTCAGAATTGTATACATATTTATTTAGCTGCATTTATATCCCGCTTTTCACCGGGTCAAAGCGGTTGGGGGATACATTTAACACGAGGGGATATGAGACACATACACTAATACTTACAGGGAACATGGGCAATGGAGGGTTAAGTGGCTTGCCCAAGACCACAAGGAGCGCCTGCGGGACTAGAAACCCCAGTCCTTCCGGCCCAAGGTTGCTGTCCTCTAGTGGGATATGAACCACCGACCTTCCGGCCTGTAGTACCTTGCCCCAACCACTAGGCCACTCCTCCCTGCATATAACACGTTACCAATGGAGCCACCATGGCTCCCATGGCTACACCCTCTGTTTGATGGTAAAATGATCCCTTGAACTCAAAATAATTCCTTTGTAATAGAAGTTCCAATAATCGACGGCAAAACCACATCTGTATGCCTGAATAATTCAAAGTATTTAAATAACATAAGGATACCTCAACTGCCTCCATTTGTGGAAGAGGACAAAACGGAGATTCAAGGATAGAGATGATGGAGGAAACAAAGTAAAAAGGCTCAAAAAATAAGGAAAGGCCCAAGTAATAATCAAAATTCAAAAGCCCTCCAGTGACAAGGCAGCATAAGAGTATGCAAAATTGTCAGAGCCATTAACTAGATAGGGGAACATATCCACTCACTAACTAATCAGCTCCATTTTAATTATTGTTATTGAATCAAAGAAGAAACAACTATTTTATCTTATTTATTTACATTCTCTTATATACTGTGCTATTCTGCATCAGTGTGGTTTACATTGAACAAACTGAAATTATATTGAACAGGGCATTATAACTTGGAGATAACTATTTTACAGGGAACATGGACTATGGAGAGTTAAGTGGCTTGCCCAAGACCACAAGGAGCACCTGTGGGACTAGAAACCCCAGTCCTTCTGGCCCAAGATTGCTGTCCTCTAGTGGGATTTGAACCCCTGTCCTTCTGGCCTGAAGTACCTTGCCCCAACCACTAGGCCACTCCTCCACTCCACTCCAACCTTACATTTTTCATTTTTCAATATTGGTAAAAATTAATGCACTTATCTCAAGAGCGCAATTCCAAAGGAGACAGGAAGCCCCCGTACACATGATGTGACACGTTTCGAGTCTAATCATCCTTTACTCTGCTTCAGGTTTTTTGAGAAACTTCCCAAGAGAATGAAAATTGCAAGGAGCAGTGCTGTAGAAGAAACACAGTCTCTCTCCTTCCTCTGCTCCGTTTCTTCCTATCCTTTTCTCCCTCTATACCTATTGCTTAAGATCCCTTCTCCATATCCCCCTTCTGAGATCCATTCTCCCTCTGTTGAGATTTCCTCTTCCCCATCCTTCAGATCCCTTCTTCCACTGTCCTCTGTCCCCCCACCTTCTCTCTTCCTAGCACTAATAACTAAGTTCCCTTTTTCCTCCATACAGGATCAAATAAAGTAACTGGGCACCTAAATGCTAGAAATTACATTTTCAGTAATATAGAAAAAAAAAACCCTCCATAGTTTACTATGGGGGTTATTCTGTGCTACGAACAGCGGGGATGGACGGCCCGATGGGATGTCCATCCCTGCTATTCGTACCAGCTCCTGCCCTCGACTAACTTCCCCGCCGGTTGTGAAGGGAAGTTAGACGGGGGCGGGGAAAGGGCAGAGTCTGGGCGGTCAGTGGACGGTTGCCAGCCCAGGACATACAGGGCCGATTCTAATGTTGGCCCTGTACATCCAGGGCCGACAAAATGTCTGGGGAAGTTATTCCACCTCCAAGATGGAATAACTTCCCTGGATGTGAATTTCTGAACAGCCCGGGGCACGAATGGGGCAGGGGGGCCAGGGTTTATTCCCCGCAGCCTGACCCTGGCTATAGGAGGCCAGATCGGGGGTCGGGCTGCCTTGGAATAAACCCCTTTTTCAAGCGGCCGGCACTGTGGCTCTTGAATTAATCCACGGTGCCATGGCAACATGACGCCGTGGTTCTGCGGCTCCATTGAAAAACCTTGACTGAGTTAGCCAGGGGCAGTCCTGCACGTGCAGGCTGGACTGAATTGCAGTCCCGGCCTGCACGTGTACGACTGTTTGCGATTCTGATCCCGCAGGGCTAGACATGCCCCGCAGAATCAGAATCACAATCCCCTCTGTGTATCCGGTTCAGACCGGATGCACAGATGAGATCTACATGCAGGATGGAATCAGGTCCTATGCAAATATATGTAAATTTATCAACATGTGCCACATAATTGCCACAAATTTTAAAAACCTCCTACAGAATTTGTAATGTTTGCCGCAGAGTCTCGATGAATTTCTCGCAGGAAAATGGGAGCCATGATTTTTGCTAAAATTTCTGACCAGAAATTGTCTGTCTGATTCATGGGTTGGTGCACAATGCCTAACTTGTTTACATTCACTACTTGTCTTGACAAGTGCTCTTTGGCCCTTCTCTCTCTTCCTGGATCCTCAGTGTGTTGTCCTTTCTTTTCTGCAAACCTTCTACCTGACATTAAAGATATCAAAAATAAAGACCACCTGCACTACCATCTTCTCCCTTCCTGATCAGCACCACCGAAAAGGAGTGGGTAGATGAGCTCCGCCATGCCAGGACCAATCAGGAAGCTGCCTCCAGCTTTAAAACACTGGCGAGCACACCACAAGGCACTATCTTCTCCCTTCCTGATCAATGCCGCCAAAAAGTAGCGGGTAGATGAGCTCCTCCCGCTCCTCCACACCGGGACCAATCAGGAAGCCGCCTCCAGCTTTAAAACACCAACACAATCTGGCGCACCCGCACCTAGTGGACCCGTGACTGGTGGACCAGGCCAAAGGGTCAAGTCAAAGGGCCTTTTGGCGTGGCCCTTAGATGTGAACCGAGACCTGCTCATACAGCTGCGCTACAAGGTATATACAACCCTAAAGAAGAAACAAACTATCGACAAAACCTTCACCCATCTGCCAACAATAGTCTGCTAAGCACAGATAACATCCGAAGGAAGGATCATTAGTAATTAAATGCATCCAACAGCAAAGATGCTTTGCAGCCCATGATCAACAACAAGACTCACGACCAATAAGTAACATGATCCTAGCAAAAACTGTACTCAAGCTGACTCTCATTTCCAGCCATTGTAAGTACTTAATGCACCGGCTAACATTATAAATATATTTGTATTCACCATCCATGCTTTAAACCTCATACCACAAGAATCCCAGCTAGGTCATTAATGTTATCAATATATATTAATCTGTCATAGTATACCAACATCCAGATCTATCAACACTTTCCCTTCTTCCATATTTCTCATTGTACTCCTATCTACAATACTACAATCATGCACAACAAACTCTCTCTCGGATAAAATATACCATAGTCATCACCCTTTGCATCATAATACAAAACCATGCCATCCAGCAATCACAACATCACTTTATACCAATAATCTACAGCCCTAATAGACATATCTCTACACACATAGGTTACAGACCCACTCTTGGGCATAAACACAACCCAAGCAGACTTATCAACATCCAACTAAAAACAAGCTCCATACCTTCAAATGCAACTAAATCAAACTAAAGAAAAAATATAACATGCTGCCTCTCGAATGCACGTTCCATAAGGAATAAGATACCTATATTCCATGATATTTTAACTGATAATAACCCTGACCTAGTCTGCATAACTGAAACATGACTTTCAGAATCAGACTCAGTATTACTCAACCAACTTAAAGCCTCTGGTTACGATATATTCCATTCCCCCAGACCTACAAAAAGACAGGAAGGTGTACTCATCATCATAAAGGATGAACTGAAAGCAACCCTCCTCACTTCAAACATGGATGATTTAGACATCCTCATGATTAAAAGTAACAATATATCCTTCTATTTTATAGACCACCAATTCAAAACCTGGCAATCTAGATATTTTGAATGAAATATGCTCTTCTACTAGCAAAAGTCCGCTAGTACTTTTAGATGATTTTAACCTAACCTCACTACAACACAATCATGTTACTACATTTCTAAATTCCATAGCCGATATGGACTACCATCAACTAATAAACGTCCCCACTCACAGTAAACTCCCCCCCCCCCCATCTACCATGCTTCAGATACAGCCAGTCCCCTGGTCGGACCATCACGTAATGAAATTTCATCTTCCAACCTCTAACCACATACACACAGCTCCCACATGTGACTTGCCACCCAAAAGGTATAAGAGATTTGAAAAAGATAGTTTCATAAAACAAACCCTCCAATATCTAAACCCAGACCCAAATAATATAGATGAAGCTATAACCAACTGGAATGATACAATATGTAACACAGCCACCAATACAACACCTCATTTAACTAATACTAGAAAGCAAAACGCAGCATGGTACAATCAAGAGCTAAAGGACAAAGAACTCACTGTGTAAAACTGAGCGCAAATGGAGGTACGCAAAATCCCCTGTCCTATGATTGCAATACATGACCACACGCCAATACTACAAAAACACGGTCAACAACAAGAAGAAAGAGTATTACTCTAATATTCTCTCAAAATCACTCAACCGCTCCAGGGAGCTGTTTGAAATTGTAAAGAATCTTACACATAACACCGCAAATAATGACTCAAAAAAAACATACTATCGATCCACAAATCTTGGCCAGTTACTATAAAGAAAAATTAAAGCATCAACTGGTAGACACAACTTCCTTACCTAAAACAAATTCCCCATCTAATTACTGCTGGTCAACATGCTCTAAAACTGGGAAAGATACACTCAGTAATATCATTACCAAAATTAGCACAACATCCAGCCTTGATCCATGCCCGGTCAGCTGAATAAAGGTCACAATTCCCCATTACAAGAAGATCACATGCCTCCACCCCTGAAACATGCAATAATCCCCCTCATCCTAAAAAGTAACTCACTGGATAAAAACAACCCAACAGCATATAGACCGATTTCAAGCCTTCCATTTAAGGCTAAACTGATTGAAAAAATAGTTCAAATTCAGCATCAAGACCACATTGATACCCATGCACCTCTTGACAATCACCAATATGGTTTCTGACCCCACCATGGTGTAGAAACACTACTAATTACTCTATCTGACAATTTGATACCTGGCATAGACAACTCCAAACATGCATTTATCCTCATATTTTTAGACATCACTGCAGCATTCAACAGCATAAACCATTCCATTATGCTCACTAGACTACAGCAAATAGGAGCTAAAGGTACAGTGCTCCAATGGTTTCAAACTTATCTCTCTGACATAACACAACAGGTTAGATCCAGACTATATACATCTAAATGTTATAACCAAGAAAAAGGACTACATCAGGGATCTGCTTTATCTGCCCTCCTTTTCAACATCTACTTACAGTCTTATGATCTTTAAAAAATTTCAAAGTAAACTATCACATATACGCAGACGATATAATGTTATATCTATTGTTCAACATCTCCAATCCCATCCTGAACCAAATTACAGACTATTTCACAGAAGCAGTACATTGGCTTTTTAAAAGCCCATAATTTTCTGATCAACTGCAGAAAAACCGAGGCCCTCTACATTACTAGAAAACAACATTTCACCCTGCCGAATACCATCCAAATCAACGAGACTGACATTTCAGTAAAGAATGAAATAAAATACCTCGGGGTCACCTTAGACCAAACTCTCTCCATGTCCACTCACATAAAACAACAAGAAAAAATTACTACAAACTCAAAATAATAAAACAACTTCACTCTTTCTACCCATCCAAGACTTTAGATCCGCCCTACAAACAATCATCACACCCCACTTTGACTTCTGTAATAGTGTTCTTCAAGGCTTATCAAAACAGACCCTAAAACCACTCCAAATGGCACAACATGTGGCAGGGGAATAGCAGGTAATACAAGCTTATCAAAACATATCACACCCATTTTTCAAAAACTATACTATCTCATAATCCAGAGCCACATACATTATAAAATATTAATGATTACATTTAAGATCCTTAAAGAAATAGCCCCATCACACCTCACCATTCTAACCTGTATGGAAATAGAGCCTCGATCTAAAAGAG
Organism: Ichthyophis bannanicus; assembly: GCA_033557465.1. Taxonomy (NCBI): domain Eukaryota; kingdom Metazoa; phylum Chordata; class Amphibia; order Gymnophiona; family Ichthyophiidae; genus Ichthyophis; species Ichthyophis bannanicus. The sequence goes on from CM066032.1 coordinate 295,521,145, forward strand.
GATGCAATAAAAACAAATCCATTCCCTCTGACCACCAAAAATCAGTCAAAGACACAAATAGCACAGCTTTCTCACATTTTTCTCCCACCCTCTGGAACTCCCTCCCAAACGAATTAAGAGAAATCAATGACCTCGCTGCTTTTTGTAAAAAACTAAAAACACACCTATTCAAATTACATTTTGAAACCTGCGAGACTCCCCCATGCTGACATCACCTAACCATTCATAATAAAGGAACTAACCTCTCAAATACAATCCCACACCCCCAAATCAAACCCTTTATTCCCCCTTCACCTGAAGTGTATGCACACACATCAGGACATCCCCAGGATTAAAACACTGATCCCAATGGCATTGACAAATATACAAATGGGAATGGAGTAGATGCCACACCATTCACAAAAGATGATGTATTAAAACAGCTTGCAAAACTGAAAGTGGACAAGGCTATGGGACCAGATGGGATTTATCCCAGGATACTGAAGAGCTCAGTGAGGTTCTTGCAGGGCCATTAAAGGATGTTTTTAATAGACCCTTGGAGGCAGGAGATGTTCCACAGGACTGGAGAAGGGCTGATGTACCTCTTCACAAAAGTGGTAATTGGAAAGAAGTGACAAACTTGAGTCTTGAAGGACTAGAAAGGGGGGCTGTTACTTCTGGAGAGAAATCTGAAATTGTGAGTATATACTTCTGGGAATTTTTCTGAAAGGAATTTTTTTTTCTTTTAAAGCTAATTAATCTGTGAACCCACTATTTTTTTGTTAAATCAGTCAGGGCCTAGTAGCAACAGTTTAAGATTCAATTTAAAACACAGAAGAGAACTTTCTGGTTAGCTTTCATACCCAGTAGACAGCTGTAGTTTAAATTTCATAGTCACTCAGGGCCTAGCATCAGCAAAGTACTTTTAGTTTCAAATTGAAACACAGAAGAAAGCTTTCTGGTTAAATTTAGAATCCAGCAGAGAGCTTGTAGTTTAAATTTCTTAATAGGTTAGAGCCTAGTAGCAGCAAAGAGCTATAATTTAAATCAAATCAGAATATAGCTTACCTCAGTGGCACAGGACAAGGTACTGTGTAGCAGCCCTTTTTTAATAAGTGTTATATCCCTCCCTCCCTCCCCACACCCATCCTCCCCTGGGATAATCACAGCTTTATAGGTACTTGCACAACTTAAAAGACAGGAGGTGCTCTCAGGTGAAGCTCATTACCCAAATCAGTCATACACTAAGGACCTGAGATTAATTAAGCTTCAGGTGAACAAGGTATATTAAACTTCTTAGGTACAGTTTTAGTGGTATAAATATACATAGCACCCTTTAGTACATAAAGAACTTAAAGATCTAAACACAAACTTAAAACTAAGATGCAGACAGCAGTCCTACAGCGGGATGTGGGCTTTCCAGTCTTTTGCATTGAGTGTCACATGTATGATTTTCTCCCAGCTGGTGAGAGGTCTTACGTGTGCTCTAGGTGCAAGGAGCTCTCTGCTCTCAGGGAACGAGTCCGTTCTCTAGAGGCTAGAGTAGCAGACTTGGAAAACATAAGACAGACAGAGAGGTACATAGACGAGACCTACAGGGATATAGTCCTGAAGTCCCACCTCCAGTCTGGCAGCATCCCTGTTGCCAGGGAGGAGAGAGGTCACGTGACAGGAGAGCATCACCCTGGTGTGGCAGGAAGTGATCCTGTAACTAGGACCTGTCCTCCAGGTGATGTAAACCCCTCTCGCACCGAGGAGGTTTCTCCAGGGCCAAGTGCCCATGAGGGAAGGGTTAGGACAGCAGTTATAGTTGGTGATTCGATCATTAGGCATGTAGATAGCTGGGTGGCTGGTGGACGTGAGGATCGCCTGGTAGCATGCCTGCCTGGTGCGAAGGTAGCGGACCTCACACGCCACCTAGATAAGGTCTTAGATAGTGCTGGGGAGGAGTCTGCTGTCTTGGTACATGTCGGTACCAATGACATAGGAAAATGTGGTAGGGAGGTTCTGGAAGCTAAATTTAGGCTTTTAGGTAGGAAGTTGAAATCCAGAACTTCCAGGGTAGCGTTCTCCGAAATGCTTCCCGTTCCACGCGCAGGACCCAAAAGGCAGGCAGAGTTCCGGAGTCTCAATGCGTGGATGAGACAATGGTGCAGAGATGAGGGGTTCGGATTTGTTAGGAACTGGGGAACATTCTGGGGAAAGGAGGGGCTCTTCCGAAGGGATGGGCTTCACCTTAACCGGGATGGAACCAGGCTGCTGGCATTAACCTTTAAAAAGGAGATAGAGCAGCTTTTAAACTAGATAATAGGGGAAAGCCGACAGTCGCCCAAGAGCGCATGGTTCGGAAGAATGTATCCTTGAAGGATACTACAAAAAGCAGAGAGGTTCCAAAAAAGAGTAAAGTAGCCCAAATGCCCTCGAGTATGGAGCAGACAGAACTTAAAGATCCCAAATTACCCATGTCTACCAATAGCCAAATTAATATGAATAAAATACAGTCTCTAAAATGCTTGTATGCAAATGCTAGAAGTCTACAAAACAAGATGGGAGAGTTAGAATATATAGCACTAAATGAGAGGTTAGATATGATTGGAATATCAGAGACATGGTGGAAGGAGGACAACCAGTGGGACACTGTGATACCTGGGTACAAACTATATCGTAATGATAGAGTTGACCAAATTGGTGGAGGGGTTGCGCTCTATGTTAGAGAGGGCATTGAGTCAGAAAGGATTAAAGTTTTGCAAGAAACAAAATTTGCTGTAGAATCTCTATGGATTGAAATTCCATGTAAAAAGGGGAAGGCGATGGCAGTGGGGGTGTACTATCATCCGCCTGGCCAGAATGAACAAATGGATGATGAAATGCTCAAAGAAATCAAGGAAGCTAGCAAAAGTTACAGTGCAGTAATAATAATGGGTGATTTCAATTACCCCGGCATCGACTGGGTCAGTGTCACAACAGGACATGCTAGGGAGATAAAGTTCCTAGATGAAATAAATGACTGCTTCTTGGAGCAGCTGGTTCATGAACCAACCAGAGGGGAAGCAATATTAGACCTAGTCCTTAGTGGAACACCAGATGTAGTGCAAGAGATAAGGGTGTTGGGGCCACTTGGCAATAGTGATCGTAGCATGATCGCCTTTGATTTAATTAGTGGAGGAGGGATAGTAAGGAAATCCACAGTACTACCCTTTAACTTTCGAAAGGGAGACTATGATAAAATGAGGAAAACAGTTAAGAAAAAACTAAAAGGAGCAGTTGCAAAGGTTAAAGACGTACATCAAGCTTGGGTGTTGAAAAATACTATCTTGGAAGCCCAGACCAGCTGTATTACACGCTTTAAGAAAAGTGGAAGGGAGTCCAAAAAACTGCCAGCATGGTTTAAAGGTGAGGTCAGAGAGGCTGTTGTTGCCAAAAAAGCATCTTTCAGGAAATGGAAAAAAGAGCCAAACGATGAAACCTGGAAACAGCACAAGCACTGGCAAGTCAAATGCAAGGCATTGATAAGGCAGGCAAAGAGAGAATTTGAGAAGAAGCTTGCTGCGGAAGCAAAAATGCGAAATAAAGACCTTTTCAAGTACATTCATAGCAAAAAACCTGTGAGAGAGTCAGTTGGTCCATTAGATGATAAAGGGGTTAAAGGAGCACTAAGAGGCGACAAGGCGATAGCGGAAAGACTGAATGAATTCTTTGCTTCGGCCTTTACTGAGGAAGATGTAGGGATGTTACCCATGACTGAAGTGGTATTTAAAGGTGTGGAAGAATTGAAGGAAATATCGATACATCGGGAAGATGTCTTACAACTATTAGATAAATTGAAGATTAGCAAATCACCTGGGCCGGATGGTATACATCCAAGGGTGTTGAAAGAACTGAAATTTGAGATTGCAGACCTGCTATCAGTAATCTGTGAACTATCATTAAAATCATCTCTAATACCTGAGGATTGGAGGATCGCCAATGTAACACCAATTTTTAAAAAGGGTTCGAGGGGTGATCCGGGAAACTACAGACCAGTGAGCCTGACATCAGTACCGGGAAAAATGGTAGAAACCATCATAAAGAATAAAATTACTCAGCATGTAGATAGTCACGACCTAATGGGAGACAGCCAACATGGCTTTAGACAAGGAAGATCTTGTCTTATTAATCTGTTATGTTTTTTTGAAGGAGTGAATAAACAGGTGGACAAAGGTGAGTCGGTTGATATTGTGTATCTGGACTTTCAGAAAGCCTTTGACAAAGTCCCTCATGAGAGACTTTTGGCAAAACTAAAGAGTCATGGGATAGGAGGCAGTGTACTACTGTGGATCAGGAACTGGTTAAAAGATAGAAAGCAGAGGGAAGTGCTAAATGGCCAATTTTCCCAATGGAGAAAGGTGAATAGTGGTGTACCCCAGGGATCTGTGCTGGGTCCGCTGCTTTTTGACATATTCATAAATGACCTGGAAAGTGGAATAACAAGTGAGGTTATCAAATTTGCAGATGACACAAAACTATTTAAAGTTGTTAAAACCCAGGAGGATTGTGGAAAATTGCAAGAGGATCTTGATAAATTGGAAGACTGGGCATCAAAATGGCAGATGAAATTTAATGTGGAGAAGTGCAAGGTTATACACCTAGGGAAGAACAACCCAAACTATGATTACACGATGCAAGGTTCCACATTAGGAACCACCACCCAGGAAAAATATTTAGGCGTCATTGTGGATACCTTGTTAAAACCCTCGGCCCAGTGTGCAGCGGCGGCCAAGAGAGCAAATAGAATGCTAGGTATGATAAGGAAAGGAATGGAAAATAAAACAAAAGATATTATAATGCCTCTATATCGTTCCATGGTGAGACCGCACCTTGAATATTGTGTGCAATTCTGGTCGCCGTATCTTAAAAAGGATATAGCGATTTTAGAAAAGGTTCAGAGAAGAGCCACCAAAATGGTAAAGGGGATGGAAGGCTACTCCTATGAAGAAAGGCTAAAAAGGTTGGGGCTCTTTAGCCTGGAGAAGAGACGGCTGAGGGGAGATATGATAGAAGTCTATAAATTAATGAACGGAGTGGAACGGGTAAACGTAGATCGATTGTTTACCTTATCAGAATATGGAAAGACTAGGGGACATGCAATGAAGCTACAGGGTAAACTATTTAAGACTAATAAAAGAAAATATTTTTTCACTCAACGTGTAATCAAACTCTGGAATTTGTTACCGGAGGATGTAGTAAAGGCTGTTAGTGTAGCTGGGTTTAAAAAAGGTTTGGACAAGTTCCTGGAGGAAAGGTCCATAAACCATTATTAAGAAGGGACCCAGGATATCAATGCTTGAACCAGTACAAGCATTGTGGAACCTGTGTCCCTTGGGGAAACTGCTAGGTACGTATGACCTAGATTGGCCACTGTTGGAAACAGAATGCTGGGCTTGATGGACCTTGGTCTGACCCAGTATGGCATATCTTATGTTCTTATGTTCTTATAACTACAGGCCAGTAAGCCTTACCTTGGCGTTGGAAAAAATAATGGAGGTGCTCCTGAAAGAGCGAATAAGGGACTTCCTCAAAACCAACAGGTTGAATGATCCCAGGCAACATGGTTTTACCAAAGGACGATCTTGCCAAACAAATCTGATTGAGTTCTTTGACTGGTTGACCAGAGAACTAGATCAAGGGTATGTGATGGATGTGATCTACCTAGATTTTAGCAAAGCCTTTGATACTGTTCCTCATAGGAGGCTTATTAATAAACTAAACAGCTTGGGGATGGATCCCAAGGTGGTGAACTGGATCAGAAATTAGCTGACTGAAAGACGACAGAAGGTGATGGTAAACGGAACTCACTTGGATAAAAGGAAGGTGATTAGCGGTGTGCCCCAGGGTTTGGTCCTGGGACCGGTACTGTTCAACATATGTATGAGTGATATTGCTGAAGGACTGAATGGAAAAGTCTGTCTTTTTGCAGATGACACAAAAACTTGCAACAGGGTGGACTCCCCTGAGGGAGTTGGTAACATGAGGAAAGATCTAAAAAATCTGGAAAAATGATCTAATGCTTGGCAGTTAAGATTTAATGTGAAGAAGTGCAGTGTCATGCACTTGGGAAGCAGAAATCCAAGGGAAATAACATAGTAACATAGTAAATGACAGCAGATAAAGACCAGTATGGTCCATCTAGTCTGCCCAGCAAGGTGGCAAGAGTAGGTGCACCTGCCACTCCATGTAGGTCACCCCTCCCCATGTCTTTGTTTAGGGGTGACCTCACTACTCCGTGTAGGTCATCCCTGTTTGTTGAGAAATTAGATAATTAAGTTTATTTTGATTTTATCCTGTTGCTGTAAAGGGATCCACTGTGTCTGTCCCATGCCATTTTGAATTCTGTCACTGTATTTGCCTCCCACCACTTCCATCGAGAAGGCATGGTATGTATGCGATAGGGGGAGACAGGTTGGTGTGCATGGACCAGGAGAAGGTCCTCGGAGTGATTGTTTCTGAGGATCTCAAGGTGGCGAAACAGAGTGACAAGGCAGTGGCAAAAGCCAGAAGGATGCTGGGTTGCATACAGAGAGGAATAACCAGCAGAAAGGAAGAGGCACTAATGCTACTGTACAAGTCACTGGTGAGGCCTCACTTGGAATATTGTGTTCAGTTTTGGAGACCATATCTCGCAAAAGATATAAAAAGGCTGGAAGCAGTTCAGAGGAAGGTGACAAAATGATTTGGAGCCTGCATTAGAAGACATGAGAAGAGACTTGAAAACCTAAATATGTACACTCTGGAGGAGAGGAGAGACAAGGGAGATATGATTCAGACCTTTAAATACTTAAAGTGTATTAATGAACAAACAAACCTCTTCCAAAAGACTGGGAAGCTGTAAAACTAGAGGGCATAACATGAAGCAGGCAATGTCAGGAAATACTTTTTCACTGAAAGGGTGGTGGATGTTTGGAATGCCCTCCTGATGGAAGTGGTGGGGGAAAATACAGTGACAGTATTCAAAATGGCATGGGACAGACACAGTGGATCCCTTTATAGCAACAGGATAAAATCAAAATAAACATAACTATCTCTTATTTCTCAACAAATAGGGGTGACCTACACGGAGCGGTGTGTACACCCCTAAACAAAGGCATGTGGAGGGGTGACCTGCACGGAGCGGCAGGTGCACCTACTTTTGCCGACTTGCTGGGTAGACTAGATGGACCATACTGGTCTTTATCTGCCGTCATATACTATGTTACAATGTTACTATGTTACTGTACATAGTTCTCAGCTTAGCCTGGTACTAGCTTAAGACATGCTTGAATATCTGTATATGTCTCATCTGTTCTATGTAATGTTTGCAGAATTGTTTAAATCTGCAAATGTTGTTTAATGTAAAACACATTTGATCTTTTGGAAACTGCAGTATATAAATGCAAATAATTAAATAAAAATTATCATCTCATCTACAAAATCTTACTCAGGTTATATCTCCTTCACTAGATTCCTAATGCATCACATAAAACTAGAAATAACATAAATGTTTCCCTATCTGAAAGCCCACTATTTAAATGATATTACTTTGGTTCCTAGGTTTGTATGAAGTTTGACTAAATTTTAATTATTATTCTACTTATATCGCATGAAACGCGACCGCGTCTCTCCAAGGTATTCTGGCCCATTTAAACTGGCTATCAGTGGCGTTTCACACTGAAGGAGCATGACCAAGGAGCAGGTTGAGCTCCTTGGGTGAGCCCCTTGGAGCAACTCTGGGGATGCGATTGCAGTGGCCACACTTGGTGTTTCCTGCAACCATCAACTGTCTGTCCCAGCCCCTGCCTGCTCCTCTACAGGTAAGTCCTTTGTGTCAGTTGTTAACCTCTCACTGTGTCTGCTCTATATTTACGTTCTCTATTTCATAACCGTCATTCCTGGGTACTGGGGTTGGCGCCCTGTGCCACCTCTGGTTCCTTCTGCCTACCTTGGTCACTCTGCGTGTGTTGTTGCAAATCTTGTGTCATGCCCCACCCTCTTCTTTGGCTTGTCCCCAGTGATCCCCTGCCCCTGCCATCTTATCCTCACTTTGCCCTTAACCGCCAGTCCCTTAGATCTAAATCACTGTTAGATCTAAATCACCCTTTGTCCAAGACATCCTAACGCTCCATTATCTAGATGAGCCTCACTGAGGTTTGGCTTTGGAATGGTGAGACTCTTGTTGTTCATCGCTGCATCCCTCCAGAGTTCTTTGCCTTCTCCACATCTCGGATGGGTCGGAGTGTGGGGAGTGTAGCCATTAAGCGTAGTTGCTCACCTGTAACAGGTGTTCTCCAGGGACAGCAGGATGCAGTCCTCACATATGGGTGACGTCAGCGCCGACGGAGCCCTCGTGCGGAGCAATTCCCCAGCTTTCAAAGAAAGCCTTTGGGATTGCATCACGCATGCGCGGTCCCCTTCCCGCCCAAGGGTGCCATCTTGCTCAGTCTAATGACATAACTAAAAAGACGGCAAAAGAATAAAATCAATAATAGGACTGCAACTCCAGGGGAGGAGGGAGGGTCGTGAGGACTGATTCCTGCTGTCCCTGGAGAACACCTGTTACAGGTGAGTAACTACACTTTCTCCAGGAACAAGTAGGAAGTCAGTCCTCACATATGGGACTCCCTAGTTATAGGGTACCGAGAACCCATAACTGAAAAATGGCTCCCTCTAGAAGAGCCGCAGCAGCTGTGATAGGAATCCAGCAGAGACACAACGCCCCCAGTAGCCTGACACCAGAGGGCCGGAGGGTAGGAGTTGCCTAAACCTCAAATAAGTTGCGGAGTACCGCCTGGCTAAAAGCACTGTCTCATTGGGACTCCCCATCCAAGCAGTAATGGGCTGCAAAGGTCTGGCTTGAAGACCAGGTAGTGGGCCAGCAGATGTCTGCCAGCGGAACAGAGCAGAAGTGAGCCACTGATGCGGCTTTAGCCCTGACACGGTGGGCCATGACTCGACCCTGCAACAGGAGGTCAGCTGCCCTGTATGCCCAGGCAATGCAGTCTGCCACCCAGGTGGACAACGTGCGCTTGGAGACAGGTAGCCCCAGGTTACTGGGGTCAAAAGAGACGAAGAGCTGAGGAGCCTTTCGATGCCCCCGCATACGCTCCAAGTAGAAGGCTAATGCCCTCTTACAATCAAGTGTATGCAGAACCACCTCTGCCTGGCCAGTATGTGGTATGGGAAAGAATGTCAGAAGAACCACCTCTTGGTTGAGGTGGAACGGAGAGACCACTTTCGGGAGAAACTCGGGGTGGGTGCGTAGGACCACCCTCTTCCTATAAAACCGTGGGTACGGTCTTTCTGAAACCAGAGCTTGTAGCTCACTCACTTGCCTGGCAGATGTGAGTGCCACCAGGGAGAGTACCTTCCAGGAGAGGAAGCACAAATGGCAAGCGGAAATCAGCTCAAAAGTTGGGCGAGTAAGCTGTTGCAAGACCACATTCAGATCCCACTCGGAATCTGGACACCAAGGGGTGAACTGAAAGAGGTTGTCCTTCCACTGGTGAGTGATGTGTTGACAGAGCACTCAGGTGGACCCTGACAGAGTTAGACGTGAGGCCTAAGTCAGAGAGGTGAAGCAGGTACTGCAACACCACTGGTACAAGGCAAGAGAAAGGGTTTTCATTGTGTTGGCTACACCACAACTCAAACCTCCGCCACTTGAAGGCATAGGTTTTCCTAGTGGACTGCCTCCTTAAAGCCAGTAACACTTCTTCTACGTTCTTAGGTGTGAGGAGAGGAGCCAGCACTACCCTTTCAGCAGCCATGCCATCAGGTTGAGAGACCTGAGGTTAGGATGTAAGATAGAGCCCTGCTCCTGGGACAGGAGGTCGGGCCTTGTCCCCAGAGGGAGTGGGGCCTCCACTGCCAGCTGGAGGAGAAGCGGGAACCAAGGTTGTCTTGGCCATCTGGGGGCTACCAGGATGACCAAGGCCTTGTCCCGCAGGATTTTGAACAGAGTTTGGGCCACCAGAGGCGTGGGAGAAACACATACAGGAGGCCCACAGACCAGGAGATCAGAAAAGCATCAGCAGCCATCCTTTGGGGATGTGGCTGTCTGGAGCAAAAGTTGGACAACTGATGATTCTGCAGGCTGGCGAAGAGATCTATGGACGGATGTCCCCAGCAGAGGAAGATCTGCTGGGCCACTTCTGGATTCAGTTGCCATTAGTGAGGTTGAAGAATTCTGCTTAGTTTGTCTGCTAGGCCATTCTCTTGACCTAATTGCAGTCACTTTTCGTCAGAGCAGTATTAAATTAATTGTAGAAAATACTCTGCACAAATATCAGAAAGTATTATGTAGTCTTCTCATGGCCTGTAGCAATATAACTATTATTATAACAACTGTTTATTCAGCGGCAAGAGAGGTCTCAGAAACCCGGGCTGCCACAGACCATTAATACACGGTCATGTGGACTGGCAGCCCATACACATCAATGACCCTCTGTTACCAGCCACTTATTAGAAAACTTTTTTTTAATATCAAACGGAGTGCTTAACTTGCATAGCTCCAGCTTCTTTTCCCAACGCCATTAAGCGCGCTGTGGAAATGCGTTTCACCATTACGGTTTCCTCAGGGGAATCAGGTAAGCACTGTGCTGCATTCAGTAAAGTTACCCAGAAGCTTGCAGCCTTTCTCTTGACCTGGCAGGTAAACCGCCTTGAGAGACATACCCTGTCTGATGGCAAAGGAGCAGAGGTACAGTGTCTCCTGGCACAGGATACGGGACCCTGTCCCTCCCTGCTTGTTCACGTAGAACATAGCCACCTGATTGTCTGTCTGCACCAAGACAGACTGATGTGAGAGAACATGGCAGAAGGCTCGAAGAGCTAGGCGTATCATTCGTAGCTCTAAGCGGTTGATTTGTTGTGTCTTCTCTTGAGGAGACCACCACCCTTGAGTGCATGAGTCCTGGCAATGGGCTCCCCAGCCCAGCAGGGATGCGTCTGTCATCAGGACTCTTGAGTACGCTGGAGGCTGAAAAGGCACTCCTCCCAGCAGGCTGGGTGGCTGAAGCCACCAGGCTAACGACTTCAGCAGTCATTTGGACACCCTTATCCTGTCTCAGAGTCGCACTGTGGCTTGCGTCCACTGATCCCGGAGGCACCACTGAGCTGTTCTCATGTTGAGATGGGCATTTGGGGTCACATGCACCGTGGAGGCCATGTGTCCTAGAAGGCGCAGAAAATGCCTTGCTGATATCTGAGACTTGTGGCTGATTTGGTGTACTAGCTCCAGAAGCCTCTGTGCCCTGTCCTCTGGCAGGTAAGCCTTTGCTTTAATGGTGTCCAGCCTCGCCCCTATGAACTCTAAGTTCTGTGTGGGGAGCAAGGTGGACTGTGCCTGATTTATGACAAAGCCTAGATGCTGAAATATGTTGATAGTGTGAGCTGTGGCCTGTTGGGCCTCTTGAGGCAACGGGGCCCTGATGAGCTAGTCGTCCAGGTACGGGAAGATGAAGATTCCCTGGTTCCTGAGAAAGGCCGACACCACTGCCAGACATTTGGTGAACACTCTGGGGGTGGAGGCTAGGCCAAATGGAAGTACTCTGTACTGAAAATGGTTTCCTCCCACTACAAATCTGAGATATTGTCTGTGGTCTGGATGTATAAGGATGTGAGTGTAGGCATCCTTCAGGTCTAAGGAGCATAGCCAATCTCCCTGTTGGAGGTAAGGCAGCAATATTCCAAGGGAAAGCATCTTGAACTTTTCCCTCACCAGGAACTTGTTTAAGTTTCCCAGGTCGAGGATGGGCCTGAGGCCTCCTGTTCTCTTTGTTAACAGAAAATACCTGGAGTAGAAGCCTTGCTCTTGTAGGCTGTGGGGCAACGGCTCCACCGCCTGATCCTCTAGAAGACCAGCCAACTCCTGTAAGAGGAGGTTCTTGTATAGAGGGGGTCTGAGAGGCTCCCCTGGGAAATAGGAGGGAGGTACCTGGTTGAAGTGGAGCAAATAGCCCTTCTGGACTATTTGTAGGACTGTAGTGATTGCTGGCCACCTGTGGGCGTAGAGGGCCAGCCTTCCTCCTGTGCCAAGTCTCACCCCTGGCTGGAGAGAGACTATGCTGTGGCTGTCAAAAACCCCTACCAGCTGGGAAGGAGCTGGTGCCTGGGGCTTGGGGGTCTTCTGCTTACACGGGCCATGCCCCTGTCCCTTGGCCTGCTGCCCCTGGTGTGGAGCCGGGGAGGCCTGGTGAGTGGGGTAGTTGCGGTAAGCAACACCCTTCCTCAGGAAAAAGGGCTTTTTACCCGAGCCTTTCTGTTTAGAAGGGGCAGAAGTCTTTTTGGAGAGTCTTGTCTGGGTCAAGAACTCGGACTCGATTTCGGCAGCCTTTTCAGTCATGGGTTTGCCGAAGAGGTTGTCACCTTGGCATGGGACATCGAACAACTTATCCTGTACCCATGGCTCTAGGTCCAATGACATTAGCCATGCCTGGCATCGGGCCCTGATGCCGGCTGCGGCTATTCGGGCTGAAGCCTTGAAGCTGTCATAGGCTGCCCGAGATATAATCTTCGAGCACTCTCGAATCCCCATGAACAAGGCCTTGAATTGCTGCAAGGGTTCCTTGGAGAGGCCAGCTGAAAACCCGGCAATCTCCTTTGCCAGGTCCCGCAAGTACATGCCCATGTACAGCTGGTATGTTTGGACACAGCAGGACAGCATCGAGCCCTGGTAGCACTTTCTGCCGAGGGCGTCCAGGTTCCGGGCTTCTCTGGCAGGAGGCACAGAGGAGTGCGTTTTTTGGCTCTTGAGCCTGTGCATGGCCGATTCCACAACCATGGAGTTGTGTGGCTGCTGTGCCTTCTGGAACACAGGGCTCTTGCGGACTCGCTAGATGGAATCGACCCGCCTGCTGAGAACCGGCATTGAGGCCGGTGACTCCCACATACGGAACATCAGCCATTCCAACATTGGAGGAACCGGTACTGTAAGGGCTTCCCAAGGGGGAAAATCATACTGGAGGGCCTCGAGCTCCTCTTCGGTGTCCGCCGGGAATGCCAAAGCCTTGGCCATGTCCCTGATGATCTCCAAGAACTGGGTATCCTCTGGGGGGACCTTCTCCGAGGCTCGGACCCCGGCGAGTCTGATGGGACACACTGAATCCAGTGGGTGTCTGGGGACTCTTCATCCTCCGTTTCCCATGCCGAGTCCTCCAAGGAGGAATCGATGGGCTCCAGCCGTGAGGGATCAGTCTCGACTGCCCCGACGCCGATGCACTGGTGTTGACGACTCGGTCCCGAATGGGAGGTCGAGGGAGAACTCGGCCGAGGATCAACTCGAGTCCGAAGAGTCTCGAGGATCGGCTCGGCCTCTGGGGTCGATTTGGATGTTGAGGTCCCGGTGGTCGGGGCAGATGGACCGGTGAGACTGGCCATCAGTGCCCGCTGCTGCTCCATGAAGGCAGACATGCTGCACTCCAAGGCAGCCATTCTGAGACTGAGCTCAGAAGGCTCCGCAGCCTCCGGCTCGGGTCCCGATGCTGTTGGGCCTGATACAGTTCTCCCAGAGGAGAGTCAATGAAGACAACAGCAGTTACCTTCCTCTGCGTCTCCAGCTCTGTGCGAGGTACCTTTTCAGGCTGCTCCGACTCCGAGGACCCAGGGTGGCGGTCGGGACTCCGCAACCTGGCCCGTGAGGACCCAAGCCTATCAGAGGCATCCAACGATGATGCCCTCATGAGCTTCTTCCTCTAGTGTTCTCTCGAGGGAGACCCCCGTTCAGAAGACCCCCGACAATGCTCAGAGTCAGACAGCTCCCGAGACGTCGAGGCTTCTGACGAGGTCCAGACCCTGGTGGATGCGGACTCAGAGAAAATTGTTTCACGCTGCTGCTGCCTACTTCTGAGTGCCTTAGAAGACATCTTGCCGCACGGGCTACAGGCCATAGGTCATGGTCGGCCCCAAGGCAGCGGAGACAGCAGTCATGTGTGTCGGTGAGGGACATTAACTTTTTACACCGATCATACTTCTTAAACCCGCTGACAGCCATCGAGGGAAAAAGGGCCCCTGTGAGGTCAAATGACTGGGCTGCCAGTGAAAAAGAAAAAAGGCATGAACGCTAGTCACTAAGGACAAAAAACGAAAAATACTGACTGGACTCAATATCGGTGTACCAAACCGAGGCAGGAAGGGGAACTGGCGTCGAACTGGGCCGAAGAAAAGAATCTTCAGGAGATTTGACGCACTTTTTCCGTGAGGGAATTTGGACCACGTCCATTGGGCTCCGCGGAAAAAGGGAGAATGAGCAAGATGGCACCCTTGGGTGGGAAGGGGACCGCGCATGCGTGATGCAATCCCAAAGGCTTTCTTTGAAAGCTGGGGAATTGCTCCGCACGAGGACTCCGTCGGCGCCGACGTCACCCATATGTGAGGACTGACTTCCTGCTTGTTCCTGGAGAATCTATCGCTTCTGCCTTCCCATAACCGAAGTTCAGTCCCCAGCCCTTCCTTATCCCAAAGCTCTTCTATGGTTAGAATCCTCCCCTCTGCTTTCTCCTTCTTTATTCCCCTCCTTCCCTTTGTCCACCCCAATTGGATTCTCTATTGCTCACTCTCTCTGAGGTTTTTCTCTTATACCCTCACTTGGTGATTTTAACATCCATACTAATTCTCCTTCCAGGCTTAGGGATACTGCCTTGCTCACCTACCTCAGAAATCTATCCCTATGTCAGCACATTCACTGCCCTACCCATACTGCTGGTCACACGTTGGACCTGATCATTATTCCCTCTGGTACCTCCCTGGTGCCTTTTTCTCTCTCTACCCTTTTGCTACCATGGACCGATCATCTGTGCCTATTCTTCTCACTCGTCATCAGCTCCGAGTCCTCCCTCCCCTCTAAAGCTAGTAGAACAAATCAGTTGTCCCGCCAGATAACACCCCTTAACCTTCAACAATTCCCTCCCTCTGACTCTGTTTTCCTGGCCAATTTCGCCTCCCTCTCCTCTGACTGCCAGGCCCAGACATAGGACTGTTTTGTCTTCTGCACTGGATCAATTGGCCCCTCTTCATTCAGTTCCTGTCTTGCGAGCTTCCACCCACCACCCCTGGTATCACTCTGGCCTTCATCTTCATCACACCTATCTTTGTCGCACTGAGCGCCATTGGTGTAAGGGCTCATCCCCGGATTCTCTCTTCCCATTCCTGTCACTGTCAATATCATTCTCTGATTCACTCAGCCAAATGTTCCTATTATTCTAATCTGATTCACTCCTCTAATTCCTCTCAACTATATTCTGTCCTTCATTCGCTTTCTGCCCTCCATACCTTCCCTTCCGCGGCTCCCTCCCTCTCCCCACTGCCCCCAATCCTGCTAAGCTTGCTTCTATTTTCATAAACAAGATTCAGTCCCTTCGATCCTCCTTCTCTTCTTGCCTTCCTCCCCTCTGTATTGCCTCACTAGATATAAAATTCAAGAACAAACCGCCACACGTGCATGGTATTTAATAAGCTATTTAATATGACAATCAGCTAGACAATATAACAATAGGTCCCAGACTTTTCTCCAGCCTTCACTGTGGCTCTCCCAGCTGATGATAAAGTAGCAATCAGCTAGACAATATGACAATAAGTTAGTGATATTACAATGACAACACAACAGTTGATATGACAATAGAACAATGCATCACCAAACTCTGACATCATCGCAGCCCCTTTATCATCAGCTGGGAGAGCCACAGTGAAGGCTGGAGAAAAGTCTGGGACCTATTGTTATATTGTCTAGCTGATTGTCATATTAAATAGCTTATTAAATACCATGCACGTATGGCAGTTTGCTCTTGAATTTAATATCTAGCAAGCCAATACACCCTCTCCCCGACTCCTCCCTCTGTAGTTGCTTTCTGTTCCCCTCCTCTAGCAATTCCCTCACTGTTCCATACATGGTCCTCCTTCTGTCCCATATCTTCCACTGAACTAAGGTCATTTCTTCATCACATAAGACTATATGTCCCTCCAACCCTATTCCTTCCCACTGGATATCAGAACCCGCCCTCGCTCTTCTTCTTCTGGTACTCACCATCTGTAACACCAGTTTCTCTTCAGGCACCTTTCCCTCTTCCTGGAAACATGCCACAGTCCATCTTCTTCTTAAAAGGTCTACCCTGGATCCCTCAGTTCTAGCACATTGGCATCCTGTCTCAAATCTCCCTTTTCTTTCTAAGCTCTTGGAGAAGTTAGTTTTCATGCAATTGTCCTCCCATCTTGAATCTACTCACGCACTTCAGCCCCACCAATCTGGATTCTGGGCACAGCACAGAAACCATACTCACCTCTCTTCTCAATGAACTTCATGTCGTGCATGATCACGGTGACAACTTCCTGGCCATCTCTCTGGATCTTGCCTCAGTTTTTGACCTGGTGGATCACCCTACTCTTCTTTCTTTACTTCATGATTTTGGTATCAAGGGCACTGTTTTACACTGGTTCCACACTTCCTTTTCATCTAGATCTCTTTCTGTTCTGTCAGATTCAGCCACCTCCCCTGCTGACTCTCTCTCCTGTGGTGTCCCTCAAGGTTCCATCTTGGCTTCCTTCCTATTCAATGTTTTTCTGGCCCCCCTGACCCTTCTCATCCAACAGTACAGTGTCTTGGCGTATTATTATGCCGACAATATCCTTCTTTTGCACTATAAACGTCCTTCTGCCCCTGATCTGGCCCCTCTGAACTCCTGTCTCTTCCACGTCAACTCTTAGTTTTGCACAAAGTTCCTTCACCTCAGCCCCTCTAAGACATCAGTCATTTGGTTCACCTTCGGTGGCCCCTGCCCATCACTGGCTCCTCTGCTATCACAGTCTCCGATTCCCATTATGCACTCCCTCCGATACCTTGGTGTCACCCTGGACTCTGCTCTATCATTCCATGGGCACCTCTTGTTACTCATCCATTGCTCCTTTTATTCTCTGTGTCAAGTATGGGCAGTCTGCCCATTCCTCCCCCCCCCCCTCTCTGCTCACGCTTCTTCTCTCTCTTGTAATCATGTGCCTAGACTATTGCGATATCATCCTTGCCAGTCTCCCTCACTATCAGACACAGCGTCTTTAACTTCACCAGTGTCCTTAACTTCTCCAGCATCTTTAACTGCCGCATGGATTCTCACGTATGCCTCACGATCAGATCATTTAACTCCTCTGCTTATCTGATTCAACTGGCTTCCCCTCTAATTCAGGTTTCAATTTAAGGTACTTATGCTGGCCCACAAACCATCCACATTTGCACTCTGCAATATCTTTCTGATCTGGTCCATCTTCATGCTCCCCCCTGGCCTGCTCCGATCCATCCACTTAAGTCATTTGCATCTTCCCTCTGTTTACAAGTTCACTTGGATTCCACCCGTCATTCTGCTTTTTTATTCCTCAACACTGCATCGTGGCATTCCCTCCCCTCTGCACTCCGCCTAGAAGCCTCTTTCTAGAAGTTTAGAGCTATGCTTAAAACCCACCTTTTTTGGACAGCTTCAACCTTCCCCATTCCCCAACCTAGACTATTTCTGCCCCCCCCCCGCCCCCCCCCCCCCCCAGCCCTTCCCTCCCCTCCTCTCCTCTGTATGGTTGTTTTTTCTTTCCTGTCCTGTCCACCTCTGGTGTTACTTTCCTTGTTTCCTGTTTTTGCAGCAACTGTTATTATTATAAACCACCTTGTTACTATTTTGTTTTAGGCAGTATACCAAATGTCCAAATAAAGATAAAGATAAAGACACGTTTATGTAGCTGTCACATCGGAAACTTCTGTCTTCAGAACTGCTCTCTTACATTCACATTGGTTTAAATAATTCAGTCAGCCCTTCAGCTAGCAGCTGATTTTTCTCAGAGTTACTCTATCTTTCTCCCTGTCTCCTGGAAAAGCTCTATGAAGTTTTGACATAAAAAACACCAGCTGTGTCTGTAAAATGTTTGTCACAGGAACTGGCTATCTACTTTTATTAAAATAGCACTTTCAGAAGGGGTATTTATGACAAGTACTATGCCAAATGGCACTATTTATTAAGTCTTTTTAAAACTTTATTAGTAGAATTTTCTCCATCTCACAGGCACATGTCAATCAGCTTAATGGAGCAGTGTTTATGTTTCCCACTAATCTGCTTCAATTTTTAAAATTGCTTTTCTTGCTCTCTTTACTTTACCTTGAGCTTAGAGGATATTGTTTCAAAAGCTTACACAAATTTTCCCTAAATCATACATTCTGATTCAATTTTAGCCAGAAAGCAACCACATAACTTTACATGGATAACCTATCCATATAAAGTTACGTGTATAGTGAGTGAAGATAAGCATATGTAAGGGCACCAATGAATATGCATGTATAACTTTAGATAGCTTATCCGAATAAACTTATAAGACCTATTTATGCGGCAGCACTTACCTGTGTAACTTGTTCAGATAGTACCTGAATATTACTTGCATCCATACATGTATTTGGCTCACCCTGGCCAAATTTAAAATGTTTAGCTTTGGCCATATCATAATTTATATAGTCAAAAGTGAAGTATTACGTAGGCCAGAAAACTGAAAGCGAAGAATTTATGCCATCTGCACCTGTTTCAGACTACTGTATATCAGTACTTTGGAATACTGACCTATCTGGTTTTAAACCATCTTCTTCAATGATTGTTTTCATCAACTGCTGCGTTTTCAAATAAAAATGTAGTCACGGTTATTACCCAAGCTTCAGCCTTCCACTACAGCACCTTGCCACTCTGCTGCAGCCTCCATGTTTAGCACTGTAACATGCCTCAAGCTTCAAAAACCAAAACAGTGAGTCTCTTTAATATTTCCTCTGAATAAGCAGCCCAGAGTAAACTTTGTAGTGTGTATCAGCCAGCTCTCCTTCTCAGTGCCTTGTTCTCTCAGGAATGCCACTGCTCCTATCTGTTTCCCCACTTTCATTCCATGATAGACAAAACTTTCCTTAGTGCTCCCTGTTGCTCTTTTAGAATTCACCTGTCTTCTGACAAACTAACCCTGTAGCAGCTGTTGGCAGAACAGTTTTGCCCACTCAGTTCAGCCCTGGACGTCTTAAGAAAACCCATTATCCCATTCAGGGTGAGATTTAAGATGTTGTTCCCATAATCAAGACAAAAGAGTGGTGTGGCAAGGAGGTTTCTTTCCCAGAGATCACAGATCATGACTCTAAAGCAGGTAGAATCAGACTCCTCATTAGCACCAGGTATTTGGTGCCTTCAAAATTTGGTGTTCCAGGCAAATGCCTATAATGCCTATGCAGGGCCGGATTTACCTTGAGTGAGGCCCTACACCAACAAAAATTGTGGGCCCCCAGCAGGGGCGGCCCAAGGGGGGTGCGGGGCCTCAAGCAACCCTACATCCCTTACAACTCGCCATGAACAGTGCAGCGCGAATCCTTTTCGGAGTACCAAGGAGAGAACACATCACACCCCTCCTGAAGCACCTACACTGGCTCCCCATTCCAGCTAGGATTATCTTCAAGACCTTAGTGATGACATTCAAGGCCATCAAGGGGCTCTCCTCTTCTTCACTATGCGACCTCATTCAACCACCTACTACCACCAGGCTAAGAAGAACCTCAGTAGCCAACATGCTAGCAATACCGAGAGACATGACAAAATGCTCCAAAGCAACATCAAACAGAGCCTTTAGTCTAAGAGCCCCAAGCCTCTGGAACTCCCTACCACCAAACATCAGAGCCATCCCCAACCTGAGCCAGTTCAGGAAGGCCTTAAAACACTTCCTCTTTATTGAATACCTCACAGACTCCACTGAACCCCAACCACCATAATCTACGCACAATAACTCCATCTCACATGTACATAGTTATCTATTCAAATTTCTGCACATGTAGATAGTTTCCCCTGTTATCCAAGTTAATTGCTCCTGTTCTTTGTAATGACCTGACTCTTGTTTATTGTCGGATACTGTTTGTTCTATGTAAACCGCGCTGATCGCAAATAGTGCGGTATAGAAGAAATGTAAATAAATAAATAAATAAATTTGCATAAGGGGCCTCATTTGCATAAATATTTGCATAATGTTACCATATACTAACTTTTAGTAAACGTGCCTCTTAATGAGTGTATGGATAAAGAAAGACTAAAAGATTTCTACATTACTATAATCCAGTGCCAACTGCCAGACACATTAGGAACTACTACAAACACTGCCCATTTAGAACCCATAGTAAACCCGCCGTATCCTAACAGCACTACCAGGACTCACAAAGCACCATACTCTACCAATCAAAAGGCAACACTGCAAATATTAAACCAATACATTTCAGAGAACAACAATACATGACCTACTGGGGAAAGAGAACAAGTGGCAATGTCAAATAGGAATTATATAAACAGAACACCTCAGCTCAGTTACACATGCAGAACATAGACCATCACCAAACAAGTAATCACAATTTAGAAACAGGAAGACAATAATTAAACTGGGAATCCCAAAAGCCAAACTTGGAATGTACAACACTGTAGAAATAAAACTATACATTTGCTCTTGTACTAAACAAAGCGCAGACGTTAATGATGCACATTTACCAGAGCTGACATATTCCAATTAATAAATTCAAAATAAAGAGATATTTTTCTACCTTTTGTGCATTTTTTTCAGCTGCAATTGCTCCAGCCACTTTCTTCTGGTTTCTTCGTGTCTTCTGCTAACTCTCCATCGTCTGCTGTCCATTTGTCCTTTCTTCTCTCTTCTAGATTGTTTTCCATTCTCTCTCTACATCTGCTTTAACATACTAATCTTTCTCCTTTTGCTCTTTCCTCATTCCTATTTCATCCACTCAAATTTTACCCCTCCATCCTCAATCCCCACTTACTCTCGCAATACCCGGCCAATTGTAGATTTTTTATCCCTCCCACACAAAATATTTTTCCCTTCTCCATTTTACTCTTCCAGCCCCATCCCATTCTAATCCTCCCCCAACATCAGCTCCATTCTAGTTCCAGCCTCACCCAGCATCCATTCCCTTCTAGTCCCTGCATCAGCCCATTTCCAGTCCTAGTCATCCATCAGCCCATTTCCAGTCCTAGCAACCCCCCAACCCAATACCAGTCCTAGCCCCCCATCAACCCACTTACAGTCCTTAACCCCCCATCACCCCATTTTCAGTTTAAGCCCCCCCATAACCCATTACCAGTCCTAACCCCCCATCAGCCCACTTCCAGTCCTAACCCCATCAACCCATTTCCAGTCAGCCCCCCATAGCCTATTGCCAGTCCTACCCCCCCCCCATCAGCCCACAGCCCATTACCAGTCCTAACCCCATCATCCCACCTCCAGTTTTAACCCCCCAGCCCATTTCCAGTCCTAGCCCCCCATAGCCCATTACCAGACAACCACCATCAGCGCACAGCCCATTTCCATTATTTTCCCCCCCAATTCCACTTTCCAGTTCTAACCCCCCCCAACAGCCCATTACCAGTCCTAACCCCATCATCCCACCTCCAGTTTTAACCCCCCAGCCCATTTCCAGTCCTAGCCCCCCCATAGCCCATTACCAGACAGCCCCCATCAGCCCACAGCCCACCAGTCTTAACCCCCCCAAAGCCCATTGCCAGTTCTAAGCCCCCCCAACAGCCCACAGTCCATTACCAGTCCTAACCCCATCAGCCCACCTCTAGCCTTAACCCCCCCAGCCCATTTCCAGCCCCAGCCCCCCAATAGCCCATTACCAGTCCTACCCCCCCCCCCATAGCCTATTACCAGCCCTACCCCCCCCCAGCCCATTTCCAGCCCCAGCCCCCCCAATAGCCCATTACCAGTCCTACCCCCCGTCGGCCTAAAGTAAAATTTAATTTTAAAAAAAAACCTGGTGGCTGCCGCCACGGGGCCCCCTCTGCTGCCGCGGCAGAACGGACTGACCCGCGGGGGCCCCGTCTACAAGCTGAAGCCGTCGGTTCGGTTCGTTCGTTCCTCCCTCCGTGCAGGCTGCAGGCTGTGAGAGACGCGAAGGGAGAGCGTCTCCTCGCATCTCTGTTAAGCCCGCAGGGGCTGATGGGAAACCCATCAGCCCCTGCGTGCTTAACAGAGACGCGAGGAGACGCTCTCCCTTCGCGTCTCTCACAGCCTGCAGCCTGCACGGAGGGAGGGAGGGAGGGAGGAACGAACGAACCGAACCGACGGCTTCAGCTTGTAGACGGGGCCCCCGCGGGTCAGTCGGTGCTGCCGCAGCAGCAGAGGGGGCCCCGCGGCGGCAGCCACCAGGTTTTTTTTTAAATTGTATTAAAAAAAAATGAACTTGTTCTTTTTTTGTGGGTCCCTGCCGGCTGTGGGCCCTACGCCATGGCGTACATGGCGTATAGGTAAATCCGGCCCTGTGCCTATGTCAAAATCAGGCCTGATACTGCTGTTTTACCGCTGCCCTCTCCTTGCCCTGCTCTTCCCCATAGCTGCAATTCATGCATCGCTGTGACCCAGCTGACTTCTGGAGTCGTGAACACTGAGCCAGGCTCAGCAGCAAGAGCTGGACCA
Organism: Ichthyophis bannanicus; assembly: GCA_033557465.1. Lineage (NCBI taxonomy): Eukaryota > Metazoa > Chordata > Amphibia > Gymnophiona > Ichthyophiidae > Ichthyophis > Ichthyophis bannanicus. The sequence goes on from CM066032.1 coordinate 295,543,591, forward strand.
TAGATTTCCAACTGTCTCAAAATGCCCAGCTATTTGCTTCCAGGTTTGCGGTTACTCTAGTCTCTGCCAGTGATGTGTAGTCAGGACTTCAGGTGATTCAGTGAATCTCCAGTCCTGTTGTGTGACATGAAAAAAAACTGGTTTGGTTTTTCCCCCCTGCAGCCAGTAAGGTTCTAGGCACCGGGTTATGCTGCCATCTCCCCCTTATGTAGGAGAGGGTATGGGCTTTTTGCACCATTTGTTGTGCTACTCTATGTTGCCTTTGTTGTTGATATTACTATTGAATGTGGCAATGTGTAAGACAGTGGGAATGGGAAGACAAAGAGGTATGCAGCTTGGACCATCTGGTACATTTGGAGGGGAGCATTAAGCCCTACACAGCCTTAGCAACAAGTTTGAATTGAAGAGGACCCATATTTTTGCCTACTACCAGCTTAGACATTACAGGCCCGATTTTCAATTAGACAGGCTATGTGCCACCGCGGAAGTGAAAATCCGTGTTTGTCTGGATGTGCCAGCAGCCACTGAAGCTAAACGAAAATCGCCGCTACTGATTTAGCCCTTTCCTCCGTCCTGGAACGCCCCTAACACACCCTGATGCTACCCACATAGCATTTGGGTGCGTTAGGGGTATATCCAGGATTTTTGAAAGGCATGTCAGTGCCCTTCGAAAATCCCGGATAAAGCCTTTACATGGGTAACTAGGGAAGTTACCCATGTAAAGGCCTTCGAAAATTGGGCCCTACATTCGCTCAGCTCTGGCACCCTTTTTAAAAAGTGGTGTTATGCTGGCCACTCTCCAATCTTCAGGTATTATAGACAATTTTGATGATAGTTTACAAATTACTAATAGGAGGTCTGCAATTTTAATTCTGAGTTCCTTCAGCACCCTGGGATATCTGCCATCAGGTCCAGGTGTTTTGCTACTCTTTAGTTTTACAAATTGCCCTATTACATCATCCAGGTCCACTGAGATTTGTTTCAATTCCTCTGATGCATTACCTTTAACTATCATATCTGGTAAGGGTATCTTCCCTATATCTTCTTCAGTAAAGACCGAAGCAAAGAATAAATGTAATCTCTCTGTTATAGCCTGCGACGTCCTTGCTACCTGGGCCCAAGAGCTTACAGGTAGGGACGGCCTATTAAGTGTCCTTTAGGAGTGAAGCTCTAACACTTGGCCCCAGGAGTTCTGGGATATGTAGTTGCTTGGCCTCCTGTGGGACTGAGTTATAGTTGTAGCTCGAGTAGAAAAAGGCATGCAAGAATATTTATTTTTAAGAGGGTTTATTCCAGCGCATCAAGATTCAGTATCTCAGACGCAAAAGAATGCCAATTCCAACATAAGGGTTGAAAATAAACACACACAAAAGATGCAACAAAACGGCTCAGCTCTACTTGGCTGTTTCACAGTTCCTTTAGTCTCAGGCTAGCCAATCATGTGATCCTTCAGCAAATTGAAATAGGTGCTCTTCCTTACGGCACGGCTTCTCAGTTTTACCATGTGATTAAGCTTATTAAACAACTCATAAGGTTTTCTCACAATGACCGCAGGTATGGCAAACTTTATACTATATTACTTCATATAGCTTTCAGTGCTCATTAACCTGGTTATTCTCAATTACACAAGTAGAACAATCCATAGGTGAGTCAAACTCTACTGAAGGCAGATAAACGTCCAGTTGCATAGCTTCCTCAGAGTTACTGGAATTCTGGTCAGGGTTATTATTCTGCTCTGCCCTTTCCTCCAGAAATTCCTTAAACTGACTTAGAAGTAATTCAGCTTGCTTGTGCACGTTTTCAGGCTGATAGCCTTCCTTCTTCTCTAACCAACGTTTACTTAGGACTCCTAGCTCAGGGTAATCAGCTATCCTGCCTTTGTCAAAGGAACAGTTCTCAGTAAGGGTAAATCCCTTCCCCCACTTATCATTAGCTGAATATGCTGGTTTTGTTCTCAGGAGGTTAACACATGCAGGAGACTTCTTAAACAAGGGGTTATAACAAGAAATGTCAGCTTTACCTTTTCCAAGGTCTTTTAGATAAGCATTGGTACCTTTTCTCCTGTTAATTCTCAGGCTTTGTACTTCAGCTTTCTTATCCTTACTTCCAATGCCTTGCAGGTAAATGTCAGGCTGAACAGTTTCCTTGTAGTTTTCTCTGAAACTGTCTTGGCTTTTACAGCTGTGAGTCCGGCTGCCCTTATTCCAGGTATCTGGCCTGCTGGCTCCCTTAACCAAAGGCTCTACCTTGCAGTGAGACTTCCTCCAGGGTGAATCCTTGCACCACTGTTCAGTGCTCCCAGGTTCTGCTCGGGTCTCAGATTCTAGCTGATTTCTCCTCCAAGCAGTTCTCTCAGCTGTTCCAACGTTTTCCCTTCTGCTGCTCCTGACCTCGTGCTTGCACTCGCTCCTCCTCTTCTCTCTCTCTCTCCTCATTGCTTGAGTATTTAACAAGCCTTCACTTCCTTGCAATCCCTGACTCTCCCTTGGGTGTGCCCAATCAGTGAACAGACCTGTCTCCTCCCCTGAGGTGAGGTGTGGCTTTAGATCATCAACTGGCTGTGTTTTTATTCCTGAGGTGAAAATCCTGTTTGTCAGTGCAGTATTGTTTACCTCATCAGGATTTTCTCCTATTTCCATCTCTTCTTAAGGGGCTTCCTCATCACAAGCCTTATCCTCCTTTAGTGCCCCTTTTTACTCTACCTATCATCAAATGATCCAACTGACTTTCTCAAAGGCTTTTTGCTCTGAATGTACTTAAAAGGTTTTTATTATAAATTTTTGTTTCCACAGCAAGCTTCTTTTCAAATTCTCTCTTTGCCAGCATTACCAATGCTTTGCTTATAACTTGCCAGAGTTTTGCTGTTTCCATTTTCTTCATTCAGATCCTTTTTCCATTTTTTGAAAGATGTTTTTTTGGCTGTAACAGCCTCTCCCACCTCACCTTGAAATCATGTTCTCTTCATTTCTAACTCTCTTCAAATTCTACAATAACTGAAACCTGGTTCCTCCCTGATGACATTCTTCAGCCGCTGCCCTCTCTCGTCGTGGCTACCAGTTCTCGCACTCTCCTTGTGCCACTGGCCGCAGTAGTGGTGTGGGGTTTCTGCTTTCTCCTTCCCGCCAATTTCAACCCCTCCCTCTACCTCAGTCTTATTCCTTTTCCTCCTTCGAAGTCCACTCCATCAGTCTTTTTAATCCTTACCTCTCCAGATGGCTGTTACCACTGTTCCCTCTAAGCTGTGCGTGTGTGCGCGCGCACACACCTCGCCGAGCGAGCGCACACAACTTTTAAAGGAGCGCACAAAAGTTACTGATTTCATGAGTTTTCAAACCTTGGGTTTTTTAAGGTCGCGGCTGCCCCACCGATCTACTGCCATTCTGTAATTTTCGTCACTTCCGAATCTCTCCTCTGTCTGCACTGAGTCCCCTGCCCTCACTCCTCTCACATGTGACCGACGATTGACGAATCATGGCAGGCTAGAGGGAAATAAAAGGGAGGGGCAGCCAGCAAGCCAGCCTCTTTCTGCTCTTGTGCCTGCCTGACTGCTAGCCACGCACCTCCTTGGATCCCTCCCTCAGCCAGCCTTCAGTGCCATGTGCTGCCTTGGATGCGAGAGCAACACACCGCACCAGCGAAGAAGAGGAGACCGGTGCTCCGGGACTGCTGCCTGGGGACGGGCTATCGGCAGCGGAGCTGGTGAGTGCATATCTATGCTTTTTGAGGCATCGCGAGAGAGAGCCTCCACAACTAGTGTACAGGAGGAAGAGGAGACGGCGGGCCTGGGCAAGGAAGAGCAAGCAGTGGCAGCTCCTCGATTTGGGGTCCTTCGTCGTCCTTCTCTATCTCTCCCGCTCGCGGGCTGCCTGCATGTCTACTCTGTACTGCGCCTGCCTCCCGTCTCCCACACCGTCACCCCGCCACCAGCTGCAGTACCCCATCGCCGCTGCGCTGGATGCAAGTAAGTGGGCATTTGTGGTGAGGGGGATGGAGATGTGTGGCGTCTGTGGCCTCTTCTCCGTGCCCCCCGCCCACTCCGGCCACGGTGTTCTTTGTGCCGTGCGCCGCCCTCGCCTGGTGCTGTCGGGGTTCACAGCGCGTGTACTCCCGTGTGTATTTCAGATTGTTTTTATTTGTCTTCTTTTTTTCACCCTGGGGGAAATGGGGAGTTCTCTCAGTAGAGTGGAAAGCTGGAGTTTCACAGTGTTATCTCAGCCCTACTGCTTTGTTGGGGTGGCGTTTAGTTAATTTTAGACTTAACGAGACCTTGTTCTGTAGATTCTGTCTTTTAATGCCATCTTCTCTGGCTTCGTTATTTTCACGCATCTGCCGCTTTGTTTCTGCATGATTAAACTTTGTACTTGTGTTCAGTAGAATTATTGATGTAGGAAAATAGTATACCTCAAATTTTAACTGTGGCTAAAAAAGTGGTTTGTATCGGGGAAAAAAACCCCGTCTGACTTGAGGAAGGAGCATGTTAAAAACACTGTGGGACTGCTGCTCCTACTGAGGATGCTCTTCTCAGAACTGTCACTGACTACTTTCTTCAGAAAGTTTGTTTAAAGCCATTTATTCCCTTACCTGTTGTGTAAGGCCCCCTAGAATTTCAGTGTGTGTTTTGCTCTTCTCTAAATGGTACTATTCATCTGTGTTTTAATGAGAAGGTGAAGAATGTCGCAGGAAAGCACTTAAGAAATGAGGAGTGGGATTTCTAAGTTCTTGCCCCCTTTTCTTTTTATTTCAGGTGGTTTCCCCATAGGGCTGGCGAGTACAGGCATAGGAACCCTGTGAAAGAGGGAAAATGTCCTTGACTTGCCCCCACTTTTCTCTTCTTTCAACCAGAGATGATCTTTCTTTTTGCCAAATGTGCTTATAATTATTTTTGTACTTAACTTCAGAGATATCTTTTAATGCCAAAAGTATTTATTATTTTTACTACATATGCCATCCATCACCTTTTTTATTAGTGATACATTTTAGTCCCATTTGTTTCCCTCCTTTTCTTTTAAACAGAGCTCTTACAATACAATGTCAGTTTCTTTTTCTTATTTTTTTTCTTCCCCTTCCCCCTTCCTTCCCCCCCCCCCCCCATGTTATTGATGCTTGTTATCCCTCGGTCGTCGATTTTTAGTGTTCAGCTATTTTAATGTCATTTTAATGTTTTGACCTTTTGGTAAGTCACTACAGCATATGTTTTTTTGAGTTGCTTTACATAAAATCTTGGTGTATGTTGTTTTTATACATGTACATGCCTTATAGATGTTTTTTATGTGTTAATCTTGGCTATATCCATAGTTTTAAAATTAAGTCACTTTTCTGGATTTGTGTTAAACAGTTAATCCATGTAAGTAATACTGTGCCTTCTTTTTTACTATGTATTCTTTTTCTCTTTGTTACCACTATAACAATATTGTTATATTGCTTGCAGTTCCAACTTCCAAGCCCATCAGGCTTTGGATGAAATGCATCGGGGCATTTCTTTTGAATAATAAAGCACCTGCTGTGACCACCACACCACTTTTAAAATGTCGAAACCAATAGCAATGAGAGGTGCAAAACGTAAGAGAACGGCCAGAGCTTTTAAGCCTGAATGGCTTGAAGAAATTATTGAAACGGAGACACCGAAATCTCGGGATAAAACGTGCGTTCAACTGCGTGAAATATTCACTTACGAAGAGGATGACGGAGTAGTCTGTTTATACTGCCGAGATGCAAAAACCATCGGAGAGTTTTCGAATGGCAAAATTTGGGATGATGTGTGGAAACTGGACTTTTTGAAACGACATCTGTCTAGTAAGACTCATATTGAAAGTGTTAAGAAACTTAGAGCTAAAAATCTGAATTTAAGGAGGAGGATTATTTAACTTGTTGCTTGAGAGCACCGCTGAAAAAGAGAAAAGGCTAATTAGTAATGAACGGAAGCGTTCTACACCAGAAGAAATTAAAATTCTAATTGATAGTGTTTTGCTGGCTGTTCGGATGAATATTTCCATGCTCTCTGTTCAAGATATTAATGAACACATGTCCAAGTACATAACCATACCTGAAAGCTGGAGAAGCAAAACTATTTGTTTGAATTTCTTGAAATTATAAACATGAATGTCCAAGATAAGCTCATGGCAGATGTTGCATCAGCAGCGTATCATACATTAACTATTGATGAAAGCACAGACATTTCTGTCAACAAATACTTAATACTGTACTTCAAATGTTGGCCAGTAAATTCATGTCTGTATAAAACTTCATTTGGTGGGATGATACAGTTGGAAGCATGCGATGCTGCATCAATAGTGCACTCCGGGAATTCTATGGGAAATACAAGCTTGACCTTAACAAAATGGTCATGTTTACTTCGGATGGTGCCTCTGTCATGTCAGGCAGAATAAATGGTGTTGCTGCGCAGCACAAACAAAATATTTCGCATTTAGTGCAGCAGCATTGTGTTGCCCATCGTGAAGATTTGGGGATCTCTGAATCATGGAAGGAAGTAAAGTTGATGAAAGAAGTTGAAACTTTCATGAGAACTGTTTACAAAACCTTTTGTCGATCTTCTACTAAAAGGTCACAATTTAAAGAATTAGCAGATGCTTCTGAATGCGAGTCAATTGCTTTTAGACCTCTGAACGAAGTTATCTAGACATTTTGCTCTTCAAGCAATTATTCGAAACTATGATCCATTATTAAAATACTTTGAAGAAGATAAGGATAATGATCCCATTGCAAAGTACTGTTATAAAAAGCTAAACAGCCATCAATTCCATATAACACTGCAAATTTTGAATGATGTTTTATCTGAACTAGCTTCATTAACAATGGCATTTCAGAAACGTGGGCTAACACCACTGGAAGCGTATCATCTTGCACAGGGTAAGCTGAACAAAATCCGAATGCAATACTTGGGTGACACAGTAAAATGGAATGATAATGTTAAAAATCTTCTCGACAAGATACCTGGAGACGCTTCAGTGGATACTGGTTCCACACTTACTTTCATTAATATGCTGTGTCTGCATTTAGGGGAAAGATTTCCTGAAAATGAAATTGAGGAATGGTCTGCTTTTGACTTGACAGCAATAGCACAGTGTGATTATGAATTTGGAATTGAAAACGTCCGATCACTTTGTTTAAAGTACAAACAATTTCTTATGGAGGAACATGTTGTTGTTCAGCAGTACAATGACTTCAAGTTTTTAGTCGCAGAAAAAATCAAAAGCAAACTGATAAACAGTTTTCCGGATATGGTGACTTTGGCGTTTCAGAATGCTCAGTTTGCAGATTTAGCGAAACTGATTGATATTGGTGGAACATTTTTGGCTTCTAGTGCAGACTGTGAGCGTGGTTTCAGCTTGATGAACAGTTTAAAAACCAAAATAAGGAATTGCTTACATTTAGAACATTTGGAAATGCTGATGCATGTTAAGAGTCATCTTAAAGATGGCGGATCAGTAGACCTTGATAAAATTTATTCAGACTGGGTACATTTGAAAGATCGAAGAGAGAAATTTTGAGAACATAGTAAGTGACGGCAGATAAAGACCAGCATGGTCCATCTAGTCTGCCCAGCAAGATGGCAAGAGTAGGTGCACCTGTTGCTCTGTGCAGGCCCACCACTCCATGAAGGACACCGAACTCTTCTTCCATACATAAATTATTTACATGGAATAACAATAGCTTTCAATAAAAATTAACTGAAATACCACATTTGTGATTGTAATTACTAGAAATTTTCAGCTTCATTTAGTAATTGTCTATTTTCATTTAATTTGATTAACATCAATGTGGTGTACATACTGTATTCCAATGTGTAGTCAAATTTTAAAGTATATAACTCCAAGTGTCGTTATGTAGCGCACAAAAAATTTAACCTTCCTTCAAAAGCCGCACAGCTGATATTTTATGCGCACACAGCCTACAGAAAATTAGAGGGAACATTGGCTGTTACGTATCTGTAGACCACGTGACAAGTTCACCTCTACCTTTCTCTCTGACTTTGACTCATGGCTTTCCTTATTTCTCGATTCTTCTTCCTCTTCCCTTATTCTTGCTGATGTTAACATTCATGTTGATAACCCTTCTGACCCCTATGCTTCCAAATTCCTTTCCCTTACCTCCTCATTTAGCCTTCAGCTTTGCTCTTCTGCCCCCACTCATCAGCACAGTCATTGCCTTTACCTTGCTTTCTTCTCTAATTGGTTACCCTCTAATTTCCATATCTCAGCTCTTTCCTTACCTGATCACCACCTGGTTAGCTTCACTCTTCATCACTCCCCACTTCAATCTCGACCAGTCTCCTCCTACCTTGTTAAGAAACTTCATGCTATCAATCCATTAGCTCTCTCCACTATTGTCTCATCACCTCTCTCCTCTACTTTGTCTTCTAACTCGGTTGATAAGGCTATAGTTTCCTATAATACTGCTCTCTCCTCTGCTTTGGATTCTCTTGCTCCCCCTATCCTACATCCTGTGAGAAGCACTATACCTCAGCTCTGGCTGTCTTCAACCCACCGCTACCTTTGCTCCTGTGCCCGTTCAGCTGACCGGATTTGGCTCAAATCCCACTCCCTTTCTGACTTTCTTCACTTCAAATTGCTGCTTACTTACTTCCAATCTGCCATAGCACTCACCAAGCAAAACTACTATATTCATCTAACTCTCTTCTCTCTGACCCTCGTTGCCTCTTCTCTACTCTCAGCTCTCTCCTCAAGACACTCCACCTCCAACCCCCCTATCTGCTCAAACCTTTGCTGACTATTTCCACATCAAAGTCCACAAGAATACACTGCAATTCCCCTCAAGGTCAGCTTCATCCCCTCTTCCCCCTTTTCAATACCAACTTTTTCCCTCAATCTCTGTTACCCTTTCTTCCTTTTCTAAGACCTCCGAAGAGGAAACCTCTCATCTTCTTTCCTCTTCTAAACTTACTATCTGTTCCTTTGATCCTATCCCTACCCATCTCCTTAACTGCATCTCCTCCTCGGTCATCCCTTCCATCACACACATCCTCATTCTATCATTCTCTACTGCAACTTTCCCTGCAGCCCTCAATCATGCTGTGGTCACACCTCTCCTCAAGAAACCTTCACTTGACCTTACTTGTCCTTCTAATTATTGACCCATATCACTTCTTCCCTTCATTTCTAAAATTCTTGACTGTAAAGTTCTCCGCCATTGCCTTGATTTTCTCTCCTCTCAAGCCCTCCTCAATCCATTTCAGTCTGGCTTTCGTCCCCTACACTCTACTGAAACAGCCTTTGCTAAAGTCTCCAGCGACTTGTTCCAGGCTAAATCCAAAAACGTTTACTCTGACCTCATTCTTCTTGATCTTTCTGCTGCTTTTTAGACTGTTGACAACCACTTTCTCCTTGCTACATTGCCCTCACTTGGTTTTAGGGGCTCTGTACTGCCCTGGTTCTCATCGCTCCTTCAGTGTTTGTTCTTGAAGTTCCTCCTCTACTGTTATCCTTCTCTCAGTTGGTGTACCCCAAGGGTCTGTTCTAGGCCTTCTCCTTTTCTCTCTCTATACCTAGTCCCTCGGTGCTATCATCTCCTCCCATGGCTTTCAATATCATTTTTATGCTGATGACTCTCAGATCTATCTATCTATACCTGATATTTCTCTTACACTCCAAGCCTGCATATGTGCCCTCCTATCTGACATCACTGCCTGGATATCTCATCGCTGTTTGAAATTGAGCATGGCCAAAACCAAACTTCTTATTTTTCCCCCTTAACCTCTTCCTCCCTTCCTCTATCTCTATCTCTGTTATAATACTCTTATGCATTTTTTTTTCAGCCTGCAACCTTGGAGTCATCTTTGACTCCTCCCTCTCCTTCTCCACACATATCCAACAGATAGCAAAACCTGTCATTTCTTTTTCTACAGCATTAACAAAATCCGCCCCTTCCTTTCTGAACACACTACTAAAACATTTATCCACTCTTTAGTCACTTCTCGCCTCGACTATTGCAACCTCCCCCTTGCTGGTCTCCCTCTGAATCATCTTTCTCCCCTTCAATCTTTTAAAAACTCTGCTGCGTGACTAATCTTCCACCAGCCCCAATATACTCATATAACCCCTCTTCTCAAATCACTTCATTGGTTTCCCTTCCATTTACGTATCTAATACAAACTTCTCCTTCTCACCTTTAAGTGCATTCATTCTATTGCTTCTCACTACCTTTCCTCACTTCTCTCTCCCTACATCCCTCCTCATGAACTCCACTCTTCTTCTGGTTTGTTTCTATATCCTTCTCTTCAACAGCCAATTCCAGACTTTTGTCCTTTCACCTTGCTGCTCCTTATGCCTGGAACAAACTACCTGTATCTTTACGTCAGATTTCATCTCTCCCCCTTTTCAAATCCATGCTAAAGGCTCACCTCTTTCAGGCTACTTTTGAATCTTAATCCTTTTCTCTCTTTCTGTCTCATTATCCTTCACTACTGTACCCTTGTTTTCACCTATTGTAATCTCTATCATGATTAGATTGTAAGCTCTGAAGGATAAGGGCCGTTTTTTATATGTGTCTATACAGCACTGTGTATGCCTTGTAGCACTATATAAATGATTAATAGTAGCAATAGTAGTAGCTGCTGCCCAGTTAGCCAATGTGGCAAAAGTTAGGCCAGGGATACCTGCACCTGACGTTTGCTGCATATTTCTACCCATGCAGCAGCTTATTGTCACTGTCCAAATAGCAATGGGTGCCGCCTCCGCTCCACCGTGAAATACACCCGGAATTTCCCAATGCCCCATTTAGCATTGAAGCGTGTAGCAGCAGCAGCCAGGGATATTAAGTGGCACTAACCATGTTAGTGCTGCTGAATATCCCGCAAAGCGTCATTTACACGGTTTGCGGGTCTGCAAACTTTGAAAATGCCCCCCCCCCCCTATTTTCTTCAATATTAATTTAAAGGCTAAGTCCTAGTTCGCCAAACTATTAATTTGTCCCTTGATATGCTCAAATTTTTTCAGAAAGTTTCTATCCCCTCCCCTCTTACATGCCTCCTCCAGCCCTTTTTGTTCCTAGTGTAATTCCCTTTCCTTCCTCAGATGTTCCTTTATTTTGTATGCAGCGCCTGATATCAATAACCTTCTAATAACCACTTTTCATTCCATTCCAGTGGAGTGGAGGAGTGGCCTAGTGGATGGGGCAAGGTACTTCAGGCCAGAAAGGCAGGGGTTCAAATCCCACTAGAGGACAGCAACCTTGGGCCAGAAGGACTGGGGTTTCTAGTCCCACAGGTGCTCCTTGTGGTCTTGGGCAAGCCACTTAACCCTCCACAGCCCATGTTCCCTCTAAAATAGTTATATCCAAGTTATAATGCCCTGTTCAATGTAAACCACACTGATACAGAATAGCACAGTATATAAGAGAATGTAAATAAAAAAAATTCCATCTTACCCCTGCTACATCATTAAGCCTATAGTATTCCTCCACCCTCTCTTCAATTTGTTTACATAATCCCACATCTTCAAGCAATGATTCCTTTAACCACCAAAATTTCAAACCCAGTTCCAGATTATCCCATCCCATCTTCATTTCAATAGATACGTTATCTGACCATGCAATCTGGTGTATTTCCACATTTCTTACCCTCTTCACTAATATAGTCTATCCAAAGCATATCAATCCTGCTATAGCTATTCTGTGCATGCAAATAAAATGTATAATTACTTTAGTGCCATTTTTAGTTCTCCAACTATCAATTAGACTCAGCCTTGTGAGCATTTGCACCATTTTTAACTATATATTCTCCCCCACCATAGTTGCCCCTTCTGAATTATCCAACCTTGGGTCCCTTGTTAACTTAAAGTCTTCCCCTAAATTAATTGGGCTGAGCTGAACCCAATCAATTTCTCCACAATCTGCTAAAAAAAAACCTGATTGGAATTTGGGGCATAGATGTTAGCTAAAACCAATCACATTCAGTAATAAAAATCTACCATTTCAGCTTCACATTTCTTTCTTAACTTCTAATACATGCTCATCAACAATAAGTATTCACACATACCCTTTTCTTGTATTCCCTCCCATTTGGTGCCAAAAATACATGTGGAAATTTTTTTACACTTCAATAGATATGCTTGATCATTTTCATGTGTGTTTCTTGAATAAGCAAAACATTAGCCCTTAGCCTTTGGCCATCCTTCCATAAATTCACTCCCTTAATATTACACGACACAAATTGTTACCATTTACCTTATCCAGCATTAGCCATTATCCCCTATTTTTTCCCTTGCTCCCCACTTTTCATTAAGCTTCCAACTTTCCCTATTCTCCCAGAGATCCCTTCCTTTCCCTTGTTCCTCACCACCCCCCTCCCAATACACCATCACTGAATCCCTTCAGCTCCCCTTACCATGAAGTAATGACACCCCCTGCCAGATTCCAGCTTTCATTTAATACGTATTAATTTGAGCCCCATTCCCCATTACATGCACATCTCCATTACACTACACCCCTTGCACTCCCCCAGGACTGAATACTAAAATAAATATTACAAACCATATGCCCAAGCACCACACCATTCAACCCCCACCTCATTCTCACCACTCATCCCACCCATCCGCTCACCCATCTATATTCCTTAAATCAGTTGCTCAATACCCCTTTACTATTCATACATACATTCTACCATCCCTGTCTTATCTCTGAGTCTCTTTCTCCACCACCCTCACCATAAACACCTCTAGCACAACCCTTCACTCATTCAAAAGAATAAAGGAAGTAAGAAAGATACAGAAAGGAAATTAAAGCCAAAGGCTCCAAGTCCCTCTTAAACAGCAATCATCTGATCAACACTGCACCTCACTGTTCCTTCACACTTCATCCAATTCCAGCTCAGGTTGCTCCTCTCTTCTTTCTCGTTGTTTTAGTAACCGGGTAAGGCGGACACGTCACCCTCCGCCCCTCATCACCACCCCTTTCATTTACTCTAAGCCGGTACATGTTAACAACCACATGACAACATTTTGGATTTCAAAAACTGGTCGCAGCTTTAATAACCTTTTTAACAAACCATTTAATACAAATACAAAACAGTATAACTCCCCCCCCCCCCCGCCAAGCAGACCGAGCCATCACCAGCCATGTTAGTAGCAAGGTGACGCTGCGTCCGCTTCCCCCGGGCACAGGCCCAATAATTTTCCACGCCCTCCCTCTTCCGGCTTCGCCATATTATTAGCAAAAACCTGAGGGATTAACCGGGTCGGGGGTACCCTACCCCCGCCCCCCTGCTTGCCTCCGGCTCCGGGCCCCGGAAACCTCCGGGATCCCGCCAACCCCCCCAAGCTGCAACAACCCATACCCCCCCCACACCCCCGAGCGTCCACATAAAGGGCGGGCGGGTGGGATGTCCGGCGCCTCCAGCCTCAGCAACCAAAAGACTGGAGCAGCGCCGGGTCCCCGCACCTCCCCCCCTCCGCAGCCCGCCGACCTCAGACTCCCATTGGCTCCCGCGCGCTTGAAAACCAGCAGGAGCCAATGAGACCGCCGGGCGGCGCGGCCCCCTGCGGACGCGCGTGCCGCCGAAGCCCGAGGGGGAGGGCAGCCTGCCGCCCCCCCGGTTAGCGGCGGCCACGGGGACGCGGACCCGAGGCCTTACAAATCTGCCCCATAGGTTACCATGTGCCCATTTAGGGCATGCCTCCTCTTGTTCCACTGTCAGTAAATCCATTCCCATAACTCTTGCACTGCTTTCAAGGGTGTATTTGCTTTCTAGTGTTCCCATTGATTGTGAAAGCTAGACCCACTGGCTATATCTGCCTATATCAACATTTTCCTTATTGTAACCATTGCATAATTGAGAGGAACCCCCTTCTTCACTGTACCATTGCTGGGAACAAGTCTCCATATATCGATACCTGATAACATTCCAATCAAAATTATTTACCGCCCTTATCTTTAATGCAAACATCTCCTTCACTTCATAGTCATGTAGATACAAAATAATGTCCCTAGACCTCTGATTCACTGAAGTTTCCAATGATCAGTGCTATTCCAATATGCTGGATGTGATTTCAATATGCTGGATGTTGATTGGCACATTCCTGCTGCTATGTCATCCAGAAGCAAGGAGAGCATAGAATCTCTACATCAGTGGTTCTCAACCTATGGGTCTGGACCCCCACGGGGGTCGCCTCAGGATTTATCAGGGGTCGCCTGACAAATCCTGGGAATTATTATTTTAATTTGATCGCAAAGCCTAAAATGCCCAATACTTTGAATTTAATCAATTTATATATTACTTAGGCTATCCCTACTTACTTTTACCTGTTCGCCAGAAACGATGCACCTCAAGACGTTATTTAGATCACTTCCAGTTTTGTAATGGCGGACATGGGTCCTACTAAAATTAAATTTTCTATGTAATATTATATAACACCAGCGACTCCATTGAAAATGAATGACAGAGAGAAGAATACTAAGAAAAGAAAACATTGCGATGACTTTTTAAGGTATGGTTTCACCTCCATATTTTCAGCAGGGATTGAGAAACCACAATGCGTTATTTGTAACGAAGTTCTATCAGCGGAATCCATGAAGCCAAACAAACAGAAACTTTTAATTGGTCGCTAATATTAAGAACGATTTCAAATGACACCAACCAAAGTAGTATCGTTCTCTTTAACCACTGTGAAGGATCAGAATCATCCCAAGAGGTCTCAGTAAAAAAGAGCACTGCTGTTAAGGCTTGCACCAAATCGCAGCAATAGTGCTTTATCACATCAGCGACCTCAGGGAAAAACACTTTAAAACTGAGCGCTAGTCCATATTATGTTTCCACATAAAAAATAAACAATTTTTAAATCAGCCCACGCGATAGATGTTATGTACTCAACTTCCAAAAGGACTAGGCACTCTGTGTCACACTGTGATCCCAACGTACAGCCCCGGTACCAGCAAGACATTTCACAACGGTTTCTTCAGGGGACCGCTAAAATACTACAAAAAACAAACAAAACAAAACAAACCATCACCTTCACATCTACAAAAGTATTCTCCCTCACCAATATTCAAACATAAAGAACTGCCTGCTATATGCAATCAGAAGTGGCTCTATTGAAGAAACCGTTGTGAAATGTCTTGCTGGTATCGGGGCTGTACGTTGGGATCATAGTGTGACACAGAGTGCCTAGTCCTTTTGGAAGTTGAGTACATAACATCTATTGCGTGGGCTAATTTAAAAATTTGTTTATTTTTTATGTGGAAACATAATATGGACTAGCACTCAGTTTTAAAGTGTTTTTCCCTGAGGTCGCTGATGTGATAAAGCACTATTGCTGCGATTTGGTGCAAGCCTTAACAGCAGTGCTCTTTTTTACTGAGACCTCTTGGGATGCTTCTGATCCTTCACAGTGGTTAAAGAGAACGATACTACTTTGGTTGGAAACAAACAAACGGCATTTTGACAGTAGGCATCCCACCTTTGTAGGCAAGGATATTTGGTAATTTAAGAACAAAGCTGATGGAATCAAGAAAAGCAGACTTGATATTGGCGGAAAGTTCCACCAGCAAAACATAGCCGCTGTTGAAGCTTCATATATGGTGGCTCTCAGAATCGCCAAAGCCAAGAAAGCTCACACCATTGCCCTCCGTCAGTCTTTTTTAATAAAGCATACTAAAACCATTGACTACAAAATCATAATAGTTTTGAAATCAAATATTGTTACTTGTTATTGTGATTAATTATTGTGGTTTAAATAAGTAAATGTTATAAATAAAAACATATTGCAAAGGCCTATAATATATTAATAATTCAACAAACGATTACAGCGACAATGCGTTAACGGTAAAGGAAGAGAGACGCATTTGATTTTATCATTGGGGTCGCCACAAGTTGACCAATGGTAAAAGGGGTCACAGTACAAAAAAGGTTAAGAACCACTGCTCTACATAGAGAACTATTCCGGCAACTGGTAACTGAACCAATCTGTGAAGGGGTCATACTGGAGCTGGTGATTACCAATGGGGAAAGTGTTTCTGATGTTATAGTGGGAGATCATCTTGCATTCAGTGATCACATGATAGTGTGGTTCAGTATTAGGACTAGGGCTGATAAAGTCCATTCAAAAGCGAGGGTCCTAGACTTTAGGGAAACTAACTTTGCCAAGATGGGACAATACCTTAAGGAGTAGTAAGCAGGATAGGAACAGCTGGTAGATGTAGAAAAACAGTGGGCAAAACTGAAAGGGGATATTTTAAGGGCAACAAACCTTTTTATTAGAAAGCTAAAAAATGTAAAAGGAAAAGAAGGCCACTATGGTTCTCAAAAGAAGTAGCTGAAAAGGTGAAGAAAAACATTGTGGCCTTCACAAAATACAAGAGATCCCAGAAAGAGAGAGACAAGCATCAATATTTGGAAAGACTTAGAGAAGCTGGCAAAGTAGTCAGGAAAGCAAAGATACAAATAGAAGAAAAAATAGCCAATGCAGTAAAATGAGGAGACAAGACATTTTTCAGGTATGTTAGTGAGAGAAGGAAGTGCAAAAGTGGTGTCATCAGACTCAAGGGTGAAGGGGAGGAATATATAGAAGCTGATGAGGATAAATCAGAATTGCTTAACAAATATTTTGTTCCATGTTCACAGATGATGGACCAGGAGCAGGACCTCAGAAAACACACACAAATAGGAACAGAAGTGAAGGGGATCTTGACCGATTTTTCAGAAGACTGTTCACAAGGAACTAGCTAAATGAAAAGTAGATGGAATATATTTGAGAGTACTGAAAGAACTTAGGGAAGTTCTAGCGGCTCCACTCTGACCTTTTCAATGCTTCTTTAGAGTCAGAAGTGATCTCAGAGGACTGGAGAAAGGCACATGTGGTCCTGTTACACAAAAGCAGAAGTAAGGATCTGGTTGAGAACCACAGGCTGGTTAGTCTGACCTCTGTGGTGAGTAAGTTAATGGAATCACTGCTGAAACAGAGGATAGTGAGGTTTCTGGAGTCCAATGAATTGCAGGATCTGACGTAGCATGGTTTTACTAGAGACAGTTCTTGTCAGACACATCTAATTAATTTCTTTGACTTGGTGACCAGAGAGTTGGACCAATGGAAATCCCTAGATGTGGTATACTTAGATTTTAGTAAAGCCTTTGGCACCATTCCACACATGCAACTTATAAATTGAGCATCCTAGGAATGGACCCTAAATTGACTTGACTAGTTAGAAATTGGTTGAATGGGAGGTGACAGAGGATACAGGTAAATGGAGCTCACTCTAAGGAGAAGGATGTTACCAGTGATGTGCTGCAGGGATCTGTCCTTGATCCAATTCTTTTTAACATTTTTGTCAGTGATATTGCCGAAGGGCTGTCAGGTAAGGTTTGCCTCTTTGCAGATACATCAAAATCTGCAACAGAATGGAAACACAGGATGGAGTAGATAACATGAGGAGGGATCTATCTAAGCTTGAAGAATTGTTGATAATTTGGCAGCTGAGATTTAACACTAAAAAATGCAGGGTCATGTATTTAGGCTGCAAAAATCCAAGAGAGTGGTATAGTATAGGGGGTGAAGTACTTCTGTCCACAAACGTAGAGTGGGACCTGGGTGTGTCTGTATATGATGATGATAAGGTGGCTAAATAGGCAGAAATGGCGATGGCAAAAACCAGAAAGCCACTTGGGTGCATTGGAAGAGGTATGGCCAGCAGGAAGAAGGTGGTGATAGTGCCTCTGTATAAGTCTTTATTGAGACCTCATTTGGAGTATTGTGTGCAGTTCTGGAGACCACATCTTCAAAAGGATATAAACAGGATGGAGTCGGTGCAGAGAGTGGTTACAAAAATGGTCAGTGGGCTTCATCATAAGACATATGTGGACAGTTCCAAATAAGATCACATAACCCCCATACTTAACCCATTACACTGGCTTCCAATACACTCCTAGTCCAAATTCAAGACAATCCTCATAATTTTCAAAATCTTACATCACTCCTCTGCAGATATCCTACAGGAACTAATTTTACGAGATACCAGCACCCAGCCCAGGAAAGTTAACATTAAAAATGTGATTGCCACCCTATCTGAATTCAAAAAATCCAACCAGATGACATTGACAAGGGCACCTTCCCTCTGCCTCAGCGTTATGGAATTTCCTGCCAGAAGATATTAGAACCACTATAGATATCAAGGACTTCTGTAAAAAGCTAAAGATGAACCTCTATACTGAGCACTTTGGACACATTACTTAAGTAAATATATTATCCTCTAACCCTGATATTGCATCTCTCATCATACCAGGTTACCTCCAATCTGTTCTCTCATAGCCCAATGCCTGCCATTCTTTACTGTATATAAGTTCCTATGTACGTAAGTTCCACATTGTTTTCATCACGCCAATAATCTTGTCTCTGTTTAATGTAACAGTTAAGTTCACTTTAATCATTATACTGTATGAGTTTCATGTTTAATGTAAACTTTTTGATTGAAGGATAATGCAGTATAAAAAAAAAACAACTAAATAAATAAATAAACTTCTGCTCTCAATTCTTTTACCAAATCTCCAGTCTCAGATTATACATCCAATATCTCCTTCTTCAGTTCCAGAAGCCATTCTCTCAATTCCTCTCTTGTAACCTCATTTTGCCTCTAACTCGTATCTCCAGTCTCTTTGGCCACAGCTTCTCCTACCACATTTTCACATGTATCACTGTGGTCATCTTGTTTCCTTCTTACAATCTGCTTTACTGCCTTGATTTGCAAAGTCCTTGTGATCCATAGTTTTTCACCTTGTGGACATCCTTGCACTGCCTCCACCAGATTTGACATCTGTTGACACTGAAAAGCTCTTTTTTCCTGACTCAATGGAGCTCAATACAATGCATTTATCTAGGTCTACTAGCAGAATTCTTTTCTCCTGCAACCATCTGGTGGCATGATGTCACTTCCTCTGTTTATTCTGTTTTTCAGATCTGACAAAGCTCCCAAAGGCTTGTCAAGAAATGCATTAACTTAATTCAAAAGGTATCATCTTATAATAATTCTTCAGTTTGTAAATTGTTTTCCTTGCAGTCCCAATAATCTGCTTTAGAGAATGATTTGCATCATCCCAGAAAAAAAACAGGGAGGTAGCTGACTCTTGCAGTGTTGATGCTAAAATATAACTATAGTTAAACAAACCACTAAAATCACTTTCATGTAGTTCTCTTATCCAATCATATAATAATGCAGACATATTTACTGTTTTATGAAACTGGCATTTAAGATGTTTGAAGTCATTGCGTTTTGTATAAAAGCATAGGTTCTCCGTCAATTAAGTGATTCCCAAGCCACAGTACGTAAACGCAGACGGTTTGGGCACTAATGCCATGATGATGAATCTTCTTGAGCCTCGGTGCCATGTAGAATAACCAGGCTGGCTGATGGCAACTTCTGTGAGACTTCATTTATTTTCAGTGGGAAGCCATGTCTCCTGTGTGCTAGCAAAATTGGCCCTGAGAGCTATTTTGAGAACACAAGTTATAGGTTTGTCATCCCTGCCCTAGCAAGAAAGGAACACCACTTGAACTGGAAACAACGTGTAAACTTTGCTCTTAAATAGCTTGCCCTACACTTCCAATTTTGCTGTAAAACTGCTGAACTGTAGCTCAAATCTTCACTATATTGTGTGTGCTTTCAAACCACCATTCTTCACCTTTTTTTTTATATGTGCTTGCTAGTCTACATTTTTAACTAATCAACTTTCTAAACCCATTTATTTTGTTGAGTTTTCTTTCATTTTAAAGCATATTTTTCCATTGTTGAAGGGTTCTGCATAGAGAAACACCAGCCTCCAGCAATATATACAGACATTAGAACATTATTTAAAAACTTAGCACAAATTAATACAATTTCCATAACTCTGAAAATGTTCGTGAAGCATATGGCTTTTAAAAGCGATAAAGTGGTATTAGTAAACAATGACGTATAAGCATATTCGTCTAATTATGTACTCAACGTTTATCATAGATAAGGGAATGAGATTTTATAGCCCACTCCCCCCATCAGAAAAGAACGTAATGGAGGTTCTTTGTTTAAGGATTCTGAGTGAAATATTCAACATATTCAATGACACTATTCGGGCAGTACAAGGGCAATACAGGGGCCGAGCGAGGGTGGTATCAGTCCTTATCCGACCTTATCCAGATGGCGACAATTTTCAGCCACTGTGCAGATAGGCTTTCTGGATAGCTTTGGCCAGCCAAAAAGCAGGCCCAAATTGCTATCTAGCTAGCCTATCCAGATAGCGACTGAAAATTGCTCCTATCCAGATAAGATTGGTGCATACCCAGATTGTGGCCAGACAATCCTGATATTCAGTGCCAGCCAATAACCATATACTGGAGTACTGAATATCCGGATACTGTGGGCAGCACCACGGTCACTGCACAGCCCATTTGAATATCGAGCCCTAAGCTAATTTGGGTTCATAACAAACTTACCTGTGCAGCTACATAACATGAATGGTAACTTATTCACCAGGTTAGGGACTTAAAAGAGGCAGTACTTCTATAATCTCTTAAGTATTTGAATCTATAAACTGAAGGCTACTCACCTGAAATTTTCATAAGAACATAACATTAGATTTGTCATGTTAGGTCAAAACAAAAGTTCATTGATTCTGGTGTCTTATTTCTATCAGTCCATGACCAAAGTATCCAACAGAATCCCAAAACAGGATCCATTCCCTGCTCTCACTCTCAGGCATAAACAGCGGCTTTCTTAAATTTACATGGCTAATAATAGTTTATGGATGGACCTACAGGAAAATGTTTCTCTTTACAATAAAGGTGTTTCACTTCCATGTTTTCACATTTGGAAGCCTCATATTACAATCTGTCATTATTTAACTATTGAAAAACATATCCATTCATTACAACAGATGATGGCTCAGTAACAGGCTGGAAAGCTTTGGGAGAAATTTAGGGTAGGAAAAATCTCCAGGAGGTTCTTGCTCCATTGAGATGCCTCAAGAAGGAGGGCTCTGTATCCCACTGATGGGAGTACAAGGGACTCTCTGCTGAGTAAGCTTCTTGACTTAAGGTTTCCAGATCCTGACAATCCAGGAGAAGTGGGGGACTCCCAGGGGAGGCCGGAGGAGGAGGTTGGTAAGAGGGCAGCTCTGAAGATGGTAGCTTATCTGCCAGAGGGGCAGCTCCAAGGATGGCAGAAGTGTCCTGGAGGAAGCGGCGTAAGTCCTGCAGTAAGGGGTCCCTGGAGAGGGATGCATGATTTGGCTTGAGGACCGCAGGAGACGATGTCGGAACTGGGTCCGAGTGCTTTCTGGCTTTCTTGGACATGAGGGAGGAGGTCTCCAATGAATCACCCTCCAATTTATGCTTCTGGCTGGCAGGGTCACTATTTTGGCTATGCTTTGACTTAGATTTATGTTTCTGACTTACTGGCATGTCTGGCCTCGGAGAATGAGCAGTGGAGGCCGTGTTAGGAGGAGATGCTGTTTGACCTCTAGCCTGGCTCTTAAGGCTCTTGGTCATCTGTTTTTACATTGGCGCTGATAGGGAATCTGCCTCCGGACATGCAGTGGCCCCCTTCATGTCCCACTCGAGCCTTAGCTGGGCCCAAGGGGACTGGGTACTGGACTTCTCTGAGCTCGGGGGGAGCCGGGCACAGACATTGCCGGAGACAGCATCTAATGTGTGCCTGCATAACCCCCGCTTATATCCAGAGAACTCAGGTGGTCTGTAATCAAGTAAGAATATTTAAGAGTCCCTCAGTAGGCTCTGGCTAAGAGTACATTTTTAAGAAACCTGATCAGTCTAATTCCATATTGAATTCATTCAGTGAGAGGGTTCCACAACTGAAGGAATATGTTGCCAATGCGATCCAGAAACTGAAAGATGAATTCAGTAGCCAAGAACTCATTCAATTAGCAGCTCAATACTACTTTAGATTCATTTCTCAAAAACTTATTGTGATTCTTATCTCTCTTCAACACATACTGTATATACAATTTTGAAGTGCTTATTTCACACATTCCCTTTTCAGTATTAATCATCGGTCCATAAAATAGTCCGTTCTCATCAACTTTTTTGTATGCAAATTAAACTTTATTCTTACTCTTTCTGATTTTATCTCACAGTGCTCAGTGTTTCAATAAATATAAAAGTTGTTCTACTTAACTTGCAATATTGAGTTCCACTCATATGCATCTCCCAATATTCCTTTTCCACAAGGCACTTCTTACAGACATCTATCTGACATGAGATCATATTTCAAAGTTTCTGCATCAGAGATATAATGTCTTTTCATTTCAACTGGTCCACATTCCACAGATTTGTATTTCACTATGAGCCTCATGCAGCCCTGCAAGCCATCTGGGCCCTATTCCCCCTCTGGCTCTCCCCATATGCCCTAATGCTCAGTACGGGGAGAACTGGTGGGGGACAGGAGGGGGCGGGATCAGGGCAGGGCCAGCATGTACAGGGCCGATTCAGGTCACGGCCCTGTACATCCTACGGGCCCGTGGGGACACGCTGCTTATTCCATCTCAAAGGTGGAATACGCAGCACTTTTGGCAGGATCGTGGCTGGGAATCCCACCCCCCAGGGCCAGGGCCAGGTGCAGGGGGTGGGACCCCCCTGCCTGATCCAGGCTATGCAGGCCAGCCTTGGGTCAGGTGGCAGATAAAAGGGGAACTGGAGCCGCGGGAGTCGGGGGTGCCTGCAGGGAGGACGTCTCCGCAGGCGGCAGGGACACACCGGGCCATCCTTGGGCTCGATTCTGGCCACTGCGGGAACGTTTTGTTCCCACAGTCCAGAATCAGGTCCAAAAGGGCCCATCCAGATGGCCGGGATGTGCCCCTCTCTGAATTGGGCTCCATGTCATAATAATAAAACTTTATTAATCACAAACCTTCCATTTGATTGTGGCTCACCATATCAAAATAGTAAAACATTATTATTTTGACATAGTGAATCAGAAACAAGTGGAATATAGACCAGATGAACAAATGAACAGATTGTATATCCCTGATACAGAGAGTCTGAAACATGACATCATGTCAGATAACTGCCTGTAAGAAATGCTGTGTGGGACCTGTATACGAGTGAAAGACATTTATTTCTATGTGATCTGCCTGTAAGCATGTTCTGGGGTGGAGCTTGAGAAGTGCACGGGTGGAGTCACAAACTATATGTATACCTTATAAAATATCCATGTTTGCACATATTGTACACACATATATTTACAGTTGCCCCCAGTGCAATGTGTGTCATCAAGTCAGTGCTGACTCCTGGTGACCAGTAACTCCTGGGTTTTCTTGGCAGCGTGAACAGAAGTAGATTGCCAGGCCTTTCTTCTGAAAAGAATGGAGGGTTAAGTGACTTACCCAGGGCCACAAGGGATGCTAGTGGGAATTGAACCCTTATCATGTGACTACCAAGCCAGTATGCTAACCACTCAGCTACTCCACATCTACCTGCAAGCTGGTATAAATGTACATGGGTTCATGATAGTCATGAATTCTGGAGACCTTTTGCTAGTATTTTATAAATACAAATAGGTGTCAATGTGTCTTTATAAAATAGCCTCAAAACAGTACCAACCTAGCCTTCCTGCATAGACGGTTTGTTATAAAATTACCCTCCACGAGGGCATACTTGCTATATAGGCATGGGCATTTACACCGGCTCTAGACCACATCACATCTGTATTACACCAACTACACTGGCTCCCAGTCCAAGCTCGTGCTAAGTTCAAGACGATATTGAATATTTTCAAAATCCTGCACCACTCCTTAGCAGATATCCTAGGGGACTTGGTTATAAGAGACACAGGCACCCGCCCCAGGTGAAACAACAAACATATGCTCAATGTGCCCACGGATTACCAGAAAAGCAAACAATCCACTTCCAAAAAAGCCCTCTCTCTAGCTGCCCCCACTTATGGAACACCCTCCCTAATGAAATGCGAGCTTCTGGAGATATCAAAGACTTCAGAAAGAAACTCAAGACCCTTCTATTCATGGAACACTATGGAAGCTTCACATAGTTCAGCAATTCAAGAGGTCTCCCCTGCCTCGAACCTGCCAGACCATTAGAACTGCTTTCTGATAACCACCCAAACTGTAAATAACATGAAACAACTGTAAATAAATCAAGCCAATTGTAAATAGGCTATGCCTTGTTAAGTACCCTGCAGGCCAACCTCTTGATCCTAGTTCTCTGTACCCAGTTTAAGTTTGAGTTGCAATGTAAACGGCTTTGATTAAAGGATAAGGAGGTATAGAAGTCTGGCTAAATAAATAAATAAATATTATAAATAGTGTGGGTGTAAATATTCATGTCATACCTTAAGGCATGATTTCTGCCACTTATGCTAGTATTTCATAAAAACAAGTAAGCATCTAACTTGTCTTTATAAATGGTGCCTTATAGGCACTCGCTTTCACACTTAAAAGTAGGCACCTCCTTATTAAAGCACCCTCCCTTGCTGGGTTTTTTCTCACCACTTCCCTCCAGCAAAGCCAGAAAAAAGTTGCAGGTGCTATACACTCAAGATAAACAGAAGAAACAGGTTTGAATTCCTCACTAGTGCTGACTGCAGACCAATGAGATAACCTTTTATGCCTCCTAAAACCTTGCATGAAAATCCTAGCATAAACTCAGTCTTCGGATATTCTGTGCATGTCTCTGCATCTGCGCTGAGCAGCTAACCTCTTAATTACCAGCAATTTAAATGTGCTCTGCACTGCTGTTTATTCAAGGCTTTACACATGGTTAACTCTTGCGTAAAACTCCTTTCTGCACTGGTAATGCACAAAATTGTGCGTATAAGCTGAGCTAAACTGTACACAAAGCCTAATGCACTTTACTGCCTGTCAGTGTTTGACAAATAACTCTCATTAATGAGCCATGAGTACACTGAACTAGGAGTCTCCTTTTCAAAGGTTTCCAAATGATCTATGTTAGAAAATATATATGCATTCCCCTAATATTTAATTCAATGTTTGCAAGGAAATTTCAAAAACAAATTTGCTCCAAGAGCAAAATTTTCCTGGCGCATGTTCATAAACCTTCCCTTTAGCCAACCTATCCTGCAAACATCAGTGGAAAAGCCGCACTTTCAGACTCCAAAAATATCATTACGATGGGAAAACCACTTATGGGTTCAATATTCACTCAGTTCCAAAGAAAATGACATCATCATATGGCCCTAACCACACCTTCCTCCTTATGAAACTCAAAAAAGTGTTTAAGGTCAAAACTCTCAAGGTACAATTGTCATTTGGCTCCATCTGCTCCATGTTTTTCATTCTGCCTGGCAGCTAGAATAAAATATGCCCTTTTCAGAGGTGGTAAGCTCTTTTGGGAAATATTTTACATATCTCCCAAAAATACTCTTAATCATAATTAGGATTTCTAATTTTAGATTTTAGTGGATAAACACCAATAAAACATTTCTGTTGCCAAATACCACTTCCCGTAGTATTCCCTCATCTTTCCCCTTATTTGTCTTGCATTGTCTCAGTTTTTGTAACTTTCTGGGCTGACAACTCCTAATTATCACAAATGTACATTTTTGAATCAACTAGAAATTGTACCTTCATAGAACTTCAGTTAGCTCCAAAACAAACATCTAAATTTAGTTCTTATAGATACCTAAAAATAGAAGCCCTAATCATAATGAAGAGTGACTCCCCCCAACTCATCTTGGAAAATGTGATAAAATGCAAAAGGCTCCTCTTGATAAAGTTATCCAAAACGTCCCCTTTCAATGCAGGACAACATTATCTCTAATAAGGGAAACATTATACTCTACCATGAATGAAACCCTCTTTTCCAGAGCCTTTGAACCATAAGTACTATCTAATCCTGGGCAACAATGCAGGACTCAGTTTCCGAGTCATATTTATGAAGATGTTTAATACAACCTGAAAATGAGCATTTTAATGAACTGATTACTTTCTGAATTTATTCTGAGATGGAGACAAGGCATATCTCCATTCCTTTTTCACGGTCATACACCATGTAGTGCTCTATAAATGTTTATTAAGGGTAGTAGTTCCAACATGCTGATAAGCAGAAGAATGAATCAGCCTATTACAAGTTTCTTCAACAACCACTAGAGCTAAACCTGCAACCAGGATCACTGCCATTACAGCAGCCTTACTCTCCAAAGCAGCCTCCAGCTTTGGGGCTGCAGTCACTGCATTCTGCCCCACTACTACCGAAATTCTCACAACTGATACTTTCATGGCCAGAAAAGGCTGTAGGTGTAGCTGGGTTTATTTTTATTTTATTTTATTTATTTATTTAACTGCATTTATATACCGCTTTTCACCGGGTCAAAGCGGGGTTTAAAAAAGGTTTGAACAAGTTCCTGGAGGAAAGGTCCATAAACCATTATTAAAAAGGGACCCAGGATATCAATGCTTGACCCAATACAAGCATTATGGAACCTGTGTCTTTTGGGGAAACTGCTAGGTACATATGACCTAGATTGGCCAATGTTGGCAACAGGATACTGGGCTTGATGGACCTTGGTCTGACCCAGTATGGTATATCTTATGTTCTTATGAGAGCTGATTCAGCAGACTCTATGGATACCATTGGTTCTTTTGCACCTCCAGACTTATCTGGAATGGCCCGCAACATGGGTAGGAAACTGCTTCCCACGAACTAAATAATGTCTCCATTCCAGGCAGATTTCACAGGATTTGCAATGCTGCCTCACCTGCCTGCATTGTCCAGGCACACACCAGGGGTTGTCATGCTTGAGAGCCTGGAAACAAACTGATAAATTGAGCTCAAGTTTGGCCATTATAAGGATAATCCCAAACCATAATCTTTAATCATTAATCACACTTGATAGACCGCTTTGTCGAAACATTAAGCGGTGTACAATAAAATAAAAATTTTAAGAAAAGGAACGCCATAAAAATAGGAAAGAGTGAGCAGGACAGAACACATATAATACTAAAATACAATAAAATATTAAAACTATTAAAATATTATAATAAGAGAATACACTCCAGCAAACCAGAGGTCAAAATAAAACTGACACAAAACAGGGGCAAAGACAAACAGTGGAGGGGCAAGACAAACCTAGGCTGGCAGCGGAACAAATGTAGCAACTTTAAGGGGGGGCATCAGGGGGAAGATCGAAGGCTTGCTGAAACAAGTGTGTCTTAAGCAGTGACTTAAATTGAGCATAGGAAGGTTCTAATTGAAGAATTGGGGGTTATGCATTCCATAAAACAGGGGCGAGAAAAAAGAAAGCTGAATTGCGAGTCTGCTCCAGATGAGCTTGTGATGGAGCAGGTAAAGATAGACCATTAACATAGAAAGAACGGGACTGGTGATAAGGGGTATGGAAAGAGATATGATCTGCAAGATAGAGGGGATTATTAGTGTAGATGGCACGGTGGGCTAAAATAAGAAATTTATATCTGAAACGATAGCGAAGAGGCAACCAATGTAACTGGAAGAGAATGGGAGTAATATGATCAAACCGGGAGGAAAATGTAATTAGACGAGCCGCAGTATTTTGAATAAGCTGTAAACGTTGTAATTGAAAGCCAGGAAGATTAGCCAGAAAGACATTACAGTAGTCTAACCTACTAATAACTAAAGCTAACACAAGAGTGACTAAAGAAGCAGAGGGAAGCAAGGAACGAACGGCCTTGATTTGCTGCAAGGCAGCAAATGAGCGGTGTATGATAGAAGAAATATGACAGTGAAAAGAGAGCGAAGAATCCAAGATGACTCCCAAATAACGGAAGGAAGTGGTGAGTGGGATGGAGGTTGAACCGATCATGGGAGCAACTGTGGGACAGGGGCCACTTAGAGAGACCCACATGGCTGAAGACTTAGATGGGTTTAGGTGTAGAAAGTTCTGAGAGAGCCAGGAAGCAATGTGGGAAAGACAATGATTAAACTGAGAAATATCCAGAGTTAACGGCGAAGTATGAAAAAGGAGAATGATGTCATCGGCATACAAGTAAGTAGAAACTGGGTATTGCTGAATCAATAGAGGTAATGGTGAAAGAAAAATATTAAACAGCAAAGGAGAAAGCACCGAGCCCTGGGGAACACAACAAGTGAGAGGGAGAGCAGTGGATGACTGACCATTACATAAGAACATAAGAACATAAGATATGCCATACTGGGTCAGACCAAGGTCCATCAAGCCCAGTATTCTGTTTCCAACAGTGGCCAATCTAGGTCATACGTACCTAGCAGTTTCCCCAAGGGACACAGGTTCCACAATGCTTGTATTGGTTCAAGCATTGATATCCTGGGTCCCTTCTTAATAATGGTTTATGGACCTTTCCTCCAGGAACTTGTCCAAACCTTTTTTAAACCCAGCTACACTAACAGCCTTTACTACATCCTCCGGTAACAAATTCCAGAGTTTGATTACACGTTGAGTGAAAAAATATTTTCTTTTATTAGTCTTAAATAGTTTACCCTGTAGCTTCATTGCATGTCCCCTAGTCTTTCTATATTCTGATAAGGTAAACAATCGATCTACGTTTACCCGTTCCACTCCGTTCATTAATTTATAGACTTCTATCATATCTCCCCTCAGCCGTCTCTTTTCCAAGTTAAAGAGCCCCAACCTTTTTAGCCTTTCTTCATAGGAGTAGCCTTCCATCCCCTTTACCATTTTGGTGGCTCTTCTCTGAACCTTTTCTAAAATTGCTATATCCTTTTTAAGATATGGCGACCAGAATTGCACACAATATTCAAGGTGCGGTCTCACCATGGAACGATATAGAGGCATTATAATATCTTTTGTTTTATTTTCCATTCCTTTCCTTATCATACCTAGCATTCTATTTGCTCTCTTGGCCGCCGCTGCACACTGGGCCGAGGGTTTTAACATGGTATCCACAAGGACGCCTAAATCTTTTTCTTGGGTGGTGGTTCCTAATGTGGAACCTTGCATCGTGTAACCATAGTTTGGGTTGTTCTTCCCTAGGTGCATAACCTTGCACTTCTCCACATTAAATTTCATCTGCCATTTTGATGCCCAGTCTTCCAATTTATCAAGATCCTCTTGCAATTTTCCACAATCCTCCTGGGTTTTAACAACTTTAAATAGTTTTGTGTCATCAGCAAATTTGATAACCTCACTCGTTATTCCACTTTCCAGGTCATTTATGAATATGTCAAAAAGCAGCGGACCCAGCACAGATCCCTGGGGTACACCACTATTCACCTTTCTCCATTGGGAAAATTGGCCATTTAGCCCTACCCTCTGCTTTCTATCTTTTAACCAGTTCCTGATCCACAGTAGTACACTGCCTCCTATCCCATGACTCTTTAGTTTTGCCAAAAGTCTCTCATGAGGGACCTTGTCAAAGGCTTTCTGAAAGTCCAGATACACAATATCAACCGACTCACCTTTGTCCACCTGTTTATTCACTCCTTCAAAAAAACATAACAGATTAGTAAGACAAGATCTTCCTTGTCTAAAGCCATGTTGGCTGTCTCCCATTAGGTCATGACTATCTACATGCTGAGTAATTTTATTCTTTATGATGGTTTCTACCATTTTTCCCGGTACTGATGTCAGGCTCACCGGTCTGTAGTTTCCCGGATCACCCCTCGAACCCTTTTTAAAAATTGGTGTTACATTGGCGATCCTCCAATCCTCAGGTATTAGAGATGATTTTAATGATAGTTCACAGATTACTGATAGCAGGTCTGCAATCTCAAATTTCAGTTCTTTCAACACCCTTGGATGTATACCATCCGGCCCAGGTGATTTGCTACTCTTCAGTTTATCTAATAGTTGTAGGACATCTTCCCGATGTATCGATATTTCCTTCAATTCTTCCACACCTTTAAATACCACTTCAGTCGTGGGTAACATCCCTACATCTTCCTCAGTAAAGACCGAAGCAAAGAATTCATTCAGTCTCTCCGCTATCGCCTTGTCGCCTCTTAGTGCTCCTTTAACCCCTTTATCATCTAATGGACCAACTGACTCTCTCACGGGTTTTTTGCTACGAATGTACTTGAAAAGGTCTTTATTTCGCGTTTTTGCTTCCGCAGCAAGCTTCTTCTCAAATTCTCTCTTTGCCTGCCTTATCAATGCCTTGCATTTGACTTGCCAGTGCTTGTGCTGTTTCCAGGTTTCATCATTTGGCTCTTTTTTTCCATTTCTTGAAAGATGCTTTTTTGGCAACAACAGCCTCTCTGACCTCAGCTTTAAACCATGCTGGCAATTTTTTGGACTTCCTTCCACTTTTCTTAAAGCGTGGAATACAGCTGGTCTGGGCTTCCAAGATAGTATTTTTCAACAACACCCAAGCTTGATGTACGTCTTTAACCTTTGCAACTGCTCCTTTTAGTTTTTTCTTAACTGTTTTCCTCATTCTATCATAGTCTCCCTTTCGAAAGTTAAAGGGTAGTACTGTGGATTTCCTTACTATCCCTCCTCCACTAATTAAATCAAAGGCGATCATGCTATGATCACTATTGCCAAGTGGCCCCAACAACCTTATCTCTTGCACTACATCTGGTGTTCCACTAAGGACTAGGTCTAATATTGCTTCCCCTCTGGTTGGTTCATGAACCAGCTGCTCCAAGAAGCAGTCATTTATTTCATCTAGGAACTTTATCTCCCTAGCATGTCCTGTTGTGACACTGACCCAGTCGATGCCGGGGTAATTGAAATCACCCATTATTATTACTGCACTGTAACTTTTGCTAGCTTCCTTGATTTCTTTGAGCATTTCATCATCCATTTGTTCATTCTGGCCAGGCGGACGATAGTACACCCCCACTGCCATCGCCTTCCCCTTTTTACATGGAATTTCAATCCATAGAGATTCTACAGCAAATTTTGTTTCTTGCAAAACTTTAATCCTTTCTGACTCAATGCCCTCTCTAACATAGAGCGCAACCCCTCCACCAATTTGATCAGCTCTATCATTTCGATATAGTTTGTACCCAGATATCACAGTGTCCCACTGGTTGTCCTCCTTCCACCATGTCTCTGATATTCCAATCATATCTAACCTCTCGTTTAGTGCTATATATTCTAACTCTCCCATCTTGTTTTGTAGACTTCTAGCATTTGCATACAAGCATTTTAGAGACTGTATTTTATTCATATTAATTTGGCTATTGGTAGACATGGGTAATTTGGGATCTTTAAGTTCTGTCTGCTCCATACTCGAGGGCATTTGGGCTACTTTACTCTTTTTTGGAACCTCTCTGCTTTTTGTAGTATCCTTCAAGGATACATTCTTCCGAACCATGCGCTCTTGGGCGACTGTCGGCTTTCCCCTATTATCTAGTTTAAAAGCTGCTCTATCTCCTTTTTAAAGGTTAATGTCAGCAGCCTGGTTCCATCCCGGTTAAGGTGAAGCCCATCCCTTCGGAAGAGCCCCTCCTTTCCCCAGAATGTTCCCCAGTTCCTAACAAATCCGAACCCCTCATCTCTGCACCATTGTCTCATCCACGCATTGAGACTCCGGAGCTCTGCCTGCCTATTGGGTCCTGCGCGTGGAACGGGAAGCATTTCGGAGAACGCTACCCTGGAAGTTCTGGATTTCAACTTCCTACCTAAAAGCCTAAATTTAGCTTCCAGAACCTCCCTACCACATTTTCCTATGTCATTGGTACCAACATGTACCAAGACAGCAGACTCCTCCCCAGCACTATCTAAGACCTTATCTAGGTGGCGTGTGAGGTCCGCTACCTTCGCACCAGGCAGGCATGTTACCAGGTGATCCTCACGTCCACCAGCCACCCAGCTATCTACATGCCTAATGATCGAATCACCAACTATAACTGCTGTCCTAACCCTTCCCGCATGGGCACTTGGCCCTGGAGAAACCTCCTCGGTGCGAGAGGGGTTTACATCACCTGGAGGACAGGTCCTAGTTACAGGATCACTTCCTGCCACACCAGGGTGATGCTCTCCTGTCACGTGACCTCTCTCCTCCATGGCAACAGGGATGCTGCCAGACTGGAGGTGGGACTTCAGGACTATATCCCTGTAGGTCTCGTCTATGTACCTCTCTGTCTGTCTTATGTTTTCCAAGTCTGCTACTCTAGCCTCTAGAGAACGGACTCGTTCCCTGAGAGCAGAGAGCTCCTTGCACCTAGTGCACACATAAGACCTCTCACCAGCTGGGAGAAAATCATACATGTGACACTCAATGCAAAAGACTGGAAAGCCCACATCCCGCTGCTGGACTGCTGTCTGCATCTTAGTTTTAAGTTTGTGTTTAGATCTTTAAGTTCTATATGTACTAAAGGGTGCAATGGATATTTATACCACTAAAACTGTACCTAAGAAGTTTAATATACCTTGTTCACCTGAAGCTTAATTAATCTCAGGTCCTTTTGGGTAATGAGCTTCACCTGAGAGCACCTCCTGTCTTTTAAGTTGTGCAAGTACCGATAAAGCTGTGATTTTCCCAGGGGAGGGTGGGTGTGGGGAGGGAGGGAGGGATATAACACTTATTAAAAAAGGGCTGCTACACAGTACCTTGTCCTGTGCTGCTGAGGAAAACTATATTCTGATTTGATTTAAATTATAGCTCTTTGCTGCTACTAGGCTCTAACCTATTATGAAATTTAAACTACAAGCTCTCTGCTGGATTCTAAATTTAACCAGAAAGCTCTCTTCTGTGTTTTAATTTGAAACTAAAAGTATTTTGCTGATGCTAGGCCCTGAGTGACTATGAAATTTAAACTACAGCTGTCTACTGGGTATGAAAGGTAACCAGAAAGTTCTCTTCTGTGTTTTTAAATTGAATCTTAAACTGTTGCTACTAGGCCCTGACTGATTTAACAAAAAAAATAGTGGGTTCACAGATTAATTAGCTTTAAAAGAAAAAAAATTCCTTTCAGAAAAATTCCCAGAAGTATATACTCACAATTTCAGATTTCTCTCCAGAAGTAACAGCCCCCCTTTCCAGTCCTTCAAGAGAACACAGAGAAAGAGCGAGCCACAAGAAAGGAATAAAACCACTGCAAAACTGTGCCGCGTAGCCCAATATCCGACAGACGAGATAGTAAAGTGGGATGGTCAATCAGATCAAACGCTGCGGCTCTGTCTTGAAGGACTGGAAGGAGTGAATAAACAGGTGGACAAAGGTGAGTCGGTTGATATTGTGTATCTGGACTTTCAGAAAGCCTTTGACAAGGTCCCTCATCAGAGACTTTTGGCAAAACTAAAGAGTCATGGGATAGGAGGCAGTGTACTATTGTGGATCAGGAACTGGTTAAAAGATAGAAAGCAGAGGGTAGGGCTAAATGGCCAATTTTCCCAATGGAGAAAGGTGAATAGTGGTGTACCCCAGGGATCTGTGCTGGGTCCGCTGCTTTTTGACATATTCATAAATGACCTGGAAAGTGGAATAACGAGTGAGGTTATCAAATTTGCAAATGACACAAAACTATTTAAAGTTGTTAAAACCCAAGAGGATTGTGAAAAATTGCAAGAGGATCTTGATAAACTGGAAGACTGGGCATCAAAATGGCAGATGAAATTTAATGTGGACAAGTGCAAGGTTATGCACCTAGGGAAGAACAACCCAAACTATGGTTACATGATGCAAGGTTCCACATTAGGAAACACCACCCAGGAAAATGATTTAGGCGTCATTGTGGATACCATGTTAAAACCCTCGGCCCAGTGTGCAGCGGCGGCCAAGAGAGCAAATAGAATGCTAGATATGATAAGGAAAGGAATGGAAAATAAAACAAAAGATATTATAATGCCTCTATACGAGGGGGTACCCAAAAAAACCAGGAATTATTTTTTAAAAGCTATTTATTTCAAATTCTTTACAAAACAACCTTATCCCCTTCAAAATACTCTCCATTACAACTGATACATTTGTCCCACCGGTGCTTCCACTGTTCAAAACATTTTTTGTAGTCATCTTTAGAAACGGCTGACAGCTCCTCCCTCCTTTTTTTCTTGACTTCTTCAATGTTGTCAAATCGGTGTCCTTTCATGCCCCTTTTCATGCGTGGAAATAAGAAAAAGTCGCACGGAGCCAGGTCAGGCGAGTAAGGTGCATGTGGCAGCGGAACCATGCCATTTTTAGCCAAAAACTGTCTAACAGAGATGGCTGTGTGTGCAGGTGCGTTGTCGTGGTGGAAGAACCAGTCTCCTGTCTGCCACAAATCGGGTCTTTTTTGACGAACATTGTTGCGCAATCTTCTTAAAACTTCCAAATAAAAGGTTTGATTGACGGTCTGACCTGGGGGAACAAACTCTGAATGAACTACCCCCTTGGCATCAAAAAGCAAATCAGCATTGTTTTGATGTTTGATTTGACTTGACGACATTTTTTTGGACGGGGTGACGATGACGTCTTCCATTGGTTTGACTGTTGCTTTGTTTCTGGGTCGTAACCATAGCACCATGACTCATCACCTGTAATGACCTTTGACAGAAAATCTGGATCAGTTTCAAGCTGTTGTTTCAAAACACGACATGTTTCAACTCGATGTTCCTTTTGATTGTGTCAGAACCCGAGGAACAAACTTGGCAGCAACCCTTTTCATTCCCAAATCTTCTGTTAAAATTCTCTGAACCGAGCTCCAAGATAACCCACTAATCTCTGACAGTTGATCAATTGTCTGTCGACAGTCTGTGAGCACAAGCTCTCTAATTTTTTCAATATTTTCTTCGATTCGGGCAGTTGATGGACGCCCAGAACGAGGTTTGTCATCAATCGACATGTCGCCATTTTTAAACCGAGCAAACCACTAGTACACTTGACTTTTTCCCATAGCGTCATCTTGATAAGCTGTTTTCAACATTAAAACAGTTTCAGCAGCATTTTTACCGAGTAGAAAACAAAATTTCACAGCTGCACGTTGTTCACCTAAACTTGTCATCATAAAAAAAGAAACAAGAACAAAACAGCGCTAGCAAAAACAATCACTGCAGATGAACAGAACAAGCCAGGTCGACAACACAGGCGGCACTGAACTGACAATGAGTTGCACTATACACGCCTAGCGGCAGAAGTGTGTACTACACAAGCTCCGCCCACGGCAATGTTATTCCTGTTTTTTTTGGGTACCCCCTCGTATCGTTCCATGGTGAGACCGCACCTTGAATATTGTGTGCAATTCTGGTCACCGTATCTTAAAAAGGATATAGCAATTTTAGAAAAGGTTCAGAGAAGAGCCACCAAAATGGTAAAGGGGATGGAAGGATACTCCTATGAAGAAAGGCTAAAAAGGTTAGGGCTCTTTAACCTGGAAAAGAGACGGCTGAGGGGAGATATGATAGAAGTCTATAAATTAATGAACGGAGTGGAACGGGTAAACGTAGATCAATTGTTTACGTTATCAGAATATAGAAAGACTAGAGGACATGCAATGAAGCTACAGGGTAAACTATTTAAGACTAATAAAAGAAAATATTTTTTCACTCAACGTGTAATCAAACTCTGGAATTTGTTACCGGAGGATGTAGTAAAGGCTGTTAGTGTAGTAAAGGCTGTTAGTGTAGTGTAGGGTTTAAAAAAGGTTTGGACAAGTTCCTGGAGGAAAGGTCCATAAACCATTATTAAGAAGTGACCGAAGATATCAATGCTTGACCCAGTACAAGCATTGTGGAACTTGTCTCTTGGGGAAACTGCTAGGTACATATGACCTAGATTGGCCACTGTTGGAAACAGAATACTGGGCTTTATGGACCTTGGTCTGACCCAGTATGGCATATCTTATGTTCTTATGATCAAGGGAAACTATAAGGGTAGCATCCCCGTGATCATGGGCAATATGTAATTCATTCAGAAGTGCCAGGAGAACCGTTTCAGTACTGTGACCGTGCCGGAAACCGGCTTGGCGAGGATGAAGAGCGTTTATGGATTCTGCATGGGAGTTTAGCTGGTCAAAAACAAAACGTTCCAAGAGCTTAGCTAAGAAGGGCAAATTAGAAACAGGTTGCCAATGAGACAGAACAGACAGATCAAGAGAAGGCTGCTTCAGAAGGGGGTGAACAACAGCAAGCTTCCAGAGAGAGGGGAATTGACCAGATGATAGGCTACCATTAATGATAGAAGTGATAATGGGTATGAATTGAAGAGAAGGCTCAGTCAGCCAATGAGATGGAATTGGGTCGAGTGAGCAGGAAGTCTTTCTAGACTTAACCAGCATCTGAAGTACTTCAGCAGAGGTAACAGTGCGGAAAGAAGACCAAGTATGAGCAAGGGCTTGATTCGACGGCGGGGAAGGTAAGGAGAAATGAACATCAGTTATCAATGCAGACAAAGGAGCAGAGGACAGTGATGAACCAGGTGGAAAAAGCGGGGGAGGGGGAGAGGGGTTTGAAAATGAAGAGCATAGGTTCTGAATTTTCTCAGCAAAGAAAGTAGCTAGAGGTTGAGGATCCGGAATAATAGCCAACTGTTTACAATTCTGACCTGTGGAAGACAGTTTACGCAAGATAGAAAACAACTGTTTAGAAGAATTCGCAGCTTCAGAAATTTCAGCAGCATAAAAGGCACGTTTGGCAGACTGAACAGCCAAGCGGTAATCAGTAGATAGTTGCTTAAAACGGAGATACAACTCTGGAGAAGGGTGACAAGACCATTGGCGTTGTACCTGCCGAAGCTGTGACCGCTGGAGACGTAATGCAGGATGATACCACAACAAATGGGCAGAACAAGAGAACCGGAAGCAATGACCAAGTGGCGCCAGGTGATCTAGAGCTTCAGCAAGAAGGGAGTTCCAGAGAGAGGCCTGGGTATCAGGGGAGAGCGAAGCAAAATCTGACGGGAAAACAGAAGAGGCAGGAGGGAAAGCACTAAGGGTTTCAGGCGTGATACGGCGACGGAGCAGGGGAGAGGAAGAACAAGTAGACGAGTCTACAACTCCCAAGGGGGGAAAAGAAAGTGAGAAAAGAACACTAGAATGGTCTGACCAGGGAATATCCAACGTGGAAGGGGGAGAAATCACAGGTACTAGCGTAGAGGGTGAGAGAACCAAGTCTAACGTATGCCCTGCCACATGAGTAGGGCCAGATACGTGTTGCCGTAAAGAAATATCACTAAAAAGATTCAAAAATGAGCGATCTTTCTGGCAACTAGGATTATCCACATGGATATTAAAGTCACCTAGAATGACGAGATTAGAAAAATGTAAAGCTACGTCTGAAATGGTCTGCAAAGCTGCTTCCCAGCGCGCAGTGGTAAGAGAAGGAGGAAGATAAAGAAGAAGAAATTACAACGGGGGTGTGGAGTGATAACGAAGAAGAAGGGATTCCGAAAATAAAACGAAGGGAAAGGAAACTTCTTCAATATACATCGAGTCACGATAGAGCAGGGCCACCCCCCCCCCCCCCCGCCACCTCTACCCACTCGGGGAGAAGAGATTGCTGCAAAACCGGGTGGAAGGGAACTAGTGAGGATGGGATCATCACCCTCCTTGAGCCAAGTCTCAGTAAGGAAACAGAGGTCAAGGGAGTGGAGGGAGATGAGGTCCTGCACCAGCAGAGATTTAGACCGAAGGGAACGGCAGTTTAATAAAGCTATATGGAAAATAACCGTGGAGGCAACTATAAGCGGGTCGACGGAGAGAGGACACCGCCGGGACAGGGTTCTAGTACTATTACAGGGAATCAGATTCGATGGACAGCGCGTCAGTGATCCAGAAGGAACTGGGGATACAGGCAAGGGACGCCAACCCCAAAAAACCGGAATGACCGACATAAAACTAGAAGATAACAGAAACGTAAGGCCACAAAGTACAAATAAAATAGTCCAAACAAAGACAGATGTACCCAAAATAAACGATAAAACTGACCTGAAAGGTTGCAAGGGCCAAAGTAGGAACGACTTGAAAGCCACAGGAGCAGAAAGATCAACAAATATTCGAGGAAATGGGAACTCCAATTGCGCCCTCTGCTCGCCCCAAGGAGCTCGACCAAGGAGCAGGACCTGCTCCTTGGGCACGCTCCTTCGGCGCGCACCCATGCCGCGGACCGCCGCAGGCAGGTTGTTTAAATAAGCGGAGGAATACCTAGGAGGGTCGCGACCGCAGGAATGCGGCCACGTCACTTCCGGGCTTTGAGCTGAGACTCTGGGAGACACAGGAGAGCCAAACCAGCACCAAATATCTAGGAGGGTCGCGACCGCAGGAATGCGGCCACGTCACTTCCGGGCTTTGAGCTGAGACTCTGGGAGACACAGGAGAGCCAAACCAGCACCAAATATCTGGAGGGAGACAAAACAACAAAGAGTGAGAGAGCACAGGTATACAGGGGCACAGTACAGGCTGTGGGAGCAGACTTCCTTTTTCTCCATATCAAAGCAGTCATGCTCAGAATCAAGGTAGAGGGAAGCCTGTCGGACTGTTTTCAGACCAAGATTATAGGCAACAGTCGGGGACAGCAATCTTGGATCTGCCACCCCTGCTGTTATTGTCTGTGTTTCTATATCTTTCATATTAAAGCATCACAAATTGCTTTCCAATATTTGCTCTCCTGGCTGCAAATCCCACTTTACAACAAATCTCCATAGTACTCAGTTTCTTCTGGAAAAGCAATTGGTGCTAATCCACAGAGATCAAGGGATAGAAATCCCAAAATCACATAAAACCAGATGTTAGTATGGAGGCACAATTTAAAAAACTGGGCCCTGCCTTCATTAACTATATAAACCAGTTTAAATCATATAGATCAAATTTTAAACTAGTTAAAATTAGACTGCATTACTGTACTACGACTACCAGATATAATTATAGTACAAACCATTTACAATAATCTGAGCTATTTTTCTATACATAGTAAACAATATCAAAGACAAACTAATGAAATTATGTAACAACTCACAGTGATTCATTAAAGGCTAAAAGTGTTAATACTGCAGTCAAATACTTTATAAATATCAGTATAAGTGTATATATGTAGGGTTTTTAAATATGCAAAAAAAAACCTTGTCATCATTTCTTCTAAATTCTCAATCTCCTCCTACAGCAAGTATGTCATGTCAAAATAATGCAAACAAAATCATCTGATTTAAGCCCTATTCATTCTATAGAATACTTACAAGACAGAAAATAAATGATACATCAAAATCAGATTTACCTAGTAGTTCTACCTTTAAAAACTATTTACATTTAGAGTGTAATTGTATAAGGTGTGACTAGATTTCTGTGTATGTTTGCATGTGGAGGAGTGGCCTAGTGGTTGGGGCAAGGTACTTCAGGCTGGAAGGTCGGAGGTTCAAATCCCACTAGAGGACAGCAACCTTGGGCCGGAAGGACTGGGGTTTCTAGTCCCACAGGTGCTCCTTGTGGTGTTTGGCAAGCCACTTAACCCTCCATAGCCCATGTTCCCTGTAAATTAGTTATCTCCAAGTTATAATGCCCTGTTCAATGTAATTTCCATTTGTTCAGTGTAAACCGCACTGATGCAGAATAGTGAGGTATATAAGAGAATGTAAATGTGTAAATCATGGTATTTTAGTGATTTACACAAGTAAATGATCATTTACACATGGTCACTGTGGGCATGCATGAGGCAGAGCCTGAGCAGAACACAAATTTACATGCATTCTTTACAAAACATGACCTAATGTGCATAACATATGCACAGTCATTTCCACCTGCCCTAGAGCTGGTGTAAATGACTATGGCTTCATTTAGGCACATTCGAGGCTACTTAGAGCTTTCCACTTGTCCTAAAGTTTTTCAGATATTTATCTGAATAGCGGGGCTGAAAATCACCACTAAGTGTCGACTCCTTCCATCTCTGCTCATGGACCTCCTGGCCACTATGGATAGTGCCATGGCGGTCAGAGGAAATATTCAGCAACACTACCCAGATAATACTGCTGAATATTGGCTTCACCAAGGTTTTATCTGGTTAGCAGATTTTTTTGAATAGCAGGATGGCCCTTAATGCGCACTAAGAGGGTCTTTTACTAATAGGCGCTACCTGGCATGCGCTGAAGGCACAATGGGACACACGTTGCCAGGTAGCACAGGGCTATGATAGCACAGGATGATTCCTGTGCTAAATGTGCATCCCATGTTAAGGTCGCGAGTAAGTGGGGTAGGAGTGGAGCGTGGCACGGGGAACTGGGCACAGTTAATGTTGTCTTCACACCCCATGCTAACTACAGCATGTGCTAAAGGATACAGCTCCATGTTAAATGCCAGGGAAATGCTTTCCACGCCCCTGGCATGTAACCCAGGTATGTTGCACATAACGCACCATGGTTTTGGTGCTATTGACATATTAGATGCAAAAACTCAGCACCTGTTAGTAAAAGAATCCCTCAATTAAACAGCACATCCCTATTCCTCTCCACACTGTATAGAGAGAGCCCAGCTGCCAGCCATACAGAATGACAGCTAGTAAGAGCTCTCTATTCTTATGCAATACCAGTTTTCTTGTTTTCCTCATAGGCATTCTTCCATCTTGGCAAATGATCATGCAAATTATTCCCCGTTATTTTACATCCAGAACCTCTCCCTTCCCATGTCTAACCACAAAGCACTATAATAATCAAGAGAGATACTAATACCAGTGCAGCTGTCATTTAAACATCTGGACTCCTATGACACATGCATAGCCTGCCAGACAGACCTAGCTACATGAGAACCTGCCTTTCTACTAGGATTTTTAGTTCTTAATATATTTACATATACCAGAGAAATCCAGCTGCTAGTTAATTCTATCATCACAGTCTGTCTAACAAACCAGGTTGCATACATTTCTTTTAGGACTTCTAACTTTTTATATTATTCACTTTTTCATTCAGTCTCAATGCTTGCTACTCAATCATCCAAATACAACACTTCAAGAGAACAATTGTCAAAGCCATTTTCATGCATAAAACAATTTTTTCTGCAGATCTGCAGTTGTTCAAAACTGCCTCACCCAACTGTGCCTAAAATTATGAACACAGTTCCACTATGCACACAAATAGCACACATCAGGGAGGTGTTTATGAATGCATGAAGGGGAAAGCGTAGTTACTCACCTGTAACAGGTGTTCTCCAGAAGCAGCAGGAATCAATCCTCACATATGGGGTGATGTCAGCGCCGACGGAGCCCTCGTGCGGAGCTTTACCCCAGCTTTCAAAGAAAGCCTTTGGGATTGCAGCGCGCATGCGCGGTCCCCTTCCCACCCAAGGGTGCCATCTTGCTCAGTCTGATGACATAGCTAAAAGACAGCAAAAATCAAAATGAAGGATAGGACTGCAACTCCAGGGGAGGAGGGAGGGTCGTGAGGACTGATTCCTGCTGCTCCTGGAGAACACCTGTTACAGGTACCTTTCTCCAGGACCAAACAGGAAGTCAGTCCTCACATATGGGACTCCCCAGCTCTAGGCTACCGCTAACACAAAGCTCAAAAAATGGCTCCCTCTCGAGAGCCACAGCATCTGTGACAAGAATTTTCTCTGAGAACGCACCCCGTACGGTAGCCCAACACAAGGGTCGGAGGGTAGGAGTTGCCTAAACCTCAAAGAGATTACGGAGTACCACCTAGCCAAAAACGCTGTCCTGCTGGGACTCTCTCTCCAGGCAGTAATGGGCTGCAAAAGTCTGGCTTGAAGACCAAGTTGCGGCCCGGCAGATGTTTGCCAACGGAACAGAGCGGAGATAAGCTACTGACGTGGCTTTCGCCCTGACACGGTGGGCCGTGACCCAACTCTGCAAGGGAAGGTCGGCTGCCCTGTATGCCCAGGTGATGCAATCTGCTACCCAAGTGGACAACGTACACTTGGAGACTGGTAACCCCATCCTATTAGGGTCAAACGAGACGAAGAGCTGAGTAGCCCTTCGATGCTCCCGCGTATGTTCTATGTAAAAAGACAACGCCCTCTTACAGTCCAGGGTATGCAAGACTGTTTCAGCCCGGCTGGCATGCGGCCTGGGAAAAAAGGTCGGAAGAACCAGCTCCTGATTGAGGTGGAAAGAGGAGACCACTTTTGGGAGGAACTTGGGGTGGGTCCGTAGGACCACCCTGTTCCTATAGAACCACGTGTATGGTATATTAGAAACCAGAGCTTGTAGTTCACTCACATATCTGGCCGAGTTAAGAGCCACCAGGAAGAGCGCTTTCCAAGAGAGGAAGCGCAAATGGCAAGTAGCCATCGGCTCAAATGGTGGGCGAGTAAGTTGCTGCAAGACCACATTCAAATCCCACTCAGTCGCCGGTGGATGAACCAGGAACCAGAGGCTTGAGTAGAAGCAGACCTCTGAGAAATCTGGACACCAAGGGGTGAACTGACAGAGACTGTCCTTCCACTGGTGAGTGGTGCGCTGACAAAGCACTGAGGTGGACCCGAACAGAGTTAGACTTAAGGCCTAGGTCTGAAAGGTGACGTAGATACTGCAGTACTACTGGCACAAGGCAAGAGAAAGGATCTTCATTGCGCTGAGCACACCATACCATAAACCTACGCCACTTGAAGGCATAGGACTTTCTGGTGGACTGCATCCTAGAGGCCAATACCACCTCCTCAACCTCCTTAGGTAGAAGTAAGGGAACTAGCACTATCCTTTCAGCAGCCAGGTCATCAAATTGAGGGACTTGAGATTGGGGTGCAGAAGGGA
Organism: Ichthyophis bannanicus; assembly: GCA_033557465.1. Classification (NCBI taxonomy): domain Eukaryota; kingdom Metazoa; phylum Chordata; class Amphibia; order Gymnophiona; family Ichthyophiidae; genus Ichthyophis; species Ichthyophis bannanicus. Next base: position 295,586,101 of record CM066032.1, read on the forward strand.
ACCATGCTCTTGAGACAGGAGGTCGTGTTGCAGCCCCAGAGGGAACGGAGCTTCCACCGCCAACTGCAGAAAAAGTGGAAACCACAGCTGCCTCGGCCAACTGGGGGCCACCAGAATCACTGAGGCCTTGTCCCGGAGGATCTTGAACAGAGTTCGGGCCACCAGGGGTGTGGGAGGAAATGCATACAGGAGGCCCGTAGGCTAAGATATCAGAAAAGCATCTGCTGCCATCCTCAGGGGATGCGGCTGTCTGGAGCAAAAACTGCACATTCCAAATGGGCATTTTCTCAGAGTGAGGTGTACTGTCTCAATTAAATGTCTAATTCACTCTATAAGTATCAAACCCCTATCTATAATGATGGGTGACGTTAACTGAAATAATGAACTAACTTCACTTTCAGTAATTATGAAGAAATCTTTTAAATAGTATTGCATATAGGTCTCAGACTCTTCAGCACTATTTTTACTGGCTTTAAATTTGTCAGAACTGTCAGTGCCTATTTCCATCAATGACCAATCAAATGCAATTCTTCTTCTTATCTTGTATATTCTTATATGAAAAAGAGCAAAAACTGGGCAACTGATGGTTTAGTGGACTTGCAAAGAGATCAATGGATGGAAGTCCCCAGCGGAGGAAGATCTTCCGGACCACCAATGGATTCAAAGTCATTCGTGAGGCTGGAGAATCCTGCTTAGCTTCTCTGCTAGGAAGTTTTCCTGACCAGGTAAACTGCTTTGAGAAACAGAAACATGCCTTGTCTGACCGCAAAGGAGCAAAGGGCCAGTGCCTCCTGACATAGGAGCCTGGACCCTGTGTCCATTTGTTCCTTATCATCTCTCCAGTCTAGCCCCGACATCTAGGTTTAAGCACCTCCTCCAGCAGCTATGGAGACTGAGAAACGTCACTCTTTTGATGACACTGGTACAAATACTCCTGGGACCGCCTCTTCTGTCCAGTAATCTCATTCTCCATAGCAGCTGGAGGTTGGTGAGCCTGGAGGTGGAAGGCTCACTGGAGAAACATTTAAGGAGAGTAGATTAGAGAGAATAGTTTTTGTTATTATTAAATTTGTTCTTATTGGAATTGAAAAAAGAAAAAGAAACCTTTACCTCGGAGAGAGAAGCTGTGCTGAGGCCCCCTTCCTGTCTCCCTCCCTCTCTTTTTAAAGTCTGGGGGCAGGGGAGGAAGGTACTTGTGGAGATCTGCAGGGCCGGGCTCTGGTTCCTGAACCCACGGTAGGGTGAGGAACCGGTAGCAGGAGCACAAGAGCACAGCAGCAGTGCCCAACGATTGTTGCGGGAACGCGCGGCAAGGCCGCTGACTCCAAAAGTACCGGTTCTTCAGAGTGCGATTCTCTCCCGTCGCAGAAGCCGCTGTACGGCTGAGCGCGGGGAGGATCGATCGGTGAAGGCAGAGGCTGCTGGAGTTGAGGTAATAGGCTTGCCTTTCAGTGGTGCGCAGGCAGGGAGACCAACGCGAGGATAGCATTTAGCTCTGGTGAGCTGCGGCCACATGTCAGAAGCGTGGGAAAGTCGCGTGTGCATCGGGCCTGCAGGATATCCCGCTGTGAGGGGTTTTTTTCTTTTACGATCTAATTACTGTGGGATTCCAGCACTACAGGGGGTGAAATGGAGAGAGTTTACTCAGCGATTTCATTTTTGAAGTAAATAGTGATTATTTTGGGGTAGGTAGATATATAGATCTATCTCTATATATATCTATATATATGTATGTATATAGAGATAGGTAGTGCTGCGGTGGTGATATACAGTATGTAACTGTGGAGATGGTTATGTATATATATATATATATATATATATATATATATATATATATATATATATATATATATATATATATATATATATATATATATATATATATATATATATATATATATATATATATATATATATATATATATTATATATATATATATATAATTATATAGTGGTACTATAGATATATATAGATATAGTTAACAGGTTTGCTAGGCTGTGGCACGGTGAACAGTCTTCCTCTATTGGAAGTAGAGGTAGCCCATTCTGTTAAGCTACAAAATAGAGGAGAGATGCCTTCGAAGCCGCTTTGTTTGCTCTGCGGTCTTAAAAAGGGCTCAGTTTCAGACACTGGAGTCTGTTAAACCTGTTCTCAGGAAGCAATCTCTATGGAGCCAGTTGTAGAGGTTACTGGGAGGGGCCCGAAGGGTGTTTTGCCAGTGCCTGGATCTCCCTCCATTCCGTTGCTGGAGCCGGTGGCCGGACCCTCCTCGGCTCCTGAGAAGCCGATTTCCCAACCGACTTTGCCAGGTGGGCTAGGAGCAATTTTTTCCCAGGATTTCGTGGCTCTGTTGCAACAGGTCTTAGGATGCAGTAAAAACTGTGAAGCGCCTTCTCTGGGAGCGAACTTAGGCGAAAAGCGTCCTGGGACTCCTTTAGACTTGGGGCTTATGGAGGTTCCTTCCAAGAGGTCAAGGAAGGGAAAGAATTTGCAGGAGCAGTCAATAGCCTCGGAGAGTCCTTTTTCAGAGGACAGAGAGCAGAACATGGAGGTACAGGATGAGTTAGAAGAAGGAGAGTTAGCAGAACAAGAAGATCAAGCGAGGGTGGTCAGAGTCTTTAGACGGGACGAGTTACCTGCTCTCATAGAGGAAACTCTAAAAGCATTAAATATGCCTGCTGCAGGGCCGGCAGAGGATGCATCCTTAGAGGATCCCTTGTTACAGGCATTTCGAAAGACACAAAGAGCTTTCCCAGTTCATCGTATGATGCGAGAGATGATTCAGGAGGAATGGGACATGCCGGAAGCGGGGCTTAAGGGTTCCAGGCTTATGTCTCGCCTATACCCATTGGTAGATCAGGATCGGGAATTGTTTAGGTCACCAAAAGTAGATGCGGCGGTATCAGCAATGACCAAAAAGACTACCATCCCGGTGGAGGGTAGTGCCGCTCTTAAGGATGTTCAAGATAGGAAACTAGATACCTTGTTGAAACAGGTGTTCGACATCTGTGCACTTTCCTTGCAGGCATCGGTTTGTGGGGCCTGGGTGGCTCATGCCTGTCTCCGCTGGTCTCAGCATGTTCAGGGAGACCAATTGGACGAGAGTGAAGGGGAAGCATCCAAGTTAGAGTCGGGGACTGCTTACCTAGTGGACATTCATTATGACCTTATTAGGAGTCTGTCTAAAAATATGGCGTCAGTGATAGCAGCCAGGCGTTATCTTTGGCTGCGTAATTGGGCGCTGATGGTTCCTCAAAAACAAGATTGGGTAAGTTACCTTTTAGGGGTAAGCTACTATTTGGAGAAGATTTGGATAAGTTGGTAAAAGATTTAGGGGAATCTAAGGGAGGAAGACTCCCAGAGGACAAGCAACAGCAGAGGAAACCTTTGCCATCTAACAGGAATCAGCAGAGGGAATTTCGCTGTTTCCACCCAACCCGATTTGGACCATTTCAAAGGGGGCGTTTCTCTTATAGAAATCAAGGGTTTTGAGGATTTAGAGGGGCAAACAGGGGTTTTGCAGCTCCCTCTCCCTCGAATATTAGAAAGGCACAATGAAGCCAGAAGGGCCCAAGGGGAAGTGGTAGCCGTAAGAGGGCAGTTACGGGAGTTTTATCCTTCTTGGGCCCGAATTACTACCGACTGGTAGGTGTTGGAAATCATTCGAGAGGGCTATGCTCTCGAATTCCAACATCCAATGGCTGATGCTTACGTCCAATCCCCATGCAAAACGCCTCTGAAGGTCCAGGCAGTGCAAGAGACGTTGGACTGACTGCTGAGACTCAACGCGGTGGTTCCAGTACCAAAGGAGCAGTGTGGGTGCAGTCGATACTCCATTTATTTTGGAGTACCAAAAAAGAAGGGATCGTTTCGGCCGATCTTGGATCTCAAAAAGGTAAATCGGTGTCTCCGCATATCGCATTTTCGGATGGAAACTCTGCGGTCGGTGATTGTTGCCGTAAGGGCAGGGGAGTTCCTCACCGCTCTGGATTTGTCAGAGGCTTATCTTCACATACCCATTCGGCAAGAGCATCAGAAGTTCCTCAGACTTGTGCTTCTAATGGGGCATTTTCAATTCCTCACCTTACCGTTCGGGTTAGCAACGGCACCACGGACGTTCACCAAAGTCATGGTAGTAGTGACAGCGGCGTTGAGGAAGGAAGGAATTCTGGTGCACCCATATTTGGACGATTGGTTGGTCCAGGCAAAGTCCAGAGAAAAGAGCAACTTGGCGTCTGCCAGAGTGATAGAGTTCCTTCAGAGTCTAGGCTGGATGATCAACAGAGCAAAGAGCAGACTAGAGCCTTCGCAAACCCTGGAGTATCTCAGAGCACGTTTCGATACACAGATAGGGAAGGTGTTTCTGCCTCGGTTGAGGGCACACAACCTAGTCAGGACCTGTCTAAGCTGATGGATTCCCACGACATGGCATTATCTGCAGTTGCTGGGTACAATGGCGGCGACACTCGAATTGGTCCCGTGGGCGAGGGCACCAGAACGATAGATACTTCCGTGTCGGCCAGATATGAGGCAGGCTCTGCAATGATGATTAAGGTCAGGGATGCTGGAAAGGGGAATGCCCCTAGAGGCTCCCATCTGGATATCCCTTACGACGGACGCCAGTCTCTTGGGATGGGGGGCGCACGTCGAACGAACGTTTGTCCAGTGACAGTGGACCGACATGGAGAAGACATAGTCCATCAACAGTTTAGAGTTGAGAGCAGTTGCTCTAGCGCTGAGGGCCTTTCGGGCTTGTCTCGAGGGCAGAGCAATGCGCGTATTCTCCAACAATGCAACAGCGGTGGCATACATCAATCGTCAGGGCGGCACCGGCAGTGTGCCACTGGAATCCGAGGCTGATCACCTTTTAGAGTGGGCTGAAGCACATCTAGTGGCGCTGTTGGTGATACATGTAGCAGGAGTAGACAATGTGACGGCCAATTTTCTGAGTTGGGTCAAAGTGGACCCAGCAGAGTGGGTACTGCATCCAGAGGTCTTCGAAGTGATAGTGAACCACTGGGGGCAGCCGGTAATGGATCTCATGGCGACATTAGAGTCAGCAAAGGCAAACAGATTTTTCAGCAGAAGGAAGGAGGGCCTCGATGCTCTCATTCAAAGGTGGCCAGAGCGGCAGCTCCTCTACATTTTTCCCCCTTGGGTTTTAATAGGTCGAGAAGCGCTGGATTGGCCGAGTCGGCCGTGGTACGCGGACCTGGTCTGACTTTTGGTGGATCGGCCCTGGCGTCTGCCAGTTCGGAAGGACCTCTTGTTCCAAGGGCCTATACTCATGCCCAAGGTGGATCGATTCTCACTTACGGCTTGGCTCTTGAAAGGGCAAGGCTGAGAGCAAGAGGGTATTCTTCAGTCGTCATTGCCACAATGTTAAAGGCTAGGAGAAGATCTACGTCATTGGCGTATGTGCATATCTGGCGGATCTTTGAGGCATGGTGTACAGACAGGAAGATTCCAGCTTTGAGTGTGACGGTCGCGCACATGCTGGCTTTCTTACAGAATGGTTTTGACAAGGGTTTGGCAGCTGCCTCCTTAAGGGTGTAGGTGGCAGCCCTGGCATGTTACAGGGGAAAGGTAAAAGGAGAGACATTGGGGACGCATCCAGATGTTAAACGATTTTTGCGAGCAGTGTCTCTTCTTAGGCCGCCTTGTAGATCTCCAGTTCCTCCGTGGGATCTGGCTTTGGTGTTAGACGCATTAACACACGAACCATTTGAGCCATTGGCGAAGGCGTCAGATAAAGACTTAACACTCGAGACAGTGTTTTTGGTAGCAATTTCTTCAGCACGTAGGATTTCTGAGCTGCAGGAGCTATCGTGTCGGAAGCCCTTTTTGTCCTTTTATGATAATAAGGTGGTTTTGAGGCACGTGTTGTCTTTCTTACCAAAGGTTGTATTGACTTTTCATGTCAATCAAACCATTTCTCTTCCAGTGTTTGGTGAAATGGGAGGAAAGTCTAGCTCCGGTTCCTCCCACTCTCTGGATGGTCGCCAAGCGCTGAAAAGGTATCTTCGGAGAACGACGAGTTTCAGAAGCACGGATAGGCTTTCTGTCCTTTTTGGTGGAGCACGAAAGGGGGAAGCGGCTAGTAAAGCCTCCATTGTGCAATGGCTTAAAGAAGCAATAGCATCAGCTTACATTTTAAAAGGGAAGTCAGTTCCTGATGGCACTAGGGCTCATTCGACGAGGGTGCAAGCGGCGTCTTGGGCAGAGTGCAGTCTAGTGCCGGCTATTGAGATTTGTAAGGCAGCTACTTGGTCATCGTTTAATACATTTGTCAAGCATTACCATCTCGATGTGCAGGCGGAAAGGGATACTGTGTTTGGCGCAGCGGTGTTTCAGGCTGGCCTGGCGGGTCCCTCCCAGTAAGAAAAGGTTTCACTGCTCTATTACATCCCTAGATGCCGGGACTAGACTGGAGAGACGATAAGGAAGATGAAATTAGACTTACCTGCTAATTGTTGTTCCGTATCCCTCCCTGGTTCTTCTTTGTTGTTGGCCTGAAGCATGATATCTCCGCTAAAGAAAAACGGAAGAAGCTAATGGGAACATGTGGGCCATATAGACACGCGGAAGTTGAAGAAAAGAGAGGGGTCCGGGGGACATCTGGATCCTTCAGGGAGCAGAGAAGTGTGGTCTTCCTTAGCACAGGTTCCTAAACGTAAGTACAATCATTTAGTTCAAATGAATGATAACAGGAGTGTTTGTTTCCCGTTAGTTAGTTAGTTAGTTAATTAAGTGTACATGGAGTTCCATTTGTTATGTTCTTACTACTTGATTGTTGCTTGGGTGAGTCTGCTTTGTCAATAGATTACTGGACAGAAGAGGCGGTACCAGGAGTATTTGTACCAGTGTCATCAAAAGAGTGACATTTCTCAGTCTCCATAGCAGCTGGAGGAGGTGCTTAAACCTAGATGTTGGGACTAGACTGGAGTTCCTAAAGGAACAACAATTAGCAAGTAAGTCTAATTTCATCTTTGTTCACGTAGAACATTGCTACCTGATTGTCCATCTGAACTAGGACAGACTGTTGAGAGAGAGCATGACAGAAGGTTTGCAGAGCTAAGCGGATTGCTCGCAGCTCTAAAAGGTTGATCTGCTGTGTGGCCTCCCGAGGGGACCACAGGCCTTGAGTGCACGTGCCCTGGCATTCAGGTATTGGTGGAAATGGAGCATATAGCCCTTATGGACTATGCTCAGTACCCTGGTATCCCCTGTGATGGCTGGCCACCTGTAGGCATACAGGGTCAGCCGACCTCCTGTGCTGAGTGGAGCCACCGGCGGAGGAGAGGCTAGGCTGTGGGAGTCAAAAACCCCCTCCCTGCTCTGCAGGAGCCGGAGCTGGCAGCTTGGGAGTTTTCTGCCTACGGGGCCTATGCCCCTAACCCTTGGCCTGCTGGCCCTGTTGGGGAGCTGGAGAGGCCTGATACTGAGGGTAGGTTTGTAGGCAGCACCCTTCCTCGGGAAAAAGGGCTTCTTTCCTGAGCCCTTCTTTTTGTGAGAAGGGGCAGAAGTCTTTCTGGACAGTCTTGTCCTGGTGAGAGTCTCGGTGTCGATTTCTGCAGCTTTCTCAGTCATGGGCTTGCCGAACAGGTTGTCACCTCGGCACGGGACATCGACCAACTTGTCCTGTACCCATGACTCCAGGTCTGATGACTGTAACCAGGCCTGACGGCGTGCACCAATGCCGGCCGCAGCTACCCGGGCCAAAGCCTCGAAGCTGTCATAGGCTGCTTGATATATAAACTTCGAGCACTCTCGGATCCCTGAAGAGAAGGCTTTGAATCTCTACAAGGGTTCCTCAGAGAGGCCAGCCGAGAACCCGGCAATCTCCTTTGCCAGGTCCCGTAAGTACATGTCCATATACAGCTGGTAAGTCTGGACACGGCAAGACAGCATAGAGCTCTGGAAGCACTTTCTACCGAGGGCATCCAGGTTCCGGGCCTCCCGGCCGGGAGGCACCAAGGAGTGCATCTTTTGACTTTTCAGCCTGTGCATGGCCGATTCCACAACCATGGAGTTGTGCGGTAGCTGCACCTTTTGGAACCCAGGGCTCTTACAGACTCGATAAATGGAATCTACCCGCTTGCTAAGAACCGGCGCCAAGGCCGTTGCTTCTCACATACAGAAGAGCAGCCGTTCCAGCATCAGAGGAACCGGAACAGTAAAGGCTTCCTTCAGAGGAAAATCATACTGGAGGACATCGAGCTCTTCGGCTCGAGGCTCCTCCTCTGCATCCAATGGGAATGCCAAAGCCTAGGCCATGTCCCTGACGAAATCCGAGAACCGGGTATCCTCCGGGGTGACCTTCTCTGAGGCTCGGACTCCGGGGAGTCTGACGGGACGCACCAGGTCCGGAAGATGTCAGGAGACTCCTTGTCCTCTGTCTCCCATGCCAACTCCTCCGAGGAGTCGTCGAGCGACTCTGGCCATGTGGGCCTCGATGCCACCCGCCCCGATGCCGAGGGCACCGGCATCGACGACCTCGGCCCTGAACGGGAGGTCAAGGGAGACCTTGGCCGAGGATCGACTCAAGACTTAATGGACTCGAGGATCGGCTCGGCCTCCAGAATCGACTTAGACGTTGGGGCAGATGCACCAGTCAGACCGGCGATCAGTACCCGCTGCTGCTCCATGAAGGCAGCCAGGCTGCTCTCCAGGGCCGTCATCCTGAGACAGAGCTCAGAAGACTCCGCAGCCCCCGACTCGGGCCCCGACGGCGTCTGGCCCGACGTTGGTTCTCCCAGAGGACAGTCAATGAGGACAACAGAAGTTACCTGACTCGGGGACTCCAGCTCCAGGCAAGGTAGTTTGGTCGGCCGCTCCGAATCTGAGAGCCCGGGACGGCAGTCAGGGCTTCGCGACCTGGCCCTCGAGGATCCAGGTGCCTCCACTGATGCCGAGCTTCTTCTTCCTTTTGTGCTCCCGGGCGGGAGACCCCCTCTCAGAGGATCCACAATGGCGCTCGGGGTCAGACTCCCGAGATGTTGAGGCCTCTGACGAAGTCTGGGACCGGCCGGAAGCGGACTCCGAAAAAATTCTTTCACGTTGATGCTGACGGCTCTGAAGCGCCTTCGATGACATCTTGCCGCATGGGCCACAGACCAGTGGGTCATGGTCGGCCCCGAGGCAGCGGAGGCAGCAGTCATGTGTGTCGGTGAGAGACATAAGTTTCTTACACCGATCACATTTTTTGAACTCTCTGGCAGCCATCGGGGGAAAAAGGGCCCTGCAAGGTCAAAAGACAGGGCTGCCAGTGAAAATAACAGAAATGCGTGAACGCTAGTCACAAAGGACAAAAACCGAAAACGAAGTTCTGGACTCGATACCGGTGTACTGAGCCGAGGCGGGATGGGGAACCGGCATCGAACCGGATAAAGAGATGTGAAAAATCACAGAAAAAAATCAACTTTTCCCGGGTAAAACGGAAAAAGAAACACTGAGCAAGATGGCACCCTTGGGCGGGAAGGGGACCACGCATGCGCGCTGCCTTCCCAAAGGCTTTCTTTGAAAGCTGGGGAAATGCTCCGCACGAGGGCTCCGTCGGCGCCGACGTCACCCCATATGTGAGGACTGACTTCCTGCTTGGTCCTGGAGAAGGTTGCATACTTAGCTGTCTACTTCTGAATTTCTAAAAATATGAACATAAATTTCCATGGGAAAAGTACCCATACAAATAGGGGCAGGTTTGTGCATATACGTTTCCTGATTCAATTTTCAAAGAATAATGTTTCCCTTTGAAATCTGGTGTAAAATCTACAAATAAAAAGCACTCACAAATTTTACAGATATGCGCACTCTTCGAAAGTAATCCCTAACCGTTTAAATACACGTTGATAAGTTATGCATCTGCAATCTCTTCACTATTTGCAGCTAAGAAATCCCTTGGCCCAATATTTGAACACTGCAGTCTGCATTTCTTTAAAATACTAGCTGTGACATTTAAATATAATTCAGATATTTAGCGCTCATACCTAGATTGAAGCCAGAGCAGAATATCCAGACAGAGCAACGAATGCTACCACTGTCCAGTCACTGGCGACGTTGAGACTGCTTGTTTACTGTCCTAAATTATCCAGATAGCTATCCAGACAGAGCTCTCTGGATAACTTGTGGGTCTGCCAAAGTACTGCCCTGGTGCTATCCGGATAATGCTGGTGCAGATAGTGCTGCTGAATATCCAAGAACAGCAGTGCCTAAAGGAAACATCCAGACAATGGCACTTATTCTCTGGATATTTCTCTTTGACTACTGACATGTCTGTGTTCATCTGAGGCCCTTTTAAAGTCTATTAATGTTTTAGCCTCCACTACCCAAGCCAGGAGGGTATTCAAGCATCAGTTACCCTTTCCATGAAAATTTACAGAGCTGGTACAATGGATGGCCACTCAATTTCAGCTCCAGCAGGAGTTGTCACAGCTGGCGCAGGAGAGTGTGATTGCAGCCAATGAAGGAGCAGCAAAAAACCTGCCCTGGACTTAGTGGAAGCCCTTATTACACTCCAGAGACAAGGAAGCAGAGGAATACCAGCACCAGCGGGACCATCTATGCCTCAAATGGACAGTCTGGTAGACTCACACAACAGTGGGGCATTGAATTTTGGCAAGCTTTCCCCTGAGGATGACATAGATGACTTTTTGGAGTCATTCGAGAGGGTGGCTCAAGCTGTAGGATGGCCAGCTAGCCAGTGGGCAGTGCGATTAGCAACCTCCTTAACAGGAGAAGCACTAGCTGCATATAGAGCTATGCCAGCAGCGCAGGCTATGGACTATAATGCAGTGAAAAATGCAATTAGAGACCGATTAGGGTTAACAAAAATGTTGTATCACCGCATGTTGAGAGCCACGGCCCTGAAGGCAGGAGAAACGCCTAAGGCCTTAAGCCAGAGAATTCGTGGTTTAGCCTTAAAGTGGCTGGCTCCGGAGGGGAAAACTATAGATATGGTGGTGGATATGGTAATATTAGAGCAGTTTATGGCTGCAGTACCAAAAGAGATACAATCCTTTCTGATTCAGCAAAACTGCCAGAGCACGGGAGAGGCAACCCTTTTGACTGAACGCTACATGGAAGCTGAGTTAGCTCGTCAGCAAAGGGGTTGGGCTCCAAAAACAGGGGCAGAGGTCGGTTTTGGTTCATCAGAAAAGAAACAGGGAAATAATGCAGAATTTGGAAAAACTTGTGTGCCTGCTCAAGAAGGAAAGTGGGCTGGAAAGAAATGTTATCATTGTGGGAAGATGGGACACTTGCAGAGGGGTTGCAAAGCCCACACTGGCCTAATGGGTACAAGTGTGAAACAGCTAGGAGAGGGTTTTCTCTTAACGGTTAGCATACAGGGGTCACTACCGATGCTCTGCTTGACTCTGGGGCCGACCAAAACATGGTATCACAGAGGCTTTGGCGGGCAATTGAGGCCCAGAATGAGTCTGAACAGAAGAGGCCAGAAGGTAGGGTTCAAATTAGATGCATTCATGGCGCTGCTTCTTTTTACCCCATGTACAAAGTAGTGATAAAAGGGTTAGGGGTGCAGAAAGAAATTCTGGTGGCAGTGGTTCCAAAACTCCCCCACGACCTGGTATTGGGAAGAGACTGGCCGCAGTTTAGGAGGGGACTGGGGAAAGGCCTACGGCAAAAGGTCGGGTTTGTATCTACCCGGTCCCAGACTATGGCCAAAGACCAAAAGGACGGGTCCCCAGAGGATTCCCTAGGAGTTTTGCCCTCACACGATGACCTGGTGGCTTCCCCATCTTCTAGGATTAAGAAGGGGAAGACTGTGAAACACTGCGAGAGGCGGTGTAGGGCACAGGGGAGGGCTGGGATGGAAGTTAGCCAAGGGTTACCCTGGGTGCCAGCGGAATTAGTCGAAAAGTTCCCAACCTTTCCCTATGAACAACGAGCAGACCCTGCACTCACCCAAGCATTTGAGTACGCCCGGGTTGTATGAGATACCCTCCCGAGATTCCTTCTAGACAAAGAGATATTATACAAGGAAAGTCAAGAACCCCAGACAGGGACGATCAGGAAACAGCTGGTGGTGCCCACAGCTTTCAAGGGGTTGGTCTTAAGGCTTGCCCACGACCATGGATCAGATCCTTATATGTTTCTACTGGCCCGGGGTCTTTAAAGAAACCGCCCAGTTTTGTGCCGTGTGCCCTTCTTGTCAGCGGGTCACGGCTGCCCGGCCTCCAGTAGTACCCATGATTCCGACACCCATAATATCTGACCCAATTGGACGAATCGCCATGGATATAGTTGGACCCCTGGTAAAAACACCCCGAGGATTCCAATATATTTTAGTCATGGTGGAACAGGCCACTAGATTTCCTTGGGCGGTCCCTTTGCGCAATATCTCGGCCAAAACAATAGCGTTAGAAGTAGTAAAACTGTTTTGCGAAATGGATTTTCCCCGGGAAGTATTAACAGACCATGGGACCAATTTTGTGTCGAAATATCTGGCCCAGGTTTGGGACGCTTTTGGGGTGCATCATGTGAAAACGGCCGCCTATCACCCCCAGTCTAATGGCCTGGTGGAAAGGCTGAATCAAACATTGAAACAAATGTTAAGACGGGGTTTAGACAGGAACGTGACAGAATGGGATGTGTTACTTCCTTTCGTTCTTTACGCCTGCCGGGAACGGATACAGGTTTCCCTAGGCGTATCTCCCTATGAGTTAATGTATGGTCGAGCCCCTCGGGGTCTCCTAGACATATTAAGGGAGCAATGGTTAGAGCCGGAGAAGGGGGCTAAGGGAGTCCCTCACTTTCTCCGCAATTTTAAGAGGGCGGTTGAGTAGGACCTCCCAGGTTGTCAAAGAGAATTTACAGGCTAGTCAAGCTCGCCAGAAGGAGCGATATGACCAGAGGGCAAAGCCCCGCCAGTTAGCCCTGGGAGAGAAAGTCCTAGTAATGGTGGCAGGCGCCACTCCCAAATTTGAGGTTCAATGGAAGGGACCATGGAAAGTGACCAAAGAAAGATCTGCAGTGGACAGTCTATCCAGGGTAGAACATCGGGCAGGAAAACTACATCAAAATGCGAATGCCTTATCAAGGATTACGGACTGTTCGGAGGAACTCCAACAACCTCCGCCAGCCTATAATATCTTGGGTAGGGGGGTAAGTGGTAAGGAAGCCTATCCTGAGTTAGGGGAAAGGGAAAAAGGCAAAGAGTTCACCCTAGTAAAAGGGCCCCTTTTGCAAGGTCAGGGTAACAAAGCCACGACCTCACCTAGGAACCAGAAAACCCCCAGCTGGAACAGGTTTCATGTTTCCCCTAGTGAAATAAGGGAGCGTGAATACAGACCTAAGGTCCAAGACCCTTACGTCAGTAAGCTCCCTTATTGCTCAGGTGCCCGAAAGCAGAGTGATCTCTGTCACCTGGGAAGAGAGGAGGTGGGGCTAGAACCCTGGAGATATAAGCCTATGCTAGATTATAGTAAAGGAGAAAGAGAGAGGGTGGAAGGAATGCCAGAAGCAAGGGCAGAGGCAAAGGCAAGAAGAGGAGAAAGAGAGAGAGAAGCTGATACAAGCCGAGGCACAGGTACGAGCCTAAGAAGCCTGATTAATGCTGAGCAGAGCAGGAGAAGCCTGACTTATGCTGGGCAATGCAGAGGAGCAGGAGACGCTCTCAGCTCTAACGAGAGGCTGTTAGCCGAGCCCGGTGAGCCAGAAGGAGAGTCAGAGTCTATGCAACTAGGAGAGCCTGATGCTGAGCTGAATGAGGAAGACACCCTCATGGATTGCTCTTTCTGCCAAGCCTTAGCCACAGAAGGGTTAAAGGAAAGCCAGCCCTGAGAGGAAGCCCTCCAGAGAAAGGTAACCATAAGAAGCAGGTAGATGGATTGTAAATTCCCACGTGGTAAAGAAGGGAAGTTTTACTAAGACGTAAGAACAAGCTGGAGTTGTGAAACTGTGCTTGTTAACCACCTGCTACCTGTGAAGTGAGATGGCAAGAAGCCAAATTAATTGTGAGGAAAAAGCTTTCCGTTTACTCTTGAATTTTCCTGAGAAACCTGAATAGAACTTTGCTTGCACGTTGAAAGTTTGTTCCTGTTTGGAGTTTTTGTTTTGCCTGTTAATTGGAAAACAGCCTGGAAAGGTTGGAGACTGGAAAAGAAGGCAAACTGCCACAGAAGAAAGCCTGTTTTGTGTTTTGTGCTTTAAACCAGCAAGGCTAAAGGAAGCTGGTAGCCTTGCTGTTAAAAGGCTATGTTTTTCTGAGCTGAAGAATACTTTAAGCTGTCACTTTGGTTTTGGGTTTTCGTTTTGCTTATAACCTGTTGTACTTTGAAGAAACTTGGAGAAGTATGCCTGAATGTGGCATTTATGAACCTTTTTTTTTGTGCTCAATAAATTTCTGTCATTGCCTTACCCCAAGGAGCCCGACTACAGCTTTCTACCTGAAGCCCATATATAGCGCAATTAAACTACATTTCCCAGAAAACATTGCGGGGAATTAGTCAGTTAAGGCTGAAAGGGGAAAGTTCCTTATACAACCACGCCCCTCTAACCTAGAGGCGAGTGGTGAGGACGTGACAATATTCTTCACGTTGCTACAAAATCTATAACCTTACAATATCATATCATGACCCTTTGTTCTAGAATTTCACTTCTATTCAAACAAGGCATTATTGATATTAGTCAGGAATTTGAATGTCCCTATAATATCTCCCATCTTTTGTCTCCTCTAGAGTGTACAAAATTACATTCTTAAGTCTTATCCCATAGAGCTGTACATTATTTTGGTTGCTGTTCTCCGGAACATGGGGTGCTTTATGGACTTCATAACTAAATGCAATACTTCAAGTGAAGTCTCAATAATAACCTATACAACAATACAATGACCTCCTTTGCTCTACTAGGTATGATTTTCCCTATATATAACACTATTTGGCTCCTTGAAAATCAGGGGATATAGTCAACCAGGATCAAAAATATGCATGAAGCATAAACATTATTTAAAAATACCATTTTGGATGCTGAGATAAAAATATATTCCATGTATGAAAAAACGTTGAAGGAAGACCAAATGACTGCCATTATGGTTTAACAGTGAGATGAAAGAGGCAGTTAAAGACCAAAGGGCATCTTTCAGAAGATGCAGAGCAGACCGAAATGAGGAAAATAAGGATGAGCATTAATATTGGCAAGATCGATATAACACAATAATAAGTCAGGCCAAGAAAGAATTTAAAAAGAAGCTTACTGTAGAGGCAAAACTTATAATACTTTTCTCAAGTATATTTGAAGTAAAAAAAAAGTGCATGTTGGTTGGATAACAAAAGGTTAAAAGAAGTGCTCAAGGAGAACAAGGTAATGGCAGAAAAACGGAGTGAATGCTTTACCTCTATCTTTGCTATGGAGAATGTTGGGGTCAAACCCACACCATAAACCTTCTTTGAAAGTGATGATTCAGAGCAACTAAATCAAGTCACTGTAAATATAGAAGATGTAATAATGGATGACTGAAAAAACTCTGAAAATTGCCCAGAAATGCAGAGAAGCTAAAGCCAGAAGAGAAAGAGAGGCAATCACAGAACTCAGAGATTTCCAACATGCTACAAGACAAGACAAGGAGAAGTACTACAATGACACATGCAAGGAAATAGAATCAGAAGCTATTAGAGGAAGAACAAAATCGGCTTTCCGAAAGCTACAAGAGTTAAAGAAAACGAATGTTATAAGATGCTCAAGGATTCATTTTGAATGATGCTGTAAAGATCAAGAAAAGGTGGAAAGAATATACAGAGTCATTATATCATAAAGATCAAGTGTACCAACAGCCATTTCAACCTGTTCCTTATGATCAGGAATCATTGGTGATGAAAGAAGAAATTGAAGCAGCATTGAAAACCTTATCAAAGAACAAAGCCCCAGGCATTGATGGCATTCCCATTGAAGTATTACAGCAATCAAATGAAGCTGTTACCATACTTACAAGGCTCTGCCAGGAAATTTAGAAGACAAATTTATGGCCAACTGACTGGAAAAGAGGAAAAGATCTATGTTTATACCAATACTGAAGAAAGGCGATCCGACTGACAGTGGAAATTATTGCACAATCGCTCTGATCCCACATGCCAGCAAGATTCTACTCAAGATCATTCAGCAGAGACTACAACCACACGTGGAATGCCTGAAGTGCAAGCAGGGTTCAGGAAAGGGCGAGGAACGAGAGACATCATCGCGGATG